>CM060990.1:486104530-487410973 GCA_030765065.1 Deroplatys truncata
GAGAAAAAATCCTAAAAGAATATTAAAATCATATGTTAATATTATTTGTAGGAAACTTTTTGGGTATCAAGGAATAATCGCAAATGCAAAACCATAACTGCGTGTCATTTTGGACATAATTTGACAATGTTAATGATGTACATAACGTAAACCTTAAAAACAGCATAACTACACGTTGAGATACATTTGTTGCATGATGTCATATAAGGCTAGGACTTTCCTCACTATATGGCAGGATCTTATACAACACACCTTCTAATGTTTGAACACGTGTTTTGCAAATACAAGAAATATATACGTAGGCATTATTACCATTGCCCTTACTGTTTGCTTTCATTAAGCAAAACTTTAAAATATTTTATGCTCGACCATGCCAAAATGTAGTATTTATACGACTGGTAGCAGTACGTTAATGGGCCTCATTTTTTTTCGAGTGGAGGAGAAAATGATTTAATTACTTACCTCAACCCCGATGGGAGTCAGGACTGAGAGTGTGGGACTCACCAATAGTCTGCATACCCACTAAAAACTCCTCCACCGGAATGCGGAAGAAGGAAGAAAGGAAATTCGGAGTGGAAAAAGAGGCCGTACCGCTGTTTGCACCGGCCTATTCAAGGTAGGGGTATGTTGGCCGGCCACTAGGGCTGAGCCAGGTGAAGGTGAGGCGCCAGGACGCAAGCATGACCGAGGCCCTACTTGCACCCTTGGGAATTCAGGAGTGAGGTGTGAAGGGAAGTCAGGAGTGATTGTGTGGGAACAGTTCCCAGCTGTGCCATTTGGGATTCAGTGTGTATGGAATGTAGAGGAAGTATTTGGGTATGTGTGCGCTAGCGGCCAAACCGGCCACCGCGAGATTTTGAAGCCGGAAGTTGGCCGAGTGTCGGTGTCGGAAGTCTTTCGTCCAGCATCGTCTGAAGAGCTGCCACCTCCTCCTTGACGTACCTTCTGATAGTAGCGGTTATGAAGGCTACTTTGTCTGTCAGCATGTATGCGTTGACCAGTGGATATCTAGGTGCTTCTGGATCTGGGCTGGGGTCGATGGCCAAACGGAGTTCGGTGATACCCTCCTCCAGGGTTGCAGTTTTCTCCGATAGGTGTAGCAGTTCCGCCTGAATGTCCTCCATCTTCTGGAGTATTTCAGAGGCAGCGTCGGTTGTGATGTTCGGAGCCAGAGCCTGGGGAGGCGGTGCGAAGTTCTGCGTTGGTGGTGTGAAGTTCTGCATTGGCGGTGCGAGGTTCTGCAATTGCAGAGCTCTGTGCGGATGGAGTGGGCACGCGGCCTGGCCGGTGAAGTGCCCCTGGCCTCCACAAGAGGCGCAGAAGCGGCGGCGACGTGTGAGATCGTGTGCCCTGCAGTCTGCGGTGAGTGATGTATTCCCGCAGTAATGGCAGCGGGGAGAAGCATCACAGGTGGTGGCGAGATGCCCGTACTGGCAGCAGCGTCGGCATGACGTATGACGAACACTTCGGCTAACCTCAAGCGTCAGGTTTTGCCCTAACAAGGGCAGCCCCGCGCTCAAGGCAGTCGAGTAGTCGCCCTCCTCCAAAAATTCCAATCTGACCAGCGGTGTAGGCCCTCGTTCGTTCCTGATCCTAGTAGCCCTGGCCGCAGACGGCCAGAAGCGTTGCGCGGTGTTGAGGAGCAGGGTTGCCGGGAGTTAACGGTGCACACCCCGGACAACAGCGGAGAATCGTAGCGGCGGTGTGAGACAGGCTGTGCTGGTCGGTGAGTTAGCGCTGGTTGCTTCGGCTGGTGGCGGCGCAGTGGCGGGAAGATCTTGGTTGGCTGCGATGATCTCTTCCTTTCCCTTGCGGGCAGGAAGCTTGGCGGCTGCGGAGTTGGTGATCTTCTTCTTCACCATGTTCACTCGACGAGAGCTCGAAGCGAAGTCGTGTAGAAGTCGAACTCTCGAAGAATGCGTGCCTCATTAAAGTACACCTGTTCATTAAAGTATTGGTATTCGACCAATCAGAAGTGGCCACGTAACATTGTGAAAGCGCAAGTATTGATTATTCTGCGTAGTACGTCTCACAACGCTAGCAACTTTGTTTGACACAGGTGCTACAAGGTATTTGTATTGTAACCATAGATAAAGGAATAACGATTGCAACACATCACTCAAACCAGAAACGAATACTTATGAAACCTTTAATTTAGATACATGGTGGAGCATAAACAGTCGTATGAAACTGGACTATAATAGTGATTAAAACACTCGCTTCGCTTCGCTCGCTCGGTTAATAATAATAATAATAATAATAATAATAATAATAATAATAATAATAATAATAATAATAATACTGGCATTTTAATTACTACCATTATAGTCTCGTTGTGTAATATACTATTAGGAAAAGTGGCGTCAAGTAGTGATATATTGCCCCAGTTAACAATTTTGATATGTTAATATTATTATAAAGGTCTAATTATTTTTAAATTTGTACAATATTCCAACAACGATACTTCTGGGAACATGGGTAATTAAATGTGTAGCTTTTTAATTTGAAGAGATACCATAGCCTTTACTCCAGCGAAAATGTAACAGTTAGTAGTCACATTTCAAACGTTTAATTCATGAAGAAGGAATATCCCGAATGTGCAGCAATAGTACGTTTTGTCATTGTCTAGGCTTTCCAAAACTGTGTTTTGAAATGGCTCGCTGTATACGTATTGTGAAACTGCCACTGAAACTGTTGAAACCTGCAGTAACTGAAACTTGTTAAGCCAGTACACAGGTTGCGTGTGCAGGAGGGGTAGCAGGTAGAAACTTGCTATGCATTGTCTGAGGTTGCTTTGAAATACAAGAGATGTAGCCAGTGGTGTCAAAAGTCGACACGGAGTAAGTGTATGTGTATAACCCCGTGATAGTATTTGTAACCGGCTATTAAGATTATCATACTAGACTTGGTGTGGCATAGGTACGTCAAGCTCCAAATGATAATAAAGCGCTTAATGATCCTAATAAATTAAAATTCAACTTCAAGAACAATTATTACCACCGTCAGATTTTTAAAGTGCTTTGAATGCAAAGATGAACAAGAAATGTGTTCAAATTCATCGTAATATTAATAGTCAACAACAGTGTTCCAAAATAATGCTTCGCTAGGACAGCAAGAGTTTATCCGGGCTAATAATTGGACTGCTACTATGCATTTGTTTGTAGGTTTTTAACTAAAAACTGACATGTTTGCCATAAATTACTACATGAGTTAGATATCAGTGTATAGGCTGTGTGATGCCATTTCTTCAGCTCACAAGGGAGCAGTAAAGGTGTAAGTACCCCATTTATTACTAATTTTCCTAAAAAAAGAATTGCGCATTTAACTACACACTGTAATATTTCAAAAGACTGATCATATAAAACATTTCGGTATAATACATTTTTATTGAATTATAACAGGTCATGTTTTTCTCTTTTCTAATTATCTCAGGGTTCATCAAAATTGCAGTTCATTGCTGTAGTTTCTGGAAAAGGAAAAGATGTCCGAACAGTAAGGAGTAGAAGTTAGATTTTCTTCCAGTTTGAAGGTACTGTAATTTTTAACGAAACATACGCTACGCACATGAAAAGGGTCTTTAAGTATCCTATTCTGCCATCAGCCGCCAGGAGCGGCTTCTCTGTTTCGGATGAGCATTCATTTGTAGCTACGGTAGAAAAAATTGCTACAGAAGGCGTAGAGTCCTTATGCGGGCAGTGTTATTCTATGGCGATTGTTTCGTAGGGCTTTTGGAGGAATACATAGAATATATTGTTTCCCTGGTTTTCAAATCAAGGCACTTCGATGGGCTCTCCAGTTATTAACGCAGCGTGTAAAACATTTTACTTAGCAGTGCTTTGAATCACAAAAAAATAAGTTATTGTTTTGAAATACTGCTAGTTTTATTATACGAACCTCCTGGCTGTTATTTCAGCTTATGCACTCAAATGAAAACAGCTAATTTAAGTAAGTGTCAGTGGAATTATTAGTAGCACACGCAGTACTACGAATGGACAACCGTTGTTTTCCAAGAGTACTTCACAAGACCGGAATGCTTGAGTTGTAAGGAAAATAGCGCCAATGTTCAGTGGAGTTCACTAGCGCTCTACGTTGCTAAAAGTGTAATTGCATAATGGATGGAAGAACGAAGTAATAAGCTAGTCCGTTTGTCGACCGAAAAAACACTTTCCGCGGGGACCCTTCTTCTTGCTTACTCTACGTTTTCAGCATTTATTCGTTCCATTATTACATATATGAGCGTTTATCGAATAAAATTGATTGTCATCCAACTATAATACGATACAGCGGAAGCTTTTGTAGGCATTAGACGGATTTGTTCCTCTTCCAAAAAGAAAAAGTCGGCAGTAGAAAACTACTTCATTCCTGAATTCGTTCCATCAGCCTTGGTTTCGTTCTGCAGCTGCGTATATGCTTCCTTTGTCTAAATTGTCTCAATTTCGAAAATATATGCCAAATTTTGAGTTTTAGATAAAAAATAATAGCCCAAGCATTCCTTTCTGTATCCCACAGCGACCATGCAAGTGTTCGAGAAGATCCATATAGAAGAAGCGGAAGAGCGAAAAGGCTTCTGGAGAGGCGGAGTGTCAACCTTTGAGTAAACCTGGAATTCCAAAAACTGAGTCCAATTTACTAATTTAATATGCACGTTTCAAAAGAAGTATAATCAGTGATGTTTTGACAAATGCTAGTATTCCTAAAAATAGAAGGACTAACCCTATTAGAGCGTTTCAAAGAATTATTTAATATAAATCTCTATTTATACAAATCTGAATTTGTGCCAAAGCCCAACATAAGTCAGCTTGACAAAAATTAAGTATTTTTCTTTCTTTAACGCATTAAGTGAGTTAGAGACAAGTGTGCCCATTATATCGCAGTTTCATTTACATTCAAATATTCCGACTAGTACCTTGCTGTTACAATAATGTCCAAGGTTCGAGGGAAAATAAGCTTTCCTTTCAATGCTTTTGAAACAGGAAGTTGAAAATATAAATGATAGCCGTACATTTTCACACAAGATAAGTAGTTGCAGCTCGTTAGTGATATAAGTGAAGTTTCATATTAGTTTACATTTACAGTTTAAAAATAAAGAATTAACAAAATAGTGATTAACCAGATAATGTATGTGCATTAACTAGGCTCCCTTAACAACGGGATAGCAAAGTACAATCAATTGCCTGCCTGAGCGTTACATCGTTGCGGAACGGGCTCCTAATATTCCATGCAATAATGGGCAACAATTCAAGAAACTTCTAATATCGCTTTGCTTTGTCGACTTCAATCGAAAGACCACTTCCGTCGCTAATTGTAATGTGTTCAAGGAACACAACATTTCTTACTAACTACAGTTTCAAACCGAGTGGGAATGCTCAGGCGGTAGCGTCCGTGACCCGCATTCGGGAGGTCGCGGTTTCGACTCCCGTGGCCGACCTTCCTGTCCTATGGATATTTTTGGAGGTTTCCCCGGGTTTTTAGGCGAATGTTGGGAACGATCATTAAGTCCCCCGATTTTCCTGTCCCTCCATTTCACCTCCATTCTCATTTCACGTCACCTTTCATCCACTTGGTATCTTTCAGAGTTTTGCGCGTCGGCGGGAGGTCTCGGCGTGTGCATGGCAGGGGAAAATATGCTCTGTGGAAGCCTTCGTCCCCCGGAATGGGGCTGTCTCCGAGCTCCCCAGGGGAAGTGTAAACCCACAGGGGGGAACCGACTGCACCATTGTCCATCCGGGGAGTTTAAATCTGTAAATGTCAGGGACCCTGCCCTCTTCCTGTCGTGCCCCCTGGTCCGGCTGCCCCTGTCTCCCCTCACCTCATCCCACCCTCACGGGGTCGCCACATCCGTGGGATAGGTACAAAAGACCTATGTAGGTCGATATGCTAAGTCCCCCTCCTCGTTGAATCCTAATCTTAACTAAAGTTTCAAAGTCTGTCAGCATGAAGAAATCCCAAGAATGGCCGAAAGTTCATCGCTAATGAAACAGTAATTAATTGTCATATTGTTTCCTCTAATTCAAGATTTTTCAAACCGGGAAAGATCACTGGAAGGAAAGGAGACTCTTTCGACGGAAAGTAGTCTTATCGATGATATTCGCAAGCAAGGTACATATATGTATACGTAATGCAGGTACTCGATGGTAACGCAAACAATGTGCGCCATCAATGCTGCGTAACCAGCGGGTTCAAGATCGATTACTATTGCCGATATTACCAGAGCGCGTTTCCCAGCTTTATCATGAGCTGAATGCCAGATGGACTCATACATCGTTCTACAGCCATTTATAGTAAAATGTCATCCATTTTAATCACTGAATATAAGCCTCCAATATGTAACAGCGCAGACGAACTTCTTCGGAATGAACGATCCTTAAAACATTACTAAGAAGATTGTACAGGTTATTGAAGAGTGTTGAGCATGGCACACGAAATAAGCTACTTTGTGAATAGGATTCCAACAATGATTCAAGTTCGTGTTCTTTTTATGTTCCCAAACACTGTGTTGCTGCCGTAAAATGTACAATTTGGTGCAAAGGATGGCCGCTATAGGAAGGGTGCTGTTTAAGTTTATGTTGAAATCTGTAGCGCCGCACTCAACAACGTTAGTTTTCTACCACCCTTCTTGGATAATTCTAGACAGTTGATTGGCAAGTTGCTTACGTCATCCCAAAAGATTGGCGCAGGCTAATACTATCAATGACTTCTCATTTTCCTGCTAGATTAGTACAGTTAAGTTAATAATCAGATAACGTTATATACAACTACATGAAATTAGTAGCCTCTTTCTTGATGTAATTTCCACCGAGTTTCGATTATTTGAGACTATTTGCCTCACAATTCAACAGCGCTTACAGCGTTACATTTCTATTTGATGGCACAATAATTGTATAAGAATTGTGGCTGCTGTGCGTTTTAACGCTACAGGTAACTCATTTCTCACCCGCCACTCCCTTTACAAGGGTGAGTCGATAATATTACATTGGGCTAGTCTGTTTGCACCAATCATTAAACCTCTCCCCAAGGATTCACACTTTGCATAACATTACTTGTTGGTTCATGTTTGATTCTTCGGGAATTTTTTCAAGCCAGTCATGGAGAGAGTTGAAAAGAGCTGGCTGGAGTCGAGAGTTAGGTAAATATTGAAAACTTAAGGACGGAAAAACACTATTGCTATGTAAGGGAATGGGCACTTGTTTTGCTCCCAAGTGTACATACAGATGTTTCATTAAAGCAGGCACAATACGTTTGGTTCATACCAGACAAGATGTTACTGACCTTGGTTTAACACATACAGCAAAGCTGTAACTCTCAAAATGTATTGAGTATGTACATAAAGTGAAAACGATAACTACTCGACAAACCGACAAAGAGTATCGGACAGCATGTATAACACTGGCAATATTTACTAATATCACCAGAGTCCGGGTTTTTATAATACAAAACTGCTTGAAAATGGTCTATAAAATCACTCTAAAATGTGTGAAATTGACCTAAAATTGAGATATATTTTATTTATTAAAATAGTGTACAGTTACTTATAAATTAATTTATACATGTGCACAATTGCTGTACAAGTATAAAAAGTATGTATGATAATTATAATGATAATTTATAATAATATATTTTAGGAATTAATTAAAATATATATTACTTCCGTGTTCTTATTTCAAGAAAGGGAAAAGAAAAGTAAGAGAATTATAGAGAAACAGGTCTTACAAAACTGTAACATTAACTCTCTTGAGTTATCAGATTATACAAAATTCAATGCGAATGAAGAGGACTTCACAGCCTATGAAACTACATAAGGATAAGGACAATAGCAACCTCACTATATAAGTTTATTAACGCAAAACCTGTCTCATTCCTAGTTTAGAACATGAACTCTTAGCTGTAATGATACCCGCTCCCCCAACAACAGCCACGCCTCCACCCACAAGGAGCCCTTTCTGGACTAACCATTAAATAGCAATGTGATTTTTTTCCAGGAATGCGAATAAAGGATGTACAAAGTTACCCTTATTTCTCAGTTTAATAGTGAATTTTTTTATGTTTGAAAAGTCATGCTCATGTAAAATGTTGCTAATATAGAACTCTATGTGTACTCAAAGCAAAGCGCAGAGAAAGTAACCAAATAAATACCTAAAATCGAAAAAATTGCCCTAAAAGTAAGTATTCAGCAGCCAGCATAGTTCTATGTAGAAAATGACATAAACTGACCTAATATTAATTTTCAAAATCTGGGATCCATTGTAAGGATTTACGTATATATTAACAATGCATATGATTACAGCAATTAAAAGAGGATATGTCTTCAGGATCCGGCCCTTCATTATCCTTGGAAGTATGGCAGCTTTGGAAGCATAGTAAACATAGTGTTAGATATACACTATATGATCAAAAGTATCCGGACACCCCCACAGACATACGTTTTTCATCTTAGGTGCATTTTGCTGAAACCTACTGCCTGGTACTCGTTATCCGCGACCTCAGTAGTCATTAGACATCGTGAAACAGCAGAATGAGACGCTCCGTGAAACTCACGGACTTCGAACGTGGTCAGGTGATTGGGTGTCGCTTGTCTCAGAAGTCTGTATGCGAGGTATCCACACTCCTAAACATCCCTAGGCCCACTATTTCTGATGTGATAGTGAAGTGGAAACGTGAAGGGACATGTACAGCACAAAAGCGTACAGGCCTACCTCGTCTGTTGACTGACAATGACCGGCATTTGAAGAGGGTCGTAAAGAGTAATAGGCAGACATCTATCCAGACCATCACATGGGAATTCCAAACTGCATCAGGATCCACTCCAAGTACTAGACAGTTAGGCGTGAGGTGAGAAACCTTGGATTCCATGGTCGATGGCTGCTCATAAGCCACACATCACGCAGGAAAATGCCAAACGACGCCTGGCTTGGTGTAAGAAGCGTCAACATTACACGATTGAACAGTAGCAAAACGTTGTGTGGAGTGACGAATCACGGTACACAATGTGGCGATCCGATGGCAGGGTGTGGGTATGGCGAATGCCCGGTGAACGTCATCTGCCAGCGTGTGTAGTGCCAACAGTGAAATTCGGAGGTGGTGGTGTAATGGTGTGGTCGTGTTTTCCTGGAGGGGGCTTGCACCCTTGTTGTTTTGCGTGGCACGATCACAGCGCAGACCTACATTGATATTTTAAGCACCTTCTTGCTTCCCATTGTTGAAGATCAATTCGGGGATGGCGATTGCATCTTTCAACACAATCGATCACCTGTTCATACTGTACGGGCTATGGCGGAGTGTTACACGACAATAACATCCCTGTAATGGACTGCCCTGCACAGAGCCCTGACTTGAATCCTATAGAAAACCATTGGGATGTGTTGGAACGCCGACTTCGTGCCAGGCCTCACCGACCTACATCGATACCTCTCCTCAGTTCCGCGCTCCGTGAGGAATGGTCTGCCATTCCCCAAGAAATCTACCAGCACCTGATTTTAAGTATGCCTGTGAGAGTGAACGCTGTCATCAGGGCTAAGGGTGGGGCAACACCATATTGACTTCCAGCATTACCGATGGAGGGCACCACGAACTTGTACGTAATTTTCAGCCAGGTGTCGGATACTTTTGATCACGTAGTGTACTTTCTTAAGTGCTTAGTCGTTTCGTCAAGCAGTATTGTCGGTGAGAGACAAGGATAGGAATATGGCACTGACGGATATGTATTTCAGGTTTGTGGAGTAGTAAAAATAATATTCGCAACAAGCATAATACCATTTACTACAGTGTTTTTGAATCTTCAAGTTTCGCAGAGAAAACATTTGTTTTATATATACCTAGGTACATAATATGTGATTGAAATAAGGCTCATTGTATAATAAAACGTCATCAATGCTGTGAATACTGCACATCAATAGCACTTTCCATTTCCGAAATATTTGCGGTGCAAGTTTTAGGTGATTCAAGTTGTATATATACAAATGTAATTCTTGAATAAATTACTACCGTTTTTAGTTTCTGGCAATTCCATTTATTAAGGTAGCTTTCTGCGCAATCCGGCTACCTTGCAGTAGAAAATAATTCTTATGATTATAAAAATATCCAGAAAATATTCATCCTTTATATTAAATACTTATTGAAGCCGAACCTTTGCTGCGATGTAAAGTGCAGAAAGAATTATATCCACGAAAAAGCGGTGTTAAAATTGTAAGTAACCTATGAAGATACTAATAACCTGCATTAAAATTTTTGCCTAAAAGGTTGTAGAACAGCTTTAAATTGTATAGTATCATGCTTTTAAATCACCAAGGAACATTTAAAGTCGAAATCAAAGCATGTAAATTTTCTTTGTTTTTCCTTTTGAATTATAACTCCCCCTTAAGATAAACACTAGGTCATCGTCGGTTTTGCTCACAGTAGACATATTCGTATATAGAGAATAAGAGATTTAGATTAATTTGTATATTAAGGGAACCGCCTAAAGTTTAATTGAGCGATTAATTGATTACATTGTTTTGACACCCCGGCACCCTTTGAGGGTACTTGCAGCCAAACAAGCAGGTGTTTCTAAGGGCTTGTCACCTGCCAAACTTGATTGACAAAGGTTTGATAAGAGTAGGCAGTTGATGTATGATATGTCAATCAATCAGATAATTTGATGTCCTCCGTGGTGTAGTAATTAGCATGCTAGCCGCTAGTTCCCAAGGTCGCGGGTTCAAACCCGGCGGAGGATGATGTATTTTTTCGGTTGTAAAAATCCTTAGCATGGCATCTTCGGAAGGTAAGTAAAGCTGGTGGTCCCATGTCGTAGATTTACGACACATAAAAGAACCTCAAGCTTGATAGAGAGGCCTCTGAGTAAAATTACCCGTCTTTCACGACCAATATGGAAAGGAGGCAAAGGAGCACAGCAGTTAGAGAGCGTCCATAAATAAAACTAAGCTTCAATTTTTCAAAGGGGTGTTACCGTACATGCTAAAGAATGCCGACAATATAATTAAGTCTATATTAATTGAGTCCTGCACCTTCAGAGAGGTGTTACAGTAAATATTAAAGAATGTCGACAGTAGGACGTCAGTTGTATAACTATCACACATTATTGACTTTAAGACTTGAAGCCGTGGGCAAAGAGGTGGGTACCCAATCATCGCACGTGTTTAATTGATTAATATAATTAAAAGCACAATAATCTATCTCATTACGTTGTATAGAGAATATACTGTTATATATTAAACAGCTACCTCCTCTCCGACAATCCTCACTCTTAAATAGCTCACCCTGTCTGCGAATTTTTTAACAACTCTCAGGAAGCAAGCGAGAAGAAAATAAATGTTGAATTAATATAAAAGGACGGAGTGTTTATATATCTCTTGGAATAATCAAACGTGGAATTCCAAACCGGTTTGCTTGTAGAAGTCCTTTATAATCATTCCAATTAAGTATTTATAGATTGTCCTCAAAGAAGTGTTGGCGATATAGGCGATCGAGAGGTATGTCAGACTTAAACGATTTTTTTTGAGTTACGCTGTTCACACACACACACACACACACACGGATCTTTTTCTAAACTCTCTCTGTCCCTTTGCCAGGCTCCTTCACGCCATTTCATCATAAAATTAATCACAGGTACGACCTTCAAAAGATTGACAGTACAATTACAAATTATATAAATAATTCCAGCCTTTGAATATGCTATTAATCTAGGGTCCAGGGAAAATTAAGGAAGGCATTGAAGCATCGGGATTCGAACGAAGGACAATTGAACTCTAATAGCTACGGACGATGATGCTAAGTACACGAGAACTGAGGTAAGTATATGCTATCCGTAGCGAAATTTGGAATCGCATCATTCCAAAATACTTAATTGTATAGAGGGATACTAGATATTGCGAATGTATTTAATCGCAATAGTGTTACAAGCTCACGCGAATATATGCTAGAGAAGCCCCTTTCTTTAAATGAAATCTACTCGAACAGAACAATGCATCCGATTCTGCATTTCCGAGGGGTGTCCTTTTTGTAAACAAGTTAGACTCTTCGCATTCACATGACTGATCCTGCCTAGCTATAAAATCTCAAAAATCAGTCCTGAAAAATACTAGCATTTAAAAGCTATACTGTGTTGAAAAATGAAAAATGAGTTTGCTTCTTTCATCCGCTCTGTGAACAGAATATACAATCATACAGGATCGAATAATACTTTTTTTAAGATCTGTTAACTTCTGCATCTATTAAAAATGCTTAATATGCCCAAACACTTTCTCCGATCAAGAGTTAAAAGAATCCATTAATCCTTCTCCAACTGACAAGATACTTCTTACGCGGCCCCATAATTCTTGGAACTTTCTTAACAATAGGATAGCCTTCCATTAAAATGAAAACCATGCTTGGATTTCTAAAGAATGGAATAAGACCTTCTTTAAACCTGCCCAGGTTAATTCTTTGAAAATATTCTTAGACACACTACGTGGCTCAGAAATTCTTTGAAAGGCATACGCTACGTGGCTCCATAATTCTTAGAAAACTTTCTTAACAGGACAGCCTTCCATTAAAATGAAAACCATGTCTCGCTTTCTAAAATGAAGGACCTTTAAGTCTGACAGGGTAAGTGCTTAGACACACCGCGTGTCTTCGAAATTCTTAGAAAAATATTGTTGTCAAAAAGCCATCCTTGAGAAAAGCAATTCCATAGACGGATAAACCGTGCATTTTACGGTTTAATGAATACTAATTGAAAAACGTTTACAACGGATGGAATTTTCCCTCACAGTATTTATGAGAAAAAATATATACCCAACCTTCAGACAAGAAAAATACAAGATTGACATTTACTCGAAAACGCATTACAAAATCGCATTTCAAGGCTCGGAAAACAGAATCAAAACCATGTTTCACTTTCTAAATGATATTGGTAGAGGGTAGAGGAAGTCCTCTGAATGTATCACATCAGATATTTTTATTAAGTGGGCGAAAGAATAGAAATTTCGATGCTCTGAATATATGTCAGGATGTTGTTAAAGTAACACTTTTATAAGAAATTAACTATCGCTATTTTTTCCAAGTGTTATTTCCTTCTTCAATGCAATGATTAGGTTTATTATTCCGTTATTAAAGCTTCGAACTGTACATTTCTTTGTCATTCTCTTACAGACCTTTCAACGTTTAGTTGTTTCGCGCGATTTCATGGAAACAGTATGGAGCTTTATGGCCAGAGGTAGAGTCCTGTTCTTAAACATTTCGCTGTCGCTGTTCTCTTTGTATTTATAGCGAAATGTGTAATGGACCTATTTCGGCAAAAGGGTTTATTTGGATAAAAATGTAGTAGATACAGAAATAAGCTTGAGTAAGGATAATTTGTATACCCACTAATAAACGATAGAAGTGTTATTTCCAGTTGTTCCTCCCGATTGCAAGGAAACTTTATGGAATTTTAAGGATAGCGCATAGCGTGTTGTTCTTAAGCATTTGACTATCGCTGTTCTACTTGTTTTGTAGCGAAATGTGTGTTTACGAGGCGTATTACAAAATTAAGGTCCGTTTGGTCATAATAACAACATCGCTCGAGACAAGGTTTTTATTGACAGTAACATATGCCTACATTTATGTTTACTTTTACCCATAATCAATGTTCACATCTATACACTTGCTGTAACGCTGCACCAGCTTCGTTAACCCCTCGGCATAGAAGCCTCCGGCCTGGGACTTGAACCAGTTGGTAACGCTCGTCGGTTCAACGTCGGTTTGAAATCGTTATCCACCCAGCTACCGTTTCAAATGCAAGAAGAGGAAATGGTCGCTTGGTGCCTGGTCGGGACTGTGCGGAATCTGGTCAAAGATTTCCCCACGAAACTCTTGAATCTTCTCTTTGGTTTTGGCAGCGGTGTGCGGTCTTACGTTATCGTGCGGGAGGATGATGCCAGACGACAGTTCCCGTGGCGTGAATTTTGGTTCGCACGTGTCAGTTTTGTTAGCCTTGCACAGTACACGTCAGCTGTAATTGTTTACCCACGGTTCATGAAATCATCAAAAAGTCGTCCTTTTTGTCCCAGAACACGGTAGCCATCATTTTACGATTTGTGTACGGCGATTGCTTACACATTTTTGGTTTGCGTGAACCGGAACAGCGCCACTACATTTACTGTTCTTTCGATTCTGCGTTGTTGTACGCTATCTATGTCTCGTTGCCCGTAACACTGTGGTAAAACAAACCATCTCCATATTGTCTTTAGTGTTCCAAAAATTGTTGTGCACTACGCATTCGTTGTCCTTTGTGCTGACCGGTGAGCAGCTTTGGCACCCACCTCGCATAAAGCTTCCGATATCCAAGCTGTTCAGTGGTAATCCTGTAAAGTGAGGTTTGAGCAACACTTGGAAATTTATCAGCCAGACCGCTTATCGTCAAACGCCGATCACTTCCAAGATTTTGGCCAATTGATCAAAAATGTCGTCTGTCCGAATACTGTGCCTACCACTCCGCTGTTCATCGTGCACATTTGTGCGGCCATTTCGAAATTCTCGACACCAGTGTTGAACCTGTTTGTCATTCATTATGTCCGGTCCATATACGAGGCATAACTCACGATAGTTGTCCGCAGCTGAGAATCCTTTTGCCAGGAAAATCTAATCACACCGCGCACTTCAGAACTGGCGGGATCTACGATTATCGCGGCCATTTCGATCTGCTCTCACCGGCTGGAAAACGTCTACATCGTCGCATCAACACTGCAGTAGGTTTCTCAGGAGTCGGTAGACAGGCTGCAGGCGTGAAACGTCATTCAGTCCTAACATCCGTAAAATATTGTTCACCGGACCTTATTTTTGGAATACGTAATGTAGCTATTTCGGCAAAAAGGTTTATTTGGATTAAATTGCAGTAATTACATAAATAAGCGGGTAAGAATAATTTGTATACCCACTAATAAACGATATAGGGTAGAGAAAGGCATGTGGATGTATCACATCAGGTATTTTTATTAAGTGTGCGACAGAATAGAATTTTCTATCTTCTGAATATATGTAAGGATTGTTTTAAAGTAATGCTTTATAAGAAATTGACTATAGCAATTTTTAGGTATTACTTCCTTCTACAATGCAGATCAGGATTTTTATTATTATATAAGGAGCGACATCGCAATCTCTCCTAACGCAAAAAAGGTCGGTGAGGTTAACATCCAAGAACACTCTTGATGTCTCCAAGTGAATGACCAATGCTGGTAATATGTACACACAATACGGTATTTATACAGGGCTACAGGGTGAGCGTTAGCACACATATATACGAACCTATCATTCAGTACACCATATCAAGCGATAACAGACTCAGCAATGGCCAAAATAAAGATAGAATGCCTATAGCCATCACCATAATTTATTCGCAACTCAATCTATTGTAGAATTCGACGATGAGGGTGATGAATTACCGATACATCAATTATAGAAATACTCTGTATCATCAACAAAAATTAATCAATCAACAACGGAGGGTATCATTAATGCTCATTAAAGCCCTTTAGAAATGTAAGGAATAAAAGAACTGTGATATAGTAATTTCTGAGTAAAAACAGAATTCTAATGAAGGTGCGCCATATAAGGAAGCTTATCCGTTTATTTCAATTTTAAAATAGCCTGATGTTTCAGTTACCGTCTAAAAAAAGTGGCTGTGTAGGATCAAGAAATTGTTTAATTAAGAGAAAACATTCGCTCTTTCATTGTTTGCCATAAAAATATAGCTAAATAATAGATACAATTCAGTCTTATAGAAACACTGTACATTATCGGTATAAATAAATCAATAGTTCGCGTTTTATTGTGGTCTTCGAAACAAAGAACCTAAATTTTTCCTGTGGTGTAAGCCAATCTTCATCGAGAATGTCTGGTAAGTTTTTGAAGTTGTTCACCTTCATCGAGTATGTCTGGTGAGTTTTTAAGGATATTCGCGTTTATTTAAATATACAAGCCTATAACGAGGTTTAGCTCATCTTAACACAAAAATTAATATATATTTAAGAACCCGTGTCTCTTGTGTAGCATATCTATGGAAAATACGGTTATAAGATAACTGAAAAAGATTGTGTATCTTCTTAAAGTTTAGTTATATGCTTGATATTTTTAGGAATATCTGCTTTGGGTAGCATGTTTTTCTATAAGCGTTAAATGTTTGAGAATGAGAATGTCAGTTAATGACAATCCATTTGTATACGTCTAAACGGAACATAGTTGCGGTCCTTACCTTTTCTAACTGTTTAATCTTAAAATTTGTTGCCCTACGTGGTCTAAGGGTACCTGACCTTTAGTTTCCAAGGTCGAGAGTTCAATCCCGGATGAGGGCGCTGTATTTTTGCGGCTGTAAAAATCCTTAGCATGGCTTCCTTCGGAAGGGAAGTAAAGCCGGTGGTCCCATGTCGCAAACCTACAGCACATAAAAAACACTTCACGCTTGATAAGCCTCTGAGCGGAATTTCCGATCTTCCACGCGCAATAGAGAATGTGACGCTAAGAAGCACAGCAGTTATGGAGCGTCAATAAATAAAACTCAACTGCATAAATTCTTAAAATTAAAGAAGAGAATATACTCATATCACTAATTAATGATACATATACATTGAATACTGTACTTCTTACAGTATACTGATCCTATAATATTATACTTAAGTCATTCTCTCTAATAAAGCGAATATTTAATTATATTAAAATCATTTAAATCGAAAATAGCATGCTTAATAGCTTTCGTTATCGCATTTGATGTATTTTTTTTGTTTTTCATATATATGCAAAAGTAATAACCTCGATGCCTTCAAATAAATGAATATTTTTATGAAATTCAGACACTAATAAGAACCTATTTTACTGTTCCTAATGCGAGGGGTCTAGCAAACCAATTTAACATGCCGGCTAAAAATAACATTTTCCCTCCCGTCCAAAGACTACAAGATTTCTGCTATGGGAATATAATAATATAATAGCCATAGGAAAGGTTGAGACGAAATATGTTTCCAGAACAATGCCCACCTTAGTCGAAAAGCAGGCTTTTCTTCCAGCGAGGTATTCCGTCCTAACAAGGCGAAAAATTGGAAGAAATGCCCGGAAAGTTTCAAATTCTATATGATAGATGAGTACAAGCTGACATGTAAACTGTTTTTTCTCCCCGTTAAGGTTTGTAGAAATATTTCAAATTACCTTTCAATTTTTGATATAAACACCGAGATTATAAATACTTGGTGCACTGTATACTGGGTTAGCATTCGTCTAAGGTATGTATCGTGACATTAAAACAAATATATTTTTTACTATATACATAATACTTTCACGCATGTGTAGGAGACTGCGAAGTCATGTAGAAATACTCTTAATAGCGTTTTCAATGATTTTTCTGCCACTAAGCTCATACTATAAGGTGCAAATAATTTGAGTATGTTAAAGGTCTACAAGGATGGAGCAAAGGCAAGGAAGAAGAAACAGTGCATAAAAAGCATAAACGGAAATGCAATAGGAAGATTATCAACAATTGTCACGTAGTCTTTTTCATCGACGAATCGCAACAGCTGCCAAGACAGAACCTATAAGAAAAAAGTTTGCAAGTGTACAGTATTGTGATATCATTATTACAGTGTGGTATCATTATTAATATATTACATTACCATTTAGACATTTTGTTTATGGAATGAATTGAATTGCCAAAAATACAATAACATTGAGTGCATAGATTATATTATCAGAACATTCTACGCACGCATACTATGTTCTTGTAGTTTCTGTGTTAGCAGCTGATGCGATTCGCTGATGAATAGTATCACGTGACCGTGTTTGAGAATCATCCTAATACGTCTCCGTTTTTTGCTTTTTATATAGTCTCTCGTTCTTCCTCTTCTTTCGCTTCATCCTTGTAGACCTGTAACGTATTGAACCGGGCTTGAGCAGAGTATCAAGAATTACGTTAGTATTTCGAATAGGTGGTAAAATGTCGAAACCCTGAAGACACGTCTTTGCAGGACACGGGGCTACACTGTCAGCAGCCAAAAGGATATCAAATAGCCACGAATCGAGGTCACAGGGAGCTTGCTCTCACTCTTGCTAGTTGACTGACTCGATGGCGAAGCTCTGAGCAACAAGGGCAGCTTCACATCTCATAGTTGTCTTTTAACAAGTGGATGAATCCTGACCTGACTAACGTACAGGTAAGATGCACTAGTGTTAAGTTCTCGCTCGTCCTGGCCGCAAGGCTGTGCAACAACCCCCCCCTAACTCAACTATGTACATTAAGTATGAATACAACTCTTGGTTTTATGCTCCCCCTGGGCGTTTTACTAGAACGCCTCTTCCTATAACGCACCAGCCTACGCCCTACGTACCAACCTCCGATACTGATCCGCTCTTTCCCATTTGAGTCTACAGCCTCCTGTGTACGTCACCTTATATAGGGGTACTACAAAATGTTGGAGGTGCCTGGTATAATTATAGGATACGCACCAGGGTTCCAGTTACAATAAAAATGGGTGATTCAGTATAGCTCTCCCCTGGTTGGTGAATGCCCTGAAACTTTTTCCCTCAACTGATCACTTGTGAATTCATGGCAATAATTGCAGCACCAGAGGACCCTCACTATGTAGAACCCACCCTCCCATCCCTTGCATCATGATTTCCATTACGGTTTTAGGAGCCTGCATTAGTTTGTAAACCTTCCTTTTCAGCTTGTGTATATTATGTTACTATAGTAAATAGGTATAAGTTAACGTGTATGGCAGAATCTGCTCTGATTCCTACAGACAGTACTGTCCCCGTTTCATGAGTTAATTATTATGGATTTGACAGAGATTTCCAACGAAAAAGTGACGTGTTCAAACTGCAAAGCAAATGCGATTACGCTCCGGGAAAGTTATCCATACGTGATGTCGAGGCACCAACAAGTTAGGTAAACAAAAAAGAATGGAGTAAGGGGGAAGATCAGATTACTACTATTAATACTAAAATGGACTCACCTCAGATGGATGGCACTGTTTCACCAGATGTAGCTCAGCACATGCAGGTTAGTCGCTTTCCGTTAGATCCAGGGACTTTTTCATGGAAACTAGGAGAAACTGTAAGTGATTACCTACATAAGTTCCACCTAATAGGACTCGCTAACAATTTTGCAGAACAGCCTAAGATCCAGTACTTGCCTGGTTATCTCAGCAATACGGCGCTAAATTGGTCCAAAACATTTGCATGCAGGAATGGAAATTCTTCTTGGAAAATTTTAAAGCAGCGCTGTTAAATGGTTTTGTCCACGCGGCGGAACAAGATATGGAATTCAAATTATTAAGACAGATGGTGCATCATCTCAGTTAACCAAGGGAGCAATTCGCCTATGATGTAATAGCTCTGTGCGACCTGGTTAGCCCCAGAATGTCGGAAGGAATGCGTCAAACACATTGTAAGGGGTCTTGAACCGCAGCTAATAGAGCAAGTATCGCCCTATAATCCCCAATCGGTGGACGCACTAGTTCAATTTGTGCGCCAGTTAGAATCGGGGTATTACCTCGCAGGGAAGAGGGTTGACCTGATTATTGAACAGGTCACCTCCCCTAGCGTGCAGGAAGAGGGCTTCCACAAGCATATGGCATATAAGGCTAACATTATGAACTAACAAAGCAGGTGCAAAGAAAGACTCAAAGCGAATCCGCATCCTCCATCTCCCAGCTCCAACATGCAACATCGACCTTTTAGGCACTACGGAGCCCCGTCCAACTTTAATAGGAAGGTATACACTCAGAAGAGGACAGTCTCCACCAGATCTATTGGTGGGTACTTTAAACGAGTAGGCCACGTCATTGCAAACTGTCAGACATGGAAGAGGGATATAAATTTTCACCCCCAGCCTCGAGACATTCACCCCCGTAAGAGACTTAGCAGCTAATATATCAGAAGCTGTCAATCCAGCAAACACACTGCTAACAAAGGGTACAATCAACGGAGGAACATGGATTGACATCCTAACAGATACAGGAACCTCAGTGAACATTATTGACAACATGGTAGGGATACATAGGCAAGCAGCACCCCAAGTTTATTTATTTTTCTGAACATAACAGGCATAAGCCCAATTACAATGTTTATTACAAAATATGGCAACATACACTCATTTCTAAATATAACGTATACAGAGGAAACAAATAGCAATAACATTTCGGAAGAAGAGAACGAAATAAGAAAAAATAATAAGGAATAAAAACAACTAGAAAAGAGGAGGTGGCATGATAATTATACAATTATTTTTAATTCAAATATTTGTATTAATCTACGAAAAATGATTACTGACTATTGCATTTTTAACTCAGTTTCTGACACGTTCAAAATATTTAAAAAAATAAATAAGTAAAAATATATGTTTTTAAGTTTGAGAATAGTGAGCAACAATTTACTTGCGGTGCAGCATCAACCTAATGCTCATTTTCGGATGGGTGGAATAGAATTAAAAGAACAGCTATGAGTAGTGAAACATTTTCCACACAGTTTGCTGTTTTGACTTTCTACAGAAATACAAGGCGGTTGTAGACCCATGTAATGGCGTAATAACGCTGACGCTACATTACTCTAGAGAGGTCACCGTAACATGCGGGAAAAAGCGAGTGTCCGCTTTCACAGTTCACGTTCGAAACTTAAAATGCAAGAATCGAAAATCATGGCACGTGCGAACAAGACATAGAGCTACCTCCATCCACCACTATACAAGTAAATGTTAGGCTACCATTACTCCCCACGAATACATTATTATTGGAGCCATGCATTAACACCATGCAAAAGAAACACATTATTATTGAACCAGGTGTATGTGATAACCAAAATCAGAAGGTCCAAGTTCAAAACAACACAGCCGCTACACACAGAATATTTAACGGTAACACTCTAGCGCTCGAATACTAATTTGCGTTGGTACAATCGGGCGCCTTTACACGTAAACCGCCAAGGAAAAATATATTAAAAATGTAAAATTTAACATTAACTTGCAACTAGAAGAGGAACAGCAAAAACTGCGGAAACTATTGGAAATATGTAGGCATATTTTCGCGACCAGCTACACGAATTAGGAACCACAGACATAGCAGAATTTAAAATATTGTTAACAAACACTAGTCCAATAAAAGAAAAACCATACAGGCGTCCCAGAAGCAGAGGGAAATAAATTAACAGCCAAGTTAAGGAAATGAAAGACGCAGGAATACCTACGGAGTCACAGAGCAGCTGGAGCTCAACAGTGAACCTAGTTAAGAAGAAGTCGAGAGAATATCGCTTTTGCATAGACTACAGGAAATTCAACTCGTAAACCGCTTCATCGGCATACCGCTTACCATTGTTAGAGACCTAGTTAGCTACTTTGGAGTTTCAAAAGTTTATTGTAAACTTGATTTACTCAGCTCATATTTTCAGGTACCACTAGCACAGGAAAGTTAGAAATATTCGTCGTTACGTCAGACTGAAAATTTGAATTCGAGACCTTGATGTTTGGCCTAACGAACGCGTCCAGAGCGTTCACAGAGATTGGAAATGAGTTATTAAGAGATCTGCGATACAAATAAGCATTAATATATCTAGACGACATAATAATTTTAGGGCAAACAATGAAAGCAAGAATGGTTTCCTTTGATTAAAGAATCTCATGATATATTACCTGCTATAATTTTCCTGAAACGATGTAAAAACCCTATATACAAGGGCTGGAAAAAAAGCAATGAGAACTATTTTTATCTCTGAAATGACTATTGACAGAGGTACTTATAGTAACACACCTTCAATATAATCACCCCCGTTATTTATGACCTTTTGCTAAATGTTCAGAAGGCGTCGTGTACCATCTGCGCGTCTATATTATTTGATGTCCCGTATTGACCGCCATATAGCGTGGATACTGTCATCTCTGGTGTACCGAATCGCTCGCAGTGGTCCTTTCACTTTGGCAAAGAGATCGTATTCACAGGAACTCATGTCGGGTGAGTACGGTGGATGTTCCAGTATCTCCCATTGCCAGCGGCGCCAGGGATCCTGGACAGCAGCAGCGATGTGCCATCTTGCATTGTGATGCAGAATGATGGGATAAGCTTTGTTGTATGGCGGGCCTTTATTAAAATTGTCTTTTCCTCAGAGAATTGTTAATAATTCGCAAATTGTTTTATCCTTTATATTTTTAAATGGTTTTAATGTGCGTCAATAGTAGCCTCCTTTGTTGATTGATTTATTTTTGTCTATGATGGAGGGTATTCCTATAGTTTATACATCGGCACTTCATCACCCTCATCGTCGAATTCTACAATAGATTGAGTTGAAAGAAATTCATGCCGATGACTATAACCATTGTATAACGTGTTCGTCTTTATTTTCGCTGTCGTGAAGTCGGTTATCGCTTGATGTAACGTATTGAATGGCGTTCAACGATATGAAGATAGGTTCATACATGTGTGTGCTAACGCTCACTCCCTAGAACTCCGGTCCCATACATGACTCTGTATAAATGGCGTACTATATTAACATCAGGCTACGAGCATTGGTCATGCACATAGAGATATCAAGAGAGTGTTCTTGGATGTTAATTTCACAGACCTTTTTAGCTTGTCAAGATATTGGGATGTAGCTCCTTATATACCTAATAATAATACTAAATATAATAATAATAATAATAATAATAATAATAATAATAATAATTCTGATCACTGCATTGAAGAAGGAAATAATACTTAGAAAAAATTGGAATAGTTAATTTCTGTAAAGCAATACTTTAAAAAATCCTTACATATATTCAGAAGACTGGCATTCCTATTCTGTCGCACACTTAATAAAAATAACTGGTGTGATACATGCACCTGGCTTTCTCTACCCTCTATCGTTTATTATTGGGTTTACAAATTGTCTTGCTCAAACTTATTTCTGTATTTACTGCATTTTAATCCAAATAACCCTTCTTGCTGAAATAGCTACATTACACGTTTGGGTATAAATAAAAAGAGAACAGCGATAATCAAAGGTTTAAGTTCAGGGCGCTATGCGTTGTCCTTAAAATTCCATACTGTTTCCATGCAAACGCGCGAAACAACTGGAAATGGTACTTGAAAAAATTTCATTAGCTAATTTCTATTCTTTCGTGCACACAATAAAAAGTATATCATCTGACACATTCACATGACTTCCTCTACCCTCTTATCGCTTTATTCGTGGGTATACAAATTATTCTTGCTCAGTCTTATTTCTCTAATTACTACATTTAATCAAAATAAACCTTTTTGCCGAAATAACTGCATTACACGTTACGCTATAAATACAAAGAGAACAGCGACAGTCAAATATTTAAGAGCTGGACTCGATATGCTGGCCTTAAAGTTCTATTCTGTTTCTATACAATCAGAGAAACACCCGAATGTTGAAAGGGTTTTAAGAGAAAGAACAAGAAACGTACAATTCGAAGCATTAATAACACAATAATATTATTACTGCTATTATTATTGTTGTTATTATTATTGTTATTATTATTATTATTATTATTATTATTATTATTATTATTATTATTATTAAACCTGATCAATGCATTGAAGAAGGAAATAATACTTAGAAACAGTTGCGATTTATTTCTTATAAAAGCATTACTTTAAAAATATCCTTGCATGTATTCAGAACATAAAGGGTTCCATTCCGTAGCTGTTTAACAAAAAATCTGATGCGATAAAAATTATTCTTACTCAAGCTTATTTTTGTATCTATTACATTTTAATCCAAATAAACCTTTTTCCGAAAGAGCTCCATTACACATTCCGCTATAAATACAAAGAGAACAGTGACAGTGAAATATTTAAGAACATGACCATAAAGTTCCATACTGTTTCCATGCAATCGCGAGAAACAACTGAATGTTGAAAGGTCTTTAAAAGAATGACAAAGAAATGAGCCATTCGAAGCTTTAATAACGGAATAACAAACCTAATCATTGCATTGAAGAAGGAAATAATACTTAGAGCAAACAGTGATGGTTAATTTCTTATAAAAGTATTACTTTAACAAAATCTTTACATATATACAGAACATAGAAATTTATAAGAAATATCTGGCGTGACACATTCAAATGACGTTTTCTACCCTCTATCAGTTTCATTTATAAAGTGAAACATGGTTTTAATTCTAATGTTTTCCGAGCCTTGAATTAAAATTTGTTATGCGTTTTCGAGGAAATGGTAATCCTGTCTTTTTCTTGTCTGAAGGCTGGTCTGTTGTTATGTATATATTTTTCTCGGAAATACTATGAGGGAAAATTGCATCAGTTGTAAACGTATTTTCAACTAATATTCATTAAATCGTAAAACTGCACGGTTTGTCCATCTATGGAATTGCTTTTCTCTAGGATGGCTTATTGTCAACAGTATTTTCCTAAGAATTTCGGATCCATGTATTGAGTCTAAGCATGTTTTCAAAGAAAAACCCTGTCACGCTTAAAGAAGGTCTTCTTTCATTTTAGAAGGTGAAACACGGTTTTCATTTTAATGGAAGGCTGTCCTGTTATGAAAGTTTTCTGATGTGTATGGAGCCGCCTAGGGTATGTCTTTGAGAGTATTTCTGAACCACCTCGTGTGCCTAAGCATAGTTTTCAAAGAATTAACCTGGCAGGTTTAAAGAAGGTGTTATTCCATTTTAGAAAGTGAAACGTGATTTTCATTTAAATGGGAGGCTATCCTATTGCTAAGAAAGTTCTTCTAAGAATTATGGAGCCGCGTAAGGTATGGTATTCAAAATTATTCAGTCAAGTGTAATGAAGGCTGTATATGATTTTTAGAAGGCGAAACATGGTTTTCATTTTAATGTTTTCCGAGTGTCAAAGATAGTTTTATATATTCAAGATGTTTTGTGTTATGAAAGTTTTTATGGAAGTATTTTGTCAGTTGGGGAAGGATGAATGGATTCTTCTAGCTCTTGATCGGAGAAAATGTTTGGGCATATAAAGCATTTTTATTAGATCCTGAAGTTAACAAATCTTAAAAAAGAATTATTCGATCGTGTATGACTGTATGTTGTGTTCACAGAGCGGAGGAAAGAAGTAAACTCATTTTTCGTTTTTCAACACATTATAGCTTTTAAATTCTAGCATTTTTCAGGACTGGATTTTGAACATTTTATGTCTAGGCAGGATCAGTCATGCGAACGCGAAGGGTCTAACTTGTTTACAGAAACGGAAATGCAGAAACCGGTGTATTGTTCTGCTCGGGTAGATTTCATCTAAAGAAAGAAGCTACTCTAGCATATATTCGCGTGAGCTTGTAACACTGTTGGAATTAAATACACTCGCAATATCTAGTATCCCTGTATAGAATTTTGGAATGATACGATTCCAAAGTTCGCCACGGATAGCAGCTATGCACCTGAATTCTCGTATCTTACCATCATCGTCTGTAGCTATTAGAGTTCAATTGTCCTTCGTTTGAATCCCGATGCTTCAATATCTTCCTTAGTTTTCCTTGCACCCTAGGTTGATAGAAGGATGTTTAAAGACTGGAATTATTTATATAATTTCTAATTGTATAGCCAATGATTTGAGTGTTGCGTATGTGTTTAATTTTAAGGATAAATAACGTTGAAGAGCCTGGCAGATGGATAGAAAGAGAAAGAGTTTAGAAAAGGATCCGTGTAGAGAGAGAGAGAGAGAGAGAGAGTTTGTGTGTGTGTGTGTGTGTGTGTGTGTGTAAACAGCGTAGTTCGAAAAAGTATCGCTTAAGTCTCACATACCTCTCTGTCGCCTTTATCGATAACACGTCTTTAAAGACAATACGTACTTAATTGGAATGATTATAAAGCTCTTTCACACGCAAATCGGATTGGATTCCGCGCTATTTTTTGCAGCAGATATCTAAACACACTCTCTGATGTTAATTCTACATTTATTCAATTTCTTCTCGCTGGTTTCCTGAGGGATGTCAATGAATTCGCAGAAAGGATGGAGCCATTTAAGTGGGAGGGTTGTTGGACAGGAGGCAGCTGCCTAATATATCACAACATATTCTCTATAGAAGGTAATGAAATAACTTATTGAGCATTTAGTCGTATCAATCAATCAAATACACTCGGCGGTGGGCTACCTACTTCCCTGCCCGCGGCTTCAACCCTTTCAAGTCAATGATGTGTGATAATTATACAAGTGACGTTGTCATACTGTCGGCATTCTTTAATATGTACGCTAACACCGGTTTGAAGGTGCGGGAGTCAAATAATATACACTTAATTATATTAATCAATCACACCGTCAGCATTCTTTAATACACTCGGCAACGGGCCATGTACATAATCATCACGGCATAAGTCTCGTGACTTGCTCTGCCTTAAAAAAACTTATCTCCCCACCTCGGTAACACCCCTTTAAAGGCAACGCATTTCAATTCCTTTGAGGGCAATGATGTGCCATAATTTTATTATACACGTGTATGATCGTTAACATACTGTCGTCATTGTTGAATATATATGGTAACACACATATATGGTTTCACCTCTTTGAGGTTGCGGAAGTCAATTAATATACACTTAATTATATTAATCGATCAATGGCACACGGCCAGGGATTTAGGAGGGGGTCCTAAACGCCGCATAGCCTTTGTTAGTGGTTTAAGTCTTTTAAATCAATTATGCGCGATAATTTTACACGTGTCAGATTTTTATCTGATTGGCATGTCATATATCAACTGTCAACCATTATCAAACACTTGGGAACCCTTGTCAATCGAGTTTTATTGTAACAGTCACTTTAAACGCCGACTCCTTTGGCGGCAATTCCCTCAAAGGGGGAAGGAGGGTCAAACACATGTAATCCATTAATCGCTCAACTAATTAGGCAGCTCCTTTAGTATGCAAATGAGTCCAAATCGATTATTCTCTTTCTATTCAGGTTAATTTTTATTATAATTGAATAAAGTAATATTGATATTCATATCTTGTTTGGTTGAGTGTTTGCGTTCATATCCAAGGTTGCAGGTAGAGACTGTCAAGGACATACATGTTTCTCGTTCATTTCCTTGAGTCCAACTCGTTTGAAAAGCATACCGAAATATGTTTGTGCTTCTGCTTCATATACTCTCTCGTGGGATATTGGAATTTACTCTTTCGAGCATTCCCTCGCTCGACAGTTCATATCGTAGCATTGTTGTCAGACGTATTGCTTCATTGCGTTAAGGTAAATAAATGAAAATAGCATATTCCAGTTATTGCTTTTTCGACTTGTATGTTCCTACCAAACTTCTTTTACTACGTTCTGATACATAAATTTTGTTTTGTCGCGTTTTCATTCCCTATTTCCCCTAAGCAAAATATATATTAAAATATGTTTCTAAATCGTTTCCATGGAGTTTTATATACAATTATATTCAGAATTTCTGTGGGAGGAAAAAGCAACTTGGAATCATGTTTAGAAACATTTACTTAATCATTATAAATTATATATAATACAATATATTGAACGAGTATTCTTTAAACTTCACAGATGATCATCAAAGAAAATAAATTAAGTAAAACTTAATTAGATTAGTACCAACTTAAACACAAATTAACATTAACTCAAAGTTGCTGCTTTACATTAATGCTATCTATGTTTAATTAGGTCCACTACTGAAAAAAGATGTTTTTTGCACATAAAATTGCGTTTTGTTTAACGAGATACGTATTAAGAAACCTGAGAATATAATCGGTGATGATAAAAATCTGTAATGGAAAACTAAAATACTTGAGGCACCCTAGTGTATTACAATACGAAATCTCGAACATTAGAAACACAAAACCAAACAGAGTTTTCTTATAAGTAAATCTAAGAAAACATAAATTATTATTGTTGTCGTCGTTTTCTCGACAATAATCTCGAAGCACTTCCATATACGGCTTCTTCCGGATTTATGTTCTAACTGAAAAACACCTTTATTTAATTTTAAGAAAACATTTTTACATCTATCACTTTACTCCAATCCAAAAATTACTCTAACTTAGGCAGCGCTAAAACAATGTGGGACGACAACGCTAGTGAAGCAAATAGGCTGAGCCTTCATCTTGCGTCTGGTTACACTGGGCGTTCGAACAGGAAATAATACACCAACTCGATTGGTGTACCAAACGGAATGGACTGAGAGCGGGACACCGTTCGACTCCAGTATATCCAACTCGCCCGTATGCTTGAGCTCATTTGTGTTAGAAGGCATGAATGATACACATTAATGAGCAAAAAACCTTAGATGCATAGGTCTAGTTGCAGGTTTGATGCAAAAATAAAGACAGTCTTTTTTAAGTGTGCATAATGCAACAGCCTCATGACAGTAGATTTACTGTCGCATAAAAGGTATCCTGTGGTACAAAATTTTGCTCAGCAAAATATGACGCTGATATGACCGTGGTAGTAACTGTCGTCGTGAAATAAACTTAAATTGCACGTAACAGATGTGGTCTACCTTTGGTTCAATCCGTTTTTCAAATGATTATTATAAGTTGGGCGGTTCATTTATCACGATCATTATATGTTTAATATCAGTACAAATAATATTACTTAAGATATCTGAAAAAAATTGATGTGTTACATTCCCATCATTTTCTATGCTCACCCCCTTTTTATTTTTTATATCCCTTCTACAAGCTATTTTTGCAAAATCTTATTTCAGCTTAATTCATAGTAATTGAGATAAGCGTTTGCAGAAATTATGTAATTAGGTAAACATTTTGTGATGGGTACAATGGGAATAGTAAAGGCTGAAGGGGTAGTTAATCGTTAAAATGCGAATCACTATATCCTAGCTTTGAAATTCCGTACTCTGCATGACACCGCGAGAAACAATAGAATGCTGACTTAACACAAAAAATGTGGGATAAACTACTAGGAAATTCAAACCAATAGCAACTAATATCTCGAAAATGCTCAATACCGGAAACATTTATTACACACAAATTATGTTTTAACGAGTTTTACATAATTACAAAAATAAACTATCTGGTGTTTTGTGCATTTGTCGGAACCTAAATGTTCACCAACTGGAGCCTTCAACCAGGGTAGCAATCTTGGTCCGGAATTATACAGCGTTAGGTTAAAAAATATTCAGTTTTGCAGCCTTTGTATTGAAAGCAGTGTTGAAAGTATAGTCAGGAAATAAGTTTATAAGAAAATATATTCTTATACTTTAAATTAGTTACTTAGCACCATATCCTTTCTTCTCTTTTAAACTTGAGTGTTAATTGCTAAGATATTTGCGCATCAAAATTATGTTTTATATTTAAAACTAACCGGTTTTATGGGTTTTATCGTCATGTGTACTAATTTAGTTTATTATTGTTTAATTATTATAATTCTTACATACATTTTCACACTATGTACTTTTAATATTGAGTGATTTCCCCTACTCAAAGTTTTTCATTTAGGTGTGCTAGACAGTAGTAACTATGGTTTCTATTTTATGCAGTAATATTCAAGCAATACATTCATTCATTCATTATCTGTTTACCCTCCTCTTATGTAGGACTTACACCCCCCAGGACTTACAAGCGGGTGCCTGGGGTCAGAGGCCCGTCGAGGAGCAGACACTCATGGATCAGACAGAGCATCCAGGATGGGTGATCAGCCCGATGCCTGGTATGGGATGAAGGAAGTAGATGAAACGAAAATGTTGGTGAAATGGATGAAAGGAAAGGTGATGATGGAGCAGTTGGTGGAATGAATGGCGGGGGAAACCGGAGAACCCGGAGAAAACCCGCCCAGACGCCGCTTCGTCCACCACAAATCCCACATGCAGGCCCCTGGGATTGAACCCGGGCCGCCTAGATGGGAGGCGAGCGGTCTAACCGCTCGGCCACGGCGCCGCAATATTCAAGCAATACACCTGAATTAAATTAATTTTAAATATCATCATGTAATTATCCTGACTTCTAATACCAACAACGATCATTGTGCCTTTGTAAAGTGTTTGCGAACGTTTTCCCTTTCTCTGCCGAATTGTAACCATGCTGAGCATAATATGCATTTAATTACTTCAGCACTAAAACTTCAGTCATTGTCTCTTTAGACCTTAATTGTTATGATAAACATTAAGCATGTAAAAATAAATACAAGCAGAAGGCATGTGACTTTTAAACCGCGCTCTTGGCTCCTTGGCATGTAGAGTTACATGCGCCCAGTAAGCTGGTATGCTTTGTGATTCCAGAACTCTGAAATCCCTATAGTTCTGGTATCTGAAGCTTTGGTTGACATTACTGCGGCAATTCTATTAAGTTGTTTGTTACAAAAAACATACGCTATTTATCGGATTAGTTGTGCATTTGTTTCATAGATAGTGTCCCCCTGACAATTTTTAAATAGGACAACACAAATTGGTGCGTTCTGGAGCGGTGCCAGATATAACATTTTTCGTGGTGCGTTTTATCTGAATAGTGCATCGTGATGCTTCTGGGTCGTGTGACTTGGCCATTTTGCGATGCACACCAGATTAGTGCGACTTACGTTTATGCACTTGCATGTTGTAACAGTTGCGGTATCCATGTATGCTACCATGAAGCGATCGCCAACAACAGTACGGTTAAGGCACTCTCCATCATTGCAAATAACAAATTTAATGTTCACTACATATCTACCATTCTTTTTTCTGGTATATACTTGCTTGTTATTCATATGAAAACTAGCAGAACCTGCTACTCTACTCGCGTTATCCCATTAACAACGGCAATTCTTCTCTTTCTCTCCCTCACTTTCCGGCTATCCCTCGCTTTCACTCATCTCCTTTCACCTCCTACCCCCTTCTCCTCTACCAACCTTTCACTCTTTCCACCCCTTCTCTCTCTCATTCCCGTCTCAGCCCGTCTCCCTCTCTATAATGTACAGACATTGTCATCGTTGGTGGGTCGGTGCAAACAAACAAGATCGTCGGCAGCTTGAAATTGTTAGGAACGGTGTTTACACTTCGTAGATGCCTGAATGAAGTGCTGGACTGCTGGTGTTGCATTCGAAATGAGTTGATGTCAGTTATTATATGAAAATGCTGTACATTTTTGTGCAACGTAAATCCTTATCTATGCTAAATGTAATAAAAAGAAATGTGTGTGTCTTCTGAAAAGCCACTGTGTAGATTTTCATAATTCTTTCACCACTGAAAAGTCCTATTTTGGTAGATGAACATAGACTATGCAATATTTAAAAAAACATTTTAAATTAAGGGGTTCCAGTATATGATTTTCATATTCATATCAGCCACTTTTGTCTTTTTTAATATGAGTACTAGAGAACTACACTGCCGGGAAAATTGCAACACCAAGAAAGAATTTCCCGAATAACTCCAAACTTGGTGGAAGTGTAGAAGAGTGTGCTAGCAATAAGTGATTAGGTTTGCAGAGAGATGAGGTACACGTAGACCGAGCAGAGCCCTCTCGTGTCGTTCCGACAAGGTCAGTGTTGCGCCCTGTGTAGTCAGTGCAGAGCTGTCAAACAAAATTGAAACAATAAAGTGAGTGCCAGTAAGTCACGTCGACGTCAAAGGGAGCCATATCGGCATGTGAGTGAGTTCGAACGGGGCAGAATGACCGGTCTCCGGGAAGCGGGTTTGTCATACCGTGGCGTTTCGGCTCGTACAGCGCATGCTGCTACGACAGTGATGCATGTGTGGAAGCAGTGGATAGATGAAGGTCGTACGCAGCGAAGAGCGGGTACTGGACCACGGAACATGACCACAGTACGGGATGACCGTCATCTTGTTCGCATGGCCATAACGGACCGTACAGCTTCATCCAGAGTTGGCTCGACGCTAGAGCACTGCAACTTTTCTGCATCAACGGTTCGTCGCCATCTGCTGCAGGTTGGATTGGTTGCATGCATGCCATTACGTCGGCTTCCTTTGTCCAGAAACCACAAGCCCCTCCGAATGAAATGGGCACGTGAACACCGTCACTGGGGTGCTGAGTGGCAAAATGTAGTATTTTCGGACGAGTCCCGCTTCAACGTGTCCTACAGTGATGGCCGCATACGTGTCCGGCGGTACCGTGGTGAGCGCAACCTGGAGGGCTGCATTGTTGAGCGGCATAGCGGACAGATACCAGGTGTGATGGTTTGGGGCGCCATTGGTTATAACAACCTATCTCACCTCCTACGAATTGAGGGCACTTTGAACAGCAGCCGGTACCTAACGGTGGTTTAGAGCCTGAGGTACTCCCCCTGCTTCAGGCATGTCCACGGCCACATTTCAACGGATATTGCCCGGCCACATATTGCGAGGAATGTACAAGCCTTCTTCAAAGAGCGACGGGTACCATTGCTTACCTGACCTGCACGTTCGCCTTACATGTCGCCCATCGAACATGTCTGGGATATGGTTGGTCGGCACCTGGTGCATCACGGTCCTCCAGTAACCAGTGTCACGGATTTGTGGATTCGAATACAAACAGCGTGGAGGGAAATCCCTCAGGAACTTGTTCAGAACCTTTTTGATTAAATGCTACGAAATATAGCAGCTCTAATTGCAGCGCATGGAGGCCACACCAAATACTGAATATTAGGGCTCGAAGGTCATGTATAGATTTGAAAAGTTTATCATTTGTTACTTGTCATGTACCTAACCTGTGGTATTAAATTCCTTGAATTCATGCGTTTCCTTTTTGATGTTGCAACAACCACAGTGTATTTCGAACATAGCGAGTATTTAACGATTTCCAATCCAAAAGCCTAAAACGGAAGGCCTAAAATATCTAAAATAAGGTTATTGGAGGGATAGGTTTCCATAGAATATGGCAAAATATGGTACTCTAACACTTTCAAAAATTGGTTCCCTTATTTTCAATAATTTACGTACAAATCAATAGGTACACTTTGATCTATCCAGACAGTACGGGTGGATCTTAGGTACTGAGAATTTCAGTAATGCGGCCAAGGCTATACCTATTGCGCTTAGTAAACCTTCGGGAGGAATGGATGGGACAAAGGAGCCCGAAGGGTGGCCAGACCAGATGGCACAAAGAGCAGCGCGGCGGAGCCCCTAACATTTCCAGATTAAACATCCTCAGCCGCCCCTTCGATGTTACTCATAACCTGTTGTACAGGTTCGAGTAGAAGGTTCCATTCGAGGAAGAAGCAACTCTCTTTTTAAGATACATCCACCGAATATTAACCGTCCACCGCGCCTGCTACTGCAACCTTAAAAAAACCATGAAGGAAAGAGAGAAAGAAAGTTTCTTATTAGGATATAGTCCAGCATTTGCCTATCAACCTGGGAAAACTATAAAAAAAAGTTCCAAGATCAGTTTGGCCAGTTCAATGGGAACGTAACCGTCCGAGTCGTTCCACTCGTTTAAAACATAAATTAAAATCTTAAATATTCACACTTGGAGGTTTTGTAAATATGAAAAGCTTATAAAAAACATGCCTACACACCTTTTTTATGTGTAACTCTTTTTTTTTTACTTTCTCTGCTATGTAGAGAAAGTAGGGTGTATTGTACTCCACTAAAAAAATCGATGCCGAGATTTCAAGGGGAATACATGTTTTGAGGCTCCCTGAATCCAAAAGAAAGCATTCTTAGTCAAAGTTCCGCGCGTGTGTGTGTGGTGTGTGTGTTTGTGTTTGAGAACAGTATAACTCAAAAACAAAACATCGTTAAATACCAAATTTTGTATTTGGTTCAGCATCTTCCAAGGATGCAACACGAAGATTTTCAAGGAAACCCCTCACCCAACTACCCTTTACATGGAAAATATTTCGAAAATTTTGATTGCCTAAAAATGGCTCCAGCGTGTTTTATTAATATACCATATAAAGATATTTACTGACACATAAATAGTATATCTTGTATTCTCTGGGAACAGTCTGCGAAGTCCTCTTCATTTGAAAAGAATCTTGTATAACTGGTAAATGCTAAGGGATAGGCAAAACCTCTATACACGGTGGTGCCGTGTCTTAGTTTTACGGCACGTAAAAGAACCTCAAGCCTGATAGAGAGGCCTCTGAGCAAAATTACCGGTTTTTCACACCTGGTATGGAATGGGACGCTAAGGACCACAGCAGTTAAAGAGCGTCCCTAAATAAAACTCAATTTAATTTTATAGACAGAAACGTACTGCACAAAAAATGTACATCTCTTTAAAACACACAATTTTTTCCAGATAACTTTTTTTGTGCCATAAGTCATTTTATTAATGGTTTGAATTGTTCAATACTTTGCTATTCTTTTAAAGTCCTTTGGATATTCAGTTGTTTCTTACGATTGCATGGAAATAGTATGAACTTTTAAAGGCAGGATATAGGTAGGGTCCAATTCTTAAACATGTTATTATCGTTGTTCTCTTTGTATTCAATAACAAATTGTGCAAGGTAGCTAATTCTGTAAAGAATTATCTCAATGAAGTAGGAGAAAAAATGAACTTTCGTAAGAATAATCAGTATACCTACCAATGAACGATTGTGGGTAGAGCAATCATGAGGATGTAACACATAAGATGTTTTTAAGTATAAAAAGCGCGATTTTTGGCTTTAGGGACTTCATTCATGTAAACGAAATCCAAAATAGCAAAAATTCTGGTACAATATATAATATAGAGCTTTCGTTTGGGCGCGTGGCCGCCTTAATAGGAATTTTCTTGGGACCGGGAAGCACACTTCGCCGGGGGTGTCTGATATTCATAGCCCCTTAAATTCAGGTACATAGATTTCTTATACAGATTATAACTGCAATAACACATACCTTCTGCATAGAAGATGCTAAATGTGATGTCCTTCGCTGCCACACATCTCTCACACCTTTTAAGAAAGTTTCCATCAACACTAAATGATTTACTCATTAATTCTTCAGGGCCATGTAAATGAAGCCACGCTTCGTCCGAAAATGAAATTAAGCGTGGGTCATTAGAGCGATTATTAACATTATCTAACACTCAACTGCAGAAATTAACTCTACTCACATCGCGAGGTTGCAGTTACTGAATTACGGTTATCTTGTGGCATTCTAAGCCGAGGTTTCCGAAATTTTTTATTCCTGTGCAAACTTGCTCAAAGATTTCTTTGAACTTCTTCTAACTTCTCTCCGGCAATTTAATTTGGTTGCTTACAAGAATAGATCCCGTTTCCCTAATCTACTCCAAAAACTTCGAACCGCTTCTCTGTGAAGCGAACGAAAGGTAGGAACTATGCCTATAAATCGCCGCCTTACTTCTCTACTAAAGCTTTTTGTCACATAAGAATCATACATGAAGATTCTGTATGATAAAGTATACAGACATCCTTGGCTTTATAATAGCACAAACTCGCTACAATAACGCTGAAACATGTGGTCTTGCAACGTATCAACGTGTGTACAGCACAGACTTCGCGTCAATTGATTAGCCGGCACACGGAGAGAAGGGAAAGTGATAGGTGAGTATAACCTGCTAGAAATAGCGCAGTGAAGTGGCAAGCAATTAAATGTAATACGAACGCACGTCAAAAGAAGTGTCGGTTGTATGTACAGAGAGACTCTTCTGTTTGCACTGAATATCTTAGTTGTCGGCGGTATATGTTGTGAATTCTCGTTTGGTCTCTAAATATTATAAAAACACACAATAGTTATTCCAGATTTCACAGGTTATCCATTTTTAACACATGCCCTGCAACCTATATACTTGTGCAACATTAATCCTCTTGTTTTCAATTTTAGGGTGTCCGTAGGCTGAGACTTTTTACCAAAAATAAAAAACATTTTCGAATTCTAGATTTTTACGTATACCTGAATACACTTAAGGCAAATAGACACCATGTGGAATTATAGTTTTTGCATTCTGCAATTTTTAAACATGTATAACAATGTAGAAATTATCATTGGTTAGGCAGTGAAGTGCATGTATCTTATCTTCTTTTGCGTTTTCCTCCAACATGCATCTTAAATGTAAATGGTTCCTTGTGCATCAGCTGTTGTATTCTACATCTTATATCTGATGTCTAATTATGCGCACAACTCTCAAGCTATTACCTTTTCCTGTAAAGTTACCAGTGTGGACGAAAACAATGTTGAATCATAGGAGATACAGAAATTGAAACATTCTGAAAAGAAGGAAGAATTGATATCTCAGTAAGTATATGTATTACTTAAAAATGATTAACTAGTCTTATTCATTTATGCTTAAATAACAACAAAACATTGATTTGTTGCTCTATTTAAACTTTTATGTTACAAGGGTCTTCAAAGCTATACGAACGCATTGAATTACATTTTATAGAATATGTAATACCTGTGAAATTAATTATCATAACAATATATTCTTCACACGTTTTTAACTACATAACTTCAAAAAGTGGTAAATTTGGTCTCAGGGTCCCTTAAGCACCAATTATGTAGGTGCATTAAGTGATGTACGTGAATGAATTCTTGACCCGACACTGAGGAGTTGATTTTTTCTTAAGCCTAACAGGAAATGAATATGCAGGGTTTATTTTAAATCCTGTACCATGGCAATGAGAGAGAGACACACAGTAACGCATCTAACCACGTACTAAATGACCTCATCAACGGCCATTCTAGTCCTTGTCCGTGTTCAGCTGTTACCTGCGGGCTTCGTACTCGGTCTGCGTGCGGCAGGGGGGGGGATAACACAAAAACCTTTAAAACACTTTCTTTTCGTTCGATGCACAATGCATTTTAGGCTCCACTCTTTCTCCCTTTTAAGTACTTTTCCATTCTACCATAACCACGCCTGTCGGGTAATCGTGGCTGCTCTGAATTTAATTACAACGTTTCAGTCGATCAGCATGTTAACTTATTAGACACAGTGCGTGTAATTATATAAGGTTGATACAAATCCAACTTTCTTCATGTGAGCTGCATCCAGAGAACGACATCGGACTTAAATATTCTTTATTCATAAACACCCTGTCTTCCATGCTCCGCTGTTACTAACCGACTAACACTAAAGCTAATGCGTGCTCAGATCTGAGCTGAATAGAAAAGATGGAAACAATAAAGCAGAACATGTCGCGAAGCCTGCGGTCTTAACTGCTTTTGGTGGAAGTAGGATAAACAATTACCATACAGTTACACAGTTCCAAAATAACAGTCGTCCAAATTTGTACTAATACGATCAATCGAAAATGTTCATAACCGGTTCCAAAAGAAACGCTCCGGTCGTGTGAGAAGTTGCGTTACAATCTAGTACTTACAAGCACCTATATCATGTGACCTTCGAGCCATATCTACTTTAGTGTTCGCATACCGGCTCACGCCCACTAGAAGTTTCCGGCCAATCAGATTTAATTACGGAATGGAACTCTTTCTAAAGGTAATTATCAAAGAATCCGTTTTGGGAAATATTTAACGTAGATTAAGCCAGCACTAATTATGTTATATAATATGCGCGTGTTGTAAATATTGGTACCTTTCGAATTCGCGCGTACATCAAGAGAGGGAGAGCATCGTCTTCCAGTAACTCTTTGAGCGCAACGAAATACCAAAAGTTGATGGTCCCGATGGTCCAAAAGGTCCCGAGTCGGGCAAGTAACAAAGGGATGAAAAAGTATCTTGCTCTTACGCTAACCTAAATACTCCGGAACGTACCCTGTTATTTTGGAACTTTTTCCAGCTGGAACGGCTGGAAGTTGTTACTGAAGAATAACCATTTTTGCAACCCAACGTTTTAGTCAGAAAATAATACGTAATATTGAAAGTTATATTTTAAAGTGTAAAATACTTAGAAGGTTACAAGTAATCCGTGCCTATATGGATAATTAATATATTTCATTAGCTACGGAGTAAACGAAGTATAATTACCACAACATTTGAAATCTTCATTCTCTACGTTGATTTTACATCATGTTTTCAATATATTTTTGATAAAATTATTAAGGAAAATGCTTGATATTTTCATTTATACATACTGTGTATTATGGTACCATAGTACTCCTTTGCAGCAGCCGAAATGAAGTTATGTGCTGAAAAGCATACTAAAGAGAGTCCATATTTTTCCCCTTTAATTCGCGATGACATATTTTTATGAAGCTATGACTATACGTGGGTCATTACATTTGTTTATCTGTTTCAAATTGCATGGACTCATGTACATCGACTTGCCCAAGGGTCCATGAATTCACGCAGCACGTCTGATTGCTGCACCATCCCAATGGAGCCGTATTCTCTGAGCACCTATGGATTCCGTTTGCCTGCAATAATGAATACGCCACTCTCCAGTACGTGGAGAACGTTCAGGATTCCAAACTCCATCTCCTTGCATTTTCTCCTATTTCTGTCTGCTATGTACATCTTTGTGATGTTTTAAAATCCACAATGCATTTGCTTGTGTTCTAATAAAAGCTAAAACCCGAATAAATGGTTTAACACAATAAATAATGCTACTTGTTCTTTTAATGCATTCGGAATTGTAGCCGTGGTAATCAGAAAATGTCAATAAAAGAGGTCGATTTATATTCTTTGTCTCATATATAATAATTAAATAAGTAATAATAATTAAACATTTATACGACTTCTTAAATAGAAATCCTATACGAATTTTAAAACTAAAAAGACTAATCAGAAAGACTTCCATTACAAAGTTTCGATTTTTTAAAATCAGTACAGCATTACTAAAGCGTATAAGGGAATTAAGATGATACACATCCTATTTTTACAGCGAATTCTAAGGTATATTACATATAACATTTCGTAGTAATGGGTTGGGCCGTAATGTACATGCCCGCCTGCCAACCTGCCTACTGTAACAAATGACAACTGCAATTGCTGCCGAACAACTTTATTCGTCGCTTAGGCGCTCAGCGTAGCCCAACTTCTTCGCTGCAGTCAGTTGTAGACCGCACTCGACTGTCTCTCTGGCTGAAGTCAACTCCAAACCAATCGAAGTTGGCAGGCTGAGGGAATCCCGAATAATTTTATTAAGTGTACTTACCCTAGGTAGGATTTAATCAGTTGTTGACAGGAAGAGGTGATTACAGGGGTCGAGTGAGATTAAGTTGATGGTTTGAAAGGAGGTAGCACAGTTGCTGCTAGACGACTGCAGGTCAGGGTGCCGTCAATTTTGCGCACGTGGTCACACTGCTCCCTTCTCAGGGCTAGTGATCCTCATCAACACTGTCATAGCGGACAAGACGGTGTAAGTGTACCACCGGGCTCTTCCTTTGGGACAGCCTCAGGATGCCGTAGACTACATCACTGATTCACTTTACCACGAGGTACGGCTCTTACCATGGTTGTTGAAACGTGGGGTAAAGTCCCTTGGTTCGGGTAGGGCGATACGGCCACACCAGGTTACCCTGCTGAGACCCATGGCATCCGGTCGCTCCCTACCTGGAGGTGTTGACGGGCTACCTCATGCACTTCGTGAACAGGTCATCCGTATAGTTGATTGCTGGCTGTTCTGCCACAGGAAGGCTCCCAAACTTCAGGTCACATGGCAGACGCAGCTCCCTGCCGAAGACCAAACTGGCTGGTGTTAACCAGTGGTGTCGTGCATTGACGAGAGGTAGACCAGCAAGAAAAGCGGTATCTTGATAACCCAGTTCCTCCGGTGATTGCTCAAGACCTTCCTCAAGTGCTCTTCTAGAGTCTTGATATACCGCTCAACTATGCCATCTGACTGCGGATGGAGAGGTTTTGTGCGCATCTTGTGCACTCCAAGTAGTTCCATTGCTTCCTTCATCAGGTTCGACTCGAAGCTGGTACTCTGATCGCTGTGTAGCTCCAGTGGTACCCCAAAACGGCAGAACAGTTCTTCCAAGAGGAAGTTCGTGATCGGCTTGGCCTCTTGGTTAGGAATGGCGCACACCTCCGGCCGCTTGGTGAAGTAATCCATTACCAACAGCAGACACTTGTTTCTCTGTCGGACAAATGGAACGGTTCAGCTATGTCGATGGCGATACGTTCGAAATGCTCCCACGTTATACTGTTGCATGCGACCACGGCTCCTGGTTTGTGGGCCGCGACTTGCCGCCCACATATGACATAAACGGCAGCAAATCTCAGCGTCTGTGTGTAGCCTCAACCAGTAGAACACTTGTCGCAGCTTGTCGCTTGTTCGGTTGTGTTCAAGATGTCCTCCCGAAGTCCCTTCATGCACTGATAGACCACGAGAAGAAGGCAAGCCAGAGGAATGTGTAACATCAACACTTTCCTGCGTCCGTATCATATTTATGCTCGCCGTGTGGATACGATAAGCATGTTAGGAGATTATAAACTACTACACAGTACACAGTGTTGTCAAGTACTCACCCATGGCTGGAAGTCCAGCAGCGGTCGTGCAAGATCCAAGTCTGTCGCTGCCGCTCTGCGAATCTTCATCGCTAGACACCAGGCCTCCAACTGATATAATAAAATTGTCTGTTGCATCGTCCACCAGCCCATCCTTTTGCCTGAAATCATCATCGAGTTTTTAACGTGCCCGACATAGCCCACCTAATCAGCTGATGTAATAAGAATTCACTGCACTTTCACACACTTGCTGTAGATTTCTTAAAGATAATCTCCAGTTTCATTACGCTCTCTTACATGTCGCCTTATTGCTGTCCATGCCAGTTCTATAGCGTTCAGCTGGCACATATAAGGAGGTAACCTAAGAACTGTATGCCCATGCCTTTCTATTACTTTGTCGATATGGTATACTTTTTCTTTTGGCTTATGCATTTGAATTAAATCAAACAAGTCGCCCTTCCGCATTGCAGCAGAACATGGAATATTGTTGTTCTGCAACCACTGTATCATTTCCTGCTTTACAGCGTACTTTGATGCAGGCTTATTTGCTTGTACGCTGTGGTATGGAGCATTATCAAGCACAATGACGCTGTTGGAAGGTATACTAGGTAAACGTTTCTCCTCCAACCATTTCTGGAAATTTACTCCATTCATTTGACCACGATAATCCCCGCAAGCAAGTCCAGCTTTGAATATCAGAGAGGCTCCGGGTATGAAACCTTCATTGATGCCTGCATTTACAAGAATCAGGCGGTTCGAAGAGCTGGTGTTTGTCGTTATGCCATAGACATCATCACTCTGCCAGCATTTTCCAAACGTCAAGTTATTGTCTACCCAGGACTCATCAATGTAAATGATATTTCTCCCAGCATTTCTACATTCATTTATACTTCTTAGATATCTAGCTCTCCAGTTAACTATCTCTGGACGTTCAATAAGTAATTTTCTCTTGCTTCCACATCGTTTCCATTTGTAGCCCATACTGCGCAAAAACTTCCGTAGAGTTTCTCTTCCCCATGGAAAATGTATAGTTTCTCTAATTGCTAAAAGTAATCTGGGAACAGTAGGCACTGTTTTTCTAACCGAATAAAAATCTTGGAATAAGTTTTTAATTACTGTTCTATCAAAGTCATCACAATGAAATTTAAATTCCTCGGCACACGGTCTCTTTTCCCCGGAGTATACAATAGTTTTTCACCAGCTGTAACACCTTCTCTCCTTATTCTTGATAGAGTGCGTTCCGATATCTCACAATAATTTGCCACGCGTGAATTACTTTGTGAAATTACACATGTCAATTGTCCTGATTTTGCTTCTTCGTCACATACTTCAATCACTTTTCTTATTACTTCCCTTGATTCACTGTGGATAGTTTGTCCCTTCTTTCGAATTCCAGCCATATGCAAATAATAAAGAAAGAATAAAAGTAACAAAAATGATATACGTTGTAGTATTATAGTATATACCGTAACGCGTGTTACCAGCAAGAACCAATGCGTTAACACCTATTACGGCGGTTGATCTACTAGTATCAGATCTGGCAGCATGGGTGGTTCATTTGCACACATAAACACATTTCGTAGTAAACGTAGTAAACAATCGACGTACGTGAGCAGATAAACAGTTACAGAACCCCGCTCGCCCCTCAGGCTCCGCTCGCCTTCTTCTCGTTGTCCAACAGTACTTCCTCCTTTGTACTTCTATCACCTTACTCCGAGGGAGGATCAACTGCTCTCTCTGGGTCTTCCCTTCAGGTACTACCGAACCATTAACATCACACATTCCTAGGTCTTCAGTGAGTCCCATTGGGCCTAGTAGGACTTCCTCTGTCTGTGTCCGCCAGCTGCTCCCTTATCAGGCTTGCGCTATCCCATCCATATACAGGCACCACCGAAATCACAGACAGCTGTGGTAAGCCCCTTCTCCACCTTATTGCAGTGGCCGCACTCCTCTGGACAGGGGTCTTCTTGGTTATTCTTTTGAGTAGCTTCTTCCTCTCCGTTGCTCTGATGTGAAGTTGTACTCTTAGGGCCCCTGAGCTCCCAAGGACTGATTGGCCCTCTTAAGTTCTTGAAGTTCAACAGCCACCTGAAGGCTGAGTGGTCGGTCCTCAGGTGGAATGACTGACCTGACAGGTATTTAAGGAAGTGTTCAGCGCCTTCACTATTGCCAGGAGTTCCCGCGGGGTAACGCAGTATTGTGTTCTGTCCACATGTAAAGGCGGTGTTTTTCCGTCAGACGAGTGAGGGGCTTCCCGATTTTTCAGAAACCTCTGACAAACCGGCGGTAGTAGTTGCATGGACCAGGAAACTGCACAAGTCCCGTTTATCGTTTGGACGAGGCCAATCTCTCACAGCCCGAGTCTTCTTCAGGTCCGTGGCCATCCCAGTTGTTGAGAGGCCCAAGTAGATAACCTCCTTGCAGAAGAGTTGGCACTTCTTCGCATTCAGCTTCATGTTAGCAGCCTGCAGTCTCTGCAATATCTTGACAAGGTTCTCGAGATTTCTTCGAAGCTGCTGCCAATATAGCAGTCAGGCGTGTAAGCCAACCCCGTCATCATTGACTCCATGTGGCGCTGGAAGGTGTCTGTGCATTGCAGAGGCCAAAGGGCATAACGGTACACTGCCAAAGCCCATGGCCTGTTGAGAATACGGTCTTCTCCTTGTCTCTGCTATCTGTCAGTATCGCGATTTCATGTCCAATATCGAGAACCCCTGAGCACCAGAAAGAGTGTCCGGGGTATCATCAATCCGGAGTAAGGGAAAACAGTCCTTTCGAGTCATTCAGGTTCCAATAATTTACGCGTAAGCGCAGCTCGCCTTTCTTCACTAGGACTATAAGAGATCCCCAAGGGATCTCGGAGGCTTCGATAATCTCCCTGGATCTCGTTTTTGCAGCATGTCCCGTTCCTCTGCTAGCTTCACCGGAGGAAGACATCTAGTGGTTGGCGGATAGGTCGGTCGTCTCCGGTGTCGGCGTGGTGGAGTACTCGATCGGTGAGGCCGTAATCGTCGTTCTCTTGGCTGAAGACAGACATGTGTATCTAAGTGGATGCCGGACCCTTTCCAGTTGTGCCGCGGTCAGATGGTCGGCCGGCCACTTCAGCAAGTCTTCCAGCCGGGGCTCGACATCTTACGTCGACGCTGGCTCCTCGGATTCGTCTCACGGCGATACACTAGCAGCTGACTCGCAGTTCCGTAACTCCGTCCCTTTCTGGATGTCCTAATCGTTGTTCGATGAATTCAGCAGTCTAACAGGCACCTCTTCCTGTCAATGCAGCATTGCTCTGCCAAAGCATAACCGTGGTGTGTTTCGGTCCAAAACCAGGTTCTTTGAACGCTTGCTTTCCAGGTGAGTCTTCACAACTTCCTCGCTTCTTGGGGGTACAACCACATCCTCCTTCAGGATCACCCTGCAGAACCCCGGATGTTCGCTGGGACTCCAGAGCGTCGCCTCGTTTCGGCCGAGTTGCAAGATCCTCCTGCTGATGTCGAACGTCGTCTCATGGCTCCCGAGATTCTGAAGGCATCCAGGTCCAGTATCTCATCCTCGGCCACAATCGCGACGAACAGTCACAGGCACACAAAGCTCCACCCCAGGATCAACTCCAGCAGATCTTCCCTCTGCACAGGCAAGGTACCGCCTGATGCCGTCACTAGCTGATAGGGCCGATTCGGCTTCCTTGACAAGCTCTTCGCCACTTCAGGTCTATTCACGGTTATGGCTGCAACTGTGTCCATAGTATCCGGTACGGCTTTCTTTGTATCTAGCCGTCCGCGATACGGCTGTCATCCACTCTTCTGCCCAAGGCACGCAACGTTACTTGACCCGGTAATGACGGTTTCGACGTGCACCGCGCCACGCCGGACCTTATTCGTTTCCCAACTGGTCGTCGGCTTGGTATGTATAGTCCCTCACTAGGCGTCCCGGTTGGTCACACCCCGACACACCACCTGAAGATCTTGGTCGTCATCTCTGAGTTGATCCTCTGTCCCCGTCGTATCGGATACCCCTGATCTTCAATGTGGGGACAGCTGTTACCTTGGCCACATACATCTCAACGCGGCCGTTAGCGTCTCTTGGATGGTCTTGTAAGCAGTCAGTATCAGAAGCTGTCGTATCTTGGCGTCGTGCACCCCGATCGTCCTCCGTGGTCTAAGGGTACCATGCTAGCCTCCAGCTCCCAAGGTCGCAGGTTCAAACACGGCGGAGGGCAACGGAATTTTTTCGGGCGATGGACTGTTTCAGACGTAAAATCTTTTGGTAGGGAAGTAAAGCCGGTGGTCCCATGTCGTAGATTTAGGGCACGTAAAATAACCAAAAGCCTCATAAAGAGGCCTCTGAGCAAAATTTCTGGTCTTTCACGCCCAATATTGATTGGGTGCTAAGAACCACAATCGTTAAAGAACGTCCATAAAATTATAGTTTATTTTGTATGCTTTGTTGCGTAGCCACTTGTTCTAAAGGGGCCAGTCGAAGGCCATTAACAATCCAGCCGTGTAGACAAAGGAGCCGGCATGCTCTTTCCTGGCACGGCCTGCCGGCAACTTCGCACACGTGATCACAATACGTACATACCTATATAATCATTTGCAGAAATACGGGTATGTTAGAAATTCAATTTTTGGCTCCATGGTATCCCATTATACAGGTTAACTTTGGTTATTTTGTTTATAGTTTTAGTATGTGTGTGTATATATATACACATATATTAATGCAGTGGAAAGACTGAAACCTCCATGTTTTTCACGCTCTGTAGGAATAAATTGTTTGACGGATACTGGGTGCAAACAAGCGAAGGCTCAAAAGAACGCTAAAGGTAATACCTGACAACCTTCACATTAAAAAGTGTGGTGTTGACATCACAAATGTAATTGTATTGATTGTGGTTCAAAGGAAGTTATTATCACTGGTTTAGCGAAATTTTCTCCCGAATTTTATATACTTGTAAATGTACTGACATTAGACTGGTAAGCCCATTTAAATGCCATTATCATACGTCCGAATGAGGCGCAGAACCTGAGAACAGAACGTTAACACCACCAACAACGACACAGATTCAAAATAAATTCTTCGTATTTATTTGCAGGACCTCCAGAATATGTCCTTACCGCTCACATGGGGTTCTGCTCTTGGCAGATGGACTTACCACAGCCGACCGTGCCTATGATCTGGCCTAATCTTTTAAGACAATGTGCATGAAAACCTCACCGTATAGTAAATGCTGAAAATGCACTCTCTCAGTTAAACACATTCTGAATGGCCTTTGCTTGTCTCACTAAGGCTTCTAACTTAATTTCGTAGATTTCCGTGTGTGATGCTTTTCTTTCTGTTTGTACAAATTGTCCTTAGAATAACCCACAACCAAAAATTACCTGATGTTAGATCTCGGGATCTAGAAGCTCATACATCAGTACAAAATACACTATCCTCAAGTACTTCCCTAAATTTTCTCATAGACTTCCCTATTGTATGAGTTGTTTGGCGTTATTGTTGAAACCAAGCATATCATTTCTCTTCTTCCGTCAGCTGATTGAAAAATGAGCTGAGTATGTCATTTCGGTTTCTCTTTCAATTTTCTGCGCACATGTAATGAAATCTGTTAGATTATACGGTTTGGGCTAATTGCATATCAAACTCCAATTTTTTTTCCATCACAAAGAGCACACAGTTTGGGTTTTTCAGAATACCGATAGCGAGTGTTGCGAGTGTTCACAAGAACACCTTGTTAGAACCACGCTTCGTCTGAATTTTATTCACAGGACTGTGTGTGAATGGCATTTGTGGAGGAAGGTTTTCAAATAAACTCCTCACAGACTCGACGAGATTATTTGTATTCGTAATCATTTACACACAAAAATACGTAGCTCTAAAGTCAGTTGCCTTGCCATGCAGACTGGTGGTTGCCCGAAAGGCAGATAGACAGACAGGCAGGCAGGTAACCTTAAGTTGGGAGGAGAACATCCCTTTTTTGGGACGCAAAATTGCGTGTGACCCGTAAACTTTATATTCTGAAAGTCGGATAACTTTTGGATAGAGACAACCACGTCCCTTGAAGACACTTTTAAGTTTATCCACTCGGTATATGTGTCCTAAATGTAATATTCTACTACAGTTGTACTGAAATAGCTCTTGCTAAGAAAGAACTGCAAAATACTGTGTTGCCCAAGACATAGTGCACAAAGCAGATAGCTCCAGTAAAAGAGTGCATAGAGTTTGGACGAGCAGGAAAGTAATTTGCGAAGCAGAATATTCGGAGCAGAAAGAAAAACCTTCATATTGGAATTATACCTTATTTTACATTTTGTTTCGCAAGACCCTTTTTCTCTCTCGAATGGGGCAAAGGTCTTGTTTATGTTCGAAACTCATTTATGGGCACGTCTGGTGAGTGCTTTTAAGTTTTCATAACAGAATATTAAAAATAATGAAATAAAAGCAAATATTTATTTCTGTAAACTTGTGGTTGCAATATAACTGACATCCAACATCAGAATATATAAACCAGGGTTGCATATATTACAACGGTGGGATTAATGAAAAATTGATAAGGAAACAATCTGTTCTTAATAGTATTCTCTTCCACTTTCTACTCTGCAAACCTTAGAGACTTGTAAAATGTGGTTCAAACGTCAACACATTTTTTAAAATCCAAATCTCCTTGTTACCTATACCCTAGGGCTTAGGCAGTCTCTTGCAAAGTTAATGCATTAAACATCTCTTCCATCCTGCTCAGGTTCTAGGAAGCACGGATCAAAGCACGGCCTTTGCCCGTGGTGTATATTAAAATAAAGTTATAATCTAGTATATGCAGTAGATTCACTCATCGACCAACTGCAAAACGTCGAAATTGCGGATTAATTCTGCGGGGTTGCTTTTGTAAAACCAATACATGTATTCGGATTTCTGTTTGGTTTCACACCTCCAATTTTCTCGCGCTGCGAACTTACTTCAGCCTAATGCATTTAATACCTGGTTTAGGTGATCCGAATACTGTTACTTCAGTGCCCTGTGTCAATGGTACTTTAGTGGTGCTTTCTATTTAATTAAACTTTCTAAGATAAATATCTTTGTCGGTTTAAATCCGTATTTAATACCTGTTATCCGATATAGTAGGGTAGGAAGAAATGACTATAAAATGACATCAGCTGGGAGGGAAACTAACCTTTGCTGATTTACATTTGGTTCTAGCTGTGGCTCTTACACCGTACGTACCAAGTGGCTCTTTAGTGCTGGCTGGAAAGCAAATATAGATAATTTGAAAAAGAAAGAGCACAACGACTTTTCCATATACCAATACAGGGGCAGTATCAATGAGACTGCCGCTAGTTCAGAGAAAATCAATAAGGGAAACTCATTACACCTTTAAATTCGGAAAGAATTAGCATGGTCTGCACCTCTAAAATATAATTCAACAGCTTGCGGCCAAGTTGGGCCACCTGGTGTATGCTAAAATAATTAAGTATGCTAGTAAAGAAATGGCAAAGACTATTGTGACGCAGGAACTATGCCCCAAGTTTATCGGGAGGTCGGCGCCAGCGTAAATACCTTGAGCGCTATCGCTAGATAACTAGAATCTTTTGGATGTCTCTCCTTATCGAACATTTGAGAACCCTGTGAAAATTTTCATTGGTTATATAAGCGAGCCTTCTCGCGCGAGTCAGTCAGTCAGTAAGCGAGAGAGTTGGCGGGTGAGTTACCTGTGCAATAAGGGGAGCCGTTCTCCGAACGAGTTTGTGGCAACTGCTGTGGTGTGCAGCGGAGAGAGATTATGGAGGTCTTCTGTTGACTCCCCAGCGAGTGAACCATTCGGAAGAAGAGGCTACGTCACGCAGGAAGTGAAGTGACGGGGAATTGAACTAGATAAAAACAATGAAGTGAAATTGAGAACTTAGAGGAGTGACAGTTGAAAAACTGGAGAAAGTCACACTATTTAGAACAAACACAGCTGTCAGGCAGGGATGCTGTTTTCAAAGTGTATATCGACAAAAATTAAGACATGGAAATTAATGCATCAGAATTTGGATCACAAAACGCGAAAACATACATTGGATATGCTAACAACAACACAGCACTGATTTCAGAGAGATGGAAAGACTTCCAAATATTAACTGCTACAAATATGTAACCAAGGTAAATCTAGGGATCCAAAAATTCTTGTATGCATCAAATTCTTGAAGAATAACTACAATAAAATTTCTGGAGTAAGTCTCTAAAATGCTCGAATGAAAGTGAAAAGTTATTAAATAAAATGAAAAATTCGGGATAAAAATCAGGGTTGATTATAATATGATTTTACTTAAATATATCTTCAACCTTTTATTACAGTTACTATTGATGGATGCTAAAGTAAGTTAAATTACATTTAACAGCTATTTAAAACAAAGCAATTCGATTATATTGAGGGTAGAACCGTCACATTATATAGACAATTTGCTCCGAAATGACGCAAGTTGTTTGTTGTTTAAATCGTTTTCTCTTTTCCTTTCCTCTTTTTTTGATAATCCATTGCATTGGTAATTGATAGATTTTTCGAAAGTTTTCTGTTTTTCCAAGTCATGACATTTTGTGGGTCTTATCCAATGGAAATGATAAAAAGATGGAATTAATTGCCAATTTAAATTGAAAAACGCATTTTCCCTGTAAACACACATAATATATGAAATAAAATGCTTCTTTTGGGCATAAATTGCTACTTGTTCTAATAAACTCGCAGGTGATGCAGTATCTGGAAGAAATGGTGAAACGTGGCACAAAAGGTAATGTTCTGCTGGAAATCAATTAATTCATGATTTCCTTCTCTAAGAGATGTTTGCAATTGCTACTGTTATTGTTATTATTATTATTATTATTATTATTATTATTATAGTCCTAGCTCTCAACTCCTGATCGGTTATACTCTGAATCATGTTAAAATAATATTAAATCTCTATTCAGTTTTACACAGTACACCCGAAATACACCTAAAACAGATCAGAAAACAATAAGAACAGCAAGTGTTGTGAAAATATAATCATTGCGACCTTATCCTTTTCATTAAGTGTACGTTTTACATTTCTACCAATGGAGATAACAAGTAAAAATAAGTGTGTATTGTAGAGTGGTTTCAGTTAAACCAGTCGGTTATAGCTTGCTGGTTTTAATACCAGAACAGCTGTGTCCATCGCCAAGGAACAAAATGCCGCGAAAGTGTTGGAAATATTATTTAAAGACTGCATTAGCTTGTAAAGGCAGGGTAGGGTAAGGGGACGCTTTATGTAATTTGTTATAAATGGCTTCAGCCATTGAAATGCATTATTTGAGGAATTGGTATCAGTAGGATACTTTGTCAATGGGCAGGTTCGAACTACTTCCTTTTCCCGAAGCGCAGAACGCGTTTGTGTCTCTTATACATGGCACATACATTCATAGACAGATTAGAATATAAGATTTTTTTTAATATAAAACTGAATATGAGTGAGAGTGAGGCAACAAAGCAGTGCTTGCTTCCCTTCCTGGTTCTCCCTTCCAAGATCCAATTTGTCAATGTCGGTTTGTGGGTTAAGCAAGGAAGGGACACTCTAAACGGGGAACTAAGCGTGTACTGGCATGGAAAGTGGGCAACAGCATACACACTCAGTGATAAACGTTTCCACTAGCAAACTTTTTGTAACCCCCATGATGAAACGTTATTCAGTTTCTCGGTGTTGATTTTGTTACGAAGTTGAATTTGAAATTGTTAAAAACATGAATGCACTTACCTTAAAACACACGTTTCTCCAAAGCTTATGTTTTGTACAGGGCGTTATAAAGTTACGGGGGAAAGAAAGTCAATATGTTTACTGGTAGGCATTTGGCTAAGCTTGTTCTTTCTTTCTTTCTTTCTTTCTGTCTGTCTGTCTTTCTTTCTTTCTTTCTTTCTTTGTTTTTCCACTTTCTGTCAACACATTCACCTTGTATTGTCAAAGTATTATTATGGGTTGTCCCTTTCCTGCTTTCAATATTTATTATCAGACAGCGGAACTCGTACCCGATGGTAGAGAGACAAATGATTTCAGGTTAACTGTTTTCTGGAGTATCATACGCTATAAACAACACGAGATGTGCGTCGTACCCTGTTGGACTAATGCTCCTAAGACGTCGACGTATCAGTCGTTTACCTTTGTGTTGCATTGGACGAGTGCATTAGCTTACGTCATGGCCTCGTGGGTAAAAGAAAGGGATGGAGCGTTTATAACTGGCGCAAAACTTCTGGAATCGTGACCTTGATTGCCACCCCAGCTGCCGAGCCTAGGAATGGTTTATGTTTAGCTTAATCAACGAAAGCGATATAATACCTTTGCTTTGCGTAACACATACAGTCTGCACAGAAAGTGTCCGCATCTTGTAATTTCAAAGAGATCAGTACGTAAATAGTGCTTATTTTATATTTGTGATATTTATAACCACGGCTCCTACGTTTTCAAAGTTAAATGGTAAGGTATTACGTATTCAAAGCAGGGAAATAATTGCAAATGTCCTCGACTTCATGAAGCAAGAAGCAGAGATGAAGGAAGAAAATATATGTTTACCAGTTCCACAAAAGCCTTAAGAGAGTGAAAGAAAGAGTAGCCAAAGCAACTGTTGTTTCACTGAGTTCCGTTTCCAGATTTCTCAAAGATAAGAAAAACCATATGGATGAAAGAGTATCATTTGACACACCTGTGAAGAAACATAAGATCCCTAAACGTATTACAGAAATAGACGATTTCGACAAATGCGTCATTCGGTGCACGATTCACAATTTCTATGTGGAAGAAAGAACTGTCCCAACAATAAGCAGATTGCTCATCAATCTGAAAGATATCATAAATGTTCAAGGTGGTGCTACAAGTCTCAAATCCCGGCTATGGCACTGAATTTTGCAGTCTGATACTAACTTTCCAAATGACTATAATTTTATATGTACTTATATCAGCATAAATTTTCAAGATGCTGCTACAAATCTCAGAAAAATTATAAAAGATTTAGGGTTTAAGTGGAAGAAAACGAAACCAAATAGAGTTCTAATAGAAAAGCACGACATACGATCTCAGCTGGAAGAGTACCTTACTCAGAGGTACAAATTAGAGGATCAAACTATAGTGTATGAAGATGAGTCGTACACACACAGCAGTCATACATCTAAAAGTTGAAGTGACGATAGCGAATTAGGTTTTCAGGTACCTGTTGCCAAAGGGCAAATACTTATTATCGTTCATGCTGTTCGTTCCAAATGCCCTTCTTTTACAAGTCGCAACAAAAAACAGGAGATTTTCATCAAGAAATGAATACAGAAAATTACATGAAGTGGATCAACACCATGTTGAGACCTAATATGCCTGCTGGGTCTATTCTGGTTATCGACAATGCTTCACAATGTGGTAACACTCAAATTGACAATCTACCTCAAATTCCTTGAAAGAAGAAATAAAAACCTGGTTGCTTAGGCATAATATAACTTTTGATGAAAGCATGAGTAAAACAAATATAACTTAGTTAAAGCCAACAAATCCCTTCAGAAGTCATAACTCATAATACGTGGGCAGATATTAATACAACATCGCCATAATGTACTTAGACTGCCACCGTATCACCCAGACCTAAACCGAATGGAATTAATCTGGGCTGATGTCAAAAACTGGGTGGCCTGCAGAAATATCACTTTTAAACTAAAAGATGTGGAGCAGTTATGTCGCCAGCGATTTCTAGAAATTGGAAGGCCAGAATGGGAAAATGTATATCGACATGTTGAATAAATTGAAAATCATTATTTAAAAAAATACGGAATTGCAGAAAATCAATTAGAAAAATTCTCATCCAGGATAATGGTGCGGAAAGTAGCGACAGCAGCGATGGCGGCAATGATGTGAGTGATTCCGCAGAAGAGGAAGAGCTGTCAGGTGTGGAAGAACTGGAGGCAGATGGTTGACATTGTTTATATTAAGGGCATTTTACAGCGGTGGATTTAAATATACTGTATATAACTATAAGTTTATCGTGTAGTGTAGTGCATAACCAGTGTGCGGATATTTGACAATGACTGTCCCACGCACTCCTGCAGCATGCAGACGATCGGTCACCTCTTGATCTGGTGTGTAACTCGCTTCATAGCTGTCATTGAGATTTTCACGTGTCTTTCAACTGTTGCGCCAGTTATAGTTATCTCTCCCTCTCCTCTGCAGATCATGATCACTTACGCGTAGTAAACAAATCCATACCCAGAGTCACGTAAGAACTCTGCTGTTACATCAGTATCAGTTTTCGCTGCCTGTTTATCATCTTTGTCGCCATTTAAAATCTTGGAAACATGAAGCATTGGTGATCACCAGGGTTAGGAAGTTCATGCATTTGCATATTTTTTTCAAAGCATGTTATTGATATGCTGATAAATTATTTTCATGAACTATAAATTTTCTAGTGCTCTGAGTGATTTTTATTGGGCATATAATTGCATATTTATGCTGTTTTAAGTAACTGCATCATATTTAGTAAATAGAATGTTTATTTGGCATATTTTAGCACTTAAACGGGAAATATTTTTTAAAATGAGTTATTTTGGTTAAATGGTCAAACTGTTTTTCTGTGAACTGATGCTAACAAAAGGATACCGTTTCACCCTATGTCAATGTCACTGATGCAAGTGATTCATGATCATTGATCACTGAAGAGTGAGTGATGCAATTCTGGTAAGAATCATGTGATGGCTTGCCTTTAAGATAGGGAAATCCCAGCTGTACTGTGAAATAAATTAAGCAATAAGGCAGTGTGTTGATCGAGCAGCCACTACAACGTGTTTGTTTGTGAAATTGACAAGGTGGTATGAATATATACAGAATTAAAAATGGCGAATGTGAAACCAAATAATGCGAGCAGACTAAGGGTTTACAAAGTGAATTTTCTAGTGATCTTATTAGTACAGATGGTGGTAGTCTTATACTGTAAGGCACGTGAAAAAAATATTGGGAGTGAAAAAGTGTTTCAGGTCGTTCAACATATTTATACTGCAAAGCACAGTGATTGTGAAAAAAGTGAAGTGTCCAAACGTCTACTAGTCGAATGTACGGGAAGTGGAGTTACACAATTTTCATATGACCTTTGTGAAGCATTCCTAGCAGCTGACACACCTTTATGGAAAATAAATAACCCAATTTTGCGTAATTGGTTTAGAAATGTACACCAAACATGTGCCTGACCAAAGTACCTTAGGTAAAACATACATCCCTCCAACAATGTAAAGTCTACCTTGCAAACTAAGTTAGCAAATGAGCTTCTCTGGATCTCCTTACAGATGAAACAACTGATGTAGAAGGATGTTTCATTGCAAATGTAATAGTGGGTGTTCTAGATCAGCTAGAGGCAGGTGTGCCCTATCTCTTAACTTGCTCTCAATTAGAAGTTACTAACAAGTGCATTTGTGAGTCAACTTGTGATTGACTCTATTAAATTAATATGGCCTGGTGATATAAAATATGACAATGTACTTTTATTTTTAACTGATGCAGTAAACTATATGATCAAAGCAGGGGAAACACTAAGAGAAATTTTTCCTAAGAGCATTCATTTAACTTATCTTATTCATGCCCTTCATCGCATGCAGAAATAATTAGGTTATTTTTCCTAAAGTAGATAAGTTAATCTCTAATGTGAAAAAAGTGTTTCTTAAATCTGCGTCTAGGATCCAGCTGTTCAAAAAGATGGCGCCTAATATTCCACTACCACCTAAACCTGTTTTAACCCTTTGGGGGAGTTGGATAACAGCTGCTAAACATTTAGCGTCAGTCAGAAGAGTTATTAATTCATTAGAATCAGATGATGCTATTTCAATTCATATAGCACAGAATGTTCTCTCAGATGAAGAGCTTGAAGGAAATCTTGCCTTTATATTAACACATTTTTCCAACATGCCTGCAGCAGTTAAATCCCTAGAAACAACAGGTCTTCCCTTAAATCAGTCATTAAATGAATTTGATACTACAATTTCTAGTTTGGTGTCAATTCCGGGTAATGTAGGGCAGAAAATAAAAGACAAAGTAATCCATGTTCTTTTAAGAAACCCTGGGTATAAACAAATTTCCGAAATACTAGACATTCTTGAAGGAAAGCCCTGTAATTCATCCCTCATTTTGGATGTGGAGTCATGTGCATCTACTTCTCAGCAATATATGTACTTTTGCATGCGCACATTGCCTTTACATATAATAATTTTTAGGGCATATTTTGGTGCATATTTTGCCCATTTTAAGGGCATATTTGCATGCATATTACAAGGGTTTTTAGAGCTTGAACTTCCTAATCCTGGTGATGACATAGTTTTGAACATATGAGGTAGGATAGGGATAGGACTAGTTAATAGAGGGCACACCTAGCACCTCTGACCCCCAATGGATATTTTGTGCGTACACCCCCAGAAGGAACGGATGAGGTGAGAGAACTGCAGGAGACGTATGGGTTGCGGAACGAAGTGCAAGTCGACAGAGACGTGCAGAGTTCCGTAACAGTTCCAGGCTTGATCACCCGACCACGGGAGGGTCACTTGGAGACTTTCCTCTAGTGGAACGGGGAAACACAACCCAGCAGTGGAGGCTGTACAAGTTTCCCCCTAGCAAGGCCGAAAAGAATTGCCAAAACGCAAGCCTCTACACCATCTGCCCGACACCGACCGAACCACAGCCGATTTATATTTTCACATATATTCACATATCTGAGTAATCTAGAACTGTGCACGTAAAACAGGATGCCACTGCATGCGCAAAAATGTAAACAAATACACGCACCTCCTCCTGGCTATACATACTCATGTGTGAAGTCTAGTAGAATGTCTTCCAAACTCACCTGTGATGTCTAGTAGAATACGTTCCAAAGCTGTGGGGACTGCACAAATGGAAGCGAGTTTACAACCGTACTGATGTGATGGTCCGATCGGTCCAATTTCCCGATTTCCCCCCCACATCGCCCGATAGGTTGTATAAGTCTGTAGCACGGTTGGACGAATAGGTGTTAATAGGTGTTTTCTTTTGCAGCAACCACTTTTTGGCCTACATTTTGCATTTCATTCTCCCGCGTTGTATTGCTCTGAATTAAACCCTATGCTTACAACTGTAACTCCAAGTCTTTGAATCGGAACTATGTTTACGTACCAAGAAGAAAATTCCTCTGACAAATCGTGTCATCTGTCGGATGGTGTGTAGTCTCGCTTCCCGATTGGTTGTCGCGATAAATTGGAAGGTTTGTGGCTGCTTTTATTTTTTATAGTACTACTGTCTTACATTAGCTTCGACAGTCAGAGGTTCTGGCCTAGTGAGCCACTGTCCTGCTGGGAGATGCGTGATGCTGGCCACCACTTCCCCTTATCGGTTTGATGATCTCCCATCTCTGCCGTGCGTAAAGTGGTAATGAGGCCGGCAGTCGGGTTGGCAGGCCCAGGCGCTTCGCGTGTTGCAGCGCCACAGGATTTGTTTTTTATTTAATGTCGTACATTTGAATACATTTGTGTGCAAAGTTTGTTGTTGTTTTGTTTTCTTCTACAAAGTAATATTTTTCAGGTGAAGTATTAATAAATAAAAGTGAAGTTTTAAGTCGCAAGATAGCATTGTGATAGCCTAGACATAACTGGTAATCTTAAGTAATTGTAATGTAGATATAACTGATAATCTTAAGTAATATTTAACCCAGACATAACTGTTAATCCTAAGTAATTTTTAAATTAGTCTTCTGTCTACAATTTTGGAAAATCTAATTTTCATTTTCTAAGAAAAAGATGTTAAATGTCCATGTTTTCACAAATATAAGCCTTCTGAAACCTAATGGATGTGCAAATTCTCAATTATTCGTTTTAATGGCTTATTTGAGAAGTAAATTTCTCAGTGTTTATACAAAATTTGTAAGTAAATAATTAGTATTTCAAAACCAAAGAACCTCATCCTACCGACTTATCTATAGATTGATTCCAGATTTTTCACTAAAGGTGAAGAATAAAAAGAAAGAAAACGTCTAGTTACAGGTCCCATAACTGTAATTGTCATTTTCAAGGCGAACATGGAGAAACCTCCAAAGGAAGTAAAAATCTCGTAGTATGTAGTTGTTCCTCTAGTTTCTTACCGATTCCTTGTAATTTATCACTGCGCAAGTTTTAAATGCAGCAGTGAAAGAAAAAAAAACTTAAAAATTGTAGAACTGATCAGATGAGTGGCCATTTTTGGATTTCTTACTGCCTCTTTTCCAACTTTATCGAATTAGCCAGCAGTGTAGGATAAACGGAACTTGGCGTGGTTCCTGCACAGTACAGACTGACAAGAGTCTTAATGACGCAATTACACAGCATTTACTGGTAGCCCGCTATTATAAAATAGGCGCGCCTCATGATTTGTCATGTGACACGTGGTAAAGCCACACCAAATTTATCAAGTCAAGCCTAGGGTAAGATCCGTCTCTATGATATGCACATAATTTTCTTCGTCACCTTAGCTGAATTGATGGCCGCTCTGGATGTATCAAAGTGATTTATCTGCGTGTTCTCCATGCAAAGGCTGTGGTTAGATTAATACACTTCTTTTGCTTGTGGTTGCCTCACATATACAGAGGCGTTATAGGCTGAACAAATATATTGCATCCAAATATAATTTGTTCATAAAACAGCTGATTTGTGGAATGTAACTGAAATAACGTCCCTGCTATTGGCTGTACAAACAAGGTGATATTCTGGGTATTATTTTTTAATAACCAGATATTGGAGTTTCTAAGCATTAAAGCCAGGAGGAAGGGAATTTAAGTTGACCTGATACTGGACTTGACGCAGTGACATTGCAGGTTACAAACTATCCCATTCCTTGTAGTCTGTTGGCGTTTGTAGACGGCACTCATCAGACCGTGCCTACCTGCCCGTCGGTGACCCTTGGCCGCTGTCTTTACATTCTTTGTGTTGAGATATGGTTTGAGTGTAGGTACCTTGAAGCCAGCGCTTAAGAATTGCTTTGTTCGGTAATAAACACATACTTCTATGTTTACATGACACAATGTTTGAAAAGGTGATTGAATCACTTATGTTATTAACCAGACATGAAGAACTCTTAAGCGGCTGAATCGCACTGGGGTGAAAGGTTCTAAGTAATATTTTACAATTTTCGGTAGAAGCAAAAGACCTAGTAAAATCCAAAATATACATCATATGAAAAATGTATTTTACGTTACAAAGTTTATGAATATAAAGCACCGTCATTTGTAGTTTTACTACGATAAGAAACGAGAAAAATCTGATAAATTTGAAGTTCTAATGTTGATATTTATTTGCCATCTGAGTAGATTTCCCTGTCATATATTAGTAAAGATGCCCACTGTCCCTATTGCATGTTGCAAATACTGAACACGTAACTTTTTAACGTTCTACAACTTGTGCTCATTTTTGGGCACACCATTATCAGGGTGTGGCTGATATTTAGGCATAGGAAACTTGGAAAGTGTAAGTATAAGTGTCGAAGTATGAGAAATTTGCTACCATTTGTGGATGTTGATGAATTCTAAATTCACGTTACATTTACAAATAGTATTTATTTTCTGTAGAGCAAGTTCTATGGGAAAGAATGCACTGTGCTATATTATTTTTGGGCCAATTTCGTCAAAAAATTACATGTGTTATCTATCGAACACCGAAGTGATAGCTCTCCTTGTCAGCCACAAAGCAACAAACCAGTTTAATACAGCAGTTGGTAATCGGATATGCTATCCTTGACTTGACCGTTCCTGGAACCACACCGCGTGTAGTGCAACTCTTGATGTTGTAAGGTATCGACGACTCTACTTAGTACATGCTTGAAACAGTGTTGGCGGCGCCGTGGCCGAGTGGTTAGACCGCTCGCCTCCCACCAAGGCGGATCGGGTTCAATCCCAGGGACCTGCATGTGGGATTTGTGGTGGACGAAGCGGCGTCTGGGCGGGTTTTCTCCGGGTTCTCCGGTTTCCCCCGCCATTCATTCCACCAACTGCTCCATTTCACCAACATTTCGCTTCATCCACTTCCTTCATCCCATACCAGACATCGGGCTGATCACCCATCCTGGATGTTCTGTCTGATCCATGAGTGTCTGCTCCTCGACAGGCCTCTGACCCTAGGCACCCGCCTGTAAGTCCTGGGGGGTGTAAATCCTACATAAGAGGAGGGTAAACAGATAATGAATGAATTGAAATAGTGTTGCAAAAATAATGTTAACTTCTTCTCCGTTCTATTTTAGTAGTGATAGAAGGTGCATTATGCATACAGATAAGCTAAAATAGATAAAAGTATAGAATGCTTTCTTCGATTGTGAACATCATGCGAACTCGTTTCTGTGGCAGGACTTCTACGCGACCATTTAGCATCCGTTTTATAACATAAAAGGTAATGCATAGGAAACCTTTCCTGGTTTTTCCATTCCTTTGTACGGTGTACGCAAGACGTGAACCGGGAAATGTTTTTATTGTTGTCTGAAAGAGCTGCAGTTGTTTACTGTCACTGTTTGGCTAGTTCAGTGTACTACATGAAATGCGCCAACGTTTTGTGGTTGCTGTGGAATACGTGATGAGTTCATTGTCATTCTCCAATTAGGAATATAGCATTCCATGCTTGTTTTCAGTTGTTAACCGTAATTTCAGACTAATATTATATGAATTAACCCAGAACGTGTAAATTGCATTCTTCTCCAGGGACCGGGTCGTTTGGCTCATTGTTCGCTGACGCTCTGACGGAAATCCCGGATGGTGCGTTGTATGCAGAGCCTGCTTCATTTGGATGAGCGTCACAAGCGGTGAAAAATGAAGTTTCATTGTGAGATACTAACTCCTCTGGCCGAATATGTTCTATATTTAGATGAAGTTAGAACTATAATACTTTTCTACAAGCAAAATAGCGGCAAAGATTAAACGCCCTCCATTTCCTTCTTTCGCGGTTCATTGTAAGATTTGCAAATTATTAAAATATTTTATCATAAATATTCTACCGTACTGGCATTGAATAAATTAAAAAGCTATGAGAAGAAATATACAGATAGGTGCTCAGAATCATCACTGAAAACCAGATATTTTCAGAAAATAGAATTTCTGCAGGTTGTTGGATTTCCGGTTTATCGCTATAAGAATACGTAGGTTAAATCGCTGCGCCATTTCTATCTGCACGTTTATGTACAGAGATCACGTTTCTCTTAATGTTAAATCGTTTTGATAACTAATTCTTCTTTCACATCTGCCGTGTGTAGGCTTAAGTTGGAAAGGTAGAATCAGACAGATTGATCAGATTGATTGACAATGGTTAATTCTGAAGCCCAGGCTTAAAGTACTTATGTTATTTAAGTCGCCATTGTGATATATTATCTCAAAATGAATTTCAGAACGCCTTATGCTTTACAAAAAAAAATGTGAGTAATTTGGGGAATTTAGTCTTACCGGATTGTTGCCATGGTAGCTTAATTGGTTAGAGCAGCGCAATTCAAAGATCCATGCTTCAAGTCCGGCCTATTGCTTTGACCTTTTCAGTCTGATTCTACGTTTCCATTAATGTTTTTGTTCTTTAAATCACTACCGTATTACGACGTCAACGGTAATCCAGAAAATTATTGCCTGATTAGGTAACTTTACGCGAATATACCTTCGTGTAAAGAAAGCTCTGAAAAGATATTCTACCTTTCTCTCTGATCCTTCACCTGTTACTTTCTCTACCACGTACATAGTGGGTAGAAAAGCTATTGCATTCCACCCAAAAATTCGATATCGAGGTTTCACCCGAAATACATGTTTTAAGGTCCCCTGAATTCAAAAAAGGCATTTTTACTTTCTCTACTACGCACCTAGTAGGTAGAGAAGGTATTGCATTCCACCTACAAATTCCATACCGAGATTTCACCAGAAATACATGTTTTGAAGCTCCTTGCATCCAAAAAAGCATTTTTAGAAAAATGTCGGTGTGTGTGTGTGTGTGTGTGTGTGTGTGTGTCTGTGCGTGTCTGTGCGTGCGTCTGTAAACAGCATAACGAAAAGTCGGATAAATACCAACCTTGGTATTTAGTTTCAGTGCCTTCCAAAGATGCGACACGAAGATTTTCAAGAAAATCTCCACATCCCAAACTACCCTTTACATGGAACATTTTTCGAAATTCTTTTTTTTTCTACAAAATGGCTCTAAAGAGTTTGATTAAAATACCTTGTATTAAAGACATGACAAATAAAATGCACATCTTGAATTCTCTGGGAAGAGTCTGAGAAGTCTGTTCATTCGGAAGGAATTTTGGTATAAGCGATAGACGAAAAACCAGCACACAAAAAATGTAGATCTCTTTAAAACACAAATTGTTTCAAATAACTTTTTTGTTGCATCAGTCATTTCCGAAATATCCGTTATTAGTTGTTCGAATTGTTCAATACTTAGTCACTCTTTTGAAGTTTTGTAGATTTTCAGGTGTTTCTCGCGATGTCATGGAAAGAGAATATAATTTTAAGCCCAGCGTATAGCGTCCAGTTCTAAAACATTTGACTATCGCTACTCTCTTTGTATCTGTAACGAAACGTGTAGTACAGTTATTTCCGAAAGGGTTTGTCTCGATTGAAATGAAGTGGATGGGAAAATAAAGTTTCGTAACAAAAATGTGTTTACCTACTAATAAGTGATTTAGGTAGAGAAAGTCATGTGAATGTAAAAATATCAGATTTTTAGGAAAAGGTCCGTTTGTGTGTGTGTGTCTGTGTGTGTGTGTGTGTGTGTGTGTGTGTGTGTGTGTGTGGACAGCATAACTCAAAAACGAAAAGTCGGATAAATACAAAACTTGCTATTTAGGTTCGTACCTCCCAAAGATGCGACACGAGGATTTACAATAAAATCCCCCTACCCCAATTATACTGCATTTGGAGCATTTTTGGAAATTCTTTATTTTCTCAGAAAGAGCTCTAACGGTTTTGATTTTAATACCAAATAGTAAAGATATTTACATGCCAACTAAAATGTATATCTTGAACTTTCTGGGATTAGCCTATGTAGTTCTCTTTATTCGGAAGTAATTTTCTATATAATTATGTGTAACAGGTAAACGTTAAGAGATAGACGAAAACGTACTACACAAAAAATGTAATCTCTTAAATATACACAATTTATTTCAAGTAACCTTTTGTGACATAAGCCACTTTCGAGATGTCTTTTATTAAAGGTTCGAATTGTTCAATAGTTCATCATTCTTTTAAAGTCCTGTCGACATTCAGTACTCGTGGTACTTCTGACGTTACCAGAAGTACGCTGGGCTGAACATTCGAACCCTGCGGATTGGGTTGGACTCGGCGGGTCAATGGTTCCCGAAACCCGTGGGAGATTGGGTACGTCTGTATGGGTTTCCCTGCAGGCGGGGTTGTGAGACGTCCCAATGTCCTCCGGTACCGCCCTAGATAGCCGGTAGACGGCATGCTAGATTGCTGTCGGCCCCCTGTCGTCCTCCGTGGACTAGTGGTACCGTGCTAGCCTCTAGTTCCCAAGGTCGCGGGTTCAAACCCGGCGGATGGCGATGGATGTTTTTCGGGCGTAGGCATCCTTGGCATGGCTTCCTTCGAAGGGAAGTAAAGCCGGTGGTCCCGTGTCGTAGATTTACGGCACGTAAAAGAACCTCAAGCCTGATAAAGAGGCCTCTGAGCAAAATTACTGGTCTTTCACGCCCGATATAGAATGTGACGCTAAGAACCACAGCAGTTAAAGAGTGTCCATAAATAAAACTCAATTTTTTGCTGTCGGCCCCACCGAGGTTTTCGGTAGTCGCCCTTTCGGGATGACGCGCGTAAGTGGCGTATCCACTCCTATCCTCGCGTAAGCACGGGAGCCTTTGGGGACTCCTGGTATTGACCTCATGGGAAATACCCTCGGTTGGAGAGCCACTCGACTGGCGCCAGTCCTGGGCTAGGAGTGCGGGCTTGGGTTTTGGCTCTTGCCCTGGTAGATTGTTGTGGCTGCATAAAGCCAGGATATAGCGTCCAGTTCTTAAACATTTGACTCTTGCTGTTCTCTTTGTATCTATAGGGAAATGTTTAATGTAGCCATTTCTGCAAAGGTTTATCTCGTTTCAAATAAAGTAGATAAAAATAAGCTTTAGGAAGATAGGAAGAATTGTTTGCATACTCTCTAACTCGCATATAAGCGATAGAGTGTAGAGAAAGTCATGTGAATGTAATACATGTTTTTTGGGGGGTTCTTGATAGAGTCTGCATTATGTCTCAGGTGTAGGATCACATGCCACTGATCAAATCCCGTGTCCGTGACGGTATTTCTACCGGACGAAGAGTTCCACATATTTCAACGCTTAACAGTGTGTGGAAACTATACCTTGAACACAATTTTGCGTTACTGTTTCATGCTTAGCCTCCAGTTGTCTAATTCAATTGTAGTGTCAGGCGTGAACAAGGAAGCTGTCCAAATAGTTTTAAGAGCATTGGGAAATACGTAAATTATTTGCACAATCGCTGAATCCAGTAAAATGCAAACCCAGCTCTCCCCTAATAAAACAAGTACAGAATTGAAGGGAGATATTCCTAAAACTAGAAGTGTATTCTTTTGCGGGACCGTTGGAATATTTAATTATGTATCTCCCAGGAATTTGCTTATATCTCTTGTGGTTTGCTAGATTTCCCTTTTTACCGTTATTTTATTCACCTAGTTTCAAATGTTTTAGCCCCTTTTAATTTTAAGGATTACCTAATTTTTCTGCTTATTGTTTATATCACTAAGATTTGTCTGTCGTATTATAAGCTTCAAAATACTTAAAGGCATGGGAAAAATATATTGTTGATCCGTTTTAATAGAAAATAGTCCTTAAGGTTTTAAGAGCATGTACGAAAATAATCATGTTTGTAGCTTAATATTTGCTGAAGTTGAAGCTTATTCGTAATGCAGAACGTAAAAGAGATCACCTTCGAGAAAAATACCACTAAACTTGGAACTAACCTTTATAGATACCAGCAAACTGCATTAGAGTGGTAGAAGAGTTTCAAATAACCTTTATAATGTTTCTAAGGCATTAAAGATAATTCTTTTTTATTTTGCTTTTATTAAGTTTTTTCAGCTATTTTGGATTATACCCCGCTTAAATCTTTACCTATTTCATCTTGGCATTATTTTAGGGTGATACATTTCTTTTCATGTTTACGGAACTGCTTGATATGTGGATTAACATTTATTTCAAAGTACACAACTATGATAAATGCAGCCGACATATTTACGTGTATTATAATGCCCACAAAGACAATAGTTTTGCACAAATTGGGCATTTACATTAACTGACATCTACAGGAACAGATACGAATAAGTAAACTATTGACAAAAAATGGGGCTACATCGCAACTCAGATGACTATTGAGAGAGTTTTAACAGCTACTTGCTCAATAGCCTTGCTGATAAATTGTGTTGTATTGATTATAACGCTTAACAATTATGAGTTGCTGCGACAGACAGAGCTAATGCACTGCTCCCTATTTGTGTGAAACGTTACTATGATATTATTTGAACAACGTATAATAACGATAGAAGCTACAAACACCAATGTATGGACATTAATTGCAAATTATCAGCAAAACATCTGTAGATTACAAATAGCAACGCATGCAACAGTTGATGAGATGCAAACTATGTAGCACGCTACTGTTGTTAGGTAAACACAATATCAACACTATCCTATTCATAAATTTATTAGTAATTTCCAATTGCGTCAAAAGAAAATAAACATAATTATAGCAAAGCCATTGCTATATATTTCGATCGTGGTGCTGGGATCGCTTGTAACAATACACAAATAGCACTACGAAAATTATCACCTTTTTATTTACACCCCTTTCAAGAAAGTATTCGTCTGCATTTTAAAAAATTCTAGTAGCCAAATTAATAGAGGGGAAATGTATTTTTTGGGAACATTAAGGTCAAATGGTAATACAGTTTACGTGTTTCGGCGGTTTTTCAGATCGTTCATTTTATCAGCTTTATATATATTTTTTGAAAAATAGTTCAAAAGCTTTTTTTTTTTTTTGTATTACTTGATTTTGCGGTGAAAATATTATTTTATTTGACGGAGGAATAAAATCTCAAAGTTGGAAATTTTCAACTGTTTGCCTAATTCCTAAATTTCCGCTCACTTTTTAGGACTTCTCAACCAGTTTAAGTCACATGTCGATGAAAGTACGAGGATGTATGCACAAAAAATGCACTACCTAATGCATGAAAGATAATTTTGAAAACTCCATGTACAAAAAGGTTGCAATTTTGGCAGATTTTTCAAAATTTATAAAACTAATAAAATGAACGATCTAAAAAACCGCCATAACTCGCAAACTGTAGTACCATTTTATCTTTATTTCCAACAAAATTAGATTTTTCGCTCCATTAATTTGGCTGCTAGAATTTTTTAAAGTGCAGACGAATACTTTCTTGAGGTGATGTAAAGGGTAGTTAAATTATATTCGAACCCACTCGCGGCGTCTCTTACTGCGCGAGACAGCCGGCAGTCGCCGGGGAAATTACGCCGGCAGAGGCGGACTAAAATCCTTACCTTATAATACATGCTGGAAATGTTGACCTTCTGCTCTCAAATAGGCAGCATATCTCGTGTAAATATTCTCGCTCACTCTCTGAAGCTCAGCAGCAGGAATTCTTGTGGTTTCTTGCAAAATGTTTTCTCTAAGTTCCTGTAGTTTGCGAGGATTGGAACGATACACTTTGTGTTTTAAAGAACCCCATAAATAAAAGTCACAACTCGTTAGGTCAGGAGAACGAGGGGGCCACAATTCAACACTAATTATTCTGTCATCAAACACCTTTCTTATTGCATGTAATGATTCGGCAGCCGTATGTGCTGTTGCAGAATCTTGCTGGAAACAACCATACGATTTCTCTTCTTCTGTCAAACGATTGCAAAATGGCCTCAGAATGAACCTCTGATATCGCTCTGCATTTATTGTTTCATAAAAGAATATGGGCCCTATTATTCTTCTAGCACTTATCGCACACCATACTCCAATTTTCTGATCATAATTACGCGTTTCTGTGTGATGGTGCGAGAATTTGAAGCACGAATGTAGTTGCCACCCTTTCTAAATGTCTCCAGTATATGCTGCCGGCTGCTCCAGTGGTTGAGCTATGAGTATTTTCTCTTAAGGTATGCATGGATATATCGTGAAGGACAACTCCAGTTTAAATTGACTGAGAAATTTATTGTGGACCAATATTTGAGTTACTGAAGTGAATTAGCGATCACTCGAGATAAAGAATAGACTGATTATGAATCGTGGCACTCGAAATTGTAACAACTGAATTATTATACTTGCTAACTTCTGCAGTATCAAAATTACGGTTGGAAATATCTGTTTCCACAATAAAAGAAACTAGAAACGTAACCTGCCGTGAATCGCTAAAATGTTTGCCGACGAGATTCCTCGCGATCGCAGCTACTCACACAAGCGCGTTACTGGGTGCTTAAAATATCACACGAGCATGTACGTACCGGTGACGTAAAGTATGAGAATAATGTATGCACAACGAATGTAAGGAATGTAAGTACCAGTGCCGGTCCCAGAGCCTGAGTAACTCTCTGGTTTAAAATTACACGCTTTTATTACAAGCCACGCCTACATTAGAATTACCCCTACCAGCATTCTACCTTGTACATTGCCAAATCTCAAAACTCTTTAAATATCCGAAAGTGACATTGTTACTAGGCGATGGCTCGCTTTTCTAAGAATTTTCTTCATCTCTCTAACTTCCAGAATTGGCCTACGTGCCTGTGCAAGCATACTGAATTTACTTCTAAACTGCGTTCCCAGAACTTTTAGGCCTAACGTGTTCGTTCCTTCGGTTGTTGCTAATGACTTCCTTACATGGTTCACTAATGATTTTCGTTAACCTGACTAGTAATTACCTTCTTCTCTCCGAACAAAATCTTTCAGCTCAAACTTATTCCATTATACACAGATTTAATACACGGAAATTATTTATTGCAATTATTTCTTTATCTGTTACTTCTTTATTTAATTATTTATATCTGCCCTTCAATAATTACGGTATCAAGTCATTAGAAATATACTGTGTATTTTAAAGAGATTACATTTTTTTTGTGTTGTACGTTTTCATATTTCGCTTAATGCATAGCGGTTATTCAAGATTATACAAAATCCCTTCTGAATAAAGTGGACTTAACAGGATATTCCCACAAAATTCAAGATATACGTTTCATTTGTCATTTGACTGTCTTAAATATATTGTATTTTAATCCAAATTATTAGAGCCATTTTGAGTAAGTCAAACATTTCGAACCATTTCCCAAAGGGTAGTTGGGTGGGGCGATTTTCATGAAAATCTCCGTGTCCCATCTTTAAAAGATACTGAAATTAAATACCAAGTTTGGTATATATCCGACTTCGTTTTGGAGTTATGCTGTCTACAGACACATACAGACATTTTTCTAAAAATGTTTTTTTTTAATTCAGGGGTCCTGAAAACATGTATTTTCGGCGAAATTTCGGTACAAATTTTTGGGTGAAATGCAGTACCATCTATGCCTACTAGTACATGGCAAAGAAAGTAAAAATGGGGTCAGAATGTTTCGTTACCTCTCTCCATTTACCGTCTGTTCACATACAATCGGATCGATTATGCGCCTTATGCTAACCGCAAATCAAACTCCAAACAAGTAACAGACGGCCATGTGAAGGAACGGGAGCCATAAGGTAGTTAAGTTGACGCATTTGTAACAATATGTATGCCAAGCATCGCACAATTATCTGCGTATCCAAAGTTTATACGTATATAGGCTGATATGGGGAGATAGATCATTTCTGCTTCCCATATATATCAGTAGTTATTATTGAAGTATATAAATATCAGAGCTATATGCGATATCCAATAATACGGACAATGTAGAAGAAGGTTTCTAGAGAGTCAGAGTTGCAATGGCGAAATTACCTATTTAAAGTTTGCAGTTGTACCTGACATGTTTTACTGACAGTGCAACATTTACGGTTGTACTTACATGTTTGGAGGTGCGCATTAATCATTTTTGTGTCAAAATCTGAAAGTTAATTTTTTCATAATATTTTACATTTCACTTGCTCACGAATGCTTTTAACATGCTACTGAATTTAGCAGCAAATCGTTATGCCTGATGTTGCATTGGTGTTTGCTTTTTTTATAGCTCTGAGATTCATTTTTGATCAGCGAAGTACCCGATTTCTTTTTAATTTTAATATGTCAGCACCATCATAGAGAAAAGTTATTATACATAATGTAAACATTGCAACATCAGTGATTTAACTGCAATGAAGCGGGGAAATTTGGGGGCGTTGTCGTGCATATTCCAAAACAAAAATTTATAACAATCCTATACATGTGCCAAAAAATAAAACAATTATATGATTCTAAACAGGAATGTGCCCATTTAAAATATGGTATAGATTATTAAGAATAACATTATAGGATAAGGGTGAAACGTGAGGTTGAAATAGGTATTTATTCATATTTTTAAGTCCAACCTTTTTTACCATTTGATATTGCTTTTTTCACAAGATAAACACATGCCAATGCTATCAGTTAAAGTTCATGATGGAATCTGCTGAACTGTGGTAGTTATTAAATTACAAAAATAAAGATGATTTGCGCTTAAGGTTTGCAAGGCGGATTTTTAAAGTACCGTTTTAATATTTTGCCACTGCAATCGCGATTCTGAGAATGTGCAATCACTTCCCTCATTCATTAAGAAGCTTAGACGCAGCTGTGAGCGATCGTCGCTTTGTGTTTTCCTGTTGTTGGAGTCTTTCGAAATGTTAAAAACAATCGAACGACCCGAATGTGAAGTCTGATCAGTAGTTCGCTTTTTTTTTAATGCGAGAAATGTTACGCCGGCAAATATTCATCGGCAATTCTGTGAGGTTTATGGGGAAACAATAATGAGTGACAATGCCCGGCCACACACAGCCAACCAATCTCGAGATCGTATCGCATCATTTGGTTGGGAATAATTCAACTACCTCTATACGGTCTAGATTTTCATCTGTTTCTTCATCTGAAGAAATTCCTTGGTGGAAAACATTTCAACGACGATGATGTTGTGAAACAAGAAGTGCATACTTGGCGTTATCAAGGATAGGCGGCATCATTCTTTGACGAAGGCATACAAAAACTTGTTTCCCGTTACAAGTGCCTGAATAACAGCAGTGACTATGCGGAGAAGTAGTGTAAGGTAATGAATGATAATAAAGTATTTGGAAAATAATGTCCTGTTATTTTTTTTAAATATCGGTGCTTGCTTTAAAAACACGCATCGTAAAATTGCATGCTCGCGATGCAACGGATGGACGACAACATGGAGAGCGACTACATACGTGCGTGTCACTTGATGCCTACACGAAAGTGCGAATTCCTTAGTATGATATCGCTGTCGTATGAAGCTATACAAAATGACTAATGTAGGGGAAACCGAAATAGATTTTGATAGGAAAAAATCAAGTGAAGGGAAAGCAAAAATAAATAAATAATAGGTAAAATAAATAAAAAAAAGTAAAGGATGTTTGTGAGTTCGCAAAAATAAGCCAAGATGACGAAATTAACAGTATTGAGGTTTAATACGAAAAATGGTTTTCAGAGAATCTCTTCAAATTGTTATCTAAACAGATTTGGAATATGCCCAAGAGTATAATTATTTCAGAGTTTATAAATTGATTAATGGAGGAAAATCTAATGGAAGAAGTATGTAAAAAGTGAAAAATAACAAGAGCAGAGCTGAACCTGGTAAAAGCTAATACTGAAAATTTTATCAATTATTTCCTTATTCGTCTGAAAAAAATTTAATGCACACAATTTCATGTCAATAGCCACAATTTCATGCCATCGTACCTGAAACATCTGAAAATGGATATCCAATATACGGAATTATTGGTGACTATTCCGATAATTACAGTTTTGTTATACATGATGCCATACAGGGATACCATTGTAACAGATCTCGAGCAACCATCCATGGTTTGTTATTTATTACAAGAAAGATAACAATGATCTGGAACGTACACATTTTTCGATTATATCACATTACTTAGCTCATGACAGTCCTGTCTTGCAGTTCGTCTTTTTTCAAGTACAACTGATTACCTATCTAAAACAGCAATTTACACACGTAAATAGGATTTACTCTTTCAGCGATGGGACTGTAGGTCAATACAATCTGGTGTGTCATTGGACAAATTTTCAAGTGTCAGCAGAATGGCATTTCATTCACAATCAAAGAGGAACACGGAGAAGTAGTAGTCCAGGTTTCAAATACACAGAGATTTGTTGAACTGAAAACTGTGACAGAAACCGCAACATACACAGTGTAATTCTTTCTGAAAAAAAAATTGCCGTAAAAACATTGACTACACTGGGCGCAACACTAACCTTGTCGGACCGACACGAGATGGCTCTGCTCGGCCTACGTGTACCCCATCTCGCTGCAAAGATAATCACTTATTGCTTGCACACTTCTACACTTCCACCAAGTTTGGAGTTATTCGGGAAATTCTTTCTTGGTGTTGCAATTTTCACAAACGGCAGTGTATTTTATAACTTGAGTTCCTTTTGCCGTTCTGTGTTAAATTGTGTACAGCTTAAATAATGTGTTTATCACTATTTAATTTTAAAATTTCACCTAAATCAAAATATTGCCTTTGGAGTTACAGAATTGTAAATTATGAATATGTTTTCTTTTCAACGGAAAACAAATAATGTACACTTAATATTTAGTGCATACTAACATTTAGTATACACTCTTTTCATAAACGTAAGAATCATTTATGTTGAAGCTCCTGTAGAGCCTTGAGAAAATTATACACCGATGCATGTTTTCCGACAACCACAAACTTGATCTGTCCATAATTGCCGTACTCGTATTGTCAATAATATTTTCATCCTCTATCTGGTGTATGTAGGCAATGTGGAAAGTAGTGTTCCAAAATATTTTCACATTCCAAGATGTGGCGGTTTAAAGCCATATTTATTTGCATCGACTGACCCTGCTGCATAAGACTAGCCCTTGCTGTGTTTCGTCTCTCTCTCTCTCTCTCTCTCTCTCTCTCTCTCTCTCTCTCTCTCTCGTTTCTCTGTGGTCAGCGTGCAGAGATAATAAAAACCACATCCACCGTAACTTTACATCCAGATCTGCATTTGTGTAAGCTTTAGCTTTAATATAGAACGATAACCGAATGTGGCTTTGATTTTACGCATCTATACATTTTCCTTTGACTTTTAATAACATACATTTGTTATTATCCGTGCTTATATTCAGTGAGCAGAACGATACAGTCTACGAGCATCATTCAGGGAAAACTGGTTTTCAGATAAATTGAATCTAGAGTTTTCACGGGTAAATGGGGTTTATGTCGTTATACTTCAACTTTTACAGGATGGAGCGGTAGCTTGTTTTAATTAGCAAACCCCAGACCTTTTTAAAAATAATGTGTTCTCTTCCCGCTGGAAAATGTGATAGCCTCTAGTACCTCTTCGGTACAACTATCATACGGAGTCAAACGCCATTATAGAAAGCAGGAGCGATTTTAAAGTTAATATCTCATTAAAATATAGATTTACACGTCTGTGTGCAAAATGCTACACAGGACGAATCACCTAGCGATACCGTCACAATATTTTTTTAAACAGACTCTGTAATACTGTTTTAAACAAAATTTCCAAGATGGTTCTTTAAATTAAAGGTTGCTAACCAATAAATAATACAAGGCTGTAGTCACCTGTAAGTTATTCTCGTTTTTAAATAAAAACTTTTCACCACATTGTATCAAAACTAAAAGCAGGAAACGGCATTTGTAATATTGTTCTGTTCTCGCTATTTTTCTTGCCGCGTTGATGTTAACTTTCGATTTTTGATACAAAAGTAAAATATGATTCCCAATATTCTTCAGTGAAACGTATGATGATATACCATAAAATATAATTTTAAAGAAGTATTCTATTTCTTTCTGTTTTCAACACACATGTATAAGTATATTATTTTATTAGTGAAACACAGTGAAATACGATTAGAACACCTTTTTAGCTGATTAAAATGTTAAATTTCATGAGCTGAGGAAAGCTAGTATGAGGGCTGAGGAGGGATCTTTCTACCTCAAGAGTCAGATGTAAATTTAAAAAACACACTTTATATTGTAAATTATTATTTTATATGTTGCTAACCTGTGAATTTCTTCGGATATCGCAAATGCCTTTCCAAACACTTTTTCTTCAGTAAAGTTAATATTTCATAAGTTTCAGTAGTCTAAGTAATGTTTTGTTCCAAAATTGTGATTAGATTCTTCTCAATAGGCAACCGTAATGGCCCGCAAAGTTCGTGACTTGCGAATCGCGAAAAAAAGTCAATTGATACTACAGAAAATGACAAAAAATAAGAAACGGCAGTAGCAGTGTGCATTTTGGTTTTCCCCTCCAAAATAACTCGTGAGATTTTAAAAGTGTTTTCTATTACCGAATTATACCACTATTCGCTAAAAACAACAAGGAATGTTCGAAAATGTGTGAAATTTGCGCATTACCAATTAAGAAGCAGCTTGTTTTCCCTAATATTCGTTATATCGCTGTTTATTATTAACATGGTTGACAACTCTGTCGATAAATACGGCAAAAAATGCAACAAAGAAACGATAGATTTGTGAGTATACGGTTCCAATAGGTTCCGGCCTTGGTAACTTTCGGCTTCTTTCTGTTCTGACTGAGCCCTAATCGCTCGTAGCTTGCATAGTTTGGTGAACCATGTTACTTAAGTAGGTTATAACATTAACAATGTCTAGATAGACTTTCCATTTCCGTTAACAGCGCTGAAATCAGAAATTACATCGACAAATTACTCTTTAATCACACTGCAGGTAATATAATATACTTTGAACATTATTCGTTAAATGAATTACGGATTTTACCTTAGTTTTTTGTTAAAATTTAATCAAGAGTTTTGCAGTTTTCCACAATCATTTTGCAATTTTGCTCACACAAGTTCACTAGAAGTATTGGAGATGTACAGGGCAATCTATATACGAATTTTGCAGTTAATGGGTGTAGCTACTGATGTAACAGCTACAAGGAATTTGAGCGATGCAAGCTCGCATTACAGTAATACCCAAGAGCAGCACGTTTAGAACTTAAACTAGAAATGTCGATTCTTGACTGTAAATGATGAGAGCCTCTGTCGCCCAAATTGCAAACTAGGGAGCGCAAGAAACACGTCCTACCAAGGGGTTTACAGAGGCTTCGAAAAAGGGCATGATCATCACAATTGCGTTTCCGGTTATATTTCGTAAATAGTTATTGCTATTACATATAGAGTTCAATTAGTTAGTTCGCAAAGAGTAGTTAAAGTATGTTTTGTATACCACTGTGTCGAGCAAACATATATGTAAAAATGTCGAAATAATTTATTGCTCTATACTACTAATGATTATAATGCTACATTTTATAACACTATGTTTCCAACGTTAAGTCTGAAGCCAAATTCCTATCTTCAGCTTGCCCCACTATGCGTATTAGGTAGCACCTCGATCAGGCTAAGGTGTAAAAGAAGTTTTTACTTCTAACTTCAAGGACTTATATCCCGTCATTTTATCTTAAATGTTCTGCCCATTTGTATTTAAATAGCTGGACAAACAAAAGGGAGAGAGAGAGAGAGAGAGAGAGAGAGAGAGAGAGAGAGAGAGAGAGAGAGAAGATTACATTAGATTAGGTGCCGCGGAAGATTTCGACACGGAAGGGCATTGGAGGTCTATTCTACCTACTGGACCTCCGGAAGGAAGAGATGAAGCGAAAGACACGGAGGGTGACCAGATCTGGGTCGGCAGGCTCGGATGCAGGCGGAGCCCCTGACTTCTGCTGGTGTGAGATTCTGAAGGCGGCGGCACTACCCACATCGGCCTCCTTCCCCAAGGTGAGGTGTCACCGTTGTTCGTCACACACCAGACGCAAAAGTAATTTACACCCCCATACTCCTCGTCACGTCGTCCACTCGCCTGACCCTTCGAACCTGAAACATAAGAAGAAAGTGAAGTAACAGGAAATACGAGACAGAAATCACCCCAGCATTCGCCTACCGACCTGGAAAAAACCACGAAAAAAACAATGCCATAGTGGACGCTCCAATGGGAAGCGAACCCTAAACTCCTTAAGGCGAGCCTCACAAGTTACCGTAGAGCCATCTCGCTTTGTGAGAGAGAAATAACCCCGCCCTTTTTATACGAGTGTATATACTCGTACTTATATAATAGAATGTACCACATTAAATCGTTACACATTATATAAGAAACACTTTGCGTGTCAAAACTGGCTTTAATTGTTTCAGCGAATGCAATAGCTTTATTTCATTTTTCTGAAGCACGAAGTTCTCCTGGTACATATATTCACCGAAAACATGATTCTTATAGGCGGTAATTCTACCCAAAGAGCACATTGCGAAGGCGTCATAAAAGAAAATGTGTTGCTGTATCTCATATGTCATTTTCATTCCACAGGCGATATTCAGAAATACCGCAAAAGCACTGGATTTGGCGCGTATATGATAACCGTGCCATGAAATAGTACATGTCGCCGTTTTACACGTCATTGGCGCTCACAAACCTTTTTCTGATAGAAGTTCGGAACGTAGAGCCGTTAAGGGCCCATAGGCCATTGACAAATATAGGTAAGGATGGTGATACCATCTTTAGGACCATATTAGTATACATAGTCTGTCCCTTTCTGTATAAAAACAAAAGTCCTCTGCTGATGCGAAAGAGATAATCGCGATATTACATCTGTGGACATTAGAAAGGGAATCATTAAAACTGATGATGCAATTGCAGACAGAAGACTTTACTAGTAAGGAAATATCCTTCCTTCTTCGTGGTTTCCATCGCCCCGCACTTGCCTTAAGAATCCTCAAGGCGATTAATAGAGCGGATTAATGGTGTCGCAAATGAAACAAGTGAACCTCTGAGGTAAATTATTTTTGAGAAAGCTTTCCATTGCAGAACTTTGAAATAACCAAACATAGTTCTAGGTATATTTTTTCATCTTCATGTGTTGATTATTATTCATTTTTATTTTTCTAAACTTTGGTTTTCATTCAGAGTTGTATTTAAGTACGAGAGATATTTCCGGCTTAGGATAATCTGCACGGGTGTTATAAGGAACGGTGGCTCATGGAATACCTTTTGTGGGGCCCAAAATCGACTTCGTTTTCTAAAGTATACGTCAGCAGTTACAACTAATTGTATTGTTAAAATGTCCGTACATTACGTGAGGTTTAGCTCAGCCTGCAATACAACGAGAATGATTGCTGCAGTAGGTCTGAATGCCACCTTTCTCGCAAGCTGGTACACTATTTTCTGTTTTAGCCGTTGATATGTGATTTTGTCCAGTTTACACTATCACTTCACTAAGTTCTCTGTTACTTCACTAATGTGATCTAGTTAAATTTTCAATGTGATTTCACTTTTCTCCGCGAATTAGCCGTGTAATGAAATACGCGGGAAGCAGCCTCCTCTTCGGATGATCCACTCGCTGGGGAATCGAGCACAAGAGGTTCTAATTGCTTGCGGAAGCAGCATTCTCTGTGCAACACGCTGTCGTCGGAATCTCACTTGTAGAACCGCAGTTCATGTCGCATCACAAACGTACTCACCAACCCACATTAACTCCCTGGCGTGTACACTCGCTTATATAGCCGTCGGAATTTTCCACAGAATCCCAGAACATTCGAGAGGCGGCGAAAACGGAAACGTCCAGAAGATTGTGAGTTATCTGTCAATAGCGCTTCTAGTGTTTACACTGCGCGAGAGCGCTACTGCGTCTACTTATCTCTATTGATCTCTCCAACTGTCCGGTCGGTCTGCGCCAACCTGCCGATAAGCTTGGGCCATGTATTGCAAACAGTTATTCGTTAAAATATTGGAAGCCCAGTTTGAATGAAGATCTAACCTAAATTAAGAGAAAAGTTGTAAACTCTTCCGATAAATGGTCTGAAGTTAAAGGTAATGATGAAGGTAACAAAATAAGTATTGTATAGAATTACTAGAAAATATAACCTTTTTTTTCTTTTCTTTTCTCTAAAACTAGGCTTCCTGGTTCTTCGCCACTTTAAAGAAAAGTAATGATGAAAGTCTTCACAGAAAATCTTACCACGGCTTTGAAGATACACAATTGCGAAGCTATGCTAGTGACACCTTCAGTTATAACTAAAATATAAGTACATACTAGGTGGCCCACACAAGCCTTTTTTTTTCTTTCTTTAAGTTAGTTTATCCCGGATAGCGCGGATGCCAAGAGGTTTGTCTAAGCAGAACTGTAAAGGGGACTCCATACTGACAAAGAGGAGCCCATGCTAAATGAAAGACCAATGCTTGAAAACAAACACTAACTGTTATGACTGGTCCCGACTAGTTCAGTCGGTAGAGCATCTGACTGCTGAGTGAGGGTTCTCGGATTCGATTGCCGGCTGGGCTCGGGAAAGTTTTCTTTAATCAAGAATGTTTCAGGGTGCGCCCAGGATCTGGTGTTTGAATGTGAATGTGAGTGTGTGTGGGTGTGTGCGTTATCGGTTATTTAATAACCATTTCGCCGATAAACAAAAATTCAGGATTGCCGTTGGCCAAGAACCTGAGCACACGTGTTAAGTCATATAATTATATTACAGTTAATCTACAATCAGTTGACTATATGGCTCCAATTGGTGCCGCAAAGTTGACAAGATTAAACAAAACGTTGTTTTTATATATTTATGTTCCTTTAAAACTACTACTGCATCATTCAGAATAAACATGTTCAAATATAGCTTACCTGTCCGTCCTGGTGAGACATGTAGCTTGATGTAAGCATCTCACAGTATCAGCACGCACACGTCTTAACATTTCTGCTGATACTGAAGCACAGACATGACGTGCTTTCTTTTAAAACTTCTGGATTTTCTGGTTCCGTTTCGTAAACCCTAGCTTTAATATAACCCCATAAGAAAAAAATCCAGAGAACGACCTTGCTGGCTACCGAATGCAACAACCGTTCGGGATACACATTGTTGAGATTTTCCTTAACTCTCCTAGAATAATGGGGTGGTGTATCATTGTACCTAAACCAGTAATTTACAGCTAACTAACGTCTTCTAGAAGATACTCGATATTCACCCCATTCTGGAGGAATTACAAATAAAGCTGCCCAATATGCCTAGGAGCCAAATAAACTGGTCCAATGATGTCTCCCGGCTGTCATACCACACGTTAACACACCACTGAGCCTGCATGTGATGTGGTTGTAACCAGTGAGGATTCTCAGGAGCCCAGTAATGGAGATTGTGTTTGTTTGTATTGGAGTCTTGGACAACATTCATCTCCCCATAAAAACCTTGCTGTTGAAATCCGGATTTTCGTTTATTTCATTTAAGAGCCTTCTGTTAACAGACACACGATTCTATAAATCGTTCCCATAAAGTTATTAGTGTAAGTGCAGTTTATAGCGATGCTCTTTTCGCTCCTTCAAAATCTATTGGATTGTCCTTAAACTCCCAGGTCAGCTGAAGCTCTTCTTTGCCCTAATTACGATGAGAAACATGAATGGTTAAGAAATAATAAAACCTGGAAGGATCCACCAGTTCTTAATTGCATCTCTGCACGTCGAATAACGCACGCAGAAGACACACATCGCGTCGGAAAACTTCAGAATACAGCCTTCGAGCCTCAGCCGCATTTCGATGCGTCTTCCCATAGTTCATAACCATATACGTGTATTCGCTTTTTATGAACGTCCTCTTTGTGTGAATGACCTGGCTCGAACTGCAAGCAAGCGACCAAGTGACGCTTATCAGTAAACCTGGAGGTAGTAGAGGACAACCAACCATAGCTTGGTGTCTCATAAGCTGACGCCGCCTCTATCGAATGTTTTCCTGCGCAATTATCAGAACGAAACCACGAAGTAAACACATGCAGAGAACAAGCACTAGCTCAGTGATTTTCGCTTCGTACCTACACTGCCCCGTTGAAGATCAGTGACGCGGCAACTTCTTTTGCACTTTGTATGCGGGAAACATAGAATGCAAATAACGGCTTGTTTGGCCCACATGTGCTAATGGCAGGTATGAACAAAACATGTTAATTATATTAGTACACTGGTTCCAAACTAGAGGGTATGAGATATTCACAAGGGAGCACAGACCACTTCTTCAGAAGTAACTGTGATCTCATAAACAAAGGAACTAATAATAATAATAATAATAATAATAATAATAATAATAATAATAATAATAATATCTATTCATAATAGTAAAACTAAAAATTGCCGCCGGTTTAAAGAATTGTTTTACTAATGGACGCTCTTTAACTATTATGGTTCTTAGCGTCTCATTCAATATTGGGCCTGAATGACCGAAAATATTGCTCAGAGGCATCTTATCAGGTTTGAGGTTGCTTTTTGCGCGCCGTAAATCTACGTCACGGGACCACCGGTTTTACTTCCCTTCCGAAGGAATCCATGCTAAGGACTTTACGCCCGAAAAAAAATCCATTGCCCTCCGTTGGGCTTGAACCCGCGACCTCGGGCACTAGAGGCTAGCATGGTACCGCTATACCAAGGGGGGCGACGCCGCCGGTAAGGCATAGCAGTTAAAGGTAAGTATTATAAATGAAGTAATAAAATAAATGAATCAGTAATAATATAATGAGTTAATTTAAATAATAGTAGTGGTGTTTGTGTTCTAACACTGTTAATGTAAAAATAATGTTAAATTAACATCTGAAGTACCTATATATTAATTGTAATTACATATTCCTGCATGGAGTATACCGGATTATAAAGTATATGCGCTTTCTCTCTTAAAAACGTTTCCTTGTTTTATTTTTAAAGTTACCTTTTGAACATATACACATCCGTAAATTGCCCTACGGTTTAAGGTTCCAGTACAGAAATTGTGTTTACTCTTAAAATCAAAACCATTAATTTCACGGTTAGGTATGTTTGCTTTAATCTTTTGGGATAATATTTGATTAAAAAAACTGACAGCCAAGAATAGATAGGCTTGTTTCTGTGAAATTGAGTTCAGAGTCTTTTAAACATCTATTAATAAGAGTGAAATTAATGAATAGGTATTTCGAATTTCCCTCAGACCTACACTTTGGTTTTGAAGTAGTGATGGAATGATACCACTATTTCTCGATACCGATACTGATTTTTGATCACCGATACTCGATACCTTATAAAAACTGTAAATGTGATAGCTTATTCTCTGAATTATGTTGTTACTAGTTTTATGTGTATAAACGCTTTTAACCAATTTTGTATTGTATGCCAATTCTGAAATTGTTCTCCTTCGACATTCTCCAAATGGCAGCAACAGTTATCTTGATAATGCCACAGGTTAATCCCTTATTTTTAAACAAGGTTAGTAATAATAATTGTAATAATAACAATAATAATATACTTGCTTTCCTTTTATGTAACTATGTTATGTGCTGAAAATCTTCTTTTACAGGATTTTCTATCCACAAGAAAACATATACTAGCAATTCTTCTTTTTGCAATCCTGAAAATATAAGCTTATATACATACATACATACATACATACATACATACATACATACATACATACATACATACATACATACATACATACATACTTGCATACCAGGTGAGTCAAATGCCCCTATTTATTTTTGAATTTATGCAACGTGCTAAGCGACACATGTGACTTACGCCTTTCTTGAATGCCTTCTAATGGCAGATTTGCATAACACTTTATAGAGGAGGGATAGATAAATCTATGCATGTGATTTACAGGATAGAATGCAATCGCTATGTATGTCGATGCAAAAAATATCCCACCTTGACACTGGGGGCTGCAGTAGCACTTTTAACCAATTTTACAAACTTTTTTCTTTAGCATACATTCATGCACACCTTTGAAAACGCCCCTGAAGGCACAACCTATCACATGCATCGGTTGACAAAATCATTTGAAAAGAAAATGGCAGATCTACGCAGTGAGACCAATTGGATTTAAGCCGTCAGTCAACGTTGTACAGCCTTGTCAAAAATTGTATTAAGTAGATAATTTCGCTTCTGTCACAAATTATGGCATATTTCAGTTCATACAGTAATTGTAATGACTGATACAGTTTATTTATTTGAGTTAAAACTATCCAACCGCGCTCAAAACATTGTATAAATCTGCAAAAAGCGTATAAAGAATCGAGGTGGGTCTAGTTCTGCGATTACTAATTCGTATAGCAACCTCAGCTTGCAGGGTAGCATTGGCCGAATCATATTATCGTGGTTGCTTTAATGCTGTACTACATCAGTTGGGGTTCAAATCCTTCGTGTTGAGTTCAAACTTTTTATTGCCTTTTGTTTTATCTCTTTAGGCCTATAATTTGATATTATGATACAAATAACATTTTGATAGCATTATAAGTGTGTACAAAATAGAATAATCGCAATGTTTTACTCCGGTAGGTGTATAATTTATACTTCGTAGCAGGTATTTTATTGTGCTCAGTATTATGCTTGACCCATTCAACCAAGTTTAAAACACTCCACACATGCAAGGTGGCTTTAGCTATTTGCGCATGCGTCAATGCTTGGCGTGAATAAATAATTCTCCCTCCATTATCTACTCAGTATCTGAAACCTTTCTACGAGACACGGCTGCTGTCATAATATATACAAACTTCGAGTATGTTGACATGCTGTTAATCTATGGAGATACAAGATGTTATGCACTGTCAGCAAAGCGCCTGTATGAAGAACGGATTCCAGGAAGCATGGCACCTACTGCAGACACTTTTCGAAAGGTTGAAAGACGCCTTCATAAAACAGGATCATTTAGAAGGGCACCGCCTGCCCGCGAAGCTCCAGTAACCGCTGGAGGCAATAAAGAAGCTGTGCGAAACGCAATAGAAAGCAATCTACGTACCAATTCAAGGGTCATAGCACAAGATCTGTACGTAGGTCTAAGTCGTTCCTCCCTGATGCGCATATTGCACCGTAAAACATATCATCCGTACCATCTACAACTACACCAGGCTCTCCACGGACGCGACTTTCAAGTGCGAGTGATATATGCACAGTGGCTACAGCAAATGGATGCAGAGTTTTTATTTATTTATTTATAGACGCTGTTTAACTGCTGTGGTCCTTAGCGTCCCGTTCTATATTGGGCGTGAAAGACCGGCAGTTTTGCTCAGAGGCCTCTTTATGAGGCTTGAGGTTCTTTTATGTACCGTAAATCTAAGACACGGGACGACCGGCTTTACTTCCCTTCCGAAGGAAGCCATGCTATGGATTTTTACGCCCGAAAAAAATCCATCGCGCTCTGTCGGGCTTGAACCCGCGACCTCGGGAACTAGGGGGATGCAGAGGTTTTAGGAAGTGTTCTCTTCAGTGATGACGCCACATTCCACAATAACGGAACTGTTAACCGGCATAATATGAACTACTGGAGTATAGGCAATCCTCGCTGGATGAGAGAAGCTACATTACAGGTACAGTGGAGCATCAATGTCTGGTGCGGAATATTAGGCGACCAGCTAATTGGACAGCACTTTTTTTAAGGTAGCCTCACAGGATCACGGTACCTTGCATTTCTTCAAGAAGAGTTGCCTTTGCTCCTAGAGGATGTGCCACTAGTGAAACGGACAGGAATGTGGTTCCAGCAGGATGGAGCTCCACCACACTGGTCACTGATTGTAAGGAATCGCATAGAACATATCCGCAAAAATGGATTGGCCGAGGGGGCCCAAACGCATAGCACCCATAGATCACCTGATCTCACCTCACTGGATTTCTTTCTGTGGGGTCATTTAAAGGAACGGGTCTATGCTCAAGAACCGGAAATCCTAAATCATCTGCGAGCACTCATACGTGAAGAATGCAAGGCGAATTACTCCGCGCATGTTACAGCATGTAAGAAGGTCTCTCCGGGAACGTACGCAAATGTGCACTGATGAAGTAGGTCGTTATTTTGAACATTCACTTCGTTGATGAAATTCACGCTCTTTAACAATTTTATTATTCTGTTTACCCGTGAACTTAGCACATTTACAACTCATTTGTCAGTACAAGAAATGAAACATAAGGTTTAAACATGAAAAAACTGTTAGATTTAATATCGTCGATATGCGCCCAAAAGAATGAAAGTTAACTCCGTAACACGGTTTACAACACCAGATACGGTACATATTATTAGGGTAAACATGACACATAGTTATCTGATTGTAATTTTTGTGTCTTTGGCTCACAGGAGAGCCAATAACAAAAATAAATAAATTAGTATACTAAAATACAGAAAATAAACCCAAAGGAGAAAGAAAAAAAAACCAAAACAACTTAATGTCTGTATTAGATTCGAAGCTAATCTTTACTGCACATTCCGGCAGCTAACCCACTCGGCCAGAACCCACGTAGTCTATCCCGCTCTGCGAGAAAACATTCCTCTAACTCTTTGCAAGCATTATATCCGTGAAAAGCCGTCTTTTTAAGGCCTTCGCTGCTCCTTGGTTCTCATTCAGGCCTTTAATCATTAATGCTAATTGTGTATAGTACCGAATAGAAGGGCAGAGCTACAATAACAGTTTGTTTGCTAAAAGGGTCAATGTTTTCACATTAGTCTATAAAGTGCGGGTTGCATAGATACGAATACCTAGGGGCAGCTGACTCACCTGGTATATATATTACATGAAACTCAACTAAAATAGTGCGTGTGTTACACCATTCTACCACTATTCACATCTACCACATAACACATGCATTTTTTCTTCCGGTAATAAGTAATTAACCATATAACACTCGGAAACATAGTAAGTTTGTGGATTTAGCCTCTCTACTAAACACCTTCATACATCAGCATATACATGTTTAATATAAAGGTTTGACTTGCGTAAACACAATCTAACAGATGAAAGGAAAGAACAAATATTTCTGTGCGCTGTATTATCTCACGTCCTAAGTTCTGGTTTGTTTCTACTGAATTCACAGATTTTGGTAACGGAGTAGTTAAATTTAATATCTGAGAGTCACCAAGCCAGGCTATTGCAGAAACGTGATTTAGTGCGTCAGCTAAATCAGCTTCATTCACAACTTAGTTAACGTTGCATGTTAAACGAGTACCTCTACTTCTTCCCGCATTGTTTTGCACGTTTTCATTTAGACACAAGGGTTTATGGAATGTTGCATTCATTCACCCATGGAAAACGCAGTCAAGGTCTATCAAGAATTATAGTCCAGCAACTTCTTTGGGGACATGTGCGAGACAATAACGTCGTCTCGATTCCGTTAATTCCTTGTTTAGCATAAAGTTAAATGCAACTTTCAATAATGCAAAGCTTAAAAATTTAAAAGTATCGAGATCCCATCCTGAATTTCAAGCAACTGATTTTTAGTGGAAGTTTGCTTACATACTTCTGTTTACGTATATTTAAACATAGTTCTTATTTTAGGCATATCTCCTGTAGTTTGTCTGAAAATTGATAACTATAATGTATTAAATTTCGAAATCTTCGCACTTGTTCTGCATTATTCTCAAATATAAATGTTTGGGAGAAAGAATTGTCGGTAGCCCAGGGGAACACAGGATTTGCAAATCCTTCGGAGGGAGATGCCAGCTGGGAAAGTTTGGGCAGCGCTAACTAGGTACATAATATATTTGATTAATAATAGAAAACCAGTGGTTGAAAGTAGGCGATATGGATGTGCATTACACTAGCAAAATCCACACGTTACCTATATAAAGCGTATAGCATGTGTGCATACGACTGCATATTCTAGGGTTCCACCCAAGGAAATGACCCAGCTCGCCGCTAGTATGGAATGCAAAATCCTCCCCTGCAGAAGGTCAATGCATATGAGCACGGATATTCATGGAGAAATGAAACCTGCAATATCTCTGAATCACGCAAATCCTCTTTAGCTGCGGCCTTTACGTCCTTTCCTCTTACAGTGATCCTTCTTCAAGCAGAAAACGGTAGAGAGGGCTTGAGAGTTCACGGATGACGTTACGTTAACCTGAAGCATTAAAGAGTTCCATGGGAATCGCGAGAGAAGCTTTTAAAATGCGTTCCCCCATCTTCTTTGTAATACACATCGTTAGCGTATCCTTCAGTTTTGTCTTTTGTATTTCTCACCTGCAGAGGTAATGCAAACTCTGTATCACTCATTAACCCCTTATGTTCCAGCTATCTGCTAAAATAAAATCGAGCAATTTTAAATTTTAGTTAGCAAAGCTGCCGAAGACGAAACAGCAATTCAGTTAGCACAAATAGTCTTAACGCAACCTTCAAAATTATAGATCATATAGTAATTAGACTTTTAACTGTGATGTCTTTTACAGAAAATCACTATACAGCTTTGCGATTATTTCTTAGATTTTTACGCTGTGTAGTTTTGATAACAATGGCCATGTGCCTCGGATGCATATTAGTTGTGCTGCCTTAAATAAGAGTTACGGCAGAATGTCAGACATGCAATCTTAACCCCTGATATACAAAATACCTGCAACTTCTCAGCCTTAGCTAAGCAGCGGGACGATCTATTCTACTCAAGGCGAAACTGCCAATCATATATCATAAGCGCCATTAGCAGATTAGATTGTCCTGCCTCAGGGTTAAAGCTGCGAGGTTGCCGATACATAGCAGTAAGTCTGATTCTCTTAATCGCCAATTACTTAAGTAACACAGCTAGCTGAGTTCTGTGTATCTGAAGCACACTATACATCTTGATTATCTACTGTGCGTGTGCACACCTCTGGTCATATTTTATATGGTAACGCTTACATTTCAAAACTTCCCATTATAAATAGCTTATTTAAATGTAATATAAACACGCCGATTTAAACACTGAGGAACTCTTAAACCACATTATTAGCCTAACATTTTACTTTTTACTTCACTCCAGGCCATTTCCACTTAAAATTTGAAATGACGCGTCTGTGTTTTTATTCCGAATATGAAAAAGCAAACAGGTGTGTAAAAATTTAATTTCCTTATTTTTACGCGTTTTACTTTCTGCCTTCCATTGACTAGATAGGATGCTTAAAACAATAAATCTATTGGTTGTTGGGTGAAACCCCCGTTTACTTTGTATAATATTGTAAATTCAATTAAATTTGCTAAATTAAACCTTCTAAAGGTGCTCCTTTGTTAGCTAGACAGTAATGCAGATGCATTTCCATATCTGATCAAATACTGTCACTTGAACTTTTCTCTATACCTCTGATTGAAAACTATTTTGAGAGCACGGCGATTTTCAACTTCATAAATCTATGGTGTTTGATTATAACATAATATGTCCAAAATGAATTTTCTGAGTTAGAAGTAGGTATGTAATTTTAAAAATTAGATTTATGGTGCACATATAAGTGCAGAACTAATGAAAGTAACACACATTACTGTGTTGGTTGGTTAAGTCAAGTACTTAAGCTTCAAGACACAGATATAAAGGATATTTGTGTGTTTACATATTCATTGTCTTGTCTAAAAATGCCATTTTGGAAATATATTTTCTTGAAAAAACAAAGAAGCAAACATGATTTCTATTGTCTATTCAGTGGTATATAGATTTTCGCTGTTTAATGAAATCCTCTGTAACTTTTGTAGTTTTTTTTTCTACAGCGATAATAAGAAATAACACTCATATTTGCTAGGAGACCACAGAAAACAAAAGACGTTAAAATGAATGGAATGTACACATAATTTAATACCCGCTCGGATTGATGTATAATATAGGAAAGTAATTTGACATTTCACTGAGAGGCTCCCTGAGAGCGAAGGCTAAAATCCAAACAACAAGCGTTATGCACTTTTCTCTCAATCTCTCAATTTACGTCTACTGTTTAAGTTAAACCTATATAAACAGATATTTAGATAAGGCGAGCTTCAAATTAAGGTTTTGCATGCGGTACATTGTTACATTTAATAAGCACATTGTACGTGCTACATGAGAAAGTATTTGAGTGCCTCGAAGATTTTTGAAGTCAAAGAATGCGACGTAATGCATTCTGCGATTCTCACTTTACGGTGTAGGCCCTTTTGGCTAGCTCTATATTCCGAGAAAACAAATAGAGGCAATCAAGCTTATTGATAAACGTAAAAGTAATACAAGTATTCAAGGTATAAAACACAATATTAACGTTGGATTTTAATACGTTTTGCTTTGAAACATACTCGCATTCATTCCCGCATTCATACTTCCAGACCCTGCGGAGGATAGGAAATGGCTGGTTAAAGAAAATCCCCCGCCACAGCCGACAGTCCAATCCGGTACCTCTGGTTTGAGAAGCCCGAACAAAACCCAAGCTTGTATATATAGAATATTTCATCTAGATTTCACAGATTATTAATATTTGATAAGTAGAACCCGACTCAGTTTGTTGGTTAATGAATTACAGTGTTACGTCGTACGAAATGAAGGGCAGAGGTATAAAGAAAGAATGCACATACATATATGAAAGAGATGTTACTTTACATTACTTGGCATTTTTTCATTTTTAATACGATTATTTAATCAGGATGTCAAATCATTGAAGGTAATACGAAGTCTTAAATTCACATTCTGTAGCGTGAAGTATAAAATAATTAACTTTGTAATAGTAACTGAGAGCGTGTCTAAAGAGCTTGTGGCATCGTTTTGGGAAACATGGAATATTAACAGAAAATTTGAAAATGACCATTCTTTTACTCATCCGTAAATATGGAATTTTGGACCTGCCGTTTAGCATCAATAAGCTACAAGTTTCCAGAGTCTCAAATACGCACATTTCGAACAATGATGTTTGGCAATCCTAGTAATGCTTAATATGTTCTACTTCATTACATAAATAAAGTTCTTTTGCTTATAACCTTATACACAAACGTTTTTTCATTGTTGTAGCAAACCCTCTGGCGACGAGGTCGGGGAACATAGCATTATATTTTTGCGCCTGTTACTTGTGCTGCTTTAATGTCACACCTGACGATAAGGAGCCCATTGGCCTGAATCCTGAGGAAACTTTCCATGTGCCTAGACCACTTCTGGCCCTCTCATGCAGGACTACAGTAGTGAAGGAATGTAAACAAGGCACAACAATGAAGGGGAATCTTCCACTCCTAAACAAAATGAGCAAGGTTCCTTCCAACCCACTTTTCCGATCATGTGTTTGACTTGTTCTATCATGCGTCCTCTACAGCCCCTTCTAAATAATTAAACTGAGTTTTATTTAACTACTATAGTCCTTAAAGTCCCATTGAATATTGAGCTTGAAAGACCGGAAATTTTGCTTAGAGGTCTCTTTATCAGTCTTGAGGTTCTTTTGCGTGCCGTAAATCTACGACACGGGACCGCCGACTTTACTTCCCTTCTGAAGGAAGCGCTAAGGATATTTGCGCCCGATAAAATCCATCGCCCTCCAGCGGGTTTGAACCCGCGACCTCGGGAACTAGAGGCTAGCATGGCACCCCTAGACCACGGAGGACGACACAGCCCCTTATTATATATATTCCGCGTAGCTGTACTAACAATCCAAAGATTTGAAAAGCTATTTCCCAAAGTCGAATGGGGTGCAAGACTTGCCTTTTCTCCCTTCCATCCTTCTGCGTTAAGCCATTATTTTCTGCTGCCCATTCCAGATCTATGAAAAATGAACGCTAGACTGGATATCACATTTCTGCTGTTTGTGTACACATGAAACGCAGGGGAATGTGTGGTGAAGCGCAAGGGATACTGGAGCTATAGAGTGGGCCTTGCCGTGAGCCATAATCTTGGTAGTAAACGGTAGTCGTTCTGAACGTTCCACTCTTCTTAAAGCTAGCAGGTAGGGAATGCTTATTGTTGTATCGTTGCTGTCAAGTCCAGGCCTTCTGCTATGCCAGCTCCATTCCATATCTCACTCGAACTTTCATTTTTTATTGGGGGAAGCTAGTTTCTGAAACAGCACTACAGCTGCAGCAGAAGTTGGCTGTGTGTGCATGTTTTCCGTGGAAGAAAGTGGTATGGGTTCCATTCTTGCGAAGCACATGTTGAAGACGTTGTGAGCGGCTTTACATAGTATCCCTCGATATCAAGCACAGGATAGAGTTACGGACTGATGTGAAATAATGTAGCGACCGAAAAAGGCATTTGAGTGCACTTGTATTTAAAGTGTGTAGCATTTTACCGGGAATATGAAATAGTGATATGCACTGTGGAGTTAAGCAAGGTCGTGGTAAGTGACACAATGATACGTATTGCATGTGGATGAGCAGGTTAAAGTCATAACTCTCATGGTCCAAAAAATTCAAAATGGATGTAGCAATATGTTAGAATTGGGTTTTCTGCGTAGAATACAATTCCGGAGAGAGTTGGTTTCGACCCTTGTTAAAATAGACGACAAAATTCCTGGTTTGTTATAAAAGTCTCATGATCCCCTATATCTTGTGAGTTTTGTTCCATCGCTTTTCGACCAATCAGCGATCGGTAGTTCCCTCACCTCTCTTCACCCTTCACCAAAGTATCGCTCTGTACTTACGTTGACGAAGGACTGTGTTCTACGTGTGGTCTATTATTTATAAATACCAACAAATTTAGCGATTAAATTAAAACGATGTTCACGCATAAAGGAGTAACCCATCGCAGAAAGAGGACGACCACGTAAACGTGCAGCTGCTCCAGAAACATGGAAAAGAAGCCAAGTCAAATTAGCAAGGTTAGTATTGCTTTTCCCACGACTGTCGTTGTGACCGGACATTAATAATTTAAAGCAAATCACGGTCTGGGATTTTCGCATCTGATGGTGTTATGACTAATCTTTGTAACGTTCTGTTACACATTCCAGGAATACGTAGGAAAACTTTTACAATCATTATTAACAATTGGTATCACCTGTACGTTCAATAACATATGATTTAAAGCGTGCTCTCGTCGTTCTCACATTGTTAACACAGCATTCTAATTAAAAATTGAGTTTTGACTATCTTAGGAATTTTGTTTGCTAACGACGTCGTTTATTGTCAGGATCACATTTTGTAAACTGAGGTTAAATTATGTATTTAGAGACAATCAATGATGAAGTTGCCAGCAGAAATTGCTATCTAACAAGTTTTATAGATAAAACAAGCCATTGTATTTCAAAAAGGTTATTTAAATAAACAGTTGTTTAAACTGTAATTAATTAATTTATTTATTAAACTTTTCATTTTTATGTCTATGATCAGCCTTTTGTTGGTGTCCAAGTGTTGTTCATTATCTCAAATGTATACCAACAAAACTTACATGTTCCAGATTGGTCATTCTCTAAACTCACATGTTCCAAAAGGTTACTTTTGAAAACTCTCATGATCCGTAGGTTAGAATCAACACTCACATGATCCATTATTTGAATCAACACTCACATGATGCATTATTTTAAGTCCAATAATTTTCATTCGTTTACAAATAAACGTCATTAAAAGGTTTATTCATAATATTTAGGCTATTTTGCTCATATAATGGTTTCCACCTAAGGGGAAATAACTTGAACCAGTACAAAGTGGTTTTCGGTTGTTTACCAAAACTTCTGTTTTTGGATCATGTGCGATATAACTTTCACCTACTCATTGTTGCCATTAACATTAAAGACACGGTGAATGGATCATTCTGGTCCCACTATTAGTATCGCAGTCACTATGAAAGGGTTGCGTTAATGGATTAAAACATTACCACAATAAACTACAAGATGTATCTCCCCGATTCTTATACGCCCTAGTCCGTTGTTCAAGGTGGGCTTTATAGAGTGTTCCTCTAAGCCATTCTTACTCATAGCAACTTATGGCGGACGTAAAGAAATAAAGGGATGCGTAGAACCATATGATCCTGCCTAGATGCTCTAAGGTTTAATCCGGATGATGTGTTGGAAACAGTTACAATCTACTTTAAATTTTATGAATCAATCATATGCGACCTAAATAGCACAAAAACTGTGTATGTGCTGACATTTAAGCGTTATAGTCTGAACTGAAATCATAAATTCATCTTCACTCAAGGGGGGAAAAATCCCAGGAGGTGACCTGAAGTAGCATCCGAGCATCGATACAGGGTTCTGTCGATGAAACACATTCAGATGTGACAGAACACATTTCAATGTCCGTCATGAGTGCCAACCAGTCTTAACCTGATTGTCCGTTGTCTTGAATCGAATATCGCCACTCCACTGCATTCATCCTTTCGCGGATGTGCATCAGCAGGATTTCTGGGCTATTATTGTAGCAACTCTCTGAATCAAGTGCATCAGCCTAGCGACTAAATGTTGAACGAGGAGGAATATTTTGTTTCATAAGCACTTCTGTTTTATTATCAAAGTAAATTTTAGCTTTTGACCCCGCAGAACAACGTAACATTGCTTTACAGCGGGTAGACGTATGGGGCAAGTGAACATCTCATGTTCGGGTTTCACTTTATTTTCTAAGCATCCAAGGATGTCGTCACATCATAACTAAATCCAAAATAACGAAATTTAGATATGAACTACTTTTTTATGAGCTTTCCGAAGATTCAATTTAGAACGGAAATCTCAAGGCAAAATTACGGTGTTAAATTTGGAATTGCTATGGAAACGTTAAAAATTATCTAAGGAATATAAGTACATATTCAACTCTCTGCTTACCAGAAAATCTGTATAACGTTACTTACTAGTAAGGCCTCTCGGGCCCGTGTTGTTTAAATTGATATATGTTGATACCATTTTGACTACTTCTAATATGAACAGTCTTTGAGGTACAAATTTTCAGGATATGTAGTTTTTTTCTCATTGTAGGCCAACTGTTTTCATATTATAATTTTTATTGCAATTTGTGCAATGTCCACAGACAATAGCAGAATGTTTCGAGCATACAGATTTGGTGCACTTATAACATGTCATTTGGCTTTTTCTGTCTTTCTTCTCTATACAAAATGCACTTCTCCTCTTTTTAGCTGTAGGTTCAGCTGCCCTCCTGGATCCGGTGCTACTACTGGCTTCATTGGCTTCTTTACTCCTGCAAATTGCTTCCCCAAAAGTCCGACGTCTCATTTTTTCAATGTTGGTCAGCATCATCCAAATTATGTATGCATTCATTACACTTACATCAATCATGTTGAAGAAAAACATTAATGGCCAGCGTCTTATTTTTCTTTTCATGCTGTAGCATCGGGTCATCTGGTCCATGGTGACGACACCTTTTGTGGCATTGTACGTCAGGCTTCTTTACTTCTAATGGTAACACCGTTGGTTGGCCATGAAGAGTGCTCAGAACAGTGTCAACTTTGCTCTTCTTAGGAACATAAGAGGCTATCATCACATCTGGTTGAAAACCAAATAGTATAGTGTACTTCACGTCCTTTAGGTGTAATAAATTCGGCAGGCATTTCGCCCTTTTTTTTCGGATACTACCGACGGGTTTCAGATCGTTTGACAACAAATAAAGAGCTAAATCGAGAGACGTAAAAAGAATTATCGCAGGTGATAAGTTCATTCACCAGGTTCTTTACAACATTTTCTCCGAGTCCACGCTCTGTTTTCTCCTGCCCCAAACATATCTTCATCTTTGACTCAGAATTTCAATGAAATGAAAGCAACATATGTATTAAATGAGTTTAAGCCATATTAGAAATGCAAATCAAAAGAGATGGACAATACTGGACACGTATATCATTGTTAATGTATACATTGTGTTAAAATTATAATTTAAGATTTTTGAAAAATACTGTATAAAAGGTTTAATATTTGCAGGGAATGCTTAAATTTTGAAAAATAAGTTAAAAATTGTATCATGTAAAAAGAAAAATGGAAAATAAAATTGAATAACGTAAAAGGAAAAAATATGTTAACAAGAAGGAACGAAAACATAACATTCGCAATATGTTAAACACAATAGGAAATGAAAAATATTAACAAAAGAGAAAACTAAAATAGAAATATTTTAAAGAATGAATTTATATTCTAAATGTGTTATTTATATCAGATGTGATTTGTTTAGCATAAAGAATTTGTATATAAGTTGTAATTTATTTCATTACACTTAGTAACCAATTTAGAAAGTAAACAACGTTCAATTTGTTTATTACCGTAAGAAAATTTTCGCTGATAAGCTGACATCTTGAGCCAGCCTAAAAAATAATTGTTTAAATTGTAACGCATATTGTATTGTTCCATATGCAAAAAGAAATTGTATAAAAGCTTTGTGAAATACAAAGAATCGGCGAATAAAAGTAGAAAAATGGAGTAAGTAAAATTGAAGCACAAAGATAAATACCGTTCTGCATTATATTATTCAATTGCCTGAAATAAAATTAATCACTGTTCAGTGAATATCGTTATTATTTCTATTAACGATTTAAACTGCCTTATATTTCCTAAACGCGTTTAGGAATCACTTCTCCAATCAGCCTTTCAACCAAATCAACACTTAAAATCACTTAAATTACACCGGACAAAACTAGAAAATTAAAATAAAGCTTTCACAAAATTGTAGTAGCGTAATACACGCTATCACAGTTCAACAACTACTGAGGGAGCTCATATACAGCCAAGAATCATTTTTGCCACCCCAGACAGACGCGATAATACCAACTGATTTATTTGAGCGGTAAGTTCAAATCAGGCAATTACAAGTTACAGTGTACAGGACATCGGGGAGCTTCTAGATCGAGAGTCAGAGCCGGAGCTTAGACGAGAACAGAACCCCCAGACCTTGAAACCCTGTATTATCTTTCAGTAGTAGCTTGTTTGACTGTCACAAATTGCCAATCCATATCTTTGCTCCATATTTACCAGACATTGTTCGAATGTAGGTACTGTCGAAATGGACAGCGACCTCGAAATATGATCAATTGTTTATCCACGGTCATTCACCATCCTGGAATGTAGGCTCCTTCAGGATAGTTTCCCACATGTCAAAAACTTTTGTGATTAGTTCAAATTTGTCAGCTGATCTATGTTCACGACGGGATGCTGCATTGTTAAAGCGCGACACCTTCAGAATAGCGTGGAAGCGGTTGCGAGACATTTCGTTGAACAGAGATCGGTCATTCCCAACCAAAGCTGACCGATATTTTCATTTCTTGACTTGTAAACACCAGCCAGGATCAAAACGCCCAGAAACTTTTTCATTTCGCACAAATCGATATCCAACCATTCCTTGTAAACCATCCGACCTTCCTTGTTGGCCCACATACACATTTTCTCAAAGAGAGGTACACGAAAGAACAACACGAAGCAAGACTTTTCATTATCACAGTTCCTAATTGAATATCTTGTGGGTCCCTGGTCCTCTTCCATTATATCCTTTATGTTCCGCCTACCTGAAATTGCAGCATGAGGGGTGATAGCCCATATTTCATTCCCATTCCGAAAAAACGAATGCCACTTAAGAGAGTTTGCACTAAATTATGCTTCACTTTCTTCGTGACGGCATTCTTTATCATCTTCGTGTCGTTCCAAGTTTTCAACAACGTCCACTTCATTATCACCAATGGAAAATTCAAACTCACTGGGTAGGTTTTCAGAATCAGAAGACTGTTCCAACAATTTCCTTATCTCCTCATCCGATAGTTCTTTCCTCTGTAACATTTTGAGTTTGTAGAACAGACAACTATTATAAAACAAGGAAACAAAATTAACATGTCCTTATCACAAGGAGGACTGTTGAGCACTGAAAGAACAATAACAAATGACGTAACGGACAAACAGCTGTCCGTCTGCGTAGTGTAACATAACCCGTGCATGTTTAAAAAGCGCTTGTACCTGTTCGGGCCAACAAGGCCTGCGCGGGAGTAAATTTTAGCCAACTCTAACTTAAAACCATATGTAATTTCTTTATAATTTTTCAAAATTATGAGTAACAAGAAAAATTAAGAAACGTCCTAAAATTTAATCAATATAGAACGAATAGGTACTAATTCAGAAAATAGCAAAAATCACAGATGGGCCTCTGAGGCCCGATGGTGGTTAAAGGCTTAAATTTACAGAACCGGAAATTCTGCACAAAAACTGGAGTTATGTATTATGAATACCCGTGTTGAACTATTTCGCCCTGTTTCCCTCGGTAATGAATCTAACTCAAATCATTTTTAACTCATTAAGGTATGGGATTTTGAAAAGTTTTGCTATAAGAAAGTGTCTTTGTTTATCATCAGTATATAATAACGGGAGATAACTGCGGATAAAAAACTGAGTTCCTTTAAAACAAACGACCCAGAACCTTGAACAACCATTCTGCAATTGACATAAGCTTCGAGGTATTTGCAATTATGACAGTTATGAGTGGCTATACATACCTAGTCTACCAGCATCCACATATAACATTCTCTTCAGTTAAGAGATCGCCACGACTGTTGCCAGTGGTTGTAGATAAGCGGTATTTTTATCCATGTTCCGATTTTACCCCTTAATTTTATTTTGACTATAGCAGGCACGGCTCTCATTCCTTGTAGCCTTTTTATTTCTTCTTCCAAAGCGGAGTCATTTGATGGTTTGTTCGTGGGGACTCTGTAGTGCCTGGGGATGTGAAACCGGTTTCTTAGCGCGCTCCCGGCTAGGAAACTGCCCATGCAACACGATGGAGTGAGCTACATCAACAGTGGCGTAACTGGTGTTCTTTCAGAAAGTCGGTCCCTTGCTGAAATTGATTTTGACCTAAATGCACAGGTAATGGATGAGCAGCACGCAAATCACACAACTAATTTGGATGCTGAACCCCCTAATAATTATGTAAACCTGCATAGCGAATTTTAACTGAGTACTGGCTATGACTCACGAGTAGAAGGGGTAGAACTTCACCCGATTTATTGCTCCTGTTGATGAACAGTAAAACCCGATTATCCATAATGGAAAATAGAAAAACTTCCTATTAACTGAAACATGAAAGGTGAAGTAATTGGCGGATGAGCTTAAAGTTGTAAGAATTGCTTTCAAAAATTTTAAAGCTTAAAAGAAACTCTCGCAACACAGAAAATCGCCTAGGACGTATCGACGAATAATGGAGATACCATTGGAGATTTATTTGGTTACATGAATCAGATGATAACGCTCACTGCGCTTTCTGGTATCTCGTCACGGTTGCTTAGGGAAAAAGCACGGTACGTAAGACGAAAATCCAAGGTGGTAATCCTGGACGTGACAATGTCTTTTTGAAATCTCATCCAACGTAGTCTGTGCGCAGTCAGTGTGAGAACACAATTATCAGACGCAGATGCTATTTATCATTAAAAGAAAATGACTAACGCACAGGATATGAGGCACAATCTCACAATATAAAGAACTCTTTTTGTAATAATATGTGGGTTGGTTTTTGCCTTCTTCATACTTTTTGGTATCTCTAAAAACATTGAAAACAGCGAAATACTCGCCTGATATATCGTATAAAGGGTACTACTCTTCCATCCTCTAGCGTGAAAAAAAGAATTATATTTGCATCTTTATTTATAGTGTTTTTCTTGTCATAAACTCTATAATAGTCTCGCTTATTTCCTTATTTATTTTTATGCAATAGATTATACTTAAGATAGCCAAAAATAATGATATTTTATATTGTGTATCTATAGTATCGTGCTCTATACTTCATCTCTCTAACTAGAAAAAACTTTAAGCGACGCCTCACAACGGAATGGGCGCCAAAACTTTTGATCGAGGCGATTACGAAAGCATTAACATTGATGAATGTAGGTTTTTACCGAAAATACCTATAGGGACAGTAATAAACAAACATATGCTATTACAGCACAGTACACAGAGAAATAATCAGGGAATATTTATTTTAAAAAGTAACTCTTGTATTGTGAGATTCAAGTCACTTAGCCTCGTTCTCTGTCCTCACCATACCATGAAATCTTGTGCACACAATACTTTTACCTGTTGTCTTCAATTTCGGCACAGCTATACAATAGTTTTATATTAATTAGCAAGCACAAGGCACTGAGTTAAATTATAACCTTTCTATTCACGGCATGTTAGCGAATATTAAGTACACAAAGCACAAGAATAGCTAAGCAGATGAGCATATTTATTAATAGGTTTCAGTGTGCAAACTGTACATCGGAAATGGATGCTAATTCGGTCATCACTAGTAGTAAATAACTTATGGCAGTAAGGAAACATCAACATTCCTTAAGCGAGCATTGGTATGCACAGGTTGGAAGTATGTGTCAGCTTTCTTGTGAATACAAAGGCTACTATTTTCTTTGTATCACGTTTTGTCATCATCTTTGTGAACGCCGATGATCTTAAAAGTGAATCTTTCGCTAAAGGGAAATCCTTTCAATCGCCAAGAAACTTTAAAATTTAAAAACGGGGAGTTGTAGCATCACCATTTCCACGTCTTTTCTACCAGAGAAGGAGTATTCTGTAAGTAAACTGAATTTGGCAGGAGATTTAAAGCTAAGTAAATAACGCAGGGAAATAACGTAATGACAGAATAATAATACTCACCCAATATGTGAAGGCTATATAATGAAAGCAGGAATTATAAATGGTAACTTCAAGAGGTGGAAATTTGGCATTTAAGGTACACATTAACAAAAATTGTTATTCTGGCGTTTGGGATATTCTTATTTGATCAGAAGCGTTGTGTTTTACTTTGCCACCTGAATATATACTGGCGATGATGGTCATAAAACCAATGTGTGCTGTTCTTACGTTTATGTAATTTATATTGCACTTACCTGAAGTTTAATGTTGCATCCTTTCGACTTTTTTTTTTGTAATCAACCACTAAAGATGAATGTGTTACTGCTAGTACAGCTGTAAGGATATTAATATTTCAGTTGCCGCGGAAATGTTGAAGAGAGTGGTGGAGGTAACAGGAAGAGAGAATTGAGGCGATCACTTGCTGAGCTGTGCTTACACTGGCGTAACGCACAAGCTAGCCGTGTGCTCTTTTTACTGGGCCACAAGTAAGTAATGCGGAGGTCACGAAAGGGGAGAGTGAAAACATACACACAGAAGGAAGTATATCTATGCCTATAGGTCGATTAGATCGAAACAAAACTAAGAAAAAGCTTGCTTGGGACCAGTTATCCAGGTACTTCTGCGGCTATCGGCGCACCATTGTTGTCAGAATTCCACTGAACAGTTTTGGCCTGAGCTTTAATAATAATAATAATAATAATAATAATAATAATAATAAAAATCTTTTTACACTTTTGGAAGAAAAAAATTAATGAAGTTCATATATGAATAGCGAATTCAAAAGATACGAATTAAGCATAAGAGACATGGTGTCAGATATATCAGACATTTATGGAGGAATAATACGGAAGTGGAAAGACCGGAATTAAATAAAATTCGGATTCAGGATAAATATTAATGGTCAAAATATGCAACAGATTTATCACGAATAAACACTGTATTTTTGTTGTATCATCTAACAAATAGAAGAAAGGAAGATCATACACACAAAGAAGGTTTTAATGATCTCCAAAGTGAACTACAGTGACAGGTTCAGAAACGTGACAACGCTGCCATTTTTGTAACTGCCAGCTAATGGGTTTACGGTGGCATGCTTACCCTATCTGTATTCTCCTAAACGTTTCCGCAGTGACTGTAAAACCTTTGTATCGTATGTAACCTTGAATGCAATGGTGGCCGATAACTATCTTATTAGTAACTCGTTAGTTGCGTTCTTCTCGTAAAATATCATTAATCTTTTTTTTTTTTTTGAGTGGCGCAAAACTGCGGCGGTCATCAGCGCCACCCTCTGGCTATAGATTTATTCAAGTCAGTACATCAATACAATAAAAACAAAACGAGTACAAGTTAACCAACTCAGATTACAGAAGCAGCTCTGGTTATATAGATAATCATATTCTGGTACAAAACCAATACAGTCAGAGCATTCGCAGAGAGAAACACCAGGATTACAAAAATAGAAATAGTAAATCAACAAATGCAAAAATTAAGCAATAGAAATCTCACAGATTATGGTAAATAAGAACTAACATTGAGCAAATGTAAACGTACAATGCAATTCTACACAGTTATAAAAACAATAACACACGAGAAACTTCCTTCCTTAATAATCCAATTAATTCCAATCACAAACTGTCCATGCAAGGCACCAACTTCGACACCTAGTTCATGCAACACTTGCCTGCCCGCCACTCCAGCACCAAAATCACTCAAGAACATCAACATATCCTTAAACTCCTTCACCACTCTCTCCTTCCAAACTCTCACGAAAGCTCTTACCTGTCAACGCGTCCTTTCATTGATCGGAGGTGACAAATTCTTAACCTGACTTGCATGTTTTAGTAAGTAATCAGTCATTGATGTTCCCTCTCGTGTATCAAATTGTCCATGGCTAAGCATTGCTCGTATTCTGTGCTGTATCGTGACATTCCAAAATCTGTTCATGAATAGCCTCTTAAAAGATTCATATGAAATTTCGCCCCCTGATACCATTTGTAGCCAATCTAAAGTCTTCTGGTCCAAACATCTTTTAACAACTATCATTTTCAATGCTTCCGGTATCTTTTTAATTTGAAAGTACTCCGACAAGTCTGCAATAAACTGTACTGGATTGGAGTTTTCACCGAATTTTGGAAGTTGCAAATCACTTAAGATATAATTATAGTTTTGAATGTCCCTTATTCCCATATTTAAATTCTCTAACGTTACTTGTGCACTCTTGAGTTTCGGGTTGGTCTATGGATGAACCCGCCGCGTCACTCACATTATTAGTCATTCTCGAGGAAATACCTCTATCATTATTCTGTGCATCAGATACATTGACATCACATATATTGACCCTTGAATTCAATTCTAACCTATTTACAGTGCCTTGCAGATTTTCTATTGTCTGTTCCAATTTTCTATTGTTTTCATTTTGAACAGCTTGGTGCTTGTTAATTTCAGAAGTTAGTTTTTTATCCAAATTTATAGACAAAACTTTAACTTCTTCGGACAACTTATTTCTTTGTGTTTCCGAATCCTTCTGAATTTCAGATATTTCTCCTCTGAAATTAACTTGCACCTGAATTAAATCTGCATTCGTAGCCTCCTTCATCTCTCTTAGCTCACTTGCAATGCTATTCATTCGGCTTCCTAACTCTGTACATTTTACACTAACATGTTCAAACTTAGTATCAACCTCACTTATTTGGTTAGATATTTCCCTGCTCATAGCTGACATTTTCTTCGAAAATTTTCCTATCTCACTTGCTATTATTTCCTGATTTTCATTTCTCATTCTTATCATACTACTATCTAACTCCATAAATTTCTTTTCAATTTCTTCCCTGTTTTGATCTAATTTTTGCTCTAATTTCTCATGTCTCTTTTCCATACTCTTTTTTAATTGGTCTGTAATACTCTTAGTTAACGTTTCAAAAAATTTCTCATCATTTCCATCATCATACCAGCATCACAATTAACATTTCCTACTGCATTTACATCCCTTTGTTAACCTTCATTTTCACCACCCGTTACAGTTACTTCACCCCTGTTTGGTACAGTACTCTGACCCACATGTCTAATGTATCTATCTCTGTCGTCGGCTACCTGCCCTGAAATGTTTACAACAATCCCAGATGTTTGAGTTGAATGACCTGCTATTCTATTCTGACTTTCTTCACTGATATTTCCTCCCTCAAATCCTACATTGTTTGAGCTATTTTCCGTGACCTGCATTAAATTACGGCCGTTACATTATCCCCTTCCATAATTATTTCTTCAATATTATTAGTGGATATTGTTTTCTTAATCTTACCACTTCTCAACAACATTTAATCTTTCAGAATTGTTTTTTGTTTGTTTTATGATACACATAAAATTTACAATCTTCTAACCTTTATGATGCTATCTGATGAGTGATGACCTTGTTTTGATGTCCAGCTTCGTGCCCCTCTCTTCTAGATGTATATGTCGCCTCTGCGTCTCAGTACCATAGATCTACGTCGTCTCACTGTCTTGGTGTCGAATTCCACTGTTGTCTTCTGTTCTCGTAGTCGCTGATGTCCTCTCATCCGTCGTCGTCGGTCGTTCTGGTGGCTGTTTCTGGGATCTGCGCCGTCCTAAAATCTTGTAGTTAATTGCACTGCTCCATTCGCTCCACGTTCTGGTTATCTCGCCCCTTCCTGGTTATTTCGCCCCACGTTCTGGGAACCGTTTGTCGCAGTAATCTGTTCGTGTTATCTTATTTGCTGAGCGCCTGTTATTGTTTTATTATTTTGAAAGTTGGGTTCTTTGTCCTCCGGCTAGCTATTATTACTCAGTTGAGCAAATATCTCTGAGCAGGGCGTATAAATGGAAAGGAGTTGTTACTAAAAGATAGCACCGATAAAAGAATTTGTTTTTACACTTTTATTGCCCTCACACTTAATTAGTAGTTCACATCTGTAATCTTTATACACGCCTGACTGAAACTTATATTTCCGAATATAATTACTGTTGTACGCGTACTTCACATTTTGTAACTAACTTTACGACGCGAGAGATTCTGTAGAACTACGTAATGTGTACCTCGCGAGAGATTCTGTAGAACTGCGCGACGTTTACCTTGTGAATGATTCTGTAGAACTGCGCGATACTTGCTTTTGGCTCAAGAATTTATACTCCCTCACCCCGATATGCCTAAACATTATAGTAGAGCTGCTATTGGCTACTAAATCGCGCCAACATTGGCGTCTGTTTTATAAGCCAATCATAATTACTAAAACATATGCTCTAGGGAAGATATTCCCTCCATTTCTAAAGAAAGGCACGCTACCCTGACGTCATTTGTTCGTCTCTTCTAAGTGATAAACAACTCACCCCATCGCTTCATTGTTACCCACTCCTATTGTCAGTTTCAGTGAGGCCGTGTAAACTTATTTCCTAACAATGCTTATAGCTAACAAACATCTAAAATCATTGTCATACAATAATGTTAATTTACACTACAATTGCCCTGGCATTCACAGTGTTGTGATATAAAATACTGCCTCAGACTCTACAACCATCTGTGCAAAATCAGTTTGGCCTTCCTATGGAAGCTGAATTTAACCTCACAGCCTCCCCTAAACTGCCACATAAGGATAAGTATAGTAGTTGTTTGTCCACAGCAAGTTCAAATTCAAATCCTCGGAGAAATCCCAACAGTTGATGCCGCCAAGTTTTCCTGGGGTTCCCTTTTGCAGTGGAATGTTAAGATTATTTCAAAAGCGGTTTTTGTATTCATCTTACCATATCTTATGTTGAAAGAAAACTAATAACTACCACTATTATTTAACTCTCAAAGTGTTTACAAAAAAAAACATCTATGTGGAACGCTACTGCGGAAAATGTTGATATGGAGGGCCATTACGTTCACAATGTAATTATATCTGACACGTACATTGTCCTTTGCATTAAGATTTGAATCTCCAGAAGTTTTTATAAATTGCCATTTATTGAGCAGAATGTGAAAGAAAAAGGTGGTGAAGTTTGGAATCCGAAAATGCTACTCTGGAGTAAGAGTGAATCGTATCAATTGCATTCATACATTAGAGAAAATCGATCCTAAGCCCATCCATATCTTGCTAATGAACTGAATCGTAAATGCCTCACTATGTTCGATTACTTTTATTAAGCTATGATTTTGATTATCGTCGTAGGTTGATAATTGTAACCTGAACTATTACTTAATTGTCCATTGTTTTGCGGCAATAGCTATGTTTATACTACATGAAAATCAATGTATATATCGCTTAAAAGAAAATATTATTTTAAAATTAAATTAGCTCATAATGTCTGTCGCTAACAAAATAAAGCAGATGAAGGGGTATTTAGTAATATAACTTTTTCAGAGGCCAGAATTTGTCAAGATTGTTCAAAAGAAGTAAAGATTGCTTAATAAACTTCAACCAGGATTGAGTCCCTTGCAAAGCGAATACCCAATATCTATGTTGATTCGTTAGGTGTATACGATGGAGAGAGATAGAGAGAGAGAAAGGTGGGCTGCCGCTGCAAATCAACACTTGAGCACATACTGCTTTTTTTTCCTCCATGCTTTTTTTAGTTCTAGTATCAGCGTTATACACTTACCTCAAATATGTTCCCATGTTCAGTTTTACTTCTGTATTTTCGGCTTTGAATGTCGTATAATGTAGAATACGCTACGGTTTTAGGAAATTGGGAATTAAACTCTACCATGTTTATTCTGAATTAAATTTTATTCCTGTATTTTCGATCTTGTATGCCGCATAATGTAGAATACTCTGTCATTTAAGGAAATTAGGAATTAAACTTAACTATGTTTATTTTAAGTTAAATTTTATTTCTGTGTTTTTGGCTTTGAATGCCGCATAATGTAGAAAACGCTACCATTTAAGGCAATTAAGAATTGACGGTTACCATTTTTATTCTAATCGCCGCATATGGATTACCTTTAAACAAGTTGAAATGGTAAAAACCAGATTAATAAATTATTTCGAAACCCAATAAATCTGATAGAAGGTGGCTTGAAACTAATATTTCTGGAACGACAACACCCCGAAGGAAAATAGGATACTCTCATAGAGACAAGATTTAAATAGAACAAATTGTGCATAGAAATTATTGGTTATCTTTAGGGATGGTGATAAAAAAAAATTAGCATTTTGTAGCATCTATACATTTCCAATTTGGTATTTTATAGCATTTTAAAGAAAACATATAATTGCGGTTAATTTAGATAAACAGCTTTCTTTTGAAATAATATTGTGAAGACAAACTCACGTTTGTAAAGATTTAATAATGAGATAAAAACACGAAGTAAATTGTGCATTTATTTTGTGTAAATATAGATTGCCTTAGCCGTTTCTACCGCTCTCAATATAGCTTATGGCCTTCGGCGTTACCTAATTCCACCAAGCGATGACTGTATCCATTTCTAAGGTGGAGGCACCAAGCGGGCGGAATCCGTTACCTCCGATGGTAAGGTGATGATGTGGAATTCGGTGGAATGAGAGGACCTACAGCTTTTACCGTGGACTCTGAACCACGTTGGGCCTGGGCTATACTTAACATGAGCAACACAGAGGTGAATGCTTGGATAAGGCCGGCTTAAAATTGCCACCCCAGAGCCGGGAATCGATCCCCGACCATCAGTATGAGAATCGGAAAAAAACCACTGCGCTACCCCGGCGTCCATATAGATTAATGTAATACAGAGAAAATACAGAAAAAAGTATATGGCTAAAGCATAACAAAGTACACAAAATTAACTCGTCATACAAAGTTCATAAATGCGTAATACTGTCGAAGGAAATCATAGAACATGTCTCAACATTTTGTTCGGTCTTGTGTTCTCCAGTCACCAATTAACTTGTGTTTACTGAAATACCTTTCAGTGTCGATGTTGTTGGTAGGATAAAAATACATTAAGAACCGCTTGGGTTGGATAAACTCTGGGTATTTGAGATTATTAGAAAACAGCATTTACAGGCAGTCTGCATCTTTATTTTTCTGCATAATTTGTACTAATTGTGAATGAAAATATTCATATCCCTTAACAAAACTATCCGTGCTAACCTGAAAAAGGTGGCATATTTATTTTATTTTGACTAAAATATTTCATATCTATTGACAGTACTCGGCAAGCAATGGTTAAAGCGCTTACCAAATTAAAGAAAAAAAAAAGTCGCAATTTCTTCCACGTGAATGCTTAACTTTTTTTTTTTTTGCATTTAAGCATACCGTACATAAAAATGTTTTATTTGAAAAAGAGTCCATAAAATGCAACACATTTCGTGCGTATATCTCATTTTAGTATAAATTTCTTATTTTGATTCAGTTTCGTATTTTATCACATTTTCTAAACACACTAAAGTTACAGGCCTTTATAAACATTTTGCACTACATCGCATTTGCGAAAAATTACCACCCCTACTTATGGTTATAAGAAAGTGCTTTGAAATACGAAGTACTTTTGTAGCATCTTCCATTTAATTGGATCAAAATGGTGCGCTCCAAAGGTGAGTTGAAAATTATAATGCAAGATTATGGCTTAAGCTGGTAATCAAAATAATAGACTTAGAAGGACCAACCCACTTATTCAAAACTGGGATTTCGTTTCGAATATGCAGGATTTCTTGGCTGAGTTGGTTTGCTTCTCAGAAAACGAGACAGTTTTGATTCCAAGTTATACTAAGGGGTGTTTTTGAACGTTGTGGTTTTGAGAACGGTCAGCTATATGTTCGGCGCGTTGAACCACTCATCATTCTCTGAAATCGGCGGTTTTTCCTATTCTTCCGCGCATCAAATACAAGGTCGATCGCTCAAATGTTAACGCCCTAAATGTTATTCTGTGCCAAAACCTAGTCTCTGAGAACCATATTACTTCAGCCAGATAACCTCCCAATCCGAACGAAACCCTGGCTCCGAAGGAGTGTAGCGTTCCTTGGAGTAGGTCATTTTGCATAGGCTCCGAATTTGCGCATCATTTAAATCTGCAAAGCATTTCTTTCCGTGTTAGTTATAATCAAGCCATATTACTTTGCTTTAATTATAGGTTCTCATGTCCTAATATTAAACTCTCTTTTGATTTACAACTCGAGGTTACCAAAAAAGGTAATACAATCAACATTTATCCTTATTTTATTAATCTCCACGGTACATACATATTTGTATTAAAATGCGAATAGAAAGTCTCAGTGTCTCCAAGACCGGTAACGTTTCATTATTCCGTTATAGTTTGGTGCCTCGCCTAGTTTCTCGTGGCTCGTAACATATTTGATACACTCTGCAGCAATGAAAATAAAACAAATCATGGCAGTTGTAACCTACACTTGTGAATGTAGCTATGTTTCCTTTCATATTTTCCGTAGTATAGATTCTTGTTATCAAGGAGTTTCCGGCAAAGGTTTCCATAAATGAAGAATTACATTTGCTCGCTCTATTGTGGCATCAAGGGGAGCTTGGGTGTGGTAGTTGGTCTCACTCCCGGGCCATTAAATATGCTATCTCTCACTGTGCGGTCTGAGGGCTGCTAGTTGTGTGCATGTGTAATTGAAGCTGTCTTTTCACCATTTGGCCTTTAACAAATTGTTTTACCAAATCCACTGGAAGATAAGCAACATATAGCGGATTTGGAGAAAGTGTTTATCCCCACTGTTGTGAAAACAAAAATCTGAATGTATCTTCTAATACCTTCAGTAGGGTTTTCTACTGTTATATCTAGAAAACATGAATCAATACATGATAAATACCAGGTTTACCTTCTTTTTACAGAGTGACTGGCATTGTAGATCTAGCTTCCGCAAATATCCTCTGATTCAAAGATATTCATAGCACAAATTGTGTTCAGTTTCTCTGACCGCAAAAGAAACGCGCATTTCATAAAGCATTTAAACAGATAATGCATAAACAAGATACATAATGTTCCATGGTTTTAAATCCTTACTTCTTTTTAAATAATTAAGGCGTTTCATAAGAAGCTCAAAGGCATGATTTTTTTTCATGACCAGTTTCTTGATTTTGTTAAGAAATAAATATGCTTTCTTCTGGTCTTAATAAAACACATTCTTTAATTTTCTGCAATACCAGACATTGACAATAACATAAAAATGAGGCGGAAATATACTAAATGCAATGCCCGTTAATACATAATTAGCTTAATAAGGAAGAAGCATATATATGCATATGTCAGTTACAGGTGCTGCATGATGTATAATTTTACTCTTTTTCCGTTTACACAAATCCACATGCTTAGCATGCTTGTTTCCATTCAAAATTGTTTGTCGTTTATACCAATGATGCCAGTTACTACATACTGGTAGCAGTAGCACAGGCAGTGCCACAGTGGCGTGCTACAACACGCTCAGTCCCTCTGCCTGCAGTGTAATATTTACGTTTGGTTCGAAATAGTATATTATGCAACAAGACTATAATGGTAGTAATTAAGACGCGAATATGTTTTCATACGAGCGTCTTAATTACCATTATAGTCAAGTTCATGCAACGGTTTTCGGTAAGAACCTTGTTACCTTGTTAATTGTGTGTAATTAAATGCCGATCGGATGGCAGGACCTTGAGCGTGTTTGTGAGTAGTGCAACAGATGGCTGTACTGTTAAGCCCACGCCGTATTTATTGATTTTTTGCAGGTAACGTGAAAGCAGGACATATTGAAGCAAAGAAAATGCAACCCAATTTATTAGAATACTAAAATGACAACGAACAGAATTAATTTTATTTTAAATATACATATCTTATCGTTTATCTGGGAATGTATCCCAATAGACTGCTGCTTTGAAGATGTTGAAAGGTAAGATAATAATGAGTCGCTGAAGTATTATGGATGCCATCTGTTCATTTGCGTCACATGTAATCAGGATATTATAATGTGGTCGACCAAAACAAGACTCATTTGTTTCCGATAATTAAGCTGTTGCATTGGTTGAGTCGAGCGCTGGGCCACCACAAGTTATCGTGGATTAACATTTATATTCGTGGTTCATACACGTTTAAGCTGATGTATATGTGAAATTTGATCAAGAATTGTGAAAAATTAAGAAATTACATTGTTTCATAATAAAATAATGTGTATTCTAAACCTTATGAAAGCATATCGTTTTTTCCACTTGGCGCATTTAAACTACCAATCAACTGAAGCTATAAATGGACAGGCGCATGCTTATAATAAGCCCGCCCAACTTTAAACTTTATTTTCCCGCAAACTGTTTTAGCATTTTTCCATACTAAAAATATGTCACACGATGCAGTTTTTTGCTAATCTGTTTCAAAATTGTTGTACTGCCTCTTAAAAGTACAAAGAAAATGACCATATACATTTTTTAAAATAATACTCCAATTTTTAAAAATAAACTTAACTTTTGAAAAATCTATAATTTCGGAGAGTACAAAAAGCAGTAATTTATTTTTAAAAACGCATAATGTGGGTAATTTTATTAGAACAATCAGTTTTGAGAATAAAAAAAAATCATATTTAAATATTCAAGCGAGCTAGAATTTTGAAACATAGCAAAAGCATTACTGCTATTGTGTGAATAACTGGCATAAATTTCAACAAGATACCTTACATACTATGAATTTTCCATATTTCACAGATGGATTACATTAACTTATTCTCATTTTCTCTTTCCCCTTTCTACTGTGTGGTGCTAGCTTGTCGTTTCTTATTCCTGAAGGGCTGGAGAAATATTCATTCTAAGGTTTTCCCCCATCCTGAGAAAATATAGGTAACACTTAGCTTTGTGGACCACGGTTCATTTGTACACTCATTCCGCTCATTTCATTCTCCATCTCTGTAAATCGTGCTCGTTACAAGGTAAACAGTTCTAAATAAATTTGTAAAAAATTATCTGGTCAAGACGTGACCGATTATGTGGCAATACCATAACTACAGAACTGCTGCAACTGACCTCACAGTAGAGCCCGGATCTCTTTCCCTGCTCATTTGCCTCATTTTCTGCAGTCCTCTGTACAGCTGCCCTAGTTGGACTCCAGAAGCTTCTAGAGATTCAGAATTTTCCTCCAGGAACGTTCCCCCATGAGAGATTTGCGGTGTTACCGCTGCAGAATATAGTGTAACAAGCGGGGCCTGTTGTGGAAATATGTTGATTAAAAAGCCAAGGAAATTTACCTTCAATATATGATTTTCTGTGTCATTTGTACTATTCTGTTTTCAATGTTTGTTTCATAACTCTTTAGCCATTTGCTCAGCGCATTTGCTTTTTTTGGGGAGGAATGCACCCACGGGATTGAAACCACTAGTAACTTCTGAAACGTTAGCAAGGGTATAATCTGAGGTCACCTTTTACTCCAACTAAATACACGTGATAATTAACTTTCTCAGGTTTCATCCCCAATGTCAAAACTTAAACGAATTTTCATTTTTTGTGGGGGGGGCCTTTAATGTAGACATAAAAAGCGGTGCAAATTGGTGTTTTAAATTGTGGAGAAACCAAATGGATGAAAAATATGTCATTTTTGTAATTTTTTGGGGAATTCTTCATATTTCGCTATTTCATCATATTCCTTCTATGTTATTGTTCTCAGAAGCTCCTTTTAAATTTTCAATTTATAGTATACCTATTGTTCACTGAGCTTTCGTGGCGTGCACAGAGGTTTACTGCTAACAGCTGTAACTAGGATATATAGGACAGACCTGGCGCAGTTTTTGCGTTTATATGGGAAAAGATAGGGAAAACGAGGGTATATGCGGCGGTTCACGGAGGAAAATGCGTTTATATGGGGAAGATAGGGACTACGAGGATCGATGCTAGGCTAGATAGAGGTTGAATGAATGAGGATGTGCTTTATATGAGAGATACGGGGAATACGAGGAGAAGTGTTAGACTAGATAGGGTTTGAGATGTGGAATATGCATTTATATGGGAAAGATAAGGAAAACGTGAACAGAGGCTAGGATAGACAGATGCTGAAGCAGGGGGAATATGAACATATTTACAGGAGAGATAGGGGATACGTGGAGAGGTACTAGACTATTCAGGGTTTGAAGGGTACAGTATGACTTCTTATATGAAGAGACGAGGAAAACGAGGGTATATGCTAGGTTGAGAGAACCTTCAAGGAGGAAAAAATGCGTTTATATGGGAGAGATAGGGAAAACGAGGAGAGTTCTGATGTAGAGCAGGGACTGAAGGAGGGAGAGATATGCTTTATACGACAGAGATAGGGCATACGAGGGGAGGTGCTAGTGTAGACAGAGGTTAAGGAGTACGGTATACGCCTATATGAGGAATATATGGAAAACGGAGACAGACGGTATTATAGACAGAAGCTAGACCACTTTTGCGTTTATATGGGAAAGGATAGGGAAAACGAGGGTAGATGCGACGGTTCAAGGAGGATAATGCATTTATAGGGGAGAGATAGGGAATACCAGGACTGATGCTAGGCTAGTCAGATGCTAAAGGAGGGAGGGATATGCTTTATACGAGAGAGATAGGGAATACAAGGAAAGATGCTATACTAAACAGGACTTGAAGGGTAGAATATGGCGTTTTATATGAGCGATATAGGGAACCGAGGAGAGGTATTAGGATAGGAGTTTTGAATGATAGAGTAGGCGTTTATATGCGAGAGATAGAGAATACGAGGAGAGGTGCTAGTCTAGAGAGGGGTTGAGAAGTATATGGGAGAAATGTGAAAAACAGGAGTGGTACAAGGATAGACAGGGGTTGAAAAAGGCGGAGGAATGTAGATTTATACGGTAATATAGAGAGTAATTAAATTATAAAACATGTCTCATCCAACGTTACAACACTTTTATATACTTTTTCTAAACCTTACAAACTTTTTATATGTTAAACAGTATTGTGAGGGACGGAGAGGGACAGACTGTATATCGGTTTACAGTGAAGTATACGTCCTAACCTATTCCCACCTTGTATGTTCTGCATCTTCTCATTGTCTATTCATTCCTAACGTAACCACGTAACAAGACGTAACACAACGTAACATAACAGCATGACAAGACGTCACACTAAGTAACATAAGCACGTATCCTCATAACATCACGTGACATGTCGTACCAGAAACGTCACACGACGTAACAACACGTAGCAACTATGTAACCAAGTAACAAAACGTAAGAACAACACGTAACCAGCCCATTGCTAAGGTAATCTAAGCTAATCCATCCTTCATAACTTAGACAATAAGTACGAGAACCTAGCCTAGATTAACCCGACCAATCCAAACGTTCCTCTCATCATCTATTCTACTCAGTCATCGACTAACCTAATCTGGCTAACCAAAGATAACCTCAACTTTCTTTTAGTGAAATTGCAATGTTTTATTCATGTTTTATTATTCGAGAGTTTTAATTGAAAAGTTTACGTCAACATACCTTTATTTTAGTTCGTTGTAGGCGTCTCTCCCCTTTTTATCTAGGCTTGAGACTAGCACTAGGATTGCTCCTAATGGCAGGGTTACCACCTTCCCTTCCATCTTCTTCTTTCTTCATCGGTCGTCAGCTAGCTGCATATACAGCACACGGATAACCTTCTTTTTAAGATTGTAGACTCACGAGAAAATCTTTATCTTTGACTTACATTCTTTTAAGCACTGTTTGTAATGGCGTAATGCCCATACGCATATGTCGTTATTCCGTCCTCAGCAATAATTCTTTTATCATCAAACGGAGTCAATGCAATTTTATTCACTTGCACTGTGGCAAGAGCATGCTCCCGAGACAGGATCAGATTCATGGGTGTTCTGATGATTTCTCCGGTTTTAAGACAGTCTGTATAGCTGTCAAACGAAATGTACTGCTTAATAGCGCTACGTTTTATACCTTTAATCTTTTTTATCATTGAATATCTAAGGCATACATCTTAGGACGTAGTCCAACAAAGCGTAGGATGATTTTACCATTAGCCTCATCTTTAAATTTTCCCAACACCTTCTTGTTTAGAGCTGAATAGCATATATGATTGGCAGTGTAATCAGCTGTATCCAGGTGTTCGAGAAAACGTAGCTTGTCCTGGTACACATCTTCAGTTGTAACACGATGAATGAACGAATCAGTGTCCATATACATAAGCTTCAGGTTTTCAGCTCCATAATACGGTAACATCACGTCATAATGATAGTTATACATTAATGTCTTGGAGATATCCAACACACACATACCGATGTATATAGGCTTGTTGAACACTCTGACGAGAGGCCATATGTACAGCAGCTAGATTAGAAGCATATATCGTCCTGTCGATAAACGTAGGCTTTGCAATTAACTTTTCCAGAGTCTTCTCGTTTGTCACCAACCGTATATCCACACGATTACGAAGGTTCTCCATTGTTTTTCCAAACATGGCGTTGTTAAACAGTTTGTAGAGATTCTTCTCGAAATCATTTGCAGCTTGTTGTCGTAGTCTGTTGTTAAATTCCACATACGGTTTTAACCACTGTGACTGTCGAAATTGTAGCACACGATGAATTTTTGTTAGCCGTAGTCCATGATCAAGAGCTTGCTTCAGCGCCATGTAATGTAGTACATACTTATTTCGAGGTCCTAGATGAGGTATCAGTTTCTTTGTAGGAGAGTCCTTAGGCGTCTTACACTCAGGCAGGAATGGAAAATCATTATGCAGATCGTGAAGTTCTGCAGGATACTCAAGGTGGACTTCTAATATGTAGCCCTAAGGATCATCTTCTTGTAGTCTTTCTAAGTCAATTTTTTCAGGCGATACCCACTCAAATCCATCATAAGGGAGAGCATGACTCATTGCCCACCCATATTGGTTGTTGGCGTCCTCATAGGTAATAAATTGGGTTGGTCTCGACGGATCATACTTCTCCATGTAGGTGTTATTAGCCTCTGCATAGCGGTGGGAAACTTGACATAAATCTCCTCTTATGCCAGATTCCACCATGAGTAATTGATCATAATCTTGCAACAGTTCCAGCTGAATTCCAGTATACAGTAACATAGCGTCCCATGGAAGTCCTGGAGAGGTAAAATAATGTGCTGGATCGACTTTATGCGTTTTGAGAGTTTGATCTCTAAATGTCTCAAAGACATCAGCTAGAAGAAGCACATCGGATATTAAGTAGAGGTCACTGTACTCGCCCAGGTTTCTGACATTAAACAGTCTCCATACATTTCTAGCATTTTCGTAGCCAGCATCACTAATTTCCTCTTCATTTAATTTATTGTAGAAGCAGTCCTCAGGCGGAGCAGGTTTCGTTCAAGACGTTCCATGAAGTGACGTAATCATAGGGAAATACACCCTTACGTGTCATCAACTTCATCTTGTCTTCTCCGAAGTACTTCAATGTCTCAGGGTACGATGTTAGAGTTTTTACCAGCTTATCCAAGCTTGTACTCAGGAACCGAAAACTATCTACAAACCGGAGCTTTATATCTCCGACATACTTGGAGAATGATATATAGCTTTCTTCTGAGCTAGGAATTACTTCCACCCGCTCACTTGTACAACCCAGCTCCTTAACAATGAAGTGTGAGTCATATCCACTGAGGTTGTGCATGAAGACAGCGATATATTTAGGTGTTTTGCAGGCTAAATTACATTCATTATGCAGACTTCCTCGATATTCACCACTGATGTGATCATGGTCGCGTACTTTATAGTTCTCATCAGTAAAGGTTTTTCCACACAAGTAGCATACTGTAGAGGCGCTGAAATCCAACTGCTGTTGATCTGTAAGTTTCAGGGGCATGACAGATTTGTATATATTATTAATCTCCTTTGCAAGGAATGACAGGTATTCCATAAACTTCTGAGCAGCGTCAACACCACGATATACATAGGGATGCTTAGGAAGGCTAGTTTCCAGATGTTCAACGTTGGCTGATGGTTTAACGTAAACACAGAAGCTCATTGCTGCATGCTCTTGATAAGGGGTTGTATAGGAAGTTTCAGGACTGGGTATGCATGTATGACATGGAGCGAGAATGCTTTCAAAGTCTGCGTAGATGACGTAAGGTAGTTTCAACATCCTTTCAAAATTTTTAAACTGTACAATTGATTTGTCCTTTGTAGGCATAACTACCCTTGCAACACCATGCTGATTACAGATGGATGCATGTTCTTGCAGTTTTTCCAGTCCACTTCGTCCATATCGATTGTCAAAATGTGTAAAGCACCGCTTACAGGTATATATCACTCCATCATGCTTAGTTTTCTGACGTCGAACGAGCTTCTCAAAATTCTTGATATATACATAGTGATGTTTTCCACTACTGTCACTGAATAGTAGGAGGTCACGGTGGTCAGGTAGTTCAGTGTCAACAACCTTTATCGGATGCACTTCATGCTTCTCATCCAGACCGAAAACGTTGATAGACATCCTATTAAGCTTCTCAAATTTAGGTATTTGAGAAAGTGGAGTAGGTTAGGAAACGCAGCTGAAGTCGTACTTATCTTGAAGTTTCTTATATTTGCTTACCCGTTGTGCATCCTTCTCAACGAATTTGGCCAATACAGAGTACATGAAACATAGCTCATCAGTTAAATTCTGGATGTTAATGCAGGCTTTTCTTGCTTCAACAGATGAAGGTAGGGGTATATAGCTACTTCCTCGTAGCGGATTGTACTTGTTAATACGAAGGCGCACCCCTTCCACAGCAAGCAGAGCCCAGTTGCTACCCTTTAGTTGTGATTCCTCCATTTCAGTAACCAATTTCTTCATTTTGGTTTCCAGCATAGAGTCCAGATCCGTTTCTAGGAAAACAGCTTGATTTCTGGTTTTAAATGTCTTGTCACAGGTTTCTCCGATACTGTTAACAAATCTACACTCAGCTAACAGATTAATTTTCAAACTCTTGTGAATACCAAGCTCTTTATGCACAGCCTGGATTATCCGCTGTTTTGCTTCATGCAGGTATATATTCAGGTCCTTAGTGGGAACTGCTGCCATACTACCACTCACGACTTCCTTTACCCTTCGCTCCTGAATTCCCAAGGGCGCAAGTAGGGCCTCGGTCACGCTTGCGTCCTGGCACCATTCCTTCACCTGGCTTGGGCCCTAGTGGCCGGCCAACATATCCGTACCTTTGACTGCGCTGGTGCAATATGCGGTACAGCCACAGTATCACACCTTACTTCCTTCTTTTTCCCTCTTCCATTTTCCGTCCGGTGGAGGAGTTTTTAGTGGGTATGCCGACTATTGGTGAGTCCCACACTCTCAGTCTCGACTCCCATCGGGACTGAGGTTAGTGATTAAATCATTTTCTCCTCCACTCGAAAAAAAATTCACATCGTATAAAATACGATTTCAAGCGTCCATGGAATCAAGTTTCATATTCTTTCATTTCACACTCCTCCATTGTAGATAACAACTCTTGTTTTGTCGGTTCTAATCTACGTTTCTTCTCAGGTCTGTTTATTTCACACGCATCTTCGTGTCGACGACCCTTATAACAGTCTTTGAAGGCTACATTACAATATTTACACTTGAAGAGCTTTTTACAACGTAGATCATGTCGTCTTTTATCATATCCACGGAGGAACTTCTTACAGCATTTACCACAAGAATATCCTGAGACACTAGGAATGATATCCTTATACACCGAGTTATTCATCTTTATTCTTGATGTAATAACGTATTAATCCTTCTTCAAGGGAAATGTAGACCTCATCACCTTGATATCACTTAGAAAGCTGATTATTTTCTGAGAGAACAGCGATGTTAACACCTCAGAGTTGATCAACAGAATGAATTTCAATGCTAGAGGTCGCTCTATTTATAGAGGAAGCACGAAGCTTTTAGGATCAATTATATAACGTATTAACCATTCTTCAAGAAATGTTAGTCTCTTTACCTTGATAACGCTTTAGAAGGTTGATTATTTTCTGAGAGAACAGCGATGTTAACACCTCAGAGATGATCAACAGAATGAATTTCAATACTCAAGTTCGCTCTATTTATAGAGAAAGGACGAACCTTTTTTTTAATCAATTATATCCTGATTATTAATACTAAAAACGGTGATGAAGCGTGTAAGCTCTTATATTTCAATTCGTGTTACACTGATGTTCGAGCGTCTCCGTATAGCTTCGTATGATTAGAGAAAGTGTAAAGTATTGTGAAGATGTATGTATTGTTCGGCTATAATCTACAGATTCGTAGAGCTTGACTCGTGAAGATGATGAACGATCCGTCGACCAAGCAGGAGGCAAGCATTCGCTCCGCGCAACGAAACCTAGATGCAAATGAAAGGAAATCGTGATAGATGAGTAACCACCCAGACATTCGCCTGCAGACCATGGAAAACCATGAAAAATATGTCAGAGCGAGCGTCCAACGGAACTCGAACCAGGGACTCTAAAAGCACATGTAAAAGATACAAATTATATAGAAGGAAAGGATATCGGTGTCGATGAGAAACCACTCCAGCATTCACCTGCAGACCAGGGAAAACCCTAAAAAAATATGTCAGAGTGATCGACCAACAGGAATCAAACAAAGGACCTTAGAAGCACCTAGATTAAGTTGTAAATCAAATAAAAATGCAATAAAATCGCTTTAGATGAGAAACCACCCAGACATTCGCCTACAGACCAGGGAAAACCACGAAAAATATGGCAGAGTGAACAACCAACGACAATCGAACGAGGGAAACCATCAGATTACTCTAGAAGCATAAAGTTGCAAATGAAAGAAAATCGTGATAGATGAGAACCCACTCAGGCATTCGCCTGCAGACCAGGGGAATCCATGAAAAAAAATCAAAGGTCTGAGCGACTGGCGGATAGAGTGTGCGATCGACAGGGAAATCAATCAAAAGGACTCTAGAAGCAAAAAAAAGATGCAAATGAAAGAAAATCGTGATAGACGGGAAACCACTCAGGCATTCGACAGCAGACCAGGGAAAACCATGAAAAATCGAGATCGGAGTAAACAATTGATTGAAATCTAACCCTGAACCCTAGAAATTTACGTGAAAAATGGATTGAAAGGGAATCGCGATAGCAAATACCACTACAGCATTCGACAGCAGACCAGGGAAAACCATGAAAAATCGAGATCGGAGTAAACAATTGATTGAAATCTAACCCTGAACCCTAGAAATTTACGTGAAAAATGGATTGAAAGGGAATCGCGATAGCAAATACCACTACAGCATTCGACAGCAGACCAGGGAAAACCATGAAAAATCGAGATCGGAGTAAACAATTGATTGAAATCTAACCCTGAACCCTAGAAATTTACGTGAAAAATGGATTGAAAGGGAATCGCGATAGCAAATACCGCTACAGCATTCGACAGCAGACCAGGGAAAACCATGAAAAGATCCGTCATCAGAGTAAACAATCGATGGAAATCTAACCCCTGAACCCTAGAAATTCACGTGAAAAATACAAATAAAATGGATTGAAAGGGAATCGTGATAGCAAATACCGCTACAGCATTCGGCAGCAGACCATCGAAAACCATGAAAAGATCCGTGATCAGAGTAAACAATCGATGGAAATCTAACCCCTGAACCCTAGAAATTCACGTGAAAAAATACAAATAAAATGGATTGAAAGGGAATCGTGATAGCAAATACCACTACAGCATTAGGCAGCAGACCAGCGAAAATCGTGAGGAACGTAAGGTCAGAGTGCTCGTCGCTACGGGAATCGAATCCGAGACCTCTCGAATGCAAAGTGCTGCCGTTATTGACTGAACAAAACAGTAAAAACAGACCTCATTCGCAGTCGACAATGCTTAAACACGTTAACTTTCACTATATGGCGTCACAGTTGGGGACAGTTTGACTATCGCCAACATGTCGAGACATGTACATTTTAGGCATCTCATATTCTAGCGTCATATACAGAAGTTTCATACCAACGTACTCACTACGCTCGCAAAGATAATCTAAAATTTCATCGTTGAAATACTTGGGAAATAGCGTAGAAGTTTTTCCGTCCTTATTTAATTAAATTCATGTATATACCCTATTACTTAGTGATTTTTTCAATAATTTCTTCCTCTCATGTCCATCATTCTTCAAAGAATCAGTGTACAATATGCATTTTTATAGGTTTTAATGTTCGTTTGTTTTTAAAACCGCTGCATTTGCCTGTAATTACGAGCAATAATTTTTTTCAGATTTATTCCGATTTTTAGCTTGTAGAATCGAATTAGGAAATGTTTTAATAAATGTATTGTATTTTTTTAGGTTAAAGTATCTACATTTTTAAAGTTACCATGCCCGTTATTTGTATTTAGTATAAGGATTGTTATATTTTCATTTTTAAGACTTCCTTTGTTAAAGATAATGTCTTGCAATCTATTTTTAAATTTCTTTTAAAACCAAAGCGAACGTTAACAACTATAATGGCTGTCTTCATGTATCGGAAAGCTAACATGGCCACTTCAGTCGTCTTTTAGAAGCGTGCCTTACATTTCGGCAAGGAAGGTAGTATCAGCTGGCGGAGAGGAGAAGGCTTGCGAAAGGCAGCTGAGGGGTGGCACCTGGAGAGATTAAGGTAGGGATGAAAGGCCGGCTTCATGAGGGGCTGAGAGCTAGACGAGACTCTCAGTTTGGCAAAGCACGCCATAAGGGACGGACCTAATGCAGTGTCTGGCCTATACAGCTGCAGCGCGCGTCAGCGTCTTACGTAATCTAGTTATTTACGCTCACTACACCATTTAAATATACATTCATCTAAGACATATAATATTCGTCAGGATGACAGATGTCCAAATATACATAACAAAGAAATTAGTTACTGATATAAATGCAATATCGTACGTTCACCATTTTATTTTTAATTACTTTTTTTATTTTATTCGAGGATGACTTTGTATTCATGTCACTGGATTCAATCCTAGTCCTCCAGCCCGACTTGGAACAACAATTAATAACGCGCTACAATCCCAGGATATAATCGGTAATAATATTTTTTTGGTAAAGACCGTCAAATATGAAGCTCTGCAAACGTATGTATTTCCCCTGTCAGGCATTGTCGAATGCCTGAGTGGTTTCCCGTCTGTCACGATTTTCTTTCATTTGCATCGTTTTTTTGCTTCTAGAGTCCTTTTGTTTGATTTCCCATTCGGTCGCACACTATCCGCCAGTCGCTCAGACCTTTGATTTTTTTTTCATGGTTTCCCCTGGTCTGCAGGCGAATGCCTGAGTGGGTTCTCATCTATCACGATTTTCTTTCATTTGCAACTTTATGCTTCTAGAGTAATCTGATGGTTTCCCTCGTTCGATTGTCGTTGGTTGTTCACTCTGCCATATTTTTCGTGGTTTTCCCTGTTCTGTAGGCGAATGTCTGGGTGGTTTCACATCTAGAGCGATTTTATTGCCTTTTTATTTGATTTACAACTTAACCTAGGTGCTTCTAAGGACCTTTGTTTGATTCCTGTTGGTTGATCACTCTGACATCATATTTTTTAGGGTTTTCCCTGGTCTGCAGGCGAATGCTGGAGTGGTTTCTCATCGACACCGATTTCCTTTCATTCTATATAATTTGTATCTTTTACGTGTGCTTTTAGAGTCCCTGGTTCGAGTTCCGTTGGACGCTCGCTCTGACATATTTTTCATGGTTTTCCATGGTCTGCAGGCGAATGTCTGGGTGAATACTCATCTATCACGATTTGCTTTCATTGGCATCTAGGTTTCGTTGCGCGGAGGGAATGCTTGCCTCCTGCTCGGTCGACGGATCGTTCATCACCTTCACGAGTCAAGCTCTCCGAATCTGTACGATTATAGCCGAACAATACATACATCTTCACAATACTTTACACTTTCTCTAATCATACGAAGCTATACGGAGACGCTCGAACATCAGTGTAACAGGAATTGAAATATAAGAGCTTACACGCTTCATCACCGTTTTTAGTATTAATAATCAGGATATAATTGATTAAAAAAAGGTTCGTCCTTTCTCTATAACTAGAGCGAACTTGAGTATTGAAATTCATTCTGTTGGTCATCTCTGAGGTGTTAACATCGCTGTTCTCTCAGAAAATAATCAACCTTCTAAAGCGTTATCAAGGTAACGAGACTAACATTTCTTGAAGAATGGTTAATACGTTATATAATTGATCCTAAAAGCTTCGTGCTTCCTCTATAAATAGAGCGACCTCTAGCATTGAAATTCATTCTGTTGATCAACTCTGAGGTGTTAACATCGCTGTTCTCTCAGAAAATAATCAGCTTTCTAAGTGATATCAAGGTGAAGAGGTCTACATTTCCCTTGAAGAAGGATTAATACGTTATTACATCAAGAATAAAGATGAATAACTCGGTGTATAAGGATATCATTCCTAGTGTCTCAGGATATTCTTGTGGTAAATGCTGTAAGAAGTTCCTCCGTGGATATGATAAAAGACGACATGATCTACGTTGTAAAAAGCTCTTCAAGTGTAAATATTGTAATGTAGCCTTCAAAGACTGTTATAAGGGTCGTCGACACGAAGATGCGTGTGAAATAAACAGACCTGAGAAGAAACGTAGATTAGAACCGACAAAACAAGAGTTGTTATCTACAATGGAGGAGTGTGAAATGAAAGAATATGAAACTTGATTCCATGGACGCTTGAAATCGTATTTTATACGATGTGAATTTTTTTTCGAGTGGAGGAGAAAATGATTTAATCACTAACCTCAGTCCCGATGGGAGTCGAGACTGAGAGTGTGGGACTCACCAATAGTCGGCATACCCACTAAAACCTCCTCCACCGGACGGAAAATGGAAGAGGGAAAAAGAAGGAAGTAAGGTGTGATACTGTGGCTGTACCGCATATTGCACCAGCGCAGTCAAAGGTACGGATATGTTGGCCGGCCACTAGGGCCCAAGCCAGGTGAAGGAATGGTGCCAGGACGCAAGCATGACCGAGGCCCTACTTGCGCCCTTGGGAATTCAGGAGCGAAGGGTAAAGGAAGTCGTGAGTGGTAGTATGGCAGCAGTTCCCACTAAGGACCTGAATATATACCTGCATGAAGCAAAACAGCGGATAATCCAGGCTGTGCATAAAGAGCTTGGTATTCACAAGAGTTTGAAAATTAATCTGTTAGCTGAGTGTAGATTTGTTAACAGTATCGGAGAAACCTGTGACAAGACATTTAAAACCAGAAATCAAGCTGTTTTCCTAGAAACGGATCTGGACTCTATGCTGGAAACCAAAATGAAGAAATTGGTTACTGAAATGGAGGAATCACAACTAAAGGGTAGCAACTGGGCTCTGCTTGCTGTGGAAGGGGTGCGCCTTCGTATTAACAAGTACAATCCGCTACGAGGAAGTAGCTATATACCCCTACCTCCATCTGTTGAAGCAAGAAAAGCCTGCATTAACATCCAGAATTTAACTGATGAGCTATGTTTCATGTACTCTGTATTGGCCAAATTCGTTGAGAAGGATGCACAACGGGTAAGCAAATATAAGAAACTTCAAGATAAGTACGACTTCAGCTGCGTTTCCTAACCTACTCCACTTTCTCAAATACCTAAATTTGAGAAGCTTAATAGGATGTCTATCAACGTTTTCGGTCTTGATGAGAAGCATGAAGTGCATCCGATAAAGGTTGTTGACACTGAACTACCTGACCACCGTGACCTCCTACTATTCAGTGACAGTAGTGGAAAACATCACTATGTATATATCAAGAATTTTGAGAAGCTCGTTCGACGTCAGAAAACTAAGCATGATGGAGTGATATATACCTGTAAGCGGTGCTTTACACATTTTGACAATCGATATGGACGAAGTGGACTGGAAAAACTGCAAGAACATGCATCCATCTGTAATCAGCATGGTGTTGCAAGGGTAGTTATGCCTACAAAGGACAAATCAATTGTACAGTTTAAAAATTTTGAAAGGATGTTGAAACTACCTTACGTCATCTACGCAGACTTTGAAAGCATTCTCGCTCCATGTCATACATGCATACCCAGTCCTGAAACTTCCTATACAACCCCTTATCAAGAGCATGCAGCAATGAGCTTCTGTGTTTACGTTAAACCATCAGCCAACGTTGAACATCTGGAAACTAGCCTCCCTAAGCATCCCTATGTATATCGTGGTGTTGACGCTGCTCAGAAGTTTATGGAATACCTGTCATTCCTTGCAAAGGAGATTAATAATATATACAAATCTGTCATGCCCCTGAAACTTACAGATCAACAGCAGTTGGATTTCAGCGCCTCTACAGTATGCTACTTGTGTGGAAAAACCTTTACTGATGAGAACTATAAAGTACGCGACCATGATCACATCAGTGGTGAATATCGAGGAAGTCTGCATAATGAATGTAATTTAGCCTGCAAAACACCTAAATATATCGCTGTCTTCATGCACAACCTCAGTGGATATGACTCACACTTCATTGTTAAGGAGCTGGGTTGTACAAGTGAGCGGGTGGAAGTAATTCCTAGCTCAGAAGAAAGCTATATATCATTCTCCAAGTATGTCGGAGATATAAAGCTCCGGTTTGTAGATAGTTTTCGGTTCCTGAGTACAAGCTTGGATAAGCTGGTAAAAACTCTAACATCGTACCCTGAGACATTGAAGTACTTCGGAGAAGACAAGATGAAGTTGATGACACGTAAGGGTGTATTTCCCTATGATTACGTCACTTCATGGGACGTCTTGAACGAAACCTGCTCCGCCTGAGGACTGCTTCTACAATAAATTAAATGAAGAGGAAATTAGTGATGCTGGCTACGAAAATGCTAGATATGTATGGAGACTGTTTAATGTCAGAAACCTGGGCGAGTACAGTGACCTCTACTTAATATCCGATGTGCTTCTTCTAGCTGATGTCTTTGAGACATTTAGAGATCAAACTCTCAAAACGCATAAAGTCGATCCAGCACATTATTTTACCTCTCCAGGACTTACATGGGACGCTATGTTACTGTATACTGGAATTCAGCTGGAACTGTTGCAAGATTATGATCAATTACTCATGGTGGAATCTGGCATAAGAGGAGATTTATGTCAAGTTTCCCACCGCTATGCAGAGGCTAATAACACCTACATGGAGAAGTATGATCCGTCGAGACCAACCCAATTTATTACCTATGAGGACGCCAACAACCAATATGGGTGGGCAATGAGTCACGCTCTCCCTTATGATGGATTTGAGTGGGTGTCGCCTGAAAAAAATTGACTTAGAAAGACTACAAGAAGATGATCCTTAGGGCTACATATTAGAAGTCGACCTTGAGTATCCTGCAGAACTTCACGATCTGCATAATGATTTTCCATTCCTGCCTGAGTGTATGACGCCTAAGGACTCTCCTACAAAGAAACTGATACCTCATCTAGGACCTCGAAATAAGTATGTACTACATTACATGGCGCTGAAGCAAGCTCTTGATCATGGACTACGGCTAACAAAAATTCATCGTGTGCTACAATTTCGACAGTCACAGTGGTTAAAACCGTATGTGGAATTTAACAACAGACTACGACAACAAGCTGCAAATGATTTCGAGAAGAATCTCTACAAACTGTTTAACAACGCCATGTTTGGAAAAACAATGGAGAACCTTCGTAATCGTGTGGATATACGGTTGGTGACAAACGAGAAGACTCTGGAAAAGTTAATTGCAAAGCCTACGTTTATCGACAGGACGATATATGCTTCTAATCTAGCTGCTGTACATATGGCCTCTCGTCAGAGTGTTCAACAAGCCTATATACATCGGTATGTGTGTGTTGGATATCTCCAAGACATTAATGTATAACTATCATTACGACGTGATGTTACCGTATTATGGAGCTGAAAACCTGAAGCTTATGTATATGGACACTGATTCGTTCATTCATCGTGTTACAACTGAAGATGTGTACCAGGACAAGCTACGTTTTCTCGAACACCTGGATACAGCTGATTACCCTGCCAATCATATATGCTATTCAGCTCTAAACAAGAAGGTGTTGGGAAAATTTAAAGATGAGGCTAATGGTAAAATCATCCTACGCTTTGTTGGACTACGTCCTAAGATGTATGCCTTAGATATTCAATGATAAAAAAGATTAAAGGTATAAAACGTAGCGCTATTAAGCAGTACATTTCGTTTGACAGCTATACAGACTGTCTTAAAACCGGAGAAATCATCAGAACACCCATGAATCTGATCCTGTCTCGGGAGCATGCTCTTGCCACAGTGCAAGTGAATAAAATTGCATTGACTCCGTTTGATGATAAAAGAATTATTGCTGAGGACGGAATAACGACATATGCGTATGGGCATTACGCCATTACAAACAGTGCTTAAAAGAATGTAAGTCAAAGATAAAGATTTTCTCGTGAGTCTACAATCTTAAAAAGAAGGTTATCCGTGTGCTGTATATGCAGCTAGCTGACGACCGATGAAGAAAGAAGAAGATGGAAGGGAAGGTGGTAACCCTGCCATTAGGAGCAATCCTAGTGCTAGTCTCAAGCCTAGATAAAAAGGGGAGAGACGCCTACAACGAACTAAAATAAAGGTATGTTGACGTAAACTTTTCAATTAAAACTCTCGAATAATAAAACATGAATAAAACATTGCAATTTCACTAAAAGAAAGTTGAGGTTATCTTTGGTTAGCCAGATTAGGTTAGTCGATGACTGAGTAGAATAGATGATGAGAGGAACGTTTGGATTGGTCGGGTTAATCTAGGCTAGGTTCTCGTACTTATTGTCTAAGTTATGAAGGATGGATTAGCTTAGATTACCTTAGCAATGGGCTGGTTACGTGTTGTTCTTACGTTTTGTTACTTGGTTACATAGTTGCTACGTGTTGTTAGGTCGTGTGACGTTTCTGGTTACGACATGTCACGTGATGTTATGAGGATACGTGCTTATGTTACTTAGTGTGACGTCTTGTCATGCTGTTATGTTACGTTGTGTTACGTCTTGTTACGTGGTTACGTTTGTTGGTTACGTCTTGTTACGTGATTATGTTAGGAATGAATAGACAATGAGAAGTTGCAGAACATACAAGGTGGGAATAGGTTAGGACGTATACTTCACTGTAAACCGATATACAGTTTGTCCCTCTCCGTCCCGCACACTACTGTTTAACATATAAAAAGTTTGTAAGGTTTAGAAAAAGTATATAAAAGTGTTGTAACGTTGGTCGAGAAATGTTTTAAATCTAATTACTCTCTATATTACCGTATAAATCTACATTCCTCCGCCTTCTTCAACCCCTGTCTATCCTTGTACCACTCCTGTTTTTCACATTTCTCCCATATAAACGTATACTCTACTTCTCAACCCCTCTCTAGACTAGCACCTCTCCTCGTATTCCCTATCTCTCGCATATAAACGCCTACTCTATCATTCAAAACTCCTATCCTAATACCTCTCCTCGGTTCCCTATAACGCTCATATAAAACGCCATATTCTACCCTTCAAGTCCTGTTTAGTATAGCATCTTTCCTTGTATTCCGTATCTCTCTCGTATAAAGCATATCCCTCCCTCCTTTAGCATCTGACTAGCCTAGCATCAGTCCTGGTATTCCCTATCTCTCCCCTATAAATGCATTTTCCTCCTTGAACCGTCGCATCTACCCTCGTTTTCCCTATCCTTTCCCATATAAACGCAAAAGTGGTCTAGCTTCTGTGTATAATACCGTCTGTCTCCGTTTTCCATATATTCCTCATATAGGCGTATACCGTACTCCTTAACCTCTGTCTACACTAGCACCTCCCCTCGTATGCCCTATCTCTGTCATATAAAGCATATCTCTCCCTCCTTCAGTCCCTGCTCTACCTCAGAACTCTCCTCGTTTTCCCTATCTCTCCCATATAAACGCATTTTTTCCTCCTTGAAGGTTCTCTCAACCTAGCATATACCCTCGTTTTCCTCGTCTCTTCATATAAGAAGTCATACTGTACCCTTCAAACCCTGAATAGTCTAGTACCTCTCCACGTATCCCCTATCTCTCCTGTAAATATGTTCATATTCCCCCTGCTTCAGCATCTGTCTATCCTAGCCTCTGTTCACGTTTTCCTTATCTTTCCCATATAAATGCATATTCCACATCTCAAACCCTATCTAGTCTAACACTTCTCCTCGTATTCCCCGTATCTCTCATATAAAGCACATCCTCATTCATTCAACCTCTATCTAGCCTAGCATCGATCCTCGTAGTCCCTATCTTCCCCATATAAACGCATTTTCCTCCGTGAACCGCCGCATATACCCTCGTTTTCCCTATCTTTTCCCATATAAACGCAAAAACTGCGCCAGGTCTGTCCTATATATCCTACTGCTGTATATAGGACTTGCGATAAGAAGAGAGAGTTTAGTTTTAAATTTAATTCTTAAAAATAGGTTTAATAATTTAGTAAGACCTTTACTGAATAACGTTATATTACGAGTATGTTTGATAACACCGCAACAACTTATGAAATAATAGCCTCCTTATATCCTTAGTTTAAAGAGTCCTACCGTCTCCTAGCACAAAACACGAATATGTTCGTATAAGTAGTGGTGACGTGCTCCCAAGTAGTTAATAAAGACAACTTGATAACTAAAGATATATGCCCGACGCAAATAAGTGAGTTTCCTGAAAGTAGCTGAAAGCGTTTGGAAGACATTTGTGATTAATAAGGAAACAAAACCTCCTTCGTTTCTTGAGTTGACAGCAGTTTGCATCACATGAGAGACAATATTATAAAAATGTAATTAAAACAAATGTATGATGAACATAGTTTTGATAGGCAAGCCACAAACACTTCAGCAAATATTGAAGTGTAGAATGCTCCAATCACTACAGATGATAAGCAGCAACTTTTTCACGGGAAAAAACTGTCATAATTGAGAGAATGTATAGATAATTTCCTTTAAATGCAAGGAATAAGCACTTCTGCCTGAAATCATGGGAAAAAACTCCCAACATATCATCATACCGATTTTAGTATTGTTTTCCCAAATTATGTTCATATAAATTCTAACTCTATACGCTAATTCTCATATTTGCTTTTCCTCTAGCTTAGAGATGTAATGCACTAAGATTGCCAAAAAGACAGCTAATGACATTTTAATCGAGCTTGCTTATCCGATGGAAATTGTGTGCGGATCAGCCGTCTCTCTGGAGCGTAGTAACCATGTGCTTTGCAACGTCCTATTCAGAGCTCGTTTCTCCAGAGCATCCTTTTAAGATGTTTTTATGCGGTTATCTTCCATCTTATGAATTTCCCATCAGATTTCTGCCTCGTTAACCCGCATATTTCGTTGAGAGAGTCACGACCTCTTGTACTCTTTAAACGGATTTGTCACAAAGTTGCCATAGATTGTTCTAGACAGTAAACACAAACCTCATTGTTGATGTCGAATATATTTTCTCGTTCTACATACACGTGTCTTTCATGAAAGCTTTGTTAATTTAAATAGAGTGCGTGGTTTCATCGTGGAATCGTCTTAAAGTTGGACTAGCAGAGCAACATGTCAAATATGGAGAATCGCCGTGACATGACAAGGTAATTACGTATTTTATATGCACTTCTTCTTAAAATTGTTTATTAATCTTTGTGAATATTTGTAGTAAATTGAAACCTTGTTTCTCTTCAGAAGTAGCTTTTAGAATATTTCAAATTTAATAGTTGTTCCTAATGTTTTTTACCCGCGTTGGCATATGGCCTCGCTGGGTCATACCGACTTTTTTGGTGGTTTGTGTTTGCCGCGTCCTTGTTGAGCTTTAGATTTTGATGTAATTTTTTTGATGCCCAGGAACCCAGAACATTTTCTGAGCAACAATGAGCCTCAGGAGACTAATTGGAGTGAGTGGTTAGAGAGGGTACCTGTGTGTTCAAGATTGGGAGAGTGATCGAATGATTTAGTTTTTGCTTTAGGGACTTCATACTGAAGGATGCACTCAACTATTTACAGGAAATATTGGCAGACGATGAAGGCATTATAGCTAGAGCCCCTTGAGGTAGAAAATGGCTAAATAAGCGGAGATGATGATGCAGATGAAGAAAGTAATATTCCAGATGATTTGTGTCCTGGCCAGTTGAGAGCAAATTGTGAAATAGTGTTGCATGCAGGTTGGCGTATCGACTCAATGGATGAAATGTCTTCGAATCGCGAACAAATACCTATTACAGATGAACCTGGAATAGATGTTACTTTAGCTGATGTTTTACAAAACTCTAATCAAAATATAGAAACATATTTATTGAACATTTCTGACTCCGAACCATTCACTTCATCTGCTTATAGGCATTTGCATTAAGTTACAGGAACTAACTATACAAGTGCATTTCCACCATCTGAAAATAATACCAAATTTATTTGGATAAATGGTGATTCCGGAGCAAGGTTGCCTATAGTTCCACCAGCTAACTATACAGTAGTTAAAACCACACAAACAGTTCCAGAAGTGTTTTGATGATGCCTTACTGGAACATATTTGTGATGAATCCGGAAAATATGCAGCATTTCTTGGGAAAAGGAATCCAAACATTACAAGTTGAACTTAAAATTTTCATTTACATTGTACCTGTATCTGGGTATAATTATCACAGCCGTGTCAGAACATTTTTACTATGAAATGAAGTGGCGATGAAATAGATGCGCAGAAATAGTTTTCAACAAATACTGAGATTTCTTCATTATTAAGGGAGCTGTAAAAAATCACTGATGCAGATAAAATGTGGAAACTATAACCCATTACAGATCATCTAAAAGCAAACATGGTAAAACATTTCCATCCTGAACAACATATTTCTCATGATGAGAGCTTGATTCCCTTTTTTGGCCACCAAGGACGTAACCAGTTTATCAAGGGAAAGTCATTACGATGTAGATATAATGTGTACTTCTTCAGGCTATTTGATAAATTTTGAGATATACCAGGGAAAATAATCCAGGATCAAATACTGTTTACGAAGAAATCTTCGGCAAGTGCGCAGCACCACTTTTGAATATGATTGATGGTTTTAAACCCGATGTTCAAAAGCTACCATTCTATTTTTATTTTGACAATCTCTTCGCTGGTTTTCCAGTATTATGTTATTTGAAATCTCATGAATATCCTGAAGTAGGTACTATGCACGAAAACAGAACTCCTAAGAGCAGAAGGGAGCTCTAAGCAAAAACCCTATGGATTTAGCATTTTGACGCAACTGAAACACACAAACATTTGTTTGACAAAATGGGTGGATAATAGTGTCATAAGTATTGGTATTCGAAAGAGCAGAAGATGAAAATAAATGTGCCACGACAGTGTGTTATCGGGGAATATAATAAATATATGTGTGGAGTTGACCCATGGATCAAAATATGAGTCTGTATCACTTTGGAAATCGGGGCAAGAAATGTTGGAGCTGCATATTCACATGAATATTGATATGTGTGTTCCAAAGCATGACAATTGCAAAGAAAATGCTGGACTAACAACGTCACAGCGAGAATTTAGAGGTGATATAGCAATCTACTATTGCAAGAATTTTAGAGAAGCTAGGGGACCTGGACCGGCTCGTAAACAAACTGGAAGCTACATCATGCGAAAGTTTACATTATGATCAGCTAAATCTCTGGCCACATTAAATTGATAAAAAAAGATGTGCATATTGTGCATAATTGTGGAGAGGGTTGCTCCACCATTAGCCGTACAGAGTGCAGCAAATGCAATGTTGGTATTTGAGTTAAATGTTTTGAAAGTTTTGCACAAAATAATGAACAATGACCAGTTTTTGTAAAAATCTGTTGATGTTTATTAATATTTATTGAAAATAACACAATTAAACATGTTCAGAAGAATGTTAAATGTGTTATATCTTTCAATACAGCACAGAATTAAAAAATTAAGTCAGTCTTAATACATTTTCTCTGTACAGCATTTTTCCTGGTATGACCCAGCATTGCCACATGGCAACACCACCACCTTTTGGGCACAGCCAGCGGAGGAAAATAAAATGAATAGCATTTTCACATTCCTTAGAACTTCCTTAGACAATCCATGAGAAAATATCTTAATTTTACAAAAATAGTTCTGGGACATAATGGGTTAAATTCTATTTTTCGAACATTGCTTGAGATTGAGTTCCTTTAAAGGGAAGATTCCGTAATCCGTTAATTCAAGCTATTTCGTTCCATAGTCTTTCCGCTCCTACGATGCTGCTGTCACCTACCAGACGCTGGAAATTAAATATAGCTTTCAAATGCATCATATTATCCAAATACCACATGAAGAAATGCAGCTCAATTATCCACTTCTAAGCAATGCATGTTTTAACCGTAATGAACGTTGCAAGTCTAATAATGTTTCATTAAATATTCCAGTGCGTCAAATAAAGTACTTGACATAGTGTCAATGTAAAATTGTCTAAAGCAGTACAAGGTATGGATGTATTGAGTGTCTCAACATTTAATCATTTATTCCATATTATGACAAATTTTGTGTATCCTCTTCAGTTGCCAGGTATCATATTGAATACCTCGATTTCGAAATTTATTGAACGTCCCTGAGGTGTTTTTTCCTCTGGAACTAGTGGTATCACAACCGATATTTCAAGCGGAATGCGTTTTCCACGTTTTTAACTTTACCGCTTTGACAGCAGATGTCAGGGCGATACGCAATGGAGTCTCCCAGCTGTTCTTACTCTGCTAGGAGAAATAAAGGCAAATAATGGTTATTTCTTCAGTTTTGAAAACTGTTTTGATTTCTTTTGCTTCATTTAAGTATGCTGTTCTTGTTGGTTATACTTAATAATTATACTACGCATATATGTGGAATTTATAGATTCAAAATGTAAATGAATCATATTTTATACTTTGAACTTTAGCATTACAATGTCAACATTTTTCGAAGCTAATACAACTGCTTTACTTTCATTTATAGACTTCACAGATGATGGAATGATAGATTTGTTCAATCAGATACACCTAGATGTGTCTGATTTTGAGTTTGAAGAAAGTGAAGACGGGTTTTAACAGAATGTTACACTGAATGGAGAAAATGGTAATTCTTCTTGGGAAACTTCAGATGAGAAACCTCTTAGCCAATGGCAGGGAGTTGGGGATCCAGCAGGAACCAACAGGATTATTATATTCACACAGATACATAAGTTTGGCTAATTACATTTACTGCGTAATAAGGAGGTTTTGTTTTTGAGGTCTTGTAAGCACAGGAGAAATAAATTGTTTCATTATTTGTAAGTTTCTTTTCCTTTTAAATAACGTCCACATGATGAAAGCACAGTAGTTTAAAGCTCACCCTGTTGGATATTTATAATACCTTGAGTTTGAAATGTACTGATTTGTTTTAACATTTTTGTTTTCAAACAGATTTTCACCAGCCCAAAATGTTTCACCACAGTCATTGTCTACTTTTACTCTTCGGAAATCCTAGGAATACTTTCAAGATCGTCTGGATGACATACTTTTCAATCAGTAGCGGAGCTATCTAATCTAAGGGGCGTAGAACTTACAGGAAAATCATTTGAAAATGATTAAGATGAAATGAAAACATTTTTGTGTGGTATTTACACGACACTAATTGGTTATCCACTTTTGGAAATATTTTGGGCTGCATGAACAAGAATTCCTATGATAGCAGACAACATTTCCAGAAAAGATTATTTCTTCTTCGGGTAACCTTAAAGTTGTTAAGACAATAGTGTTTCTCTACAGGACCGACCATCCGGTCGCTTCTGGAAAGTTAGGCCTATGCTAAACCTTGTTAGAGAAGACTCTTGCTTGAAGACTCCTCAACCTACAAAAATTAGCATAGAAGAGCAAATGATCCTCTATCATGAGCATGTTGCAATGAGATAGTATATTAGGGGCAAACCAAATCCTGTTGGATTAAGGGTTTTTGTAATGACATCACGAGTGGCGTGCCCTCGGACTTCATTCTCTATCAGGGAAAAGGAGCATGTTTTGAGAGCACAGTTAATGTTAATCCAGAAAATTTAAATATTGGAGGGAAAGCTGTACTGAAACTATGACTCGCTTCCTGCTGGATCATCTGTCTTTATTAACAGATATTTTACCTCGATCCCGTTACTTAATGAGTTATTGCATAGAAATATTAGAGTAGCAGGTACTATTATGGCCAATCGAATTCCAAAAGCTGTGTCGTTCTCGAAAATTCTGCTATGAAGAGATCTGGACGAGACAGGCATGATCCCCAGGATGGAAATCTTGCTACAATTACATGGTTCGATAATAGTGGCTTTTATTTAAGTTTTTGGCTTCATTGAAGTTTGTTGTTGAACCTAAAGACGAATGTAAGCAATGGTGCAAAACTGAAAAAGAGTATATGAAAATAAACCGACCATCAGTAATATCAATACACCACCACATGGGAGGACTTGATATGTTAGATCGAGACTTGAATAAATATGCCATTACAATAAAAACAAGGAAATGGACAATAAGAACCATGTTTCATTCCTTTATTTTCTGTATGGCTGCCTCCTGGCTAGAATACAGAATGTACGCATCACATGTGAACAGCGGCCTTCAGAAAAAAGATGTACTGGATTATTTCCACTTCCGTTTGAAAATGTCATTCACAAGAGTAAGCCCTTAGATTTCTTCAGATGAAGAGACTGTTGCACCGAAACGAAGGAAAATAACACCTATACCACACCCAAGCAAGGAAAGAATCTTCAATCCACATGCCCCAGAATCTGTCAGAAATACAGAAAAACAGGCCAAAATGTCGACTCCCAGCTGTAAGGCATTAACATTGGTCAGATGTTCCTTTTGTAAATTGCTTCAAGGATTTTCGCAAATAGAAAAGCCGAAAGGGTGTATGCAAGACCACTGCCTAGGTTCAGAGCCACAGTATCATGTATTATACTTCCTGTTGTGCCCTTTTGCCAATGAGAACAAAATTGGAAAATATTATATCTTTACCTTTAGTGAAATAAAGAACCATATTTAGTTTTAATATCATTGTGTGCTTTATTATGGGTCTGAGGAGGATATTTACGTTATTCAAAACAGTACGGAAAGCAGAACTTAGCCTTACTTTCCTCACTCATGTTCTAGCGACATATAACATACCATCATAAACCTTTTAATGCAATTACACAACTCTTACATAGATATTAAGAGGGCCTCTCTCTTGCCACCTGTTTTGTGAACCATCAATAGTTACCTTGTGACCTTGAAGCAACATAATAAAACTTCTAGATATATTTTGATATGCAAAATATATAATTTATTCACATAATTATTATTTATTAGTGTTTATAATACAGCATAGGCTCTTTTCCATACAAAGCGAACGGATATACCTACTAGCCCTACGCATTTGTGTCTGTTCACCTTGAACATTTCCTAGTTTCTCCACCTAGGGTGATTATTTCTTTATTGTTTAAACTGAATATTCATCATTTTTCTCAGCAATAGAAGCGCCTTTCCACCCATCCCCAAGTCTCATTAAAACGCATACACCAGCACTTGCATTTGCCAGTAGGTTAGATGATGTGCGAGGGAAAATGGGATTCAACTACCAAATGTCTATTGAATGGTATGTATTCTTTCATGTTCGATTGTTCGAAATATGGGCCATTCAATTGAAGATAGATTTAATCTCAATAGCATCTAAATAAAGCTAATTTAATTAAAACAGATGGAATTAAACATTGTGCTTTGTAAGGGAGAATGTGCTTCAGTTTTCAAGCATCTCCATTCATATGTAAAACTCCATTTTCTACCGTTGTAACAGAGTAGAACCTTGGAAACGCGACGATCATAAACATAGGTTATATTTGCGGTTGAACAAGCGCCTTTTAAAGTACATTCTGCTATTCTAGTAGACATCCTATCAATCCTATCAGAGTAATACAGCCCGCGGAGCTAGCGAGCCAAATGGGAAATGAATTACATTACTGCCCTCTACTTTCACACAGTCAACTTCTGTGATGTGAAAGCCGACTGCAGCAAAGCTCAGCAGCTGTGTGCAGCAGCCATGTATTTTCAGATATTGCTGAAGCAATTAATTAGTTGCATCCCATTCTATACTAATAAAAGGAGAGAAAACTATTAAAGAAACTATAGGGAGTTATTTGGGCAAAATTAGAGAGAAACGGATAAGAATGATCAAGAGGAAGGTAGATGGTGAAGCAATCATAAAAGAGTAGTAGGCTAGATAAGTATAAATAAGAATAGTATAATGCAGTAAAGCTGATGGTCACCAATGCACTAAAAACCTGGAGTTTGCATTGTGACCAGCAAGTGTAGGCAAGCAACTTTAGAGAAAAGATACCTATGGAGATAAGTAAGATAAGTCTAGTTTAGGTTTTATTTTGTAATAGATTGTAATCAATAACAAGTTATGAATCTAATGTTGCAATGGGGAAATAAATGTCTACCGGTCAACTAAATTCCATGCTTCATAGAGATAATGAGCTGATAAATCAAGTTTTAATTCCATTTTAGGCTAAAATTAAAACTCAAACCCAACATCCTCGAATGTACTTCCTTCTTATAACCTTTACATGTGAAGAAATAAAATATATAGGTATTAGAGGTATATGTAAATTTGATGTAACTGGAAACCACTTTATACTTATAGCATAAGTAATGCATAAAAGGTGCAACCAACTGGATTTATGCTATCATTCACCTTATACTTCCAATGTTGCTGAGTAAGTATGTGAAAAGCAAAGAGAAGCCCTGGTTGCACTTGCCCAGTTATCGGAGCAAGTGTAAACACTTACTATGATTAATACTTTTGAGTTCACGAGTATAAGCCATAAAATATGTAGGCATTATGTTTCCTCCACATTTTGTTGATTCACTGTTCAGCTACAGCCCTCATTCCAATAAAATTCAGCCGAATCGATGCGCAGTGTCAAATAAAATACCAGGTGTATAGGTTATCTAAATTAGACCGAAGAAAACGCTGTGATGGGATAGATCGTTTTTAAAACACCTTGCAGTACCCACCGCTGCGAAACCTTGTTTTAATACAGGAATGCGATGGCCTATTGAATGGGATGGAATTGTAAGTTGAAAGAGGGCTAATGCAAATGCATCGAACAGTACAATGATAGGCTGTAAGCTCTTTTCTTATGTTAGTAATGGGATGCATACATTCGGTGATCACTGAATAGGTCGGGAAGGGCTCGTTACGTGACCGCGCTCAGTATTGCTTAACCCAACTGCTTTTTTTTTTTCTGGGTTTCCGTTGAATTGCTAGCTTCATGAACCTTTGGGCACAGGAGCTGAAAAAATGACTGTGTGTGTGTGTGTGTGTGTGTGTGTGTGTGGTGGGGGTGTGTGGTTATATATATAATTCAGTACCTGGATCATTAAAAATGTATTGAATTTATTATTTTGATGTAACTCACCTTAATGCTTTTCTTCAAGATTGCCTCGTACATAAGTGTGCAGCACCAAAGTTAAAGGTCTCAGTCCTTGGGTTTCCATACAATTGTCACTTTCTCTACCACCTACATATAGTATGTATACTATATATATACATATATATAGTACTATATAAGAGGAAGTAGTGTATTCCACCCAAAAAATTCGAAATCGAGAGTTTATCCAAAATACACGTTTTGGAACCCTTCTCCCCCAAAAAGGACACTTTAGGAAAAGATCCGTGAGTAAGCGTGTGTGTGTGCGCGCGCTTGAAAGATATAATTCTAAGCGAAGAGTCTGTTAAATACCAACTTTTGTACTTAAGTTCAGCATCTTCCAAGGATGTGACACGATTAAAAAAAAATCCCCCCCCCACACAGCAATACTCTTTACATAGAAAAGTTTTCGTTATTTTTTTTCTAAAAATTGTTCTAACGAGTTTGATTAAAATGTTCAGTGTTTGATATACTGACACAAATAAAATGTATATCTTGAATTTTCTCTGAATATTCTGTAAAGATTTCTTTCTTTTTTTTCTTGCATTTTTTATAATTTTGTATAGCAAGGAATCTTAACAGATAAATAAAAACTTACTAGGGAAGACTGTAGAGCTCATTAAAATACACAATTTATGTCGTGTAAACTTTTTCGAAGTGTTAGTCGTTTTCGAAATATGCAATGTTGCAAGTTTAGACATTTCCTAAGCGTCATCTAACGGAGGTGCTTGGAAGTTTAAGATTCTTTTCTTTTCATCGCAAAAGCTTGTTACCAAAATATTTCAATGCTGTTTCCGCATGTTGAAACCTTCTTGCTTAATTTGAAACAAATCCTCAGAAAAACTATTGAGCAACGTGCGAGATTGGAAGAATCATTTTTATGTGTAAGTATAGTATATAATGAATATATTATGTCAATCTGTCTTTGGTAGAGAAAGGCGTGTGAATGAGCCACATCACACTTTTTTAATTGTTACTTGTGCAATTCCAAGGTCTCTGGCTCTAATTTAGACACACCTTCTATAAATTTGATGTTCCATTTATTTGAGCTCACCTTTATAACATGTAATTGTATTCTAACTGGATATGCGTTACAAGTTATCAATATGTCGACTGTTTAGAATAAAGACCCAGTAATTACTTGGGTTTGTAATTTTGATAAAATGTAGTTCGGAACTAGATTCTGTGTGTGTACAGTATACGCCACTGATTTGAAAGAGGAGTTTTGAAGGAGAAGAAGAAGGAGAAGAAGAGGCAACAGGCTAGAAATGAACAATGAATAATGACGAGGCAAGGGGAAAGGCTATTCAAAGGAAAGGTTGCATGATTAGACGCAAGCTAAACGAACGCAGTCGAGAAAGAAGATGTTTTCAAAGGATGCAGAAAAAAGGCTCAAATAAGTGAGGAATTAGAGAGTGTAAAGGCATTGTGTTTTCTATGGTTAAAGGATACACAGTAGAAAATGCACCTTTGTAATTTTGAAGATCGAAGCTCTTTTTACAGAGGCGCCCGTAAAGTAATCGAAACATACTCTCGTTAAGCTTATTTTTGTAGCCAGAGCTGAGGACAATCTCTTCTAACAGCTCGCTAATGACAGCATAAAAGAGATGTTGGTAGATCTCGAAGCATAAGTACAGGTTTTCTAAAACCATATCTTTTGTGTAAATATACATTTTAGGGATATAACAACTGCTACCTTCGCCGTGGTTATTGGGTAGGGAATACTAATGCTGATCCCCTTTCTATTACCACTTATAATTATTTACTGGCTATACCCATTTGGTTTAGTTCAATAGGAAACTGTCCTAACTATTTACAGCCCTTAAAATTAGTTTACAACAGCTTTGAAGTCCATTTTAATATTATAAATTATATGGCATTACTATATCCATTGTTGTATCAAGTTTTATGTTCTGTGTCTTATCGTAACGTTCCCGTGGTAAGGAGCTGACGCTGTCTGTGCAGCAGGGGACCCATTTCTAAGTCCCGGCACTCGAACGGAATCCTCATACTTGAGTTTTGGGATGGGTGAACTTAGACGTGCGAGGTATTTAGGACTAATTGAGGAACTAGTTGATTGAAAAGTAGTGACTCCCGGTCCCCAAAACCTTGCATAAGCAGCAGGGGGATTCGGCATGTTGATCAAATACTAACCACGTTTTCGCTCGAAGTTTGTGATATCGTATGGCAGAAATAGCAGTGGTCTTGAGTAAAAGCTCTGTCTCCGAATATCTGTTTTTGCTCAATTAAATCTACAACTTCATAAGGCAGACTTTATCAATGCATTTACTTGTTAATAGATACTCGTTTTGGAGACACAGAACGCTCATGGCATAATGCTTGAACCAAGCTTAAGCCTTAGCCAAACTATCCGTATACTATCGTCTTCTGACCTGTCCTACACATATCTGAAGTGAAACCATTTCATTCTACCAAGAATTTCCATTGTCTAATCTCTTCTCTCCCTCTTTTATTCCCACGTGAACGTTCTTTCACCTACCCATTTTTTAGCAGGTATCAGTTTTAGAGGATTTGAAACGCATTTAAATAACTGCCTCCTTATGGCTTAAATCTATGTCCACAATATTTCCAGTGGCAAAAAGTGTATATTTCTAGAGCCATATTGCCGTCCTCCGTGGTGTAGTGGTACCATGCTAGCCTGTAGTTCCCGAGGTCGCGGGTTCAAACCCGATGGAGGGCGATGGGTTTTTTTTCGAGCATAAAAATCCTTAACATGGCTTCCTTCGGAAGGGAAGTAAAGCCGGTGGTCGCGTGTCGTAGATTTACGGCACGTAAAAGAACCTCAAGCCTGATAAAGAGGCCTCTGAGCAAAATTATCGGTTTTTCACGCCCAATATAGAAGGGAACGCTAAGAACCACAGCAGTTAAAGAACGTCCATAAATAAAAAACTCAATTTAATTCAAAGGTTCCTCTGATAGCAGATTCTTTTCCCTTTCCAGTGTTTAGGTGCTTCTTTTCGCCCTATCCATTACCATATATACTGGCTGAGTAGCACTTTACAACCGTTGGCATCTTTGATCTATGTTTCTACAACAAAATATTCAGGGTGAGTACAAACGAATGCTCCGATTTTAAGTTAACATTATTCCTATTACGTTTGATGCTGAGTTTGATACACCATTACGACTTGTTGGATAACTTATCAAATTATGTAATTATTTTTAAATACTCCACTGCGTTCACCTTAAGATGCACCAAACACATGTTGTATCCGCAGAAGCCTGCCCCACTGATAGTCGACAGAAACATTTTACCTTGCACATACATGATCACAGAATCGTCGGAACCATCGAGGGATGTTTGGCGAACGTCTTGGAGCAACATTGAATTGGTTCTAAAACGCACATTGCACTATGGTTACAGATTTAGGGGTTTCAAATTGCAGCACACACAAGGTTTTCTGGCGAGTGGATGTTCCTATTTTTGCTTTGCTTATTCTTCCCTCACGTGGTACAGACGCGAAACAGAAGCACTGGTGAAATCAAGCGGTAAATTGTGACAGAGGCTAATTCGATTACACCATGACAGTGTATAATCATAATATGCGCCTGTTATATTATTATGTAGTGCTGAAGTCGGGATATTCTGTAATTGAAAGTCTAAAGTTAAATGACGAGGAATAGGTATTCCTGTAGGCCACTGGTAGAAGTATTGTAGTAGAGATAGAGGGTATGAATCAGAGACTGTGATCTGAAACTGTATCACAGTTTGCAATTGCTCAAATCGAAAATTGTGTTAAAAAGAGTAAGTACCCAGGATTAGTAATAGTAAACAATGTCTCTAATTTAACTTCCGAATTCAAGGAAAGCGAAAGAAATGATGCGGGGCATACTATAAGGTATCCGAAGTGTACAGAATACACGAGAGTATTCCTTTATCGATAGATCACAAACAGATTCAGAGGCTCCTCAATTATTAAACCTTCGTTATTCAAGTGTTAATTAAGATTGAAAGTGGCAATTTTTTTCCGGTTTCTTATGCATATGGTATTGGCGTTTGAAACTCATACTGGCTCGTAAAAGAAATTATGCGTTTTACATTTAGTTTTGAAATACAGTTAAAGGATTTCTTAGTCCTGGCAAATGCACATACATTATATCGCTTTCCTACGGCGAGTCACGAAACAAATGTGCATTTGGTGCCCAAGAACCTAAAATGTGTTGCGGAAAGTAGTTCATCAGAACCATGGCGTGAATTGATACCTCATGGTCCCTTGAGTTCCCAGCTAAGATATGTGGTCAAAGATCTGTGTCGCAGGCAAAATAGAACTACTGGAATGAATTTCTGGCCATGTAGGATGCAAATGACTGTCCCTACTGTTCCTTAAATAAATTACGGCTTTGAAAAGATGTATATATTTAACCTAATAAAATGGTCCGTAAATGGATTCGCACTAATAATACCATAGAGGGTAAACGATATGCGAGTGCAGGTTCATAAAAGTGTAGTTTAATTATATATGTATATATATATAAATTGTATATACACACACACACACTAAAATACATGTAGGAGCAGTATTTTAGTATGGTGTGCCGAAGTGATGCTTGAAAACCATTTTGCGTGCTAATGCAACCAAAGTGATCCATGTTTTTTGTATGTAGCCACATTAAAATAATTACATTATGCAACTAGCTTAGCTTTTTGTCATTCAATGTTTTAACGTATTATCAGGTAAACATGTAAATATTATTTTTGAAGGTAATTTTGTTAGCGTTATTTTGAAACTGGTTTACAAAATTTATATAATGAAATACATTTTCTAAGGCAAAAAAAAAGTTTAAAGGGAGAAGCATATAAATCAAAGTCAAATACATATTTTAAGTTTTTGATATGAGTAAACATTGACTATGCAGTTTTTAAGTGAGATCGAATGCTATTTCAGTTCGCTACGCACGTCATTGAAGTTCCTTCAAATTTGGCACGCGCCGTAAAAGTTACTCACGTCTGCTGTAGCTAAAACATAATAATAGTATTAAAACGTAGGCGTAACATTAAAGCCCTAAGATTTCAGCTGAAGTGAAATAATTAAATAACAGATCCAAAGTGACACATTCCATTCATTTCCTTGGGGAGCTTCTGTAGCTGAAACGGGAAGCTGATTAAACAATGACTAGGCTCATTAAGTAGCACCTCGCCTGGTTGAGACTTAGGCATTCCAGGTTAAAAGATGCTGCTGTAAATCGTTGGAGCAAATGCCTGATTTGTGAGGAGAAATGGTGGTGAAAAGTCCTAGCGCACTGTAGGAGTACGGAAGAATGGAAGCTGTAGTATGTTGTCGGTAGTATATTGTGGGCAGTAAGTAATAAATATATGATCAATACCCTCTCCCCTGTTCGTGTTCGTAAATTCCTTTAAGGTGTTAGGAATATATCTTTTTCTTTGGCTTTCTAACACCAAGTTATTTTGTTCTGTGTGCTTGTGAATTATCAAGGCACGTAGGATCTTCTGCAGTTGTGCAATTATTAAACTCTTCTGAGTACTTTCATGGGAAAATAAATATCCTTATTTATTTATTATAAATTACAATGGGAGTTACGAGGGCTGTCCCAGAAGTACCCGACCTAACAAAGAAAACACAACAATTTTGGGAAAAGACATCTTTATTTTTCTACATAGTCTCCTTTCAGCTTGATACACTTTTCTCAGCGAGGTTCGATAGCTTCGATACCCTGTTTATAGTGAGAACCGTCGAGTTCTGTAAAATAGCCATAAACTGCAAACTCCACCTCCTCATTGTTGGCAAATCCATTACCACCAAGCCATTTCTTCCACTTTGGAAACAGAAAATAATCAGAGGGGCTACGTCTGGCGAATAGGGTGCATGAGGAAGCAATTCGAACTTCAACACATTGATTTTGGCCATGACGATAATGGATGTGTGAATTGGAGCATTGTTTTGATGAAACAGAAATTTCTTTTTCGCTAAATGCGGCCGTGTTTGCTTGATTTCATCATTCAAACGCTGTAATAAGTTTGCATATTACTCGCCATTGCTTTTCCTTTTTGAAGATAATCAATGAAAATTATCCCACGCACATCCCAAAAAACTGACGCCATGAACTTGCCTACAGATGGAACTGTCTTCACCTTCTTTGAGCCGATTCTCCCCTTTCAATCCACTGTTTTGACTGTTGCTTCGTCTCAGGTGTGAAGTGATGGACCCATGTTTCACCCATGGTTATGAATCGACGCAAAATCTCGGCTTTATTGCAGCGAAACATCGCCAAACACTCGACTAAAACATCCTCACGACGCTGTTTTTGCTCCATTGTGAGTAAACGCGGCACCCATGTTGCGCACAGCTTTCTCATGTCTAAATTTTCAGTTAGTATGAAATGACTACGATGTCTGCTAGCTCGCGCACTTTCAGTCGACGGTCATCCAGCACCATTTTGTGGATTTTCGTCACAATTTCTGGCGTGGTCACCTCATTTGGTCGACCACTGCGATGTTCGTCTTGGCAGCTCGTACGGCCTCGCTTAAACTCTGCCACCCAATATTTTACTGTTGTGATCGAAGGAGCAGACTCCCCCAGAGTAGAATCTAGCTCAGCTTTACTATTAGTTGGACTAAGACCTTTCAAATGAAAGTATTATATCACATAAGGATGGCTAGTTTTATCCATGTTTACAAATTCGCTGAGAGTTGACTATTAATGGCTGCCAAACTATTACTAAACAACGTAGCATCGTCAAACTTAAGGTTTATCAGGGTGGTACTTTATACCATAGTCATTTGTTTGAAACAACAACCGCTATATATACGTCAGGTCGGGTACTTCTGGGACTGCCCTCGTATATGCTTTAAAATTTGAAAATGTGTAGTCATAGGTGGATGAAAATATGCCAAAGCATGGTATATGAATATTTACACACATAGCGAAATATTCTTTTAAATATCTACAATGAAACAAAATTGCTGTAATTAGGGAACTCCTAAAAACCAAAGCGTTAACAGTTTAATAGGAAATATTCTATATATCTGCCAATAGCGCACTAGCTGTTTACGCTGGCAAACGGTAATTATCATTGTTTACTCTGACCTACCAGCAACCTTGGGCCATAGTCACTGCATCACAATATGTTTGATATATTTCATTGAAAGTTAAACATAATCTTTAAGGAAATAAAATAAAGTACAAGTCTTAATATCCTACTTCATATTTATTCAAGACCGGCTGAGACGCAGTGAAACAGTTTTATCAGTGTTCACAGCATTCGTGTTTCCTGTCGTAATCCTGTGCTGAAAAGTAAATGACATTATGCAAAGGGGTAAAAAGAAAAATCTGACAAATTGTTGGGATTCATGTTCATATAACAGCCATTTTTATAATGTAATAATACAAGTTTCCTCAGTTTCCTTAGGGACACTATTTCAGTGAGGAGACCCACCCAATTTGATTCACACTACCGTTTACCATTTTTACATTCACTCACTGGGTAGCAACATCAAGCACTTTAATGCGTTCAGTGCGTTCCAGGCCTGTCTTTCTCCGACGAACGGGTGTGTAACTACCTGCCCCTGATAACTGCCCATGTACAATAATCTGAAATTCATGATAACCGAAGTTCCAGAAACATGTGTTGTTTCAGGAGTTATACGTTTTACCAAGTCCGGAAACCATGATACTCATAGTATTCCTTGTAGAGCAATTAAATCAATCAATCATATTCATAGTTTCTTTTGCTTCAAACCCACCCTCTTCCATTGTCCCTCTTTACCATTTTCCTCTTTGTTTCCGATGTAAACTATTTCTCTTAATATTGTTATCATATGGTATCTTCTACCTTAAGCATTTTTCCATTCACCGTTTCTTCGAGTAGATCTCTTAGCTGTAGCTTCTTCTCATTCAATATCCCAGTCTTCAGTTTTCCTTTTCCTCGTCTGTTTCAGCGTTGTTTCTCCATCCACTCCTTTTAAAACGATTTCATTATATACTTTTTCTGTCGTTTCACAGGTTGCAGTCTTCTCCACATATCCACACTCCACACGCTTCCAGTCTTTTTACGCACTTCATCGTACATCGTGTAGAAATGTTGAAACGTGCACTTAAATGTTAAATATACATGAATGTCCAAAATATGCGACACTACTTGCGAACCTCCATGCGTCACTCGTTTTAATTGATTTAGAAACACAATTCTTAGAATATGTAGCTTATATACAAACATGCATTTGTATGTATTCCCGAATAACAGTTAACATGGTAATGGTGACGATTATAGTTATGCTGGCAATTTCAGATTTAATTTCACGATATCCATATTGATAGGTCCCAAAGGCTATAAGCCCTTTTGCAAAGAGTGTAATATATACAAAAAATCAAAGGAAGCAATCATGATTTTTCCCCATCCTTAATATTCAAGTGTATGTGTTGCTTGGGTTCACGAGAGATGTCGGGTGGTGGTACCCAGTTCCCTGGTGCCATGGAACACAGGCACTTCTCATTCGCATTGTTAGTTCGCGTGACTGACGCCTAAACAAGGAAATCCCAGCTCTCGAAATCATCTTGCTTCCCTAACCCCCTTTCACACACACACACACACACACACACACACACACACACACACACACACCATTTCTCTTAGGTGCATTTATTTCGATGCTAGAACATATGGCTCCCTTTCTTTCCACGGGTACTTTACCCGTTCTCTCTAATATGTTTTTTACGATACATAGTAAGTTAGTAAACTGTTCCTAGAATATGTTCTCTTAATATAAAGAGAGTTGAGAACATGTTTTGACTATTGTCATCACGGCTGTTCCTCTATTCCTCCATGTGTAAGTTAAGGAACAAACTTCTTTGGTGATCCGATTAAATATAGAAAAAACGGACTAGTGACATCAGTAAACCCTGCGATTCGTATGCCCTCAAGATTCTTTTCTTCTTCTCTTTTAGCTCCTGTACATCATCACCGTCATCAAGGGCTTTGAATTTCTTTATACCAATTCTCACATCGCTGTTTTTCTGTTTTGCAATTATGCTTAAGAAATCTCTGGCATAAACTCAGAAACCTCATTCTGTTAACTGAAGCTGCATTTTGGGAATCAGTTATGTTCTATTCTCACTTCAGTGTAAGTATTAGATGTGAATCAGTACATTTAGCCCACACATTAATTATATTAATCAGAACAAAATATATATGGAATTGAAATGCTCTCAGCTATCTGGATAGATAGCCTTAAGACTGAGTTTGTTTAGAATAGTGGCTGGTAAGGAATCGAACTAGGTCGTAGGAGGTGCTTGGTGATTTCAGAGACTAGGTCCAGTGAAGAAGAAAGAAGATGATTTATTAAGTAGGCGGACGTAGTGTCCTGTAGACCTCTCTTGTATGAGTTCCCCGCTCTTGCTGTTTTAGGATTATTTACACAAATCTAAAGGCAAGTGCTGAGGGTGTTGGCCCTTGGCAACATATAGTTACACAAGTACATACATTTGAGAATGTTCTAGAATGTCACGCAATATTTCCTTATAAGGATACACACACATGTGGACACACACGACACTCATGCGTGTACTGCTCCAAACTTTTCGACCTCTTGACCTGTGATATGACGGTTCCTTACGCAAGAGACCAGAATTCTTAATGCTGGTTCACCTTGTACAGAATTACTAAAATCTCTTTTCACTACAATGTTGTGACATACATGTATTCATACATGAATCGCACATACATGTTACACCTCCCCTCTAAAAGAAAGCTTTGCCTATTGTGAAAACTTTAGCGAAATATCTTATTTTTGCTCTTAGTCCTATAGGCTACAGAGGTCTTATCTTTCTCAGAGATATTTTCCTCTGACGGGAGTGATTTAATTGACTGTAGTTGTCATTATGGAGAGCGAAAGTTCAGTGGACTCCTTAAATGAAGCTTGCTCCTCATTGGCGGATCTAGAGTGCAATACTTTGTTATTGGAACCTGTCGCAGTAATCTGTTCGTGTTATATTATTTGCTGAGCGCCTGTTATTGTTTCATTAGTTTTTTAAAATTTGGGTTCTTTGTCCTCCGGCTAGCTATTGTTACTCAGTCGAGCAAATATCTCTAAGCAGGGCGTGTAAACGGAAAGGAGTTGTTGCTAAAAGATAGCACTGTTAAAAGAATTTGTTTTTACACTTTTATTGCCGTCACACTTAATTAATTTCACATCTTTAATCTTGATACACGCCTGACTGAAACTGTTATATTTCCGAAGTAATTACTGTCGTAATAGTTGTCGCGTACCTACTTCACATTTTGTAACTAACTTTACGACGCGAGAGATTCTGTAGAACTGCGTAATGTGTACCTCGCGAGAGATTGCCGAGAACTGCGTGATGTGTACCTCGTGAATGATTCTTTAGAACTGCCTCACGTGTACCTCGCGAGAGAGATTTCTTAGAACTGCGCGATACTTGCTTTTGGCTCAAGAATTTATACTCCCTCACCCCGATATGCCTAAACATTATAATAGAGCTGCTATTGGTTACTAAATCGCGCCAACATTAGCGTCTGTTTTATAAGCCAATCATAATTACTAACACATATGCTCTAGGGAAGATATTCCCTCCATTTCTAAAGAAAGGCACGCTACCCTGACGTCATTTGTTTGTCTCTTCTAAGTGATAAACAACTCACCCCATCGCTTCATTTTTACCCACTCCTATTGCCAGTTTCAATGAGGCCGTGTAAACTTATTTCCTAGCAATGCTTATAGCTAACAAACATCTAAAATCATTGTCATATAATAATGTTAATTTACACTATATTTGCTCTGGCATTCACAGTGTTGTGATATAAAATACTGCCTCAAACCGTAACTCTGAATGTTTACACAAAAGCGATCTGTGGTATCCTTCCAACAAAGCTTAGGGGTACATTTATCCCACAACCAAAAGTTGCAGTTTCTACATCTTTTACAGCAACAACAACAACATAAACATAGCATCATCACGGAAGTTATAGTGCCAGTTACAATTGCTCATGTAGTTACATGAGCATTTGCTTTCATTTTTAATGTTCACTTCCACACAACACTGTTAACTTATCTTCTTTTGGTGACACAAATAACCATTGACTGCTTAAGTACAAAGGTGTCCAAATGTCTTTTCCAATTGAATTACTCTTACATTACAATTGTTAGGCATTGTGGTAGTGGGAGTGTGGCTTCACAGTCCATCTCAAGTATGTAGGTGGATAAAGAGATATTTTCAATACACACAAAAAGAAAAACATTTGGTTGAAAACACCCACTCAACTCAATTGCTGACATTTTACCATAATGCTGTCTGACTGCAACACTAAAAATGTATTCCACGTTTGGATTTCCAAAAAAAATGTGTGTTAACATTTTTCTTTACTGGGAAGGGAAGGATCTTATAGAGATGATAGAGAGTAGGAGACACGAGAGGAATTTCTAATACATATACCAAAAATTGCTGATGTGAATAGATATGGGGTACAATTATCTTTTGAAGTTCAGGAAAAGGTAAGTCACGGAAATCCAGTCCCCCTGGCAGACATTGTGTTCTCATAACCTGTTATACTTTTTTCAGTTGTAATAAATTGCGGCCTGCAGAGTTCCCTGCTCTGCGCGAACGAAGGCATTTAACAAAATTTCGAATGAATGTTGGCATTTACCTACTCCTCTCTGTTTTATCCTAATTTGCTCATTGATTGCATTAATACTTGTAATTTCCACCTTTAGCTTATTTAGCTCACTCGATGTGTAATTTACCAATATATCTAAACGATGTTTCAACACTCATTCATTTTGATTTATCTTTTGCATAGTTAAATTTACAGAAAGTATGCAGGATCTTATAATTGTCATTTGTTCTTTAGAAATTTGCAAAACCTCTGCCTGCTCTTCTTCCAACTCTGAAATGTGTTTATTATATTCTTCAGCATCAGAGTGTGTTAAAAGTACCAAACAGTATTTTGGCTATGCTTCCTACAAAATTCAAAACACCTCTTTTTCATATTTTTGTTTTCTTTAAAGAATTTGTCTTGTGAGTCAGTTAAATATGCAACAGCTAAATATTTTAAGTTAGTTATAACTAACGTTAAATATGCAACTGCTAAATATTTTAAGTTAGTTATAACTACTTTTCGTTTCATTCGATAGAATAGAATTGATTCTCCCTCGTCAAAGTAAATGCCTGTTTCTGACTGCAACTTGTATTTCTTGTGCCTTAAAACGTTCCCATCACAATGTTGTTGTTAATACCGTTGCCCAAACTATAATTAGTTTCATGCTTCTTTTTCCTGCAAAGAAGTGAAGTAGATATTTAGCGCATTACTATGTATTTCCTGTGTTTTACGTTTACGTAACTCCGGAATGATGGCATTTGGCCCTTTTATTTGCTTAATCTCTTAAGGTCCCTTCCACATAGGTCCAAACTTATGCCTGTCTACTACATTCAACGGCACTAAATCATTTATCTTAAATTCAACTTTATTGGTTTTAGTTTTCTCCTGCCGCCCTTTCTTAAATTCAACTAATTTCTCTTTGGCTATCTCATGGCAACTTTGAATTCTGAACCTGACATTCTGCACAATATCATCATAATTGTACAAAGGTTGTGGTGTGGCTTGCAGCACTCCTGCTATTTTTCACTTTTTCCCAAACAACAATTCATAAGATGAGAATTTGGTGATTGTGTGTGGTGTCGTGTTTTAAGCAAATCTTGGGAAAGTAACCATCATCCCAATCCAATGCTTTTTCATCACAAAAATAACGTATATACGCTACTAATGTCTTTTAGCTTATCTCTAGAGCACCTTTGCTCTCAGGGTGATAAGCTGTAGCATTTGTTTTCTAAATTCTAATCAATTTGCAAATTATTTTAAACATGTCTGACATAAAATTTGTAGCTTGATCTGTGACTCTATAATTTGGAATACCATACGTTAACAATATCTTATTTACAAAAGCATCTGTTGCTCCCTCTACTGTCTGATTCTTTATTGGTGTTGCAACAACATAATTGCACAAGTTATCTAAGCAAGTCAAAACATATTTGTTACCACTTTCTGTTTGAGGTAAAGGTCCTGCCACATCTAAGTACATCTTAATCCATGGGTCGTCCTGAGTATCAGTAACTTCTAACTGCTGTTTTGCTTTATGAGATGACTCTTTGTTCTTTTGACAAATATCACATCTTTTTATATACTCAGATACATCATATTCTAACCCCTCCACGTAGTGTATAGTTTTATTCTTTGTATAGTTCTATGAATCCCTTTTTGGCCTCCTACTGGTCAGTTATGCACTTCATTAATAAACTTTGCCCTTTTATCATTATGTACTTGCTCTGCTTCAACAGATAGACATTCCACAGGATATCTACTTAAACTATCTGCATTAAAATTACTTTTACCTGCTCCATAGTGAATCTCATAATCATATTCTTCAAGTAAAAGTCTCCACCTCATTAACCGAGAACTCGGTTCTTTCACATTAAAGATCCAAACTAGTCCTTTGTGATCTGTAACAACTTGAAATTTTCTTCCTAACAGATAAGGTCTGTAGTGTTTACAAGCCCATAAAAACGCTAAACGTTCTTTCTCCATCGTACTGTAATTGATTTCAGAATTATTAAGGGTCCTGCTTGCAAAAGATAAAGGTTTGTCTTGACCTTAGCTTTCCTTGGCTAGGTATAGCACCAATCGGATATCCACCAGCATCTGTCGTCAATATAAAAGGTTTTATGAAATACGGATATTCTAGAACTGGAGCCTTAGTTCACATCTGCTTTATAACCCGAAACTAACTTGTCCCTTTTCCGTCCAATTCCATTGAACGTCATTTTTCAATAAACCTGTTAATGGTTGTGCAATTACACTAAATCTATGTATGAACTTTCTGTAGTAACCTGCTAGACCTAAGCTCTCTCGCTTTGGAATAAAATGTTAAACGACAAATATGGCAAACTCGCATAAATAGCTTGTAAGAATGATCTAATATATTTAGGGTTCTTCGGTACTGGGTATTCTGTTACTGCCTATACTTTCTTGGGGTCGGGTTTGACTTCTTTCGCTGTCACAACATATCCTAAGTAATTTAATTGTAATTTCAAGAATTCACACTTATCAGGCTCAATTTTTGCATTATATTTCCTCAGCTGGTTAAACACGTCTCTCAACTTCCCATTGTGTTCTCCTAAGGTTTCCCCCTATATTAATATGTACATATCATCCATGTACACAAAATATATATCACCTATTGAACCGCGCAACGCCGAGTTCATCATTTTTTGAAAGGTTGCGGGTGCTGATTTAAGACAAAATGGCATTCTTTTGTACTCAAAATGACCATTGGATGTGCTAAAAGCGGTTTTGCACTGATCTTCAGGTGCAATGGGAACCTCAAGATAGCCACTAGTGCAATCTAAAGCTGAAAAATATCGCGCTCTTCCTGTCTTATCTAAAATGTCCTGGATATTTGGCACAGGATAACTATCTCCCACTGTTACATAATTTAAATTCCTAAAATCTATACAGATGCGCCACTTTCTCTTTCCGGGTGCATCTAGCTTCTTTGGTACAGCGATTAATGGAAAATTCCACTCGCTTTTGCTGGGTGTAATTATTTCCTTATCTAGCATTTATTTTACTTGTTCTCTTATTTCCAGCCTATGCGCTTCAGCTAATCTGTATTTTTTCAAAGTAATTGCCCTACCTTTAGGAATGGAAGGTGTTAGTATATAGTGTTCAGCTGCTGTGGTGCTTGTCAGTTTACCACCTGGCAACTTAAATATATCTGCGAACTCTGAACAAATATTCCTTTTTTTTTAATTAATCATTAATTAGGGTCGCTTCAACTTCAAGGCCATATCGCGATCAGTGTAAAAACAATAACAACAATATCATACAAATGCTGGTAGTGATGCTTTCAACATTGGTGAACATAGTTTCAACATTACTAAACGAATTATTTACATATTTTGTAACATAATTACGGCATTAGTGAGCATGATTACAAATGTTTAAACTTAATTACGAAAGTGGAACAGAATTAGGACATTTATAAACATAGCGACATTTTTGTGATATTACAGTTCTGTGTTAAAATTTGCTTATATTTGTTTACAGAATTCAGCAATGTTACAAAATTCAATAATTTTATTACATTACATGTAGTTTCCAAGAGCTTCTGTTACATCACGGGGAACGATGGTGATGATGGTATTTCTTACATTCCTCTATAATGTGTTTGGCAGATATGACTACGTTACAGTGCTGCAGATAGGAGGAGAAGTTTTATTAAGTAAGTAGTTGTGGGCAAGTTTTGTGTGTCCGATACGAAGACGGGTGATGAGAACTTGCTGTTGGCGAGTAGGATTAATTACTGGACACGGTCCTCAGAATGGGGATGTAATTTCTTGAAGTTTGCTGGTGGATGATTCCAACCAGGTAGTATGCCAGTTGAGGTATATTCTTCTCTTGAGATGTGTGGTTACATCGATATGAGGAGAACCGATGTCTTGTTTCTTGTATAGGCAAACGAGTTGCTTCTTTTGCTGCTATACCGGCTTGTTCATTTCCAGGTATACCTTGATGCGAAGAGATCCAGTTAAGGTAACGTGTTTTGATTCCATCGTATTTGGGTGTACAGGTTTTGGATTTCTTCTATTATTGAATTTTTTGCATATTGTGTTTGTACGGCCATTATAGAATACTGGGAATCAGTTAGGACTAGAAAATGGGAATCGTTTTGGTTCTTTTTTATGCTTTCAAACGCCTGTTTGATAACATAAAGTTCAGCGGAAAAAACTGTATAGAATGTTGGTAAGGTATACAGGCTGCAACAAAAATGTGAGGCACAAATTACAGGACACATTCCTCACACGTAGACGAAGAAATTATGTTATTTGAACAAGGGTCTGGAAACGCTTTGTTTCCATGTTACAACTTATTTTCACCAACTCATTAATCATGGGAAACACACACGAACAGAACGTTAGAATCATGGGTAACATGCATCCGTGGTTACGTCTTGTTGCGCTGTCATTATCGTAGGTGCACCGCCAGTGTTTTGTTTTACATGTCCCTGTTGCCATGCGACTTACCTCATTGCTTGTTTACAGGTAACATCAACTGTTCCAGTGAGCAGTACGACCTTGGCAAGCACGCGGGTTACTACGTACTAGTAGAGTTGATCACAGACTTGACTCGTGCAATGGCAGTGTACACAAATGCAGAGATGGCAGATGCCCATTTATGTATGGATTAGCAGGCGGCAACGGCGCTTGCGCTCAAAGTTTGTACCGGGACGGATTTGCAGGACGAAGGTGACCCGACAGAAAACTTTTGAAGCCATTGATCGTCGTCTTAGGGAACTTGGGGCATTTCAGCCTGATACTCGCGACCGGGGTAGGCCTAGAAGGACGAGGACACCGCAACGGGAAGCGGCAATTCTTCAGGCAGTTGACGACGACGACCCTAGTGTCAGTACAAGACAAGCTGCAACAATGAATGTTGACCACCACATGACTGTTTGGCGAGTGTTACATAAGATCCGGCTGTATCCATACTACTTACAGCGTGTGCAGGTACTTTCAGCAGCAGCTGATTTTCCTGCACGGGTACGCTTTTACGAATGGTTTACGCATGTCAACACTAATTTTAGTGTAACGGTGCTGTTCACAGATGAGGCGTCGTTTCAACGAGATCAGATTGTAAATTATCACAATGCGCATGTATGGGCTGACGTCAATCCTCACGCAACTGTTGACGCAAGTCACCAACAAAGATTTTGTGTCAATGTTTGGGCCGGCATTGTTGGTGTCTGTTTGGTAGGGCCTCACGTTCTTCCACCCAGGCTCAACTGACAAAGCTACTATAATTCCGTAGAGAATGTTCTACCTGATCTGTTGACAGATGTGCTTTTAGCTGTGCGACAAAACTTGTACTTCATGCACGATGGGGCACCTCATTTTAGTGTTAATGTCCGTCGCCTCTAAATAACAGATTCGGTGACAGATGGATAGGTAGAGGTGGACCAATTGCCTGCCTCCACGCTCCCCGGACCTATACTTCTATTTGTGGGGCATTTGAAAGCTCTTGTGTATCGAACCTCAGTACCAGATGTTCAGAGTCTCCGTTCCCGTATTATGGAAGGCTGCGAAACCATACGCAATACTCCAGGGATACATCAGCGCATTCGGGATTTACTGCGACGGCGGGTTGATGTATGTATCAATGCTCACGGAGGTCATATTGAACATCTCGTGTGAGAAACAGGTATGCTGGCACGTTCTATTCTTGTGTGTTTCCCAAGATTAATGAGTTGGGGAAAATGAGTTGTAACATGGTAACAAAGCGTTTCCAGGCCCATGTTCATATAACATAATTTCTTCGTCTACATTTGAGGAATGTGTCCTGTAATTTGTGCCGTACATTTGTGTTACAACCTGTATAGCATATTGCTTTAGGATATACTACTGCACAGGCAGAGCCAGCTTCATTTTTGGAGCCATCGGTGTAAATATGTATGTGTTTTGAGTATTTAGCATACATTTCATTGAAGAGTAGTTGATATGTAGCTCCAGGAGTTGAACTCTTTGGGTATTTTCTTAATTCGTTGTTAATTGGTGGAATACTTCTCTTCCACTGTGGATTTTAGTTGGTAATGTCCTAGGTGATATTTTGGGAAGAGATGTGCTATATTCATTAAGGTATTGCTTCAACCTTATGGAAGAGGGTATTGTAGATGGTGAAGAAGCTGCTGTTCCTGGTGTTATTTTGAGAAGACACATGGATAGAATATTGAGTTCGGAGTTGCAGCTATATTTAAAGCATACGTTATGCTAAGCTGTCTCCTTCGAAATTGCAGCGAAAGCTCATCAGCCTCTATTTGTAAGCTGGAGATGGTACTGGTTCAATAAGCTCAGGCAAGGAAATGTGTTATTACTCTCTGTAGGCCAGACGCACGAATTAAACCAGGCTGTAGTAACTGATGTTCAATAAATCTAACTCCTTTTTCTTTCGTGAGGAATTGAACCACCATCTCGCTATAAGGAAGTATAGATATTGTTTTAGCTAGCATATAATCATTTTGTAGAAGCTAGTCTTGCCCTAGTATCATACCGAGGTTCTTAGGCAATTGATCAACAACGTATTATTCTTACTTAATTGGGACCTGGCAATCATTCAGGGTTAATGTAACCTTTCCATTTGCTTTAAACTTGTTTCCACCAAGACCTTTAATTTCTATTTGCTCCTTCCTTTGGGCAGTGTTCCTAGCAAGAGAATCTTCCTTTACTAGTGATACTTGTGCCGCTGCATCAAATAATGCTATCCCTATGCCATCCTTCAACTCTTGACGTAAGAGATAAGCCTTATATGGACCCACTTCCTTGTCTTCTTATATAACAGTTGGTGACTTCTTATCGCCGCTTAATAGCCCAAGACCACAATAACTTAATAAAGAATATACTTCATTTATCTCTAATGTGCACTGTGTAAAAACCTTTGGTGATTCCTTATCACCTCTTGCTATTTTGCAGCCTCTACTTCGAGCTGTCTGTGACTGCTCAGGCAGCTCTACTGTTTGCCCGTTTCCCGACCTACGACTACATTGTCGAGTCTCGTGCCCTTGGCACATCTTGGGGCTTTCTTGTAATCTTTTGCAGTATGCTCCGAACCTTGACATCTGAAGCACTGAACACCTGATGCCATATTAACCTCTTTCTTTATTTGGGTCCCTGATCCCTATCTTTCTTTGTTCCTGGGTCATACCAACTTCCTATTCGATTAACTTAGCTGCCGTTAAACCCTTGTGATATTACTTCACTACTTCTTCTTGGAGCGCAGTCTTCGCTAATTGAGCTAATGAACCCTCCTCCTCTTTAGCTTTCACACTGTATTTAATCCTTTCAACTTTAAATCGTGCAATGAGATTTCCTTTTAAAGCATACTCCTATCTGGGATAAGTCACCATCGGCATATCTAGCGTTATCTCTGTGTTCCAGCTTTTCTAATCTATTTCTAACTTCTCTCCTAGGATCTACTGCCACTGCGTCAATACGCGAGCCCCATTGAGCTACATTTACACTCGTGGTTTTTTTATGTGAATAAAACACCAGCGTTCTGTAGTGCACGTCTTACTGAAAAGTTCTCTTCCAGAATGGCTTTAACTTGATTGCATGTTTCCCCTTCTCCTCTAGCTAGAAGTCTATTCTTTGCATCGCCAGTAATATTTGATTCAATGAACTTTAAGAGAAGCTGTTGTTTACTTGGATCTTATACTTAGGTCGCGGCTTCAGTTCCCTGAATGAACTCACGCAAGTTTTTAAGGTTGCATTCAGATGGTCTAGGAATTCAATTGCTCCAACAACTGAAATATAATCAACCTCATTGGTTTCTGCCATGGTTGATGGACTATCCCGCTAAAAGATGTAGGGTAGATGGAGGTGCACAGTTTGGCTTCCAGTGATGGCCTATTCGGCTCCCCTCAGGGTAGAAGTACCACTCCAGTGCACGCTATCACCTGCTGAACACCAAAGTCATCCCTCGGGCTCGGCTACGGCTGCTTATGGTTGCCTCCAATTCACGGACTTAGATCCAAAGGCTGATGAACAGGTACCACGGGCCCTTTTGGATTCCTTCGAAGCGTTGTCCCCTCGAGGAAGGCTTGGTCCCACCTCGGTACAGAACCAATTCCCTCCGGTCTGGTCAGCTGCTGAAATCCTAAAACCGGCGAATTAGCTCTCCCCTATCCCACCGAGCTGCCACCATAAAATGCTCTCAGCTACCTGCATTGATAACCATAAGACTGAGTTTAAGGATAGACGTTGGTAAGGAGTCGAAGCAGGTCGTACTCAAGGAGAGCAGGAGGTGCTTGGGTGGTTTCAGCGACTAACTCCAGTGAAGAAGAAGGAAGATCTGTTAAGCAAACTGACGTAGTGTCCTGTAGAGCTCTCTTGGGTGAGTCCCTCGCCCTTGCTGTTTTAGGTTTTATTTATACAAATCTGAAGGCAAGTGCTGAGGGTGTTGGCTCTGGGCAACAGATGGTTACACAAGTACATACATTTGAGAATGTTTTAGTATAATGCCACGCAATATTCCCTTATAAGGACACACACACACATGTGGACACACACGACACTGCGTGTACAGCTCCAAAGTCTTCGACCACTTGACCTGTGATATTGTCATAACCTCTTACATTTTCACATATTACAGGGGGTAGAGCATGGTACCGAATTTTTAAATCATAGCAATCTACACGAGGTCCGAAGGGGCGAGCTCAACAAAGTTCCTAAACATCTGAAAATTCTTAAAAATATCCCTAGGTCATTATGGGGAAGGAAAGAAGGATCTATCTACATTATTAAATTACATGGTAAAAGTTTAGATGGAAGGATTTAATTACAAATTAGAAACGATACATGTTACCTTCTGTTTGACGGAGCGTCCTCCTACATGTGCACTACTCGCTATATCACAAGAGACAGACTCAGCGTCATAGACGCTTCCACAATCTACAGCCGGTTTTCCCCCACTCTTATTGCATCATTGCCGGTCCGTACTGCCAACTTAAAATAGACCAAACAATGTTGCCATAACCACATGTTATAAATGTATTACCACAACCAAATGCCACATCTCCCCCTGGCTACCCAAGTCGACGTGCCCGTCGAAACAAGTAGGGTTTCTTTTAAACAAAATTACAGAAAAGGAAATGACATACTTCACAAACTTTTTACGAAAAAAAACGAAACAATATCTGGATGTTTAAAAAGATAAGAGAAGCAGAAATGTCTCTCAAAGAAGAAGTTGAATATTTGAATGCCTGTTAACATGTGTGTGAAGCTTATACAAACAATGGAGTCTCGAGTGCCACCGACGATAGTTATCAGGATGTTATCCCGTCTGTTTAAGTGATCCCCGCACACGCACATTATACATTGCTGCCCCTGTTACACCCGCACTACACTGCACTGCACCAAGTCTCGACGTAACTGTCCATGGGTGGGACTTCAACATCACCCACAACGACAAAGTTTCAGCCGCAGAGTCTGTTGATGCAAGTCACTGCTGATGTGGGGTGCAATCGCTGGCTTGGATTGCCCCCCAATAGTGGCTCCTTTTGAAACATGCAGTGTAGTTAACGAACAGCAATCAGCTCTCCTTGGTGTATATATGCAGCCTCAGGCGTGTTTGTACAGCGGGGTCACTCCACAGTGGACACTCGTGCTCCGCAACCAACAAAATCACTACAACATGAATTACAAACAGGTATAACTTGTGCTCCCAAAAGATCATCATACATGGAATAAGAAAATAGTATGCCATTTAAAATAATATGAACAGAAAATTCCACAACTTTGGCAAAAGTTTACAAACATTTAATCTTAGTACTGAGAAGAGAAAAAAAATGATTACATATTGACATAAAACTGAATTTTTCAAAGGGTTACAACCTAGAATTTTACAATAAATATTTAAGAATCAAAGTAAACAGACATGAAAGGGTCAGAATACATGAATATTATGTCAATTATATCCATTGTCTACACATAATAACACAATACAAATATAGCAAATCATTTGGGATCCCAATATTAAATCTAACCAGCTGGTACAACTAACTAACAATATAAATAAGTGCACCTATCATTCATTCATCAGACATACATACATACATACATACATACATACATACATACATACATGCATTCATACATACATACATACATACGAAACGAAAGCATTCATAATAACCATAACACTCACTTGAATAACTACCCAAAACTACTGTAAACATTACTACATGCTTCAAAATATGCACCTCATTACATGCGTCAAACTACAAATACTCATGCTTCACTCTCAATAACACAAATTCTCCTTCACTTTACTATGTTTATCCCCCCATCCTTCTCATTAGTATCATTCTTGTGATCATCATCATCATCATTCCTATCATCGTCATCCTAGTTCTCATCATCATACACAGTAATTACTGAGAAAAGAAAATATTCACTGACATGTCTCATTCAACTAGCTACAAAATCAAAGATACCTGACATAGGCATAAACTGAACAAATCACATTAACATTTCAGGAATGACACAAATAACATAGCATTACACTGTTGCATCCACATCTACCGAATCAAGATGAAGCTGGAAAATAGATGGTACTAAAACTTGTTGCATAAACTCAAAAAATTATTCTCATTGCTTTATATTTCTTTAGTGAGCACATCGCACACGCTATACTGGGTATATTTCAGCAACACCAATATGCAGAACATCTCTTGACTCGTCACAACGAATTTCCAGGTACGTGTTAGCCCTTCTGAAAACTCAAACATTCAAACTTCAAGGATACATTGTAGCTACCCCATCGAAGCTGACATTACTCATCAGTCATCACATCTCAGTACCACCATCGGGGTTACTCTTTGGCACTCCGACCGAGGCAAATCTTCCATATACTACTCACATAACCTCACACATACACAAATTTATGCAACAACTTCTGCAAAGAAAGATCACAGCATCATAATGAAACACAAAACCAAGCCAAAAGAATGCAACAGAATAAAGCACATCATTACTAAGGTAACACTTTCACATATCATTCCTGGAAGTCAAAGGAAATTAAACACAGTACACATCAAACCAATACAGTGCAGCATAAAATAACAAACCAAATAATCTCTGTTGCCCAAAAGCAAAATCCAAAATTTTGGTTACAGAAAATGGTGACAAACTTTCAATTTAGCAGAGACATACATAGCACACTTCATTCCTGAAAAGCAAAGTCTAATTAAGCATTGGTCAGTGAAGCAAAATAAAAATTTAGCATACCTGTCTTAATTGTGAAACTTTTCAGTTGTTCAAAATATACATACCACACTTTGGTACACAGAATGTGCACATACTTACAGTTTGTTTTTCTTTTCTTTTTACCACAAAATTCCAGTGCAACTTTCCAATTCTGGTAACACACACTTCACTTCTTTTTTATACACACACGCAACGTGATACACAAAACACGTGAACTGTAAAAAATTTGCTTCACATTCTAGAATTCTTGCTGAAGAGCCAAACCACGCAAAGATTACGCAACATTATGCAACACACGTGCTTACATAAAGGTTGCAAGAAACATGCACCAAAAATACGGTAATGCGTAGAAAACCAAAACCAGTATAAAGGAGAATGAAAGCTCCAAAAATATTACTAATTAGCACTGAAATTCTTAAAAATATCCCTAGGTCATTATGGGGAAGGAAAGAAGGATCTATCTACATTATTAAATTACATGGTAAAAGTTTAGATGGAAGGATTTAATTACAAATTAGAAACGATACGTGTTACCTTCTGTTTGACGGAGCTTCCTCCTACATGTGCACTACTCGCTACATCACAAGAGACAGACTCAGCGTCATAGACGCTTCCACAATCGACAACCGGTTTTCCCTCGCTCTTATTGCATCATTACCGGTCGGTACTGCCAACTTAAAATAGACCAAACAATGTTGCCATAACCACATGTTATAAATGTATTACCACAACCAAATGCCACAACATGACAGTTCCTTACGCAAGAGACCAGAGTTCTTACACTGGTTCACCTTATACAGAATTACTAAAATCTCTTTTCACTGCAATGTTGTAACATACATTACACACTCGTATTACATTGTATCCATACATGAATCAGACATACATGTTAACCAATACACATCGATAATGTTAATAGTAATTGAACATTCCTAATGCACTTAAACAGCGTAGATACGCAAAGAAGGAAAAACCAGAATATACTTGGAAAAAGTAGCCTTAGGCGTTGGAAAGTTCAGACACTTAGCAGAAATATTTACACAAAGCGAAACAAAGGCCGGTGAAGAATCTTTAGAAATTATTGCTCTCCCTAATACGGACGCCGGGAGCACTCACTGTGAAGAAAAGTGGGCAAGCCATCGAACATTCTAGAAGCTTTTTACACCGCTAAAATGCTATTGGCAGAAGTCAGGAAAAACGCAAATTTTCAGAACCAATGATAAAATTAGAATTAAAATCCACCAATGTAAATATTACGATAGTTCGCTAGGAGGTGGAAATAGAGGCGTAGCGATATCGAAGCGTCCCTCGCAAACAAACTCTTACCCAAACACTCTGGTACTAAATTTATATACTTACGGGTGTGCTATACTGTCGTCGAAGACACAACGCCAACTTCATAAATGCGGTCCCCACAGATTTGATACACATTTGATTTACACATTCAATGCCGCGAACTTTAATCAGTGCTTAATATAATCGCAAACGACGACGGGAGCGAGTAATTAACATGGAATCCTACGAGTTCAGAGGAAATATTTCAGACAGCTAAAATACTTCGTCATAACAATGAAATACACCAAGGGTTAGTCAGTATCGCGGAAAATAAAGAAAACGCCATCGGTTTAGTGATTGCACACACACACACACACACACACACACGCGCGCGCGCGCGCGCGCACACACAACTACAGAAATTGTAATTTAATTACACAATCATGAGATGGTATAATAAATATTAAGATAGTAAAATAACTCTAGGATAATTATTTCATTATTAATACTCAATCTTACCCATGCTGAGAAAATAAAGAGTCGTAGCCGAGGCTAATTACTCCAACACCGTGAGCTTCATTTATACCGCCGCAGATGAATACAGTTTAACTCCATTACTTAAGCCTTTACAAGTGTTGAAACATGTGGTTTCTAAAACTGTAAAACTGTCAAAGTCAAAAGTGAAAAGGGATGTGTTTTACATTTACAGAATACTGAATTGATAAATTTCTTTATATTTGTATTGATAATACATAAAATGTTTTATTTGGATTTAGAGCTAATACCTCGAACATTTCAAACTAACGAGTTAGCAAGCAATATGCATAGTAATTAGCGCACAGTATTAGAGTTATTTTGTTACAATAATTTATACTGTGAGAAATAGCATATGGGTTTAACACCAATCAGAGTATAACACTTCTATTCATCACCACCACATTTTAATGCTCCTTGTTATGTATAAATTCTGCAAGATATCAAATGCTGGCAATTTGTTGACGCTATTTTAGAACTTTCAAGGACTTAATGACGGAATTTGTGGTAATTTAAGGGCGTAAATGAAATAGAACATTTTAAACATCGGAAAAGGTGAAGCCACTATTGTGCCAGTTGATTCCTTGCTACAGATGCCCTTGTTTTGATAATTTCGTCAGTCTTAAGTACTAACACATAGATTGAAAGAATAACTAACAAAATCGCGAAATTATCGCCTCCTGGTTAATATTGAATTAGATTGATTCTGCATCCTAAGGACTAAAAGTACTTCATTTTGAAAACATTCCATTTGGAAGCAGCCATTAAATCGAACATAAATTATTGTTATTTATAGGTGAATTAAATCATAAAATGCCAAACCTCTTAAGGTTTGATTATTACAGTACCCCGAATATCAATATTTTGAAATCTCTCCCGATCAATAACAATAGAGAGGACCAGGAGCTTTCCTTTAACAGTGGGCGATATTCATATAATAATACTAATAATAATAATAGCATACAAAGTGAAAACATTAAAGTATATTCATTGCCTTATTTTGTTCTCCACATTCATTACTAACATTTATATTTTTCTGTATTGTAGTGAATCTTTGCATCTAATTGTTTGTAATTTTTTTATGTTCCCTTGTTTATCCAGTTTATGATTACTGTGTTTTACTGTTTACTTTACCGCTTATTAACGTAATTACACATACAATACACACAAACACCCATGCCCATGGCGGGATTCAACCCGCGACCTTCAGCTTGGCGGAGCGCCGAAACTGTATGCTCCAGTATTGAAGTCCACGATATCGTCCACCAGACACTTTCCGTTCCTCAATGACTTTGAAAGACTTAAATTACCCAGTCTCTACACCTGGCTGCATGCAACAGTTTAGATTTATGTTCTGTTTCACTTTTAGATCACTAAGTTTTGAGAATGCCACTACGGGACAAGACGAGGTAACGGGATAGGTTTTATAGCAGCAAACCCAAAAGGTACTCCTATTTTATAACTTTTCTCATTTACATTTGTGGAGAAACCTGTACCCATCTGAATGTTGACATCTTTCCTATGACTCTCTGTGAATGCAGGTTTTAAATAAGCAGTCGTGCAACGCGTGTCAGTACTTAAGAGTTAGCAGGGTTATTAGAAATCCAAATAAGGCAAATTAAACATATACTGAGTGTAGATATGCTGTGTCTTTCGTGTGAAGAATTACCAATTTCCTCTTGATAGTATAATTAATAAATTATATAGCAGGGTTATTAAAAAGGGCAGATTCCAAGTTTATCTAAGAAACTGTGAGACAGAAACGTATTTTGCATGTCACTTTATAAAGGAACGTTTTAATTTTTCTTTTCGTTGCATCTATATGCATTTATAAAAATATGCATATATGACGGAGCATTAAACAATAGTTCATTTCTTGCAACATGCAAATCAGTTGGTTGAAGTTATAAAACTTACGGCACACGTAAATTTGCTGAAGATGAGGTGGCTGTTTGTTGGTCTACTACAGAAGTGACTTGCAGCAGTTGAACAATAGATTTAGAGCAAGCTGTAGAACACAAGATTACTTTTCCTGTGCTCACTTCCACTCAATACCATAAAGCAGTCACTCAATAACATAAAGCACTGCTTTATGGATTTGAGTGGAATTTCTAAGACGGCTTTTAAAAACTCTGAACCTTCCTGTATTCATTAATGTGCTTAATATGTTTTTGACTTTCACGGTTTGTTTGAAATAACAATCTGTAATATTGCCATTCTTCCTGGATAAGCCTGTATAAAACTGAAGTCCATTATAAACAATTCGAGAGTAATGGAGCTACAAACAGTGATATGAAATTAAGAGTAAGAGCATCCAGAAACAACTACGTATGCATCGGCATTATTAGACACTATTTCCTACCACTGCAATGATTAACACAGAATATCCGTATGTATTCCATGAAAGGATGTTCAAAGCATTTCCAGTTCACCGTTCTAGAGTGCGAAGAGTAAACCACGAACTTTTACCAAAGGTACAGTTAAATTTTGACACCGCTGATTCTATATATTTAAAAGCTGCTTATAGACATGTGAGCGAAAATCCGTGCTGCGCCCAAGAACCAAAAGCGAATACGCTCGCGACGCTGCTCAAGCTGAATAACACGAGCCGGGCATCCATAGCGCGAACATCCAGCTCCGGAAGTGACGCATAGAAAGCAACATGAAAGTAGCTGGGCACGCACTCAAGGTTTGTATGTACTGAAGGCAAATTAAGTATATAGGGAACCTTTTTTTAACTTCTTTGCTACCTTTGTGCACCCTGAAGAGCGTGACTGGCATGACCGGTTTCCTACGTGTTGTGTTTTCAGGTTGTGTAGTAATAAAGCAGGCAGGGATCGATAAAAATAAACAATTCTTGCTTTCATAGCAAACATTTCGGATTTAGGAAAAGAGAAACATTTGAGAATACGTCGGAAATCTATTATATTTCGGAACATTTGGGTTCGCCTTGAACCTGTCCCAGGTTATACGATTAAGATAATCAAGGTTTAATGCGGACTCCTACTCATGGCCCTCATATTGCAGTAAAGAGCATTCACATGAATAATCCAAGATCCAAGGTTCGAGTTCTACCCATGGCATCTAATTTTTCAAGTCAGATCAGAGCTGTAGTCAGGAGGGGGTTGGACCCCTTACTAAAAGAATGTAAAAATTACTAGAAAAAATAGCTTCGTTAAAATAATTACCACCTTTCTCGTTTAGCGGGAACGAGACACTTCGTATTGTATCACTAATAGCACTATATATTATGCCGCATGTGTTGGACAATATGACCAAAGTTGACAGCAACAGAAATTGTACTTTAGATGGCTTTGGTACAACCATGTTAAGATATCAGGGGCATGGGGTCATGTTTTCGTTGCGATGCTAAACTTGAGGTGTTTTCAAATTAGTGTAACATCTTCCAGTTTAGAACATAGAAGCCCTATTTTGTAGCGATATAAAATTGCCTGCAACGGTAGTATAGAATACCTCACAGTGGTCATTAATTCTCATTCACAACATATTTGCGCTTAGAATACGCAAAACATCCTATCCCAAATTAAATACCAATTTCTGCACCTTAATCTGTGAATATAAAAATTATTTAGTTAAATATTTCAACTCAGAGTAAATTCATATTTAACATTTGAATTGATACAAATTGTTTAAAAGATTGATCCCCATAATAACCCCCTTAATAATTTTCTGACTACGCTACTGAATTAGATTTCACCCTCCAAAAATTTGTATTTTATGCACTATTTTCCTCTCGTTTTCACCATAAAATTATACTACGCTTGCATGCTTGAGAGTATCTACTACAGTGTCGAAAACATAGCTTGCCTTGAATGCATGGACCAAGATTAATGCAATACCGGAATTTAAAAAGCCAAACATGCCTGGTTCTCTGAAGTATGTAGTTAATGGACACCCCTTGACAGGACGGATCGGATCGAATCGATAGTTCTCAGTCCAAAGTTTAACATGCATATGTACACTTCTAGAGTATTTCACGTCCGTTAATCGTCCTATATCTTAGGAGAAAGCACTTCGTTTTCTAGGTTAAATAAAACTCTTAGAACACCGTCAGGTTGTAGTTTCTAAACAGTAAAGTAAACCTAGGCCTGATATTGTGAATGATGTGCTCGCTTGCCTTTGCAACCTGATATTTTTTTTCGGTCTCTCTACCAGTTACCTGTGGTGCATAGAGGAAGTATTGTGTTCCATTCAGAAATGTATTATGTAATGTTATATCAATTACGAATTTTGAAATCCCCAGGATATAAACTCAGTAGGCGCCTTTTAAACGAAAAGGTCAACGCGGCACAAGGGTGCGTATGCCTGTCTATGAACAGAATAACTCAAAAACGAAATGGTGGATAAATATAACAATTTATATTTGAGCCAGATACCAATTAATGCTACCAAGCGAAGACTTTCAAGAGACTTACCAATCCCAAACAATCCTTTACATAGACAAATGTTAATTATTTGGTATTTTCTAAAAACATATCCGATTGATATATTGTCATAAATAAAGTATATATTTTTAATTTCATATGGATGTGAAGGTCCTTCCAATCTTATTGAATGTTATATAAGTTGGAAAAAGATAACATGCTACAGAAAACAAATAGAGATCTTTAAAACTACAATTTGGGTCAGGTAACATGTTTTTATGCAAAAAAATTATATTTCCCTCTGTGTATTTTGTGAGTGTTTTTTATTATTATTATTATTACTTTTTTTACTTTTTCTGGTTTAGTTTAGCAAACAAATTCTTTCTTATTCCGGATTTGGTACTCGCACAAGGTACCACTAATATTTATTTAAGTGAGGAGGATTTCTTTTCCTCCTTGCGTTTGTCTTTCTTCTATCTGGTTTTCGTTTATGTAGTTTTACATCATGTATTCACCTTTGTAGTTTACAGCCGGAATGATAGGAATGCGGTGGATCCCACACCTTTTTTCCCTATAGGCAAGAAAACTGCCTCTCTGGCAACGGAGATATTCTACATAAATGTAGAAGTTTAAATGGAGGCCGTAGCCCGTGACAGCGTAATGAACACACTGAGCTATAGTCCAGAGTGTAAGGTGCTTACCAGCCACCAAAACACGAAAATCTGGTCACAGTAAATAATGTGGGCGAAACCAATTGCTTACATGAGGATCAATCTCAGCGAGGTTGGCCCATAGTTTGGCACGTATCATAGCCATAATGTGGCAAGAAACCAAATGGTGCAACACGGTATCCGTATCTAAGCAATAAATGCAGGCATCCCGGTCTGGCATATGTATACAATGAAGACGTTCCTTCTTAGGTAAGAAATCCTTGTACATAAGTCATTAAATATCGTGCGTCGGAAGTTGACGCAGATCCGGTGGATGTCGGATGTGCAGCGTAGTGGACCCGTAGCACAACCATTTAGAGGTAAGCGTAGCTTCTGCCTCCCGCATTTTGTAACTCCTGCTGAGAAACAGTGCGACACATTTTAGCTGTACATTAAGTAACCCAAGTCCTCTGTACATAGGGTGGCGATATAACGAAGAAATGGAAACTTCAAAAATATTCTCCCGCCACACATACCACAAACTCACACCAGTGAGCCGTCTCGCGCAGGTGGACGGCAACACTCACCTGCGAGGTATACCGCAAGTGAGACAACACATACAAATGCAAAACACAGCCACAAATCCCTATGATACAGCTCCCTAGCTATAAAGCGAATATGATTTATCGTCGGTGGCCACTTCAAGGACTGCATTTCGCGTAGCATTTCTCAAAATTTTGAGATTCTGCACTGTGCACAAAGAAGGGATATGCGGCACCGTCTCCCAGTTTCCGAGAGGCAAAGCTTTCGACTTTTTCGTACTGATAATAAGACCAGAAAGTGCACCAAAGTTTAATGTTATTCACATTGACCACGTCCCAGTCTGTTGTCGATAATACACTAACATCGTTGGCATAGGCTAAATCGGTATCCCTGAAACGAAATTCCGGCAATGATTTGATCCAACTAATCAAGTAGGCGGTTCAAGGCCGGGCAACCCTGACGAACGGACCGTCAAACAGGTATAGGTACAGAAAGCAGCCCAGCTGATATTTATAGAGCAATTGTATGCATTGCTTTAACGCGCCGGAAAACACATGCCATCGCAGTGCCATAAAAAATAAATAAGCATGTGACGTGCGACGAAAATCTAAGGAAGCTAAAATTGCCGGTTGCCGAGTATGCTGGCAAAAAGCGACACTGTCACATAACATACAAAGTCCATCAACAATACTCCGACCAGACACTCCACATTTCTGTGCGGGATGCAGGATATCTGGCAGTAGGGGTCGTAATCTGCTAATAAGCACTCGCGCCAGAAGTTTATAGTCATAGGTTAGTAAACTAATGGGTCCATAGTTAGCGACATCGGACGAATCACCCCGCCTGAGTATAAGCGTTATAACTCCCTTCGTTTGCGAATCGCATAAACGTTTACCTTCCAGAATAACATTCAGAACATATACAAAATGATCGCCGATAACGTCCCAAACGACCGCATAAAACCCTTGGAGAATGCCGTCGGGCCTGGAGTTTTCGAACGTTTTTCTTGTAAGAGGGCGGCATAAACGTCTGTCTTAGGAATCGGGAGCACCAGTTCATCTGTCTCCTCAGAACCGTGCAATCTGGTAGGATGGAGGAAAGTGACAAGGGAGGGAGAGGGCCCCGGCTGAGTGACAAATAGTTACGTGTACAATAAACGAAAACACCATAAAATATCCTGTCGCTATGTAAATAAGGTTCCATTTGTATCACGGATGCTTAAAGTCATCCAGGGTGTGCGGCGTTTAAAATCGTACATCAGATGAACAAGATTCGCGGTTTCATTTAGAATTTGTTGCGAATCTTCTGCGAATCCGAGCACCTTCCATTCGATGTCAATAAATAGTAGTGATTTTAGCTTTGCAGTAACTCAGTTTACTACGTAGAAATGACGAGACTTGAGAATTCTCCTGGATATCCGAAAGACAGCGACAATAAAAATTTAAAAGGCATTCGTCATCTCATACGCAGCCCACGCGTAACATTTACAAAAGGCTTTAATTTTAGGCTTTACGAAAGGGTACCACCAGTCCGCTATATCGACATATTTACGTTTCTGGGACTGCCATGAACTCCAGGCCTTGACAAAGTCTTACGTAAGTTCCGGAGCAAATAAGACCGTTACATTCAGTTTTCAAAAATATCGCCCCATTGGGAAATACACAACATTCAATTTAAGATGCAAAATACAACTGCATGATCACGAAATGGAACACTCACCGTATTTAAACTCTTGAGTACTAGACGCCAAACCAGAGTATACATATAGTCTATCAAGTCTAGCTGCAGAATTACTAGAAAAACAAGTGAATTGTACAGAACGACGTAATGTGGTCCAGAGATCGACCATTCTCAACTGCGACGTCAACTCACGTAACGGCGCGCTAGGCTGTTAAACAACTGTCAACCAATAACCTGCATTTAACACGCAGTTAAAATTATTACCACCAAAAATATATCGTTCTGAAAGGTTACCAAACAGATAGGGCAACTTAAGTCTGAAAAAAAGACATTCTGTTCACCTCGCTTAGCACTTCCTGCTGCAGCATATATATTAACAAACAGGTGTCCTTGAAAACCACCAAAATACCTCGTCCCGATGGAAGTTTCTCAACCATTCAAAACTAATTCCGGCTTTTGTTAGAACCGCATTTCTCAGTGCCAATATTCACGTAAGCCGAGTAGTAGGTATCACAGAAAATTTCGAGGGTTTAACTTCCTGTCAAAATAAAAGATCAACGTAATGGCAATTTCGAAATGTTTGTAAGGACCTTAGTTTTATAAAATAATTACTGCAATTAAAATTAACAATAGCTGTTGAAAATATTTGAGGCATTAAAGGAAACCAAACAGTGGCAAGGGTCCCAAACAAAAAGTAGGTATACTCCGAAAATAAAAACCTCAACCGAATAACTGAAGCATTGGAACTCGAGACACTAAATCGCGGACATGGAGATGGCCCCTCTGTGGAGGTCATCGACCTAACTGCCAGAAGGGTCCTCAGATGATGGCAACTATCGTGCATCGGCGTCGGCGGGTCGGCGTCCAGCTGTTAGAAGGATCGGCAGGAATTGCAGCAATATAGTCTGTAGATATAGCCTTTTGGGAAGTTAATCAACCAAATGAGGCGGCTGCTGGCTGGGCGGAATCGGAAGTTCACGGGTGGTGTGTTCGACTCGCTGCATCTTACGTTGTTTACCGCGACGACTACCCTTGCGACACTTGCTATTCACTAGAGGGGGTGGCTATTGTTCCTCACTGTCACTAAGCGCAGTCAATTGCGGTTCCTCTGCTGAGAGTATCTGTACATTACTTAGACTATCAGAAGCTTTCGAGATAGGAACCGCTTTGCCAACACTGAGATTCCATATCACTCAAAGCCGAGGCAATTATTCCCACAGATGAAAACTCACTTTTCTTGAGACTTAATAGGAGCAGAAGGTGTTGCACCTCGATGTAGTATTACTCGCGCAAAACTTCTGGAATCGTGACCTTGATTGCTACCCCAGCTGCCGAGCCTAGGAATGGTTTATGTTTAGCTTAATCAACGAAAGCGATATAATACCTTTGCTTACTCACAGTGCGTAACACATACAGTCTGCATAGAAAGTGTCTGCATCTGGTTGTAATTTTAAAGAGAGCAGTATTTAAATAGTACTTACTTTATATTTGTTATATTTATAACCATGGCTCCTATGTTTTCAAAGTTAAGTGGTAAGGTGTTACGTAGTCAAACTAGGGAAATAATTGCAAATGTCCTCGACTTCATGAAGCAAGAAGCAGAGATGAAGGAAGAAAATATATGTTCGTCCGAGTTCCACAAAAGCCTTAAGAGAGTGAAAGAAAGAGTAGTCAAGCAACTGGTGTTTCACCGAGTTCCGTTTCCAGAGTTCTCAAAGATAAGAAAAAAAATATATGGATGAAAGAATGCCATTTGACACGCCTGGGAAGAAACATAAGGTCCCTAAACGTATTACAGAAATAGACCATTTCGAATGCATCATTCGGCGCGGGATTCACAATTCCTATGTGGAAGAAAAAACTGTTCTAATAATAAGCATATTGCTCATCCAGCTGAAACACAGCAGAAACTTTCAAGGTGGTGCTACAAATCTCAGAAAAATTATTAAAGATTTAGGGTTCAAGTGGAAGAAACCGAAATCAAATAGAAGAGTTCTAACAGAAAAGCAAAATAAATAAATAAATAAATAAATAAATAAAATGAAATAATAATAAAATTAAAAAATAGAAAGTAAATGTTGCCATGATAGCTTAGTCGGTTAGAGCAACGGCACGGAAAGCCTAAGATCTGTGGTTCAAATCCCGGCTATGGCATTTAATTTTTCAGTCTGATTCTACCTTTCCAAATGACTAATTTTATATGTACTTATATCAATGTATACTTATATCAGCATCAATTTTCAAGGTGGTGCTACAAATTTCAGAAAAATACTATAATGTATGAAGATGAGTCATTCATACACAGCAGTCATACAGCATCTAAAAGTTGGAGTGACGATAGCGAATTAGGTTTGCAAACGGCAAATACTTATTATCGTTCATGCTGTTGGAAAGATCGGCTTCGTTCCAAATGCCCTTCTTTTACAAGTCGCAACAAACAACAGGAGATTTTCATCAAGAACTGAATACAGAAAATTACATGAAGTGAATCAACGCCATGTTGATACCTAATATGCCTGCTGGGTCTGTTCTGGTCATCGACAATGCTTCACAATGCGTCAACACTCAAATTCACAAACCACCTACCTCAACTTCCTTGAAAGAAGAAATGAGAGCTTGGTTACTTAGACATAATAAAGCTTTAGATGAAAGAATGAGTAAAACAAAGCTATATAACTTAATTAAAGCCAACAAACAGCTTCAGAAGTCATACATACTTGACCAGATAGTAATACAAAATCGCCATAATGTACTTAGACTGTCATCGTATCGCCCAGATCTAAACCCAATCGAATTAATCTGGGCTGATGTCAAGAAATGGGTGGCATGCAGAAATATCACTTTTAAATTAAAATATGTGGAACAGTTATAACGCCAGCAATTTGCTGACATTGGAAGGCCAGAATGGGAAAATGTATAGCGACATGCTGAATAAATTAAGAATCATTATTCCGAAAAATACGGAATTGCAGAAAATCAAATAGAAATAATTCTCATGCAGGATAATGGTGCAGAAAGTAGTGACAGCAGTGATGACGGCTATAATGTGAGTGATTCCGCAGAAGAGGAAGGGTTGTTAGATGTGGAAGAATTGGAGGCAATGATTGACAGCGTTTTTTATATTAAGTGCTTTTTACAGCGTGGAGTTTAATATACTATATATAACTAAGTTTATCAGCGCAACGCAGTGCATAACCGGTGTGGATATTTGACGATGACTGTCCTACGCACTCCTGAAGCATGCAGACGACCGGTCACCACCTGATCTGGTAAGCAACTCGCATCATAGCTCTCATTAAGATCTTCACGTGTCTAGAACCGTTGCGCCGATTATAACTACAACGTCAGAAGACATAGACGAATGTCCGAAATCAGGCGGGTACAGTGACAGCACTTCCACTAACAAGGTCTCTGACGCGCCAACATCTGGACCACGAGAGGACCGCGCGTGGAGTATGAACCATGTGACAGACTGGAATGTCGTAGCACAGGAAATTCCCGCTTGGAATTTAAGACAGTCAAAGCTGGCTGCTCAACCTCCCTAGGGGTTTCAGTGGACAATCACTCTTGAAATGTTCAGTTAGGTGACAGCAGGCGCACTTGGACAGCTGACCAGGATAAACTACTAGAACCCGGTGTCGAGAAATGTACACAAAGCTAGGTAGATGTTTAGTGAGTAGGATGAGTGCAGAGTGCACCCCGGAACTGGTCGAATAACGATAGGACTCAGACCATTGTTCTGTAGAGGAAGCTAGGACGTTCTCATAGGATTTTAGAGTATCGATAAATACAACACTTGACCCTTCCAATGGTAAATGGTACTAGAGCTGTCAAGTACATGCGTTTTACCCCTTTGTGTCATATGGTACATGATGGGACCCGCCCGTTTCTCCCAGCCCAACTCGTTCGAAAAGCAGCAACAAATATACTGAACTATGGACGAACTTCTAGTACACATGCCCTCTCTTGGGAAATGGGTCCCAATACCCGTTCGAGTATTCGCTCGTTCGAGAGCTTACATCATATCGGTGTTGTCAGGCGCATTACTTCACTGCGTTAAGGTAAAGAAATGACAGTAGCCTATGTTACGCCATGTTACTGCGTTTTCGACTTTGTTTCTACCTACTATTTATTAGGTTAAAAGTTCTTTTACTACATTATGATACACAAATTACATTTTCATGTTCTGTTTTATCATTACACCTAAGCAAAATATATATAAAAATATGTTCCAAAATAACTAACATAAAAATTGGATATAGAATTTCATTCTGAATGTCTGTGGGAGGAAGAAACGACTTAGTCATCCGTATAAACATTTAGTTAAACAAATATTACAAATTATATCCTATAATGCAACAAAAGAAATGATGATTATTCTTTAAAGTACAGAAATTGCAAACTGCCATTAAACTATGTTACTACTAACCTGAACGGAAATTCAGGTTAATTACTTAAAAGTTGTTGCTTGCCATTAATTTTATATATATATAGTTAGGTTCACTGTTGAAAAAGGAAGTTTACTGTGCTTAACATTTCGTTTTCTTTAGTGAGATACAAGTTAACAAAGCTGAGAAAAACTCGGTAATGGCAAATGACGATGTGTAAGAGCAACTTAGTGTTGTACAATATGAAATCTGATAAAAATAAAACCAAAGGCAGTTTTCTTAAAATAATATTTAAAACAACACCTCACAAAATACATTTTCAGGCTGAATATGTTTGACCTGGTTCTGGGCTATTTTCATGTGTACATAATGAAGTTCTTTCCAAAATGTAAATGAGAAACTCATGTGAAAATATATACATTGTAGTGCTCCATCTCATATGCTTCAAAGCAAGGAATCCATAACTTATAATAACAATAGCTGGTTGTTCTTTTAACAATTCACACTTCCAGCAAATGAATGTTGCTGTAAATGAACACAGAGTGATCATTTTTTTCAGGTAAAGGCGAATATAACATGATAACTTACAAAAGTAACAATAACTTATTTTTGTTTTAGCACTTTACGTTTCCAGCATATGAATGTTGCCGTGAATGAATAAATACTAAGTTATTAACTTTTTCAGAAAAAATAGATCTTATATTGGTTATTATCTGCCTTGTATTACTAAAAACCCGCTCGCTTGCACTAGTGGCGGGCATGCAAAGAATTTGCCGTGCTAGCGTAGAAAGATGGGGAAAGCTTATCCTCTCTTTCCTCCATTTTAACAAATTGTCATCGTTGCCTATACTGTGGAGCTCTAAGTAGGGGTTGACTTTGCTTCTGCTGAGGTGGAGTTCTCCTCACATTTCCAGGAGGTAAACACGCGACGCGGTTTAGCAGGTGAACCAAGAGTTTGAGGTCCTTCCATGATAATACCTATAATGAAAGTAGACATATGTGCGCCGGTTACACGTTGTCGGAGTCATGGGATTAAGCGTAAAATTTGCGAATCGAAGTGTGTGAGATTGTTTAAATAATGAACGAACTTTCTGTCTTATTTTTAATTTCATTCTCTCTTAGTAGTTTTAATTGAGAGATAGAAAGTTGTTACACCTAGAATTTAAATATTTAGAAATAAGTGGAAATAACTTTGGAATTATTTATTGGGAGACTTTCTGGTTTCGGTGGGGTAAGAGGACTATGTATGGAATGCACGGAAATAAAAGTTATGACCCATTTTATTTTAAAAGGTGCAATAAAAAGTAGTATTTACTGAACCTGGTTTTCAAAACCTTTCTTCTCTAATGTTTTACTTAAGCTATATTGATGAGAGAGTAGCTAATTCTGAGTTGAATAGCCATTATTATTATTAGTATTATTATTATTATTATTGTTATTATTATTATGTACATTCATGAATGGAAACAGCTGTTTTACATTAAAGCCAGGCTGTGACTGACAAACACCTAAGTTACTGGCTAGAGTTATCTTGCTAGGCTATTCTGGTGCACAGTTGCGAATTCTTCTGTAGATCTTTTCCTTTTGTTCTCCATGAACTTCAGACAGATGTCGAAAAATGGGTATTAAAATGTTGCAATGAAATGCAGAGATTCCAGTTGAACCTTCAAATCCAGATTCAACAAAGCAATTTGTTTCAAGGATTGAAGTTCCTAAAACGACATGGATATGTGTATATGAAGTTTCAAGAGTACATTGAAGTACTGCATATTACTTTTATGTTATGTTCTATAATCACATTGTACAGTGGAGTTCCTCTACCAAGCTTATATCTCTAGCAATATAATGGAGATGCATTTCACGAAATCCTTTTCTCCTAACAATGCACTGACCTACATGACACCAAGTTGTGCGATTACCGCTGTTAATATTGTAAACTAAATCGCAATGAGGAGTTGTGGCACTCATTTGTCACCTATAAGTTAATATGAGTATTAAAGCAATACCACTGCAATGTTTGGAAAGCAGGCACATAAAAGTTCTACAAGGGGCTCTTAAACGTAATAATGAACTATAACAAATTCACAGTTGGTTATTTACCTCACTGTCTTCACTATCGCGTTCGCAATGTTTCTTCAGCTGGTAATACCTCAGCAGAACAAACTGCAGAGTTGGCTCATTTTGTTATTCAAGCTGATCTGTTACGTCTTTGAACAAACTCAGAAAATGGAATCAATTCCTCTATAGCTTGGTGGTTGTAACTATTAAAGTTTGTCTTCAGCTCCTGAATCAGGCAGTAGCTCACGAATGTAATTTATCTCTGTGTGCGCGCGCGCGCTGATTCGAGCATCATATATTTGCTGTCCCACCGAGTTTCAATGTCATTATGTGCTGTGCCACTTAATTTATTCACATATCCGGTTCTTTTAAAATATGTAACTACTTTTCCTGCGCTAATAGAGGACCATATGAGCTTAGCATTTTCTTTAAGAAACGTATCATCCAAAGTATGGAGCAACACAGTATTAATACAATGGGCTAGTCTCTTATACTTTTCCAGTGCCTTCTTGACGTTTGCCCCTTGGTCACTGACAAATGTCACATTTTGTAGTACTTCTTTTGGCACACCCATCTTCTGTAAATTCTCAAGTTGGACCTGAATATTTTGCCCACTTTTCTGAACGTTGGGGAATCGTGTTGGCGTCAACATTATATATGAGTTCCCATTCATCGTTGATGTAATGCGCCTTTGCTGCCATATGCAATTCTTAAAGTTATCCGTCCATAGATCAATGGTCATTGCGCAAGCTATATTTTGCGCTGCTGCAGACACCCTAAGAATAACTTTTATTCTCATACTACTGGTTAATTCTAATACCTAGCAACAGTATTAAGCCCGGGTAATACGTCTGACGCGGAAAGATGGTCATAAGTGGCCCCTGTGTTTATTAATTCCTGAACTAGGTCTTGGAATCCCTGCCCTTCTACTGTGCTAAATGACCGTAAATCTCTAGCAGATCATGGCGCATTTTTGTGTTATAATTGTTTGAACAGAAATGGGAACGCGGGACGTTGAAGATGATGATGTATTACCTAAGTCAGTTGTGTGGCATGAATGTCGCCTCAAATGTGACGTTCCAGATCCTGGTTTGAACAAACATAAGCCTTTGCAACGATAACACTGCACAAAGCCAGTGTGATTCTTCGTCGTTTTCTCGACGACAATCCCGAAGTGCTTCCACACATCGCTTCTTCAGGTTTTAGTCTCTAATTCATAAAGACCTTCATTTAATTTCAATAAAACCTTTTTACTTGTATCATTGAACTCCATTATCACGCAAACTTGAGTTACGCATAAGGAATGTACCGTGCGGCAATCAACGCTAGTGACGCAAACAGACTGAGCCTTTCCTTTGGTTTTGGTCACTGTGGGTGTTCGAACGGGAAATGAAACATGTCACCCACTGGGTATCCCACGCGGAATGGTCTGAGAAAGGGACATCTCTCGGAACCTAGTACATCCAACTCCCCTTATGCAGCTGCTCATTTGTTCGAAGGCATGAATGATGCAAAATAGTGACCCAAACTCGTTCGATTGACAGCTCTTAATGGCACGGTTTCACTACCCTGTATCCAACACCTGCATGTTCCAATTTCGGTGCCACGTTCACCAGTAGAAAAAACAAATGGTGCATCTCCATGGGTAACCTCAAGAATATCTTGTAGCAACGATTCATGCTGAGTCTTTATATAAAACAGCAGGTAAGGTTATTCAACTGTATCAGAAGTACCTGTTCAATAGGGAGCTTTAAGGTATCGTAAATCCATTCATATATTTCTTAAGCTAATACCTTAAGCGTATTACGTTCAACGCTAATTTTGGCAGTATTCTGCATTTGCACAAACACGCTAGTGTTCACAAGCTAGAAAAACTGATGGTAAGAAACAGGTGAAGGCCCGGACACCAGTCCCACTCATACGACCTCACCGCACGGAGAGACCGCAACTGCGTTTTCCTAGCACTAGCACATTTTGAATTATCCCTTGTTTTGTGTTTACATTTTCCTGTGTTGGAAATCCCATCATCTGATAGAACGTTCTTGCAAATTTGTGATATTTAATTTTTGTTCTCCTTGGACAGCATTTGTTACAAACAAAACCGACTTGTGATATAAACGGTTCAACCTTTCTTTTTCTTTCTTATGTTGCACTAATCCCAAATTCGTGAATTTGATATCATTCCTGACTAAAGACTTATTGTAAATACTATAAACTGGACCGAATTTGTAATCATTCCTGGGCAAAGATTATGGAAAATTGTCGCGGTAACTTCGTGTTATCTTATTTGTTGGGCGCCTGTTATTGTATTAATAGTTTGAATTTTGGGTTCTTTGTCCTCCGGCTAGCTATTATTACAAGTCGAGCAAATCTCTTAAACAGGGTGTGTAAACGGAAAGGAGTTGTTACTAAAAAATAACACTGATAAAAGAATTTCTTTTTACAATTTTATTGCCGTCACACTTTATTCATTTCACATAATTACTCTTGATACACACCCGACTGAAACTGTTATATTTTCAAATGTAACTATAAGCACTTATTTGCCGCACATTATTAATTCGCGTATTTCACATTTTATAACTAACTTTACGACGCGAGAGATTCTGTAGAACTGCGCGACGTGTAACCCGTGGATGATTCTATTAAACTGCGCGACGTAAAACCCGCGAATGATTCTGTTGGAATGCGTGTTACCCATCTCTGGCACGGAATTTATACTCCCTCACCCCGATATGCCTAAACATTATAACAGAGTTGCTATTGGTTAATAAAACGCGCCAACATTAGCGTCTATTTTTTTATCCAATCAAAATTACGAACACATATGCTCTAGGGAAGATATTCCCCCATTTCTAAAGAAAAGCGCGTTACTCTGACGTCATTTGTTTGTCTCTTCTAATTGATAATCAACTCACCCCCTCGCTACATTGTTACCCGTTCCTATTGTCAGTTTCAGTGAGGTCGTGTAAACGTATTTCCTAACAATGCTTATAATTAACAAACATCTCATATCATTGTCATACAATAATGCTAATTTACACTACAATCACTCTGGCATTCACAGAGTTGTGATATAAAATACTGCGTCATATGTCCCACTAGAAACATAATTATAAATATTTACAACTTTTTTTGGCAATTTTATAATTGGGTTTTTAGTCTCCTGAATCTTGTAACACACGGTATTTATCACTTGCACTTAACACTGCACACACATTTAACACACGTTATACATCTTGCCTTTTTCTCACTACTATTCACTGGCTCGGGTCCCCCCCCCCCCAGGGACTCACCTTTTGTGAGGACGGGTTAGGCGCACCCGGGGTACCCGAGCCATTCATAGCCATTTTCACCCATTCATCCCCGTCCGGTCGAGGTGGGTTCGTTCTCGTGACCGAGGGACTCAAGGTAGGCTCTCGTGCGTTCTGTGCATTTCACTCCATGTCGCCTCTCTCCATCGTTTCTTTCTTCTCCTCTACTTCTGCACATTTCGCCCCACGCCCATTCATTTACACATCTCTTTTACTTCTTCGCCGGCCTACCTTGCGTGCGAAACGCCCACGCACTTTTAGTTTCTTTTATCTTTTTATTTAAATCCTCTGTGGACACAGCCTGACGGATACCCGCACACTGGTTGCGCAGCTGGGTGAGTAGGTAATGGCGTCATCCCCACCACCCGGGGTCATCATGTAGGGTATGTGTTCGTATCCGCTGTTCAACTGCAGTCCCGCGGGGGGACCATTGCATGAGCTGCTGACTTCCGACGGCGATTGGGTCCCTCTGTCTATGTTCTGGGAGGTGTGACCCTGGGGTGAGCTAGGTATAGATAGGCCACTCACCCAAGCCGGGGTAACGCCCGGGAAGTCAGAGCCCGAGGTCGGAGACGGTTGCAATGGTGGAGGATTTATTTCGCTATGGAGCACCCTTTCTCCATTAATACCAACAAGCGCCGAAAAGTTTACGTAGCAGAAGTGACACCACCGACAACTGGTTTAACTTGGTCATTTCACGAACCGAAGAAGGTCAAAGTTTTGAGAAGGTGAACCCTTTCATCATTCAAAAGGGCATTGATGCTATTGCTGGTGCGGTTCAGTCCTGCACTCGTCTACGGAATGGTTCCTTATTAGCACAAACGAAGTCCGATCAGCAAAGTAAGACCTTGTTGCGCGCTACGCTTCTCCACGGCTACCCCATCCGTGTGGAGAAGCACCGCACATTGAATTCCTGTCGAGGCGTCATTACCACCCATAGCCTCGATGGTATGTCGGGCGATGAACTCGTAGACTACCTTTCAGACCAAAAGGTGACAGCGGTGCATAGAGTGCAGGCCAAACGCGACGGAGTATTGGTACCCACTCGTACCCTGTTTATAACATTCGATGGCGTCGATCTGCCCACGAGCATTTCAGCAGGGTACGAACGCATTGCGGTGAGGCCTTATATTCCTAGACCTCTGCGTTGTTTTAAATGCCAACGTTTTGGGCATACGCAAGTCTCCTGTAAGAGTGCCGTTACCATCTGTGCCTCATGTAGCCAGCCGTCGCACGAAGGTACCTGTTCCACAGCCCCCGTCTGCGTAAACTGCAAAGGGTCTCATTCTGCGTCATTTGCCGACTGTCCGCGGTACTTGGACGAGAAGGCGATCCAGGAGATCCGGATAAATGAGAAACTCTCCTTCGCCGAGGCCCGGAGGCGTTACCATGCGCGCCAACCTTCGCTCCTGCGATCTGGTACATTTTGTTCTGTTGTTGCCTCGCCAGTACCAGAGTAAATGCCGAAACTCAGACTTGGACCATGACTGCATTAACCGCCACTACCATCCGGCCGTCCATTTCTGGTATAGTTAGCAAGCCATATAAACCTAGTCCCAAGTCAATGAAGTCGCAAGCCGCTGAAAAGAAACCAAAGCATAAACTTCGTAGGGAAGATTTTCTGAAGGACCCTCCGCGTGCGCGCGGTAAGAAAAGTTCACCTTCTCCTCCTCGAAGGTCGCAGTCCCAGGAAGCTCCTGGGACAAGCCGCGCTCAGCGGCACCCCTCACCCATCGCCACCCAGAACCGATCCACGGCGCTTGAATCGGTTTCTGGCTCTGAGCGCGTGGGCCCTCCCTTCGAGGAGGCTATGGAGTCTGACCAACTCCATACCAAAAGCCCGAGCCCAAAGGTTAAACAAAAGGTAATTTTAAGCCGCCCTTCTAAATAGACAGTTTCTCCCTTTTTCTTAATGGCTATCCTGACCTGGAATGTACGTGGTGTACGATCGCATAGGGCGGAACTGCAACTTTTATTGCGTTCCCATTCGCCTATGGTCGTGTGTTTGCAGGAGACTAAGCTTCGCCCTCATGATCCTTTTGATCTCCGAGGATATACTCCGGTTCGCTACGACCTTGAACCGGAGGAGGGTACTCCTGCTCATGGAGGTGTCATGTTTTTAGTGCGTAACGGCGTTCATTTTCAACGTCACCCTTACGTCCGACTTGCAAGCTGTTGCCATTAGACTGCAGTTACCCGGTTTTTTCTTTTCTGTTTGCTCTGTATATTCACCTCCATCTTCTCCCCTCGCTAACGCGGACCTTCGAGATCTCTTGTCCACTCTCGCAACACCATTTGTCCTGTTGGAAGATTTTAATGCCCATCACCCCCTGTGGGGTTCGCCAAGGGCTTGTGCGAGGGGAACTCTTCGTTCCAACATTTTTGATCAGTTCAATCTCTCTATACTCAATACAGGTGAGCCTACGTTTCCTTCTGATTCTTCCGGTACATTTTCTCACTTGGACCTTGCCGTTTGCTCACTCCAGCTTGCTAGTCGTCTTCAGTGGAACGTCGTCGCTGACACCTACTCCAACGACCATTACCCCTGCATCATTTCTCTTCTGTCACACCACGTACAGCATTCAAGAGTACCTACCTGGATATTCACAAAAGCCGACTGGAGCTTGTATTCCAGCCTCGTGCATTTTTACGATCAGCCCTTCGCCGACATTAACCAACTAGTGCAGCACCTTACGTCTACGATTTTCTCTGCCGCTGAACGCGCAATTCGCCGTTCATCCTCTCAACCTCGGCGACCGCCTGTTCCGTGATGGAACGAGGATTATCGGGACGCCGTTCGTGCCCGTAGAACTGCACTTAGGGTGTTTCGGCGACATCCTACACTTGATAATTTGGTGACTTTTAAACAATCGCGCGCCAGGGCTCGTCGCATTATTCAGGATAGCAAGAAGGCGTCGTGGACTCGTTTTGTCGAGTCTTTTAATCGCTTTACGCCTTCATCTGTTGTTTGGGATAACCTGCGTCGCTTCTCAGGTAAAATGTCGCATTGTACTGTTTCTGGCCTTCAGGTTTCCAATGCCACCATAGTGGATCCGGCTGCCATCGCTAATACTCTGGGTGCTGCCTTTGAGGCGGTTTCCAGTTCAGACCATTATTCCGCCGGCTTTCGCTCTATCAAAGACCGGCTGGATTCCGACACCTTTAATTTTCGGTCTGCTAATAATCAGTGTTATAATGAACTTTTCACAATGAGGGAGCTGGAGCACGCTCTTCATTGCTCTAGGCACTCCGCTCCTGGCCCGGACGGCATTCATGTCCTGATGTTAAAGAACCTTTCAGCCGACAGTAAACTCTTTCTCTTACAGGTCTATAACCGTATTTGGCAAGACGGCTTTTTTCCTTCCGTTTGGCGCGAAGCCACCATTGTCCCTACACTTAAGCCTGGGAAGGATCGCCAACTACCTTCCAGCTACCGCCCTATCTCCCTCACCAGTTGCGTTTGCAAGGTGATGGAGCGCATGATCAACGGGCGGTTGACATGGTGGCTTGAGTCTCAGAAACTTCTAGCGAACTCTCAGTGCGGATTTCGCCGCTATCACCCTACCGTCGACCAGCTGGTGTCCCTGTCGACGCATATTATGAATGGATTTCTGAGAAAGTGTCAAACGGTGGCTGTATTTTTTGACCTGGAGAAAGCTTATGACACTTGTTGGAGGGGCGGCATTTTACGTACACTCTATGCATGGAATTTTCGCGGTCGTCTTCCCATATTTCTTCGGGAGTTTATGACGGACCGCGTCTTTCGTGTACGTGTGGGCTCGGTTTTATCTAGTCGTTTTATTCAAGAGAACGGAGTACCGCAGGGCTCTGTACTCAGTGTCACACTTTTTGCAATTGCTATCAACCCCATTGTTGATTGTATTCCACCTGGCATTTCATCGTCCCTTTTTGTTGACGATTTTGCGATTTATTGCCGTTCACGGCGGACCTGTCTACTCGAACGCCGTCTCCAGAGCTGTATCGACCGTCTCTACGCCTGGAGTAACGCTAACGGCTTTAATTTCTCCGCCGAGAAATCCGTCTGCATCAACTTCTGGCGCCGGAAGGCTTTCCCTCCGCCCTCTCTCCATCTTGGGTCGGAGGTCCTTCCATTTGCAGAAGAGGTGAAATTTTTGGGGTCGGTCTTTGACCGGAAGCTGAGCTGGGCTTCTCACGTTTCCTTTTTAAAAGCAAAGTGTGACCGTTTTCTCTTAATATTTTACGTGTTTTAAGTGGCACATCCTGGGGAGCTGATCGGACCGTCCTTCTTCGCCTTTATCGCTCTTTGGTCCGATCCAAGCTTGATTACGGGTGTATTGTTTATTCGTCGGCACGCCCATCTGCGTTACGTCGATTGAATGCCATTCACCATCGTGGCATAAGAGTCGCTACAGGGGCCTTTCCAACTAGCCCTGTACCCAGTCTGTACGCAGAAACTACAGAGCCTCCGCTGTCCTTCCGGCGTGAGATCCTTTTGTGCAGCTATGCTTGTCGGCTCTCAAGCTTGCCTAACCACCCGTCCTTCGATTTATTTTACGAGGATTCGCTTGATCGACAATATTTCGTTAGCTCCTCTGCATTACTACCTCCAGGGGTTCGATTTCGACAACTCCTTCGGCATTTGGACGTTACGCCAGCGCCGGCCCTTCCCAGGGGGGGAAACGCTTTTTCCTCCATGGTTGCGCGCTGAGGCCCACTGTTACCTTGGGCTAACGTCGATGCCGAAGACTGAGACCCCTTCTTCACTCTTTAGATCGGCTTTTTTAGAAGTACGGGCGCAATTCGGGGATTTTCATTTCATCTTTACCGATGGATCTAAGACTGATGCTGGAGTTGGATGTGCCTTTGTTTTTGGTCAATGTAGTTTTACGTTTCGTTTACCTGGACAATATTCAATTTTTACCGCCGAAATTTTTAGTATTTATCAATCTGTTTTATACGTTCTGCGGCACGACTTGCGGCACTGTGTTATTTGTACGGACTCTCTGAGTGCCCTTCAGAGTATTAACGCGCTGTACCATTACCACCCACTCGTACAGGGCAAACATGACCTGTTCCACTCGCTTGGTTTCTCTGGCATCAGCGTCTCCTTCATGTGGATTCCAGGTCATATGGGCATCTCAGGTAATGAGTCTGCCGACGCCGCTGCCAAATCGGCGATTTTATTACCCAGTTCTTTACTTCTGTTGTTCCCTCCACAGATTTGTTTGTTATTTTACGTAGCCGCATCCTCTCGGTTTGGAGGGATGAGTGGACGGCCTTCCGGGGGAACAAGTTGCGGGAGGTTAAGCCTCTCCCGTTAGTCTGGGGTACCTCTTCTCGATCGTGTCGTCGGGAAGAGGTAATTTTAGCTCGTTTACGGATTGGACATTGTCTTTTTAGTCATAGGTATCTGCTCAGTGGTGACCCCGCTCCACTCTGTGAGCAGTGTGATGTGCCCTTCACGGTGCGTCACATTTTAGAAGAGTGTCAGGTTTTAGCTCCATTGCGCGTTCGTGTTGGTCTGCCAGTTGGCATAGCCAACGTTTTGGCAGACGACGCGCGTACTGTAGAATATGTTTTACGTTTTATTAGTGACAGTGATTTTAAACTGCGCATTTGATGCGTTGAGCGTCCTTTAGCTTTGTTATTTTATTCTGTCTATTTTAATAGGGACTCTACTCCCCAGTGGACATATGACGCTCATGTCCCTCGCATTCTACAGTTCTTGACACGTTTTAATCTTTTATTGCCTATGCTTTTAGTGTGTTGATTTTTGGGATATTTGTATTGTTGGTTTTAGCTTTTTGGACATCGCGGGTTTGTGTCCCGTTTTTTAATTAGGCGGTTCTTTTACCCGTCTTTTATATTTTGACTTTATATTTTATACATTGTAAGGACGCTGATGACCTTAGCAAATTAGCGCCCTTAAACCGCATCTCATCATCGTCATGGCTCGGGTCTAATGTGTTTATATACATACATCTGACATTACAATTTTTATAGCAAATACTGTAACCTGAACTATTTAGTTACAAAATTGTTATACTTTCTTAGGTTATTGACATAAAAATTTATACAATCAAGATTTTTAACCTTGTTCATTTTGTAATTATTGAACACATTTACCAAAATATTCATCCTCTACACAAATATATTTACATCTCTTAATTCTAGACATAATTTCGCCTTATCTGTGTTCTACATAAGTGTTTTGCTTTAATTATCTTTACCCTTTTTTATTGTTTTGTACGTTATATTCACAATACTCTTTGAATTATATCTACATATTTTTACTTTAATATGACATTAAATTTTCATTATTACATGCTTCATTTCAAATGTGGTTACAGTTTACTAAGAAAATGTTTTTTTTCCTTTAAACATTTATTTTTTTTCTTAATTTATTTATCCTTTTTTATGACATATATTCCTAATTAACCCTCTTACATTCCAATACTTTGTTCTACAGTTCAGCTTTAACTATCCTGGATTTGTTTGCTTGATTTTTTTTTAGCCGTCATTGCTATTCCCTCTCCTGAATCAAATTGTCTGTGGCTAAACATTACTCGTAGCTGTATCATAACCTTCCAAAATCTGTTCATGAATAGCCTCTTAAAGGATTCATATGAAATTTCACCCCTTGATACCATTTGAAACCAATGTAAAGTTTTCTGAACCACACATCTTTTAACAACTATCATTTTCAATTCTTACGGTATCTTTTTAATTTGAGAGTACTCCTAGAAGTCTCCTGTACTGGATTGGAGTTTTCATTTTGAATAGCTTGTTGCTTGTTAATTTCAGAAGTTAGTTTTTGATTCAAATCTATAGACAAAACTTTAACTTCTTCGGACAACTTATTTCTTTGTGTTTCCGACTCCTTCTGAAATTAACTTGCACCTGAATTAAATCTGCATTCATCTCTCTTAGCTCACTTGAAATGCTACTCATTCGATTTCCTAACTCTTTACATTTTACATCAACATGTTCAATTTTATTATTAACCTCATTTTTTTGGTTAGATATTTCTCTGCTCATATCTGACATTTTCTTTGAAAATTTTCCCATCTCACTAGCTATTATTTCCTGATTTTCATCTCTCATTCTTGGCATACTACTATCTAGCTTCATACATTTCTTTTCAACTTCTTCCCTGTTTTGGTCTAATTTTTGCTCTAATTTCTCATTTCTCTTACCAATATCTTCCATTAATTTCCTATTTCCCTTTTCCATATCTTCCCTGATTAGATCTTTAATACTCTTACAAATATCTTCCCTCAATTCCCTATTACTCTTTTCCATATTCTGAGTTAGTTTTTGTTCTAATTTCTCATTACTCTTACCAATATCTTCCCTTAATTCCCTATGATTCTTATTTAATGTTTTAAGAAAATTTCTCATCATTTCCATCATCATACTAGCTTCACAATTAACATTTCCTGCTATTCTATTCTCACTTTCTTCACTAATATTTCCTCCCTCAAATCCTACATTGTTTAAGCTATTTTCCGTAACCTGTATTGAATTACAGCTAATTGTTACATTATCCCCTTCCATAATTGTTTCTTCAGTATTATTAGTAGACATTGTTTTCTTAATTCTTCCACTCCTCAACAACATTTAATTTCTCACATTTTTTTCTTTTAGGATACAAAAAAAATTACAATTTTCTAACCTTTATGATGCTATCTGATGATGTTTTGATGTCCAGCTTCCTGCCCCTCTCTCCTAGATGTATATGTCGCCTCTGCGTCGTACTACGATGGATCCGCGTCGTCTCGCTGTCTTGGTGTCTTGTAGTCGAATTCCCCTGTTGCCTTCTATTCACGTAGTTATGATGTCCTTTCATCCGTGTCGTCGGTCGTTCTGGTGGTTGTTTCTGGGATCTGCGTCTTGTAGTTAATTGCACTGCTCCATTCACTCCACGTTCTGGTTCTTATGTCCCTTCCTGGTTATTTCGCCCCACGTTCTGGGAGCCAATTTGTCGGGGTAACTTCGTGTTATCTAATTTGCTGGGCGCCTGTTATTGTATTAATAGTTTGAATTTTGGGTTCTTTGTCCTCCGGCTAGCTATTATTACAAGTCGAGCAATCCTCTTAAACAGGGTGTGTAAAGGGAAAGGAGTTGTTACTAAAGGATAACACTGATAAAAGAATTTGTTTTTACACTTTTATTGCCGTCACACTTTATTCATTTCACATAATTACTCTTGATACACGCCCGACTGAAACTGTTATATTTTCAAATGTAACTATAATTACTTATTTGCCGCACATTATTAATTCGCGTATTTCACATGTTATAACTAACTTTACGACGCGAGAGATTCTGTAGAACTGCGCGACGTGTAACCCGTGGATGATTCTATTAAACTGCGGGACGTATAACCCGCGAATGATTCTGTTGGACTGCGCGTTACCCGTCTCTGGCACGGAATTTATACTCCCTCACCCCGATATGCCTAAACATTATAACAGAGCTGCTATTGGTTAATAAAACGCGCCAACATTAGCGTATATTTTTTTATCCAATCAAAATTACGAACACATATGCTCTAGGGAAGATATTCCCTCCATTTCTAAAGAAAAGCGTGCTACTCTGACGTCATTTGTTTGTCTCTTCTAATTGATAATCAACTCACCCCCTCGCTACATTGTTACCCGCTCCTATTGTCAGTTTCAGTGAGGTCGTGTAAACTTATTTTCTAACAATGCTTATAATTAACAAACATCTCAAATCATTGTCATACAATAATGCTAATTTACACTACAATCACTCTGGCATTCACAGTGTTGTGATATAAAATACTGTGTCAAAATATGTAATATAAAGTGGTCAGAACAATAACTGTTTATACATATGTATGGTAAGTACGTATATGTTTTGGGATGTACGTATGTGAATTTATAATGGGTAGAGAAGTGCCGAATTGAAAGATTTTATAGTTCTTTAAAATAAATAAATAATAAGTGCATCTAGCACAAAATGAATCCTCAGAATCCTAAACATGTGTCCAATAGACTCTAGAATAAATAGGTAATCGTTTTCCCAGTACTTGCTTTCATTCACGTAACTGCAATGTGACAATTTTTAGCTTCCCTACTACTTACCTATAGTAAAGGAAGCATTGCATTCAACCCAAATATTTGATACCCAGATTTCATAGGAAGTACACGTTTTAATGGGACCCCCCCAAAAATTCGCCCGTGCGCGTGTCTGTCTGACCCTGAACAGCATCACTATAAAAATTAGTTAAATACCAAACTTGTTATTTGTGTTCAGCATCTTCAAGAATCCGACACGAATATTTTCAATAATTTCTCCCACCCAAAACACTTTAGTTGGAGATTTTTAGTTATTTTTTATTTTCTCAAAAATAAACGATTTTGGCTAAAATGCCATATGTTTAACATGTTTGCATGACAAATGCAATGTATATATTGAATTTTACACGAGTACCCTTTGAAGTCCTCTTCAGTTTGAATGATTTTTGTATAAGTAGTAAACTGTAAGAGACAGACAACATCTTAGTGCACAAAAAATCCGGATCTTGTTAAGCACGCAATTTATTTATTTATTCATGTTTTTGTAGCGTCAACCATCTTCGAAATGTTCTGTTATTGGTTTGAATGTTCAAATAATTTATACTTTTTCCAATGTTAAGTCGCCATTCGTCGTGTCATAGAAACAGCAATGAATTTCAAAGCCATCACTTAGAAATCCGCTGTAAAAATCCGACTGTTGATTTAGCCTACCGTATTCTCCTAATGTCTACAGCGGAATGTGTTCTTATGAAATGAAAGTTTATTTGGATTAACAAGAAGTAGGCACAATAATACGATTTTGCATGAATAGTCTGTAGAAGAACGAGTAGAGAAAGCCTTGTGAATGTAGCACATCAGATTTTTCTCCTGGTCATGCAATGAGCATGGAATTTCGAAGCTATCACTTAGCGATCCGCTATAACTATCGCTTTAGCCCACTACAATGTACTTCCACCTATAACGAAATGTGTAATGGAAATGTATCTCTATTAACAAGAAGTAAATACTACATCGCTTCCACGACCTCAGATACAGGAAGTTCTACACAATACAAGACACGTATCCATTGATCTTCAGTTTTTCGTAATTTTGACACTTGCTTTTCTAGCTTTTTTTATGACATAAAAATATATTTCAGTTGTCAGCTGAACATTTTGTGTTAAAACGCATTATGTTCCTGAAAAAATTGGTCCAACGAAGAATATCAGTGAAGCAAAGTAGAATGGTTTCGAAACTCTGTAGCAAGATAAAATAGATTTTGAAATTCAAGGCGATGGGATCTTTCCTTTTAGGGTAGGTGACTACAAAAATGCGTTTGGTAAATGCTTCTAATGTGTTATGGGTAAGCTGCCATGTTGCAAGTTTCCACATTTCAAATGGAGCCAGCCGTAAAGGAGGTAGCCAGTTAATGATGAAACATCGAAGAAGCACTGCCAGTATAAACCTGGAATTAAAGCGTGAAAGCGAAAGTAGCTATTAGTCGATGATATCTTCGGACTTTTGGATTCACACCAAAGAACTGTAACCTCAAGAAGAAACGGCATCTATTCTGAGATACCTACCTTGTGGTTTATTGCTTTGTAACAGGAAATAGTTAAGCATTTGCAAGTATTCTAAAGGCCAACTTCATCTTTTGTGTGTGTGTGTGTGGGTGGGTGGGTGGGGGTGTGGGTGTGTGTGTGTACATTTTCACATTTTTTGTAAGTGCCAGAGGATGTGCCAAAAATAAAAGCAATTGATCGAGTCTCATTTAAATTACAATGCAACCTGTTACGGCGCAGTTATTGCCCTGAAGTAGTTTGCAAGTAAGGCTGTACCTTAATCTGTCCTTGATTGAAAGCAAGGGTTATGTGAACGTTCCCACCTCTAATTGTGTGTGTGTGGGGGGGGGGGTATCGTGCTGGCTTCCTATGACGGCGTGTGTAGAGTTCAAAGTTTTTGTGAAGTTTTACCTATCCTCATGTGATAAATGGCCAGTAACCTTTACTTCTTTGGAGCCCGAAGTCATCAAGGAGTTATTAATAATCATTTGGTTAATCGTTTATGTAGACCTAAGATGTTACTGGACACAATAAACGTTCTTAAAAAGAAAATGTGGAGAAATGTAACTGGTTAGTGTTTTGCTTAAGAGACAAGTGGTTGGTTGACTTTTCGTCAAATCAATTTTACAGAAGTTCAGAATTTTGTTTAGCGGAAGCTGTTTTTTCCGAATCAAATTAAATCACTTAATGATGAATAAGGAAATCATCATGTGCGTGTACAGGATGGCATAGACACTCATATTTATTATCTGAAATAGATAATATAGACTAATCTAAAAGTCTTAAAACTATCTTTTAAATTATAAAACACTGGCTGATAACCACTATCAAATAAGCTATGCAATAACAAAAGATGATAGAAGTAAGTTAGCGAAGAGTGGGGAAAAACTAGAGACAAAAGAAAACTGGCGCGAAATGCAGGTATTTGGCTTAATCTGGCAATAGAAACATACGGAAATCAAATTCTCCTGCTTTCAGTTTGAGTTTTTTTAGGAATTTTACATAAACATTGCTTACCTAAACTAGTCTGTACATTTTTAAAACGTTTCAATCAGTTAATTGTTAATTTCTCTATCCCTTACGCAAGGTACAGGAAGTACTGCATACAACACAAACACTAGATATCGAGATTTTACCAACAATATAGGTTTAGGGCTTCCTGAAAAAAAATTCTTAGAAATAATATCAGCATAACTTAAAAGTCAAAAATCGGTTGAATGCCAAATTTCATGCTTAATTAAGACACACTCCAAGGATACAAAGGGAAGATTTTCAGAAAAAATCCCCCAAGCCATCCTCCTCATGAAAATATTGTCATTATGTATTGTTATGAAAATGGTTCTAAAAATTTGTTTAACATAGCATCATACGTTCGAGGTATTAGAATGATGAATAGAACACCCTATTTATTTTATGTGGGAGTTCTTTTTATTCGTTATGGTTCTGGTGTATTAGGGGAAACCAAACAGTCAAAATATTATTGCCAGGAATATATATATATATAAATAATTCAATAAAATATACAATCTATACTACATCATTAACCATTTTTTAAAGGATTAATCGTTTCGGAAGTAATCGCCTTTGTGTATTTAAATTTCCCGGGTTCCCTTAAATCCATGCGCCAAATGTAAACTTATCCACTGTGACATAGATAGCTGTATTAACTATGTATCTACATGAGAGCGATTATATTTCTGTATTTGAAAATGTTTTAGACTGAATTCTATGATGCTTTAGGACTTATTTTAAGAATTGTATATAGAAGAGAGCCAACTAAGTTATATCACCTTGCCCCACTAGCCTTCACTGATTAGTATATCTTTAGTATAACTTCACTTTTAGCTTGCCTCAGCTTCCCGTAACTTTTCGCTAAGTTTAGTTTACTTAGCCGGGAGCAAGAGGAGTCTGGCTTTTTGATGCAGAGCATTCAGTTGGTTGACACCGGTATAGAGGGTACCTGTGCATTGGTGGTGGTTAGAGAAGGTCATATGCCTGTTATACATCGGAGATTTTAATAATGTATATCATAAACGATTTCCAGTTTCAGGAATACGAGTGCATTTAACGCACAGCGAGAAAAAAAAGAACGCCGTCATGTGAGATGGTTCATCCCGATGCATACCACGGAATGCGAAACCTATTTATAAAGTGAGTGTACAATAGCGTTGAAAATCAGTGACACATTCAGAATCAGTCTTGCTGTCGGAATTATTTAACTGAATTTCAGAACGCAGTGTATATACGTAAACTATTTTTTTTTATCGTATGCTAGGGAATTTATTCTACGCCGAAGTAATTCAATATATAAATAGTAAAAATGGCTGTATTGGGTGTTATTTCAATAAGGATTTTAGTACTTTTTTTATAAAAGCTGCTGTTAAAATCTAATCACTCCAGGGCTTTTAGCCTGCAACCTTGTTCAGCAGAGATTCTATTCAGAACAGTGAATCGAACAGTTGTGGGTTTGGAAATGGCATGGTGGGTTGAAAGGAAATTATGGGGAATTAGAAAGAGAAAAGGCTCCTAAGTACTTTCTGGAAGTAAAACAACTAATCCGAGTCATGATAGGAGAAGTTAGAATAGAGAAAGGCTTACGACGGCAATACCCCCTATCATCCACCTTGTTCAACATCTACATGCAGAATTTCTGTTGAATTATTTCCAGAATAAGGGACAAGGCATAGCAAGAAGAAAAAGAATAAGATGAATAAGCTGTTTTTCTGATGATATGGCTCTGCTAACAGAAGAGGAAACGTCCTTTGAGAGAGTAAAATGATAATGAAGGTAAATGCATGCAGAAAGACAATATGCTTATTGGGAGAAAAGCAAAGAAACAATTAGGTATTAGAAATGAGGATGATTCAAGTGGACAGCTTTAGATGCGTAAGACTGTGCCAAAAGCAATAACGTGAGCTGTTTCAAGAGTCCGGTAACCAACAAAAGTGTAAAACCAAGGTTTTCATTGAGAAATAAAACGTTTCTGTCAGTTTTTTTTAGGAAAAAGCTAAGGAAAGGGTAAATGAAGAGTGGCACTATATATTGTGGAACATTCGTTATCATGAAGATAGCAAAATTACTGTTTGTATTTGAAATCTTGATGTGAAGAAGAAGGGAGTGAGATAAATAGGAAGTTGCTTAAGAAAGAGTCGGCGTAGGGAGAAAAATGCAGAAAGGGATCAGAAAGAGGAAAAGGAATTACCTGGAACGTTAGATGAGTCAAAGTTCTTGACAAGGTATGGATTGGGGGAAAAGTTAAAAACGTTGCCAGACGGTAGTAGGTATAAAGATAAATATCCCATATCCAGAAACGTGGAGGAGAGCGGAATGGAGGATTTCGCCTTGGGTGAAAACTATATTGATTGATTATCTTAAGATGATTGAGGCATGTAACAACGATAATCTTAATTCTAGTAGTTTATAAACCATTCCTTCTCAGAAAAGCTTTTCGGAGTAATCCTTCCGTATATTTTAGATTTACTGTTTGTGCTTGTAATCCGAAAGTGCAGACAATTGGCATCGAATTGCCTTCTGTACTAATATTGAACACTTAACAAACACATGCGTTTCGTGAGCTTGCAGAATTTTATAACCATCTAGCGATTTCACGGCACTGCAGGAAATTACTAACAGATTTCCGTTTCTGGTGTCCGTCAGTGCTTTGCAAATCAGAATTTCCGATATGCGCAGTATCAGACAGTCACACTTGGTTTGCTCTTTGGCGGGTGGCTACGATGTTGTGAACTTGAGCAGCTAGAGGAAGCTCTCCTTCATTCTGATTCCAATGAATGGGTCTTGCATAATGAGGAAACTGACAAGGTACCGGAGGAAGCGAATCGTGGTCAGGAATATCAGCATAACGGTCTTCCTGTTTACGCAATGCATCATAGGCACTGGTTTCAACACCTGGCGCCCTAAGTTTTACTGTGCTAAGCTTTAATTCTTAAAAGCTGCTTAATATGTTCTCAAATAAAGAAATATAATTTATGAGCATTACTAATTTCCGTATAAAAGTATACATATACCTTTCATTTGTCTTTATCGCATAATTTATGTGTTGAAGTTTATCTTGTAGTCATCAGAAAGCTTTTGTAACTCGGCAATTCACGAACTAGAGACATACTTTAGTGCCTTTACAGAGAAAGGTTTACAAGATGTATGATACTGCGAATACAGTGCACCGGCAGCAAATAAAATGAGCTGAAATTAGAAGTGTTTATATTTCAACGGTCATTCATTTAAGAATCCATGTTTCTGGACACTCCTTTTTCAGATGTACATGCCGCCTCCCACAATACGAATGCTGCAGAGAATGAGTTAAGATCATCGTATGAGCAACTCTCTCAATTAAAAAAAGTAAATGCAAATTGTTCACATTTTATTGAGGTAAAATTCCAGTAAAATCGTATTTTTTATTCTAGTTATGCTCTCTATTGAAGACCTTATACCATTATATTAACCCAAGGTACAGTGTGATTCTATGGTGGTGCATTAATACTTCTGTTAAGGTTCTAACCTGAGCAGATCATAGTCGGATTACCGGTAGGCTTTAATCAGTTTGAACCATGGTTGTTATTCATTTCTACTGTTTTTCGAGGTATAAAACTTAATAACTTAACAGCAGCTTTAAATCCAAAGCGATGAAAGTAAGGCTACAGCGTTACTGAAGTTCTCACTGGTGTGTACAATTTCTGTTGACAGTAAACAGCGATCCATTCTGCACACACTTAGTAACTCTCTCTTTCTCCAACATGACGGAAGAATACACACGAATTACACCTACGTAGTACTTATACACTTACTACTGCACTACAAGTGCAAAATACAAAAGAGGATTGTACGAATTAGCCGGGAGGAATTTTGCTCTCACCAGAACGTTCTGTTTGGTTCTCGCCGTAAAAAATGTTATTGTGGCACAGTTAAGAGACTATGGCCAACGGCTTCTGTCAAATTTTCTCGTGCAGTGGTTCAGGTAAGATTCTTAAAATGTGTAGGAAGGTAGTTTTTCGTTTAAGATAAATCTATAAATTATTATAGTTACAGTTTTTTAACTACGAATTTTCTGCAGAAGTTTTTATGTTAAAGCAGGCAATCGACATTAGCTGCCATAAAAGACAATTGATTTGCTAAATAGTGTATATATGGGCTAGACAGGTAGTAACATTTCCTAGTATTCCATTCTCCTAGCAAGCAAAATAGTAGGAGTTATGGATTTTATCCTTTTAATTTTAGGGAAGACTTAGAAAGTTGATATGTACAGTGTCTCCAGAAAGCATTCGTCTCCAATTTAATATTTTAGCAGCCAAATTAAAGGAGTAAAACTATATTTAAAAATTCAGAAAGAACAAACTATATTACGGTTTATATGTTCTGGTGATTTTGAACGTTTTCAGATTCTTAGCTTTATACCTTTTTATTATTCACCGATTTTTTTTTGTACCTTTTCGTGTGTAGCATCTACAACATTATTTTATATGCATTTAGTTCAGCAATGTTTTTGGGAGCATAGATGCTTGAAATTACGGCGAAAATGGGTTTTCATTTGACGGAGAAAAAAAAAAGAGATATCAAAGCCAGAAATTATCAAAACGTTTGCTAAACCTGCTCATTAACGCCTCGGATTTAAGAGTTCACAAATTTATTTCTCGGTGAGTTTCAATCACATGTCGGTGGCATTGTGAGGTATCATGTTTAAAATACACTACTAAATGGATATTAAAACACTTTTTAAGCACCTTACATGAAAAAACTGAAAAATCGGTACAAATTCAAAAGTATTATAAAACTAATAAAATTAAAAACACGTACTACAAACCGGAATGTGGATTATTCTTTCTGTGTAATAAAAGTAAGAATTATTCCTCCGTTACTTTGGCTGTTAGAATTTTTAAAATGGAGATAAATACTCTCTGAGTCGCTGTACACTATTTCTTTTCTTTAGACAGTGTCTCTGTTAATTTTAGTGCACGTACACCTTAAGCATTATTAACATGACCACTCATCAGGAACTTTCATTGTATTCATTGGTTATTTAAATCTTCTTTTAACGACGCAGGTTTAATTAACAGCAATTTGTGTAAAAAATCTTATGTTAGAGCCATGTTTGAGCAAATAAAAAGTAACGAAAAATGTGCCACATAAAGGGTAGTTTGATGGGGATTTTCTTTAAAACATTCGTGTGGATCTTAGGAAGACACTGAACCTAAATGCAAAGTTTGGTGTTTATCCGACAAATCGTTTTCGAGCTATGTTGTTCACGCCCGCACGCGCGCGCGCACACACACACGCACACGCGCGCGCGCGAACCTTTTCCTACTAATCTTTTGCTTTTGGATTCAAAGGGCCTCAAATCACGTATTTCTGGTGAAACCTTCATATCGAGTTTTCGGGTGGAATGCAATACTTCCTCTACCCACTAGGTACGTGGTGGAGAAATAAAGATTCGTAACGCCACTGCTGCCGCCTTAGGTGTAACCAGATTACGACCACCATCGCTTGTTTTGCTACGTATAGCTGTCTGCATGCTAGGTGGCCCAGCCCAGAATTTCCACCCGGGTCTACCTATAGTTTAGTCCGCTAAAAGTAATTAATTTTCGTCGGTATGAGACCGACAAAAACACAACGAAATTAAAAAAAAGGAAGGAAAAAGATGTAGAAAGAAACGCAGGCAGGCACACTAATCTGCCTCCATTACTGTGGTCTTGACATTAGAGAGGAGTTGTGTTCCTCCAGATGAGGAATATATCTTACTGTCATTCTCCCTGTGTTCGGCAGAGAAGAGTAAGGGCGGCAACATGCGCTGACTTCTAAATGAACCATTTTGTTTCTAACCATGTCAGGGTGTATGAGAACAGATTTTTCTTTCTGAATGCGAGACACTGTCGTAGCAGGCACATTGACAGAAATCCCTCCGGGATTGTTAACATATAAGGCAGCAGTGCCAAAAAAAAAATGTCTCCTGTTACACTGTTTTCCGCTCTGTTAAATTATTGTTTTCCTTATATCTGATGTAGTGGTTTGTTACTTTTTATAGCAGAAATACTGCTGCTATACTATTGCCTGTAAAAGGAATGTGTCAGCTTGTGAGAGTCAAATCTTCATATCAGTTATGAAGAGAAATAAGTGGAGAATGCAATATCATTTCCGGAAACAACACTCCTAACGATATGGGAACAAAGTGTTTACGATTTCCAGTGTGTAAAATTCTATTCGCTTGTTTTAAATGTATATTAATTTTATACCACGTGTCTGCTCAAAACGCCTAAGTGCCAACAATATTCATTTAAGTGCTTATTTTTATGTATTCCCGGTGAAACTGAAATTTTAATTAAATGCGTTACCACCCCCACCAGTGCACAGTGAGGCGAATCTAGAATCTGGCTGGAAAGAAGTAAAATTCCGGCCTTTTTATATGTTAACATTTTCATTACATCTTAATACTTATGTAGCAGAGACATCCTTTAGTGCCTATTTTATCTCTTTTTTGAGGAGCACTCATCTCTGGTGCACAGCCAAAATGAGATGAATTAAACAGGAGGTTGCAACTGGATCAGGGCTGCAGTTGCATTTAATTTTAGAGTGATATTGTTCGCATAAGTTGTGTATGAAGAATGAAAAACCTTTGTGGATATTTGTAGTATAGTTATATCCTACAGTTAAACGCAATTAGAAGTCATTTAGTTGAACTAATGCTTTATGTATGCTTTTGCAGAGACAAACTATTAACTATTCTCTAAGTTCAGTTAGGCCTATAAGTTTTGTGGCAGACGGTGGAGGTCTGAATAACTTAAAAAAGAAAGCAAGAATTAATGTAGTTTGGTGTTCTAAGTTAGCAAGTGCTTGTTTTTGCACAATTTTGAGATACTCGGTTTGTTTCAGAGCCTTGTCATGGGCCTATCATTACCTGCCGCGAAATATATGAAGAGATAATTAGCATTGCCGATACAAAGACACGCAACTACGTAATTGAAGACTATTCTGAGGATATAGTGAAATACATAGAGCGCGTATTAAGAACTAATTTGTCCGAATGCAGTGAACTTTGGAAGCAGTGCCATAGAATTGAACGGTTTTTAAAACATTCTGACTGGCTAACCAAATCTGTGGACTTCCCTGATTTGATTTATAAATATACAGAGTCCCTAAATCAGGTGGGAGATGAACCAAGATCATTAACATAAGAAAGCTTGAAGACTACGGGAGTTGTTTCCAGAAAGTTGGGAGGGGACCAAACGCACCAAGTTGCAGCCATTAATGCAAGCCTGTTCTGGAGATGAAATAGTTTTCGCTGCGCATTGCACATTGCGGTCTTTAGGGAAATGAGATGCGATGGTACAATGAGGGAAGTAACCCAGACCATTCCTACAAGAGTTACTAAAATAAAAAAGTATTAAGAATATCTAGTACTGATACCAAAGCCTTAGCTATATCGGAGAAGAGGCGCTGGCTCTGCTGGTAGGAAATGAATTACCAAAGCAGCAATACATAAAAATTAAGATACAAACAGTGACACCTATAGTAAAATCTGTAGTATAAGCAAAAGAACATAGATTCTTGCTGGTCGATTTTGACAAACATTAAAACAAATGTGTTACAACCGTGCATCTGTTTAAAAACACTTATATAAAATTGACTATTGTAACTTTCACGCAGCGGTCTATGACACCCTGTTGAATAGGAAAGAAGTTACCAATTTTGTGTGAATTCGCTCCTACAAAGGGATAGTTCTTCTTAACCAAATGTAGTCAAGGATATGCAGATAACAGCGTAACACTACTTGTAACCCCTATACAAGTTTCATTTAAATCTGGTAAGTAGGAAATACGTTACTATTTCTGTCTAAATTCACCCCTATAAAGGGATAATTTCTTTTATCCGAATGTAGTCAGAGCTTGTAAATAATACCAGAATGTCATTTGTAACCGATATACAAAGTTTAGTTAAAATCTATTAAAACGGGAGATATTAGTAACTATGCCTGAATTCACCCCAAATGTAATCGGAATCTGTACATAATAGCAGAATGCTACTTGTAACTGCTGTACACAGTTTCATTCAAATCTGGTAAATAGGAAACAAGTTACTAATTTTCCCATACAGATCAGCTTTCTGTCCACTGTGTAGTGGTAGACAATATAAAAATATGCATTCGGCCGCTTAAAAACATGGTACAGAAATTTTTTCAGGGTTTCAGAACATCGATATGGGCTAATTTGAACACATAGTTATGTAGGTAGGAAAACAACGTATTTCCTGGCGGCATTAAAACTTACACGGAATGGATGACTGCCAAATTGGAAGGTGATCATTGAAGTAGTTCATATGATGGTCCGCAATTTTTGAAGCTGTACCTTTTGCTTCAAAATCTGCTTTGATTCTGCTGCCGGCTGCTACAGTGGTTGTCGATGAAATCTTTCTCTCAGGGTATGCGTGGGCGGGCGTGAAAGGATAACATCAGTTTAAATTGACTGAGAAATGTAATGCTTTCTAACACAAGCTATTAAAGCGAGCTGCGGACCTTTCGAAGATAAAGAATGAAACAGATTATGTATCGTAGCAATCCGAATTATAACAATTGAATTATTATACCTGCTAACTTTTGCAGCATCAATTTTACAGTTTGAACCAACTGTTTCCGCAATAAAAGAAACTAGCAGCGTAACTTGCGGTGAGTCGCTAAAACGCTTACTGGCGAAACCCCTCGCAATGGCCGCTAAATTTTTCTCACACAGGCGCGTCACTGGGCGCTTAAAATAACACGAGTCGTCGCAAGTATCCAGAGGGACGAATGTATGCACGAATATGTGCACGAACGAATGTGTGAACAAAAAGTGTCGCTTTTCTTTCGAGTGGGGGAGAAAAACATAGTTACGTGCTAACCACAGCCCCGGTGGGAATTTTTATTCACAAGGCCTCAAAACGTGTATTTCCAGTGAAACCTCGGTATCAAATTGTTGGGTGGAATGCAATTCTCCCTCTACCTACTAAGTACATGCTAGAGAAAGTAAAAGTAAAATCAGTGGGTAACAAACTCTTACTTTTTTAGGATTCACTTAACGGTCGCCTCAAACATGAATAGTTAGCAAAATGTAATGTCTATCTCACACGAGAAGTGTAGATGACACAGTGATTTTGTGGTTAGCGATAAGCAGATGTCAGACACTACGGGAATTGGTTCTCTAAGCGTTAATGGTTTTTCATGATAATTCCAAATGCCTAATTCGGCATTCTTTCTCAGAGCTTTCTAAATAACTGAAACTGGTACGTCACTCTGTTTCAGATGTGAAACCGTATTAATTTGCACCATCCTTTCGTTTATGTCTAAAAACTAAAGCTGTTTATGGAAGATTCAAGCATACAAAGGAAATAAAAGGTTGAAGAAGCGCTTCAGTAGTTGAATAATCGATCATGCTCTCTTCTTAAAGACAGCAAAACGATGGATGAAATGTAAACATGAAGTTGTCAGAGTAAACAGCTTTTCCCAAAAGTTTGGATATTAAAGTCTGACACAATTAATGAAGAATGCTTCGACATCGAACTTCAGAGAATCGTGTTATAAATTTACGTTGGACGCGATGCATTTTCAGGTGTATTTTTATTGGTTTCATTTTAGTTATTGCTCTGTTGGAACCTTGAGCACCATGTGTGATGAACTGATAACATTTACGTTCGCCCATGTTGTCCATCGTAATTGTGGGTTTATGAACCAGTCATGTGCCAATAGTAGAATTCTGTTTTAGTGAAAGCGGGCGTTCATACGGTAAGTTACAGGGCGTTTACTCCTCTGTAATAGTCGGATAAGAATATAATAAATGTTCGTACAAAGCATTATTTTAGCTGACTTTACAGAGAGCCACCAGCGAATTTATGATTGTTGTTGAACCTGTAATATTAATAAAGCATGTACCAAAAGGATTGTAACTCGTAATTAATGTTAGTTACATTATGAAGGCATTATTAAATAATACATTATAGCAGAACCGGTATAATATACTACGATTTAATTACCAGTGACACCTTCGGAAGGGAATCTCCGCCCACTTAAACTTACTTGGAGAAAGATGTATGAAACAGCGCACGTTTTTGTCCGTGGTTATAAACTTTCGAACTTCATGCTGCGCCTCTCATGGTATAGCTTACAAGTGAAAATGGATTGCAATTGCCATTTAAAATACCTTATCCAGTTGTGCTTTGGACACAGACACAAATGTAAGCAATTAGTGTGTATCTCCCATGATCAGGTGCTTTACCATTAGCTTTAAAACTTGCTGCGTGGAGGGTTCTTCCTGAATAGTTATAATGGGAGAGGTTAGGTACTGCTACTTGAGAGTGTGTTTACTTGCCTCTTTGGAGATTTAATAGACGGTTTAACGACGTTTATCGCATAAACATATATGCTGCTGGTGACAGTCATAGATGTTAGCAATGGCAGGTAAAAGAATGTTCCAGATCTTTATTTTCTCACATAAATTGTTAATTGCATTTGCATGCTTTTTTTATTTCAGTTGCTACCTCTAAATTTTTGTAGAAGTAATATAAATGATATTTATTTATGGTTTTTGTTTTCCCATGTAAGTGTAATACATTCAAAAGGAATGATGATAAAGTAACGGGAATACTCCTTGTAGCGTTTAAAACAGATTCTACAAAAGTGTGAATAAGTGCAGTTTGATGAAAGTATCACATCATTGAATTAGTGAGACGGATTAGGTCGTACTAACGTAGCGAATATAGATTGTATTTAGATGTTCAGAATTAAGGAGTTGAAGGAGTTAGGAAATAATAGACTTCGTTTATCTATTTAGGATGCAATGCGTAATGGATGACAGCAACATGGAGTAGAAACTAATTAAATTTCAGAAAATATGTGGAGCAGGGCAGATCACATAAAACTTAAACCTCAAAGGGAAGAGGAACTGCATTTTAGAAATCTTAGATGTTGCATTTTACTTTCACTACCACTCAGGTGAGGTAAAGGTAGTGTTCTATTCCATTCTAAAACTCCATATTGAGATTTCACCGGAAAGACACGTATTGACGTCTACTGAAAAAAAGGGGGGGAGCGGTTGTAGTAGAAAGTCCACATGAACAAGTGGCTGTCCGTCTTTGAACAGCATAATTAAAAAAAAAATGTCGCATTAATAGCCGACTAGATTTCATATTTGAGTGAGACATTGTTTAAGCATGCCAGATAAAGATTTTAAAGAAGTCACCCAACCCAAACAACCGTTTACATAAGATATTTCGTTACTTTTCATTTTCTAAAGAATTGCTCTAAGGCTTTTGACGAAAATACCATATGTTTGAGATAATTTGTATGAAACAATATGTATATTCGGAGTTTTGTGTGAATAGGCCTGTAAAGGCCTTTTCATTTTTAATAATAATATATAATTTTTCATAACTGATGAGACGTAATGGATAGATAAAAGCGTTCTGTACGTAAAATGTAGAGCTCATTCAAATGCACACATCATGACAGTTTTATTTTTTCGGGGGGTGCATTAGACGTTTTCGAAATATTCGTTGTAACATCTTTTCCGCAGGGATTGAATTGTCATGCAGCATCTGTAATAGCTATTTATATATCAAATCGTAAAATAAAGCTTTAGCGGACGAATTCAGTATTTTGCTTACAGGTCGTTCGAAATACTGGATGAGTCCTCTAAAGCTTTTGCGTATGTGGTACATACAGAAAGTTTTAGTGAAAGCTCTCTAAATTATATAAAATAAATAAATAAATAAATAATACAAGTACTGTTTAAACATAAAAGGCATAGTCAGTCATTTGTTGACATATCCTCACAGCCGCCTGAATCCTACCCTATGAACGTACCAACGTCTCCTAGGAAGCGTTGACCCTAACAATACGAGATGCGGATGTAGATGGACGGTGCTTATTCTGAGTGCTCGTTTCTAAACAATAAGCTTGTGACTAAAAATGTGGGTGAAATACCCGAGTAAATTTAATCCGAGCCGGAAACATTGAATTGGAGCTGCTACCAGCAAAATCTCGGCAGCAGTATGAGAAGGAATGTATTTATATAAAGACTTGTGCAAGGTAAGCAGTAAATTAAATTAAATTGGGTTTCATTTATGGACGCTCGTTAACTGCTATGGTCCTTAGCGTCCCATTCTATATTGGGCATGAAAAGCCGGATATTTTGCTCAGTGGCCTCATTATCAGGCTTGAGGTTCTTTTACGTGCCGTAAATCTACGACATGAAGAACACCGGCCTTACTTCCCTTCCGAAGAAAGCCACGCTAAGGAGTTTGACGCCCGAAAAAAAAATCCATCGTCCTCCACCGGGTTTGAACCCGCGGCCTCGGGAGCTAGAGGCTAGCATGGTACCCCTAAATCCACGGAGGACGACAAGGTAAGCAGTGTTTCTCTAGTAGACGAAGATGTGATATTGACTTTATTTACATGAAAAATCAAAGACACTGAAAGCTTCCTCACTATGGTCCAAATACTCAATGCTTAAAACTACTTTGTATTTAAAAGAAAATTATTTATATGAAATATTGTTGAGTAATCTCTTTTCTTAAGCGTAACTTTAAATGAATTGTTTTGTGAAAAATGCTGCTAAAACATTGTTGGCTTATACTTATTGTTTAATGATAAGGTATTTTGTTTAAAGCACTGCTAAAGTTGGTATGACTGATTGCTGTGATCTGAATTTTCTTCATTACGCCGCTTAAGCACTATTTTTCGGTTACCATGCTAGCATCTAGTTCCCGAGGTCGCGGATTCAAACCCGGCGGAGGGCAATGGATTTTTTCGAGCTTAAAAATTCTTAGCATGGCTTCCTTAGGAAGGAAAGCTAAGCCGGTGATCCCGTGTCTTAGGTTTACGGCACGTAAAAGAACCTCAAGCCATAAAGAGGCCTCTGAGCAAAATTACCGGCCTTTCACGTCCAATACAGTATGGGACGCTAAGGACTATAGTAGTTAAAGAGCGTCCATAAATAAAACTAAAAAAAAAACTTTTCCGGCGTGTTAGCAGTCCGACAAGTAGCTGTTTTATAGAACGTGTACTACTACAGATCATATTTACGGGTTTCTTCTTCTTTCCCGCGTGGGTTCATTAGCAACAAAAACTGACTTTCGATAAGCGAATAGCTGTTTTGCTTTCCGTATCATACTGATTAATTTGGGATTATTTTTATTTAAAAATGTATCGCGAATAACGTAATGCGAATAGAAGAATAACTTTTTATGGTCACTATAATACTCGAGGCATTGTGTGAAGTTGTAATGTTTATAGGAAAGGTGCGATTGAGACACATTTTATTTTTTGGTATAGTGGATGTGAGAATTTGCTGTTAAACTGATACACAAAATACGTACCTGCAATGTGTGGAAGATATTATACGAGGTGTGGCTGAATATACTTTAATACCCATAAAATGATGAAAGTGTGAATAAACAGCTAAAAGTTCAACTTTTGTTGTACGAATAGTAGAGACTTAAAATTAAATTAGTACTAGTACAGCCAAAGTGCAAGCCACCCCGCAAATACTCCACTGCCTACCAAGAGCCAGAAGAAATATATGAAGACTAAAACCTCGTTGTATAGATGACATCCTCTCCTATCGGAGGGCCCAAATGACCTAGCTGTCGACGGGCCCTTAAACTCCACACCACCACCACCACATCTCCTATCGGAATCGGCCAATGGACTAGCCGATAATTTTGATGAAGAACATTTATCTTTTTTGTTCCATACTTTATTAGAATTTATAAAAACAAAATTCCAACGTGGTTCCCCATGTAATGATTTGTTAAGCCCAAAATAAAACTTTCAGTGAGAGCATGCCAATTTACAGATGGAGTATTTTTAATTAAGATATAAAATGTAATTAAACCAAGAACAAAACAAAAACATATCTGAAACAAATGCTATAAGTAATTGAATTTGTGCATATTGTCTTTATGTTACATTACCATATTGTAATAATTCGGCCGAATAAAAATGTTAATTTTTACAGGTGCAGTGCCATAACTACAGAGAGCAGTAGGTTTCTAATAAGGACCAAAATCAATAATGTTGCCCAACAAAGGTTTATAAACACAAGTTTCTGACAGCGTTTGTATAGTGCCAGATTTTGATAGTATGATTATTCAAGTAATTATACCATTTTTTCTTGTACACAAACCGTTACCACGAGAGACAGTATATGTATATATATTTCGTTTTTAGTTCCATTTATACCCCGCCTTTAACTGCATTGGTCTTATCGGCGGCGTTTCCTTTGGAACTTATTGCCTAAGGCAATGGTGTTAACTCGTCGTTGGGGTTTCCTGCACGTTCTTTTTTATTGTTTTTGTTTTTGCTTGTTAATCATTAGATCATACACACATTCACACTCTCATTCATACTTCCAGACTCTGGGGGAGGATAAGGAATAATCTTGGCTACAGAAAAATTCCCACCCCCAGCCCGGAATCGAACCTGGGACCCCTAGTACAACAGGCAGGTGGAGAGACAGTATAGTTCGGGTGGTATTACAACGATTAGAAAGGGGCGTAAATTGTGTACTCTTAAACACATTTTACTTAGGTTTAAACTTTTGTTAACGCCGAAGAAAAAGTTGCCATTGGTTTTCAAAACGTCTCATATCATGTACATTGAACAGAGAGAGAGAAAGAAACAGTGGTGGAATATAGGCCTAGGAGCAGGAGAACGCGTGATAAAAGAAAGACGGACAATGAGGGAGAAAGAGGGAGTGAGAGACATTGGGAATGTGAGAGATAACGACTAAGAGAAGAATATCCGAATGTAAGTCCATAACGCGAGCAGAGCGGCAAGCACTGTTAGCATGTATATAATCTCGCTGCGAATTTTGTGAAGGGTTCCGATCTTAAATGTTTGAACTAATACATTACCACAAATAATGAAAAACATTGATTATACATATATAAACCGTACTTAGGTATACATTTGGATGCTTAAATGATTTATTACTTCTGTGTTTTCAAGCAAGCATAATGTTCTGCACAAATCATAATGTATGAGACAGCTAAAATAGTTATCAGGAAGAAAAGGATGTTAAACTCGGAAAGTAAAAGGATCTCGGAAGGTTCTAATTTTAAGGAAGAAGCATCCCCACAAAGCTACATTAACCGGAATTCAACCATATCCGCAAATACACTGCTAGCCAAATTGTAACTGTTACCACAGCATTTAATAACTTGTTTGATCTTACACCACGGAATTGCTAACATTTATTTTGTGAATTAAGATAAGTTCTATATAGCGAATTTGCTTTACACAGACCAATTAGTTTAAGAGCATCGTTGGAAGAAAAGGAACACGGCATTTTCTCTTTTTAGAAATTTCCCGAGAATAAGCAAAGAGCGTAATGGAGAAAATATTTTGTCAAGAGGAATGGGCCAAGCGGGAGTCAAATCCTACCCACGATTTACCACTTGGAAAGCAGTTTCTAATAAAGAAATGTAGTCCGTGCACCAAGACGCTCTTTCACAAGAAATGTAAATTAAATCAGGAGCATATATAATGATAACTTAAAGTATAAATTATGTGGCACACTTTTTTTTTTTCATTTTTCAAGCCTTTCTCCCCCGCCACTGGTGCGCCTGCCTTGATCTTAAATCATGCTTTCCGAGCGGGTCCCTTGGAAGCAGTCCATAAACTTTAATTGAAAAATGTTCATTCGGAACAAATTCTAACGCGGTTATATTACTGTAACCAATCGTAATAAACGCGTTAGATGCAGAGGGATATTTACTTCAGGGCCCCTAGATCTGATCAAAGGACGGTGGTTTTTATTACCCGTGAATGTGACCTGGAATGTACTGCAGGATATGAACATATTGTTTAAACTTGTTTGCTCAACTTGAACTTACATGTCGTCTTTAAAGAAAACATATTGTCATTAGAAACCGGAGTAACAAGTTTAAGTAGCTATGAAACTTCAAAATACATTTTCTAAATAAACTCTTGCTGATTGAAACTCTTAGAAAACTGGTAGAAATTTACTCAAATTAATGTTATTTGTAGTGTCAAATAAACATTGAGGAAGATTTAAATCAGCACATAAAGATTTTCGTAAAATCTCACTTCAGGGCCCCTCTCAGATCCTATTCTGTGAATGGCCGTTTTAGCTAACACAGTTTTACTTAATCCACCTCTTACTTATTGTAGGTAGAAGAAATACTGAATTCAGTCCAAAAATTTGGCATGGACATGTCGGAATTACACAGTTTGAGGTCCACTTAATCTAGAAAAAACGCTTTTAGGAAAAATATTTGTGTGTGTCAACAGCACAACTCAAATGCCAGAAGTCGAGTAAATAACAAATGTCATTGAGTCAGACATTGTTTAAGCATACTAGGCAATGTTTTATAAGAACACTTCCCCATCAAAACTACCCCCCTAAAGCATTTTTTCCCCTTCATAATTGTCTCTAACGGTTAATTTTGAGGTATAAATGTCAGAAATTAAACTTTTATCCGCAGTATTCTTTGTAGCCTATGAAGTCCTCTTTATTTTGACTGAATTTTGTGCAACTGGAGAGATAGACCGAACCTCGCTACACGAAACATATGGAGCTCATTAAAGTACACCGTTTGTGACATTGTTCCGTAGCGCTAGCCGTCTTCGAAATATTACTGTTGTAAGTAAACACATTCTGGAGCGTAATTGTGCCATATGGCGGACATGCTTGAAAGTTTGCGACTTTTCTTTTTTCTTTACATCGAAAGAGGACGCTACCACAACCAACATTTTCAATGTTATGGCCGCATGTTGTATGTATAGCTTGTCTCAGCCTTAAAAGGCAGTGTGAAGGTATATGGAATATCTCTGTCTCTATCTAACGCATACATGTTACCATTAGCTTCGTCCTTTTCTACACTCGCGCTGTCGCCAAGTTGCTAATAAGTATTAACATGCTGTAAATATTCATTTGTTATAAATTTCAGCTTTGAAAACATTATCCTATGGAGAAAACTTTTCTCTATCAGATTATATAATTTTTAGAGCCTTCATAGACTTTTGTGGGCATAAATGTCTAAAGAAAATTGAGTTTTTCACTGTTTCTATGCTTATCACACAGTCACTAATAAACTAAAGGATAGAATGTAATAACATTTTTTCTTAGCTAGGGTAAACTAGTGTGTTGATACCTGCCCAGTTTGAATTCTTCACCATTGATAAGATGGGCGTTATAATTTTTTTAAATGAAATATTTTCAGAAATTTCTATACTTATGCAGTGGAAAAGTCAGCCAGCGAGAAACGTCTTTGCTATTGGATTTTACAACAGGGACAAAGCGAGAGAAAATGTTGAGGAGGGTTGGAGACAATTTTTAAAAGAAGCCGGGATCCTTTTTAGTTCTTGCATTCATTGTGTATGACAAAACAAGTGTCATTCAGCTAACAGGCAAGGCGCGACGTAGAAGTTAGTAAAGCTTAACATGGATTTAAGAGGTGGATAGGTTTATAGTGTGAAGTATTATGTGGGTCATTTATTTAACATATTTAACGTAAATATTTATGGTTATGAAGGGAAAAGCTAGGAAGAGACAAAATGTTGGTAAACTAAGAAGAGTAATAATGAGTGTGTTAGATTATTATTCAGTAAAATGAGTGTTAGTAAGGCAGTAAAAGAAACAGCTAAGCTAACCGGGTGTTCAGAAACAGTAGTGTGTAGGATAAAAAGGGAACGAACGAAAGTACCTCTAAGGACTATAAAAAACTTATTATACCTGAAATGCAGAGGAGTTTTTGGAGATCATTTACCTCTATAGCAAATATTGAAAATGTCCTCCATCCTGCATAAGGCACAACTCAACACGTCGTTGCATGTTACTGGCCACTCGTTGGAGGACTCTGTTACAAAAAAGGATGTGGGAAACAAAAGCACGCTAGGTTAACGCAATAAAATGGTACAGCGCAAAGCGGAGTGTGGCGCATCGTTCGTTCTATGCTGTTCGAAAGCATTCCACCCACGTTGAATGTAATTTTGTCAAAGGGCAAACAGTGATGTCCTACCAAATTATAGTTTTTATCATTACATCTCCACATTTCTTTGATAATATATATATTTAAATGTCTGTAAAATCGTATTTCGAAGTATTAAAAATACAAAGAGGAGACGTAAAGTGCAGGTGAAAATTAAATGCCTTACAATTTCTTCAAATAGCACTAGCGATATTCCAATATTTTGTGATATCATTCACAAGATGACATTAAATTGGTAGATCGAATGCAGTTGGGTGCCAAACTTGCGAGCGTAGATATAGTACATGTGACAACGGTGCGCTCCATTTAACCTACACTGTCTTTTAATCGTGAGACGCAATGTAATTAAGCGCTTGTGCCTAATATGTACACAAGTATTCCTTAAAATATTACATTGAATGTTTGTTTGCACATAAATTAACATTGTCATTTTTCAGGCTTTCAATTGGATAATGACCATTCCAGTAGGCAAAACGCAACAGTTGTGTGTTCTTCGCGATAGTTTCCTTATCTTAGCAACTAAAAGAGAGGTAAAAGTAGTTTGTTCTTCTTAGCCGCTTCAGAAGAGAGAGTATCACCAGGGCCCGAATTCTAATGACATGTCATTTTTTAGTTGTTGCATCATAGGCAATGGTAACGTGTACAGTCTAAGACAAAATCAATAAGTAACAGCCAGAGAGGAGTTCGATTCGGAAGCATTCGCTGACGCTGCGTTCACAATACACGACTTAATACCACCCTGCGTTCATTTCAAAGCTATGCGACAAGTTGGAAGATACCTTTCAGTTGGATTGTATTCATGGTAGCCGAACGGTGAAACGCATGTGTGTCGTAACTGGAACAATCTGGGTTGGAATCCTTGGCGTATATACTTTGTTATTTAAATTTTAATTTGTTAAATATATAGCAATGCCGTAGGTTTTCCATGCATAAGATTTAATTTTAAGACATTCATACATAAAGACACAAACAAATTACCCTTTTCGATTTCAAAATAAATCCCATATTAGTAAGAATTTTAAAGTGAAAATCTAAACCAAATATTTAATTGACTTAATACTGGATGTGCAAACTGTCTGTCTCATTCTTCAGCAATGAATGACGCTGGCGTGATCATGCGCGCGCACCTCGTAGCCTTGGAGTTCTGCATGATTTGTTAGCAATCATACTGACTTTTGCTATGGCTGAGCGTACACATAAAGACGAAGCTACAGGGAGGTCTCTCCTTACGTTAGTGAACGTTGCTGGATACTCTGTGTCTCAGGCTGCAAGAGCACTTGAAGTCCATATATCTACAGCTACCAGGTGGGTACGGTTATCTAGGGAAGGGATTGTTCGTCGTCGACCTGGTTCGGACCGAAAACGTTTGTCTACTCCTCAGGAGGACACTGCACTTCTAAAACAGCAGACGGTAATCCCTTCCAGCATGTGTCTACAATTAGAGGTAATTCTAATTTCCCTGGATCGAACCGCACAGCCTTGCGTCGTTTGACTACAGCAGAGATCTTGCTCAACCGGCAGCTAAGAAGCAGCGTCCTACAGACGATTACAGATTATGTCGCCTCGGATTTGCAGAAGAAAATGCCAACCATAACTGGAATGAGGTTATATTCACGGACGAGGTGACATTTTCTTCTACAAATGGGAAAGTAATTGTCTACCGCCCCAAAGGAAAACATTACGACGCAAAATACGTGGCACAAATGGATCGCTAAGGTCGCTTATTGTATCGTGTTGGGGTTGAATGTCACGACATGGCCTATGTGTGTTGTGGCAGCTTGGTGGTACATTAAATCGCCACCAGCATAAAGTCACCCACGAAAACATCATGGTTTCTTCTGTAAGGACTAGTTATCCCGATGGAATGATTGTGTTCCAGCAGGATAACCACCATATCCCAAGTCAGGAGGTTTTCAAACTGGTTCTCGCAAAGGCAGAATATCACAGTGATTGATTGGCCTCCTTACTCACCAGATCTGAATCCTATTGAAAAATGTGTGGGCAGAGGTGAAGAAAGCTTTGAAGTTAAATTGGCCTGCACGACAACGTAAGACAAAAGATTTTTTTGGGGGTATCAAATACAGGATGCTTGGGAAGTATTCTCTCCTGAAAATGTGGCTAGTCATTTGATATCATCCATGCCCGGTAGAATGAGGGCAGTAATGCTAGCAGAGGGTTTACGCACCCGATATTAAGTTATTTTTTTTTTTTTTTTGCTTTTTCATTTAGGTATATAATATTTACTTATTTTATATCTGAGCATAAATGCCTATAAATCAGAGTTTTAGCAATTGGAAATTACACTATGTGATCAAAAATATCCGGACACCCCACAAACATACGTTTTTCATCATCATCATTGTTCTGCCACCTACTGCCTGGTACTCATCCGCGACCTCAGTAGTCATTAGACATCGTGAAATAGCAGAATGGGACGCTCCGTGGAACTCACGGACTTCAAACGTGGTCAGGTGATTGGGTGTCACTTATGTGAGAAGTCTGTACGCGAGGTTTCCACACTCCTAAACATCCCTAGGTCCACTGTTTCTGATGTGGTAGTGAGGAGGAAACGTGAAGGGACATGTCCAGCACAAAAGCGTACAGGCCGACCTCGTCTGTTGACTGACAGATACCGCCGACATTTGAAGAGGGTCGTAAAGAGTAATAGGCTGACTTCTATCCAGACCATCACACAGGAATTCCAAACTGCATCAGGATCCACTCTAAGTACTATGACAGTTAGGCGTGAGGTGAGAAACCTTGGATTCCATAATCGAGCGGCAGGTCATAAACCACACATCACGCAGGAAAATGCCAAACGACGCCTTGCTTGGTGTAAGGAGCGTCAACATTACTTGAACAGTGGCAAAACGTTGTGTGGAGTGACGAATGACGGTACACAATGTGGCGATTCGATGGCAGGGTGTGGGTATGGCGAATGCCCGGTGAACGTCATCTGCCAGCGTGTGTAGTGCCAAAAGTGAAATACGCAGGTGGTGGTGTTATGGTGTGGTCCTGTTTTTCCTGGAGGGGGCTTGCACCCCTTGTTGTTGTTTTGCGTGGCACGATCACAGCGCAGACCTACATTGATATTTTAAGCACCTTCTTACTTCCCACTGTTGAAGAGCAATTCGGGGATGGCGATTGCATCTTTCAACACGATCGATCACCTGTTCATACTGCACGGGCTGTGGCGGAGTGGTTACACGACAATAACATCCCTGTAATGGACTGGCCTGCACAGAGTCTTGACTTGAATGCTATAGAACACCTTTGGGATGTTTTGGAACGCCGACTTCGTGCCAGGCCTCACCGACCTACATCGATACCTCTCCTCAGTTCCGCACTCCGTAAAGAATGGGTTGCCATTCTCCAAGAAACCTTCCAGCACCTGATTGAAAGTATGCCTGCGAGAGTGAACGCTGTCATCAAGGCTAAGGGTGGGCCAACACCATATTGACTTCGAGCATTAGCGATGGAGGGCGCCACGAACTTGTAGGTCATTTTCAGCCAGCTGTCCGGATACTCTTGATCACTTAGTGTTACAATACGCATAATAAGCATTGTGTTGCACAATGCTTTGCACAACAAAAGAAAAAAAGAAAAATACAATATGCTGTGTTCGTGACCCGAGTTTAACTTCTTCTTCTTTCTCTGTTTAACCTCCTCGTATGTAGGACTTTCACCCCCCAGGACTTACAGGCGGGGGCCTGGGATCATAGGCCCGTCGAGGAGCAGACACTCATGGATCAGACAGAATATCCAGGATGGGTGATCAGTCCGATGCCTGGTATGGGAGGAAGGAAGTAGATTAAACGAAATGGTGGTAAAATGGCTGAAAGGAAAGGTGATGATGGAGCAGTTGGTGGAATGAATGGCGGGGGAAACCGGAGAACCCGGAGAAGACCCGCCCAGACGCCGCTTTGTCCACCTCAAATCCAACATGCGGGTCCCTGGGATTGAACGCCGATGAGAGGCGAGCGGTGAGTTTAACTTGCGTAAACACAATCTAACAGATGGAAGAAAAGAACAACTATTTTCACGCGCTGTATTATCTCACTTCTTAAGTTCTGATTTGTTTCTGCTGAATTCACAGATTTGGTCAACAATAGATAAATGTAGTGGTGAGAGTGAGTCATCAGGCCAGGCTATTCAAAGACATGATTTAGTGCGTCAGCTAAATCAGCTTCATTCACAACTCAGTTAACGCTGCATGTTACATGAGTACCTCTCCTTCCTCCACTGTTTTGCATGTTTTCATTTAGAAAATAAGTGTCTATGCAATGCTGCATTGATTCACCTACAGGAAATATAGTCAAGTCTATCGAGAGCTATAGTCAGCAACTCTTATGGCACACGTGCGAAGCAATAACGTGAAGTCTCAACTCCTTTCATTCCTTATCTAGCATAAGGTAAACGCAACAACCTTCAACAATATAAAACTTAAAAATTTAAAAGTATCGAAAAATTTCAAGGTTTATGTCAAAGTATTAGACACGCTTCGATACCGCCGAATGTCGAGAGTATTGAGGTATCGACGGTATCGAAGACCCGTACATTATTATTATTATTATTATTATTATTATTATTATTATTGTTGTTGTTGTTATTGAGTACTGAGAGCGTGTCCTCGCCCCAATTTATTCTCAAGAAGTTCACAAGGGGTAAGGGAAAGGACGGCAGCCGGTTATTACTTAGAGGGTCATTAGCGGAAATGGAAATGAAATGCTGGTAATGATTGATGAGACACACAAGCTGGAAACACGCAAGGCAAGCTGCCCCCAGTTGCTTAGCACTTTGTTGGCTCAGTTTATAAAATATGTCATTTACTTGGTAGGAGGGTGGGAGGCGATGTCATCTGCACGTCAGGCCCACACACAGAGCCCATGCTCCTTGCCAACACTGCACAATAAACGTAATTCTATTTTCGACATAGCTTATTGCCGATTTAATATTCCGTTAATGTTCTTCATTAACATTGACATCCGGCTTTCAACTGCATTTCCTTCTTACTTTCAACGTGATATAACGGGTGTTCACAGAAGCCGTGTACAGTGGCGTTTCATACAAGACTTATTTAAGCCTTCAACATTACAGATGATTTCGTAAGCATGAAAAAAATACAGAACCAACAACAAAACCGGACTCCAGACTCCATTGGTGCTGTCTTCATTTATTTCCAGAAATATACCCAAGAACTGTTTTGAAATGAAGTAATATCTGCTCTCAGTCCTACACTGCGGACCGAAATGTGACTCGTTTTAAAAGGTATTTAAAGAAATTCTAAAGAATGTTTGAGTTTATATGAATCCTGAAGGGGAAGTATATATTAAGAAATATTTTGCCTTGACGCATCTGGCAGCATAGATTGTGTGTACCATACTCAACTAATATGTACGCAAAACTGGAATTTTTGTGGCAATATGCGCAAAGTAACATCGCTTCCATTTCTATGTTCTACACTCGTCTTGTGGTATTGTAAACATAATATATACTTATAAGAGAATAAAACAGTATGTTCGCTCAGATATAGACAAAATAATACAAAGATTTGATAATTATGACTGATAAAAGTAACTTTTAGATTTGTAAGAGTTCTATCTGTTATGCTTAAGACAAAGGACCTCCTAAATTCATTCCTCTTCACGAACAACTTGCACAAAGTATATTTACGGGTGGACGTAATGGTGTTTGAAAATAAGGAACTCATGTGAACTATGGAAACCAAGATGAGGTTGTAGTAAATTCTAAAATTAGACTGGCGTCACGCCAAAGATGCCAAAAGCAGTGAAGAGGAAGAACCCTTTATGGCTCTGCGTTTAGTTTACTCTACTTGAATACAAATGTGGATTTTTAAGTGCTTGAAAAAATATATAAAATTTGCTCTTTTAGTTGAATCGCGAACTACTGCTTCATGGTTTTCAATCAGATCGCACCCAGTATTCAAGTGTTAACTTGACCTATTTACACCGGATGAATTCGGGATTCATCCAACAGAATACCGCAGCGTGAGTGATTGGCTCAAATTTCTACAGAGTGATTTATGTGGAACTAACACATTTCCTCCTTTATTTATTTCAAAACGAATGATACTTGTCACAGCTGCTTATACCTCAAATTTAGAGTATGTTTGAGTGACAATTAACTTCTAAGAAAATATTAAGAAATTTCCCCCCTCCTGCAGGAAATATAAGTAAAAAAACACGTCGTTCCATGGTTACTGGCCGCTCGTTAGAGGACTGTGTTGTCAATATCATTGATCTGTGTAATGTTATCCTTCAGATGTTCCAATGTCTGTCGGCGTGTGGCGTAAACCCTGTCTGTTAAGTAAGCCCATAGGAAGAAGTCCGGTGTTGTCAAACACGAGATCTCTTTGGCCACAGGTCCTTGGAGATTACCCGGTCGTCAAAAAGTTTTTCAGTTATCGCCAAGTATTGTATATGATGTAGGTCTTGTATTGCCCTCTTGTTGAAAATATCCACGACCCAGCTCTAGATCGTCCAATCGCTCAACAAACACCATGAAAATCCGTTGGTACTCTGTGCAGTGCCCACAGTCTAAAAAAAAAAAGTGGTCTCATTATTCTCTGTGCGGATATTGCACACCAAACGCCGACTTTAACTGGGTGCATAGTTCCTTCACGAATGACATGTGGATTTTGGATGGCCCAATAGCGAGAGTTCTACGAGTTCACTCACATAGTCGTATAAATTGAACCATGCTTCATATGTGAACAATGCAATGTCCAATATTCCAGGATTTTGCACAATGAACGACTGAAATCAACGGCAATACTTAAATCTTATATCCTTACCTGTTCCTGCTACTGATGGACAACTCCAACCCTATATGGTTTCATGTGAGCACCTTTGCAGGTTTCTGGCACATTGAGTGGGTGTACACGGTCTACTGCGACACGCATTTTAACGACGCTGCAGTTGTGCCAGACGTCCACACACCGTGCACGATCTAAATGAATGTTTGCCGTTTTCATTCACCAGAGATCCACTTGTTTCCAATTCGTTTACCAGTGCCAGTATTGTATTTCTTTCGCGGGGATTGTAAACACCTAATGCTCTCTGGTATGCTCTTCGAGTAGCTTTAATTGAATTCGTAATTCAGTATTGCTTCACAAGGAAGTGCAGTTAATTTAATGCGTACTGCATTTTCACAGCGACTAGAAGAAAATATCGAAAACAGCGGCCAACCTTAAGAGCGAACAATAAGGAATAAAGAAATTAACTTTTGCGCATTTCGTGACAAGGAATCACAACTCCCATATATACCGCTTAATTTGACATAGCCTCACTAAGTGAATTTCCAGATAAATGAATAATAAAAAAAAAGGAATGTGTTAGTTCGATATAAATCGCTCTATTTAAATTCTCTACTTATTTGTAAAGATACCACGCAGCACAGGGTCGTAACTTTGTGCTGTTTTTACACTAGGTGGACCATTTAAAATAAATTTGGGCTAAAGACACGTTGTGCTACACTTTACTTCAATCATAAAAGCCTACTTTTTCTTCTATAAACCGAAAGGTTGACTGCAGGTTGACTGCTTTTAATATTTTAGGTATTTAATGTCTGTTAGAGGTTTTAATTGCACTTAGCATGCTCTAAGATTTGGGCTCAAAAGATCGATTATGAAATTAAAAAAAATTCATATCATTTTTATTAGAAACTATAATCCCAGATATTTATTTGGCCTGGTTTATTTTCACAACGATAAATTCGCATTTCATACAACCATAGTCTTCTGTCCTAGGAGATAACTTCACTCACTCACTCACTCACTCACTCACTCACTCACTCACTCACTCACTCACTCACTCACTCACTCACTCACTCGCTCACTCACTCACTCACTCGCTCACTCACTCACTCACAGATTGACGGAGAAAAAAGCGCGGAAAACGTTTGCATGCTGGCTGATGGAATTCTATAAATATTTTCATTTCTAATGAAAACAGTTGTGTTTTTGTGGTCTGGGATTCCTAAAAGAATCTTATAAGTTTCGAGAATAAACCGCATAGGTCCAAAAACACCGTGGATACGTGCATTCATGATTTCCACTGCAACCTAATAACATGGCTCTTGGATCCATATTGCATTAAAAGACAATCTGTTTGAAAAGGAAAATAAAATCACTATGCGAGAACTTATTCTCTACAGTATTTGGTGACCCGAAGCGGGGTCTGCACTTTACAGCATTTAAATTAAACCCAAGCCCTTACTCTTAAAATGGTAAGTGAAGAAAGCAGTGCATTAAGGGATTAAATTAATATAACCTGTGTGACTGTTAATTTTACATAAGCTTGTTTTCTGTCCTTATTGCAAAACTGGTCATTGTTGACCGATACCTGGGTAATCTTTGCCGTGATTGGGAGAAGTTCCACCCAGTTCTTTGTTTTCGCCGGTGGCCAATTTAGCGTTTATTCCCCTTATGGATATTTACGATTCAACATTACTTGTCAAATACAAGGCCCTAAATGTGTTGCAGTGGCTGCAAATTATTCTTGAGATCTTGTATAATATAACAAAAAATAACGCTAACGTTATGGTTATGGTTTCAAGTTCACTCAAAGTAAAGTTTTCTTTTTGTCAAAAAATTAAATGTATTTAAATACATAAAGTTATTAGAAAAGAAAACGTTTTCAGCTTCTTAATGTTAAAGGAACTGGAAAGACAGAAACAATTATGCATTTACTGGATAGCGGAAAGTTTAAACTTTTATTATCATTGGGATTATTTGCATTTACAGGCGCACATTGTTGCACGGAAACATAAAAATGGTAATTGCTTTCCAGCCACACCAAACAAAATGCTGTTAAAAAGTTTTTATGCAACATGTAAATTTGCCTATAATGGAGGTACCGGTTTGTTGAATCCACTGCAAAAGTGAGTTGTTAAAACAGTTTCACGGTACACTTCCTAGGACAAAATTATTTTTCTTGTGCTCACCATGTTTTACTTTCTTTACTGCTTACCTATATAAATGTAGGAAGTGATGCATTCCATCCAATAAAATTCCATACCGAGATTTCACCTGAAATACACGTTTTGAGGTTCCTTGAATAAAAAGAAAATTTTTAGAAAAACGTCTGCGTATGTGTTTCTGTCTGTCTTTGAACAGCACAACTCAAAAACAAAAAGTCGGTTAAATACCAAACCTGGTATTCAAGTTAAGTCTCTGCCAAGGATGCGACATGAAGACTTTCAAGAAAATCCCCCCACCGTAAACTAGCGTTACAAAAAAAATCGTTATTTTGTATTTTCTCAAAAATGGCTCCAACGATTTTAATTAAAATAAAATATGTTTATGACATTTACATGACAAATAAAATGCATATCTTGAATTTTCTGGGAACTGCCTGTGAATGGAATACCGTGAAGCCCTCTTCATTTTAAATTTAGTTTATTTAAGTGGTTAACCGTAAATGATAGAGAAAATCTTACTACACAAGAAATCTAGCTCTACTTAAGCCACACAATTTATGTCAATTTTTTGTGGCGGAATCATTTCCGAGATATTCTTGTTAATGGTTTTAAATTTTCAAATACTTACACATACAAAGAGACAAATCGCTCGTCGTTTATACCTTCTCTACCAGGAACCTTAGAGGTAGAGAAGGTATTGCATTCCAGCCAAAAATTCGATATCGAGATTTCACCGGAAATACACGTTTTGAGGCCGTCTGAATAAATAATAAAAAAAGCATATTTAGAAACATTGCCGCCCACGCGCGCGTGTCCATGTCCGATAAATGCCAAACTTGATATTACGGTTCAGCATCTTTCAAAGATGCGACTGAAGATTTTCAGGCAATTCCCGGAACCCAAACTATCCTTCATATGGAAGATTTTTTTATTTTCTCAAATTGCCTCTTAAACTGTTATGACTTCAATACCATATGTTTAAAATATTTACATGGTTATATATATCTTAAATTTTCCGAGAAAATAGCCTGTGAAATGCCCTTCATTCGTAAGGAATTTTGAATTTCTGGTAAGCTATAAGAGATAGAGAAAAACGTACTGTGGAAAAAAACTTTTTAAAACACAATTGATTTAAAATAAATTTTTGTGGCATTAACCACTTCTGATATATACGTTGTTTTCGGTTGGCATTTTTCTACACCTTCTGATTTGTAAAGTGCTGTCGCTATTCAGCTGTTTCTCGCGATGTAATGGGAAGAGTATATTATTTCTAGACCAGCATACAGCTGGTTTTTAAACATCTGACTATCGATTCGGTTTCCTGTATCCTCCTTGTACCTTCAACGAAATGTGTAATGTATCTATTTCTGCAAAGGTTTATAACGATTAACATAAGTAGATAGAACAATTGGTTTTCGTAAGAATAGTTTGTAGAAGGTATAGGTATAAAAATAAGGGGTAGTAGGTAGAGAAAGTCATGTTAATATAACACTTAAGATTTTTTTAATATAATTTATTTAAGGTCGCTTTAACTTCGAGGACATAACGCGACCAATACATTTTTAACAAGCATATTAACAGATACAAAGGCATAGTATCGAACATTTACATTCATATCAGGAACAGTATTTTGGAAAGTGGTTTACATTAAATACAAAGGCATACAATCAAACATATACATACATATTTGTAACAATATTTTGTAAAGGTTTACATTATTTTTCATCTTTGCGTATACCATTGTATGGATTACAATTGATTAAGGTAGAGCAGATATTTTATATTGAATCCCATATGCGATTATTCTTTCAGTAAGCAAAAATTTTGCGGCGTAATTGGAAGTTGTTTAACGTTGTAGAGATGTCCTGTGGAATTCCGTGTTGTTTCCGTTTGTTTTTGTATTTATCACATTCTTTGAGGAGGTGTAAGATGCTGATGTCACCATGGCACAGGTCACATATTGGCTGCATCTGTCCTGAGAGAAGATATGAGTGAGTGAGGTTGGAGTGACCAATTCGTAGCCGTGTGAGAATAACTTGTTCCTTCCTAGAAAGTGACTTGGTGGGGTGGAGAGCGTAGGATCCTCTTCGCACTTCGTGTAGCTTTCCCGGTGGTTGTTGACTCTATTCAGACTTCCATTTCTCTATTGGTATTTTGGAGAAATGATTTAGGACATCAGAGTATGGGATTTGGATGTTCGTTTGTTGGGGTAATGATGTTGTATCTTTGGCAGCTTCATCAGCTCTTTCATTCCCTATTATTCCATGACGGGAAGGAATCCAAACGAAAACCACTTCCATGCAAGCGTCAGAGGTGTTACTGATTAGTGTCTGGGTATCCTGTACTGACTTATTGTCTGTAGTATAATTCTTTATGCTGTGTAACTTACTGAAACAGAGCATATTACACAGCAGTTGTGGTGAGTTATCAGAATGTAAGCAAGTGCTTGGTAAATGGCGTATAAGTCAGAGCTGTAGGTGGAGTAGATATCAGGTAGTCTGTACTGTAAAATGTTATCAGGAGTTATTATTGCACATCCAGTACCATGATCTGTTTTTAAACCCTCGGTGTATTGAAATTTATAGTTGGGGAAATTATTGCACATTTCATGGAATAATGTTTCGTAAATATTTGCATCGGTGTTCGATTTCTGGTAAAATGTTAGGTCAGTATATATCTTGGAAGCTTTGAGTTTTCAAGGTGGGCTATCGTGAAAATCCCTGATCATGGTAAGGATTTTTATGTTGCGAGTATTTAAGTAGTTAGCAAGCCGTTGATGAAAAGGTAGCGAGTGTTTTTTGTATGACACGCCTTATTGTTTTCCACATTTGGGGAAATACAGCACTGAATATTTGAATGTAGTCATGCTGCTATTCTGATTCCGTATTTTATACTAAACTGTATTCTCCTGATGTTTAGCGGTGGTTGGTGGCTGGTACGATATGCCCCTAATATAATTGGGATAGCTGAACTTCGCATTACGTCGAACTGTTTAAGCAACGTTGGTGTTGCAGAGTTGTACAAAACAGCTCCATAATCAATTTTGCTTAAGATTAATGCTTGGTGGGTCATTTGTAGAATGTGTTGATCAGCACCCAAATTACGATGTGATGAGGCTGTTAGGACGCTTAGGTGCCTTAGACAGTCTACCTTAAGGTTCGAAATATGTGTCTTCCATGATAGGTTGTGGTCGAACATAAGTCCCAATTTGTTTAAGTTTGTTGTTGTTTTAATGGGTTTTCCATGTAGTTTGATGGTAGGGTTTGGAAGATGAACTGAACTTTTGGTAAAGCAAACACATTCTGAGTTTTGTTGAGAGAATCTGAATCCTGTTTGTTATGCTCAAATTTGTAACTTCTTGGCAGTGTCTTGTAGCAAAGCTTGGCTTGTTGAGATACTGTTGCCTTTACAGAAAATAGTCAGATCGTCAGCAAATAGACATGCTTTAACAGGGGGAGGAATCATGTTCATTATTCCATTTATTGCCGGCAGGAAAAGTGTAACACTGAGCACGGAACCTTGGGGTACACCACTGTTTAACTTCCTTGGAAATTGTGCAGTTCGCACCTACCCTAATGATGCGGCACTGGAGGAAGGTATGAATGAAATAAAATGTATTGCCTGATATTTTATGTTGTCGTAGTGTTTGAAGTATACGTGTTCTCCATGTCATGTCACATGCTTTTTGCATATCTAAACTAACTAGAATATGATATTGATCATGGAGAAAGGCATCTCCTATTTCTGTTTCAATCGCGATCAAACAGTTTGTAATGGAGCGGTATTGTCTGAAACCATAAATGTGAATCAGATAGAAGCTTTCTGTTTTCGATAAACCAACGTAGTCTTTTGTTCATTGTTTTTTTCTAGAACTTTGCACATTGTGCATGCGAGAGCTATTGGCCTGTAATTGCTTGGTAATGTGAGGTCTTTGTTAGGTTTCGGTATGAGTATTGTTGTTATTGCAGAGCTCCAAATGTCGGGAAATAGTTTAGAAGACCAGATATGATTGCATATTTCAAGAAGATAAGCATGCCCTTCAGTGGATAGCTGTTTCAGCAGATCATAAGGTATATTATCTGGCCCATGGCTGGAACTTTTGCATGTTGCGAGAGGATTTTCGTACTAATGATGTTCAATGATCTCATCGAAGCTTTCGGTGTTGTCACTGTCAGTCTCGTCAGGTAGCAAGTCATTTTTTGCTTTAAAAGCTTTAAATTCGTCCTCGTAACTAGAACCGGATGATACAGATGCAAATGAATCTATTAAGATGTCAGCTACTGACTTTGCGTGAATGTTAATTACTTTTGTGCCAGGAGTTTGTAAAATAATTTCGGTGTTATGTTTATATCTGTCTCTTACTTTCTGGATATTTTCCCATACTGTTTTCTGAGGGGTTTGATGATTGCGAAATGTGACAAAATTAAGCCATGATTCCTTTTTGCTTTCCTTAATAGTTCTCCTTGCTTTAGCTCTTGCTTGGAGGTATTTAAGCTTTTTCTTCGGTAGGACGGTGTCTGTATTGATAGTATGCTTTATTCTTGCAACTGATAGTCTTACTGCATTCACTGCTCCACCAAGGGACAGTTTGCGTGGAAGGGGCTGTTATTTTCGGTATAGAAAGATTTGCAGATTTGAGAATAATTTCACTGAAGTTTTTAATGATTTCGTTAATGTTATTGTGAATAAATTCGGAGACAGATGTAAGTTGGGATATTTCTTCAGCTACAAAATCTCGTTCCAATTTGCTTCTTTAAAGTTATATTTTGGTGTGAAGGTGATTTTCTGTGGACTGTCATTCAGATGAGCAAGAATAATAGGAAAATGGTCGCTGTTTCCATGAGGTTCTTTGTAAATTGAGCATTGAAACAAATCTGATATGTTTGCTGAACATAAGCTCAAATCTATAGAGCTGAAAATTCCATACGCTAGATTGAAACGCGTAGGTTTTAATTAAATAGGATTAGGTATAAATCATTTATAAACTGTTCAATGGGTTTTCCTCTTGGGTTGATTACTCTGCATCCCCACAATGTATTGCGGCTGTTGAAATCTCCAAGAATAAGGTAAGGTTGGGGTAGGTGTTGAGTGAGGTCATGTAGTTTTACAGGATCTAAATTGTGGCTGTTGGGGAGATATATATTGCATATACATAGCTGTATGGTCAAAAGAACAGAAACTGCAGTAGCCTATAGGCTAGTGTTGAGCGAGATAGCATGCCGTGAGAGTGCTTCTTTAACATATGTAACAACCCCACTGCTGGCGTGTGTACTTCTCGATTTTTATTATAAGTGGTGTAGCCTCGTAATGGAGCAACATAGTCATGCTTAAAATTAGTTTCTTGAGCACAAACAACTACTGGGTTATGTTTATTAATTAAGAGCTGAAGGTGTTCCAGTTGATGATAAAATCCATTCATGTTCCATTGTAATATGTCGTGATCCATTATTTGCTTAATTTTTAAAAAATTCTTTGTGTATAGAGCTATGTTAACTTGGCTTTAGAGGAATCGACTACGAACTAAAGATATGTTTAAGAAATTGTGATTTTCTAGTTTATTTCGAAAAGCAGTTCTCTTTTCTATATGAATACTTCGGTTTTTCATAGTTTTATTTGTGAACAAAGAATGGAGCTTTTTGATTGTACCTAGGAGTCCTTTCAAGTCACTAGTATAGCTAAGCGCAACCGATACTATATCGGATGCCCCAACGATATTCTCAAAGAAGCCTTTAAACTGAAAGTAGCTTAGAACATACTCAGTGGGTCTGTCTTCCATAGCACTTTGTATTGCGGATATCTGCTCATTTATGAGCGACAGGGTGTCGGTCTTTTTGGATTTTTCATGTATATGTTTGGTTGTTATGTTAGATTCAGTATGTCCTGTTTCATCTAAAATTTAGTAGTGATGAGTCAGACAAGTTTTGTTCGTCATTGGTTTGAGGTTGAGTATTTCTACTGGAAGTTGATATAGGTCGCTTTAGGGCGTTATTTCTGGAGCCTGTCTTAAGGCTTTGTCCTAAAGGAGGAAACTCCACTGCTGTGCTTTGTTGTAGCAATGGAGTAGGAGAAGGTTCAGATTGGCAGGCGCCATTTTCTTGAGTACAAATAGGTTCTGCGGGTGTGGTTTCTGTGTTGTCAGTGGCAGTTTCACTCAGTTCTGCTTTATTATTAGTTATGTCAATTTCCGGCATGTCTGTGGTGTGTTTACTTACACATTCAGTTGGATAGGTAACCGTCTTAGCGTTTATTGCATCTGATGACTTGCACTGTTTAGATAGATGTCATTCCAGTTTACATAAAAAACAAGTAGGAGCATCGGAAGAAAGGTATATTCAATAGAGCTTGTCCTCATAGTTTATCTGTATATTGTTAAGTAGCTTGGCGGTCATCTGTCGAAGAAAGCCCATGATGTGTGTATAACCAGATATGGGTATTCTGCTCTAATACAGGGTGAATCACCTAAAACTTGCACCGCAAATATTTCGGAAATGGAAAGTGCTATTGATGTGCAGTTTTCACAGCATTGATTGGTAGTCAGGGGCTCGTACACTTAGCCTATAAACAGATTTTGATAATACTGAGAAAGTGTATAACATACAATTTTTTAAACGGAACAATGCCTTGTTGCATCAACAGAATAAAGGTAGGGTAAATTAGAATATCAATGGTCTTTGTTGCAGGATTCTAGTGCAAGTGGTGTACGATTGATCGTATTTTGAAAAGTTTCCACCCCGAAAATTGTTTGTCCCATTCAACCTGCTTAGTTGCCGGGTACAATGTTATGTTTGTTTGCATTGTGTTTTCTGTTCATTGATTGCATTGCGACTTTCTGGTCAGTTAGTTTCTGACAGTTCAAGCAGTAAGTCGTGAGTGGAAGACGGGGGTTTACTAATGCAGAAAAAGCCGATATGCTCATGGTGTATGGAGAGTGTAGGAAGAATGCAGTTCGTTCCTGTACGGTGTATGCGGAAACGTATCCCAATAGACGTCAACCATCTCGGCAATTATTTATCAAGCTCTTCAACCAATTACGTGAAAGTGTTACTGTAACACCTAGAAAACGTAATAGAAACAAACAAGTGATAACTTTTGTACATGGGCATTAAGACATGATACTCCAGATTCATCATGTATCTTGTTTAGTGATGAGGCAACATTTAGTAATCATGGCCAGGTAAACCGCAGAAACATGCACCATTGGTCTGTTGACAACCCCATTGGCTTCGTCAGGTGAAACGTCAGTGCCCATGGAGTTTAAACGTGTGGTGTGGGATATTGAACCATCAGCTCATAGGGCCTTTGTTCAAAGAAGGAACAATGAACTCGCACAAGTATCGCAGCCTTCTGACAGACCATCTGCCACAGATGCTAGAAGACGTTCCTTTGCTGACTAGGAGGAACCTGTGGCACCAACATGATGGCTGTCCAGCCCATAGTGCACGAAGTACTACAGCTTGTCTTAACCGATTGTTTCCAAATCGTAGGATTGGAGTAAGAGGACCTGTACCTTGGCCGGCCCATTTAGCGGATCTGACCCCTTTAGAATTTTTCCGTGGGGAAGGCTGAAAGACACTGTCTACAAGGATGTACCAACTACACCAGACGATATGAAACGACGTTACTGCTGCCTGCTCTGAAATTTCTGCTGAAATGCTAGAACGTGTGCAGCAGTCTTTCCATAGCAGACTGGAAGCGTGTATTGAAGCTGCCGGTGGTCATTATGAACACAACCTTTGAAGGGCTATGTTCTCCTTACTTGTAAGAATCCACAGAAGTATTTTAATTCCCTTTTGTTTTTCTTTAGTTTGTGCAACCACGGATCATACTAGTGCCGGTGCATAAAAGTATCAAAATAAGATTTCTCGTAAACCACTTGCACTAGAATCTTGCAACAAACGCCACTGAAATTCCAGTTTACCCTACCTTTATTCTGTTGATGTAACTAGGCATTGCTCCATTTAAAAAATTGTATGTTATACACTTTCTCAGTATTATTAAAATCTGTTTATAGGCTAAGTGTACGAGCCCCTGACTACCAATCAATGCTGTGAAAATTGCACATCAATAGCACTTTCCATTTCCGAAGTATTTGCGGGCGCAAGTTTTAGGTGATTCATCCTGTATATGATATGGACGATATTGGTTTGATTCCATAGGTCAGGAATAACCATAGGGTTAGGAATAACAGGACACACATTAGAGAGTATTAGACTCGGGGACACTGATGACGGTCACTGATAGAGATACATTCGTTTGAATTGGAGCATTCACTCTGGTACACTACACTGTCTCACCCAGTCACTAACGCAGCAGCGTCTCTCCCTCGCTACATGTGACGGAGAAGGCCACTGTGTTCAAAGCAGTCACCGCCCTACATGCAAAAGTTTGAATTGGAGTGTTCCCATTGAACACAGACACAGCGTTGCAGATTTGCCAACAAAAACAGTCTTTGAGACAGGCAGTCATTGTTGAAGTATACTCGAGCACAGTGATACCTATGTTATGGTAATCATGAGTTTAAATTTGATTAACACTGAAGATTTTATAAGCTAAGTATAAAGACGTTCTACTATGTCGGATATAATTTTTTTTTGTTTTGCTTGGATAGCCTTCCTTGGTATAGTGTCAAATCCTGTGACCTGCTCTTTCCATTTTCTAGTAGCCCATCAAACGAAGTTTTTGACATTCGGTAATATTGAAAAAAATCCTGTCATCTTATCTCAGATCGACATGCAGAGTGTAAAACTATCTTTTCTCCAACCGATCAAGAGCATTGGATATATGTGTAGACTGTTTTCTGTTCATTCCCCTCCTCCTCCTCCTCCTCTTCCTCCTCCTCCTCCTCCTGCGTAGAAGTACTAGCAAAAGTTTCTCCTCGCTCGAGTGTACTTCACTAACTGATCAGTTGGCAATACCTGCAGTGTCCAACACCAGTGTTCACCGCAATCACCGGTGGCAGTTACTAGCGACCGTCACCGGTGTTCCAGTGTGAAATGAGCCTTACTCTCTTATTTTTAGTGAGGAGGGGCCTAATTTCCAAGGATAAGTTGTTTCCATTTACTTTCGGATGTTTGGGGATCAGTTCATCTACTAATTGTTTGTTGACTAGGTAGATGCAAATCATGGAGTTCTATACTCGAGATACAAATCAAATGTTGGTGGGATTGGTTAGGTTACCTATTGTTGTTACATATTCTTTGAGGGTTATACCGACATGGGCTTCAAGTATTACGGTTTGTTCTTTGCTGGGTCCCGTTTGGGTTATAGCGGAATAGCTAGGGCCTGATTTATACATTACACGGTTATTTACTTTGGTCTGTTGAACATCTTGTTGTGGCAAGCCTGTGGCCCCCATAGAAGAAGAAAACTATTGGCTTTATTTTGAGGAACCTTACCATTGCGCAGATTTTAACCAGCAACTGGCATTTGTTTCCTCTAACCTCAGCCCTAAGGCTGATAAAGCTTTGATTATTGACTAGTGTAATGTTACTTTTACTTATGTAACACCAACAGTTGACGATCTTGTGTATTTAGTAGGATGACTGTCGTATATCAGTATTTTTCTTGAAATACAACTCTTAGAACAGGATCTGCGTAATTTCTTACTAACCAAGAAAACGACGTTCACTTGTTCTTTAGATTTTTCTATACATAACTATCACTGCTTTATGGCACCGAAAGGAAGCTTTGAGCTGACTTGTACTGTTTGTTTCTAATAAGCCCTGAAATTAATATGCTGCTTCTTATAAAGCACTCTAGTTTAAGTTTACAGCTAGTTTAATTGTGCTGAAGGTATTTTTCGTTTTCAAAAATGGTATGGAAATCTGTTATTGTTAGTTTTGGGTTATTTAATACCGATGCCAAATGTTATATAGAATGGACAGGGCTTTAAACAGAATTAGGTTCCCGGCATCAGATTCTGTATATCATTCCCTCTCTTCCATCCCTCACTGATGTACTGACTTCTGCAGTGATAATTTAATCTCACTTTTTGGAGCCCTCCGGTGGTATAAGTTATCCATAGAGCCCGTTCGTTTTCTTTTCCAAATACCTTCACTATTTTATAAAATAACTCCTTAGAGGTTGCATTTGTCCAAAAGTTTGCTGTATATGTGGCGACTTCTGTTATAATTTTAGGTTTAAAAAGTTAATTCACCATTTGGTTATAAGCAAAAAGTAGAGTTAAGAAAGCAGTTTTTCTTCATGCCACAAAATTCTGCGAGTATGCCATAAATATGCTTGTAATATATGGTACCGATAGGATGGAATGCATTTCTTTAACTTTATCAGCCCCCTTGACGGAGTGAGTGTGCACGTATTCCAGTAGGTAGGAGTGGACCGGTTTACATACTATAAGCGTAGCCAGCTTTAATTATTGATCCTCAAAGTCCAGGGCTTAGCATAGCTCTAGTCATCTTAGAACAATCCTTTTTTTTTGTTTTCTTAATGCCCTAAATTTGTTAGGCGGACTGTACTACTGTCAACATTGAACCTACTTTGTAAGCGAGAATATTAAATGAAGAAATGCAATACATCCTTTGAAGGGAAGTGGAGAAAGGCTATAAGAAGCAGTATATTGAATCATTATTCCTCAACATTTTGCTGTTTAGCCTAAGAAGTTGAACATAACCATGTACAATATAATATGATCGCATCTTGTGCGACATTTGCAAACTATACAATTAATTATTAAATAGACAAACCTTTCACTTCTTTCATATAGCTTATTGTACTTCAAGAGTGTAACTCAAGTTACAGTAATTGATATTCTGCTTAAGTAGTGTGATGTAAGAAAATTGTTTAGTGTACGCCGGCATTTTCAAAGTGCCCGTGCACAGGATTACGCCGAGACGCATTTGGCAAGTACATATTTAAATTATTCAAGTATCCCATATTCTATATGAATTTACTAATACATGAGCATATGTACATACATACATTAATACACACATAACACAAACACACACATCCATCCATCATTGTTATGTGTATCAGATCATAGTCACTGCTTGTAAACAGACACTTTCTTCCATCAATCTTGGTACCATTAATAAAGTAGTAATCCTGATACCACAGTAGTGACAATTGAAGTAGTCATTTAAACATTTCAGAACTGACTTATTTCCTTATTTTTTCTAAATTGGGCCAAACAGTTGGAAGAAATAAAGCATGCATTAAGAGCTAGAGACGGGCCAGCTTCGATTTGTTTAACATCAAACATACTCCTAGGTATTTATCAATTTTCAAAGCGTGTAGCAAAAATTTAAATGTTTCTCGCAAGGGAATTTGCTAAAGAAGGTTTAACCATGGTCTCCGAGCAGTTTTGTCCAGAAAGGTTAGAAGGTTTAAACCAATATGCCTCTCTCGGCGATTTGTTACAGACTGGATTACCGAAATGGCTAATGATATCGAATATCTATTAAAACATGAACTTAAAAAGATGAATTGATATTCTTTGTGGTTACTGATAAGAGCACCGACATTAAAGACACTGGTCAATTAGCCATTTTAAACGCAGTGCGAGTTCTGAACTCAATATAGTTGAAGAGTTTCTGGAACTTGTTCCTTTGGTAAACACAAGGGGGAAGATATTTCCGAAGCTATTCTACAAGTTCTGACAAAGTACGAATTATCTTGCGGAAAACTGGTTTGTGTTGCTACAGATGGTGCCCCCGCAATGAGAGGGAACGAGATTGGCTTCATATGTATACTAAGACGATTTCTAAAATATATTAATGGGGGGTCAAATGAATTAGTCCCAATGCATTGTATAATACACCGAGAAGCACTGTGCGCTAAAGCCGCATCTCTAGATAAGGTGACGCAGATAGTGGTAAAAGCAGTTAATGCTGTTAAACAGACATCTCTCGCCATCGCTGACTTCAGCCATATTTAGATGAAGTTGGAGCCGAATTCACAGATATTCCATATTATTGTCAAGTGCGATGTGAGGTACAGGTGCAATGTTTGGGCGTTTGTTCACCTTCAGGAGCGAAATAGACACCTTTCTGAAATCCGAATATATAGGAATTCCAAAATTAACTGATGAAGATGGATAAGTGACCTCGCTTTTCTCACAGCTTTATCGACTCATTTAGATAAATTAAATACTGCATTACAAGGACCTAACCATACAATCATAGATCTAATGGATTCTATAAGATCTTTCATGTCAAAACTGAATTTATTTTCACAACAAAGTTAAAATGAAAAATTTCCAGAATTTCTCTAAGTTACAAAACACTCTTTCTCTTCTGGAAGTAGGTGAAACATGTAAAGACATTCTAAACAATCTGTACAGGAGTTTCGAGGACGGATTTTCTGATATGAAATCTATAGATTTGGAATGAGGATTGTTTGATGATATTTTCTCTGTTCAGCCAGTCGAGGCAACGGCTTCATTACAGTTAGAATTAACAGACGTTCGAGATTGCATAGCTATGAGACTGTCAAGGAAGTTTGGGACGGATATCTTTAAAGCTCTCTTCGAAAATCAGTTTACTAACCTCCGCAGCTATGGTGGTTGGTAATTAGCACTATTCAGATCTACGTATATATGTGAACAGATGTTTTAAAAATGAACATTGTGAAATCAAGGAAAAGATCTCGAATAACAAACATGCATCTTGCATCTGTGCTACGATCGAGTTCCACAAACTTGACTCCTAACATAGTCAAAATAGTGTCGAACTAAACTCATACTTGCATATTCTGCAATATTGGTTATTCTAGTGTCTTTATGTTTCTATTGTAAATGCCTAGGTGTTCGGTTTTTATTTACTTGATGTAAGAAAATTAATCTTATTGTATATATTTTCTTCATTATTTATTCCATGTGCTTAACCCGTAAAAGGAAATTATTCTCAATCATTCGTTTATATAAATACATTTTAAAGAGTAAACTGCGAATATTTGTTTTTTTGTATATTTATGTTTTATTTCCAGCAATCATTTAACTTTAGAGAGTAATCACAAAACCAATACGTGGTCTTTTATTCGGTTCCGCCACTGCACGCCTTGTAAAGACATGTGCGTATGTATGTATACCAGGTGAGTCAGCTGCCTCTGGTTATTCGTATCTATGCAACCCGCAGTTTATAATGTAATGTGAAAACATTGACCCTTTTAGCAAACAAACTCTTATTGTAGCTCTGTCCTTCTATTCGGTACTATACGCAATTAACATTAACGATTAAAGGCCTGAATGAGAGCCAACGAGCTGCGAAAGCCTTAAAAAGAAGGCGTTTCATGGATATAATGCTTGCAAGGAGATAGAGGAATGTTTTCCCGAAGAGGGGAATAGACTCAGTAGATTCTGGCCGAGTGGTTTAGATGCCGGAATGTAGTGAAGCAAAGGTTAGCTTTGGAGGTTCGAATCTAATACAAACACGAAATTGTTTTGTTTTTTTCGCTCCTTGTGTTTATTTTCTGTATTTTAGTGTATTAATTTATTTATTTCTGTTACTGGCTCTACTGTGAGCCAAAGACATAGGAATTACAATCAGATAATTGTGTATCATGTTTACCCTAATAATCTGTACTGTATCTGGTGTTGTAAACTGTGTTACGCAGTTAGCTTTCATTCTTTTGGGGCATATCGGCGATATTAAATATAACAGTTTTTGTTTCATGTTTAAACCATATGTTTCACTTCTATTGACAAAGGAGTTGTAAATGTGCTAAGTTCACGGGTAAACAGAATGATAAATTGTTAAAGAGCGAGGATTTCATCAAGGAAGTAAATGTTCAAAATGACGAGCCCCTTCATCAATGCACATTTGTGTACGTTGCCGGAGAGACCTTCTTGTATGTTGTAATCTAGCTGCATTCTCCATGTATGACTTCCCGTAGATGATTTGGGCTTTGCGGCTCTTGAGCCTAGACCCGTTCCTTTAAATGACCCCACAGAAAGAAATCCAGTGGGGTGAGTTCAGGTGATCTAGGTGGCCATGCGATTAGGCCCCCTAGGCCAATCCATTTTTGCGGATATGTTCTATGTAAGTGATTCCTTACAATCAGTGACCAGTGTGGTGGAGCTCTATCCTGCTGGAACCACATTTCTGTCCGTTTCACTAGTGGAACATCTTCTAGGAACAGTGACAATTCTTCTTGCAGAAATGCAAGATACCGCGGTCCTGTGAGGTTGCCTTCAAAAAAGTACGGTGCAATTAGCTGGTCTCCTATTATTCCGCACCAGACATTGATGTTCCACTGTACCTGGAATGCAACTTCTCTCATCCAGTGAGGATTGCCTATACTCCAGTAGTGCACATTATGGCGGTTAACAGTTCCGTTATTGTGGAATTTGGCTTCATCACTGAAGAGAACACTTCCTAAATACCCTGCATCCATGTGCGTTCGCTGGTGTAGCCATTGTGCATATATCACTCGCGTATGAAATTGGCGTCCGCGGAGAGCCTGGTGTAATTGCAGATGGTACTGATGATATTTATTATGATGCAATGTGCGCATCACTGATTTATGTACAGATCTTCTGCTATGGCTATTGAACTGGTATGTGAATTGTTTTCTATTGCGTTTCGCACAGGTTCTTCATTGCCTCCAGAGGTTACTGGAGCTTCGCGAGCAGGCGGTGCTCTTTCAAATGATCCTGTTTCACAAAGGCGTCTTTCAACCTTTCGAAAAGTGTCTGCAGTGGGTGCCCTCCTTCCTGGAAACCGTTCTTCATACAGGCGCTTTGCCGACAGTGCATTACACCTTGTTTCTCATACATTAACAGCATGTCAACATACTCGTCGTTTGTATACATTACGACAGCAGCCGTGTCTCGTAGATACGCGTCTCGTAGATTTCAGATACTGAGTAGACAATGGAGACAGACTTATTTCTGACGCCAAGCGTTGACGCAGGCGCAAATAGCTAAAGCCATTTTGCGTGTGGGAAGTGTTTTAAACTTGGTTGAGTGGGTCAAGCTAATACTGACCACAATAAAACACTTACTACGAAGTGCAAATTATCCACCGGCCAGTGGTAAACATGGCGAGTATTCTATTTTGTACACACTTATAATGTTATTAAAAATGTTATGTATATCATAATATCAATTTATATACCCAAAGGGATAAGACAAAAGGTAATAAAAAGTTCGAACTTAACCCAAAGGATTTGAACCAGAATTAAAGTGGCATAGCGTTAAAGCAACCATGATAATACCATTCGGCCAATACTACCTTGCGAGCAGGGGTTCCTATAGGAATTAGTAATCGCAGAACTAGGCCCCACCTCGAATCTTTACACGCTTTTTGCAGCGTCATGCAGTGTTTTGAGCTCGGTTTGGTAGTTTTAATTCAAACAAATAAACTGCATCAGTCATTACAATTACTGTATGATCTGAAATACGACATAGTTTGTGAAATAAGAGAAATTATCTACCTACTACTTTGCACTTTTGACAAGGCTGTACAATGACTAACGGCTTAAATCCAATTGGTCGCACTGCGTGGATCTTCAATTTTGTTTTCAAATGGTTTTGTCAACCGATGCATGTGATAGGTTGTTCCTTCAGGGGCGTTTTCAAAGGGGTGTAGGAATATATGCTAAAGAATAAAAGTTTGTAAAATCAGCTAAATGTGCTGCTGCAGCTGCCAGTGTCAGGGTGGGATGTGTTTGAAATCAACATACATGGCGATTGCATTCTGTTCCGTAAAACAGTTATGCACTGAGTTATCTATCCCTCCTCTATAAAGTGTTATACAAATCAGTCATTAGAAGGCATTAAAGAAAGGCGTAAGTCACATATGTCGATTAGCACGTTGCATAAATTCAAAAATAAATAGGCGCAGCTGACTCACCTGGTATACTTACACAAACAGAACCGGAAAAGAGAGGTGGCCTGCATTTGGTGATGGGGCTAGTGGAGAGGGTAAATGCTCGATTGCATTCCTGTCACCCCTCTTCCCCATGCCTGTTATAGACGATTTTTGTGTATATTTTATGAAGAAGTACGGTATACTAAGGATAGAACTATTTTATACGCAGTCTAATTTCTTCACAATCTTTGCGAGCGTTTTAGAATTTACCCCCTTTCAAATATTAAAAAAAATCACACAATATTTAGGACAGGAGCCAACAACAATACCGATTATTACTATTATTATTATTAAATCCAGAGCGCAATAATTTTATTTCTACATTTAAAGTTAAATATCTAGTTCCGTTTGAAGGAGAAGAAACGTGTTCTCATGTTGGAATCCACAACAATAGAGTATATTGTATGTAGGCTATACAAATGATTCAGTGGAACCAAATATTTACAATTGTGTAGTAAAAATTAATTACACTGTTTATGGAAGTTAAAAAATACATATTATCAATGTCAATTATGTGTCATTTTAAGCAACACAGGAAGAATTTCATTTCCTAAAAAATTTGTCCCCAAATGGTGTTTATTTCTAATACGACAGTCTAGTCAGCTTACGACGTATATCGTCAAGCGATGTTTGTAACATTGCGACTGGACTAGCATTAATGTTATGTGAATATTGTATTTTAAGACCAGAGCAACCAAAATTTTTCCAGCAAGATGGGGTCAAGCACACATTGCTTGAATTTCCATTGTAGCCCTGAATTAAGTCATCTTGAAAAATGAACACATCGTATGCTTCTAAGATGGATAGTTTGTGGCCTCACTGTCACTCTCTCTCTCTCTCTCTCTCTCTCTCTCTCTCTCTGACTACTTTCCTGGGGAGTACTTGAACAAGTTTTATTAAAAATCGTCTACAAACCTTATAGACCAGACATCGGCAGGGTCTGTCCGCTGCCCGACCGAGCTCTACTCTTGTTCTCCGTTGGCTGAGTGCCAACGTGGCTCATGGTTTGCGTCAGTGACGTGCTTTATCTACAGTGGAACTAAACACACAGCAAGTCAAATTAGCTACCGTGAAAGTCTAATAAAAGTGAACAAATATTTTACATTTACAGCATTACAAATTACATGCATGGAATTAAGAGGCATATTTGTTGCAATTCGTCATAACATATCACACCTAGCTCTAAATTACACTTATAGTAGAAACTTTTCTCACGGTTTATCGATTTGATTAATATAATTATTTCATACATATACGTATAGTAACTTAATCAGAAGGAATAAAAGTAGAAACGAGGTTCCACATAACTGATCAACACTTAACGTAACTGATACAACATTAAATTTCAGATTACAAAACCCAACACAGATAATACAAACAGAACATCTTAACATATAACTGGTCAGAAAGAATTTATAAGTAACTTATAGCAATCATGAATAGAATAAAATGAAACTAACTTGAATGAAATATTTTATTTTATATATTTATTTTCTTTTTGTTGCTAAGTTTTCCGTTGACCAGCCTGTGAATATTTAAGGTAATATTTTGTGGTGCCTTGATTATGGGAACTGCGTTGAGATTGTCATCAAACAGGTTGCTTTGCTGTCCGCGTTTTCTTAATTTCAAACCGGAGAACAATTGCTCACACATGTAAGTGTACGGAATAGGCACAAGATTTTAGCTATATTTTAGGAGAGAAAATCATAAATGAGGAAAACATTGGTAAAAGTCAACCAAGTCCACATTGTTATTAAACTTGTATTTCAGTTCTCTGTCACATTGTAGGTCAATAGTTTCTAAGTGTAAGTTTGCAGGAACTAAATCAACATTTTGAGGCAGTATTTTTAACACTTAAATGGTTTTAGTCTAATTATATAATATATAAATTCAATAACAGCTCGCCTTAAAGCAATATGTGTATGTAACAATATATAAAAGGTTTATATTACAGTTATTGTATATGTTTATATTATTGTATACATGTTCAATAATGTTATGTGAACATATTACGTAATTTAATAATGTAGGAGCTGTGAGAATAATAGGTTAGAAGTTGCTAACAACGAGGTAGCCTTGAGGCAATAATGAATTAGAAGGGTTAATAATGCTACTAGTCATTATTGGAGCAACAATAATGTAAATTTTGTGACAGTTTATAAAATAGCCAATCAACAACTAGAAAAAAGCTTAAGTTAAATAAAAGTATTCTATTGGATTAGGAATAGCTAATCAGAGACTTGAAATACAGAAATTTACAAATTTAGGCGGTAGAAATCAAGTCAGTTGCTTGTAGACAGCGCTCATAACTGGACGCGTTGCTTGCAGACAGTGTTCCTAACCGGTCGCGAGATGTGTCCTCGAGAAATTTAATACGTATTTTGTGTGAAAATAGTTTACGTGTTTAAAAAGTGCAAGTATTTAATAAAAGAATCTTATAGCTCTCTATATCAGTGAAGTGTTATTTAAATCGTGTCAAGAATTAATAAAAAGGAGTGAATAAAAAATTAAAAATCTGTGTAAGCCTACATTCTTCAACCGCACCACGCCTTGCAAAGAAATCCATGTCTCTAACAATAATACTGGTGCAGCCGAGGTAAACATAAATATATAATGTTTAAAGAAACAGTCGAAATATAATACATCTTCAAACTGACTTTCCATATGTAGCAGCAACAAATCTTCTTCAAATTGGCTACCAAAACGTGGGGCAAATAACAATACAGCAATAAAACTTCTTCAATTTACGGGTCCTTTGCTCAAAGGTAGTGTTCCTGCCGATTCCTGTTTTAGATAATATTCACAAAGTAATTAATGTTATTTCGGTTGAGACGTTACAAGGGTTGTTTGGCGATATGCATCGCAGGATGGCATTTATGGTCGCAGTAATGCAAGGCATTTGTGGGACACAGTTTTCAAGACATCAAATCCTTCTATATTGCACAAAGTGGCATATTATTGTCATTAATATCATATATTTATTATTCTATTAGATAATATAATTATTCACTACACAAGTGTAAAGGTTTGGTTGTATGGAATCACCCAGTATTATTTGTAAATAATAATACAAGGTTGTACTTAAATATTTTGTTGGAATATTATATTTAACATTACCTTTAAAAGTTTTAGGTGCCCTCACTGGTTGCCGGGATGACTAAAGCGAGTGTTGGAAGAAAGCGTGTTCGAGCACCGCCGCTAGTGTAATTAATTGGACAATGACACATTAATCCATCCCATTTGAGTATTAGTGTATTTTCCATTGAGTTTGCGGAATGCGTTGCAACAGCATTGCCAGTGGCTATTGTTCATGTCTGGGTTGCTTCCTGCTTAGTTCCTACAGAATCACGATAAACATACAGTGAAAGGGAGTCAACGAGGTGGAAAATCGCTAAACCATGTAATAGTGAATTTGCGAAGATTGCACAGACGATTGTGTGAACGGTAGAGCAAATTACGATAAACTATCTCATTTATGTCACAAAACTTCGAATTTTTACGTCTTAGTCGTTAGTCCCATGTCACTGGAGAGTAGGAATAGCATACTTTTTGAAACTAAACTGATACCTATTTCGACGGTGGTTTCAACTTTTGTTATGTGAAGAATGGATATATCTGCCGTTATGGAGGGGATGATCATTCTACCCTAGAGATTACAGCTTCGCACGGATTTTATAGACACAGTAATAAAATTCGAGATGGAGTTACTGAGGTTGGTATGTGTACATTTGCAATGGAAACGTACAATCGGAAAAATCTACGTTAAACATATGCAAACTACTACTGACTCTCAGAACTAGCTCAGAGGTTACCTTCCAAAATTCCAAAACTTATTGGTGATTTGAAACTATTTAAATTCACCAGTTATTAACAGGATATATACTGGCCTACTAAACCTTGAAAATCAGGAATTAGCTTGAATTTTTTCTCTTTGCTTGCTAAACCCAGCAATGCATAGAATTCTTAGAATATATTCTGTTATTTAATTTGTCTTTACCTCAATGGTGACAATTACCGGTTGCTAAAAGTTTTAAGCTATAGGCTACTGTATGGGATACCTAAACAATTTATTTACATGAATACCAGTTTCCTAGCAGTTATAATTTTGGGAAAATATCGTAAATAAACACGAACTGTTAAACATCCTGAAACAAAGTCTGGTGCAAGTGTTTTCTTCTCAATGGAATGGCATTTGTAATGGATCATAAAAGAAATAAATTCAACTATCTTGTTTATTATTAGTCCTTTTTTAATGAAAAACACTTCACATGACTAAAGTTAACCTAAATGCTTCGCAGGTTCTGTTATCTGCACTATTGTAATTTAGTTAATTTTCAATGAATGCTTATAGGGATTTTTCATTAATATTCATCATGTATATGACACTAGTACTTCTGCACTTTCTATTGCCACGTGATAAATAAAGTGCTGAATACATAGATTTATAAGGAATGTGTGTAAATATGAACATCTGAAAATACAGTGTAAGCAAAAAGTTGATTCTAACTGAATAAAATGAAAACGCATTTTACAACCGCTTCACTTGTTTAGTGTTGTGGGAGAGTTCATATAAGAGTGTTTCATGCGGAATTTAATATAAAAAAATTTGTTTTTTCAGTAGTAAATAAATTATACAGTTATTGGCTATTCATAGGCCTCCATCTAAAGACAGATCGCAAAATATGAAATGGACAGAAGGAAGGAAGAAAGAGAACAGACGGACGGACGTAATTAGCAGTGGGATGACGGGAGTGGAGCTGTTGGCTAACTACGGTATTATATAATTTTAAATTTCGTAACAGAAGTGTACTATTCTGTTAAGAAGAAAAGAGCTTAGATACATCGGATTGTCAGAAAAGTTAGTTATCGCAGTATTTAGTGAACAGCTTGATTAAGCCTATATGTCCAGTTCCATTGCAAAATACTTGAAAACAACTTCTATAGTAGCTTCTTCTTCTTCAGACATTCTAACATTATGTTGTGATTCTCTATCTGTAACCATTTGTGAGATGAACTCCACTATGTTTAAGAATACTAAAACTGGGAAAACGAACAGCGAGTTCAGCAAATTTGTCTTTCAAATCCTTTTAACTTTGTTTGTATTTCAAACTTATGGAACACAGTTTTCTAATACACGTCTAACACTGGTACACGAATTATTAACGTTTGACAGCTTCCTGAGCCTTAAGTATGCATTCTCTTTCCATGTAGCGTGAAAGTCGGAGCTTATGTTTAGGATTCAATCGGACCGTGAGGAACATTATGGCCAAAACCTCAATATCACTTTGCCTAGCAAGTCCAAGGCCGAATACTGTTTTTTCAACCATGACCTAGACAAAGGCGTATGACCATCATCCAAGTTCTATAAGTATCGTACTTTGAACACAAGATACTTTCTCTGTGCTTAACATAGTATAAAATACATTTGTTTACAGTTTTCATAACGCACAGTCATACAGGGAAAGGAATTGCACCCTCTTAAATAATCCTATGTTACACTATAGCATGCTACTATCGAATATTTTTAAAAGTGCGAGAAATAACATTGTGTTTGGCGTTTGGGATTGGGATTAAAAGTCAGAAACTCTTAGAAAATAGAATTTTAACAGCATATTGTTTTCCTATCTTCGTGCTAACACTAAGAGTGCGACAAAATCACTGAGTCATTTCTACCTACAAGTTTGCGGTAGGGAGCCATAAACATTAATGGCTTTAAGTTTAGTACCATATTACGTCATTAACGACCAAGAGATAGATATGATTTAGATAAATATGGGGGATACTTTTCGGTTGTAAAAACCTCTGTATATATTTTCGTTCTGATTCCTCTCTAGTTTTTGGTCAATCCACAGTGTGATTTGTATCATCCTCCTCGAAGGTAGGAGCACAGATTTGTTTTAAATATGCTCCAAGCACTAATAATGGAGTAATGAATCGAGGATTGATCTAAACTTATTCAGCTTCTTCATAATATCAGGGACTAAATCCTGTTTTATGACAAAATTAATGGATTATTACATAAATTCATTACCTAAAATTAACATATGATATGTGGCTTTGCTGAGGAAGTAAGTAATTATTTGTCTGTTCAGAGTCTTTTGAGCCAGTGAAGAGGGAAGGGTAAAAACCGCTGGCACGCGGCCAGTTCGGCTTCATGTGGCTGTACTTTGTTCTAGCTACTGTGCCGACCGCGAATTCCTTATCTCACCCTTCCACTGGCTCGAAGGACTCCGAACAGACAATAGTATACTGAATGTTAAGTTTGTGGACATTGTATGTTGTAAAATCTCTTATGACGATTTGGTACAATTCGTTTTCTCGTGTAGCAAATTAATTGCTGAAAATAAATCGGTCAAATAGGGAAATCAGCCTTACGTACTCTGTATAGTTGTGCTTTCTTAAAGTATGGGTTTTATTTTGGTTGGATTCAGTGTTCTGGTAATAAATAGTTCTCATACTTGGCAATAAACTTCAGTTAAGATCCATGGCAGCGCATGACTTTAGATTTCAGCTATTGATGGTACGTTTGTTATGAGTTACTATATGAAAAAATCACAGGGCAGGCTATTAAATAATATACGGCGAGTTGGGTACGGTACCACTAATGTAATCCGGAGAGAATATGACCCCACAATTCAGATGGGATGTGTGCACCTCCTACTCCTCTCCATTCCCACACAGCGAAACATCAATTGCACGCCAAACGCAGTGATATAGCAGAGTTCAAAATAATCGCTAACTCGTTAAACTCACAGGAGGATGAGGGAATGGATTGAACGGAGTTGAGAGGTATCGTTCAGACGAGAACGCAGGCCTCTACCACCGCATATGCACAGCAAATATACGGTGTAACATAGCCCTGTGCTGTAGTTCTGGCATAGTAACCGACAATCAATTTCGTTTGCTACACATTTTAAAACAACATCCATTTTTTATTCTTGCGGTAGCTACAAAATTAAGGCCATGGCTGAATTTAAATCATAGAAGTCTTCCGTTCTAACGCTCTTAAAAGCTATTCTGGCTGCATCTTAAAACTTACCCACGAATTTGTTTTATTTTATGCTGTGTATTCTAGGAGTTTTCTAGTTCCCGCTAAGGGATATACCAAATTTGATTAATTTATTTTTATAAACCTTCGATGCCTATCAAACAAGGAGAAAACTGTTACATGGACTCATCGATGTCACCAGACTTCCACCAGAGCGTTTTTAGGTATCACTAGATTTCATCGGTATTCCATCTTTCCTGTTTTCTATTCCCAGATGGATCTCTGAGGTCCTCCATCGGATACCATCAGAATCATCTGTCTAAAGTCGATGAATGCCATGTTCACTGATTTGCGTTTGCGCAGCCCCACTAATGCGGGCGCCAAACTAAGGCTCAAAACTACGTGACCGTAGTAAACATGAAGTCAGCGTTACAGGTAAATTAGATTTTAAACTTGTAACACACATTGTGGGCGAATTAAATCATGTAACTGCACTTCAGCTCCTAAGGATTTTTCTTCCGATAAAAATGTTATGTTGATGTTTTGTTAACAGTGAAGGAAGGAAGGAAGGAAGGAAGGAAGGAAGGAAGGAAGGAAGGAAGGAAGGAAGGAAGGAAGGAAGCAAGCAAGCCTGTAATGGATTTCATGACGTTTGTTCTAAGATGTTTAAATCAATAGGAAAGGCATGCAGTTTAAGAAACACTAATTCAGGAGGAAAAGATTTGGAATTGAAACATTTAAATTAGTCACAAGCTTATATAATCAATGCTATCTCTGATTTCATCCACATAATGTTGTCATCTTGCAGAATCATAGATTAAGATTGTATTGTTTCCTTTTTCGCCTCAAAACACCAATACTTCTTTCGGTTGTGATTTACTACATAAATGTTGTTAAATTTAATATTTACTGGACTGAATTAGCTTTAGTGATAAGGTGTTAAGAGCAAGTAGGATATACTGGACTCAAAATGTGAAATGCTTCAACTGTTCAGACAGCACCACTGGCTTAACTGGTGTTGTCAACCGGATACCTATAATGCCCAATTTCGTTTTGCGGTTCCAATGCGCAATTGTTATGCATAGCCCGTGAAAAAACAACGAAAGATCAAACTGCAGAAGAATACAACACTTCACACGTTCAGTGCCTACTATCGCGGCCTTGCATTAGAATTTAAAATACCTGAAATTTGATATATGATGTATTGTCTGCACGTTGGAAACAGCAAAAGTAAACAGAGGTAGGGAACGCTTTCTATCTATGTAGAGCTTCAATCCCAAAGGACTATTTGCTTGGTTTCCTCTCCGATGTCTCAAGCTTTACTTTGTTTGCATTATAAAGGCAATGGCAGATACATCCTGTGTAAGTTAAATTCGGTTTCCTGGCTAAGAATCCGAATATTTCGCTTGCAAGGTTATCTTCACAAGGAAACATTTGTATCCAAGAGGTAGAATGAAGTCCTATGAGTAAATTGTTTACCTAAAAAGAAAACCGTTTAGTTTGCAGTGTTGTTGAAGAAGCCAATATGAAATATTCTATTTCGTACACTGTTATCTAGCGCAGTACCAGCAGTCGGTGGAAATGAATAGTGTAAAATGCCACTCATGTTTAAAGTTATACCTGCCTCTATACCTGCCCAAGGGCGTAATAACAATCATCGAGCGATACAGATAAGTGCAGATTTTTTTTTTTTTTTTTTTTGTATTCAAATATGCATTCGGACAAGCAAGGAGAAACTTCTAAACATTAACAATGGAGGTATAAAATGCGTTAGACGTTTAACTGGAATGCACCTAGTTTTATCATTACACAAATTGAACTTCCTTTAGGATTCAGAATTTCTTGCTGGGTGGATGGTTTTAGTGTAACACTTTCTTTAAGTATATGCCTCAAACACACGATAGATAATATAAATTTATTGCTTCAATACACATATTTTTACATACATATTAATATTTAGCTGCACAACATTATTACACATTGGTCTTTATTATTAAATCAAACACAGTTATAAACAATTGTAAATGATTTGAAAGGATACGGCGATGAACACATTAAAAGAAAGATAAAACAAGAAGATAGTTGAGTGCATAAGTGTGTTTTATTTATATTGAAGTTTTCTACTTAATAAGTTTAATTGAAAGTATCTCTTGATACTCCTAGAAAATAGATATGAACACATTTATGGTTTTATTTAAATAATTTATATGTTTATCTTTGCAAAATGGGTTATGTAATAAGTTTGATTTCCAAATTAATTTGGATATTTCTTGTACAAAGTAGATACACGCATTTAAGAATAAACGAATGCATGGTGTCATAAAAATCAACTCGTCATTTAAGGATTAAACCTTAGAACTACACAGATAATGGATTTTTTTTAACATTGAAATAAAAATAGGCGTAATGAAGCAAACTTGTTTTTTTTATTCGTAATGTGGTTCTGTACACTCCGGTGCTATAACTTCTCTCCAGCTCATTCCGCTATTATATTCAATAGTTTCAATATTTTACCATATCATTCGAAGTAACAGAATACACCCACTTAACAAAGGAATCAAACTCTTCACGGCAAAAACTGGATTAAAATTTCAGTGCGAGAAATCAAGTGGGATAAGAATTAGATTAGAATACTAGTTTCAAATACAAATTATCGTAATCAAAGCCCCAATAAATAATTGTAAGGTCATGCGATATTCTATTGACATGGATATTCCTCCTTGAAGTAGAGCTAAACTGTAGGTATAGCTGGCATTAGATAACCCCTACTCTCACAAGATCTTTTAGCAGGCAGCCAGGGCCATCTAATCCAATCAAATACTACAAGTATTGCTTCCGTGTACAGATCATAGATGAGAAGAACGCTACTGCGGGATGAGACGACAGAATTTATCTGCAATTGTCCACAGTTTGTTTATTGCTGCGTGCCGTGTTGCCAAACTAGCAGAATTCTGCTACGCCAAATGAAATCGCGACGAGTTATCTGCTTGTGTTGACAGTTTGTTTACTGCTTTTTCAATGCAGCCCTCTCACAGAGTTGTGATATATTTGGTTGACTGCCCTGACTGTGTGTGTGAGTGTGGCAGTGGTGGTGGTGGTGGTGGTGGTGGTGTTTAAGGCCCGTCCTTATCTATATATTGCACCATAGACAAAGGGCATTGATGATACATGAAATGAAACGATAATTGGTAAAGGAAATTTATTAAGGAAACGGCCCAGACCTAAGCTTAGGGCATCTCCCCGACATTTGGCAATTATGAGGAATGAGGAAATCCAAGAACAAACCTCAGTCAAGGAGGATGGATTTTGAACCGCAGACCTCCCGTTCACGAGTGCATTCTTATTGAACTCGACTACTTGTATATGTGTGTGTGTGTGTGTGTGTGTGTGTGTGTGTGTATGTGTGGGGCAGTGGCGGCGTCGGTGGTGGTGGTGGTGGTTTTTAGGCCCGTCCTTATTATACAGGTGAATCACCTAAAACTTGCACCGCAAATATTTCGCAAATGGAAAGTGCTATTGATGTGCAGTTTTCACAGCATTGATTGGTAGTCAGGGGCTCGTACACTTAGCCTATAAACAGATTTTAATAATACTGAGAAAGTGTATAACATACAATTTTTTAAATGGAACAATGCCTTGTTGCATCAACAGAATAAAGGTACGGTAAATTAGAATATCAATGGTCTTTGTTGCAGGATTCTAGTGGTCCCATTCAACCTGCTTAGTTGCTAGGTACGATGTTGTTATGATTGTTTGCATCGTGTTTTCTGTTCATTGATTGCATTGCGACTTTCTGGTCAGTTAGTTTCTCACAGTTCAAGCAGTAAGTCGTGAGTGGAAGACGGGGGTTTACTAATGCAGAAAAACCCGACATGCTCATGGTGTATGGAGAGTGTAGGAAGAATGCAGTTCGTTCCTGTACGGTGTATGCGGAAACGTATCCCAATAGACGTCAACCATCTCGGCAATTATTTATCAAGCTCTTCAACCAATTACGTGAAAGTGTTACTGTAACACCTAGAAAACGTAATAGAAACAAGCAAGTGATAACTTTTGTACATGGGCATTAAGACATGATACTCCAGATTCATCATGTATCTTGTTTAGTGATGAGGCAACATTTAGTAATCATGGCCAGGTAAACCGCAGAAACATGCACCATTGGTCTGTTGACAACCCCATTGGCTTCGTCAGGTGAAACGTCAGTGCCCATGGAGTTTAAACGTGTGGTGTGGGATATTGAACCATCAGCTCATAGGGCCTTTGTTCTAAGAAGGAACAATGAACTCGCACAAGTATTGCAGCCTCCTGACAGACCATCTGCCACAGATGCTAGAAGACGTTCCTTTGCTGACTAGGAGGAACCTGTGGTACCAACATGATGGCTGTCCAGCCCATAGGGCACGAAGTACTACAGCTTGTCATAGAATGGGACGCTAAGAACCATAGTAGTTAAAGAGCGTCCATAAATAAAACTAATTTTAACAGCTTGTCTTAACCGATTGTTTCCAAATCGTAGGATTGGAGTAAGAGGACCTGTACCTTGGCCGGCCCATTTAGCGGATCTGACCCCTATAGAATTTTTCCGTGGGGAAGGCTGAAAGACACTGTCTACAAGGATGTACCAACTACACCAGACGATATGAAACGACGTTACTGCTGCCTGCTCTGAAATTTCTGCTGAAATGCTAGAACGTGTGCAGCAGTCTTTCCATAGCAGACTGGAAGCGTGTATTGAAGCTGCCGGTGGTCATTATGAACGCAACCTTTGAAGGGCTATGTTCTCCTTACTTGTAAGAATTCACATAAGTATTGTAATTCCCTTTTGTTTTTCTTTAGTTTGTGCTACCACAGGTTGTACAAGTATCGGTGCGTAAAAGCTTCAAAATAAGATTTCTCGTAAACCACTTATACTAGAATCTCGCAACAAACGCCACTGACATTCCAGTTTACCCTACCTTTATTCTGCTGATGTAACTAGGCATTTATCCATTTAAGAAATTTATGTTATACACTTTCTCAGTATTATTAAAATCTGTTTATAGGCTAAGTGTACGAGCCCCTGACTACCAATCAATGCTGTGAAAACTGCCCATCAATAGCACTTTCCATTTCCGAAGTATTTGCTGTGCAAGCTTTAGGTGATTCAGCCTGTATATTGCACGATAGGCAATGAACACTAATGGTACATGAAATTATAATTGGGAAAGGAAATTTGGTAAGGAAACGATCCAGACCTAAACATAGAGCATCGCCCCTACATTTGGCAATTATGAGGACTGAGGAAATCCAGGAAGAAACCTCAGTCAGGGTCTTGGCGGGTTTTGAACCGCAGGCCTCCCTTTCACGAGTGCATCCTTATTGAACTCGACTACTTGTATATTTGTGTGTGTATTTAAGTGTGCGCGCATGAAGATAGTAAGAATGGCTAACTAATGCATTCCTGTTACTAGTTTTTTTACCTATATCCGGACTGTAGTTTAAAGGAGTTTTTTGGTTTCACGAATTCGAAGGTTTTCCGTTGAAATTGATAGTTGTTGTTATTATTATTATTATTATTATTATTATTATTATTATTATTTTTGTGCATGTAGCCTTTTTGTGAGACACCACTTCTGTAACAGAAATTTCGATTCAAGACTTGATATAAATGTTTGGATACTTCCCTTGTAAGGAATAAGAGTGAAAAGTTACCTATATTATTAACTGTGCCCACGCGGCGAGGAACGTCCCCACATGCTATGGTTAGACAGTGCCGCTAAAATGTATTCTATAGATATCGAAAATTATACCGCATCATTTTCTTATGTAAAGCCCCTTCAAACAATAATGTGCAACGAAATGCTATCTTTAGTGCGTGCCAAATAATATGTGCCCCTCTACACCATAGTTCACTTGGGTTCATTGCACACATTCACCAATTCAAACTGTTCCATTTCCTATCTCAGTCAAGAACGATCCTGATTTAATCACTGAGGAGGAGTTATTCCGCCACCCGGATTTTTCATGTTGCATATGGGTACATCAGTTTTGCAGAAATTATTCTTCCATGAGTTCCACAATTCTTTAGTTTTGGTATACAAAGTCTGCTGAGAAATCACGTTGTCCCTGAGAGATCCGAACTTACTATGTTTCTCCCCCTGAAAGACTTAAAGACGACCTGGAAGATTACTGTTCTTGAGAGTAACTCAAGACAGATATTTTCAAGTAAGAAAATAGCGTGTAGTATTGCACCTCTTAGAGGTTGTTCCCTGTAACGTATAAAATAAAATACTTGTAATGTTCATTTCTCAATCACCAGGCCTTCGTGTAGCAAAACCTAATGTGAAAATTGTAAGCTGCTTAAGAATTCCCATGACTGTGAAGATTGCCTCTAGTGTATAACTGGCATTTGCATATTATTGTATTTGCTGTTTAATACCGAATACTTTCCTACTCCACGCAGGTCATGATTGGCTAAACATTGCTAGCAATGTTTTCGCAACCAGTCAAAGGAAATGCGAAAAATGCCACAATCAATTTCATGTTATTCACGCATTTATGTAACCTGGCAAGAAATCGTATGTAATACCTCTTAAATATCTCTAAATGTCAAAAGGTTAACAAATGTGGTGTTGCAGAATTGAATCTGGTCCGTTAAACCATTTGTGGTGAACTGTGCATTGCTTTTGCCTTGGCATTAAACACAGTTATTGAGTGCGAACAAGGTGGCTTAACAAGCTCTAATGTCCCTTAATTAAATTTTATATTGTCTGTGGCTGTTTGAGCTGGACCGATCTTAATTGATGCATTATTGTTTGTTTGTTTCACCCTGCATGACATGTGCATTGATATAGTAGGATAGGGTGATGCTGCGGCTTACCCAACGCTTGGCACCGTGTGCATTGTGTTTCAACATTGTGATAAAATGAAAGGCAGCTATTGGTTTATTGATGGTTCGTTGTCCTTAGCTACTAGCCTTTTCAGGGAAAACACGCATACTAGCTTCACTGAAATGTCATCATCTGCAAAACGGGAAGTCCTCATTTTAATGGTTGGGAACGTAACCTTTAGAAGTGAAGCTTTGTGTTTATTGTCAATTCTTGTGTCATATGTGGGGCGATAATACCTATTTTAGCCGAGAGAAATTCTTCACAGAGCTTCTTTCGTGTCATCAACAGCATTGTGACAGTTGGGCACTTCTAGCGTCATGAAAGTTTTCTTAAATTATCAATGTCATGAAGGGGATACTCTGTGTAGGATCTCCCAAATACAAGAGCTTCTCAGAAATGGCATGAGGAATATTTGGACAAACATAACTAATATGATAAAAGTTTTTTTTGGGAAGTGTCATACAACAATTTGAGGATATACATAGACAGAATTTGTAGGCAATGATTGATGAGAAAATGACTTTAAAGGTACAGAAGGACCTCAAGATTGACTACAGGGGAAAAATGTATGTGGATATGTATAGCAGCTCGGAGAGGAAAGTATTGCATGGTTTAGATTAGATGTTTGGAATTGAAATCTTTTATAAAAACTGTAGAACCAGGAATATGCCTACTGTGTGGACAGAAGGAGAGCGTTAATCATATTGTGACTTTTTCCAGTTTTTAATTGCCGTTTCACTAAGTGAAGTTCTCACTGTCTCTTCGTTAATGTCGTAGTTCCACTTTTCACTATCACTTCACCTTCTTCGTGACTTAGCGGCGTAACTAAATACGCATGACGCGTATTCTTCCGCAAGACGCATAACTCGTCAATACGCACGACTCTTCTTCCGGACGGTTCACTCTCTGGGGAGTCGAAAACAAGACTTTTCCAATATCTCGCGGAAGCAGTACTCATGCACGTCACAGCAGTGGTCAAACTCACTAGGAGAACATCACTTTTCGTCGCACCAGAAACGCATTCACTAACTCACTCACAAACTGTCTCACTGGCTTGAGAAAGCGCTCGCTTATTTAGCCGTTGGAAATTGCCAGAGTTCCATAGCGTTCGAGAAGAAAAACGTCCAGAAGCTTCTGGTTATCTGACGATAACGCTTCCAGTGTTTATGCTGGCGAGAGCGCTACTAATATACATTTATCTCCGACTGCTGGCGCCGACCTCCCTATAACATTGGGCAATAACCACTGCGTCACACAGCATCCTCCTCAGAGCTGGTTGTCCCGAGCAGCTTCGCGATATGGGACAAGCCGATCAAGATGGACCACCATCAGCTTTCCTCGGGGTTGACGCCGAATGCGGTATACCACATCGTTGATACGGGTGATTACCTCATACCGGCCGTCGCAAGAACGTTGCAGTTGGACGTTAGAGCCACACGAGGTCACCCTCCTGGAATCCGGCACTATTTGCCAGACGGTCATAGCCTGCCTTCATTCGGCCACTTGTCAGCTTCAGGTTTCTCCTGGAAAGGCGTTGGCTGTCCCCAGATTGTTCGTTGGCGCCCCGAAATTATCGCGTTGCACTCGGCACGGCTGCTTGATGGGCGCCCAGGATCTGCCACGCAAATGTCGCAAATCTGGTACCACTGCGTCCTACAGCTCTTATAGTTCGGACATCCGCCCAGGAAGAAGTACCGTCGAATTTCGGTGGCTTCATTGTTTTCCCATCAGACGATCTTATAATCATGGAACCCTCTACACCTTCAACATGGAGCTGGTCCAGACGCTTGTCCATTGCGGCTTCTATCATCCCCATGTTTCTTTTTGTGTGCCCCTACAGCCGTTTTCTTGCGATCTAGATGCTCTTCCACTGCATTAATTTTATTTTCCGTGTCAGATTTAAATTCTTCTATCTCTTTCGCGGTGCCTTTCATCTCTTTCACCGTAGCATTTATCTCTGATTTTATAGAGTGAATGTCAGAGCCAAGTTCGGATTTCATTTTCTCCATTTGGTTCGTCATCTCTTCCGTAACACTATTCATTTTGTCCCCATCTTCTTAATTCCAGATTCCATTTTCGTCCTCATTTTCTCCATTCTGGAAATTATTTTCTTCATTCCATATTTAAATTCCGTCTTTATTTTCTCCAGTTTGGAACTTACTGTTTAATTTCATTCTCTATTTTCTCAATGCCAGATTTCATGGTCTTCACTTCTCTTAATAATACTTTAATCACATCCTCCATCGTGGCATTCAATCACTCTCCGGACACTAGCGTGACTATGTCCAGTTTCCAGCTGTCACTTTAAAGCGAAGTTTTGCTGTCACTTAGTTAATATGATCTAGTTCCACCTTTCACTATCACGTCACTTCGTGACGCAGCGTAATGAAATACGCATGACGTAGCTACTTCTTCCGGATGGTTCACTCGCCTGGGAGTCGAACACAAGATTTCTCCAATATCTCGCGGAAGCAGCACTCACTGCACGTCACAGCAGTCTTACAACTCGCTAGCAGAACAGCACTTTTCGTCGCACCAGAAACGCACTCGCTAACTCACTAACTGTCTCATGTTTTGCGAGAGCGCTGGCTTACATACGTGTTGGAAATTTCCGCGGAGTTCCAGAATGTTGGAGAAAGAAAAACATCCAGAAGATTCTGGTTATCTGGCGATAGCGCTTCCGGTGTTTACGCTGACGAGAGCGCTACTTATCTTTGTCTATCTCCGACTCCTCGACGCCGACCTATAGATAGTTTTGGGCTCTAACCGCTACGTCACAATATTGTATTTGAATGCACAGATTCTAAGAAGTGTAGGGAAGAGTTAATTGCAAAGAAATTGTGTAATTTTGGAAATGTGAGAGCATGAAAGAAAATGTTAAGCAAGAAGCAACAAATCTAAAAGTTAGGAAAATACCTATATAAGGTTAAACTTAAATGGGTTTGGGCAGTGTAATTGGGAGGCTAGAATAGGAATTGAATGTATTAATATATACATTATACAATATTAACTAAAATTGTAACCAAAGGAAGTGAGACAACTGTAAAATGTCCAGGGTCAAAAGCGTCGCCCCAATCTGATTGTAATTGTCTTAACACTCAGTAAACATTTACTAACGTGGTACACAGTTGCATATCCCGGTAGTTAAGTTACTCTTACAATATTAGCAATAGGGATGTGACAACTCCTTATTTTGTTTAGCGGTTACAATGTCGGGCTTACATTGTATTAAAGTGAACGATTATAAACAACGATTACATGTAAACCCGTGCGCATATAAAACGTTACTAACCATTTAGTTAACTACTGATAGCAGCAATTGCTACTATACGTCTATTATAAGGAGTTCCAAGAATAATGGAACCTACTTCAGCGGTGGATTATCATCGAAATATAAGTTAGTCACAAATGTTGTACCTCAACAATTTCAATAATAGAATTTCTGTTTAAAACGTTGTCCAATAAATAGATTTTCATAAATATTTGTTGTGACAGATTTATACTGACATATCTTCTTTCCGTTTATATAGCATTTTGTGTTACTGTTATCTAGGTGTGTGAAATAGCTGCGCATGGAACTGGTTTTCGTGTGTTTGCTTATTTTAGAGTTGGATATCAAGGACTAAGTTCCGCTAAATTAAATTTATAAATCTAAACAAACAGCATTATTGCCAATAGTAGAAACTAAGGAGTAAGGCGCCATATACGTAGCGGGATGCTTCAGGGGTAACGTCTGTGGCCCGCATTCGGGAGGTGCCGCATTCAATCTCCGGCGACTGCCCACTCTGACCCATGGGTTTTTTCGAGGGTTTTCCCGGGACGTCAGGGGAATGCTGAGTGGTTACTTTCATCTCCCGAATTTCCTGTGCCTTGTTTTGTTTCATTAATCATTTCATTTGTCCTTCACCCCCTTTGATTTATTTCAGGGTTGGAAGTGTCGGCGATATTTTTTCGGTGCAGCATGGCAGGGAAAACGGATGCTCTCTGTGAACTTTCTCAGTCCCTCGGCCTTCGGCTGGTTGCCGGGGTATAAGGACCGCCCCTTGGTGGAGGCTTGGACCCTGTGTGGGCGGGGTCCCCGGTCTGCCTGTTCATCTATATCTGGAAACTAGGGACCCTGTCATTGCTGTGCCTTCACTCCTGGTTCCGGCTGCCCGGTGTTTCCCTTCACCTCATCCCTCCCTCTCGGGGGCGCCGCTCGTGGGGCGTTGGTGCAATATCCTCATTCCTGAATCGGTGCCGAATCCCCTCCGCTTTACAATCTAGACCCATCCAAGGCGCTATATAAATCATGAAATGACATTCTAATACCTTAGGTGATGCTGCCGGAAGACAAATACCTTACGCAAAAACTATTGTTCTTAGCACATTCTAGTGCCATAGCTGATGCAGCATAATCAAATTAGGCTGGTCACATACTGCAAAGCGCCTAGCTGATGAAAATGTCTTCTGAAAGCATAGACAATAGATCGGGTAATGTCACACTACGATGTTAGCTGCGATTATAACAGACTATTATTTTCTCACCGGGTTTACGCACACGCAGCGAATGCAGAGTAACCGAGACCGAGTAACTAGTTACTTTGAATCTCCGTTAAGTTTTATTTGTTAGAAATTACCTCTCATGTTCTTTCACTTAGGTGGTAGCGTCAAATATTAAGCGTTAACTTAGCATGTGGGATTGCAGACAGTAGTAGGAATATTTCTACTGTACTATGCACAGAACTGGGTGCTTAAAATGCATGTTAGTACCCATAAAAGTTGTGACAGTATTTCTGGTCACTTGTAAATATGAACAATATTAACTGATAACAACAATGATTAATAGCCCTAATAATATTATTTAATACTCTGATATCAAAACATCTCAGAGGATATTCATATTCATAATGGTATTATTGTGATTTTAATGTAAGATGTTTTGATATATGTGATACAAGTTTCGTTGGAGCCGTGAGATACCAGAAAAGAGTAGAAAAGTTACATTTCAGTGTAAGGGTGCAGGCCTTGGGTAGAAAACACACACAATAGAATTGTCCTTGAGGTATTTATTGTATGTGAAAATTACGGAGTAAGCTAGGAAAACTCCACTGCAGCTGGTACGAGTAGCTAGCAGACAAAACATTGTAACGACCAAAATGTTTAAAGGGAGTCACGTGCTCAGTAACAGCAAATGGTAGCGTAAAAATTGTATTTCAAAATTTTCAAGCAGAGCCCAAACACCAATGAGATATAAAGGTACAGATTTTTAAATGTTCAAGTTGTTTAAAGTAACCGATAGCGTACCAAGCTTAAAGTTAGTTTGTGGGTGATAGCCGAGATGTATAGGTCGCAGTAGTTGATGCTCTGAAAACGGGAGTGATAATAACCGGATAAAATGTAGTAATTATAACAGATTTGTGTAGTTCTTATTCATACGAGTGCGCAGATACTAAACTTATGTAATGGTGATAAATAGGTAGCTTGCTACGTGTGAACTTAGAAACTTTTTCTGTTAACTACTACGCCATGTATACTTGTAATATAAAAGAGCTTCAACGAACGAGTTAAATAAGCATACAACAGTGCAAAGTGTTAAACAATGATACCGCATTTTTGTGGGAGCGTTTTTCAGTAACTCTTTGTGTTTTATTCATTCATTCATTCATTATCTGTTTACCCTCCTCTTATGTAGGACTTACACCCCCCAGGACTTACAAGCGGGTGCCTGGGGTCAGAGGCCCGTCGAGGAGCAGACACTCATGGATCAGACAGAGCAGCCAGGATGGGTGATCAACCCGATGCCTGGTATGGGATGAAGGAAGTAGATGAAATGAAATGTTGGTGAAATGGATGAAAGGAAAGGTGATGATGGAGCAGTTGGTGGAATGAATGGCGGGGGAAACCGGAGAACCCGGAGAAAACCCGCCCAGACGCCGCTTCGTCCACCACAAATCCCACATGCTGGTCCCTGGGATTGAACCCGGGCCGCCTAGATGGGAGGCGAGCGGTCTAACCGCTCGGCCACGGCGCCGCCGTCTTTGTGTTTTATATGTTATGTTAATCATCATAATCTTCCTTACCCGTCATGACACCTCCTAAGTTATGCATGATCTACCATATCAAAATAGAATTAGCCGAGGCAAGAAAGAACCAGAAAATTAACAAGTAATAGGGTAACATACACAATACGAGATAGGCGCCAGAGATAACAATATCGAACATCATAGTCGTCGCAAAGTGCATTGAATTTTAGTTTTCATTGCAGAAAATATCACGTGTTTTATCTACGTTATCGGATGCTTAGAAAATCCACTGCCTAAATTTATTTAACTAAAACTCTTTTACTGAAGCATTTGGACATTTTGTATAATTTATCCCCAGGGACATAGAAGCGGAATAATTCTACAGCATTTGAAGAACGCTGTTATCGAAGTTCATTCGTATATCAATAAAGCAAATAAAACGTAAGTATAATTAACTCTATGCTATCCAATAGAATTTCTAAGCCACGTGCAAGTCATTTCAGAATTTCCGACTTCCATAAAATACATTTACAAAAACATTGAAATCCATGAATATATTCGTTTAACAAGCGTACATTTTTGCATGCGGCTGTTGATGCGATGGTCTGAGGGATACTAATTTTCCTAATGGAGGGGATATGATTTCCATTTGGGTAACTGTCTGATATAAAAGGTATTGTATACCGATCCATTAAGCTGAGATTAAGCTTTCGGAGGTGAAGTTACGCTCCTTCACTGATACTACATCCTCAACAAATGGCCTCTGAAAGCGTCTCCAATACAGGTTTTATTTCTCAGTCAAATCGACAGTAATATTATTTTAATGAGTAACGATGTGAGTGTGAAAAATGAGAATAGATTATTTTGTAAGGTGGATAATGGTGAGTAAAAAGGGTTTTCAAATTTAGTAGTTGGTATTTCGTCAGGGATCAAAACAAAAATCACCGTATTCCTCTCAAAATCAGTGGTTGTTAAAACTGTTTCAAGAAAGGTTTTTGTTCAAGAATTAATTTTTCGACGAAATATGTTACACAAGTCTTCTATGGGAAGAATTAGTGTTGTGATTATCGTTGTAATTCTAAGCTTCTGTGAACAGACGAATAACAAACTACCTCTTCCCATGCCTTCTTGTATGTTTTAAAATTTGCAAATCATTTTATGCAATCGGCTTTGGCTCATCTCTGATATAATTCACACAACATTCCCTCATCGTTGTTACGTTTGGCGGTGCCATAAAAATACTAAAATATTCCCTTGGGACGTTAATTTGTATTATTATTATTATTATTATTATTATTATTATTATTATTATTATTATTATTATTATTCACAGTTTGCTCAGACTGTGTGTATGAGTGTACACATTGAACTTCGCTTGATTTAAAAGGATAGTAGATATTCCATCACTTTTGTATTCCTATTTGATGATAAACAGTGACGCCTCGTGAATATACATTTTGGGTGTTCACAAAATGTTAGATTCAGACAGCACTGAAAGTGTGAAATACTCCATAATAGTTATGATTATGACCAAATTGACATGAGTGCAGCCGCTCTCAATAATAATAATAATAATAATAATAATAATAATAATAATAATAAAAATAATAATAGTAATGATAAATAATAATGATAATAATAATGTATAACTTGTCTGGCAAATGGAAGGGTTGTTTTGTGGATTTTTATTGTTTTGTACATAATTCAGTTTAGGGCAACAACGAAGTAATGTGTAAATTTTCGCAGTACCGCCGCGGTACCGTTTTCACTACTCTCCATATGCATACTTTCGTCAGGCAAACATTAATATTCCTAATTTATTAATACTCACCAAGTTTCATTTTCTGAAGCAGGAAAACGGCATAATTTCTGCTTATAAAACGTTCTGTCCCTCCACGTTGTCCACACAAAAGTTTACCAATACAAATGCACGTTACTCTGCATTGTAGGTGCACGTTAAACGCTAAATAGGGAGAATTTGCCTATTTGTCATCAAGGCTGATACCATCTATTTATAAAGAAAATCCATGTGTCTTGTTTTTCAATCGCGGAAATGTCTTTATCATTCTATGATTGAAGTCTATAATGTCATAATATAATATACCATAACTCACACAGAAATTCACAATTTATATAGAAAATAAGTTTTTCTATCCTTATAATTATAACATATACTCACGCCAGATCTAAATTTCGCTATACAGTGAGTGAATTGGTATAACTGTTAGGTATGCTACCATCTAGCGGGATTTATGCCAAGCAAAAGCCCCTAAAAACGTGCACAAATCAGGTTGTGCTCGTGACTGTTGCCATATCTCAACGATTTTAGGGGAGAAGCGCGGTAGATTTAAACGCCGTATATTTTATATAACCGCATCTATGTTACGTGTAATAGCATTCAAAGAAAAAATAACCAATAAATCCGCAAGGTGTCAAAAATTAGGGTGTTAACGTGCTCTTGTGCTCTTGCACAGCAGCCGCCACTGATGATAAGTCATTTATTGTTTAGTCAGTCTTTTTTGTTATTACACCGTCAAACTATAAAATACTGTCTGTATTCATAAAGGGAGGCATCTGTATCAAATTTAAAGCTCTTGTGTTAACTTTGAAAAATGCATTCAAATGCACCCATGAGTTGAAATTTTTAGGTGTAACAATCTATGACAAAAACAATTATTTGGAATGAAACTCGAGTCTCTTACGTAGAGAAGAATTAACGCAATTTCCTGAAGCATTAATACAGAAAACAAAAACAGTTTATTCTGGATAATAGGGTAGGTTTTTGTTTTTCTTTAGTACAGTATCAGCGTGAACCTTAATATTTTTTCCTTTTCTCATGCAATTTTGGCTGTATTGGTAGGATAATATTTAAATAAAAAATATAAGAAAAGGGTAGTCGAATGCAGTTAGGTTTTCGGTCACAGTTTTACCACAAAACGTTTGAATAACTTTCATTTACACCTATAAAATTGTTCTTTCATTGAAAGTTCATTGTGAATAACAGTTTGTGTACAGGAAAGTAATAATTCTTAAATACCAGAAAGTCATATTTAAGTACATATATCCACGTTGTCATTTGAATTATAATGCAACGAATTTTAACATCTAGATACTTAATTTAAGTATGGAATGTAAAACACAAGGGTTTAAGGATTAAAAAAGACATAAATAGAAAGTTGATATTTTACAGCTTTGGCCATAGTTTCACATTGGCCATAATACCATTTTCCATGTTAAATATAAACTTATATGTATATGTCCCACGGCAAAATACGTACTTATTTTCTAAACTTGAATAGCGTTTGAGGGGCATATGGCATTTATATAAATTTGCATTTACCAAACCTTCGAAATATCGCAGCATTTGTCAAGTAGTTTCGAAAATAAAAGTAATAATGTAGCTTAGAAAATATCAATTTTGAAAGAGCATGTCATTCCTTTATAAATTAATTTATTATACAAGGCTTTGGGGGGGGGGGTTCGTAGAAGTCTGACGTCCATTAATCTGGTAGGTCATATCGGACGATGAATGAATTAAATGGGTAAAATGATGCTCAAATGAGCCCCCGGGGTCCTTAGAGCTTAAGAGTTTCTCATCATTCTCTTTTCAGGATAAGGGAAAACACTGGGAAAAGCTCACTGTAACATAGATTCGAACTCGGGATCTCTTGAATATGGGGCAGACACGCTGCCCCCACACTATAGAGGTGGGCTAGACAGACTATTGTTTGCCAAGAGTTCAAGACTGTTTATGTTCTGACTCCTCTTTATCATTTTTGAAATTTATTATGTTTGGTTTTTTTAATGGAAACTATTCTTCTAATCTTCCCAGCTATATACGGTGGAAAAACATATACAAGTTATTCACATTTTGATGTTTACAATCCTAAAAAGTATTTTCCAGGTGTACATAATTATTTGAAATCTCGGAGATTTTAACATCATTTCAAGTTGTTCAAGGTGCAGCTATCCCATAAAATATTTAAAGTTTATTCATATATGTTAGGAAATCCGAATTAGTAAAAGTGGGTTTGTGTATTCCTACTTAGTATTTCACAAAAATGAGCGCAATGAACGTTTCCCTCAACCGCTCACTTCGAACCCCAGCTCCGGCCGCTAATGACTCCCTTCGTCATTTCTTTATGTGGATGTTCACACAATTAAGGGATGGGTGCAGCGCGTTTGGAGTACAATGCATCCAGCCGCCCTTCTTTCAACAGTGTAAAAACAAATCAAGTCCATTGTGTTTACTCCCCAAAAATGCCTTTGGTGTTAATTATAAACCTGACTGATATTAGAATACAATGAATAAAACGTTCACACGTGCCGTTTGCTCCAGTAGTATTTCTGTTTCTATTCATCATACGTTTTTCATTCTCCAATCGGGAAGGGAAATAAAAAGTAGGTATATAGGTAATACAAAGGTAATCGAATTACAAAGCCTATTGTTAGTAAGCTGTGCGGAGGTTTAGTCCGGTTGTGCAAATGATGCTGTATATCCTATACATTAGCAATGACTACATACCTCCTACCACTCCCATCTGTGCTGAAAAAGCGAGTGAATAGTTTGGTTGGGTTGGGTTTGTTTGGCTTGGTTTGGTTTTATGGCACGCCGTTGGCTTATAGGGACACCCTATTGGTGCCTTCTGTAATCATGTGAATTCCTGCAGTTACAGATTTTGCCACTAGATGCGCATGGTCGCTATTAAACAGACCACCGCACATAGATATCACCACGGGAGAGAAGCAGGACGCTGCGGCCGTAAAATGGGATCTACTCAGGGATCTTCTCTTTCAAGGTATGAGGTTCTTTTATGTGCAGATAAACATTACACTGGACCAATGGCTTTACTTCCCTTCGATGCTACGGATTTTTACGCCGAAAAAGTCCATTGCTCTCCGCCGGGAACTAAAGGCTACATGGTAACCACTAGACAACGAAGGACGGCTTAAGTAGTTATAAGGAAACGTTTTAAAATCAGTCAAGTGCATCTCAAAATACAAAGATACTCGACAAAGTTATTAGCGTGATCGGAACATTGTACATACCCGAATCCTGTTCATACCAATTGTGTTTTAACTAGATTTGCCATCCACTGCGTTGTTTTAGAATGTTGTTGGGGTACTGCATATTTACATTATGGTGAACTAATCACATGTTTTTGTTTGTTTGTTTATTTACTCTCACAAGAGTGTTGTCTTCCGTGGTCTAGCGGTACCATGCTAGCCTCTAGTTCCCTAGCTCGCGGGTTCAAACTCGGCGGAGGGCAATGGATTTTTTCGGGCGTAAAAATCCTTAGCATGGCTTCCTTCGGAAGGGAAGTAAAGTCAGTTGTCCCATGTCGTAGATTTACGGCACGTAAAAGAACCTCAAGCCTGATAAAGATGCTTATGTGCAAAATTGCCGGTCTTTCATGCCAAGTTTAGAATAGGACGTTAAGAACCATTGTAGTTACATGTGTCCATAAATAAAACTGAATTTTAACTTAATTTCCCAAAAGAGTTACGGTCATAAGGCCGGCTCTTACAATCTACCAAGCTATCTATACGTAATCCATGCAGGAAATATTGAAGGTAAGAAAGCTGTTACATACAGAGTATACGATAAACAACAGCAATTATATAATTTATTACTCCAATTCGAAATATTAATGCGTAATTAGTATATGGTGATGATAATTAGTAATAATAATAATAATAATAATAATAATAATAATAATAATAGCTAAACGTTGAGGTTATTAGTAAAGCAACAGGTTAGGTTTGGCTGTGGAGCATTGGCATCCCAGAAGTATGCCCGTTCATTTTTCTTTTGAACTAAATAATTTCCGGTAGTAGCTCCGGTAATGTGTACTTAAGACGAGCTTATACTATACTGAATAATGAATAGAGAGATGTAAGAAAGTTTCTCCAGTTGGGAATTGCGTAATGCTATGCTTATGAATAGGGTAGGGCGGGGGAATTCGGATAGCGGGGCTTTTTGGATAATATTAAGTTCTCACGCATGCGCTGCCATCACTAAACACATCATATTGCAGTGTCCAGTCTCACAGTTAAGGACGAAGTCTTATCAACGTGTGTGCTTGGTTCTGAATAGATTCTGCTATTAAGGGAGACGCTCCTCAAGTTTTTCTAATCAAAGGTAAGGAAGGAATACCTGTACAATACGTAGCATGTAATATTTTGGTTAGAAAACTTAAGCTTTAGCTGGTCTCGTGTACTAGTTTTCGTACTGCTTTAAGAAGTGAACGTTTCCTTGGTATTTTGCGAACCATTATAATATGAGGTGGCGCTGTCTATTGCACAGTCTAAGAATTACGCCGTGACCGGTAACATGTTGTGGGGCTATTTCGATAACAATCGGTGGGGTTAATCGGATATCATACATTTTGTTTCTCTGGTATGTAACTTATTTCCATTGGGACCTATGTTTTAAAGTAATGTTTATTATTAATTATTCGTTCAAATTTTCAGATGGCACGACATTACAAAAGGAAGAATTTACGGCTACTATGAGTCAAAGAAGCTATGGAATAGGCATTCTCATCTGTAATAGAGGGCAATCTGTCATTACTAGGTGCAATTCAAGTTTTCAAGGTACCATACGATCCTGTATACAAAAGTTAAATTAAAATTAAATGAACTGAATTCAATGTTCAAACAGCCCAGCACTTCACAATCCCCTGTGGGTGTAATGCCTGAAAGAACCGTTCGAGAGGTCGTTCCTGGTCCTGTAAAGAGTGTGATCAAGAGAAGAGTTCAAACTAAGGAGCATGCCACAGCACATCACCAGAAAATGTAGCAGTTGTTAAGGCAAAGAGAGAGTTGAAATTTCGTGGGAAACAAAATGAGTTAAAAAAATAATAATGACAACATTTCAAACAAAAATAAAAAGAAGCTAAACAATCAAACAAATTAATTGACTTATCGCCTAGTGAAGACGATACTGCTAATGATTCCAACGTAGATGACTACAAATGTGGATTCTGCAGTGCCAGCTACTACTCGAAGTAGTCTGTACTGAGAGGTGACTGCATTCGCTGCCAGAAATGCCAGGTTTGATTCCATGAAAGATGCGTGGGAGCTGAAGGAAGGAAACAATTTATTTGTTGCAAATGCTTCTAAATAGCGTTCAGAATTCAAGAATTGTTAATGCTTATATTTATTAGTTTTTTCAATGCTTCACATTTCATAAGAATTGTTAACTCTTCATAATTTCACGTTAATATATTATAATATAAATATATATTTAATTTCTAGAATAAATTTGTTTCAGAATCCAAAAGCAGAGCTATTATTTACTGTATTCATTGTTATCCAAATTGCCCCACAGTCGTATCCAATTAGCCCTTCGGAATTTCTCCATTTTCAATTCGGCGGGTAACTCTGATAGCTTTATTTCAGCATTAGGATTGTCATTAATGATAGTGATATTATGCCCACCGAAAGCCATAATAGTGTACTACTCGTGTGCTTACTTGAATGCTCGGTACATTGTAACGTATTTTCAGTAAAAAAGTTACGCTAACCTATCGGAATTACCCCGCCCTACTCTATATAGTGTGGAAGAGAACTCATTACATTCCTTCTAATATGCACTTCTTACAGGAATTACAAACAAAAAAGTATAATAGCATTTTGTTCTGTTATCAGCCGTTTTCGAAAAAAAAGTAGTTGTTTTTCCAAATAATATTGCTTATTCCACGAGAATGTATGAAGATATTTTGTTACCCGTAAGATGGGTAGAGTAACCCATTTCTGACTAGTTTCGATAGTAACTGCGTGATATCATTTAGGGTTTTGAAATAATTAATCATTTTGCGAACACGTTTTGCAAACGTAATGTGGTTGGAGACATAGGCAACGTTGCTAGATCAAGGTAGGTCAGTGTGAGAACCCGCTCCCGGACGTAACCAAAACAGCATACTGGAAAGTGGGGATTAACAGTTTTGTTTTCCATACGACCCTTAAACTAAACAAACACGACGAAAGGGTGGTGTAGTGCTTTGGTTAAATGACTAGTACAGCTTGATAGCTATTGACCTACACCAACAGTATGGAAGTAATACCTTCATTATCCAATAAGCGTTTCGCGGTCGCTGACTGAGAAGCACGCAATGTTTATGTCAGCTCCATTAGAAGTTGAGTCCTTATTGGAGTAATATCATACTACGCATTGAAACTCACAGGTTTAGTGATAAAAGAAAACCCGAGGTGTGTTTAGTGGACAATCATACGTACAGCACATACGAAATGCCAGTCTTTTCATCTGGCATCTCGTAAACCTCAGGGAACGTGCAGCCAGCACACGCAGGAGGGCGAGCACGAAATACCGTCGCCGCAGAGGAAGCAATTTTAAATCTTGTAGATGAACAACCCAGTAGCAGTAGTCGGGAATAGTTCGCATGGTCGGCGTGTCCCATTGGTTTGTTCTCAGGATGCTGAAAGAACAGTTATTGCGACGTATCATATCCAGCGGGTACAGTGTCTCACAGCTGGCTGGCTTTCGTCAATTGGTTCCTACAACAAAGTTAAGATATGCCACAATTAATTATGGCAACAGACGAAACAATCTTTACAAAAACTGGCATCTTTAATTTTCATAACACCCATACATGGGTGGAAGAAAACCCTCACAGCACCAGGGAGCATCATTTTCAACAGCGATTTGCTGTGAATGTATGGGCAGGAATACACGAAACGTTTACCTACACCCATGATCCACGCGCCAGCGAAAGTGAAACCTGTGTAGCGCTGACCTACTTCTGGTTTTGAATGGGAGAGTGCCACCCCCGGTCGGCTACCGCGCGCTGTAGCCTTTGCCAGTTATTGGTACTTATCCGACGTTGTTTTTTTTTTAAGTTATGCTGTTCGCAGACACACAAACGGATTTTTCCCTAAGAAGGCCCTTTTGGTTATTTTAGGGCCTCAAAGCATGCATTTCCAGTTAAATCTCTATATCGAGTTCTAGGGTGTAGTGTGGAATTCTTCTTCTTACTAGGTACATGGTACAGGAAGTAACACTGAAGCTATTTTTCTCCCTGAATGTCACCCTGGTTCTAAGGCAATTGAGGAATTACTAGTTGTTTCCAGGCTAAAATACGTCGCTCCGTTTGGTGCCTTACAATGCAGAAGTTTGTAATGGAAACAGAGCTGCGTTTTATTAAACCATTATTGTAAAACCCAATAGCGAAACTTTATAAAATGCTGTTTGCCAGAAGTTTTGGCAAATTTGGCAGAAGTCGCTGCTAACAATTTTACTGTTTAGTTATTTAACGTCCTGTTGATGATGTATGCTTCATTATTTATAAATAATTCCATAAATTTTCAAAATTTCAGAAAGTTTAAAAGGCGCTACCTCAGAAATAAATGTAATGTTCTCATTTTAGGACCTTGGAGAATATAGAAAGAAAGACTTCTGCTTTAAATTCACATGAGTTTCTCTACCCACTATCGTTGACTTCTACAAACTATTCTTGCAAGAGTTTATTCTTCTCTTTACTTCAGGTTAATAATTTGAGATAAACGTTTGCACAAACAGTTTCATTGGTCATGTCGTTACAGGTACAAAGGGAATAACGATATTCAAATGTTTAAAACAGGTCACTATATACTGGCATTGAAATTCCGTGCTCTTTCCATGACATCCCAGAAACTGAAAGTTGGCAGTTTTTCAAAAAATCTTGTGTGTTACATTCACATTCGCACTATCGTTGTTTTTTGTATAGATTCCATAAGCTATTCTTATGAAATATCATTTTGCTACTTCGTGTTAATCGAGATAAGTTTTTGCAGAAATATGTTCATTACACATTTCGTTGTAGATACAAGAGTTATACAGGAAACCATATCGATAGCCAGATGTTTAAATGTTTGTATCTATATCCTGGCCTTGAATTCTATATCCCTTTCCATGACATCCCTAGAAACACCTGAACAGCGACATCACTTTAAGGTATTGAAAGTATAAACCAATTATAACGGGCATCTCGGAAACGGCTGATTCCGCAAAAAAGATATTTGAAATAAATTCTGTTTTAAAGAGTTATATACTTTTGATGTAGTAAGTGTTTGTGTATCTCTTAGGTTTATGCGTTTTACAAAATATACAACATTCCTTTAAAATGAAGAGGATTTAATGGGTTATTGCCAGAAAATTCAAGATGTGCCTTTTATCTTGTAAATATCTTCTGTATTTGGCATTTTGATAATCTTTAGACCCATTTTTTTTAGAAAGTTCTCCATGTAAATGGTGGCTTGGCTGGGAGGATTTTCTTGAAAATATTCATGCCATATCTTTGGAAGATACTGAACTTATTTAAGTTTGGTGTTTGTCCGACATTTCGGGTATGTGTGGTGCACGCGCGCACCACACACACGGACCTTCATGTAAGAATGCTCTTTTTGGTTTCAGGGGCTTCAAAATATGTGTTCTCAATGAAATCCCAATATCGAATTGTGCGAAATGCAATAGTTTCTCTAAGTACGTTGTAGAGAAAGTAATACTTAAGCCTTATCGTTACTTGTACTCTTGGTGAGTTTATAACATTTGAGTACACTTCAAAGTCGTAAGAATGGTTTATTATTCAGTGGTCACTGGCATTAAGCACGTGTGTTCTCATTCTCAGTCGCGACATTAGTGCTTAATAATTCGAACTATATTGGATGCAATACCTAAGCGTTTTATATAGAAAGCCGTTTCCCATGAGAAGTTGTGTATAACTAAGGGTAACGACTAGCATTGTTTAAATAATGTAGTAGTTCATACTTTGGACCGTCTACAATTTTACATTTCTAAACTCCATCGTTTAGAAATTGGAATAGATTCTCTCAAAACGTTGCTCAGGATTCCCATTTAAAATGCATAGTCCGGGTGTTTTCAGTTTTTATGGGAATTTCCCCATTCTTCTTTTAAGTCTTTTTCAATTTGAAAATATGGAACTAGGAAACTAAACTAAATTAACATGGATTTGCAAGTCTTCCAGGTAATGCGTATTTTGGCATAGGTTTCAAGTACCACTTACAACTTCGGTGTCTAGTTATTAATGGGCTATATGCCTCTACTAAGTTGGTCGATAACCCTAAACTCTCTGTAGCTTTAAATTACAGATGGCAACAATGTTTCCTTTAGTTTCCGTCTCTCAATCGGTGTTTTGTTCACTTAGTCACAACAAGAAAAACAGAAAGTTATTCTGGTAAGCAGCAGATCCTTTCCTCCCAAAGCAAAACATTCAGAAGGGTTCATGTTTCTTTTACAGTTTTAGAACATGAGCTCCTTGATGCTATAACATTTAGCTTAATGTGCGGCGTAAATGCTTATGCTTATTTTGTTACATCAGTTATTAGAAATGAAAGTTACAAGCAGGAGAAAAAGGATAATTAAACACGTGGTAATCATTTGAAATTGTATAGGACCGTGTTATTGAAATAGGTCTACACTGCTTTATTCAATATTTATGAATACTGCAGCAACAGAGTAACGGTTTCCGGATGGCATAGCAGGATACCAAGATAATTCCTCTGTATGATAGTGCAGCTTTAAAGTGTCTGTTTTCTAAACTTTTAAGACAGTTTAGCAGAAATGAATCTTATGTTTATCCTAAGTAAACAAAGAATTATTTTAAATCTTTTTTCTATTTCCACAACTGTCAACCCTATTTACACATAGATGTGTATTAGTGTTATAGTATACTATAAAATATAAACTAAATACTAAAGAACAGTAATTATAACATTGCAATTTAGCGTGAATGTGTCGGATAAAACATAGGAAAATGTTATAACAAAATTGCTTTTTAATTAAATGATATATAGGTGTTCAAAATTGATTATTACAGTAAGATAAATGATTAATAAAGAAATATCTTTTAATTTCAAATATCGGACAGCCAAATAATAAATGTTTCACCACCTGTTCTCTGTCACAGGCATTGGTAAGTACTTCCAACATTGATTTTTTTTATGGACCCTCTTTAACGGTCCTTAGCGTCCCATTCTATATTGGGCGTGAAAGACCGGTAATTTTGCTCAGAGGCCTCTTTATCAAGCTTGGGGTTATTTTACGTGTCGTAAATCTACGACACGGGACCAGCGGCTTTACTTCCTTTCCGAAGGTAGCCATACTAGGGATTTTTACGCCCGAAAAACCCATCGCTCTCCACCGGGTTTGAACCCGCTACCTCGGGAACTAGCGGCTAGCATGGTAACCATTACACCACGGAGGACGACTCCAACATTGATGTGGAACCTTTTGAAGTAATCTTGAAATTTTACATGGCCTATCATGGGCTGTGTGCATACAAAATTTGGATGGAAGTTTTTGCATTTAAAGCGAATATTTAAATGTGAAAAAAAAGTCTTGCGATATGTCCTTTTGCGCTATTTATCCAGCATCTGTCCCAAGTCTCTGTTAATAGCTTCCAATATTCCATCTACACACGTGATGCTGGACAATTTGAGTAACTGAATTCTTTGTGACTGTTCGCAGCTGCCTTTGCTATTCATCTGCTCTTTCATTGCCTAGTAATTCTTCAGGACCCTTAACCCATGACAAGAATATAAGATTATTACAATTTGTTATGTTTTTTCCGATATGAAGAAGAAGAAGATGGGATGAAGATTGAATTTATCTGTAATAGCATTAATAGTAGACTGAGAGTCTATATATATATATATATATATATATATATATATATATATATATATATTGTTTGGGTATCCACTGATCGCTTTCTGGAGACTAGCATTTAGTTTTCAAGTTACTGAAATTCAAACATTAATTTTATTGTCCTATGCCAAATTTTTCACGCGATGTAATTTAAAAAATAAACTTTATTTTAAATATCCGTGTCATTTATCTGATCATGGGACATCATATAAGTTTTGTTCTATTTATCGTTCAAGAGAAAATTATTTGAAAAACTGTAGTATATTTATATTTTTTACATTTCGTTTATGCTAAAAGCCAGTAATTCAATGACTCACAACACAAACACACACGCGCGCGCGCATATGACAATCTGTCATTCGACTGAAACGTACAGAGGAATTGAATGAGAACTTCATCCTGTGGAACATTTACATAGCTGAAAGTGCATAGAAACGGAATTTCCAAAAACTCAAATTTTAAACTGAATAAAATACATATTGCAGAGTGTTGTCCTATTACATATAAAGATAACCGCAGCTTAAAATGTTTAAATAATCGTGAAGTTACATTATCTGAATATTTTGGGCGTACAATCCAAATGTCCATTTTCCCGAGATTTTCAACAAATTTCAGCGCTGGAGGCTGCATTGTAAAATGAGAGTTTGTAAAATATCACAGCAAATATCATTAACATCAACTGGCCACTCAAAATTTGTTGCAGAGACATTAGTATCAATTGGGAGAAAAAATATGGATACAAAACTTCAATTCCGTATGTAATTTAAGCTTTTAAGATATTATATTTGCTTAATAGTTTATCCTGACATGTGGAACAATCAGCAAAATTTACGCACTACTATTCAAATTATATTTATAAAAGGAAACAAACGGATATCAAAAGTCCAGGTGAAAAGCCAACTTTCACACATTCTGAAGTGCATATGGTAAATTTTTGTGAAGGAAGAGAGATTTTGAATGTTTGAAAAATGACCTTGAAGTGTATCATGCAGTTGTAACGAAATCAGCGTAGCGCTTTAAAAATGGTGTCCAAATCAAGAATTGTACTGTCCAGATGCAATAAAACTTCGCAGACATGTAATTTAAAGTACGGTGCAGTATTTGTAGCAAAAGCCTCTTTTTATCCCTTTTTTTTATCGGAACGTCTAAAATAGCATGCCTATTCTTCAGCGAGTCTTGAAATGGGCTGAAATAATGAAAAATTGTTTTTATTGATTATTTTCCGCTGAAATTTTAAGATGAATACTATAATTTTGCCACTCCATTTATCCAGTTAAAATCTATGAAAATAAGATACAATTTATTTACTGAAGCTTAAATAATTTTATACTACATTCTCAAACAGTGGTGAAGTTCAGTATGGAAACGATCGAAGTTAAAAGTTTAATTTTACCAGACATTAAAAGAAATATGCCTTTTCCACCAAGTGTAACAGATTGATAATTAAAATAAAATGTTGGTTATAAAAGTCTTGTGTTACATGGTTGTCTATTTGTTACCATTTAACAGAAATCCTTATATACGACCACAATATTCATATAAGAAAATTGTTGTCTAGGAATGATTTCAAGTAGCAATGTGAACTTACTTTCGTACAAAAATATTCAATAGTTTATATCATAAGTAACGAGCTGAAATGAAGGAAGGGGGGGGGGGGAAACCACTTTCAAACACATTACGCTTTAGATGACTTACGTGGAAAAATGCAAACACACAAGCAGGACTATTTTCGAAATGCCTAAAGCTACAAACAAATTAATAGAAATTGTGTGTTTTAATGAGTACTGCCTTTTGTGGAAAAGTTTACAACTTTTGGTTTCCAGTTTATATGCAATTCAATGAGAAGGAACTGAACTTTGAGAGAATTTTCTTTGTGGAGGCAACATCCAAAATATGTATTTAAATCAAAGTCGTTGTATCCATTTTGAGGAAATAAAAAATATCAAAGCGTTTTGCGTTTCAGAGCTGATTGGGTCACAAGAAATTCTGCGAAAATCTTCGCGTTGAATGTTTAACGATGTCTGAATCAAGTAGGAAATTTGGTATTCATCTGGTATTTTTTGGACATGTGAAAAGAATTATAGAAAAACTGCTAACAGTACATCAGGAGTTTAATTACATTTTAATATGTGTGTGTGAATTACAACCAAGTTATAAATTGTCTGTGAAAACTGTAAGAGCTGCATATACAAATGTGACGCACCCAATTCATTTAAAGCACGCTTAACGCCAGGCGTAAGAATTTCTGAGCATTAAAGCCAGAACGAAAGGAAGTGAAGAACTGTTACTGGGCTTCACGCAGTGACGTCCTCGTATATCCTGTTGGCGTTTCAGACAGCATTCACCAGACGGTGTCTACCTGCTCATGGTCGCTGTTGTTTTCATTCTTAATATTGGCATAATGATTTGAGTATACATAGCTTTAAGTTAGCTGCTTAAGAATCCCTATGCCTGCTTATGAAAATGATTTTATAGTGAATAATTTTGCAATTTTTGTCTAGACATCCAATACACCAGCATATTCATATCTTACAATAGGGCAATCATTTCGAGGTGCTGGGTTGTGCCCCAAGTTTTAAACTCATCCTGCCTTTCTAAATTGGCAGAGGCACGTGAGAAGCTATTGTGGTTTAGTCGTTTTCTTTGCTTTCCTCTGTTATTGCCCTATTTTTTCCCTGCACAGTTTATTCAAAGGTGATACCGGAGGTTTTGGTAAACCGCAATGTCTTGTAGCTAGTGTGTGTGTGTGTGTGTGTGTGTGTGTGTGTTAATGAGAGGTGGATTGGTCAGCGAAACACACGGTCGGGTAAGGAATGTGGGGAGACACAAGAAAGGTAGTAGTAGTCACAAAGACGGCCTTGAAACACAACCTTTTTTCTTGTGACATGCTGTCTTCAGGATAAACGTTGATTTACCCGTGTTTCTATTCTTTTTCAGATATCAAAAGTAAAAGTGGAGCACTGCTCAAGTTTTACGAACTGTTCTGCGTGTTTGGAAGCAAAGGATCCATACTGCGGCTGGTGTTCTTTGGAAAAAAGGTAGGTTATTTATAACGCGTAATTATTTTGTTGGCACAAAAGAAATATTCTTTAAAAATGCAGCATTTCTGAAGCATAACTGCTACGCGAAATCGGTCTGGGCGAACATGTATAATTCAGTACCTTAAAGAATGAATTCCAGTGAATTTAGGGCACTTACGTACATAATGTAGCCCGATATGAAATATATGAAATTATATTTGTAGCAATGCCTAAAATTTTAATTTAACTTGATTTGGGATATTTGGTCGTTTGCTTTGGTGCGAGAGTTTTGAAAAGAAAATAGGTTGCCTTACTGGCTAGCTCCGGCAAGGTAGGTAACTTCTAGGAAAGGAAAGCCTCTTCTCTAAGGATGCGTATAGGGGAGATAAATTAATTCTTCTAGTTTACTCGTTCACTGCCCCTTTTTATGTTGCTTCACCCTAAAAACAAATTTCTCTGCTCCCTTCAGACAAGATTTTAAGTTCGCGAAGTTCCACGATCAAACGAAAATTGTTTAAGTTATTTCTATTTCCTAAGCTTTAAACACTTTCAACTTTGATTCCCGTATCCTATCCGTTGCCCCTATATCAACTTCATCTTCGGTGAAATTCACCACTTCCAATTCACACGCCGACTTCTGTCGCCCGAAATTATTACCCCTCATGGTAACACTCTTAACACGAAGTGCCGGTGCTACCATCGTTGGAAATTGAGCTCCTGCCGTAGGTAAATTTCTATTTCACGCCCATTTTTTAGTTCCCTCGAGTTTGCTTTCTAGTCATGTGAATTTTGCTTGATTTTATTGGCCCTCGTGATAGATTCTAACGCACATATATTAGTTCTTCTAGTTTAGAAAGTCCTTGCTTCCTGCGTCTGCAATTATGACATTATTCTCGCTTAACTAATTTTCTGTGCGCGTGGCTGATGTTTAGACGCCTGAATTTTCCCCGTATTGTTCTATGCTTTCGGACCTGCAGTTTTCTCCTCGCTTGCAATCTGTTGTCACTAACATACGTGCTGTCCCCAACTCAATATTGCTTCAAAGCTAATACATTTACTTTCCTTATTTAGAATAATTGCTACATGTAGAGTTTAATATTTATTCTCTTTTATTAATAAGTGCCCTTTTTATTGCAATTGCTTGGCGTGCTTTGTTTATTTCTCTTGTTATTCTTTTTAATATGTTTGCTATCTTTTTTATATTTAATCGCGTTAATACTGCAACCTCAAACAAGTGCTATTATGGAAATAAAAAACACGTTACGATCATATCAGATTAACATAACAAAATATACATTATAGTTGTAATGGACCCATCCCATCTTTTAATGTCAGTACGGAATTAAGTATTGCGTAAAATTTTAATAACAACATCTAAGAACGATTTAAGTTTGCATATGAAGGATTAGATAAAAAAATTGGAAATTACTCCAAAGTCAATCTTGCTCAGTGGACATAATACCTTTTGGAATTCATTGTGTTTTTTCAAGCGATGGTGAGTGACTTATGTTTCTAACAATCATAACGATTCAATAAATGATTTCGAAGTTATCGGATGCCTTTAGTTTCAATATTTCACTGATAGCCTTAACTAATCAGCAAGATCAAATCCAATCCGAGTATGAATCCTATTTTAAGGAAAGGTGATCCAAACTAATAAGTTGTTTAGTAAGCAATCAAATTTAATGTAAAACTTCATCTGATCTAAAAAAAAATGACTGGTTCTCTTTCGTCCTTTCTTTTTGGAAGAAGAGCAGTGCCCGCGAAGTTAACATAAATCCCGAATACACAAAAGCAGCCTTCTGAAACGCAACGCCACATACCTACTCAAAGAAGAGGTACAACCTATGAGAAAACCTTTTGAAAAGAGCTCGCCATTGTAGCCAAGCAAAACAATATTTTTATAGATCCTATTTAGTTAGCCAAGTTCTGTAACTCGCGTTTTCATAAATCTGGCTTATTGAAAGGATTTTCCTTGCGTTGAAAGCATAAATTTTCCGAAAAAAATACTTCTTAGGTGTTCCTGAATATGGAAATATACTTGCATGTTTTCATTTTTGAGATCCTGTGTCTCTAGTTCTGTCTCAAACCTAAGATTTCTGTATCTGTAAAGTTGAGTCGGATTAGAACATCCATTCACGACCTGCAATCGAACCGCGAATCTTCAGCTTTCTATTCCAATGATTTATCGTTATGCTACCGTGATGAGACACCCAAATTCACAATAAAATTCTCTTACGTCATCCAATCCCGGTGTACCTACAAGGTGATCGATCTCGACTACTTCGAGTAATCTTACTTTAAAAGATTTTCTGTAAGTAGTTTATAAATAGCAGGCTTCTAGTTAACCAATCTATTATGACTAAATTATATTTGTTAATTGGCCTCCCACAACTGGGCAAGTGTAATTTGGCGCCAGAGTTCAAAACTTCAATGCTAATTCCAGGACTTTAAACATAGAACTTTGACTTTTCGTACTGATAATCTACCGCTGAATTACGTGACCAGATTACCCGAACGGCCAATAAATTTATCTCATCTGATTTGTATATCCCTTATCCTAGACGACTCCAAATTTTCCGAGACATCATCTTCTTATGGTTTATATATGTAAGGAACAAGTATTCTTGCATAAGTGCCTCAGACAGTTCCTTTCTATACGTTTCAGTCATCAGGCTTGTGGTATTCCTAAGATTTACTGACGCATTTTTCTCGGCGACAGATGGTCTCGTTTCCTTTTAATTTTATGGCAGAACTCCCTCTTAGGCTTTATTTCCCCGTACATGGGCTCGTTTTGCGAACGATTAGGGCCCTTTAAACTCATATTCGTATCTTTTTATGTAGCGCACTAAGATAAACGATTATGTATGGGGTAGTCCTCCGTGGTGTAATGGTTATCATGCTAGCCCCTAGTTCCCGAGGTCGCGAGTTCAAACCCGGGCGATGGAATTTTTTCGGGTGTAAAAATCCTTAGCATGGCTTCCTTCGGAAGGGAAGTAAAGCAGTTGGTCCCGTGTCGTAGATTTAAGGCACGTGAAAGAACCCCAAGCCTTATAAAGAGGCCCCTGAGCAAAATTACCGGTCTTTCACGCCCAATATAGAATGGGACGCTAAAGACCACAGCAGTTAAAGAGCGTCCATAAATAAAAATCTATTTAATTTTTGATTATGTATGGAAACAAGACAATAGTGATTTTAAATTTTGACTTCTAGTGGCCATTTAAATAAACCTTTAACCCTCGCTTCGCTAAAGAAGGAAGAGCTTTCCATGTTTACCGTCACATACTTGCTGTACTAGAGGTCATTGAGGGATCGCTAACGTAGTGCCCTAAACGTCAATGGCAGAGCGTCCTGACTTGTTAGATTCCATTTTTTCCCCTTGCGCATTCCTTCTTTAAAACGAATAACGATCTTCGATATTCTTGCTCTCTTCCTTGCCGAACCCCACCCGTTGCTTCACCCAACTATCCCACCATACACTACCACCACATTTTCAATACTTCTTCACTGGCTTTAAAAGTTATGGAATGAAAATTTAATTTACTTCTTGTGGAGTTGAAAAGGAAGTTTGTTTTTATTAATTCCCAAGAGGAAAAGTTGTTCTCTTCCGAGGCCGCTGCTCCCCTGCAAACTGGCTCCCCCTCATAGAAAACTTTCCTTTGGCGAAGTGTGACCGTCTCCAGTCAGCTACGTGTGCGTGGCCGTTAAACACGGCAAAATTTTACAAACATCCCTCTTGTATCGTGCTAATTCATGCTATGAATTGCTGCGAAAACTGTGTACTGGTAACATAAAATACGTATTTGTAAACACACAGTTGCCATTTTGTCACAGTTGTTCTTTACCGCGAATTCGGCGTAAAGGTTGGAAACTTGAGTCTTCGAAAGCACATGTACAAACCACAAAAGCAAAATAAAGTATGTTAAATTTTCTCCTGCAGAAGAAATGTTTGGGAGACAATCCAAAATGTTCATATGCAGTAGTTAAGGATTGTTCACACGAGGCCTACATATTTCTTATTATTAGTTGTACTGCGTGTTAATTTCACAATGTGCCATGACGTCATTGTTTTCAGTAAATTTTTTGAAGCGTCACCTCTTAAGGGAAGGACGTAATTTGTACACGTGTGGCGGGGAAGTTGCCTAGCAAACACGGAGTCCAAGTACTGATACGGTAACGGCATTAATCATTAAACGTAGACTGAATAACGCGCCTCGCCATGTCGCAAGCGAAATCGTAAAATAAAATTAACAATAAAAATGTTAATCGTTTTGCTTAACCCTACCAACGTCCGCTCATTCCGTACAGATATGTTTTAATTTATATTTGCGGAAGGGAGCCGTAACACTGTTGACAAATTCATGCTGTCTTATGCTAGTGATTGCAAGTATCCCGCCTACAGTTATCACAAACTTGGATGTCTAACGCAAATTCTCCGGCGCAGGTGTCATACGCTTCTGCGGAAATACTAGGGGGATTAAATTCCAGGCTCAGCGCCTAAACAAGTGAGCCAATGAAATGAACTCCCAGTAGGTATAGGCATTTCGCCTGCCTTGTGACTTTGTTCGATATTGGACTCTACGTGTAACTGTTACAACTGTCGTAGTTACTTTGGGTTAACGGCTACAAGCAATGGCTACGGTATTAACGTCCTAGGTTGTAGTTATCTGTTACCGCTAGCAGTAATGGCTATCTGTTTTATAAGGAAATATTTATTACTCTGTAACAGAATGGATTAAAGTGGTGGATCTTGATCGCAATATAAAGCATTGTACCTTAACATTTAGGATAAATAACTTTCAGAATTAAAATGTTAGCTACCACTCATTAACATTCGTAATGGTTTATAAGCAGTATTATACTAGCACATTTTCCTTCCACATGCATCACACTTTGCGTAATTATGAATAGCCTACATCTAAATAGTTTTCTTGCGTTTACTCATTTAAAGTTCATGTCCACACTATTTGGTTAGATTAGAAATGAGGCAGAAATTGAGCTACAATTAATTACAATATTTACATTACGTGCTGCAAGGAACCTGGTTGATATTTCTGTTGCCAGATTGTGTAATAGAATACTAAGCTATCTTGAGCATTTAGTTAACAAGTTCCATTGATAAGGAGTGGTTCCCACTGGGTCTATGCGTACTTAGCGACTGTAAATACTATTGTGTATCTCCATTAATTTTGTAACCGTCATTCAGTAATTAGTTACTTTCTAACTCTAAATTTCTCGGGCTTCTTGCCAGGTAAATAGTTGGTTTGAAACCGACGTTTCGGATGATGAGCACCTTTGAAATGTCGCTTTGAAACCAACTATTTACCTGGCTAGAAGTCCGAGAAAATTTAGACCTATTATGCCGTCAGGAAAACTTCAGTTCTTCTTTTAGTTATTTTCTGTTTCCGTTACTAACCTAACTGCTACGGCATAACTGGTTGCTGTTCGTCCTCGTTAAGTTTATAACCGTTATAGTAATGCAACCGTTACAAAGTAGCCTCGTGTTACCTTTTGGCCATTCCTATTGTATATCTGCCCGAATTGACAATACGGCAAGAAAGAACTCGGATCAAACAAACCTGAAATATCAGTGGAATACATGAGTGGAAAATATATTTCCGGTCTATCCAGACGTTTTACCACTGATATAGGTTTTCTCGTTTCAGTTCCATTTTCTTTGTTGCTTTATATGAAAATTTCTCTCTCCCTGCAAGGTGAATCGGCAATTCTTTATCCCAGTATGATTTAACGTTGTTGCAAATGAAATGAGTAGGGGCAAATTGAGAGTTTATGCCCACTTAATATGCATGGAATGTCTATTCATATGCAAATGAGCTCCCCTCCCCCAATTCGACCCCACCCCGCAGCGCCGTGGTACTTTTATTTGCAGCTGTGGACCATAAATCTTGTTGAGTACAATGGAAGCTTGACAGTTAAGCAATTAAGGTTATCCTTCACCTGTCAAAACGAACAAAGGGGTCATAAATTTTACGCTTCTGTAACAAAGGCGAGATGTTTTTCCTACCCATTCCACATCCAGCCACTTCTGCACCTGTGGGAGCCCACCCAAGAGGCTATTCATCACTGTCAAAATGAACAATGTGAATGCAGGACAAAGGAAGAGATTCTATTGTGTGCCTTTCTATTGTCCGGAACAAGCCTTCTTTAGAAAGACCATCTGGCATACTCATTCCACTAGCTTTTAATAAAAGAACAACGCTTGCCCTTCAACTGTCAAAATGAACAATGGCCATGATAAATTAGGGTCGTGACAAAAGAGAACTGAAGCATGTTAACAGAGAAACAAGTTCTGTTGTCCGGGGCAAGCCTTCTTTCTGGCATTTTTCATCCCACTGCCCCATAACAAAGCCGGTCCCTTTCCATTGTTTCTCGAACACCTGCTAGCTTAACAAAAGAATCTGAAGGTGGCCTTATGCTAGCCCTGTCCTTTTTCGCGTGAAAGAGAGAAACAAACTTTAACAACGTCAGAGTCAGCCATCATGGTTTTTGCCCTGAGGGGCTGTTCTCTCCGAGTTTTACGAGATCCTACGAATATATCCGAGCATAGTTAAACAAGCTCTCTGTTTATGTAGTTGACTTTTCAATCGCGATATAAAAATGTATTTAACCTATGTCATTACATGCATTAAACCTCTGCGTGGATATCCATAGATCGGTTCGATTCTTACTGTAATCAAACGTTTATTGCTAATGAGAAATTGATGATTGATATTATTATATCATTACTCTAATTAATAAAAAGGCGTTCAAAGGATTGTAGCTCGAATCTTACCAAGTGAAACTCTAATGCGTAATAACTATTAAACTATGCACGGGCAGATTAAAAATGTATTTAACAAATATAATTTAATTTTTTATATATCATTACTCTAATTAATGAAAGGGTGTTCAAAGGGTTCTAGCTCGAATCTTACCCAGCGAAACTCTAATGCTTAATAAATATTAAACTATGCAAGGTGAGATTAAAATGCGTTTAACAAATATAATTTAATTTTTATACATCATTATCCTAATTAATGAAAGGGTGTTCAGAGGGTTCTAGATCGAATCTTACCCAGCGAAACTCTAATGCGTAATAACTATTAAACTATGCAAGGTCAGATTAAAATGTATTTATCAAATATAATTATGTATATTAAACTATGGGAGTATGTGCGGGCAGATTAAGATGTATTTAACAAATATAATTATTTATATTAAACACCGATGTATACTTAGATATCCAAATTGATACTTTGCTAAGGTAAAACATTATTATATCATTACACTGATTAATGAAAGAGTGGTCAGAGGATCCTAGCTCGAATCTACGAAACTCTAATGCTTAATAAATATTAAACTATGTGAGTATTGGGCGGTCAGATTAAAACGTGTTTAACAAATATAATTTAATTTATACGACATTACAATGTTTAACGAGCTGTATTCTTAGTGCTCGTGTATATGTGAACGACTGAATGTGTGCAAGTCGAGAAGAAAGAAAGAGATAGATAGATAGAAAGAAAAAGAGAGAAGAAGAAAGAATGGTGTTTAGGCATCTGGATATCTAAGTATGCATCCGGTTTAATATAAATAATTATATTTGTTAAATGCAATTTTAATCCGACCGCCCCCTGCTTCAATAATTTAATAGTTATTATAGTGTTTCGCAGGGTAAGATTCGAACTAGGGGCCTCTGGGTTCCTAAGAATACAGCTCGTTAAACATTGTAAAGTCGTATAAATTAAATTATATTTGTTAAACACGTTTTAATCTGACCGCCCATTACTCACATAGTTTAATATTTATTAAGCATTAGAGTTTCGTAGATTCGAGCTAGGATCCTCTGACCACTCTTTCATTAATCAGTGTAATGATATAATAATGTTTTACCTTAGCAAAGTATCATTTTGGATACCTAAGTATACATCGGTGTTTAATATAAATAATTATATTTGTTAAATACATTTTAATCTGCCCTCACATACTCCCATAGTTTAATATACATAATTATATTTTATAAACACATTTTAATCTAACCTTGCATAGTTTAATAGTTATTACGCATTAGAGTTTCGCTGGGTAAGATTCGATCTAGAACCCTCTGAACACCCTTTCATTAATTAGAGTAATGATATATAAAAAATTAAATTATATTGGTAAATACATTTTTAATCTGCCCGTGCATAGTTTAATAGTTATTACGCATTAGAGTTTCACTTGGTAAGATTCGAGCTACAATCCTCTTAACGCCTTTATATTAATTAGAGTAATGATATAATAATATCAATCATCAATTTCTCATTAGCAATAAACTTTTGATTACAGTAAGAATCGAACAGCGATCTATGGATATCCACACAGAGGTTTAATGCATGTAATGACATAGGTTAAATACATTTTTATATCGCGATTGAAAAGTCAACTACATAAACAGAGAGCTTGTTTAACTATGATCGGATATATTCGTAGGATCTCGTAAAACATCGGAGAGAACAGCCCTTCAGGGCAAAAACCATGATGGCTGACTCTGACGTTGTTAAAGTGTGTTTCTCTCTTTCACGCGAACAAGGACATGTCTAGCATAAGGCCACCTTCAGATTCTTTTGTTAAGCTAGCAGGTGTTCGAGAAACAATGGAAAGGGACCGGCTTTGTTATGGGGCAGTGGAATGAGAAATGCCAGAAAGAAGGCTTGCCCCGGACAATAGAACTTGTTTCTCTGTTAACATGCTTCAGTTCTCTTTTGTCACGACCCTAATTTATCATGGCCTTTGTTTATTTTGACAGTTGAAGGGCAAGTGTTGTTCTTTTATTAAAAGCTAGTGGAATGAGTATGCCAGATGGTCTTTCTAAAGAAGGCTTGTCCCGGACAATAGAAAGGCACACAATAGAATCTCTTCCTTTGTCCTGCATCTACATTGTTCATTTTGACAGTGATGAATAGCCTCTTGGGTGGGCTCCCACAGGTGCAGAAGTGGCTGGATGTGGAATGGGTAGGAAAAACATCTCGCCTTTGTTACAGAAGCGTAAAATTTATGACCCCTTTGTTCGTTTTGACAGGTGAAGGATAACCTTAATTGCTTAACTGTCAAGCTTCCATTGTACTCAACAAGATTTATGGCCCACAGCTGCAAGTAAAAGTACCAAGGCACTGCGGGGGGAGGGGGGAAGTGGGGGAGGGGAGCTCATTTGCATATGAATAGACATTCCATGCATATTAAGTGGGCATAAACTCTCAATTTGCCCCTACTGAAATGGCTTCTCACTATGGTTTAAGTTAAATCCATATAAATTTGAGGAATTGCGAGAAGTGTACTTGTATGATGGAAGGTTCACAATAGAGCAGTTGTTAAGCCAGTCCCCTTCCCATTTCAGAGTCTCACTTCATCCCTTCGTCATAAGCTAAGCTTTCCAATTCTGAGAGAAACTTAACTATCCAGTGGCGGCCATTCCATATGAGCTAAGTAGTTGTAGCTCATAAATTTATTTTTGATAATTATTTTTAGAACTGTAGTTTGATAAACGAAGCAGGATAATTATCTGAACCGTTCTCTTGTAACTACTTATGTTGAATAGCTGGAACCGCAGCACTCAAATATATACCAGTAACAGTTGAAATATTGTCGTAGATAGACCCGGAGCTCTGCAAACCCGGAAAGAAGGTCTAGTCGCCATTGTTTTCCAGTATCATAATGTATTGTTATTTATATAATGGCATTTTCAAACACGGAGCTGTTAGTACCCATTTAACTTTGATCCATACTCCCCAACATGTATCGGACGGAGTTTTGCTATGCTCATATTGTTAAATACGTTGTCAATGTACGTACTGGCAAAAATGTTTTTAAATTACGAATAAGGATTTACACTGCTTTTTCTTAAAAGGTTACATTTCCAGTACATTAAGTAACTGTGAAATTGCGTTTGCCATGTCGTTAATTGTTCAGGGAAGCCTAAAGCGTATTATGTCGTAATTACCATGGAATGCGTGCCTTGCTGCAACCAAATCGGTACTCGTTTCCATGCGTAAGGTCATAATGTTATACTGTAATCAAATGCTAAATGCGCTTGTCAGTGCAAGAGGAGGTGTGCAACAGGCTGAACTAAGAAATAAAGAAAATAACTAAGAGGAAGACAAATTAAGTACAGCTAAATAAGTGAACATCAATATGCTCAAATTTGATACCAGTTTTCTATGTCTCCAAGACCTCCGAGGAATTCTTATTTAAAATAAACTAATCAAACAAACAAAACTATCGAGGATGTCGGACCTGCATGCCTTATCCAATTTAATGCTGCTTTGAGAACTGGCGAGCAGATCAGTCTGTTCAGTGGCTAATCATAGCGTTCGTGTTCTGAAATAAATGTTATTCCCTTTTGTAGTCATTGTAAGAGTGAATTACATCCTAATGCTGTTTCTAAGTAAATGGTAACGATTGTTTCTGTCTACTTGAACATAAACCCAAACATTTATCCTTCTGTTAATCTGGGATGGGAGCTGGGGCAGATTTTCCTGGGCAGCTTATAAACTCGGGTTGCAGAAAGCTAAACGGTAAGGATTATGTGGATCATGTGATATAGTCAGTTGCTATTCATTGTAAAATTATTTTATAATGTTAGACACTATAAAGATAATTTTAAGGTAGAATAATGACTGTCGAATATTTAATTGGAAGGTGCTTTTTATATCTAAACCAGCCAAGCATTTATTTCAGTAAATGCTCATTTGGTAAAGGCTAAACTATTAAACTGAAAGGTAGGGGAACGAAAAGTTATTATGAATGATGGGCGAATCAAATATGGAAGTAAACAGCAATCAAATGTTGATTATAGTACCTGCTGATATACTGCTGTATTTTCTAGAGGACCACTGAAGTTTCTTTGCTTATAACTAAAATCTCAGTGATCTTATACTTTTTAAGGATTATACCGCCCCTTCTTCTTTATTTGGCGGCACTTTTTCGTTGTCATACCGAGTACATATCCAGAATTTTAAGAAGTGCGACAAAAAACGAGAGGGTGTAAATGGAAGGAAAGTGGCTCTTGGAGACATGTGAAAGTAAATAACGCGAGACTGTATGGATATTTTCTCTCTCTGTTATTTTTTTCTCTCAGGTATCGTTGGTGGGGTTTGTTTGATGACTGTAGGATTGATGTCATTCAACAACGCTCTCCAGCCACTGCTCCAGGTATCACATGGCACACAATATTATCTTTGAGTTGGGTCCAAGCTATTTTCCCTGTCTTAAGGTACGCGTGCTATTTGAGGGAACTCCATGCCTGGTAGCAATGCAAGTGAGGGTGGAGAAATGACATGTTTGCTCTTGCTCCATGTTTTCCAAGTGTTTGCCCAGTAATCAAGGGGTCCAGCAACCTCACAAGGATAGGACTTTGGGTGTTAGTCGCCAACTCAGCAGAATAAAACCTTGGTCATTTCTGCACCGCCCTTTAATATTACAGTAGGTAACTTGCTTATCTGAATGAAGCCATGTTAATACTTAAATTGTTAGCTGTAGATCCTTAATGGGCATAAAACCTAATAAAAATATTTTACTGTAGTTGGTGTTTCACTACATCATGTTCGTAATTTTTTGTAGTTCATTTTCTAAAAAGATTGAAATTTCAAAGACTATACAAGAATCTAAGAGCTTAAATTATACACTTTGGTTGATCGCATTGTCCTGAAGCAAAGAAGATATATTTCTAGCGCGTTATTCTTGAGGTCTCTTTTGCGTTCATATTTATGACAGCACTCCGCTTTTAGACTTTCACTCACAGTGGGACTCGTTTCGCGAACAATTAAAACGGTTATTCCCAACTCATAAAAGGCACTTAATTGCTCGTCAATAGGTATATCATGTATTCACTTCAGTTGTGGTCCTGTGCAATGGTGTTCATAATTCATCAGAGAAATAAAAGTGACTGCTTACTTTCAGCATCATCTTTGTGCCCAATTGTCACTGAGGACAGCGCGAAGATAATACGATATGAGGCAGTACAGCTTTATACTCTGAGATGAACTAAAAGCACTTCCACGAGCGGCTGTTAAGACGTCAAGCATTCTGTAGTTGTGGAAATGAAACTTTTAATAGAATAAAATGGTTTTCTGTTGTCCATTGAATACAGAATTCAACTCAGTGCTGTATGTGGAGCAATACTTTATAAAATATTTTATCTTGCGATGAAGTGATGAAAAGCGATTAGGAGAATTTTAAAATTAGATACGGAAAAGAAAAGGTGGGTGAAGAAAGAACAATGCTAAAACTGATCTGGAAAAGGAAAATAAATTGGTTGTAACAATGGATGTCAATAAACTGCTTGCTAGGATTTGGAATGGAAGATGTGTTACATGGAACAATGGTTCAGGGCAGAAGTATATACCCGATGTTAGAAAACATTAAGGTAACGGTTCGTATGAGGCAGGCTAGCTTTGTAAATAGAATCATGACTTATTAGATCTCTTGACTAAAACCTTTGGGCTGCTCTGCTGCAGGTTTTATAGGAAAATATGTGTTCATCACAACGCTTGCAGATGCATTCCAGGAATATTGTGGTTACTTCTTTCCCCAACTTATCTCAGGAATATGTTTTTCTTAATTTTCTTTTGGAAATGACAGTAATATACCTGATTGTTCCGTTATTTCCTTATATTTCAGCACGTAGTAAGTGGCACTCGAATGCCAAAATGAGTAAATCAGACAGTCTTACCATTTTAACCACCCAGGAGTGCGGAGGAGATGAATGAAATGGTGCTCAAGTGAGCCTGTGGTACATTCAGTGAGGAGTCAAATGATATTCTGCTCATGAGAAGAAAAATTCCGAAAAAAACACCACAATAGGGCAGTTTACCTTAACCAAGATTCGAACTCGAACCGTCCGGGTTAGAAACCAGACACCCACCCCGATAGTACAGATAAGGCACACTTATAAACTTAATAGACAACAGTTTTAATTACAATTTTGTAAATATCCTACAAAATTGTACTATAAATTATCATATTCCACTGCTAGGCAACGGATAGACTCACCCTCCAATGTTGGCCATTAAAAGAAGAAAAAGATGGTATTATAAATGCCAATAAAAGGATTCGTGAGTTATCACACGATTTGTTATATTACAGCTTCCTTCAGATGCACTGCCAGATATGATTCCTATAATATCGCACTAATTTTTGCAGTATTAATTTGAAACTACCCTCGGAAATTAAAGAGTAAATAAATTGGCTGGATGAGATACTGATATATAAAATTAAGTTTTGCCTTTTGCAACCACCTGCATTTCCTTCCTTTCATGTTTTCCCTTTCTAAATCTGTTCTAAAAAGTAAAGGTACTGTAGGTTAGAATTCGCTTTATCAGTGGTTTTGGTACTTCTAAATGTTTCCCTCAATTTCACCATTAAATTTGAAAAGTAAATTGAATGTTGGGAGTGAACAATCCAAATTTAGATTCTCTTGTGCCTGTCGTAGCCTTGTGGAGATAAGTATTCTCCTTAATTTTTATACAGTAGAGGTGCGAAAACATAAGATAAAAGCAATACAAATTTGACATGATGTAGTTTGAGAATGATGATTTTGGATAAAGGGGGAAAATATTGTGACGCACCGACTATGGCCCAAGTTTATCGGGAGGTCGGCGCCGCCAAGTCGAAGGTAATCAGAGATAAGCAACGCTCTCGCCAGGCGTAAACATCAGAAGCGCTGTCGGCAGCTAACCAAACTTTTCTGTAAGTTTCTTCCCCCTGCTTCCAGAACATGTGTCGCGATAGTTTTAGAAAGCTCTGTGGAAGATTCCACTGCCTATATAAGGGAGCGTTCTCGCGAGAGTGGGTGAGTGAGTCAGTCAGTGAGTTGAGTTAGTCAGTGAGCGATCGACTTCTCAGAGAATGCACTGTCGAAGAATTGGCTACGTCGTGCGTATTGCATTACGCCGCAACGTCAAGAAGGAAGGTGAAGTGACTGAGAAATTAAACTAGTTCACATTAATGAAGTGACAGTGTGAACTAAGGGAAATACCAGTGAAGCTGAGCTAGATAAAAACAGTGAGTCGACATTGAGAACTTTAGAGAAGTGACAGTTGAAAAACTGGACGAAGTCGCAATATGCCAATATTGCAACACGACAACAGAAGAGCATATATAGACGTATTGCTTGAATAGTCCACCTGATGAGTTAAGAGATTATTTTGGGGACACTGTTTATTCCGAGTTTAAACAAATCATAATCGATTATAAAACAATTCATGTTTTTGTTTCTTGAGAGTCTGTATGCACACAGAAGCAATAGATAAATGCCCATAAATTGGAAATAAAATGTTGTTACATCGATATCAAATGCAGTATACATAGGTTATAGGTTATACAACGGAGGGGAACTCCTCGCATATTGCGACTTACATAGATCTATTGTGGCTATCACCCTCCAGGAGGAAGGGATGAAGTAAAGGAACCACATAAGGCTACAATCGCAGGCACACAGCCCACAGAGACGCGCGGAAGTCCGTAACAGTTCCAACCTCGAAGAACCATCCCACTGATGGAGTTGCCTAGAGAGTGCGATGAACGACCCGTCGACCAAGTAGCCCTCTAGTGTCCATGGGGCGTACCCTTTTCTTTGGGCAAGCATCCGCGCCACCTGTCCGACACCACCATACGCCACAAAACCTAAAAGCACACCTGAAAGATGAGAAGGAAATGGTGGAAAGGAAATCACAAGGTCAGAGTGGGCGGTCGACGGAATTCGAACTCTGGACCTCCCTAATGCGAGCCTCACACCTTACTGCGGAGGCATCTCCCTCGGTATGCAGTATACATAGGCGCAAATAATATTTACTGCCAAAATGAGGAGTTTTGCAGATAACGAAAGCTTTAGAGCGCTGGTATTTACAATCATGCTTCCAAACATTTGGATGTTGATTATAAAAAAAATTCTCTGCTGCATTCAAATATACCTTTAACGTTACTTACACAGTAGAGATTTCCACAAGTTAGTCCTGCTACTTAAAGGATACCAATCTTGATCAGGAGCGCTCTAAAAATGCTATAGAATTTTAAATGTCGCTTGTAACAGCCAAGGTGAATCTGAACAATAAGTGTTAATGAAATGAATTCGTACATTAGGCGAACAGAACTGTAACGTAATTGTGCGACATGCTGAAAGCAGATTAGGCCACCCACTCTCACAGCAAATGCCACAATGAAAGTGGTAAGTATCGTTTGTTTTTGATTCCCTAGTGGTTTCTTTACATCATAAATGCAAAATGTCTGTGCATGGACTGAAAGAGAACCTACTTTCTCCTTTTTTTTCAACTTTTCCCAAATTTGCACAGTTGGTGTAAACAAACCGTATTACTCAGAAATTTCAGACAATTGTTAATAGTACATTTCTTCATCTCTTAAAACATTCTGCTGCAGTTGGTACCCGTTTATGTTTCCGTGATTTAAACGGAGCACTATTTCATCGCGTCCTGGATGTTTCACATATATTCCATACACATGGCCAGTTTGTGAAGTACAATGTATACCAGCATTATATTAATTTCACTGGACATAAACATTCGAGCGCGTGATCCTTCACATTTGGTTTTCAGATGTTGAATGAATATGGAATCCTCCGTCGAAAGGGTGACATGACTTTACAGGCGTTATGTAAATTAAAACTCATCATAGCTCCTAGTTTGTAGTGGTAAAAATAGATCTGTACTTTGTTCGATAACCTGCACAGCTTGAGTCTCCGGTATTGTCGAATGGAACACATTTTACTTACACAGAACGTACTCGTCTTAACTTCAACAATGTAATTGTTCGATTTTCGGATATTACAAAAATAACAATGAAAATTATGTTATTTCATTCGTTAACCTTCAAAATCTTTAAGTGTGACTGAAAAAAGAGGAATACGATCTTTGGGCTTTCACCCACCAAAGAGTTGTTCAGTGTTATGCTTATAACATGTCGTATCAACAGTCTTGTGGATGGTGCGTGTATTTTCTTCTTTCTCTGGAAGTGTAGGAATTTTTGGCCTTTGCACTTAAAAAGCAAAATGTTCCACTAAAAGTTCAATTTAGAAATATTTTTTCAGTCGTGTTATAAACGAACAATGATGGAGTAGCAAGGTATCCCATTATAAATGCATATAAAAGTAAGTTAGAAGTTTAATATCAGTGTGAATAAACAAAGAACACCTATAAATAGACAAGTTTGCAAAGGATGCTACATAACCCACTGCGTTTCGTAACATACATAAATTTCATGTCAGGGGGCAGCTTTCCGATAGAAATATACAGGTTTTTTCAGAAAGAAGAAGCATATTTTAAATATTTTTAATTCCAACAAACTATGAAAGTCGGTAACGTGTTTCACATTTCAATGAATAGAGGAAAACTAAGTTTTTAAAGTCATGCTTAGAACTTCCACTCAGAGGTATAAAAATGTTGTTTAGTTATAGGAAATCTACCAACTTTGTTCTCAGCACTATAAAATAATTTTGTACACTGTAATGTGCTGTGAATCCAGTGTTTAAGTGAAACGGGTCACTTCTGCAATTCTCAACAAACAATCGCCTCGTCATAAGCAAATTTACATGTGGCATTAGAGTTTGATACTGGGTACCAGTTAGGTGACTTGATAAAAAGCGGACTACTGTTTAATGCACCGGTGCAACAACGATGTTTATTTTTAAATACATATAGCATCAACCTTCATAAAACTAAACTTTCCTCTCCCCAATAACGTGCGGAACATGCTCTTATCCTCCGCAGTTTCTGTGTTATAAAACATTGAAAACTTCCCTTTCTTTTTGAATCATTATATGCAGAATAAATTCATTCTTAAGGTAAAATTTACCACAGGAAGGACCTAGATTGAAGATAATGCAAAGCACACGCCATCAGAGCACGAGATTCGTCAATAATCACAGCAGCAGAAATGGGGATTACACCGTTTTAGAACCACTGAACATGGAATCTATTCTGTTATACCTAAAAATTCAGAGCAAGTACTGGAAGACTTAGAATCAATAGGGACCTCTGCACGTCTCTATTCACCCGGCCTGCCTGCGATTCCTTCACCTCATCCATTGCTCCTGGTGGTGATAACCGCAAAAGATCCGCGTTGGTTCGAGGTGCGAAGTGTCCCTTCCGTTCCCTGGTCATAGGCCACTGGTCAAGTCTCGGAAGATCAGGTCAACAGAATGGATCGAACCAATCCCAAGGAAAATCCCGCACTTTTTACCTCATGGCAGAAGATCTATAGGATGACCGGCCAAACGATGGATTGAGTCCGCGATAGGCCATATAGTCTTATGACCGTTTCCAACTCATAATTATTATATTGTCGTAACCTCTTATATTCTCACATATCACGGGGGGTAGAGCATGGTACCGGAGTTTAACTCATAGCAATCTACACGAGGTCCGACGGGGCGAGCTAATAAAAGTTCCTAAAAACACCTGAAAACTCTTAAAATATCCCTAGGTCATTATGGGGAAGGAAAGAAGGAACTAACTACATTAAGAATTAACATGACAGAAATTTAGATGGGCAATAAAACTCATACATGTTACCTTCCGCTTGACGGAGCGTCTACTCCTACACGTGCACTCTTAGCAGGTCACGTTACAAGAGAGATCGAGCGTCCTAGACGGTTACTGAAGATACAACCGATTTACCCCCACTCTTATTACATCATTACCAGTACTACCAACCTAACAGTCACCAAACAATGTTGCCATAAACCATATATGTTCTTACAGAGTTGCCACAACCAAATGCCACAATATTATAAAGGAATTTTCTGGATACATTCACCCAAATTAGAAAACCTTACGTTAATGCACCAGAGTAACTAAGAGAGGAGTCATTTTATAAGATTATACTTATTGACAAGTTAAAATTGCAACAGTTATCTATAAAGATAATAAAACTGTAGTCTAATTTTTGTCAGTAGTAATAATGTTGGATAAATAACTGATGTATAGACTACCATGAACATAAAAATATTAGTTTTAAACATTTGTTTATAAGTAAATGTGTATATTGTTACCTTGTACATCCAGAATGACGATACATATGCTATTAAACTTACACAGTATATGTTAAGCCTAGTTGGAGTCTGTTATACCGGTAGGTATCTTAATTTCTATAAATGGCGTATTGTGGTAGGCCATAAAGTTTTAAACAATATCTCCCTTACTATTATACTTTTTAAAATTGTTTAGTAAACAAAAGTTTATAAACGTAGGTTATCAGACATATCTAAACAACACACGGTCGCAGCATTCCTGGACCTTAATCAAGTTTATGCTCGAACATGCCAAAATGTAGTATTTATACGACTGGTAGCAGTACTTTAATGGGCCTCATTAAAGTATTGGTATTCGGCCAATCAGAAGTGGCCACGTAACATTGTGAAAGCGCAAGTATCGATTATTGTGCGTAGTATACGTCTCAGAACGCTAGCAACTTTGTTTGACACAGGTGCTACAAGGTCATTGTATTGTAACCATAGACAAAGGAATAACGATTGTAACACATCACTCAAACCAGAAACGAATACTTGTGAAACCTTTAATTTAGATACATGGTTGAGCATAAACAGTCCTATGAAACTTGACTATAATGATTATTACGTAAAACGCTCGTATGGTAGGGGAAGGTGGAGCAAGAGTGCCATATCGGGTAAGAGTGTCACCCCCCTTTAAGTGCAAAAATACGGGCTTAGTGACTTTGTTACAAGGTTGGGTACACTGAGTTAGATGGCATGTTTGTTGGGCTGTGCATTACAGCAGCTCTAGAAATTTATTGTTTTTGTTGTATAATAAAGTACTTTTTTCATAATTGTGATCTTATATTTCCATGACAGGAAACCCAATTTATTCCTAGGTAAGGTAGTTTCTGGTATATCTCAGTTATTATGGCTTAACCCCACTTATATGAGAATCCAATTGCACGCGAAGCGTTAGTAGGGTATGCAGCCGCCACTCCATGGTGTCACCAGATGTAATCCCGTGCAGCTGGGGGCAAAAGTGTCAGCTGACTCTGGGGCAAGAGTGCCAGAGTGATACTCTTACCCCGTACTGTGAACATAGTACAAACAATTCATTGTAACAAAGTTTATAAATCATAAATACAGAGAAAAATGGATAGTGAAAATACCGAATATTCAAGCATCCTGCCCCTAGAGAATGATAAGAGAAGGAATGCAAAGGAGTTCATTCCTATAGCTTCTACTTCGAGGGAAAGCTTTTACTTCGTTGATGAAAAGGAAGCAGATAAAATTAAACCTGTTTCCAAAACTCCAGCATTAAAACTATTTCCCCACTTCCAATTCATAGAAGACCTTTTCCTAAAACTCCAACCCTAAGAGGAAGAAAACCTGATAAATCGGTTATCCTGACCAGCAGCCCACATAAAAAATGCTTGAAAGCAAACAAGCTTGTACTAATCGCTCAACTACCGCAAAGGTTCTGTTAAAATCAAAGATACAGAAGAAGAAACCAAGGTGTAATAATGCAACGTCACAGAGAACTACTGAAGACCAGAAAAAAGACGATGTCTACTTTTGCTTAATTTGCCAAGAAAGGTTATCAGATCCACCTGATGAGCCAATGATTCAGTGTCAAGAATGCAAAGGAATGTCTCATACAGATTGTGCAGACTTTAATGACGTGAAAGGAACCTTTATTTGTGATATTTGTAGGGAATAATGATGTCTCAGTTTGTTCAATGTATGTGACACTCTTACCCCAGCCTATGGGGCAAGAGTGTCAGCTGACGTTTCTTTATGTAAATCAAAATATCTCAGAATATTTGGGAGAGTCTGTCTTAATACTTTATCATGTTCTTGTGTAATGATAGCTTATCTTATATACGGGGGAAAAATACGTATGATTCTGTTTAGAGGAAGAAAATAGTGTTTGAACCTTAAAATGGCACTCTTGCCCCACCTTCCCCTAATTATTAACCTCGCTTCGTTCGCTTGGTTTATAATAATACTCGCGTTTTAATTACCACCATTATAGTCTCGTTGCATAATATACTATTTTGATCGAGTGTGGCACGCTGGTGTGCTCTACAAACTTCGGAGAATTGGGTTGCCGGATTATCTTTATCGTGTGATTGCTAGCTTTCTCTCACGACTTTTCAAGTACGGATTGGTCCTACTCTATCCTCTGTGCGACCAGTCATGTCTGGAGTGACTCGCGGTTCCATTTAGCGCCCGCCGGACTTAGAAGAGGAACTGATGTAAAAAAAAGAGCACATGGCAATTTGTGTGCTTTGGCCACGGATTACAACATAGTTCCATGTCGGACTACAAAATTAATTTTGTTTTATTTATTTAAGCATTTATTTTCTTAAAAGACATTGTTATAGAGTATAAAATTTTAGTTCACACTGCATTTTAAAACACACACGCTATATTTTTTTCGAGGGGGGGATTAAGCGATGTTTGGAGGGAAACAGTGGGCGATCAAAGGTGCGCCTTCACCAAATGTCACGGTGGTAAATACAGAGGGTCGGAGGGGGTGATGATCAAGACTCATGCAACTACAACACATGTCACAGTTAAAGGAGCTCAGAGGGATCTCAAATGGGGTGACTAACTTACAGATGGCCGGAGACCCACGCGCCCCCAGCCCCTGGGTAGAGCGACTCACACGGGAAGGAAGTCCTGGACTAAGGGAATGTCCTTAAGGGACACTGGGAGTGAATTTTCAAATTTCCATATTATTATATGGATATTTCTGAAAATTTTACAGTGATTTTATTGCTGTTAGATTAATGTGAATACCAATTTTCATTCAAGTTGGATAAATACTTTGCGAGTTATTAATTATTTCGTAAATTTTATTATGTAAATATATCGCATAATTAAAATTAAACACGTGCCTCAAAAGTTCAGAAAATTGGTTGACAGTTTTGGAATTGAAGCTTTAAATCAGTTACAAAAAAGTATGTTTTGAAAGTTCAATAAATTTTGATGAGTGAATTATAATAATTTTTTAAAATACGTTATAAATTTGAATTTCTAAAATTCACCATTTTTTCATAAAAATATTTTTTTAAAAAAACGATTATTAGTGTTAGGCATATTGTTGTAACATAGAATGTTACAATGGATACTTCTGCAGATTCTGTGAAGTTTTAGCTGTATTTAAACAAAAACTCAGGCGCGAGGTTCATTTTGAATGCGTGAAAATGAAGTTTTGAGAAAAACACTGATTTATAAAATATTATGCTTGGAATCGGTGAATTGTATACTTTACATATCAGAACCCTCCTGATTTATAGTCCTGTGTGTTTGTACTTCCCTTTGTGTCATTCTGTTGTACTTTCGTGCCCTTTCTTCCACTTGTAGAGCCTTTCCTGGTGCAGCAGCAGACCTCCTGCTCTCGTAGAGTCGAGTTGTATTACGAATCTGGCTTACCTTTAAAGCAGCTGCTCAACATTCCTCACCCCTTACCATAGATCTTAGCTCCTCAGAAGCTGAACAGCCCATATTAAAAGCAGAAACACCATTTAATTACCCAGGTTCTAGTCGCTTCTTAGAAATAAACATTTCTTTAGGACAGTTTTTCCAAATGAGTGAATGAACACTTTCATTTGAATTTTGTGTCCCTCCACGAGCACAGCGTTCCAGCAGTTCAGAACAAGCTAGTCTCTGATATATGGGAACAATTCTTCTAACCATACTATCATCGAACTGAACAGACATCTTGGAATGGCTCTGCGGAATTTCACCGCGAGCTATGCTTCTATTATAGAAACACCAAGAGTCTGATCCTGTGGGGCACTTCTGATGTTCTGGTTTTTGGTCTGTTGATCTGTAATGGTAAAGTGTAGCATATATAGCACTTTTCATAGCAGTAATATCAGGCAGACGCTTCTGGATGGCCAGTCTGTAGTAGCTGGTTAGTCTTTTAATAGTTTATAACTTCAGCGTACCACGGCCACGACCACCCAATCTAGTGTTGGTAGTGTCTTTCTTTAGCTTGAGGAAAACTGTAGTCATCCTCTTAGCTACATGATTGACAGATTCTTCCTCCACTATTTCCACATCAGCACCATACGCCGCTACTGCATTTAGGTGCTGGTGAGTCCTTGCGTCTCCATCAGACAGTACAGTTATGTGTCACATTCCACACTTCTGTACTGGCCGCCTCCACATAATGTCAGCAGCATGAACCTCCATGGATCCTGAAGCACCATTATAATTTTATTGCACTCGCCACTTTTAATGTGGTCTTCCGCCAGGATCATATATTCTGGGGTAGCAGGATCTATTTCATTGACCAAAGAGACACAGCAATGACGAAATTTTGACAGAAACCCATAATCAATTACCCGTCCTGTCAAAATATCTATCACCAGCCCTATACCATATTAGGATGTGTGACCGCGCTTGTGCCACGTGCCGTCATAAGACACCGCAATGTCGATAACACCGACATTTACAAGCGAGGAATCCACTTCCTCGTGTGCTTTGCGAACCACTATTCTTGACTCACTCAGCAGCTTGTCTTTTAAAATGATGGCCTCTGATACTAGATCATTCATGTGGCTTGTAAATGTCCTGGAGTCCATGCAATGCATTGGCATATGCATGCAAAGCTTTTGCATGTACCTGTGGCCAACCCCCATGTTTAAGAAGGCTTCAACGCTTCTTCTATTAGCATTCGAAGGATGACCATACAGTGTTCTGCTGGACTTTTTAGCTCGAGGGCTGGTTATATGCCTGACCAGAACATTGTCCAAATGAACTACAAACAACATGCAATTTTGTTACAAATCCATGCTGTTCCTTTGCCTCAACATTCAGGCTGGCAGAATTACAATCCGGACATTTCAGATTTTTGAAAAGTTCCTGGAATGTACTGGTATGAATCAGTAAATAGCTTGATTCACTCTGCTCATCTAGCATCTGAGGGAGATGCCCAGACAGTTTCTTTTCAGATCTTGTCTTACTTTCACTCGGAGTTTTTGATTTGTCCTGTAACAATATATGTTGTGTATTTACTGCTTATATTATTATTAAAAAAACTGTCATACCTTTAAATTCCAGTTCATTTATCGGGCCACTTTGATCCGTTGTACATCTAATGCAGTTACCTAAAATACCAAGACATTTCACATTAGACTTGTAATAATATTTGTTTTATTCTAGTTATATTATGTGTGGAATGAATGAATAAATGAAAATATTTGATTAAATATGCATCTCCAAAATATAATCCCATGCACTATACAACTTTCATCAGAGCTACAGCAGGATAAAACCTAAATATTGCAATATTGAATTTGCTTGGGTAGCTGATTATTGGTTCTGACACATAGATAAACCTCCTTTTTAGTCTTTGTGGGTTTTAAATTGCAAAACAATTTATATTTGAACCCAAACCAAGTTTAGCACTGGGGGTATAATGCCATGTGGGTTAACATTATTGTTAAATTGTATTGTAGTTTCACAAACATGCCAAGTAATTTCACATTAGACGTGCAATAAGATTTGTTTTATTCTAGTTATATTATGTGGGAATGAATGAATGGATGAATGAAAATATGTGATTAAATATGCATTTCCAAAATATAATACCATGCAGTAAACAACTTTCATTTATCAGAGCTACAGCAGCATAACACTAAATATTGCAATATTTAACTTGTTTTTATACCTGATTATTGGCGTTGAGACATAGATAAACCTCCTTTTGGTCTTTGTGGATTTTAAATTGCAAAAAGAGATATAATTGCTACCCATAAAGCTTTTAGTGAGACCATGTGGGTTTAAATTATTTACACTCACCTCAGCTTCATCTTCCTTGAACCTCTTTCTCCTAATTCCAGCAGATGTTTTCTTCTTTTAGAATTCGTACTTTCTTTCAAAGCATGCCATCTTCTATACTTGGAATGCATCTGTTTCACTGAAAAATATTATGAATTAACACCAAACTAAACCACATGGAAGCAATAACTGTAAACAGATGCTGAACAAATCAAACGACGCAAGTGAAGCATATTATTTTTGCATATTATATGCAAAATAGCCATACACGTGGCCTAATTTTTCATGTATAAAACGTATTTTTATTTATAAGAATCCTCACATAAGGAAGGGAATAGAAATATAGCAAAATACCGCAATGATAGCTTTGTATTGACTTTTACGTATAAAACTATTCAAATAGTTGCCAAAATAGTCACTAGGTGGCAGAACAAAGCAGGATTGCAAATCTCAAAGTGATAGTAGCGCTAAATTTGATCGGATATTCACGAAAAAGCTAAAAACGCAAGCAATTTGTACGAACAAGAGGGATTGTTGTCTGGGTGATTTAAAGGGATAACCACTGCACGCGCGCAGCTCTTTAAACAGCTATAACAACCGAAGGAAGGGGCATATTTGAATAAGTTTACTTTTTGTGGACCATTTGGAGCAAAAAAATAATTTTCAAATATTTTGACCGATTTTGGCTAAAAATTCGCTCCCAGTGTCCCTTAAGGGTGTCTAACATCTAAAGTACAGATCAAGGGGAAGGTGTCAGTATGGGCAGTATGGTTCTAAATATTTACATAGTGACCCAGCAACTGTATAAAAATATGGATTTATTACCACTTGGCTCGAGGCCGTCTACGGGGATACAAATAATTTAACCTGGTGCCTCCCGGTACATGGTGTTGTCTTGTCGATTAATGATTTACTTTTCGTGATAATTTTCAAGAATCAGACTGACGCAGGTTTGTGTAGCAGTCCCTCTGGAATCCCTCTTTGTCCCAAACGTCGGGGGTTTTAAAGGTTCACCACTGCTACCTCAGCAGTCCTTCACCTCTTGGGCGAATGTTCTAATCCGAATCAGCAGAATTCGCGCAACGTTTCTTTCCACTGAGCGCAAGAACAATGCTACAAAATTAATACAGTAAATCCACGCATCGTGACAACATATATATATATATATATATGTGTGTGTAATTTATACATATATACTTATATGTATGTAATTAATAAAAACTTAATGAATGAAAATTTGCGTATGCACCATTTTCTATTACTAAAATACGGCTGGTCAGTCCGTTGCATTTAGCGACTTTCGTTTGTTTTCAAACTGTTTATTACAGCGTGGTTAACGGTGGTTAAAGTTAATAATTTGTTATGAGTAATCAAAATTTATAGTGAAACATCCCAAAGGAAAAATTTCGAACAGTGGTGAAAAAAACTATTCTATTGAATGTGTTCATAAAGTTTCGTGAGAAATATCCAGATTTAGCCATTAAAGACATTAATTTAACGCCCTAGTTTACAGGTGCTTCCGTGAAAAGTGTCAGCTCCATTCGCGTGGAAAAGCACAAAACTGGTAAACTGTTATCACCTTCAAAAACACGAAAAAAAATGTGCTTGGCACAAAATGTGGTCATGATGATGATGATGATGAGGAAGAGAAAGAGGAAATGGACCGCATTGGACCACTTTCTTATTCTGATTATTTCAAATTTTATTACCATTGCGGTTCTATCATTCCATACTGTTTATATTACTACTACAATATTTTAAATAGTTTATAACTCATAATCAGTCTGCAGGAAACGTGATTATTAAAATATGTTGTTCTTCAATATTCCAAGGCACCAACACCAAATTATTTCAAAGTGTACTTTGGTCATAGGTTACAGCACAACAAATGTAAAATAATTGTCTGTTGTCAATTAATGAAGTAATGGTGTTAATGAAAAGAGGATAATGCGATCGTTCAGAAACTAACACCACTGATGTGCATTTATGCCGGTCAGGTGGTGCAGGTCAGAAGCACGTGTCTTCAGTTAAGTGCATATGCTCCGCCCAGATAATGCAATTTGCAGGCTAGTATTTCGCACTTTTTTTTTACATTGGGTTCCCTTCAACTCCATCGGGATTATATGACATACCTGCTTTACCACATGTCAACATCGTCATGTACGCTGGCAATATCGTCATTTTTATCACCCGCTACGAACTAGATAGACTGCTCACTGATTACAGACGGCTCTCAATATTTTAGTATTGGGAGTAGGGTAGGTAGGACAGACCTGGCACACTTTTGCGTTTATATGGGAAAGGATAGGGAAAACGATGGTATATGCGGTGGAAAATGCGTTTATATGGGGAAGATAGGGACTACGAGGATCGATGCTAGGCCAAGTCATGGGTTGAAGGACTGGGGATGTGTTTTATATGAGAGATACGGGGAATACGAGGAGAAGTGTTGGACTAGATATGGGTTGAGATATGGAATATGCATTTATATGGGAAAGATAAGGAAAACGTGAACAGAGGCTAGGATAGACAGATGCTGAAGCAGGGGGAATATGAACATATTTACAGGAGAGATAGGGGATACGTGGAGAGGTACTAGACTATTCAGGGTTTGAAGGGTAGAGTATGACTTTATATGAAGAGACGAGGAAAACGAGGGTATATGCTAGGTTGAGAGAACCTTCAAGGAGGAAAAAATGCGTTTATATGGGAGAGATAGGGAAAACGAGGAGAGTTCTGAGGTAGAGCAGGGACTGAAGGAGGGAGAGATATGCTTTATACGACAGAGATAGGGCATGCGAGGGGAGGTGCTAGTGCAGACAGAGGTTAAGGAGTACGGTATACGTTTATATGAGGAATATATGGAAAACGGGGGCAGGCGGTATGATAGACAGAAGCTGGGCCACTTTTGCGTTTATATGGGAAAGGATAGGGAAAACGAGGGTAGATGCTACAGTTCAAGGAGGAAAATGCGTTTATAGGGGAGAGATAGGGGAAACGTGTTCAGATAATAGGCTAGACAGATGCTGAAGGACGGGAATATAGACTTATACGGGAGAGATGGGAAAATCCGAGGAGAGGTGCTAGACTAGACTGATGCTGAAGGAGGAGGGAATACGCTTTATACGGAAGAGATAGGGAATACGAGAGTAGTATTAGTCCCGGATGAGCCAATTGGATTAACGATAATCCTGCCGCTAGGGGCGCTAGTGTCGCTGCGTGCGACGGCGGCGGCGGCAAGTTTGAAAAGCGCCCTGAGCGGCAGGATTATCGTTATTGCAATTGGTTCATCCGGGACGAGTTAAAAGAATTGAGGATTAGGGTAAGATGGAGGAAAAAGAGGAAGTGACGTGGAGGGTTTTGATTGGAATGAATAAGACGAAATGTGATTGGTTCGTTAATTCGGGTGGAAGATGAAGGAAGGAAGATAAAAGAGTATGGAGGACACGTGATGAAGAGGAGCTGGGTGGCGAGGTGTTGTGTGTGCGGAGGTTGGGACTGAAAGAGGGAAAAGATGGGGAGCGAGGGATAAAAAGTATAACAGAAAGTGACGTGTGAAGTTGTGATTGGTGGGAATAAGAAGTGATGTTATTGGTGGAAAGGAGCAAATGAAAGTTGTTGATTGGTAAGAATAAGAGAGATTATGATTGGTGGAAAGAAAAAGGTGTGGGAATGGGGTATGTTGGAGGTGATGGGTTCATCCGGGACGAGTTAAAAGAATTGAGGATTAGGGAAAGATGAAGGAAAAACAGGAAGTGACGTGGAGTGTTTTGATTGGTAAAAATAAGATGAAATGTGATTGTTTGGTTAATTTGGGTGGAAGATGAAGGAAGGAAGATGAAAGAGTATGGAGGACACGTGATGGAGAGCAGCTGGGTGGCGAGGTGTTGTGTGTGCGCAGGTCGGGACTGAAAGAGGGAAAAGATGGCGAGCGAGGGATAAAAAGTATAACAGAAAGTGACGTGTGAAGTTGTGATTGGTGGGAATAAGAAGTGATGTTATTGGTGGAAAGGAACAAATGAAAGTTGTTGATTGGTAAGAATAAGAGAGATTATGATTGGTGGAAAGCAAAACGTGTGGGAGTGGGGTATGTTGGAGGTGATGGGAAAGGTAGGTTTTGCTAGCAACAAGATTTGCAAAAGCCTGTCAAGAACTCATCAGCAATTTTTGAACGTTGGATGGTAGTTTTCTTGAGTGGATAGAGAGATGGGGCGATATGAGATGCGGTGGCGAAAATGGGAACTAAACAAGATGGTTGAGACAAGAGGTTTAAGGACGAGGAAATTTGGAGGTTAGTGGTGAACATGGCGGTCGCAAGGGGTGGGGCAAGGAGACGCGGTGGTGAGAATGGGTACTAAAAGAAGATGGCGGTAGCAAGAGCTTAGAAGAGCAGATTTTGAGGTTAAAATAGTGGGAACTAAAAATGGCGGAGGGTCTGTGACAAGGAGATGCGGTGAGAACTAAACAAGATGGCGGACGCAAGAGGAGGGTAAGGAGATTTGAGGTTACAGTACCAAAACACGAAAGGATATATTCCTACGCCAAGCATACCCGAAAAATAATTATGCGTGTGGTACTTACCTGTTACTGGTGTGGATGCGTCACCAAAAGCGCAGCAGCTTGACGCGACGCGAAAAAATAGAAGCAAACTGTTTTTGAAAATACTTAACCAGCTTTAAGATCAACCAACATCACTACGCACTGATATACCTAGGTTTTTAAAGCGGTACAGACGCCCTTTGCACAGACGTAATTTAACTATACCAAAAACCTGGTACTGGACCATCGTGATGGTCGCTAGCGTACGTAGGAGCAGGCTACTCATAGCCGGTCGAAAGCGGTCAAAAAAGTGTACGACGTAGGTGTTCACAGTAGCTGCTGTCGAGTCAACTGTCGAGGTGTGAATGAACGAGATCTGTTCTTGCCGGCAATCTGGTTGGGAGATGAGAGGCGCGGTGGTAAAAATGGGAACTAAATAAGATGGCGGAGGAATGAAGTTGAGGTTAAGGAGCGGTGAGGTGTTGTCTGTGCGGAGGTTGGGACTGAAAGAGGGAAAAGATGGCGAACGAGGGATAAAAAGTATAACAGAAAGTGACGTGTGAAGTTGTGATTGGTGGGAATAAGAAGTGATGTTATTGGTGGAAAGGAACAAATGAAAGTTGTTGATTGGTAAGAATAAGAGAGATTATGATTGGTGGAAAGAAAAAAGGTGTGGGAGTGGGGTATGTTGCAGGTGATGGAAAAGGCAAGTTTTGCTACCAACAAGATTTGCAAAAGCCTATCCAGAACTCATCAGCAATTTTAAATAACTAGTGTTTCGGGGTTTTCTCTGGTTGGTAGACGAATGCAAGCTGTTTCTGCTTTTTCATAGGTTTTCCCAAAATTGAAAATGCATATATATTGTAACAAAAATGTGTGCAGTGCAAAAGAAAATAAAAATTAAATAGGCGCACACACACACACACACGCCCGTTGCAGTTGCCATACTTATATTATTCGTCTTTTCCTTTTTTTCTTTTTTTAAAAAATAACTAGTTTTGGGGGGTTTTCTGTGGTTGGTAAACGAATGCAAGCTCTTTCTGCTTTTCATAGGTTTTCCCTGGTTGGTAAGCGTTTGCTGTAGTGGTTGACGAAGCCGTTTCTAATTTTCGAGGTTTTTCAGGTTTTTAGTGGTTGTCCCTGCCCGGTAGGCAAATGATGAAGCTTTAGCTTGTCGGCGCACGGATACTAGGCACATACTCGCACACACACACACTATAATAGTAGCGTATAAAAAATTTAACAAACAAAATCTACACAATGACAAAATTGAAAATGTATATATATTTTAACACAAAAGTGTGCAGTGCAAACGATTTTCTAGCCCCTAGTGAGTGTAAAATTGCGTTTACTTCACTTCTTTCAAACTGCTTAAAAATCATATAAATGGTTGTTTCACGTTATAATAAGCCTATATATACCAAGAATACTGAGTTTTTAAAAAGTCAAGAAATTCGATTTTCTAGCTCCTAGTGAGTGTAAAATCGTGTTTACTTCACTTCTTTCAAACTGCTTAAAATTCATATAAATGGATGTATCACCTCATAATAACCTCTATATACCAAGAATATTGAGTTTTTAAAAAGTCCAGAAAATCGATTTTCTAGCCCCTAGTGAGTGTAAAATCGCGTTTACTTCAACTTCTTTCAAACTGCTTAAAAATCATATAAATGAATGTATCACCTCATAATAAGCCTCTATATATCAAAAATACTGAGTTTTTAAAAAGTCAACAAAATGGATTTTCCTGCCCCTAGTGAGTGTAAAATCGCGTTTACTTCACTTCTTTCAAACTGCTTAAAAATCATATAAATGAATGTATCATCTCCTAATAAGCCTCTATATACCAAAAATACTGAGTATTCAAAAAGTCAAGAAAATCGATTTTCTAGCCCCTAGTGAGTGTAAAATCGTGTTTACTTCACTTCTTTCAAACTGCTTAAAATTCATATAAATGGATGTATCACCTCATAATAAGCCTCTATATACCAAGAATATTGAGTTTTTAAATAGTCAAGAAAATCGATTTTCTAGCCCCTAGTGAGTGTAAAATCGCGTTTACTTCACTTCTTTCAAACTGCTTAAAAATCATATAAATGAATGTATCACCTCATAATAAGCCTCTATATACCAAAAATACTGAGGTTTAAAAAGTCAACAAAATGGATTTTCTAGCCCCTAGTTAGTGTAAAATCGCGTTTACTTCACTTCTTTCAAACTGCTTAAAATTCATATAAATGGATGTATCACCTCATAATAAGCCTCTATATACCAAGAATATTGAGTTTTTAAATAGTCAAGAAAATCGATTTTCTAGCCCCTAGTGAGTGTAAAATCGCGTTTACTTCACTTCTTTCAAACTGCTTAAAAATCATATAAATGAATGTATCACCTCATAATAAGCCTCTATATACCAAAAATACTGAGGTTTAAAAAGTCAACAAAATGGATTTTCTAGCCCCTAGTTAGTGTAAAATCGCGTTTACTTCACTTCTTTCAAACTGCTTAAAATTCATATAAATGAATGTATCACCTCATAATAAGCCTCTATATACCAAGAATATTGAGTTTTTAAAAAGTCAAGAAAATCGATTTTCTAGCCCCTAGTGAGTGTAAAATCGTGTTTACTTCACTTCTTTCAAACTGCTTAAAAATCATATAAATGGTTGTTTCACGTTATAATAAGCCTATATATACCAAGAATACTGAGTTCTTAAAAAGTCAAGAAATTCGATTTTCTAGCTGCTAGTGAGTGTAAAATCGCGTTTACTTCACTTCTTTCAAACTGCTTAAAATTCATATAAATGGATGTATCACCTCATAATAAGCCTCTATATACCAAGAATATTGAGTTTTTAAAAAGTCAAGAAAATCGATTTTCTAGCCCCTAGCGAGTGTAAAATCGCGTTTACTTCACTTCTTTCAAACTGCTTAAAATTCATATAAATGGATGTATCACCTCATAATAAGCGTCTATATACCAAGAATATTGAGTTTTTAAAAAGTCAAGAAAATCGATTTTCTAGCCCCTAGCGAGTGTAAAATCGCGTTTACTTCACTTCTTTCAAACTGCTTAAAAATCATATAAATGAATGTATCACCTCATAATAAGCCTCTAAATACCAAAAATACTGAGTATTCAAAAAGTCAAGAAAATCGATTTTCTAGCCCCTAGTGAGTGTAAAATCGCGTTTACTTCACTTCTTTCAAACTTCGAAAAAATCATATAATTGGTTGTTTCACGTCATAATAAACCTTCATATACCAAAAATACTGAGTTTTTTTTGTACTCACCTATAAGAGATAGAGGGTAGAGGTCATACGAACGTAACACTTCAGCATGTTTAATCTGCAGTTGGTGTTACTCCTTAGAAAGGAAGTATCTGCTGATTCTATATAATTCTTACATTTTGCATAACACGTATGCACGGCACAACACAAAAACACTACACGCGACACTCATAGTTTTAAATATTGCACTAGTGGGGGTGCAAGCTGAACCACTATTAGCAAGCGATATAGCTCTGCTCCCGTTAGGGTCGGAGAAAACAGTAAAAGAATCATTCTCATGTGCAGCACTACGTGCAAAGACCGTGTGCTGATGTGTGTGTAAAATGTGCGTGAGAAACGGATGTTCGTCAGCGATAAAATCTTTTAAATGCAGTTTTATTGTCGATGGTAGGGATCGTGCAGTGGTGGATCGTGACAGGAAATGCACTGCAAATGACTGCGTCAAAAATTCGATACCGAGATTTCACCGGAAATACATGTTTTGAGACCCCCTGAATCCAAAAAAAAATGCATTTTTGGAAACATGTCCGTGTGTGTGTGTCTGTGAACAGCATAACTCAGAAACGAACAGTCGGATAAGCACCAAACTTGGTATTTAGGTTCAGTGTCTTCCAGAGATGCGACACGAAGGTTTCCAAGAAAATCCCCCTACACCAGAGAACCCTTTACATGGAACATTTTTCGAAAATTTTAATTTTCTGAAAAATGGTTCCAACGATTTTGATTAAAATATGATATGTTCAAGATATTTTCAAGACAAATGAAATGTATATCTCGAATTTTCTGGGAATGTCTCCAAAAGTATTCTTTATTGTGAACCACTTTTGCATAACTGGTAAACCATAAGAGATGGACAAAATTTTACTACACAAAAAATGTAGATCGCGTTAAAATACACAATTTATGTCATATACATTTTTTAGTTGAGTGAACCATTTTCGAGATATTGCTTGGTATTTCCTTAAATTTTCCAATACTTATACTTTTTCTCAAATTCGTCATTCAATTTTTTATGTCCTGGATATGCACACAATAGAATGCGCCACATAGCAACCAGCGCTTAAAAGATTTGACTATCGCTTATAACCTACCATGTTCCGCTTGCATCTACAAGAAAATCAGCAATAAGTTTTAGAGCAATACGCGCACATGTGCGGGTGTCTAGGTTTAGTATCTTCCAGCGATGCGACACGAAGGTTTTCAAGAAAATCCCCGCACCCCAGACTACCCTTTACATGGAAGATTTTTCGAAAATTTTAATTTTCTCAAAAATGCCTCTAACGATTTTGATTGCAGCTTCGATACGTGTCCACGGAGACCTTAATGCTAGGCAACTGTACCTGTGTTTCTATACGTGAACGTCAGATGGCAGCTTCGATACGTGTCCACGGAGACCTTAGTGCTAGGCAACTGTACGTCTGTTTCTATACGTGAACGGCAGATTGCAGCTTCGATACGTGTTCACGGAGACCTTAGTGCTAGGCAACTGCACCTCTGTTTGTATACGTGAACGGCAGATTGCAGCTTCGATACGTGTCCACGGAGACCTTAGTGCTAGGCAACTGTACCTCTGTTTGTATACGTGAACGACAGATTACAGCTTCGATACGTGTCCACGGAGACCTTAGTGCTAGGCAACTATACCTCTGTTTCTATACGTGAACGGCAGATTGCAGGTTCGATACGTGTTCACGGAGACCTTAGTGCTAGGCAACTGCACCTCTGTTTCTATACTTGAACGGCAGATTGCAGCTTCGATACGTGTCCACGGAGACCTTAGTGCTAGGCAACTGCACCTCTGTTTCTATACGTGAACGGCAGATTGCAGCTTCGATACGTGTCCACGGAAAGCTTAGTGCTAGGCAACTGTACCTCTGTTTGTATACGTGAACGGCAGATTACAGCTTCGATACGTGTGCACGGAGACCTTAGTGCTAGGCAACTATACCTGTTTCTATACGTGAACGGCAGATTGCAGCTTCGATACGTGTCCACGGAGACCTTAGTGCTAGGCAACTGTACCTGTGTTTCTATACGTGAACGTCAGATGGCACCTTCGATACGTGTCCACGGAGACCTTAGTGCTAGGCAACTGTACCTCTGTTTCTATACGTGAACGGCAGATTGAAGCTTCGATACGTGTCCACGGAGACCTTTCGCTTCAGGTGACAAAATAACACTAGGCACTTGTGTGCCGTGGTGTAAGCCGCAATCACGGCATTGGTAGCGTGGATCTCCTTGGGGCTCTCCTCGGAGTTACCTCAACACCACGTACAGGACCTGGTTCGTCACGGGTACGCAGGTCTGCACTACCACTTCCTCGGCGTTGAGCAGGCCCAGGAGGCGATCGTACCGGTACACCAGCTAGCACGTGGACATGCTATCGCGCTGTGGTGTTGCGTGTGCGAGGTATGGAAATTCAAGGACGCAAAACATGCACGACCGAGGGTTAAAAAGCAGAACAAGTAGTGACGTGGAACGTTGTGATTGGTGAAAATAAGACGATCTCTGATAGGTGGACAAATTGAAATAACGTGATGTGATAGGCGAAAATAAAATCAAAGGTGATTGGATGAAAAATGACGAGAACGATTTAGCGGTGAATTTGTGAACTAAGATGGCGAAAATTTTTTTTTAAAAAAAAAAAAGACGGATTATATAAGTATGGCAACTGTAACGGTTACGGCAAACGCGCGCCGCGCAATGCGTCACGCCGGGCAATAAAACAAAAAACATATTGAGCAAGATGCCCGGCGTGACGCATTGCCCGGCGCGCGTTTGCCGTAGACCGTTACAGTTGCCATACTTATATTATCCGTCTTTTTTTTTAAAAAAAAATCTTCGCCATCTTAGTTCACAAATTCACTGCTAATTCCTTCTCGTCATTTTTCATCCATTCACCTTTGATTTTATTTTCGCCTATCATATCACGTTATTTCAATTTGTCCACCTATCAGAGATCGTCTTATTTTCACCAATCAAAACGTTCCACGTCACTACTTGTTCTGCTTTTTAACCCTCGGTCGTGCATGTTTTGCGTCCTTGAGATTCCATACCTCGCACACGCAACACCACAGCGCGATAACATGTCCACGTGCTAGCTGGTGTACCGGTACGATCGCCTCCTGGGCCTGCTCAACGCCGAGGAAGTGGTAGTGCAGACCTGCGTACCCGTGACGAACCAGGTCATGTACGTGGTGTTGAGGTAACTCCGAGGAGAGCCCCAAGGAGATCCACGCTACCAATGCCGTGATTGCGGCTTACACCACGGCACACAAGTGCCTAGTGTTATTTTGTCACCTGAAGCGAAAGGTCTCCGTGGACACGTATCGAAGCTGCAATCTGCCGTTCACGTATAGAAACAGAGGTACAGTTGCCTAGCACTAAGGTCTCCGTGGACACGTATCGAAGGTGCCATCTGACGTTCACGTATAGAAACACAGGTACAGTTGCCTAGCACTAAGGTCTCCGTGGACACGTATCGAAGCTGCAATCTGCCGTTCACGTATAGAAACAGGTATAGTTGCCTAGCACTAAGATCTCCGTGTACACGTATCGAACCTGCAATCTGCCGTTCACGTATAGAAACAGAGGTATATTTGCCTAGCACTAAGGTCTCCGTGCACACGTATCGAAGCTGTAATCTGCCGTTCACGTATACAAACAGAGGTACAGTTGCCTAGCACTAAGCTTTCCGTGGACACGTATCGAAGCTGCAATCTGCCGTTCACGTATAGAAACAGAGGTGCAGTTGCCTAGCACTAAGGTCTCCGTGGACACGTATCGAAGCTGCAATCTGCCGTTCAAGTATAGAAACAGAGGTGCAGTTGCCTAGCACTAAGGTCTCCGTGAACACGTATCGAACCTGCAATCTGCCGTTCACGTATAGAAACAGAGGTATAGCTGCCTAGCACTAAGGTCTCCGTGGACACGTATCGAAGCTGTAATCTGTCGTTCACGTATACAAACAGAGGTACAGTTGCCTAGCACTAAGGTCTCCGTGGACACGTATCGAAGCTGCAATCTGCCGTTCACGTATACAAACAGAGGTGCAGTTGCCTAGCACTAAGGTCTCCGTGAACACGTATCGAAGCTGCAATCTGCCGTTCACGTATAGAAACAGACGTACAGTTGCCTAGCACTAAGGTCTCCGTGGACACGTATCGAAGCTGCCATCTGACGTTCACGTATAGAAACACAGGTACAGTTGCCTAGCATTAAGGTCTCCGTGGACACGTATCGAAGCTGCAATCAAAATCGTTAGAGGCATTTTTGAGAAAATTAAAATTTTCGAAAAATCTTCCATGTAAAGGGTAGTCTGGGGTGCGGGGATTTTCTTGAAAACCTTCGTGTCGCATCGCTGGAAGATACTAAACCTAGACACCCGCACATGTGCGCGTATTGTTCTAAAACTTATTGCTGATTTTCTTGTAGATGCAAGGGGAACATGGTAGGTTATAAGCGATAGTCAAATCTTTTAAGCGCTGGTTGCTATGTGGCGCATTCTATTCTGTTTGCATATCCAGGACATAAAAAATTGAATGACGAATTTGAGAAAAAGTATAAGTATTGGAAAATTTAAGGAAATAACAAGCAATATCTCGAAAATGGTTCACTCAACTAAAAAATGTATATGACATAAATTGTGTATTTCAAAGCGATCTACATTTTTTGTGTAGTAAAATTTTGTCCATCTCTTATGGTTTACCAGTTATGCAAAAGTGGTTCACAATAAAGAATACTTTTGGAGACATTCCCAGAAAATTCGAGATATACATTTCATTTGTCTTGAAAATATCTTGAACATATCATATTTTAATCAAAATCGTTGGAACCATTTTTCAGAAAATTAAAATTTTCGAAAACTGTTCCATGTAAAGGGTTCTCTGGGGTGGGGGAATTTTCTTGGAAACCTTCGTGTCGCATCTCTGGAAGATACTGAACCTAAATACCAAGTTTGGTGCTTATCCGACTGTTCGTTTCTGAGTTATGCTGTTCACAGTCACACACACACGGACATGTTTCCAAAAATGCATTTTTTTTGGATTCAGGGGGTCTCAAAACATGTATTTCCGGTGTAATCTCGGTATCGAATTTTTGACGCAGTCATTTGCAGTGCATTTCCTGTCACGATCCACCACTGCACGATCCCTACCATCGACAATAAAACTGCATTTAAAAGATTTTATCCCTGACGACCATCCGTTTCTCACGCTCATTTTACACACACATCAGCACACGGTCTTTTCACGTAGTGCTGCACATGAGAATGATTCTTTTACTGTTTTCTCCGACCCTAACGGGAGCAGAACTATATCGCTTGCTAATAGTGGTTCAGCTTGCACCCCCACTAGTGCAATATTTAAAACTATGAGTGTCGCGTGTAGTGTTTTTGTGTTGTGCCGTGCATACGTGTTATGCAAAATGTAAGAATTATATAGAATCAGCAGATACTTCCTTTCTAAGGAGTAACACCAACTGCAGATTAAACATGCTGAAGTGTTACGTTCGTATGACCTCTACCCTCTATCTCTTATAGGTGAGTACGAAAAAAACTCAGTATTTTTGGTATATGAAGGTTTATTATGACGTGAAACAACCATTTATATGATTTTTTCGAAGTTTGAAAGAAGTGAAGTAAACGCGATTTTACACTCACTAGGGGCTAGAAAATCGATTTTCTTGACTTTTTGAATACTCAGTATTTTTGGTATTTAGAGGCTTATTATGAGGTGATACATTCATTTATATGATTTTTAAGCAGTTTGAAAGAAGTGAAGTAAACGCGATTTTACACTCGCTAGGGGCTAGAAAATCGATTTTCTTGACTTTTTAAAAACTCAATATTCTTGGTATATAGAGGCTTATTATGAGGTGATACATCCATTTATATGAATTTTAAGCAGTTTGAAAGAAGTGAAGTAAACGCGATTTTACACTCACTAGCAGCTGGAAAATCGATATTCTTGACTTTTTAAGAACTCAGTATTCTTGGTATATATAGGCTTATTATAACGTGAAACAACCATTTATATGATTTTTAAGCAGTGTGAAAGAAGTGAAGTAAACACGATTTTACACTCACTAGGGGCTAGAAAATCGATTTTCTTGACTTTTTAAAAACTCAATATTCTTGGTATATAGAGGCTTATTATGAGGTGATACATTCATTTATATGAATTTTAAGCAGTTTGAAAGAAGTGAAGTAAACGCGATTTTACACTAACTAGGGGCTAGAAAATCCATTTTGTTGACTTTTTAAACCTCAGTATTTTTGGTATATAGAGGCTTATTATGAGGTGATACATTCATTTATATGATTTTTAAGCAGTTTGAAAGAAGTGAAGTAAACGCGATTTTACACTCACTAGGGGCTAGAAAATCGATTTTCTTGACTATTTAAAAACTCAATATTCTTGGTATATAGAGGCTTATTATGAGGTGATACATCCATTTATATGAATTTTAAGCAGTTTGAAAGAAGTGAAGTAAACACGATTTTACACTCACTAGGGGCTAGAAAATCGATTTTCTTGACTTTTTGAATACTCAGTATTTTTGGTATATAGAGGCTTATTATGAGATGATACATTCATTTATATGATTTTTAAGCAGTTTGAAAGAAGTGAAGTAAACGCGATTTTACACTCACTAGGGGCTAGAAAATCCATTTTGTTGACTTTTTAAAAACTCAGTATTTTTGATATATAGAGGCTTATTATGAGGTGATACATTCATTTATATGATTTTTAAGCAGTTTGAAAGAAGTTGAAGTAAACGCGATTTTACACTCACTAGGGGCTAGAAAATCGATTTTCTTGACTTTTTAAAAACTCAATATTCTTGGTATATAGAGGCTTATTATGAGGTGATACATCCATTTATATGAATTTTAAGCAGTTTGAAAGAAGTGAAGTAAACACGATTTTACACTCACTAGGAGCTAGAAAATCGAATTTCTTGACTTTTTAAAAACTCAGTATTCTTGGTATATATAGGCTTATTATAACGTGAAACAACCATTTATATGATTTTTAAGCAGTTTGAAAGAAGTGAAGTAAACGCAATTTTACACTCACTAGGGGCTAGAAAATCGTTTGCACTGCACACTTTTGTGTTAAAATATATATACATTTTCAATTTTGTCATTGTGTAGATTTTGTTTGTTAAATTTTTTATACGCTACTATTATAGTGTGTGTGTGTGCGAGTATGTGCCTAGTATCCGTGCGCCGACAAGCTAAAGCTTCATCATTTGCCTACCGGGCAGGGACAACCACTAAAAACCTGAAAAACCTCGAAAATTAGAAACGGCTTCGTCAACCACTACAGCAAACGCTTACCAACCAGGGAAAACCTATGAAAAGCAGAAAGAGCTTGCATTCGTTTACCAACCACAGAAAACCCCCCAAAACTAGTTATTTTTTAAAAAAAGAAAAAAAGGAAAAGACGAATAATATAAGTATGGCAACTGCAACGGGCGTGTGTGTGTGTGTGTGTGCGCCTATTTAATTTTTATTTTCTTTTGCACTGCACACATTTTTGTTACAATATATATGCATTTTCAATTTTGGGAAAACCTATGAAAAAGCAGAAACAGCTTGCATTCGTCTACCAACCAGAGAAAACCCCGAAACACTAGTTATTTAAAATTGCTGATGAGTTCTGGATAGGCTTTTGCAAATTTTGTTGGTAGCAAAACTTGCCTTTTCCATCACCTCCAACATACCCCACTCCCACACCTTTTTTCTTTCCACCAATCATAATCTCTCTTATTCTTACCAATCAACAACTTTCATTTGTTCCTTTCCACCAATAACATCACTTCTTATTCCCACCAATCACAACTTCACACGTCACTTTCTGTTATACTTTTTATCCCTCGTTCGCCATCTTTTCCCTCTTTCAGTCCCAACCTCCGCACAGACAACACCTCACCGCTCCTTAACCTCAACTTCATGCCTCCGCCATCTTATTTAGTTCCCATTTTTACCACCGCGCCTCTCATCTCCCAACCAGATTGCCGGCAAGAACAGATCTCGTTCATTCACACCTCGACAGTTGACTCGACAGCAGCTACTGTGAACACCTACGTCGTACACTTTTTTGACCGCTTTCGACCGGCTATGAGAACCCTGCTCCTACGTACGCTAGCGACCATCACGATGGTCCAGTACCAGGTTTTTGGTATAGTTAAATTACGTCTGTGCAAAGGGCGTCTGTACCGCTTTAAAAACCTAGGTATATCAGTGCGTAGTGATGTTGGTTGATCTTAAAGCTGGTTAAGTATTTTCTAAAACAGTTTGCTTTTATTTTTTCGCGTCGCGTCAAGCTGCTGCGCTTTTGGTGACGCATCCACACCAGTAACAGGTAAGTACCACACGCATAATTATTTTTCGGGCCTGCTTGGCGTAGGAATATATCCTTTCGTGTTTTGGTACTGTAACCTCAAATCTCCTTACCCTCCTCTTGCGTCCGCCATCTTGTTTAGTTCTCACCGCATCTCCTTGTCACAGACCCTCCGCCATTTTTAGTTCCCACTATTTTAACCTCAAAATCTGCTCTTCTAAGCTCTTGCTACCGCCATCTTCTTTTAGTACCCATTCTCACCACCGCGTCTCCTTGCCCCACCCCTTGCGACCGCCATGTTCACCACTAACCTCCAAATTTCCTCGTCCTTAAACCTCTTGTCTCAACCATCTTGTTTAGTTCCCATTTTCGCCACCGCATCTCATATCGCCCCATCTCTCTATCCACTCAAGAAAACTACCATCCAACGTTCAAAAATTGCTGATGAGTTCTCGACAGGCTTTTGCAAATCTTGTTGCTAGCAAAACCTACCTTTCCCATCACCTCCAACATACCCCACTCCCACACGTTTTGCTTTCCACCATTCATAATCTCTCTTATTCTTACCAATCAACAACTTTCATTTGTTCCTTTCCACCAATAACATCACTTCTTATTCCCACCAATCACAACTTCACACGTCACTTTCTGTTATACTTTTTATCCCTCGCTCCCCATCTTTTCCCTCTTTCAGTCCCAACCTCCGCACACACAACACCTCGCCACCCAGCTCCTCTTCATCACGTGTCCTCCATACTCTTTTATCTTCCTTCCTTCATCTTCCATCCGAATTAACGAACCAATCACATTTCGTCTTATTCATTCCAATCAAAACCCTCCACGTCACTTCCTCTTTTTCCTCCATCTTACCCTAATCCTCAATTCTTTTAACTCGTTCCGGATGAACCAATTGCAATAACGATAATCCTCCCGCTCAGGGCGCTTTTCAAACTTGCCGCCGCCGTCGCACGCAGCGACACTAGCGACACTAGCGCCCCTAGCGGCAGGATTATCGTTAATCCAATTGGCTAATCCGGGACTAATACTACTTACGAGGGTCGATGCTAGGCTAGACAGGGTTGAAGTAGGGAATGCGTCTTATATGGGAGAGCTGGCAAACCGAGGAGAGGTATTAGGCAGGAAGGTTTGAATGACAGAGTATGCGTTTATATGGGAAAAGATAGGGAAAACGAAGGTAGGTACTAGGTTGAGAGAGTCTTCAAGGAGGAAAATGCATTTATATGAGAGCGGTAGGGCATACGAGGAGAGGTGCTAGTCTAGACATGGTTTGAGGAGTAGAGTATACGTTTATATGGGAGAAATATGGAAAACGGGAGAGATACAAGGATAGACAGAGGTTGAAGGAGGAGGAATGTAGGTTTATACGGCAATATAGAGAGTAATTCGATTATAAAACTTTTCTCATCCAATGTTACAACACTTTTATATACTTTTTCTAAACCTTACAAACTTTTTATATGTTAAACAGTAGTGCGCGAGACGGAGAGGGACAAACTGTATATCGGTTTACAGTGAAGTATACGTCCTAACCTATGCCCACCTTGTATGTTCTGCATCTTCTCATTGTCTATTCATTCCTAACATAATCACGTAACAAGACGTAACCAACAAACGTAACCACGTAACAAGACGTATCATAACAGCATGACAAGACGTCACACTAAGTAACATAAGCACGTATCCTCATAACATCACGTGACATCACGTAACCAGAAACGTCACACGACGTAACAACACGTAGCAACTATGTAACCAAGTAACAAAACGTAAGAACAACACGTAACCAGCCCATTGCTAAGGTAATCTAAGCTAATCCATCCTTCATAACTTAGACAATAAGTACGAGAGCCTAGCCTAGATTAACCCGACCAATCCTAAACGTTCCTCTCATCATCTATTCTACTCAGTCATCGACTAACCTAATCTGGCTAACGAAAGATAACCTCAACTTTCTTTTAGTGAAATTGCAATGTTTTATTCAGGTTTTATTATTCGAGAGTTTTAATTGGAAAGTTTACGTCAACATACCTTTATTTTAGTTTGTTGTAGGCGTCTCTCCCCTTTTTATCTAGGCTTGAGACTAGCACTAGGATTGCTCCTAATGGCATGGTTACCACCTTCCCTTCCATCTTCTTCTTTCTTCATCGGTCGTCAGCTAGCTGCATATACAGCACACGGATAACCTTCATTTTTTTAAGATTGTAGACTCACGAGAAAATCTTCATATTCGACTTACATTCTCTTATGTACTACTTGTAATGCTGTAATGTCCATAGGCGTATGTCGTTATACCGTCCTCAGCAGTAATTCTTTTATCGTCGTATGGTGTCAATGTAATTTTATTCACTTGTACTGTGGCAAGAGCATGCTGTCGCGACAGGATCAGATTCATGGGCGTTCTGATAATTTCTCTGGTTTTAAGGCAGTCCGTATAGCTCTCGAACGTGACGTACTGCTTAATAGCACTACGTTTGATACCTTTAATCTTTTTTATCATTGAACCGTCGATATCTAGGGCATACATTTTAGGTCGTAGCCCTACAAAGCGTTGAATGATTTTACCATTAGCCTCATCTTTAAATTTCCCAAGTACCTTCTTGTTTAGAGGTGAATAGCATATATGGCTTGTAGGATAATCAGCAGTATCTAGGTGCTCAAGAAAACGTAGCTTATCCTGGTACACATGTTCAGTTGTAACACGATGAATGAACGAATCAGTGTCCATATACATAAGCTTCAGGTTTTCAGCTCCATAATACGGTAGCAACACATCATAGTGATACCGGTACATTAATGTCTTGGAGATATCCAACACACTCATACCGATGTATATAGGCTTGTTGAACACGATCTGTCGGGAGGCCATATGCACAGCAGCTAGATTAGAAGCATATATAGTCCTGTCGATAAACGTTGGCTTTTCAATTAACTTTTCCAGAGTCTTCTCATTTGTCACCAGCCGTATATCCATACGATTACGCAGGTTCTCCATAGTTTTTCCGAACATAGCATTGTTGAACAATTTGTAGAGATCCTTCTCAAAATCATTTGCAGCTTGTTGTCGTAGTCTGTTGTTAAATTCCACATACGGTTTTAACCATCGAGACTGTTGGAATTGTAGCACACGATGGATTTTTGTCAACCGTAGTCCATGATCAAGAGCTTGCTTCAACGCCATGTAATGTAGTACATACTTATTTCGAGGTCCTAGATGAGGTATCAGTTTCTTTGTAGGAGAGTCCTTAGGCGTCATGCACTCAGGCAGGAAAGGTAGATCGTTGTGTAGATCGTGAAGTTCTGCAGGATACTCGATGTCGACTTCTAATATGTAACCGTAAGGATCATCTTCTTGTAGTCTTTCTAAGTCAATTTTTTCAGGTGATACCCAATCAAATACACCATAAGGGAAGAGCGCGACTCATTGCCCACCCATATTGGTTGTTGGCGTCCTCATAGGTAATAAATTGGGTTGGTCTCGACGGAACATACTTCTCCATGTAGGTGTAATTAGCCTCTGCATAGCGGTGGGAAACTTGACATAAACCTCCTCTTATGCCAGATTCCACCATGAGTAATTGATCATAATCCTGTAACAATTCGAGCTGAATTCCAGTGTACAGTAACATGGCATCCCATGTAAGTCCTGGAGAGGTGAAATAATGTGCAGGGTCGACTTTGTGTGTTTTGAGTGTTTGCTCCCTAAATGTCTCAAAGACATCAGCTAGGAGAAGCACATCAGAGATTAAGTAGAGGTCGCTGTACTCGCCCAGGTTTCTGACATTAAACAGCTCCCATACATTTTTAGCATGATCGTAGTCAGCATCACTAATTTCCTCTTCATTTAATTTATTGTAGAAGGAGTCCTTTGGAGGTAAGCAGGTTTCGTTCACGACGTCCCATGAAGTGATGTAATCATAGGGAAATACACCCTTACGGGTCATCAACTTCAACTTGTCTTCTCCGAAGTACTTCAATGTTTCAGGATACGATGTTAGATTTTTTACCAGCTTATCCAAGCTTGTACTCAGGAACCGAAAACTATCCACAACCGGAGCTTTATATCTCCAACATACTTGGAGAATGATATATAGCTTTCTTAAGAGCTAGGAATTACTTCCACTCGCTCACTTGTACATCCCAGCTCCTTAACAATGAAGTGTGAGTCATATCCGCTGAGGTTGTGCATGAAGACAGGGATATATTTAGGTGTTTTGCAGGCTAAATTACATTCATTATGCAGACTCCCCCGATATTCACCACTGATGTGATCATGGTCGCGTACTTTATAGTTCTCTTCAGTAAAGGTTTTTCCACACAAGTAGCATACTGTAGAGGCGTTAAAATCCATCTGCTGTTCTGTAAGTTTCAGGGGCATGACAGATTTGTATATATTATTTATCTCCTTTGCAAGGAATGACAGGTATTCCATAAACTTCTGAGCAGCATCAACACCACGGTATACATAGGGATGCTTAGGAAGACCAGTTTCCAGATGTTCAACGTCGGTTGATGGTTTAACGTAAACACAGAAGCTCATTGCTGTGTGCTCTTGATAAGGGGTTGTATAGGAAGTTTCAGGACTGGGAATACACGTATGACATGGAGTGAGAATACTCTCAAAATCCGCATAGATGACGTAAGGTAGTTTCAGCATCCTCTCCACATTTTTAAACTGTACAATTGATTTCTCCTTTGTAGGCATAACTACCCTTGCAACACCATGCTGATTACAGATGGCTGCATGTTCTTCCAGTTTTTCCAGCCCACTTCGGCCATATCGATTGTCAAAATGTGTAAAGCACCGCTTACAGGTATATATCACTCCATCATGCTTAGTTTTTTGACGTCAAACGAGCTTCTCAAAATTCTTGATATATACATAGTGATGTTTTCCACTACTGTCACTCAATAGCAGGAGGTCACAGTGGTCAGGTAGTTCAGTGTCAGCAACCTTTATCGGATACACTTCATGCTTCTCATCCAGGCCGAAGACGTTGATAGATATCCTATTAAGCTTCTCGAATTTAGGTATTTGAGAAAGCGGAGTAGGATAGGAAACACAGCTGAAGTCGTACTTATCTTGGAATTGTTCGTATTTGCTCACCCGTTGGGCATTCTCTCCTATGAATTTAGCTAATACAGAGTACATAAAGCATAGCTCAACAGTTAAAGTCTGGATGTTAATGCAGGCTTTTCTTGCTTCAACAGATGGCGGTAGTGTTATGTAGCTACTTCCTCGTAACGGGTTGAACTTGTTGATACGAAGGTGCACCCCTTCCACAGCAAGCAGAGCCCAGTTGCTTCCCTTTAGTTGTGATTCCTCCATTTCAGTAACCATATTCTTCATTTTGGTTTCCAGCATAGAGTCCAGATCCGTTTCTAGGAAAACAGCTTGATTTCTGGTTTTAAATGTCTTGTCACAGGTTTCTCCGATACTGTTAACAAATCTACACTCAGCTAACAGATTAATTTTCAAACTCTTGTGAATACCAAGCTCTTTATGCACAGCCTGGATTATCCGCTGGTTTGCTTCATGCAGGTATATATTCAGGTCCTTAGCCGATTCACATCGTATAAAATACGATTTCAAACGTCCATGGAATGAAGTTTCATATTCATTCATGTCACACTCCTCCATCGTAGATAACAACTCTTGCTTTGACGGTTCTAATCTACGTTTCTTCTCAGGTCTGTTTTATTTCACACGCATCTTCGTGTCGACGACCCTTATAACTGTCTTTGAAGGCTACATTACAATATTTACACTTGAAGAGCTTTTTACAACGTAGCTCATGTCGTCTTTTATCATATCCACGGAGGAACTTCTTACAGCATTTACCACAAGAATATCCCGATGAATGATATCCGTATACGAGGTCTTATTCATTTTTCTTCTTGATATAATAAGGTATTTACATATCTTCAAGGAAATGTACGCCTTGATATCACTTAGAAAGCTGATTATCTTCTGTGAGAACAGCGATGTTAACACCTCAGAGATGATAAACAGAATGAATTTCAATGCTAGAGGTTGCTCTATTTATAGAGGAAGCACGAACCTTTATGCATCAATTATATAACGTATTAACCCTTCTTCAAGGAAATGTACTCTTCTTCACATTGATAACACTTTAGATTATTTTCTGAGAGAACAGCGATGTTAACACCTCAGAGATGATCAACAGAATGAATTTCAATACTCAAGTTCGCTCTATTTATAGAGAAAGCACGAACCTTTTTTAATCAATTATATCCTGATTATTAATACTAAAACGGTGATGAAGCGTGTAAGCTCTTATATATTTCAATTCGTGTTACACTGATGTTCGAGCGTCTCCGTATAGCTTCGTATGCTTAGAGAGAAAGTGTAAAGTATTGTGAAGATATTATGTATTGTTTGGCTATAATCGTACAGATTCGGAGAGCTTGACTGGTGAAGGTGATGAACGATCCGTCGACCGAGCAGGAGGCAAGCATTCCCTTCGCGCAACGAAACCTAGATGCAAAAGAAAGAAAATCGTGATAGTTGAGAAACCACCCAGACATTCGCCTGCAGACCATGGACAACCATGAAAAAATATGTCGGAGTGAGCGTGCAACGGAACTCGAACCAGGGACTCTAAAAGCACACGTGAAAGATACAAATTATATAGAATGAAAGGAAATCGGTGACGATGAGAAACCACTCCTGCATTCGCCTGCAGACCAGGGAAAACCCTAAAAAATATGATGTCAGAGTGATCAGCCAACAGGAATCAAACAAAAGACCTTAGAAGCATATAGGTTAAGATGTAAATCAAATAAAAATACAATAAAATCGTGCTAGATGAGAAACCACTCAGACATTCGCCTACAGACCAGGCAAAACCATGAAAAATATGTCAGAGTAAACAACCAACGACAATCGAACGATGGAAACCATCAGATTCCTCTAGAAGCATAAAGATGCAAATGAAAGAAAATCGTGATATATGAGGACCCACTCAGGCATTCGCCTGCAGACCAGGGGAAACCATGAAAAAAAATCAAAGGGCTGAGCGACTGACGGATAGAGTGTGCGACCGACAGGGAAATCAAACAAAAGGTCTCTACAGACAAAAAAAGATGCAATTGAAAGGGAATCGTGATAGCAAGTACCACTACAGCATTCAACAGCAGACCAGTGAAAGCCATGAAAGATTCGCGATCAGAGTAAACAATTGATTGAAATCTAACCCCTGAACCCTAGAAATTCACGTGTAAAAATACAAAATAAACTGGATTGAAATGGAATCATGATAGCAAATACCACTACAGCATTCGACAGCAGACCATCGAAAACCATGAAAAGATCCGTGATCAGAGTAAACAATCGATGGAAATCTAACCCCTGAACCCTAGAAATTCACGTGAAAAAATACAAATAAAATGGTTTGAAAGGGAATCGTGATAGCAAATACCACTACAGCATTAGGCGGCATACCAGCGACAATCGTGAGCTCTGAAAACGTATGTATTTCCCCTCACTTCCCCTACGGTAGTAAAATAAATAGCGACTTGGAGGGGAAATACATACGTTTACAGAGCTTTTTATTTGACGGTCTTTATCAAAAAAAATTTTATTATTACCGATTATATCCTTGGATTGTAGCTCGTTATTGATTGTTGTTCCAAGTAGGGCTGGAGGACTAGGATTGAATCCAGTGACATGAATACAAAGTTATCCTCGAATAAAATAAAAAAGTAATTAAAAATAAAATGGTGAACGTACGATATTACATTTATATCAGTAACTAATTTCTTTGTTATGTATATTTGGACATCTGTCATCCTGACGAATATTATATCTCTTAGATGAATGTATATTTAAATGGTATAGTGAGCGTAAATAACTAAATTACGTAAGACACTGACGAGCGCTGCGTTGGTATATGCATGCCACTACGTATAGGTCCGAACCTTACGGCGCGCTGTGCCTAACTGAAGGGTCTCACCTCTCTCTCCCAGCGCGTCTGTTCCGCCTCCCCCCTCCCCTCTGTCTCTTTCCCAGTGTTTGGTACCTCATGGCACGGCCTACTTTACCGCTATCTGTCGGACGCTGAAAGAAGGTGTCTTCTCTGTACCTCGCACTGTCGGGCGCTCGCTTCTTTATCGACATGTAAGGGAGGCTTCTCCACCGCATGCTTCCGTTTATGGAAAAAAAGACGGCTGAAGCGGCCATGTTAGCTTTTTCGATACATGAAGACAGCCATTATAGTTGTTAACGTTCGCTTTGGTTTTAAAAGAAATTTAAAAATAGATTGCAAGACATTATCTTTAACAAAGGAAGTCTTAAAAATGAAAATATAACAATCTTTATACTAAATACAAATAACGGTCATGGTAGCTTTAAAAATGTAGATACTTTAAGCTAAAAAAAATACAATACATTTATTAAAACATTTCCTAATTCGATTCTATAAGCTAAAAATCGGAGTAAATCTGAAAAAAATTATTGCTCGTAATTACGGGCAAATGCAGCGGTTTTAAAAATAAACGAACATTAAAACGAATAAAAATGCGTATTGTACACTGATTTTTTGAAGAATGAGAGGAAGAAATTGTTGAAAAAATCACTAAATAATAGGGTATATACATGAATTTAATTAAACAAGGGCGGAAAAACTTCTACGCTAGTTCTAAAGTATTTTTAACGATGAAATTTTAGATTATCTTTGCAAAAGAAATTTAAAAATTAGATTGCAAGACATTATCTTTAACAAAGGAAGTCTTAAAAATGAAAATATAACAATCTTTATACTAAATACAAATAACGGTCATGGCAGCTTTAAAAATGTAGATACTTTAAGCTAAAAAAAATACAATACATTTATTAAAACATTTCCTAATTCGATTCTACAAGCTACACATCTGAGTAAATCTGAAAAAAATTATTGCTCGTAATTACGGGCAAATGCAGCGGTTTTTAAAAATAAACGAACATTAAAACGTATAAAAATGCATATTGTACACTGATTTTTTGATGAATGATTGAGATGAGAGGAAGAAATTATTGAAAAAATCACTAAATAATAGGGTATATACATGAATTTTAATTAAATAAGGGCTGAAAAACTTCTACGCTATTTCCAAAGTATTTCAACGATGAAATTTTAGATTATCTTTGCGAGCGTAGTGAGTACGTTGGTATGAAACTTCTGTGTATGCTTCTCTTGTTTATGAGATGTCTAAAATATGCATGTCTCGACATGTCGGTGATAGGCAAACTGTCCCCGACTGTGACGTCATATGGTGAAAGTTAACGTGTTTAAGCACTGTCGACTGCTAATGAGTTCTGTTTTTACTGTTTTGTTCAGTCAATAACGGCAGCACTTTGGATTCGAGATATCTCGGATTAGATTCCTGTAGGGACGAGCACTCTGACCTTCCGTTTCTCACGATTTTCGCTGGTATGCCGCATAATGCTGTAGTGGTATTTGCTATCACGATTCCCTTTCAAACCATTTTATTTGTATTTTTTCACATGAATTTCTAGGGTTCAGGGGTTAGATTTCCATCGATTGTTTACTCTGATCACGGATCTTTTCATGGTTTTCGATGGTCTGCTGTCGAATGCTGTAGTGGTATTTGCTATCATGATTCCATTTCAATCCAATTTATTTTGTGTTTTTACACGTGAATTTCTAGGGTTCAGGGGTTAGATTTCAATCAATTGTTTACTCTGATCGCGAATCTTTTCATGGTTTTCACTGGTCTGCTGTTGAATGCTGTAGTGGTACTTGCTATCACGATTCCCTTTCAATTGCATCTTTTTTTGTCTCTAGAGACCTTTTGTTTGATTTCCCTGTCGGTCGCACACTCTATCCGTCAGTCGCTCAGCCCTTTGATTTTTTTTCATGGTTTCCCCTGGTCTGCAGGCGAATGCCTGAGTGGGTTCTCATATATCACGATTTTCTTTCATTTGCAACTTTATGCTTCTAGAGGAATCTGATGGTTTCCATCGTTCGATTGTCGTTGGTTGTTTACTCTGACATATTTTTCATGGTTTTGCCTGGTCTGTAGGCGAATGTCTGGGTGGTTTCTCATCTAGCACGATTTTATTGCATTTTTATTTGATTTACATCTTAACCTATATGCTTCTAAGGTCTTTTGTTTGATTCCAGTTGGCTGATCACTCTGACATCATATTTTTTAGGGTTTTCCCTGGTCTGCAGGCGAATGCTGGAGTGGTTTCTCATCGTCACCGATTTCCTTTCATTCTATATAATTTGTGTCTTTCACGTGTGCTTTTAGAGTCCCTGGTTCGAGTTCCGTTGGACGCTCACTCCGACATATTTTTTCATGGTTTTCCATGGTCTGCAGACGAATGTCTGGGTGGTTTCTCATCTATCACGATTTTCTTTCTTTTGCATCTAGGTTTCGTTGCGCGAAGGGAATGCTTGCCTCCCGCTCGGTCGACGGATCGTTCATCACCTTCACCAGTCAAGCTCTCCGAATCTGTACGATTATAGCCGAACAATACATAACATCTTCACAATACTTTACACTTTCTCTCTAAGCATACGAAGCTATACGGAGACGCTCGAACATCAGTGTAACACGAATTAAAATATATAAGAGCTTACACGCTTCATCACCGTTTTTAGTATTAATAATCAGGATATAATTGATTAAAAAAAGGTTCGTGCTTTCTTTATAAATAGAGCGAACTTGAGTATTGAAATTCATTCTGTTGATCATCTCTGAGGTGTTAACATCGCTGTTCTCTCAGAAAATAATCTAAAGTGTTATCAATGTGAAGAAGAGTACATTTCCTTGAAGAAGGGTTAATACGTTATATAATTGATGCATAAAGGTTCGTGCATCCTCTATAATTAGAGCAACCTCTAGCATTGAAATTCATTCTGTTGATCATCTCTGAGGTGTTAACATCGCTGTTCTCACAGAAAATAATCAGCTTTCTAAGTGATATCAAGGCGTACATTTCCTTGAAGAAATGTAAATACCTTATTATATCAAGAAGATAAATGAATAAGTCCTCGTATAAGGATATCATTCATCGGGATATTCTTGTGGTAAATGCTGTAAGAAGTTCCTCCGTGGATATGATAAAAGACGACATGAGCTACGTTGTAAAAAGCTCTTCAAGTGTAAATATTGTAATGTAGCCTTCAAAGACAGTTATAAGGGTCGTCGACACGAAGATGCGTGTGAAATATACAGACCTGAGAAGCAACGTAGATTAGAACCGTCAAAGCAAGAGTTGTTATCTACGATGGAGGAGTGTGACATGAATGAATATGAAACTTCATTCCATGGACGTTTGAAATCGTATTTTATACGATGTGAATCGGCTAAGGACCTGAATATATACCTGCATGAAGCAAACCAGCGGATAATCCAGGCTGTGCATAAAGAGCTTGGTATTCACAAAAGTTTGAAAATTAATCTGTTAGCTGAGTGTAGATTTGTTAACAGTATCGGAGAAACCTGTGACAAGACATTTAAAACCAGAAATCAAGCTGTTTTCCTAGAAACGGATCTGGACTCTATGCTGGAAACCAAAATGAAGAAATTGGTTACTGAAATGGAGGATTCACAACTAAAGGGAAGCAACTGGGCTCTGCTTGCTGTGGAAGGGGTGCGCCTTCGTATCAACAAGTTCAACCCGTTACGAGGAAGTAGCTACGTACCACTACCGCCATCTGTTGAAGCAAGAAAAGCCTGCATTAACATCCAGACTTTAACTGATGAGCTATGCTTTATGTACTCTGTATTAGCTAAATTCATAGGAGAGAATGCCCAACGGGTGAGCAAATACGAACAATTCCAAGATAAGTACGACTTCAGCTGTGTTTCCTATCCTACTCCACTTTCTCAAATACCTAAATTCGAGAAGCTTAATAGGATATCATCAACGTCTTCGGCCTGGATGAGAAGCATGAAGTGTATCCGATAAAGGTTGCTGACACTGAACTACCTGACCACTGTGACCTCCTGCTATTGAGTGACAGTAGTGGAAAACATCACTATGTATATATCAAGAATTTTGAGAAGCTCGTTTGACGTCAAAAAACTAAGCATGATGGAGTGATATATACCTGTAAGCGGTGCTTTACACATTTTGACAATCGATATGGCCGAAGTGGGCTGGAAAAACTGGAAGAACATGCAGCCATCTGTAATCAGCATGGTGTTGCAAGGGTAGTTATGCCTACAAAGGAGAAATCAATTGTACAGTTTAAAAATGTGGAGAGGATGCTGAAACTACCTTACGTCATCTATGCGGATTTTGAGAGTATTCTCACTCCATGTCATACGTGTATTCCCAGTCCTGAAACTTCCTATACAACCCCTTATCAAGAGCACACAGCAATGAGCTTCTGTGTTTACGTTAAACCATCAACCGACGTTGAACATCTGGAAACTGGTCTTCCTAAGCATCCCTATGTATACCGTGGTGTTGATGCTGCTCAGAAGTTTATGGAATACCTGTCATTCCTTGCAAAGGAGATTAATAATATACACAAATCTGTCATGCCCCTGAAACTTACAGATCAACAGCAGATGGATTTTAACGCCTCTACAGTATGCTACTTGTGTGGAAAAACCTTTACTGAAGAGAACTATAAAGTACGCGACCATGATCACATCAGTGGTGAATATCGGGGGAGTCTGCATAATGAATGTAATTTAGCCTGCAAAACACCTAAATATATCCCTGTCTTCAAGCACAACCTCAGCGGATATGACTCACACTTCATTGTTAAGGAGCTGGGATGTACAAGTGAGCGAGTGGAAGTAATTCCTAGCTCTGAAGAAAGCTATATATCATTCTCTAAGTATGTTGGAGATATAAAGCTCCGGTTGTGGATAGTTTTCGGTTCCTGAGTACAAGCTTGGATAAGCTGGTAAAAAATCTAACATCGTATCCTGAAACATTGAAGTACTTCGGAGAAGACAAGTTGAAGTTGATGACCCGTAAGGGTGTATTTCCCTATGATTACATCACTGCATGGGACGTCGTGAACGAAACCTGCTTACCTCCAAAGGACTCCTTCTACAATAAATTAAATGAAGAGGAAATTAGTGATGCTGACTACGATCATGCTAAAAATGTATGGGAGCTGTTTAATGTCAGAAACCTGGGCGAGTACAGCGACCTCTACTTAATCTCTGATGTGCTTCTCCTAGCTGATGTCTTTGAGACATTTAGGGAGCAAACACTCAAAACACACAAAGTCGACCCTGCACATTATTTCACCTCTCCAGGACTTACATGGGATGCCATGTTACTGTACACTGGAATTCAGCTCGAATTGTTACAGGATTATGATCAATTACTCATGGTGGAATCTGGCATAAGAGGAGGTTTATGTCAAGTTTCCCACCGCTATGCAGAGGCTAATAACACCTACATGGAGAAGTATGTTCCGTCGAGACCAACCCAATTTATTACCTATGAGGACGCCAACAACCAGTATGGGTGGGCAATGAGTCGCGCTCTCCCTTATGGTGGATTTGAGTGGGTATCACCTGAAAAAATTGACTTAGAAAGACTACAAGAAGATGATCCTTACGGTTACATATTAGAAGTCGACATCGAGTATCCTGCAGAACTTCACGATCTACACAACGATCTACCTTTCCTGCCTGAGTGGATGACGCCTAAGGACTCTCCTACAAAGAAACTGATACCTCATCTAGGACCTCGAAATAAGTATGTACTACATTACATGGCGTTGAAGCAAGCTCTTGATCATGGACTACGGTTGACAAAAATCCATCGTGTGCTACAATTCCAACAGTCTCGATGGTTAAAACCGTATGTGGAATTTAACAACAGACTACGACAACAAGCTGCAAATGATTTTGAGAAGGATCTCTACAAATTGTTCAACAATGCTGTGTTCGGAAAAACTATGGAGAACCTGCGTAATCGTATGGATATACGGCTGGTGACAAATGAGAAGACTCTGGAAAAGTTAATTGCAAAGCCAACGTTTATCGACAGGGCTATATATGCTTCTAATCTAGCTGCTGTACATATGGCCTCCCGACAGATCGTGTTCAACAAGCCTATATACATCGGTATGAGTGTGTTGGATATCTCCAAGACATTAATGTACCGGTATCACTATGATGTGTTGCTACCGTATTATGGAGCTGAAAACCTGAAGCTTATGTATATGGACACTGATTCGTTCATTCATCGTGTTACAACTGAACATGTGTACCAGGATAAGCTACGTTTTCTTGAGCACCTAGATACTGCTGATTATCCTACAAGCCATATATGCTATTCACCTCTAAACAAGAAGGTACTTGGGAAATTTAAAGATGAGGCTAATGGTAAAATCATTCAACGCTTTGTAGGGCTACGACCTAAAATGTATGCCCTAGATATCGACGGTTCAATGATAAAAAAGATTAAAGGTATCAAACGTAGTGCTATTAAGCAGTACGTCACGTTCGAGAGCTATACTGACTGCCTTAAAACCAGAGAAATTATCAGAACGCCCATGAATCTGATCCTGTCGCGACAGCATGCTCTTGCCACAGTACAAGTGAATAAAATTACATTGACACCATACGACGATAAAAGAATTACTGCTGAGGACGGTATAACGACATACGCCTATGGACATTACAGCATTACAAGTAGTACATAAGAGAATGTAAGTCGAATATGAAGATTTTCTCGTGAGTCTACAATCTTAAAAAAATGAAGGTTATCCGTGTGCTGTATATGCAGCTAGCTGACGACCGATGAAGAAAGAAGAAGATGGAAGGGAAGGTGGTAACCATGCCATTAGGAGCAATCCTAGTGCTAGTCTCAAGCCTAGATAAAAAGGGGAGAGACGCCTACAACAAACTAAAATAAAGGTATGTTGACGTAAACTTTCCAATTAGAACTCTCGAATAATAAAACCTGAATAAAACATTGCAATTTCACTAAAAGAAAGTTGAGGTTATCTTTCGTTAGCCAGATTAGGTTAGTCGATGACTGAGTAGAATAGATGATGAGAGGAACGTTTAGGATTGGTCGGGTTAATCTAGGCTAGGCTCTCGTACTTATTGTCTAAGTTATGAAGGATGGATTAGCTTAGATTACCTTAGCAATGGGCTGGTTACGTGTTGTTCTTACGTTTTGTTACTTGGTTACATAGTTGCTACGTGTTGTTACGTCGTGTGACGTTTCTGGTTACGTGATGTCACGTGATGTTATGAGGATACGTGCTTATGTTACTTAGTGTGACGTCTTGTCATGCTGTTATGATACGTCTTGTTACGTGGTTACGTTTGTTGGTTACGTCTTGTTACGTGATTATGTTAGGAATGAATAGACAATGAGAAGATGCAGAACATACAAGGTGGGCATAGGTTAGGACGTATACTTCACTGTAAACCGATATACAGTTTGTCCCTCTCCGTCTCGCGCGCTACTGTTTAACATATAAAAAGTTTGTAAGGTTTAGAAAAAGTATATAAAAGTGTTGTAACGTTGGATGAGAAAAGTTTTATAATCGAATTACTCTCTATATTGCCGTATAAACCTACATTCCTCCTCCTTCAACCTCTGTCTATCCTTGTATCTCTCCCGTTTTCCATATTTCTCCCATATAAACGTATACTCTACTCCTCAAACCATGTCTAGACTAGCACCTCTCCTCGTATGCCCTACCGCTCTCATATAAATGCATTTTCCTCCTTGAAGACTCTCTCAACCTAGTACCTACCTTCGTTTTCCCTATCTTTTCCCATATAAACGCATACTCTGTCATTCAAACCTTCCTGCCTAATACCTCTCCTCGGTTTGCTAGCTCTCCCATATAAGACGCATTCCCTACTTCAACCCTGTCTAGCCTAGCATCGACCCTCGTATTCCCTATCTCTTCCGTATAAAGCGTATTCCCTCCTCCTTCAGCATCAGTCTAGTCTAGCACCTCTCCTCGGATTTTCCCATCTCTCCCGTATAAGTCTATATTCCCGTCCTTCAGCATCTGTCTAGCCTATTATCTGAACACGTTTCCCCTATCTCTCCCCTATAAACGCATTTTCCTCCTTGAACTGTCGCATCTACCCTCGTTTTCCCTATCCTTTCCCATATAAACGCAAAAGTGGCCCAGGTTCTGTCTTATCATACCGCCTGCCCCCGTTTTCCATATATTCCTCATATAAACGTATACCGTACTCCTTAACCTCTGTCTGCACTAGCACCTCCCCTCGCATGCCCTATCTCTGTCGTATAAAGCATATCTCTCCCTCCTTCAGTCCCTGCTCTACCTCAGAACTCTCCTCGTTTTCCCTATCTCTCCCATATAAACGCATTTTTTCCTCCTTGAAGGTTCTCTCAACCTAGCATATACGCTCGTTTTCCTCGTCTCTTCATATAAAAAGTCATACTCTACCCTTCAAACCCTGAATAGTCTAGTACCTCTCCACGTATCCCCTATCTCTCCTGTAAATATGTTCATATTCCCCCTGCTTCAGCATCTGTCTATCCTAGCCTCTGTTCACGTTTTCCTTATCTTTCCCATATAAATGCATATTCCATATCTCAACCCATATCTAGTCCAACACTTCTCCTCGTATTCCCCGTATCTCTCATATAAAACACATCCCCAGTCCTTCAACCCATGACTTGGCCTAGCATCGATCCTCGTAGTCCCTATCTTCCCCATATAAACGCATTTTCCACCGCATATACCATCGTTTTCCCTATCCTTTCCCATATAAACGCAAAAGTGTGCCAGGTCTGTCCTACCTACCCTACTATTGGGAATTGACAACTGGAGGATTTCTTTGAACCACAAGAAATGTGAAACCATGATTTTTACGTTGTGTTGTCCTATTATTTCCCCTCTTATTACTTTATAACTCTTTTATATCCTGGAAACGTGCTGATGACTGTTAAATATCTTGGCTTACATTTTCATCGTCGGCTGACCTGGAACTCTCATATTAATTCAAAATTAAGTCTCGTTTATTCCACATTACGCAAATTGTATCCTATTCTAAACCGCGTCTTCTTCGTAAATACCACGTGGTTCTCTTTTGTACAAGCCCTTCCTTCGTCTTTTACTCACATATGCTTGTCCAATTTGGGAAGATGCGGTCGCAAACAAAATTGATCGTCTATAGATCTTTTGAAATAAAGTTTTGAGACTTCTACTGAACGCACCTTGGTATGTCAGAAACACCCAAAGACATCATGAACTTGGACTCAGTACCATCTCTGCACACATTCGCTCTCAGGCTGACACACTTTTTTCAGAATCTTCACTTAGTACCTGGCGCAGTGTATTTCTCCTTGGGACGAAGATCTGATGCGGTTCTCCGTATCAAGAGTCGCCTCCCGCGGGATTTGCTGCTTTCTTCTGGAAGTGATTCCGAATTTGAAGACTTTCAGTGAAGCATATGTGCAATTATTATTTATAACTGTTCGGTGCCAAAGGGGCCTCATGGGCAGACCTCAAATTAAGTTATATTGTTCATTATGTGTTTTATCCCATTCTGAATAACATTTGTAATGCTGGAAGAATCTATCCAATAAATAAAAGAATATCTTATTTGCAAAATTTCGGTAGGACGAATATTAAGGAGCAATGCTACTTCTACACTTATAAGACTAATTGTAGCACATATACCTACATCGTTGTAAGTTTTTGCGCAATTATTTGTTTTTAACACTGAATGGAAGATCTTTACACCAGCATGACACACTTAGGGTGATTTCAGTTTATATTATATGGAGAAAGCATCTTGATGACATTCAAAGCTTTCCTTTGTGCTACACTTTTAAGCAGTCTAAATAGTATATAAAACCAATTGTGTTTTGATGTGTATACGATACGCCAGATAGCACACTTTGTTACCGATTTTTGGAATATTACTCAACAGATCCGAGAGACGCAGACGGGGAAACAAGACATCATTTAGCAGGATAACGCCTGCGGGTACCGGTAGTAGAGCATAGTAATCCCTGCATCTGTACACATTAATCAATGTTGGATCACAAATCTTTGGAGGTCCTTGTCAGTTCGTTTTTATATAGAGAAGGCAATGAAAACTGTAACAGTCATAAATTGTGTTGCATGTAAACTCGAGTGCACGGAATCGTGTCGATATAAGAGTCAGTGGTAATAAAATGTTAAAACGCCCTTTCCCCACCATAATCTGGTTCTAACAATACCTTTATGTTGATTGGTTTATCTTGCTGTTAGCGGTTGGCATATAGGTAAGCTGCATGTGGATTAACAGGGTCAAGGCAGGTAAAAAGCTGACATTAAAATTTGATAGACTGAAAAATCTTCATTAGTCCACAGAGCTAATCATATAGGTATTTTCATTTAACGTGTGTCCTGTGCTTTTGTCAGAGTGCATGTTTCAATCCCTTCCAAGTGGCCGAAAACATTGTTTTTGTATTTTTATTGGAATTAAAACTGATAAAATATTAGACTACAAAATTGAACATAACCGCGTTCTTTGCAACAGCTTTATTGTTTTAAAACATTGCAAATACGACCACAAATTACAAAAGGAATATTCCACGAAATTACGGTATGTGAGTACAAATTTTGAAAAGAGAACCGGTTTTCGTGAAAATATATTGAGCTTTTTTTCACTTGAGGCTTTAAAATTATTTTGCAATGGAAATAAAAATTATATAATGTATGTGGAAGGATTCTTAACTTATTCGAAATGTGAATGTTACAAAACTTGGCATCTTTTACTTATTTGTAACAGTTTTAGACTAGACCTAATAGTTTCCTAATAGTCAATGCTGCATGTTTTCTATGAATAGTATAGGCTTATTCTATATAGTGTGTAAAATTGTTCAGGAGCCTTTGCAGCTCTGCGATACCCTTGATTTGTTCTTTAGGTTTATGCTTCGTAAAATGACATGCATTGTTGCAAAGTAGCGCTTTCCAGCCACTCAGATTAAAGTTCTTATAACTTTTTCCCTGTTGCTTCTCACCTAGAACTTACGTTATAGGTTAACTTGGTATGCCGGAATTCACTTTAAACTAGCAAAAGACTGGTCTATCTAGGGTGTATTTTGAAAACCAAATGTCAAGGAATTTCTATCAACATTAGATAAAGGGGATCAGTATGGGAAAGTGGGTGCATCGGCATCTTTCTAAACATTATGCAAGCCATTAGTTAAAAAGAGGGGAAATTATGTATTCCCCATTGCATATTCCCAATTTGATGAATGAAGCGTTTTTCATAATGTGATCACGAACACTAGCTGTCCATAATGTATCTGGAAATGCACCCCAGTGTTTCGTGCTAGAAGATCAGCGAACTCGGTTTGCGTTTCATTGAGGAAGCCATGCAAGTATCGAAACACCATTTCAGTATCGGCTCTGTTGTTTGAAGCCAAATGTATGGCGTGTATTCTGTTTCACCAGGTGGTTAAGGACGAGAAAAGCCGATTTTGAGAGCTTTAGAGATTTTCATAAACATGCCTTAAACGCTTTTGAAGGGATCCATTTGGGGCTTAGTCGCCGTTTAAGACGCATCCTGTTGTTTTTATAAGACGGGTGTATTGTACAAGAAGCGGTCGCGTTAACACCTCAAGACAGAACATGAAAACGTGAACTCGGCATTCAGCATAATGTGTTGCTCTAGCAGGGTAGCAATTTCTGAAGAACATTGCTGTTATGAGCACGTACTAGGCTAAATGGGGCAAGGTATAGTGTTACTATGAAGGTTCCATTCTCATACGAGGGTAAGTCAATGTGTATCCGCACACTATTTTTAATTTTTTGTAGGTTGGCTATATCGGTTTGCACGCACGTCTACTTGTTGTTCCTTTGTCTCCTCTTGTGGAATGTTTGATCGTTATCACTCCAGTGAGTGTTGCATTGTTGCATAATGAGCATGGCTGTACGGCTCACCGTTTTCACCAAAGAAGAACAGCGTGCGGTTATCCGTTTCTCGTTGTCTAAAAGTGTACCAGGAGCCGAAATTCTTTGAAGACTTTTCGCACAATATGAGGGCAATGTATACCCCGGCGAAATGTGTACGAATGGATTGAAAAGTTCAAAAATGAGCAGGAGGCCCATCCATATCCACTAGTGACGCCAACAATGAGCAAGTCCGTATCCTGATTCAGAGAACCGAAGATTGACTGTTGATGAAGTGGCAAACCATATCTTTCCAAGTCCATTTAAAAATGCCTTAAGGGGCCGTCGCTTCACCGCAGACCAAGAAGTAAAGGGAGCGGTGCATATATGGTTTGCTGCTCAACCGAAAAACTTTTACTAAGGGCATCAGAAAGCTTGTGCAACGATGGTCCAACGATGAGAAGCAAGGGAACTATGTTAAAAAATGAGGTAATTGTGAGTTTCTATTATTGTTATTGTTATATTAAGTTTAAAAAATTCTCTGCGGATATTATTGACTTATCCTCGTGTATAGGTTTTCTTCACAATGTCCGAGTACTCCTAAAAAAAGTTATATAAGAATAGGTTATATTTGTTATTTATTTCCTTATTTAATGTGTATTGTTACCACAAGTTTCTACTATACACTTTCACGATGAATTTGCCAACATTTTGGAAATAGGATATTTATGTTATTAAAACCATTTTCTGTAATTTCCAAAAGAATACGCTTTTTCATATTTATATTCTTTGTTTATGAATTACGCCCCTTAGATTTGGTCATTAGTTCTAATTCTTTTTGTCTTGAAAAATCAATTAACTTGATAATTTTTAAAATAATTCCACGAACCTTCTTTGTTTTTAGCGATGTCTGAAAAAATATCTCACTACATTTACCAGTGTTTTTTATTTCAAAATTTCTAGAAGTTCAATTAATGTTGATATATAAAAAATGACTAATTTTTAGGTTTGGCTTCTCACATTTTTTAATAGAGTGGCATTAAATACTATACTGCTAGATATAGTCACATTGACGGTATCTCAAAGGAGAAAAACAAATCATCACTGTATTTTTAAAGCTAAATTAATTTAAAATGTAAAATTGGTGATTAATTCAATAATAATGAATTAATCTTTAAAGCTACACATTATTGCGAAGAGTGGAGTAATTACATATTTTCCAGACTAAAATATTCCCAAAATACTAAATATACCTGTCAAAAATAAAAAAAGAAAAGAAACAGGTTTGAGGTATACTAGTACCTCAAAGTTAAATAAAAGATATTTCACAAAGTTAAATGCACCAAATTTATAGTTTTTTATTAGGTTTGATTGCATCATATATAGATGATGCCACAATGAAATGTTCTATGAGTATACACGATGCTTCTTGTATCTCTCATGAGCCTTCATTAGTCTACTTTTGGCAACTGAGATACATATTTGAAATTGTTTTGCGATTTTCTGCTTGTTTTAAAGCCATTTACATAATTAATGTCAGCTAGATCAGGCTTATATAGAGCCACATTATTGGTAAAATGCCATTAACTGATGTATAACTTTGAATAAAGCTGCCAGAGAGAGTCAATTGTTATTAAAAGTGTTTTTCATCGATTTAAAAAAAACAGATGGTTACACAACAAAAACTGATTACAATAAATATAAGGGAATTCTGCACTGAAAGTACCTAATTCCATAATATTCGGTGAATTAAATTAAATTTTATGTAATAGCTTCATGTTATGTACATATAAGACCTATTTAAATTCCAGTTCATTATCTCTTAAGTTTACCGAGATATTAATTTTGTAAATAACAGTTTTGGATCTTTTTGAAACAACGTCTTACGATAGAAATCTTGAAACATTTAAATTTTAAATACGGGATCTATTTTAACCCTTTCGTTCTTATGTTAAAAAGCTGCGCATATTATAGTTCTTCCCTAATACTATACCTACTGGCACATCTCTGCACAGTTGTCCATGTAGGTACTGCCTTTTGTGACCAGTTTGTGAACTATATTATTTATATAGACTCTGGAGACTCATTTGTGCCTCCAAAAGAGTAACAACAATGCTTTACGATTCTACAAAGCTGTAAGTTCAGTGTTTCTAACATTTTTGATCAGTGACTGAACAAAAAAGAAATGCAAGGAATTTCATTTTTATAGCTAGGTTTCCAATGCTTGTGTTGATATGTCTCATACTTGAGTATAAGTTGATGATATGGTATTAGTGTACTCATTAAATACCTCAAAAACTAAAGGGTGCATGAAATACATTTTTATTAAATTGCTTTCAGATGATTGTTTTTGGACACAAAAGTAAACCCCGTACGTTATACAGCACTCGAAAGAGTGTTCAGGTTCAAAGGGTTATAGATTAATTCTTGAAAACTAACCATCCTTTTATTTGTATTAGGTATATAATTCGACTTTTAAACAAAAAATGCAAATACACTTTAAAAATACGACTAAAACCACAAAATTATTTGAAATATGAATAAAAATCTTAGATTTCTTTGCTGAGCTTTTAAGAACTTATTCTGAAAATTTCAAACGGGTGGGATATAAACTCCGTCGTGTGGAAAAGTTGCAATAATGAAAAATACCGAAAACTGTTCGCCAGAAAATCCGAAATGAATTAACTACCAATTCACCGAGCATTTAAATCACGCTGAACGATATTTAAATGTGAAAGAGGTAGAAAATACAAACAAGGTTTAGAGATTTCCTTAATGAAAAAGCCAATAAAGCTATTTTCTAAAATGTGAAAATGTCCATTAAATAGAGGGGGAAAAAAAACAGAAAGTGAGATCCTATGAAAATTGCTGCCAAAATACTTGAATTTTCTCTAAACATCGTCAGATCACAGCCTTTGACAATAAATTGCTTCGAGTACACGTTTCCAACTGAACAAGTGCACAAGAAAATGTCAACTGTAAAGGGCATAGCAGAATAGTACATAGCGTATTGAAGTGTTACTAATCAACCAGAGCTAATAATTTCGTATCAGATTAGCCAGGTAAGACTTATATTATTCTGGGATAAAAAAAGAAGATGCCTATATTTCATCAATATTGCCAATTTAACTTTCCTAAATATCAAAACCTGGTAACCGATATTTGGTTATTTTTCGCTGCGTTTATGTTTTTGAAAGAAGAGCCCCTTTACAGAGTCAGCAGTTCATCACTATCCGCTTGCATTTTGGGCAATGCAAATCCGCTGCATAGTAATATGCAAGAACAACACTTGTGTAGGGTTAAATTCGGAATATCAGACTCTGTGGTTTAATGTGTTGCGGAATAGTGTAACCCCTAGTGCAGTCGTTTGATTGCACCTTCCAAATTTATTAACCTGAGCAATACTTAGAAGACATTTACGGAACCTCATTAACTGTTCAAAACATTTAACATAGAGCAAGTGTAAGCATAGAATTAATCCACATAAGAACACAGTTGCCTAAACACTACATAAACACCGAACTTGAAATGCCGGAGAGCAGTTTGTTCAAACTAAATGGTTACATTCTCTCAATTGAAAACTTGTTTTCTTAGAAAGGTTTAATCGTTATAGAGTTGTTACGTCAAGTTCGATGTGGAACTGAATAACCACAGTTTAAATTAATTCTTGTGTAGTGGTCCCTAGCATTCTGTGGATTTCGTATTTAACGCCTTTAATGAAGATAAATCTTCCTCTTATTGGAGATTAGCAGCAGTTCTGCGGGCTTCATCCAGATGGGTGCTAAGCGCCAAACAGGCATTTTCCACAGTAATGAATAACATGAAATGCGTACTGACATAGCATATGCATATTCATACATGAGTTTATTTAATTCATTGCCGAAAATAAGCAGTATTTTCAGCTACAGCAAACGAAGTTAAGTGACACTGATGTGTAATATCATTTACGTAGATAACAAACAATATGGGCCACGAAAGAGAAGCCTACAATATTTGCATGTTTTACCACCATACTGGGCTCGTGTTATTTCTCTCGCTGCTGTCCAAAATGATTTATTGGTTGGCGTATGTGAATGAACAATGTAGTTTCTTCTGAAGAAAGATACGACAGGTTTATAAATTCATAAAAAAGCTTTCGATTTTGTTAAAATATGGTCTTCGATATGCTGAAACACGTTCTAATGCATTTATTACACTAATGATAGCGACTATGTGGATGATAATAGTAAATTTTCAAGCCTGTAAAGAGATTGAGTGCCTGAAGAATCCGGAGGCATTTAGTATTATTTTTCTTATCGACAGTAATCGGAGAAGCTGAAATTACTTAGCAAGATTATTGTAAGAAGTGCATTAAAGATAATTCTCGTCATTTCAGAAATGACCCTTGTTAAAAATCGCGAAGAAAGATCAACTAAACAGGTATGATATGATGATCCGGGTTTATCTCAAATGGCTGGCCGATACAGGCGTAACAATCAATCAGTAAATGGTTGCAAAGGCATGCTATATTTTCTTCTGTAGGTAAACCAATAACTTCTTGCAGGGATATTTTATGGTAGCTGGTGGATTATAATCTCCAAGAAATTTAAAAACTGTTACAGCAATTGACTAAGTAGTCAAATAAAAAGAAGGTTAGTAATAAAAGATAATGACATTGTAGCAATCCATTATAATTAGGAGAAAACAGGCAAGGAAAATTGTAGTTATGAGCATAGGTTTTCTCTTTGTCTCTTAAGGTAAACTGTAGATCAAAGTGCTGTAAATCATTAATATTTTATGTTTATCATTCATATTTGTCAGCGTTTGTACGTCAACTTGTTATGATGTTGTAGGCTTCAGAACTTAATTAATTTTCAGTCGGTAGTGCACATTCTGTTAATTGTTCTTCATGAATTTTAACAGAATTTCAGTGTCGAAATAACGTCTGAAACGCTGCGTTTCTAACAACGGGAAAATATAATAAGCCCCTGTGTCAAAACTCGTTGCAAATGCATCTTGAAAAAAAATGAGTATTTGCATGAATTCTGCTTCAGTCACTTTGAAAAATAAAGGTACCCTAATTTTTTAATATTAGTTTTAACGAGAAAAAAGAAATATAAAATAGGTATCACGCCATCATCGTTCAGGAACACCTAACTAGCACCATTTATGTACCTGGGCCAGCCCAGACAAGTCCACAGGCGTCCTCCTGGTAGGCCTAGCTACCAAACAGCATTGCAGAGGACAATTCGACTCCCACCAAGTGGCTTCCAATTTTCCTCACATGCTTGCATGGTTAGTATAACGGTTCTCAAACGTTCGTGTTTCGCGCCCTTTTTTTCTTCAGATAATTCTACGCCCGTCCCTATGTAATGTGAGATAGAAAGAAAGATGAAGGTAACCCAATAAGCGGGAATATAAATTGGCTATCGCCGCCGATGTCATACCTCCACTGTCAAGCTCCCAAAGGGAGCGCGCCCCATAGTTTGGAAATCGTTTCTTAGTGCTCGATTAATGCAACGGACCCTGAGAGCTGAAGTCATAGTTCGCAGTTATTCCAGAATTAAACATTTGGTGCTTCTCTGGCAGGTTAAATAAAAGCATAGTTTATTATAAAGTAATTACTTACATTTGTATGTATGGAAAGAAGTTTTAATATGCGATTTGAGGGCTGAATTCATAGCCACTGCTTATTTTAAGCTAATTCTTAAGCATTTTCTTGTACGGATTTTTATTTCCTAGTCAACTCTTTTCGTTTGAAAAGCCTTTACTTAAGACTGCGTAGCCGCGGGCTTAAGCAATGGCTTTTACTTATCGTAAACAGCTCGTCATATCAACATGGGATACGATTTTGCAGCATATGTGGAATTCTAAGCTACCCAAAAGGTACAACAGAAATGCTTCTAATCCCCTGGAAATGAGGGACTATCAGTTTAAAGCACGATTTCGCTTCACTAAATGCAGGTACTGAATACGCACTTGCAGTTGCTTGTGTCTGTGAGTAGTTAGGCCCGGGTTTAACCTTCGACCATGTATACAGATACAGAGCGAATGGCCCGAGCCCTCCCATGCTAGGACTTGAAACCAACATCTAAGTCACGTGACAAAGGAGTAGAAAAGTGCAATGTTGCCCACAAGCCTTAATGGAAAGATGAAGTGAAAGTGTTAAAATAAAGTTGAATTTTCGTATCATAGCAAAAATGTGTAAATGCAAGAGTTCCTTGTAGTATCTTTTTAATACAGAGCACTAAATACCGCGCATTCCATGTTTAAAGCTTGAACCTGGCCTGAAAATCTAGTAAGGTAGATGATAGGTTTTGTAGTGAAAATCACATTACTTGTTTTTAGTGAAGAATTTAAATATATACAGTGATGAACAAGCTGTTAGTACTTAACCATAAAAGGGATTATAACTTAGCATGTTTGATGTGCTAAACTGTGGGTTTATGTTATTTGGTGTTGAAATATTCATCGACATTAGCGAGAGTGTTTTAAGAAGTTCATGTTTTTTGTGTATTACACAGTGATAACCTATTGTTAAACATTATTAAAGATATTGTTCATCCCCTAAACGGGGGATTGGGTCTGTTATATGTAACGAACAAATGATAAGTAAGAATTAACGTACAAAGCTCTTCAAATGCTAAACCATTGCCCTTATTTCTTTACAGTATTTCTATGTAGGCTATCACTTATCGCTCATACTTGTAACCAGAAAGTCTGTATTGATTTCATTTGTATTTATGGCATTTTTAATTACATAATTATTTAAGAAACTTCAGATAAAGCAGTTAAAGTTATACACGAAATTTAACACCCAAAATAACACATCTGACACGAAGAACACAAAATGAGGTTCTGAGCCTCATGCTGTTTCATTTGTCATCCCCATTAATTTCATAGAAGAAAATGACAAAAAAACATATCTGCATCTCCTTGAGAACAACTTTGTTAACTCAAATACTGCCTCATAGTCTGTAAAACTGGCTTAAACAAAAGAGCTTGTTGACTTTTTTCCTCTCAATACTACTACACTGTTTATGTTGACATTGTTAATTTCCTAAATAAGAAATGGTTGAGGTGAATCAGCAGCTTCTAATGTAATAGTTTCTTTTTCTTTCTTTTTCCACGCTTTGCAGATTATCGTATTTAGACTTGAGATATCCGTACAAGGCTGCCATAAGGTGTTAAGAACCTGAGTGTCAACAACACAAAGCAATCTAACCAAGCATATTTTCCTAGACTCTTAACTCTTTTTAATTTCAGCTTTTGTCGTTCTTCCCATGTGCAGTTGTCTTAAATATTAATGTAAAATTGTATACCCGCGTCTTCATTGTTAAAATAATAGACATCAAATTTGACTAATTCTGACACAAATGGATCGTCATTGCTTTTCTATTGTGCTCTTTAAAACTATGTAGGATCTGTGAAAAAAAAACTAGATACGTTTTGGAATGCTTCCTTGCAGCTATAAGCTGTACAATAATATACCCTGGTCTTGTTGGCGCGTATAAAGCCTGAATTTAATCGATCTACAGGAAAAAATCCCGCGCTAAATTCGTCCTGCATTCACTGCTTATACCTTCGTCAGCTGATCGAGATATTGGTTCCAAACGCATCACAACATGCGCTCTCTATCCGTATACATGCTCGAAAGGTTTAGCGCATGATAGCTTGTAAAACTTCATACTTGCCGTTGCATATACTTCTGTTGTTCCAAATTTGCATTGCATAATATTTTAGTCTAAAATAGTGAAACCTCTTTCACCTTAGAATTGTGCAGTTTTATTGTAAGCATAGGTACTATTAGATCTTCGAGTGGGTCCTAACCTACAAGCAGCATGTTGTTATGCAGAATGCACTAATACAAAATGTAATAAGGCCTCAATTTCCCTTTGCTGTCAATTGTGTGTTTTATCATTAAAGCTTCCTTTTATGCGTGCTCACAATTTAAATGCTTTTCCAGCCTTGCTTGTAAAGTGAGATGCTGCATATGTTTTAGATGAAAGTTAACTATTCACATAAAGTCTCTTTGAGAAGTACAAGAGTAGTTATGGTCCCGGATTAGCCAATTGGATTAACGAGAATCCTGCCGCTAGGAGCGCTAGTGTCGCTGTTAATCCGCGGATTAAGGCGGATTAAGAGCGGTAAGTTTTGAAAAGCGCCAAGAGCAGTAGGATTATCGTTAAACCAATTGGCTAAACCGGGACGAGAGTTGTGATGATAATGGATTAACGTTAATCCGAGGTCGAGATAAAGTTTGAGGTGAAGGGTTGGTTGGATATGTGGTGGTGAAAAAAGGAAGAAGAGGGTGAAGTTGAGGGTGATTGGGGTCACGTGATCTGCTGGATTAACGTTAATCCGAGGCCGAGATAAAGTTTGAGGTTAAGGGTTGGTTGGATATGTGGTGGTGAAGAGGGTGATGGAGTAGATTAAGGTCACGTGATCTGGAGAAGGGGATTAGCGATGTTTGTGTGTGAAGAGCCGGGAAGGGAAAGAGGGAATGATATACAAGTGAGTGGTAAAAAGGAGATGAAGTGACGTGTGATGCTGTGATTGGTGAGAATAAGAAGTGATGTTATTGGTGGAAAGGAATAAATGTGAGATGGTGATTGGTGAAAATAAGAGACAATATGATTGGTGGAAAGAAAAAGAGGTGGGAGTGGGGGTATGTTGGAGGTGAGGGGAAAGGTATAAAAAGGGAAATGTTGTGGGTGGAAAGAAGTATATGGTAAAGATGATGATTGCGATAGTGATAGCGTTGGTGGTGGTAGGAGTTGCAGGCGCAGAGAGGAGTTGCGTTAGTTTTGGGAGGTGTGGGTTCGAGTTGAATGACGAGACGGACATTTGGAAAATGCGACAAGATGCGCAAAGGATTACGAATTGTTGCCTAACTGTACGTGTGTATACCGGAAAGGTAGTGGGTGTAGGTTTGGGTCAGGGTTTATTAACATTGGAAACCTTAAGAACGTGTACAATTGTTTAAAACCGATAACGAGGTGTGAGAGGGGTGGTAGATGTGGAGCGATGATGTATGGGGGTGTGAAGTTTGGGCAACTAGAATGTCCGGAGGGTTACGTAGTAAATGGAAGATGCGAGTGTGTAAAGAGTAAGACGAGGGAGGAAAGAGGTTGTAAATTTTATAAAAAGCCGGTGAGTATGTATGCTATGGACAACAGTTCGATTCTTGTGGAGATGATAGATTGTAGGTTGTTGATGGATACGGTAGATTTGCCGGAGGGTTTGGAATTGGAATGGAAGTTGACTGCAGAGGAAAGCGAACTTCTGATGGCTTATAGTGTGGTAAACGAGATGAATTCGTACTTTTCTGAAAAATTTTTATATATATTTGGAGGATGTGATAAGGGGGTGTGGGAATTAACCTTGGGAGGGGGTAGGAAAGTGAGTGGAAGGGCGAAGAGGGCATCCAGGTGGTCTGCGGAGGGGAGTTTGAAACTAAATTCGGAATGTAATGAAAATGGTGGAGAAGGGGGAAGGGTATCGGTGAACAGCATAAGAAAAGCGGCATCGGAGAGGTGTAAGAAGGGAATAAAATCGATGCAACAAAAGATGAAAAAGGAATGTGATAGCAAGATGAAGGAAGCAAAAAAGGGGTTGAGTTGGTGAAGAAGGAGAAGCAAGAATGTGAAGGAAGGTTTGAACAAATGCAGGGGATGATGGAAAGAATGAAAAAAGAGCTGGAAGAGAAAAAGCAGAATGTGACAAAGCAGCAGGAATTGGTGAACAGAATAAAAGGAAATATGGTTAAACTGGACGATGAATTTGCGGCATTAAAGCAGATGATTGGTAGATTGGAAAACGCATGCACTAGCGGGGTGGAGGAATTTGCAAATTATGAAGCAGGTTACGACGAAGACACGGAAGAGGGTGATGGTGTGGAGGAGGAAGGTGTAGGGGATGGTGAGGAAGAGGAAGGAGAGTTGGAATACGTGACAAAATAAAATGATAAGGTGACTGAAATGCAATACAATAATTATATACCAAAATGAGTTGTAACTTATTAAAACAATGTATTGATTGCAGATGTAAATGCTTTTATTTTTGCATTTGTTAATTGGTTTGCTTTTTTATGTTTGCATTTGCTAAATGCTATAAAAATAGTTTTTATGACTGCTAAGAAAAAATTCGAGGAGTAGGAAAGGAACCCTGCGAGGTTAAATATGAAGAAGGTGAAATAAAAGTGCAATACGCACACACATTAAACAGAGAAAGTTATGGAATTTGTAGTGTATTAAAAATGGCCAGAAATAAATTACATTGAAATACAATAAAATTTAAAGATAGATATGTGCAAAAAATATGAGGAATTTGTAGTGTATTAAAAATGGCAAGAAATAAATTACATTGAAATACAATAAAATTTAAAGATAGATATGTGCAAAAAATATGAGGAATTTGTAGTGTATTAAAAATGGCAAGAAATAAATTACATTGAAATACAATAAAATTTAAAGATAGATATGTGCAAAAAATATGAACATAAAAAATTACATTGAAATACAATAAAATTTAAAGATAGATATGTGCAAAAAATATGAACATAGATATGTATAAAAACTAGTTGAAGGCAAAAAAAAAAGCACATAAAAATACACTCACACAAGAACACTTTCTTATTCTCGCCGGGAGAACGTTATGGAATTTTAGTGTATTAAAAATGGCAAGAAATAAATTACATTGAAATACATTGAAAGCACATATAAAAAAGTACACACACACACGTACCACAACACTTTTTTATTCTCGCCGGAACTTTTTGTGCCGGAATTTGGGTTCGTGCGATAAGGGCACCCTGGGAGCAATGGTGCGCGATGTGGAGTAGGCAAGCTTGCGCTTGGCTGCCGCGTTTATGGGCACCAGGAGCGGCAAAGCTAGACTGCTTACCTCGACATTGTTGTTGTTGTCCTCCTGGTTGACGGTCGGAAACAAGGCATCGTACCCGTCGTCCTCGCAGGCAGTTGACGAGCACCACCCGCTACTGTGCTGAAGCAGCAGTGGCGCTGATGGAGGTGGTGGCGATGGTGACGGTTCAAACTCCCTGAGCAGGTTTCGCCTTCTGATGTTATATTTGAACTGCCCGGGAGTGCACGATAGAAGTGCGATTAATGAACTGGAAGGTTCGTCAGCGTTGGTGGGGGCTGGAGAGATGGGAGTAAAAGTGGGAGGAGTAGGAGAAGAGGTGTGGGAAGGAGATGGAGAGAGAGGTTTGACGCTAATGGCGTCCACCTCAACGGGTTCGAGACCCGATAAGTTTTTAAAGGGTGTGCTCTGTGAAGACGGAAAGGTGCGAAGTGGAGGTGAACAAGAGGAAGAGAAAAGATCTTGGGTTTGGAAGCGGGGGCCACAGGGTGAAGGAGAACGGGAAATGACTTCTATCGTGCAGCAAGACGATGATGGCGAAACTGGCTGCTGTGGAGTGCTCGACGGCGACGATGGCAGAGCGCTGTCGAAGCGAGGACCCCGGCGTGGCGTTGCAGCACCAGACGTTAAAAGAATGGTGGAGCAGGAAGAAGTGGGCGAAACTGAAGATGGACTGCCGTCGGGGAGGAATATGTTGCCGAAGGAAGGTAGGAAAAAAGACGCCGGCGTAGATGTGCGTGGAGGAGAGGAGCAAGGGGAAGGGAAGCGGGCGGGCGAAGGAGGAGCAGAAGCGGGTAGGAAAACTATGGAGGAGAAGGAGGAGGAACAAGAAGGTGAAGACAAGGGGGAACTGGCGAAACGAGGACCTGGCGGCGAAAGACCACTGTCGTCGCTGGATGTTATGTCCCGACTCGAGAGAGTCGGGTTGACCACAAGTGAATCGGAGTCTCCGTCGGTGACAGCGCTCGGCGAACGAGGTTCGATGTCTGCGTCGGAACCAGGCGCTTCGCAGGGCGGTTCGGGCTCTCCGTCGGTGTCAGCGCTCGGCAAACGATGTTCGAGCTCTTCGTCGCTGGCAGACGCTTCGCTCGGCGAGCGAGGTTCGAACGGCGGTCCCGGCAAAGCTGGGAGATGGAGTAGACCGCCGTTCGGTGAAGCAGGCCGTGAGGAATCGCTGCTCTCGTTCTCCGTGAGGGTTTGGCTGTTGTCGACGCCGTATCCGTAACGCAGCGATGTGCTGACATACCGATGCACTAACCCCGTCCCGAAGTAAAAATAGTGCTTGCACACTGTAGTAAGCTCGAGGCGTCTGTGCATGTTGCTCTGACGAATGAAAGTAGACGAATGAAGAGTGCTGGAACACGGCAGTTTTAGTAGTGTTGGTTATCTGGTTGCGAACTCACGTGATCAATATGGCTGCCGCGATAAAAGTTGTTAAAGTGCTCGTGAACTTTAAAAATGTCGTGAGAACGGAAGACTGGTTAGCAAAAAAATGTTTAAATGTGGTGATGTGGTTGACGGTAGAAATATTTTCTGCATATCGAAAGCGGATGCTGCGGTGCCTGGGTGCTGTGACCGGAAGTACCTCGAAAAGAACCCGATTAAAATTTTGGAAGTTGCGGCGAGATAACCCGCCCGGACTTTTAATTAGGCCTTAAGCGAAGCGCGCAGACGGAAACCGTGGTACAGATAACGTGGTTATAAAAGCACCGTGCGATAAGCTGCTTGAGAAAGTGCGAATTTGTTGAAAAGCGAATATTGTGTATTGCGTGGACTGTTAAGATTTTATTACAATTAGATTACATATACGCTCACTTCATATAAAAGAAATGCGAGTAAAAAGGAATTTGATTCGCGCAGTGGTCGCGGCCGATTATTTTAAAATATCTTAAAACACTACATGTTTGACTTGCGGCGTATTTTTGAAATACTTTAAAAGAGCCGGCGAAAGAAGAGTATTTTGCAGGCTTGTAGTATAGGGTTAACAAGTACTTTCCTATATCATTACATTGTGTTAACCTAGCGTATTTTTTATATAAAAGAAATGCGAGGAAAAGTAGTTTGATTCGCGCAGCGGTCGCGATCGATTATTTCAAAACACTATATGTTTGACTTGCGGCGTATTTTTTAAAGACTTTAAAAGAGCCGGCGAGCATTGTGCAGGCTTGCAGTGTAGGGCTAAGAAGTAAAGTTTTATACGCGTTGTTTCACGAAGCACATCTTAGCATAATGGATGCTGGAGATGAGAGCAGTATGGATTCTGGTGGTGAGGTAAGTCAAGACTTAGCCTTGCAGCCAAGGTTTGACATTATAGCGCATAGGGAGAGAACGATGAAGAGACTGTTTTCGGGTTTCACGGAAAGCGAAATAGTTGTGAACCCGGGGCATGTAGATGCAAACCCTGTGCAATGGGTGACTAAGCTATTTGACGACGTTGTGAATTTTGCTAAACGGGAATTACTGGACAACGAACCCGGCTACTTAGGAATATCGATATCGGACGACAGGGAGCCCTCCAAAGCGTTCAATATGAGTGTTAGGCGCATTGATCAGGTGAATGCCGATGCGGTTGTAAAATCTATTGAAAAAGTGATGCAGAGCAATCAGCAGTTTTTGCTAGGAGGTCCCCTTAAAATTACTTTTGTATGGACCAAGGAGGTCTCGGGTTCGAGTTACCACCCATGCAACGCCTGTAATGGAAATAAAGGCATCGTCGAAATTAACAATAAAGACAATTTGTGCTTACCGAGAGCCATCGCGGTATGCAAAGCTAAGGTGGATGGTGACGTAAATTACAAAACGATGACGCGTTCGGAATACTTGCAAAAGCAGAAGGCCGTAGCACTGTGCGAAAGCGTGGGTAAATTAAATGGAAAGTTCACCATAGATGACGTAAGGCATTTTGACACGGTATTAAAGGACTACAAGGTGACGGTGTTTGGCGATCATACGGGCAAGAACGTGCTATACGCATCGCAGAAACAGAGCGATAAATACATTGACGTCATGTTTCACGACGGGCACTTTAATGCTATAGTAGATTTACACAAGTGTTTTAAATGTAAACGGTATTGTCCCATTGTCATTACCCGACGACGCACAAAAAATAATTACATAGGTGTGACGACAATTGTTCAAAATGTCACCAGCATTGCAATAAGCCATACACATCGTACATACACTGTGCTGCATGTAACCGCGACTTTAAGGGGCCTACATGTTTTGCAAATCACGCCAAGAAAGGCGGTTTTTATCCGAAGTCGATGTCCGTGTGCGACGTCGAGAAAGTGTGTGTTTCTTGCAATAAGCTTGTAAATTTAAGACACAGGAAAACAGCTCACCAGTGCGGTGAGAAGTTTTGCAGCAATTGTAAGACACACGTTAACGACGGGCACATGTGCTTCATGCAACCGTACGTTACACAAAACAAAAGAAACCAGTACGTGTTTATGTTCATCGATCTTGAATGTACACAACACGCGTTATAGCGGTAAACAAGAAACGTACGAGCATGTGCCAAATTTGTGCGTGGTATACCAAGCCTGTCCGCTGTGCATTGACGAACAGCGCAAGACGGCGTATTGTTCCGAGTGCGGCGTGAAAGAATGGGTGTTTATGGACGACCCCGTAAAACAATTGTTTGAGCACGTGATGCAACCGAGGTTCGAAGCCTGGGACGTGATCGTGGTAGCCCATAACCTCAGAGCTTACGACGGACAATTTTTATTAAAGCATATGGTCGGCCATTTGAAATGGACGCCCGAGCTCGTTATGTATGGCAGCAAAATATACCGAATGAGGTACGGTGACGTCACATTTATCGACTCCCTGAACTTTATCCCCATGCCACTGTCTCGGTTCTCCAAGACCTTTGCATTGAAGGAATGCAAAGGCTACTTTCCATACTTGTTTAACACCGAGGAAAACCAGCACTACGTCGGCGCCATTCCCGACAAAATGTATTACTGTCCGGAGGGCATGTCTGTACAGGTTCGAACAGCCTTCGAGCAGTGGCACGATGAAATGACAGCCTCCGAATACGTGTTCGACATGAAGTCCGAAATGGTGACCTATTGCAAAATGGACGTGTTTTTGCTGAGTCAGGGAGTTTGCAAGCTTAGAAGGGAATTCATGGACGAGAACGGCATAGACCCGTTTAGAGAATGCGTCACCATCGCGCAGGCGTGCATGTGCGTGTATAGAAAGCGTTTCATGCCGCCGAAAAAAATTGGTCTCTTACCTGTTGGCGGGTATCGACTAGCGGACAGGCAGTCTCGCATAGCGTGCATATGGCTGTCTTGGTTAGAGTTGCAAAACCGCGTTGTTATTCGGCATGCTATGAGAGGACGCGAAGTTAAAATTCTAGGCCACAAAGTGGATGGGTACAGAGAGGAAGGCCGTGAAAAATATGTATACTTCTTCCACGGCTGTTTCTACCACGGTTGCAGGCGATGCTTTCACAATCGCCATGCCGCGGTATACAGCACCGGGAACGAAACCATGGCCTCCAGATTGGAAAGCACCGAGAAGGTCGCCCGAAAGATGAGAGAGGCCGGCTATACCGTGGTGGAGATGTGGGAGTGCGAGTTCAACGCCGAAATGAAGGTGAACGAGGACTTGGCGCGCCATGCCAAGCACTTCCCCATACCGGAGCCGCTGAGGCCCAGAGATGCCTTCTATGGAGGTCGCACCAATTGCACCAAGACGTATTGCGAGGCAAAGGGGGACCGAAAGATATTCTATTACGACGTGTGTAGCCTTTACCCGTACGTGAGCAAGACGAAGCCCTACCCCGTGGGCCACCCCAAGATCCACGTGGACAGGTTTCCGCGCTTAGAAGACGTGCGCGGCGGTCTGCTTAAATGCCGGGTTTTACCGCCGCAAAACCTGTATCACCCGGTGCTGCCGGCGCGCATCTGCGGTAAGCTCATGTTCCCGCTTTGTGGCGCTTGTGCAGAGGCGGAGAACCAGGGCGAGTGCGATCACGGCGAGGACGAGAGAGCTCTAACGGGCACCTGGGTCATCGACGAAGTGAAGGTGGCCTTGGAGGAGGGGTACCGGCTGCTCAGGGTGTACGAGATTTGGGAGTACGACGTGGTGCAGTACGACCCGATCATCGGAGATAAGGGGCTGTTTCAGGACTACGTGAACCAGTTCCTGAAGATCAAGACGGAGGCCTCCGGTTGGCCCTCGGATTGCGAAACGCCCGAGGCAAAGCGGCGGTACGTGGAGCAATTTTACGAGCGCGAAGCCGTCTCCCTAGATGCTGAGGCAATCGCGCCAAACCCCGGCAGGCGGGAGCTGGCCAAGTTGATGCTAAACTCGTTCTGGGGAAAACTGGGGCAACTCGATAACCTGTCCACTTGCGAGCTGGTGGACCGGTACGACCGCCTCCTAAGCTTGCTGAACGACCCGTGCGTGGAAGTGCAGGCTTACCTGCCGGCAACGGACGAGATCATGTACGTGGTATGGCGGTACTGCGAACAGAGCCCGAAGGTCAACCCCACCGCCAATGCCGTCCTTGCGGCTTACACCACGGCGCATGCCCGCCTAGTGCTATACTCCTACCCGAAGCGGCTGGGAGAGCGGGTGTGCTACTTCGACACCGATTCCGTCGTCACCGCCGCCGCTCCGGGTGAATGGTTGCCGCCGGTGGGACGCCCCCTGTGTGACATGACGGACGAGCTGACCGGTTACGGACGGGGTGCTTACATCTCCCGGTTTGCCTCCACGGGGCCCAAGAGCTACTGCATGGAAATAAAGAGCCCGGAGACGGGCGAGACCTTCTCGGTGTGCAAGGTGAAGGGAATCACCCTGAATTCGGGCAACCTGGAGCTGGTGAACGCCGAGGTGATCCGAGACATGGTGCTGAGGGGCAGAGACAGAACGGTGACGCTCGAGGGGACGCAGATTTCGAGAAAACCGCTTTGGACCGTGGTCACCGAACCCTGCGCGAAGACCTTTAGAATGGTGGTGAACAAGCGCGTTCTGACCGGCGACTTCGATTCGTATCCGTACGGTTACAAGAGAGCTCATAAATGAGACGTCGAGCGGATTTTGAAGTCATTTCGAACCCGGGTCCCCTGCACGACGCGATGAGGCGATTCGAATTTCCTAGCACCATGCTCGTGGCGGGTCCTTCGCGCTGCGGGAAATCCACCTTTGTGAAAAACCTGATACGTCACGCCCACCAGATGTTCGACGAGCGCCCCAGAAAAGTGTTGTGGTGCCATCCGCCAGAGTATTTGCCGAAACTGGAAACTCTGCCGCTGAAATGCCAGACCCATGCAGGCATTCCGGAACTGGCTTCGGTGGGCGAGAAGTACCTCGTCGTCCTAGACGATTTGATGGTGGAAGGGGGCGGGACGGACGTGTCCAATTTCTTTACTAGAGACTCTCATCACAAGCGCTTCGGCATCGTGTACATTCTGCAGAACCTGTTTCCGCAGGGTCGGAAATATCGAAACATCTCACTCAATGCCAATTACATCGTCGTGTTCAAGAACAACAGAGACAAGATGCAGATCGACAGGCTGTGCCAACAGATCGAACCCAGGAACTCTAGGTTTCTCTTAGAGGCTTTCGAAAAAGCTACACAAAACCCGCACGGGTATCTGGTGTGGGATTGCACGCAATATACGCCTAACCGATACAGGTATCGAACCGGCGTGCTGCCGAACGAAACGCTGTCCTTTTTCGTGCCCAATTCCGGCCGTAAATATTAAAAACATGGGCGAATTTTCCTCATGCAAGGGTTTCCGATGGGACGTGCGCGCGTGCGTGTACGCGTGCGCGTGCGCGCTTCGTCGGTGTTCTTTTTGACGGGTTTGGGGTTCGCACCGTGTCCGTTGATTTTAAATAACGCGCCATTTTGGACGCCGTCGTCATTATCGCGCAAACATGGCTAGAGGGAGGCTAAGTATTGCCAAATTGAGCAGCCCGCTCATAGCGAGGCAGCACGGTAATTTGTCGGTTTTGGCCAAGGCGAAGGCGCCCCTGCGCAAGAAGCTGTTAAAAAATGCCGATGGGGATCTGATAAAGGCCATTTGCGAATGTATGCTCAACGTGTGCAGAGGTCGCGTGCACCTTCCGCGAAAGTGCTTGAGCCGCTTAAAGAAGCATAAAGCGTCTTGGAGGAAGCTGGTCGACAAACGAGTTCCGTTGAAGAAAAAGAAGAAAATCTTGGTTCAAAAAGGAGGGTTTTTGCCCGCGTTTTTGCTTCCCGTACTAGCTTCGCTGGGTAGCGCCTTGGTGTCAAAATTTGTAGGATGAAATACGGCAGGCAGATCGTGGTTGCTCCGCAGCCAAAAACGGTGCAAAAGCTTCACGTCATCGACAAGACCATTTCCAGGCTGGCTAAAGAAATGCAGAACGTGCAGCATGCAAAGCTCTCTGCCGACGAAAAGTGGCGTCTGGTAAAATATAAATTGGGCCACTATCTCGATCTGGTGGCACAAGTGAGACGACCTTACCTTAGCGATGACAAAGACGACGACGACGATGACGACGACTATGAAGACCTGGTCCCGACTGTAAAGCAGGAAGTGCCGTCCAGAACCGTAAAGGTGAACCCTCTCTCGCCTCGTAAGAACAAAAGGGCGAACCCTCTATCGCCCAAGAAAAAGGCGTCTAAATCGCCTTCTACGGGCTACCATTTTCGCGCGCGCCGTTGGCAACCGCTGTACAAATGAAGGATGAAGGAGTGGAAGACGTTAAGGCGGTACTACGCAAGACCGGAACACTATGCCGGCTTTGGCACCGTAAAGTCCCTTCGCAAGGCCACGGGCGCGTCAAAAACCGACATAGAGTCCTTCCTTCAAACCCAGGACAGTTACACTCTGCACAAGCCGGCGAGAAAGCGGTTTCCGACAAAATTCTATCACGCGACCAATATGGACGATCTTTGGGAGGCCGATCTAAACGTCATGAACAGCGTCAAAGAGCATAACAAGCCGTACGTGTACATTCTCACCGTGATCGACGTATTTTCCAAATATGCTTGGGCCGCACCTCTCAAATCGAAGCTGGGCTCCGGGGTTGCGCGAGCATTTCGCTCTATATTTTCTCGTCGCGTTCCCAGGGTCCTGCAAACCGACAAGGGGACGGAGTTTACCAACCAAACGTTTCGCAACTTTCTGAAGAAACACGACGTGCAACACTACTCCACGAAAAATAATGTCAAAGCCAGCGTCGTAGAGCGCTTCAACCGCACCTTAAAAACTAAAATGTGGAGATATTTCACGCACAAAAACAGTTACAGATACGTGGAGGTGCTTCCGGCTCTACTCGACTCGTACAATAGCTCCCATCACAGGTCCATAAAAATGGCGCCAAAAGACGTCAACGAGTCCAACATTCTACAGGTCTACCACAATTTATACGGAAACAGACGCTTGCTGCGCGCAAAAAATCCCGCATTTTCGGTCGACGATCACGTGCGCATCTCCAAAGAAAAAATGAAATTCGACAAGGGGTACGAACAGAATTGGACGGACGAAACATTTCAGATAGCGGAGGTGGTGCGCGGTAGACCCGTGGTATATAAGTTGAAGGATCTGTCCGTAGAAGCCATAGACGGCATATTTTACACCGAGGAGTTACAAAAGGTCGCGCTTCCCGAGACCTTCAAGATCGAACGCGTCTTACAGACCAAGGGGCGCGGACGCAACAAACAGCACTTAGTGAAGTGGAAGGGGTATCCGGTAAAATTTAACTCGTGGGTTCTGGCTTCGACCGTCGATTCGGCATGATTAAGACCAAACCGTTTTCGCTCACTCTAGTCAGCAATGCTTCCATGAACCACTTTACCGATAACACCACGTCCAGGTTTTCAAACATCTTGCCCGAGAGAATCGTTTTGCAGGGAGAATGGGAAGTGGCGCTGCAAAAGGTTCGGTATCCTGTAAAATTTTATAACGTTTCGGGAGACGATGCCCACATGGTGGGCACCAAGTACACCATGACGGTCCTCCCCACGCATTCCAAATTCAGCTTAGAAATACCGCAAGGTATCGTGCACAATCCCAAAGACCTGGTGAGCCTCGTCAACGCGGTCATCCAGGAGCATCTGCACGTGGAAAACTTTTTTCTGTTCGACGAGCGCAAGAAAACGGCAAGCGTGAACGCAGCCGTCACGCATCCTCAACCCTTGCCGGACATTCCGTTCGACGGGTACGTGGAAAATGTCGTGCGCACGGCAAAACCGTACACGATCACAGAATTGAGCGATGCGCCCCGCGGAAAACCGAAGCCGAAACCAAAACCTGCGGGGGTGCAAAGACCCGCTTCTCGCCCGCCGAAACCTTTGGCATCATCCGGGGAGGGCGAAGCTTCGCAGCCCGTCGAAACGGGAGAGGAGGGTGCGGGTTCGAAAGAGGAGGAGGGCGATCCGCTACATCGCATTCACAGCTTGCTCTTGACTCCCGCTATGGCCAAAATGCTAGGTTTCGAAACTTATACCAACATCATTGTTCAGAAAGGCCCTAAACACCCTGTAGATCCGTATATGGGGTTTCCTTACGAGATGTTCATCTATTGCAATCTAGTGGCTCCGCAAGTCGTGGGCGACGCCTTCGTGCAGGTCATAGCGAGCGTTGCGGTGGAATACGAGAGAAGCAACAACACTTACATGAGCGACGAAAAGACCTTCTTTCCCCAAAACTGGGTACCCTTGATTCGGCAAGACTTCAAAACTGTAAACATAGATTTAAGGAACGGTTATGGCGATCTGTTGCCATTCGCTGACGGATTTTCCTGTACTATAGTTCTTGCTTTCCGTCCAAAACTGCAATAATGGATGTGCACGTCGTCACGCAGTACTACCTCAATCAAGCAGGTGGCGCATTCGACGACCGCGATTTCATTCTCTACAGGGGTAAGCGTTACCAAAAAGGTAGCGGCCTCTTTTCCGCCCTCGGAGGACTCTTCAGAAGGCTGCTGCCATTTATAAAGAGCGGGGCAAAAGCAGTCGGAAAGGAGGCCTTAAAGGCGGGCGCTCTAGTTCTGTCAGATGTGGCTACCGCCGGAGTAGCGCCGAAGGAAGCGCTTAAACGGAGGTTAAGGAGTCTGGATACAATTTAAAGCGAAAGGCCAACGAAAAGCTCGATGCCATGCTCGGTTCCGGCATGAGGCGCCTCAAGAGAATAAAACCGACCAAACCTAAAAAGAGCAAGCAGTCGAAGATTAAACGCGCTAGGTGTAAGGTGCGAGACGTATTTTCGTAATGGCAGACGCGACCGTCCACATGAGTTCCGAAGTGGACCTCTTTAAAGACGTCCCCGTTCAGATGAACATCGAGGAGTCCCGGTTCATATATCTAAACCCGCAAAACACGCTCATGAAAAATGCCCCATTACATTTCATTATTCCGGAAATGCAGACGATTACCTAGATTTGACCTACGTCGTACTCGAGCTCATGGTGCGCGTTGTAGATGACAAAGGAGAGGTCATAAAAGAGGACGTTAATGCCACTATGGTCAATAACGCCTTAAATTCCCTGTTTCAACAGGTCGAGGTGTCGCTGAACAACGTCATCGTTTCCATGCCGCAGGCAGGATACCCTTACAGAACGTACCTAGAAACACTTCTTAATTACTCCGAAGATGCCATGAGTAGCAAACTAGAATCCTCCCTCTGGAAAAAGGATACGGCTGGCATCATGGACGTTTTTATCGCTAATGCCGGATTTCAGTGGCGCCAAGGCTTTACCAAAGGCAGCAACATCGCTCAGCTGATTGGCCCTCTGTCCAATGCTCTGTTTAGACAGGAAAATCTGCTTTTGAACAACGTGAGCATGACCATTAAGCTCACTCCTGCCTCTCCTCAGTTTTATTTGTTTTCCGACGTGCAGACCTTTAAAGGTTACGCCGAAATCACCTCCGCCACGCTGCGTTTAAAAGCGGTACGACCGTCGCCAACCATCAAGCTTGCGCATCAGGCGGTGCTTGCCAAGAGCAACGCCAAGTACCATCTCAAGGATGTTAGCTTTCACGCCCTCAGCATACCCAAAGAGTCCAGAGCAATGACGTTTAGCGACGTCTTCATAGGGCAAATTACCAGAAGAGTGGTGGTAGCCATGGTCACCGACAAGGCTTATTCTGGCAATTTTAACACAAATCCGTACAATTTACAACATTTTCAAATGAACTCCTTTCAACCTTACGTCAACGGTCAACCTGTTCCCTCTCAACCCCTACAACCAGACTTTAAAAAGGGACACTATTTGCAGTGCTTTCAAACCCTGCAGGACGGTCTAGGAATTCATTTCAAAGACGAGGGACACTCCATCTCTAGACAAACGTACCCGGTAGGCTATACCGTAATGGCTTTCGATCTCACTGCAGACATGAGCGCCAACGAATCTCACATCTCTGGCCAGCGTCACGGCAGCGTGTCTATAAGCATAGGTTTTGCCGATAAATTGACAGAACCCGTTATTCTTCTGGTGCTCGCGGAAATACATCGCACGCTCGAAATTGACGCCAACAGATCCATCCTGGTATCATGAACACCTTTCAGATTCAACGCTTTCTATCCACATGTCCCTCTACGCGATCTCACCTTTTAGGTGTCTACCCCTGCGATAGGTTACCCGCATTTCATGCCATTCAAAATCTTCCCTTCGCTATCGTGGTGAACACCGATCCCAGCACAAAACCGGGTAAACACTGGGTTTGCATCTTTGTGGGTAAAAACGGACGGGGAGAATATTTTGACAGTTACGGAATCGATCCTCTTTCGCCTTATCTTCTTCACTTCTTAAATTCCGTCTCCGGGACGCAATGGTCCACCAACTCCAGAAGGCTGCAAGGTTACGACAGCACCACTTGCGGTCATTACGTCATCGACTACCTCACCCACCGCTGCTCCGGTCTGCTTAAGCATAAATTCTTTTCCAAATTTCACGTCATCGATTACGCTCATAACGATGACGTCATTCGTAAAACCTACAAAAACGTATGCCTTGCAAAATGCTCTAACGCTCACCAGTCCTGTCAACCCATGCAGGTAAGCAGGTGTGTGTGTGTGTGCCATACCGTCTATCTATTTCTTTTTCTCGTGTTTTCATTCCCTTTTTTTGCACGTGCTTTCAGACCTCGCTCCTGCTCATATAAAATGCACTGTCACACCGTCGCCTTATTCAGTCAGCCATGGAGGACGATAGCGCAGCCACGCAGCACAGGTTGGTTCATGCTATTTGTAAATTTTGTGTTGTTGTTGCCGATTATGCATAACACTTACATTTGTTTTGCCTGTCTTGTTTCAGTGCCGCAGCAGATTCGGCAAAAAAGTCTCGTGCAAAAAGAAAACTTCGCTTCAATGAAGGTGATTTGGCCGAACAGCCCAACCAACCCAGCACCGTGGTGGGACCTCTTTCCGACATCTACTTTCTCAACGCCAAACAAACCAAATTTGCGTGTGTCGGATTTTCCCCCCTGTCGCCGCACCAGCTGGTGGTATCCATTGCAAAATGTGGACAACGCAACGCAGTAGTCATGTGTTCAACGGAGTGGCACAAATTCGTCGAAGCGATACCTATTATTCACCGTCGCTTCAACGACCCAGAGGGACGCCTACAAGAATATCAATTCAGCAACAGCGTCACCACCCTGTTTAAGAACGTGTTCGGGAAGCTAAAAATCGTCTTCAAAGACATGCAAGGCACGTCTGTCACGCTCAATAACGAAGAGTGGAACACGTTGCAAAACTTGCAGCGCATCATTACCGACATCATGTATCACAAGAAGAAAGAAGAAACGGACGTGCAACATCAAATCATGGCTTACTACAAGTACATGCTGCACAACCGCGCCTCCAGTGTTCCCTTCGAAACCATGAATTTTACCCAATTCACCAAGTACATACGGTGCGCCAATTTCAGAACATTCCTAGAGGCAGATCATTTTCTCAAAACTCATTTTGCTCTATCCATCGCGCAAAATACACCTTAGTGCGCATGTACTTCTACTTCTGCTTCAGTCTCCTCTCGCCCTTCGGTGACGCAACAAGTGCTAGCATGGGTTACAAAAACTACTTGTCTGTATACTGCGAAGGAACTAAGGTGTTTAAAAACTACGAAGTGTTAGGACATCCACAAAAAATGCACCTTATGCACTACGTTTCTTCGATGACACTTACGACGGAAAATCCATCTCCGTCAAAATTCGCAGCTGCGAAAGCAAAATTCATTTTGTGTTATCCAACATGAGTTTCAACGATATCCATTTCAAAACAGACTTGATCGATGGCGACCAAACAGATCAATATTTCCAATTTGTTCCCGCAAGAGGGTTATACATCGTGTTTTACGAGCAGCAATACGTCTCCGCAGCCAAAATGCAACAAATGAGAACCGAAGATTACATGTGCTACGGTACGTGTTTGGCAGTGAATTTGGGCAACACCCCACCTATATTATTCCCGATCATATTTACGGCGATTGGATGTTCAGGGTCGATGAAAACAGAGTTCTCATCCCACAGCAAACCAACACCGTAAATAATTTTAAAAGCAACGTTTGGTGGTAAAACCCACCCTCCAAGAAACTTTTCCCATCAGCCAGCGGATGCACTATTTCCTGTACAAGACCAGCTCCTAACGGTCGTTTTTACCACAGTGTTTTCCTGCGGATGTTCTACTTCCTGTGCCCTACAATTAGCATTTCCTGCGGATGTGAACCACGGTTTTATATATGTACGCCCGAACGTTTTTTGCATTCAGTCTGGGCTAAACCGCCGTCAGGAATGCCAGGTGCGACGTGTAAGGACTACCACTGCTCCTTCTGTTTTCACCGAACGTGCAGCTGCCAACTTCACAACCGTCTCACGCACTTATGCACACAGTGCCATCTGGGATTCTACGAAGACCTCGCTCAACCCAGTGCGCAAATTCAAGCATTTCTGCGCACGCACGCCGCATCAAACAGCGCATGACTTGCTACTGCTTCACCGTCCTCACACACTTTCTCGAAAACGGACGACGCATTCAGCTCCTGCTACCTGGAGAACGCCACCTGCTGCTGCAAAACCACGGCATCATCTTTAGTCGCTATCCACCATCCGACGTCGACGTAGTGTGGAACAAACTTACCACGCAACAACAGGAAATCTGCGCCCCTTACCGCAGGTGCCAACTGCATTACAACTTGCCCTCACAATCCACTCATATCGACGGTCCTGCACCATTCGTTAAACACTGCCATTTGTGCAACCATGGCACAGGACGCTCTTAGGCAACTCCAAGAATTATCACACACCTTAGACATACTCAGCGTGTCTTCTCTTGACAAAAACGTACCATACCGCGTCATCGGTATCAAACCTATCGACACCATACACGGCACAAAACTTGTTGCCAAACTAAACAACGACACGGAAGTTTTCCTGCCAACCAGATTTGGAAAAGCCTCTCCAGATCTCATCAGCAAACTCGACTCAACCCCCTTCTGCATCACTTACGAGGGCGAGGAAAAACTCAAAAGTGGATTCAAAAGATTCATCGTCACATTTACACCCTATAAAGAACAGTAATGTCTTGCGAAACAGATCCTGTCAACGTAGGCAACAATCTCACCCTCAAACTCATATTCAATTCCCATCTATCCAGCAAAGGTGAACTCCCTTCACATATCAAAATTCTATCCTCCCACACCTTCTTTGGCAATAACAAAAATGTCACAGTCAAACTTGACATCCAAGATGCCGACCTCGTCCACGTCCAATGTCTACCCACCAAAGTCTACCAGCATCAACAGGACGCAATGTGCAGAATATACCTTGGCAACAACAAAATTCCTGCCATTTGCAACAAAGTAACACCGACAGGGTGCTTCTCCACCAGCTATAATAACGATGTCGTCATTCCCATATACATACCTACCTACGACGAGGATCTTCATTAAAACTTTTCTCACCTTCTAGTCACCTGCGTCACAACACCCAGCAGCACCACACCCCTGTTTCGCATCAGCAGCGAAGACGACGAACAACAACATTCATCTAACAAAACTCAGTGTACAACACATTTCAAAATTATTCTAGTGCGAAAGTGAGGTTAAAAACTATGGACCATTCAGTGCTCCAAATATATGTGTGGCTTTTGTGCTTATTTCTGTATTTTATCATAGTTCCAGTGTATTTTATCATGGTTTATTGTTTTGGAGTTTTTTTTTCTAAAAACCGTGTGTTTCTTTGTGCTTATTTCCATATTTTATTATAGTTTTTAAGTCATTCAACATATTCAGTGCTGATTTCTGTACTTTATCATAGTCAATATATAATCATTGTTACCTCTTGTATAACTTCTTTGTTTGAACCATTCACTGTATTATCACAAAAGGTCCCGGATTAACCTACAGGGATTATCCAATTGGCTAATCCGGGATTTGCTTATTTCTGTATTTTATCATAGTTTTTAAGTCAATATATAATATTGTTAACTCTTGTGTAACTTGAAACATTATTGTCAACATCACTGTATTATCACAAAAATAAATAAAAAACATGGTCCCAGGATTAGCCTACAGGGTTAACGATAATCCTTCCGCTCTTAATCCGCCGATTAACAGCGACACTAGCGCTCCTAGCGGCAGGATTGTCGTTAATCCAATTGGCTAATCCGGGACCATAACTACTTACAAGCAAAAACTTGCATTGCAGTAGTTTTGAACACAAAATGTATCATAAACTACTGCAAAACTACAGTCTTCTACATGGTTCCCAACCAAAACAAATTAGAAACTCTTACTGTTGAGTGCCGTTTTGTCCGTGAGCAACTGCCTTTCCCTGTAAAAAATTAAATAAGTCATAAGTTGCACAAAACACATAAGAGCAAGAAGTATCTTGTAAGGTAATAAAGAATAAATGTAATGGATATTACACACACAAATTTGTGATACATAAGAGTAATTCAGTACTTACAGAAGTATTCTGGGAGGTACCATTAAATTCCTCAGCAATCTTCTTTATATCTCAGCACCAACTCTTTTGGTTGTTTCTTATCTGCTCGCTGAAACGTTTTCCTTTTGGCATGTTTTCGATCTTACCATTGTAACTGTATAACTAATACTATAAACTCTAAGTTTACAATCTACTTGATTTTAAACTAAACTAGACTAATTAATATCTAAAGTACTATTCAAAACTCTCAAACTTTTACCCGTGCTCAGCAGCTGTTGTGAACAAAGCAACAAATGTGAAAATGCGGCTGGCTATGTTATCATCAGCATGTTCGTTTACACATACCTTGTGCATCCGAGTGGCTGTGAAACAACTGAACCATTTTGCCACATGTGTTTCGGAAATAAGAAACCGCTTAGCGTTTAACATGTAAGTACTTCTATGTATACCAAATGCTAATAAGCATTTCTTTATTAAAAGGAAATACTCGTACATACGTATTACTTAAACACCTCCTTTTCATATAAGCGACGACTATGAATTCGGCCCGTAATGATTTATCTGGATACGCTGTAGCACGTAAAGCTAGTTTAAAGCATAAATTTCGTTTATATCTATTTTTTCAACGATAGTGTTTCTTTATCGACTTTCCGCTTGTGTCATCATACGTGGGAATTTGACAGTTCTGTACTCCACGCGTTTTGCATTTTTTACCGCACATTTTAATAAAATGTATTAAATCCATCTACTGACATGTATGCTTGTTATTGCACATCCACAATATAATCATATAGTTTAATTTTATTTAAATCTTACCGCCCATACTTCTCTTTATACTTTAGCACTTTCGATTTAATTCTCACAGCATTTAAATATAACTCGGCTAAAGTACGGTATGTCGGGATTAGCCGAGATCGCTATAAGCATGACTCGCAGGCATTTACATGAATCGTTTATTACTTAAGAGTAATAAATACAGATAAGGAACACAAATATACCTTGCACATAACATTCTTAACATATTTATATCAGTTATTGGCACTTTTGTTCCGTATAAACAATTACTCAAAGCCAATCACACGCATCGCACCTGAAGCACTATGGGAACGGTAGTTGTTACCGTTCAGTTGCCAATATTGGCAAACCAAACATTGCTGAAGGTAAGGAGTACTGCTAAAACCTAAGCCGCAAAGCGTAGACAAGGGATGTTTCTTATAAACAAAGGAGTGCACCAGTTGCGGCCGCAACTGCGGAACGACGACAGGTGGTGGCCGTAGGATTTGTGAGGCTAAACCTCAATAATCCAGGTTTGCGTGCATTCTTGGTCGCCACATTTTCATTTATTTGCGGCATTCCTTTAGCGAACTTTTGCCTCCTTTGGTTGCGAGCCCGTACCCAGAAAAAAATGTATGGGGGTTCCATAACTAGATTTAAACTTAACGGTACTCTACACGGTTACCATGTACCTACTATGTAGTAGACAAGATGTTTCAGTACCTCTACGACATACTGTGAGGAAACGATAGATCTCGCAGAGGGGAACAATTTTTTGTCAAGCAACCATCCTCCGACGCATCGTTCGGAGCAGGGCTGGCAGTCTACCTACGGTGTAGTTAACGATGCACGCTCATTGGCTATAGATGCGTAGTAGGGTGTGAACGAAGAACAATAAACCGGTGTTGATAAGCCGTCACACAGGTGCTTATACAGCTTAAGTGGGCTTCCACAAAGGAATGTGAAACCAGCCAAAGTAGGGTTACGCCACAATTACTGGTCCGTTGTTTTAACATGCATAATGAATTGTAATACACTAATACAAATATCAATATTAATTTATTTGCCACAGTGGTTACACCTGCATATGATTAGACATATTATAAGGATAAAATAAAGGACATGATGTTGGGTTAACTGTTGCAATGTATGACCATCTCGTACATCTGTAGCGTCTCAAAACAAAACTTCTTCGATTTGGAAAGAAACATTCTTTATGTTTGGAAAATGTCCTCTCCACATCACAAGACGCGGTATGGGCAAATCTAAACCACAAGTTACTAGTGTCCACATTTAGTATGTTATTCCGTTTTCCTCCTGCCAAGTTGTTCTTACATTACACATCGCAGAATAACCTGAATTTTTCGCAAGCACTCTACATAATTTGTTTCTAACTGCTATGACAGCTGCATCGGTAGATTGCGCCATGTTTACTGACATATCTTCCAGAAGTTTAAGGGCTTCTGGCACTTCTATTTGTGCCGATTCCAAAGTCTTGATTGTTTTCTGCCCTACCTGAAAGTTTTGTTTAATTACGCAAAAATCATTACGCAACTGCTCTGATACCAGAGAATTTTACCTCTCTAACCCATGCACACTCCATCAACATGTTCATTTAAAACATTGACAACTATTTGGAAATGTGTGGCATAATATTTCGCCCCTCCAACCATGTTCACCAACGAGTTATCACCGGTCTTGGAGGCACAGGTATATCTGGAGCCATCTCTTGGAATTTCCGCAGCCTTGAAGGGGCTTTTATGAATATTTTCTTCAGTTTAGATATTGATTCATATACACTGGTATACCAACATCATATTGTTTCAGCCACTCGATGGATTTTATGTGCTAAACATGTCATATGTATTATTTTGGGATAATGTTTCTTAATTTCTTTACCTGCTTTCACCGTATAAGATGCACCATCAGTCACGAAGAGGAGGACGTTGTCTCTTTTAGTTCCATCCGGATATAACAGAGACAGCGATATCTCAAAAAGATTAAACATGCTCGAATGATTGACAATTGCAGTTCCTCACATGTTAACAAAAATTTCTTCCCCGGTTCTACTGGAGACAATATTCCGATCACAACTTATGCTAAGATCTCCCTGTGGAAACCGTAGTTTCGTCAATGGAGATCCATATTTTGTTGCTTGCGACAGATTTACGTATATCTTCTATCACACCCTCGTAACCTCTACGCATATAATCACGTTTTGTTTTACGAGAAGGGAGTTTTCTGCCGGTATATTTTTCCATGAATTCAACAAAATGGTGCTTTTCTCGTTTATAAAATGGTATGTCGCACGCACATCATCTCACACAATTCTTATTCTTTTCGGAATTTGTTTTAGAAGAGCACTGTATGTCTTCATTCTCTCCCTGTTCAAACAATATATCATTTGACTTATGTTTCTTGGTGTTACAGTGGTCAGCTACGTATCTTCGTTTTGTACTTCTCAGTAAAGAATGACACGCTTTACAAGCAATAGTGTCTCCATCTGTAGTCAAATACAGTTGAATTCCTTCACAATTGAATATAATGGTAACTTCCTAGGAATCCCCGTATTTGCCATATTGCCTCTTATAAAAACACTAAGGGAGGCCGCACACCAAACGCGTCAGCATCTGTAACACGACATGAAATAAGATGCCGTTGTTTGTCGTTCGCGTGATGCAGACTTGCGGCCGCACACCGGAGAAAACACATGCCTGAATCAGTGCGACACGTTAACAGCTGTTGACATGGATTCCTGGAGTGAGGACGACGTTTTGATGTACATGTGGTTGAAATTACGCAACAAGAGGAAAAGAAAATGAATTCATGATTTTAATTTGTCATGTCCTAGCGCAGGGTTTATTAAAAAATCCGGTAACATTCCAGTCGTATTACAGAATGTACCCCGAAATCTACGGAGAAGTTCTGCAGTGTGTTTCTCCTTTATTAAAAAAGCAAGACAGAAACTACAGGAGAGCTGTAAGCCCTGCTGAAAAGCTGCTTATAACACTAAGATTAAGGCTTAAAATAATAACTTGTTGGTATCTATTTTAGCGTTAATTTTATTAGTTAATAAACATAGTTTTAAACGTTTCCATGTTGACAATTCCTGTAAGTAATGCAATGCAATATTTTTAGTGCTTTTTTTTAACTTTTGCGGCTGCATTTGCAATCAGGCATATGAATATCTTTTTGCTCTTTTTCTTTCTTCTACTAAATTCGCCGCAAACGGCAATGGAGTGGAAATTTTTTAGGAGTCAGGCTCTCGACTACCATACGGAAGTGGAAGGATAGGAATGGGTACTATTAGAACTACACTGAACATTGGTGGTTGATCCGTGCAGCATATCGTTTAATTTTTGCTGCATAAATAATTTGAATGCACTTTTAGCGGTAGGTGATAATTTAGCCACGTCCGGTAGTAGGCTTTTGAAAAATATCACATATGGATTATCGAACTCCACTTCAGGCGTGCGTTTTGTATTCATTTGGAGATATGAAGAAAATATTTGGTCAACATTCACTTTCGAAGCTTTTCTTTTTGTGGCTCTTCTAGGTGTTCGAGGTAGCAGTTGCATCATTTCTGGTGTGCTTTCCTCCTCACTGTCTTCTTCTTCCATGGGCGGAAATGAAGGTTGTTCTGTTGTAGGTGACTGCTCTTCTACAGACGGATTTTCCAAGTTTCCCATTTGCCTTCTTGATTTTGTGAATGGTTTCAAAAACGCTAAGTAGTCTGCAAGATAGTAGGGTTATTTTGTCGTTGCTGCTGAACTACTGGCAGGAGTTTGCCTTAAATTTCTGGACCAGCAATTCCTGCAGTTTCTCCATTTGTCTTTACAGGTGGCCACTGCAATGAAAATACGCATTATTATTATTATTGTTATTATTATTATCATCATTATCGGCTGTTCACTTTTAGGTGTTTAGCTACTGGCAGCAGCTTCAGATGCTTGAGCTTTCAGTTTAAAAGAGGTGAAAAAACAATTAGTAAAATTGTCGAAGAGGTATGCCTCGCAATATGGACGACACTTCAATCTGAGTTTATGCCTGCACCCTCAAAGGAGTTATGGGAGACCATTTCCGAAAGATACTTGGAACTTTGGAATATTCCGAATTGTATTGCTGCCATAGATGGAAAACATGTTCGTATTCAGTGTCCCCGAAACAGTGGCTCATCTTTTTACAACTACAAGGGTATCATTCTATTAGCTTTGGTTGATGCAGATGGGCTCTTTATTGCTATAGATGATGGTGATTATGACAGAAATAGTGATGGTGGAGTGTTGCAAAACTCAGCTTTAGGAAGAAAGCTTCAACAGGGCACACTAAATATACCTGACCCCAAGAAGCTACCAAAGGATGATGGCCACTGTTCCCCATTTCCTTATTTTTTCGTGTGAAATGAAGCTTTTCCATTACAGAAACATATCATGAGACCCTATCCTCGAAGAGAACTCACAAATGAAAGGAGGATTTTTAACTATACTATTATACATGCAGAGCAGTCCGACATTTTGAATCCTATAGTCAAGGCGCCAGTTTAAATTGGAGAGATTCTCGGCCAGGACAAGATGTGTGTATGTACGCTTAAGTTAGCGAGGCATACACTTTTCATTTCACTTATACAAAGTATATTTAATATACAAAAGAATTATAAGATTTACTTTATTTAATATTGTACAAAACAGAAACTGTAAAGTTAAAAAGATAGCACTGCAACCAAGGTGCCGATGCGTACCTAACGTCCTTGTTTTGGTTAATTTGATGTAAGTCGAAAGCTATATGAAATATTTTAAATCCGATTACAGATTCTGAAAGCTAGTTAGAATTTACGCATTTCGCACGCTGCATGTCTCGATCTATCTATCACAGATTAGGAGTAACAGCTGTGTTAATCTGACGTTAATTGATGCCCACGTCGATTTCTTAGGGTTACAATAACTGCAAAAAGGATATTGCTTCGGATTCTTAAACGTCTTTATATACTGATTATTTTAATAATAATAATAATAATAATAATAATAATAATAATTTAATAATACTTTTGTATGTGCTGCATTAGGCTTAGTCAGCTAAATAAAACAAACTACATAAAACGTTATCTAAGTATTCTTGTATCAAATGAGGATTCCTAACAACCAAATTTTCAATTTATCCTTGAAAGCACTGTAACATTTTAACATCCTCATACTATCATATAATTTATTATAAAACTTAATTATCACATATACATGGCCATCCATATTTCTTTATGATCTAAATTTTGGAGCAGCAAGTTTATTGCAGTTTCATAAGGTTGTGTATATGTAAAAAAAAAATCTGATATGTTACATTCACATGACTTTTTCTATCACTTATTATTGAGTATACAAATTATTCTTACGCAAGTTTATTTTCTTATCTACTTTATTTTAATCAAGGTAAACCTATCCTGAAATAGCTACATGATACATTTCGTTTGATATACAAAGGAAATAGCAATAGTCAAACGTTTGAGAACTGGACGCTATACGCTAGCCTTAAAATTCCACACTCTTTCCATGAAATCTCTAGAAACAACTGAAAATTGACAGGACTTGAAAAGAATGGCTAAGTATTGAACAATTAGAACCATTAATGACGAATAACTCGGATTAGCTGATGTCACAAAAAGTCATTTGAAATAAATCGCGTGTTTTAAAGAGATCTATACTTCTTGTGTAGTGCGTTTTCGTCTATTACTTAACGTTTGCCAGTTACCAAGATTATACAAAATTCCTTGGTAATGAAGAGGACTTCACAGACTATTTTCAACAAATAGGTTTTATTTGTTATTAAAATATGGCATTTTAATCACACTCGTTACAGACATGTTTTAGAAAATAAAAAGTTTCGAAAAATATTCCTCGTGAAGGGAAGTTTTGGGTGGGGGATTTTCTTGAAAATCTTCGTGCCGCATCTTTGGAAGATGCAGAACCTAAATATCAAGTTTGATATTTATCGACTTCTAGTTTTTGAGGTATGCTGTTTACATACACACATACGCGCGCGCAGATCTTTTCCTAAAAATGTTTTTGGGGGGTTCAGGGGGTCTTAAAACATATGTCCAGTGAAATCTCGACATCAAATTTTTGGGTGGAATACAATACTTCCCCTATTTATCTACTATACGTGGTACAGAACGTAATAATATGAAAGATATAGATGTTAACACAAAGATGGGTGCGTGAATAGCAACATTTGTAAAAAATTGGCTCACAGTGTTGATTTGAATTATAATCCTTTAATAAAACTATAGGTTTTTCTGCAGTATGAAAAAGTTCTGGGACCGACACCTAATAATAAAATAATGCAGAAATTGGAGAAAATATCTATATAAGAGTTTAATAAAGCATCCAGAGAAGAACAACTTTTAAATCATCTTAATAGAAAGTTGTATTGATGTAACCCCTACTGTTTTGACTTACCACGTGCTAAAAATCACCCCGAGATTTGCCTAATGACTCGCAAACTAGACATTATGTAAAAAACCAAAATAAATTAAATTTGTGATACACAGGCGTATATAGAACATTAAGTATAGATTTGTTGTATATGTTTTAAGACGTTTGACTTATAAGAAAAAATACATTTCTATCAATTAAATATGGATATTCATAATTAATGAACTAGGAACAGCATTTGTTTGCAAATATATACATAATCACTTTTAAGCTTAGTTTATTCTTCACTTATATTTTGAGGATTCAGAATTATAGCACATCACTTCCACAATCCTAAGCTATCGATGTGCATACATAGGAAAAACATACCTGTAATGCTTAAACAATAAGTTGTAAAAATATTAGGAGTGAACCGTATCGTACCTTAAGTATTTACTCCTAAAATGCAGCAGCCCCAAGTTCACACATACATCTGCAAAAGAGGTTTTATGCACTCTGTCTGCTTTAACTATAAACCCTCTAATTAATTATTCTTCTGACATACCTTTACCTATGTTTGGCATTAAATGTAAATGTAAAGGAAAAATATTAAATAATGGAATGAAATCAATATTTGGAATACTAATGCAGTAGTTATATGGCAAAAGGGGATATGTTTTACCTTCTGTAAATACTTTTTGTATCTTACAAGCTATACTTCCCAGAAGATAGCAGCAATGGTGCACATGCTTACAGCAATAATTATGATATATACCATAAAATACAAGGAATGTTTAACATAAACAAGCACATATAAATGTGTAAATTAATAGTTATAGCAAATACTTTTTTAATCTAAATACAAGTAATGGTGCAACAGATTTTACCTTATATTGATGTTAGTGAAACATCTAAAACCTGAAATTAAATTAAAAATCCAGGTACATCAAATTTAAAAACCATTTTTGCAATAATTATTTATCACTGATGAACATGGGGTGTATATAAAGCAAATGAGCATCAATTTCTTGACAAAATCTAATTTTAAATTTTTTGAAAAGTAATAACTTTTAAATGCTTCATACCATATTGCTATTTAATCAAAATTGCATGTAACAAAATACTAAGTTTTTCTTTGTTTCTTATTCTGTGTTCTGTTACCATCCATTGATGCCAATTTTCTTTTTTTTTTCCAAAAAATTGCACAGTCCTAAACCACGCACTTTGGTGTAATGTGTAAGCAACTTCTCGAGTACAGCAAGGTGGCACTTCTCTATGCAAGCTACAAACATCATTGATTATACTTTGCATACTCATTCCTGATGACAGTAACTCAGTATGTTTCTGAATGAGCTGCTCTGTAGTTGTTATAATATCATATGCAGCCTTAGAAATGTACTTTAAACCTCCAAAATCTGAGAATTCAGCAAGTTTCAGATATTCCTTTGGAATACCTTCTCCATTACTTTTCAAAAAAGCAGTACATATGTTAAACACACTTTTTTTTTAACTCTGCATTCACAGCGGCACCAGCTATATAGAGACTGTTATTATGGTAAAGAATATTTAGTTCTTCTGTGGTCTGTACAAGCTACTGTCCTATCTTTGATGTTTTTCATAGTGTAATAGTGCCTGTCACTATCAGAACAGTAATTTGTTTTTACACAAGCGGTCATAAATTGTGAAATTGAAATTAGTTTCACTGCTCTTTTGCTGCTACAGCTGAAGGGTTTGATCCTGCTCTCTTTCGTACCTGAGAAAAATATTCTCCAAGGTATCTTGAGTGAATCTATTTCCCATTATATATCTGTAATTCTTGCTGAATAGCAGTTTTGCCAACTGTATGAAAGATAATGTGCTCCTAATTGAGCTTGTATTTAAGGGTTTCCAGGCACCAGACCTTATCTGAGTTTATTGGATAATATCTACAAACCGTTCACGAAACTGTACCTTTCTTTCAAAAGTTTTTCTTTGAAATTGATTTCATGTTGGTTTTAGACATTAGCAAAGAAAACCATTCATTCAAAAATCTAATGAACCATGCTGTGGCAAGTGCTGCAAGTGGAAAAATTTTAAACTTACAGCTGCTTCTAAGGCACTGGCAGTTTTTCAAAGACAAATATCTCAAAGAAAGGCCAACATTTATTTTTTGAAAATGAGATGGATTTATAGAGCCTTTTGAGAGATGATGGAGAGATCGTAGACCATGTTCCTTAGATAACTATAGATACCAGAGTTCTGAAATATATTTGGAAGAAACTATAGGGAAAGATAACCCTTCCTTATCTGCAATACTCTGTGTAATAACAATGTCAGAATTCTGCATGGTGACCACCAGTTTTTTACCAAGTGAGGAACCCAGCTAAAACACATATGTCCATGTTGTTTTGTTGAAAAGTTACTTTTCTTTCTAAGCGTGTGACAGAAATTCCTAATGCACACCGCAGTCTTTTGTTCATACCTCCCATGTCTGAGACAACAGCTCATACATGCAACCCTATATCAGTTGCTATATCAATAAGCTTAAGAACCAAAGTTTTGGTTTCATTTCCTGCTGTGCCGGGTCCAGGATTATGAGCTGCCACTATCTGCTTCCACTTTGTAGCCATACCTGTAAGAATAACCACTGTGAGATGATTACCTGTTAGAGAAACGGTTCCCAAAGTAACTGCTCCAATAAATGTTTTATCAGGATTATCATATTCAGTACTCCCATATATTTCCATCTCATCAATCATTAGAACACAGTCCCTTTCAAAATCTGACATAACATCTACTTTTGTTTTCAACAAATGAAAAATGAAATTAAAAATTCCAAATTCTAATTTGAAACCTCTGATATGATTATCCAGGGTACCACTATAAGAAGGTGCAGGGTAACCAGATTTCTGAAGAAAATTATAACTTTCTTTGCCCTAAACAAATCTTAACTTCAGACCTTTTATGATCCCATCTTCTGACCAACATTGGGTTGTGCTATGCCCTAGCCTTCTAGTTTGTTCAGCGGTTAGGGAATTACTTAATGCCTCGTTTGTTTTTGCTATTTGCTCTTCCAGTCTTTTATTATTATTTTCCACCAAAAATGCAACTCTGTTTTGCAGTTCTTGGATCATAACCTCTGGAGTTTTCTCCTGCCTTGTAGCTCCCACAGATACTATTTCCTCAGAAGTGATTGCCAAGTGGGTTTCAATGCAAGTATGTTGCACCTAAAAGATAAAATATCATTTAGCATCATTTCATAATATTCTCACTTTATTGTCTAAATATGATTAACTTATATATGATATTAGCATGCAGATTTAATGCTTTAATGTTTTAATGTGCAGAATGTACCATATGTTGTATCCATAATTCAATCCTATTGATTTTATATAAATACTGATTTGAGTATGTACTAGCTTTTTTCTTGATAAAGCCAACTGCAATGTAAAAGTTATTTATGATAGGTTAAGATTTTTACAAGTAAGTGATGTTTAAATGGACAATTCTATTTCAAAGTGATATTAAAAATAATGTAATTGGATTTTAATTAATTTGATCCTCTTTCAAAAGCTGATTTATCTTAGTCTATGGGTGAAGCTCTATTAATGATTCCAACTGTAAATTTGTAATGAATTTACAATTACATAGCTCAGAATTTATGGTTAGATTCTTAACTGCTTATGGTTAGATTCTGTTTCATATACATACATTTCATTTTACGGAGTATTAGGGGATCTAGCCTCCTATTTTAGAAATTAATGAAATAACAATATCAGAAATTATTTTAAATGAGTAACCAGGGAAGAAATTTCTGTGATATTTACATTCATTACTTTAAACAAATTCTTTAAAATATCTCTGAATAATAAGGACTCGTATCTATAGGCCAACTTACATCTCTTTTGTAAATGCTTTCTCTCTGGACTGCAATTTTAGGTGGTAAATTAGACACATTAAAAATTGTTGGTATGGCATTAGGCTTGATTTTCCTTTTTCCATCAGCACAGTTTTGTTCAAATTGGTTTTCTTCGAAATGCAGCTGTGAAAATATTTGTTTAAATACATTTTTTTATGCTGGACCTAACATTAATAATAAGGTCTATAAAAGTTCAACGGTACTTTATAAAGTAAATACTAAGCGATTTCATATTAGAAATGACAATAAAGAAAAAAAGGGAAAAAAATTATGGAATTGTTGAGTTTCGATCTCACGCCCTAACACTCGCTAGACGAACGATTAACCAACTCAGCTAATTCTTCAATTATGCTAATGGCGCTTTAAAAGCAACTTAAGCAGGCTAATAATTGAATTGCTACCATCCGGGCTTGTAGGCCGTGGTCTAGAAGGCATCGTCGATACCGACGTTTCGCCAAGTACAGCGCTTGGCATCTTCAGGGTGAGGTGATTCAGTTGCTGCAGTGGTCAGAGCTTTTTTCTTTTGGGGGAAAACAGGAATAAAGGTATAAGGAAAAACAAGAATAAAAAGGCAATTGGAAGGAAAAAGGAAGAGGAATAGAAAGGATGTAATGCTGCTATGGGGCTATTTAATTGGGGCAAAATGGTGGCTGGTACCGCCGAAGCAAACCCGCTGATTGTGGGTGATTAATATGATGTGGCGAAGTTCTCCGCAGTGGTGACTAGGTATCTACCATGGCCGAAGCCCTGACAGGGACCTATGAACAGTGGTGGCGTAGCGGTATGTTGATGCTCCGTGCCCGGGCCTGTTACCTCCAGGCATTCGGTGTGTATCTAGGGAGATCTGGACAATGTTGTCGAGTGTGGTGGTGCGGTGGTCCGAAGTCGTCTCTTGGAGGTGTCGAAATATAGGGCTGGAGAGTCCTAATCATTCTGTTCGCATGGTCTGCGATCCTTTCCCGTAGGTGGTCGTTTCCCATTCGAATGGTGATGCGGTGTGTCGAATCTATATCTCTGATGGTTTTCGCGTGCTCTGATGTTATGGTATCTGTGATGGAGGCGAACTGCGTGGTGAACTGCTGTTCAAGTGTGGTGAGACGGCTGGCTAGGTCCAGCAACTTGGCGTGAAGATCCTGAATTGCTTCAAGGATGCCGTTGTTGCTGGCTGTGTTCTGCTCAACTAGAGTGTTGGTATTCGCCAACTGGAGTTCTAGTTGAGAGGTGTCCATCTGCGGTGGTGGTTTGTAGTTCTGCGTTGTTGTGTGTACCTGCGGTGTCGTGAAAATGTGTTCGTTCGGCGAAGCTCTACGTAGGTAGAGCGGGCAGACGGTCTGGCCGGTGAAGTGCCCCTTGACCCCGCAGGAGGCGCAGAAAGGCGGCGATGTATAAGATCGTGTGCCCTGCAGTCAGCGGTGAGTACCCCACTGCTACAATAGTGGCAGCGGGCAGCGGCGTCACATGAAGTGTCGTTGTGCCCGTATATGTAGCAGCGTCGGCATGGAGTTGAGTGCACACTGCGGCTGGCCTCGAGCGACAGGGTTTGCCCTAAAAGGGCAGTCCTGCGCCCAGGGCCGCCGAGTATTCGTCCTCATCCATGAAGATAAGTCTGACCAGCAGTGTTGGACCTCTATAGTTGCGAATTCTGGTCGCCTTGGCCGCAGACGGCCAAAAACGCTGCTTGGCGGTGAGCAGGAGCGTGTCGGGAAGTTGGAGACGCACTCCCCGGGCAACTGCGGAGTAGCCTGCGGGCACGCAGTTCAGCGGCGTGAGGCTGCCTGCGCTGGCTGGTGAGTTGGCGCTGGGCGCTTCGGTTGGCGCGGCGAAGAGGCGTGAGGCTATTCTTCGCCTACGTTAATGGTGGCTACCTCACGAGGAGGGAGCTTGGAGGCTGCGGCTGTCATATTCCTGCCCATGTTGCTTAGAGGAGAGCTCGAAGCAAAAGACCGCGGAGATTTTCTTTCCAGTGGAGGAGAGAATGATTTAGTCACTAACCCAGTCCCGATGGGAGTCGGACTGAGAATGTGGGACTCGCCAATTGTCGGCATACCCGCTAAAAACTCCTCCACCGGAAGGAAAATGGAAGAAGGAAAAAGATGAATTCATGTCTGATCGTGCGCTTGTACCGCTGTTACACCAGCGTATTCAATGGTATACATATATATATATATATATCTATATATATTGCGCCCTTGGGAATTCGGGGGTGAGGTGTGAAGGAAAATTATGAGGGATAGTGTGGCAGTAGGCAAGTTGGACGAGGCCCAGCTTGCCGCCGCGGCGATTAAAGTGTGGTGCTGTTCAGTAGTTCCTAGGGTGCCTAACGCGGCCTCTGGGCGTTGCTTCCGGCCAGTCCGGTGGATCTGTGACTGGTTGGTGAAGCTTCCTAACGAAGCGGAGAAGTTCATCTTTGACGGTTCTTTGTATTGAGGTGCTGAGTCCGCCGATGAGGCTATAAAGCTCCGCACTCTTCAGAATGTTCTGTCGCTGTACTGTGATCATGGAGATGTAGTTGTTGATTTCGGTCTGGAGCTCTCGATGCCCCTCGACAGAGACCTCAAGGGCTCCCAGTCGCGTGGGTCTGTCATCGCTTCCATCTTCCGCGTCATCTGCTTCGACGAGATGGCACTCGATGCGTGCCAACTTACACTGGACCGATGCGAGGATCCCGTAATCACCTTGGAGGGTCACGATTTGTTTTGAGAGGGCGCTGATTGCTCTGGCGGAGGTCCGCTGCGTGGCCTCCACTGCCGCAAGGCGCGTGACGGTTGCGCATCGTAACTTTGCCAAGCGAGAGGTGAAATCTTGAAACGTTGCCCGCATTGCAAACAGAGTGGCTTGCAGATCTTGTGTTGTAGAGACAGGAGCTGTTGGTTGAGGCTTGGCCTTTCCACGGGGCGGCATCGACGTCGGCGGAGGCAGTTGAGCGGCCGTTGGTAGTATAGACGATCCAGTTGGTTGTTTGCTCCGAGGGTATACGCGGCATTGAGCCTGCCCTGTGAAGTGCTTATGCCCGGAAAAGGTGGCGCAGAATCAGCGACGTCGGCGGAGGTCGTGGGCGGTGCAGTTTGCTATGAGACAACTTGCCCCGCAGTAATGGCACCGAGGTGCAGCGTTGCATGCCTCCGCTGTGTGACCGAAGGTGCCGGACGTTGTTTCCTGCTGGCCTCGACACGCAAACACTGCCCAAGCAGAGGCAAGCTTGATTCCAAAGCCGCCTGAGCGTCTAAGGTGGAACCCAGATGGAGGCGTAACAGCGGCGTTGGCCTTCTGTTTGACGTTATTCGGGAGGCACGAATATCAGAGCGCCAGTGGTGCTTTGCAGCTTTCAGCACGAAGTGCGTTGGAAGATCTCTAGGCACTCCACAGATGACAACACTGTGGCGGCCATCTGAAGGAGGGTGCGTCTGCGGTGACAGTGGACTCGCCTCGGGTGCAAGTAAGCTGGCGGCAGTCGGTGGCGTTGTACAGCCCTGTGTAGGAGTAGCAGGGCGGTGGCAAGATGTGATGCTGGAAGATCAGGCTTCGGCGGGGAATGTTGTGACGGGGCGAAGCAGTGGCCGAAGCGTAGCTAGGCCCAGGCGGAGTTGGAGGCGAAGCAGAGCGTCCTGCGGATGCCGGGTGAGCTGCCGGTGAGACGGCGGTGTCTGCGGCCGAGTAGGTTGGAGAGTGGTGAACTTCTAAGCGGTAGCCGGGGAAGCAGCGGTGAATCCTTCAGCGGCTCGACGGTTTCTTTTCATTCCCATTTCGGCGAATCTCGGCGAAGCGTAGAGATGTTGCCTATGCGGGGTCTCGAAGCGAGGTGCCAGCGGAGTTCGGAGGATGGCGCTCTTATATAGTGGGGTGGGCGGGGCTTACTGTGAGGTTCTGTGCAATGATTGGCTCGCGTCTCTAGGAGTGGGTGGGTTTGGCGAGGTATTATTACGTCTGCTGTTTTTTTGTAAATGTTTCTCCAAGAGAGGTGTCCAGGCTTTATGCACACGGAGAGCTTCTTCCTTCCAGTTAAAATTGTTTTGTGTTTATAAATTTCAATGGCCTCCCTCTGTAGTCGAGCATGGTGGTTTACAGTTGATAAAACTTCGGTTTCTTTGAAACTGCTTCAAGGCCGAATATCAGTGAGTGTTCCGCCACGGATGATTTTTCTGTTTGTCCCAATCTGCTGTGACTCTCGTGTTCTTTCAGTCTCGTGGCCACGCTGCGCATAGTAGTGCCTATGTAGACCTCGTCGGAGCTACAGGGCAGCAAGAATCTGCAACTAAAAATACTTGAAAGAAGAACTCGAACATCTGAATTCAGCCTTCCAGGTCAATGGCGTGCGCTTCATTCTAGGCGCCCTATGAAAAAAAAGCGGCATCGCGCAACTAGCACGGCTTTCCTCCCCTACATTAAGAATGTTTCCGACCGAATAGACAAGCTTCTGCGCTCATGCGGGATTGACACGATCTATAGACAAACACATAATATCAAGGGCTTGCTGAGACCAGCCAAAGATAAGCGTCACCGGAATACATCCGCAGAGGTATACAAAGTGCCCTGTACGTGCGGCATGGTCTACAAAGACACGCGCAGCGTGGCCACGGGACTGAAAGAACACGAGCGTCACAGCAGATTGGGACAAACAGAAAAGTCGTTCGTGGGGGAACACTCACTGTTATTCGGCCATGAAATCAGCTTCAAAGAAACCGAAGTTTTATCATCAATTGTAAACGACCATGCTCGACTACAGAGGGAGGCCATTGAAATTTTTAAACACAAAAACAATTTTAACCGGAAAGAAGCTCTCCGTGTGCATAAAGCCTGGGCACCTCTCTTGGGGAAACACTTACACAAAAACAGCAGACGTAATAATACCTCGCCAAACCCACCCACTCCTAGAGACGCGAGCCAATCATTGCACAGAAACTCACAGTAAGCCCAGCCCACCCCACTATATAAGAGCGCCATCCTCCAATCTCTGCTTGCCAGCAACTTAGCTATACACATACTATCCGGGGTGCTATGCGGGACCCAACCATGCATGAATTGCACGTTAAACACAGCGAATTACGATTAACACGTGGAGGGGTTTTTAGTGGGTATTCCGCCACTGAGCGGCGAGCCCCACATATTGCACATCGACAGGAGGTTGAATGCAGCAATGCATTTTCCCCCTCCACGGTAAAAAAATCTCCGCATCATTTCGTTTCAAGACTCCGCTGAGGCAACATCTCTACGCTTCGCCTAGATTCGCCAAAATGGGAAAGAGAAGAAATCGTCGAGCCGCTGAAGGATCCACCGCTGCTTCCCCGACTACCGCTGAGAAGTTGACCGCTCTCCAGCCGACTCTGGCCACAGAGACCGCCGTCTCGCCGGGAGCCCACCCGGCATCCGCTGGGCGGGCTGCTTCGGGCACTGCTTCGCCCTGTCACAGGATTGCAACGCCAGAGCCTGATCTTCAAGCACCACAGCTAGCCACCAGCCCCGCTACTTCTACACAGAGCTGTATTACGCCACCGACTACCACCGGCTTACCTCCGCCCACGGAGGCGAGTTCACTATCACCGCGGACGTACCTTCCCTCAGATGACCGCCACAGTGCTGTCAGCTGTGGAGTGCCTAGAGACCTTCCAGCGCACTTCGTGCTGGAAGCTGCAAAGCACCACTGGCGCTCTGCTATTCGGGCTTCCCGAATAACGTCAACTAGAGGACCGACGCCGCTGGTACGCATGCATCTGGGTCTCGGATGCTCGGATGCTCAAGCAGCTTTGGTATCAAGCCTGCCTCTGCTTAGGCAGTGTTTGCGTGTCGAGGCCAGCAAGAGTCAACGTCCGGCTCCCTGCCGCCGCTGTTGTACCTTCGGTCACACAGCGGAGGCATGCAGCGCTGCACCTCGGTGCCATTATTGCGGACAGGTTGTCTGACAGCAAACTGCACCGCTCACGACCTCCGCCGACGTCGCCGCTTCTGCGCCACCTGCCCCGGACTTACGCACTTCACAGGGCAGGTTCAATGCCCCCTGTATCCCCGGAGCAAACAACCAATTGGGTCATCTATGCTGACAACGGCCACTAAACTGCCTCCGCCGAGGCCGCCCCGTGGAAGGGCCAAGCCTCAACCACCAGTTCCTGGTTCTACAACACAACCACATCTGCAAGCCACTCTGTCTGCAATGTAGGCAACGTTCCAGGACTTCACCTCTCGTTTGGCTGAGTTGCGCTGCGCAACCAACACGCGCCTTGTAGCAGTGGAGGCCAAGCAGCGGTCCTCGGCCAGAGCAATCAGCGCACTCTCAAAGCAGATCGGGAACCTCCAAGGTGATGACGGGATTCTCGTATCGGTCCAGCGCAAGCTAGCACGCATCGAGTGCCATCTCGCCGAACCAGACGACTCCGAAGATGGAAGCGACGACCGACCGACGCGACATGGAGCCCTTGAGGCCTCAGTCGAGGGGCTTCGAGAGCTCCAGACCGAGGCTAACACCCACATCTCCAATTCAACAGCACAACTACAGAAAACATTGACGAGTGCGGAATTCCATGGCCTCATCAACGGACTCAACATCACAATAAAAAGAATCGTCAAAGATGAACTCCGCTTCTATAGGAAGCTTCACCAACCAGATGCAGATCCACCGGACTGGCCAGACGCAGCACCCAGAGGCCGCGTTAGGCCCCCTAAGAGCTTCTAAACAGCACCACACTCCACTCACCGCGGCGGCATGCTGGCCCTCGTCCAGCTTGCCTACGGCCACACTATCCGTCTCATACTTTTCCTTCACAACTCACCTTCGAATTCCGAAGGGCGCAAGCAGGGACTCGGTCATGCTTGCGTCCTGGCACCTTAGGCCCTTGTGGTCGGCCAATACACTATCACCATGAATATTCAGGTGCATACTGCGGTACTGTCTCATCCCAACACATGAATTCCCTCCAGTGGAGGCGTTTTTAGTGGATATGACGACTATTGATGAGTCCCGACTCCCATCGGGGCTGGCGTAGTGATTAAAACATTTTCTCCTCCACTCGAAAACAAATCTCCACATTCAAGCTATGACCACCGCAGCAACTGAATCACCTCACCCTGAAGGTGCCAAGCGTTGTACTTGGCGACCTACAAGCCCGGATAGTAGCAATTCAATTATTAGCCATGACGCCGGCCATGAAAGTCTCAGTATGTACAACTTAAGCAGCTCCGCCGTCATTGGCTTTGGCTTTAAATGCTGATGATAAGTAGTTAGGTCGTAATGGCTATTGAATGAAAGCGATAGAGACTTTTTATTTCTCCAAAACATTAATTATTCATTTGTACTTACGTTACAAAGGTAATTATTTGTTGTAAGTGTCCGATCCTTGCGCCTGGAATTTATCAGCCATTTCTTTCTTCCTTCGTTAGCAGCAGGAAAACGATAGAAGTTATATAACCCATGCCTACTGTTATTTGTGAAATTTGGAACCGCACAACCAACCATTGCATAAATTAAGGTGTTAAAAATTAAAGAATATTCCACACGAGAGATCATCTGCCCAGTAAGAACCATGTAACTTGGGATTCACAATGGCGGATTGGTCTGCTCGTAGGATACAGTGCTTTAGCTACCCCATGCGCACATGACCTAATATTGTGCTATGCTGCGGAAAAGGTGCGGAAACCTCCAACCCTGTTACGGAGTTATTCACCCCTGTTTGAAACGTATCCGGTATGATGGGTTTGAGAGGCACAGCCAAGTACACTTTGACTCTCTGTTTACTACCGCTGAATCAAGTGACATCGCCTCTTTCTTGTCCCTTACGTCTGGTCAGGTATGGTATGTCTGAGACGCACAGCCCAATTTAGCTCAAACGGGGTAGCAAAACGATAGGTCCCAGCAGATGATCACCGACGTTTCCAGCCCAGATGCTTACGGAACACTTTTTTTGGTGATGTCTAACGAACACTGCATGAGGGTTCTTAACATCCCAGATATGGCTGTTCTTGCTGTTGAACTACCTATCCATCTCGTGCGAAGCAGGCCTCATCGGTAAACAGGACGTGCGCGGGAAATGTAGTATCTGCGATACTTTGTTGCAGAAACCGCTGGAGAAACTGAACACGAGTTGCGAAGTCGTTCGACCCCAGTCCCTGTACTTTCTGGAGGGGGTATGCGTGAAACTATTGTTCACAAACATGGAGTTAAATTGGGATGTGTGTCTCAGACCTACCAAACCTGTCCAGACGTAAGGGACAAGAAAGAGGTGATGTGACTTGATTCAGCGGTTGTCAACAAACAGTGTCAAAGTGTACTGGCTAAATTTCGTTGGATAATAGTAGTTCTACTGCTATCAGTAGAACTATTATTATCTGAGGAAATTTTCCCATATTGCTTTGATATGAATTTAAATAAATAAAACTGTCAAAAACATTTAAGGTTTACCAAAAATCCATAAACCAGGAAATAAAATGCAACCTATCATAAGTTACATCATTACTCCTGCATACCTATCAGTTGGCAAAATGGCTTAATAAAACATTCACCTTTCTCCATTCGAAAGCCTCAGCATTAAAAATTACTTGGAATTTGTTGAAAAAATCAAAGACATTTAGTTAGCCAGCGACGACATTTTGGTATCATTTGATGTATTGTCACTTTTCCAAGTGTACCCAGGAAAAAACTTCTAATTTGTTTGGAAATACGGTTATCTTCAGTAAATCGATCATCTTAAATGCAAGAACTGAAATACCTCACAAACATCTGCATCGAACAATCTGTTTTTAATTTTCTTGGAAAATACTACAAGCAAGGTTCGGGGCTAGCAATGGGTAACCCCTTATCACCTCTTTTGGCCAACTTTTTCATGAGTCACTTCGAAGTGCATATTACAACATCCTTCAACTATATTTTTAAAATGTGGTACCGTTATGTTGATGTGTCCGCCATAATAAGTAAAACATTCTTAATGAATGTACTAAAACTGTTGAATCTGCAAGAGAAACCCGTGAAGTTCACTCTGGAAATGAAAAATGTCAACATGTAACCTTTCCTAGACCTGAAATTAATAAGAAATGGTGGAAAAACCGAATTTGGTTTTAGGCAAGCCACACGCAGCAAAGCTACATCAAAGCCAGTGGTTTTAATACAGTACAACATAAACATGCAATATTCGACACACTCACTCATTGACTAGTCATCATACCATTGAACATTGTGGAATACAACAAGGAGCATACTGAAATTTCAATGACCGCACAATGTAATGATGTTACCAAAGAAATAGTAAAAACGAAAATCCAAAAATTTAAAAGGCAAACATTGGTAAGAAATTACAACGCTCAAAAAGGAGAAACCTCATATGCAATATAAAAATGTACCTTCCAAATTAAGCAAAAACATATAATTTCGGCATCTGAAAATAGATTGTCTTTAAGGAACTTAATTAAATCAAATAAATTGGACAAACCTGGAACAAATAAAAAACCAGGTTTATATCAGATTAGCTGTTTGGATTGTGATAAACTTTATATAGGAAAAGTAAGGATAAGCTTAACAGTGAGACAAAAACAACATTTCAGAAACATTAGGTATAAACAGGTAGCCAAATCAGCAGTGGCGACCATTTCTGGAAAATTAGCCAGAATATAAATGGATAAATTGAACTCTTAAAAAACACCAGAAATGCTAAAGAACTGGATGTTTGCGAGATTTGTATTCAGAATCATGAAGGACGTGTGATGAACTTTGAGATTCCAAATAACGTCAGCGCCTATGCAAAAATCTTCCAGCTTATGCCATCAGGGATTCACTTTCAACTACCTCTGATCAGGTCGTTCAAACCAGTCTGCAGGAGCTATTGAAGTAGGCGAGGTGGTACGATAACATGTTCGTGCATTAATTATGTGTAAGTGAAACGCATGAGTGTTAAGTCGACCAATTCAAAACCGGGGGCGAAGCGTGGATTTGTATGATGGGTAGGCTTAATTTCTTGTAAATGTACAGTTAACAATCTTAGTCATATTTTGCCTTCTAAACATGCATAGCTGTCGTAAAAGTATAATAAAATTCAGTTGTTTTATTTTGCTGGCTCAAATGCAGCACACAGGGAACGGAAGGTTTTGAATAGTTGTCAACGTATTTTAATTGGGTATGCCACAAAGAACCCGTAACACAGACTATAGTGACGAGTCGACCGAGCTCGTTGTCGAACTGAATGTCGTGGCTTGGCTATTCCTAAACAAACAAGAATTGGAGTGTTGAACTATCAGATATTTTAACACTGGAGCTCAGACGTCACCGTGTATGTACTCCGATACCTGGTATAACCTATTTCCACAACCTACCTAACCAAAGTACGCTGTTTGCTGTTTATTCCAAACCAGAGTTCCCTCTGATGTAAACAAAAGCACGTGCTTCTGCTTGTCACGAACCTAAGAACACACTCTTTCGCCAACGTAAATAGTTCTTTAATAAATGTGTTCTATCATGAAAAATTGGTGCAGGAAAGGTATAGAACTGCACATTTAATTGCGGATATATATATACTAACTGTTAAGAGATTACAAAATGTGATTTTGGTCTGCTATTGCGCTAACGCCGAGAGCATCTTGTGTTAATACCAACTGTATGCATGGCTGCCATTCTCTTACATATACGAGAAATGCAGCAATGAATTCTCAGAGGTGCTATCTGAGTACCGAATAAACACTTTGCGTAACACAGGAAATATGATAACCGAAAAGTCATTCATATACTCTAGCAAAGGTATGCGCAGCTCAGGTCAAATCTTGTGATTTAGTCAGTTGGTATTTGAGTTCTAATGGCAGAGGAAGGTGCGTGTAGTGCGAATAAACTGTTCAAATACAAAAGCGGGAAACCGTTAAAAAGTGGCGAAGAACAAACGATACTTAATGTATTCAACTCACTATTAGAAAAATACCCGACACTTGCATTAGTGTATATACGACACTAATATCCGATTTTACAGGCATTTCAGTGAGAAGTGTAACCAAAGGGCACAGGGAATATAAACAGACGTAATAGAACATAATCGAAGAGTAGAATCAAATGTAGGAACTTATTTTGTGTGCGAGATAACTTGGAGAATAGTTCTGATTCCAATATTGCAGCTGAGTTATCTTCGGAGGATTCGGATTTGGGTGTTGCACTTTTGCCTGAGGATTGTGATTAACGTAAGTAAAATGTTCATTTCCGCATGCTTACAAAATCGATTGTTACTTTAGGTTGCATTTTGAACTATAATTCTCAGGCAGGGTGCCTTTTTATAGATTGAAACAATGTTCAACTTTAAGTGATATGTAGCAAGCACGTGAGAGAGGAACAAACAGCCATTAGGGGCGGGGATTGCGAACTACTTCCGCGCAGATAATACAAAGAATGTGTTTACAGTGAGAGGCACTCTGGTTTGGAATGGACAGTAGTTATTAGCACATGGTTTTTAAATCTCAACCCTTCTATTATGAGTATTTTCAAAGAAATGTGTTAACGATAAACGGGCGGTACTTGATCTTTGCTTAAGACTACAACTGAAATAACTTACAGCTTAATACAATAATAAAAATTATAAACCTTAGGTACCTTAACTTTTTTTGTACATGAGTGCAATCCTTTGATCGTTATTCTCTGCGAAAACTTTATGACCCATTCCACAAATCCACAATTCCTAGCTGAAGTTCAACTGTGCTTTTCTCAATTGCTAAAGTTGACAAATTGGACAATCTTGCATTAGTCATTGTGTTTTGAAATATTTTCACATGCCTCAAAGTACTCATACATATTTCACATGAATCTGTCGTTGCTGGAATGCTCAAAATCAGGGTAAATAATTTCACCGTTTCTGACAGAACTTCTTTTAATCACTTGCTTATCAAATACTTAAAGAGGTCCTTGGGTGGTAACAATGTTTTTCACAACTATATATGTATATTAACTCTCGTTTTAATTTATCTTTTAAGAATAATGCGCACTTCTTAATTAAGCTTTTAATTTCTGGAAAACCCTTTGGATGGCTATATTGTGCGAACTTTCCTTTGTTCAAAAGTTCAATGAAACGTATTTCCTGTAAATCTGTAAATCTTATTTCCATCTGAACTGTGATACAATCCAATATTTCAAGAGACAGTCTTCTTAAGCTGCTTGTATGTTTCTGCGTGAACTTAACTTCAACTTCGTCCTCACTGTCTTCGCTTCCGCAAGAATTGCTGTTCACGAGATTAACAGATTTTTCTATAGAGCCAAGAATTACTTCCTCACATCTGGGTTTTCTAATAGAAGAAAGACAGTTTTGTATTTCAATTTGGCATCTATTAATATCTGCACTCTTCTCCTGGAGAATGTCAAAGTACATGAACATGCCAATATTCTGTTGAGGAAATGGAACAAAGACACTAATGTACGGTCATTCACATTTCTAATGATTCCCAAAGCAATATTTATGGAATCGGAATCCCAGCCTTCAGATTTCATTACATTTTTCAAAGCCGCCTTTAACTCAGCAATGTTTTAGAACTGTCATAACAACCCATGTATGGTAGTTCCATCCTGTTTCACTGGGACTAGGTAATTTAAAGTCCCATTCTAAATTAAGTTCTATTTATGGACGCTCTTTAACTACTATAGTCCTTAGCGTCCCATTCTATATCGGGCATGAAAGACCGGAAATTTTGCTCAGAGGCCTCTTTATCAGGCTTGAGGTTCTTTTACGTGCCGTAAATCTACGACACGGGATCACTGGTTTTACTTCCCTTCCGAGGGAAGCCATGCTACGTATTTTTACGCCCGAAAAAAATCTATCACCCTCCGCCGGGTTTGAACCCGCGACCTTATGACCTAGAGGCTAGCATGGTACCCCTAGACCACTCTGAATAATTCACTTCTTTTTGAAGATCGGCTAAAAAGTGTATGTATTCCAGTAATCCTGTAATGAATAATTCTATTTCTGTAACTTGTTTACAACAATGGAGAAAGACCAGATTCAGCTGATGAGCATAGCAATGTATAGACAATGCATTGGGTTGGAGTTATTTAATAAGAGTGTTAACTCCACCAGTCCTTCCTGCCATTACTGTACAACCATCATATGTTTGTGATAGCTTGTTTTTCTCTATTTTCTAAGTGTTTAATACTGTTAGGAGCACATCAGCTAAACCTTTTGCTATTTTGTCTTTTGAAATATAAAATCCAACAAAACTTTCTTGTACTTTATCAGAATTGAACATTAGCGTGACTCAAGATGGCATACATTTAACTCTTGGTAGACACGTCAGTCTTCTCGTCTGCTTGAAGTGATACAAAAAAAATTGTTATCAATTTTGAACAAAATTTATTCTCTAATTACATCAGCAATACATTGAAACAGTTCATTCTGTATCTCAGAAGAAGTGCCCTTAAATAAAGTACAGAGAGAGCCAAAAGACTAAGAACCGGCTGCGCAGTGTTATTCCTGTCCGCGTCCTCGGCGCTAGTTGCCGTCTACCGCTGTCATAGAAAGGCGCGAATGAAACCATACATCATTTTTAAAACTACTTTTAAAGGCTTTACTTACCAACTTTATGAAAGGAGATGCTGAAACTGGCCACCGTCGTTGTCTATACATTTTGACACCTCTTTAGGAAACTATCCACCACTCGCCGTAGTTCACGTTGAGTAATGCTGGCAATTTCCTGTTTGTTTTAATTTTTCCAGGGTGTGTGGGCTTGTCTTGTACACTTTACCTATGCTAGAAATCGCAGGGGACCACAAATCTCTGCTAATAACTCTGTCCTCAAACACACTTTCAAACGTTCTCATCAAAATATTGGCCGTATGAGCTGTTGCAGAGTCTTGTTGAAAAAAGGCAAAATCATGCTCCCTGTCTGTTAATTCTCTAAAACAGGGGGCAAAATTGTATTCACTTATGCACGGGCTTCAATTATTGACTAAAAAAATGGCCCTATCACTCTTTCGCCGTCTTTTAGATTTCTTAGCCTGAACACTTCCTGTGGCCTGAAATGTATTGTAAAGTTCATGAACTGTTGTACGGCCTGGAACTTTTACACTTGAAAATCTTTCTGCAAATCGTAATTTTACTTGGCGAGCTGACTGAGTTAACACATACGAATCATAAATAAATACACGCTGTACAGTAGAAAACACATACTGAGCTATGTGCTATGTGACTAAGTACAGGACAAAATAATAAATAACTCGTAATAACTGAACTACATCACCGTCAACTCAATACTGCACTTCACACTGCAGAGAGAAAAAAAGTCAACATCGTGACCTTGTTTATAGTAGCAGTGCGTTATCATATTTCCACACGCCAAATGGAAAAACACCGATCAGCCGGTAATATTGCTCATGAAGTATCACTTATAAAGAAAAAATTTGTGTGCCATGACCGGAGAAAGAGTTATAGGGCCAATTTTTTTCGAGTCAACAGTTTACGCCCGTGCATATACGAATACAATTTTGCCCCGTTTTCTAGAGAATTAACAGACAGGGAGCGTGATATTACTTTTTTTTCAACAAGACGCTGCAACAGCTTATACGGCCAATATTTCGATGAGAGTAATTGAAAGTGCGTTTGAGAACAGAATTATAAGTAGAGATTTGTGACCCCCCTCAGTCCCTCGACCTAACTCCCTGAGATGTCTATCTCTGGGGTAACTTAAAACAAAGTGTACAAGACAAACCGACACACCCTGGAAGAATTAAAACAAAATATCCGCCAGGAAATGCCAGCATTTCTCAACGTGAACTACGGCGAGTGATGGATAGTTTTCTAAAGAGGTGCCAAAAATGTATGAACCACGACGGTGGGCAGTTTCAGCATCTGATTTCATAAAGTTGGTAAGTAAAGCTTTTAAAAGTAGTTTTTAAAATGTATGGTTTCATCTGCGCCTTTCAATGATAGCGGCAGACGGCAACGAGCGTCGAAGACGCGGACAGGAAAAACACCGCGCAGCCGGTTCGTAGTCTTTTGGCGCACTCTGTAGGTAATTATTGTTGATGCCTCGGCTAAAGTCAACGGAGCATTTATACTATTCTTGTCAGGGCGTGTACAATATGCAACTACGAGATAATAACACCCGTTATCTGTTGAACGTTGTTTGTAATTAATCTGATTTTAAAACACACGCTTAAATGTACTACATAAACGATATACTCGCGCTTTTTAATGTGATGTTAACATTGACATACGTAGAAGCATTGCAGTTACTTTAATCATAAATAAATAACTAATTTGCAATGTGATTATTATGAATTATACAAGATGAATCACCTAAAACTTGTACCGCAAATATTTCGGAAATAGAAAGTGCTATTGATGTGCAGTTTTCAGAGCATTGATTGATAGCCAGGGGCTCGTACATTTAGCCTATAAACAAATTTTAATAATACTGAGAGAATGTATTTTTTGGCAAACATACGATTTTTTAAATGGAACAATGAAACATCAACAGAATAAAGGTAGGGTAAATTAGAATGTCAGTGGCGTTTGTTGCAAGATTCTAGTGCAAGTGATTTACGAGAAATCTTATTTTGAAACGTTTACGCACCGACACTTGTACAACCTGTGGTAGCACAAACTAAAGAAAAAGAAAATGGAATTACAAGTAAAGAGAACATAACCCTTCAAAGGTTGTGTTCAAAATGCCCACCGGCAGCTTCAATACACGCTTCCAGTCTGCTATGGAAAGACTGCTGCACACATTCTAGCATTTCAGCGGAAATTTTAGAGCAGGCAGCAGTAATACGTCGTTTCATATCGTCTGGTGTAGATGGTACATCCTGTAGACAGTGTCTTTCAGCCTTCCCCACAGAAAAAAGTCTAAGGGGTCAGATCCAGTGAACGGGCCGGCCAAGCTACAAGTCCTCTTCGTCCAATCCAACGATTTGGAAACAATCCGTTAAGACAAGCTGTAGTACTTCGTGTACTATGGGCTAGACAGCCATCATGTTGGTACCACAGGTTCCTCCTAGTCTGCAAAGGAACGTCTTCTAGCATCTGTGGCAGATGGTCTGTCAGGAGGCTGCGATACTTGTGAGAGTTCATTGCTTTTTCTATGAACAAAGGGCCTATGAGCTGATGGTTCAGTATCCCACACCAAACGTTTAAACTCCATGGACGCTGACGTTCCACCAACGGGGATTGTCAACAGTCCAATAGTGCATTTTTCTGCGGTTTACCGGGCCATGATTAGTAAATGTTGCCTCATCGCTAAACAAGATACATGATGAATCTGGAGTATCATGTCTTAATGCCCATGCACAAAAGTTAACACGATTCTAAAAATCGTTTCCATGCAGCTCTTGATGGAGAGATATGGAACCTATGTCGATGGAGAATGTGCAGTACACTTGCCTGACTTATGCCACTTGCACGTGCGATTGTGCGGGAACTAATTTGCGGATCTACTGCAACGGCAGCCAAAACATTAATTTCTGCCACTTCTCCAGTCACTTGTTTGTTTCTGTTACGTTTTCTAGGTGTTACAGTACCACTTTCACGTAATTGGTTGAAGAGGTTGATAATTGCCGAGATGGTTGACGTCTTTTGGGACACGTTTCCGCATACACCGTACAGGAACGAACTGCATTCTTCCTATACTCTCCATACATCATGAGCATGTCGGCTTTTTCTGCATTAGTAAACCCCATCTTCCACTCACGACTTACTGCTTGAACTGCCATAAACTGACCAGAAAGTCGCAATGCAATCAATGAACAGAAAACACAATGCAAACATAACAACATCGTACCTAGCAACAAAGCAGGTTGAATGGGACAAATAATTGTCGGGGTGGAAACTTTTCAAAATAGGATTTCTCGTAAACTATTTGCACTGGAATCCTGCAACAATTCTAATTTACACTATCTTTATTCTATTGATATAACTAGGCATTGTTCCATTTAAAAAAATATATACACTTTCTCAGTATTATTAAAATTTGTTTATAGGCTAAATGGATGAGCCCCTGACTACCAATCAGTACTGTGAAAACTGCACATCAATAGCACTTTCCATTTCCGAAATATTTGCGGTTCAAGTTTTAGGTGATTCAGCCTGTATATCAGCGTGTTGCTGGAAGTGTAACTGTTACATACTTACTATTATTAAAAAATCTACCGCCAACATTTAATAAATTACACGACCACCATTGCTAACACGCCTTGTGGCTTCATGAGCATGCCATGAGCTAAAGCTTTCACAAGCTACATGGCTTCGCGTCTCTTACTTCGTAACCTTAAAATATCATGCTTAAATCCTATAGGTCCCTTGCCTGTCGAAATCTTCGACTCGCCGTATCAGACATTGGCATTTAAAAAATGGTTTAAAATCGGAACGTTGGCCTTCGCAAACCGTCCCTTTAAATCTGTCTGTTTTATGACTTTCTTGCATAAAACTGCTCAGATAGATTTATGACGGACTCCTCTCCCTTGCTCGGAAACGTTCAAGCTAAGCTTCTTGCCTTAAAATGTGAAAGTACTTGTGTATAAGTTAACATCACAGTATGCTTATTACATACTAGTATAGCTTACAATAACATAATATACAATATATCTTGATATTAAAAGATGAGAATACATTTATTAAATGCTTTATATGAGAACAGAAACTATACTGATGTTATCAATTAGAGAGGTGGGCTGTAATACTGTCTCAGCTTAAAAATTTCTATTTTTCAGTATCGTCGAAAAAAATAGTATGCAATACATATGCGTTAAGTCCTTTGCAGAAACTTGATAGTGAAAATACTTGACTTCGTGCTCGTGTTTTCAAACGTTTTCCTCGTTCTACAAAGATGCACTTACCGCAGTTGTACAATGGGCTGCAAATGCTTTCCGATGCGCCAAGGGGGTGTAGAGGAAGAGGGGGAAGAAATTTCTTCTCGACTAGTCATGCCTGGCTATAGCCAGCGTGCCGGTATCGTCTCAAAGGTCACATTTACTTCTGTGTATGCATTCAGCGACCTGACTCTAAGAAGAAAGAAGATGAAACCAAATACTTTTCTCTTTACTAGATCTATTCAAGCTAAATAAATCAACATTTTCTTTGCATAATATGTTGTTTAAAAATCAAATATTGCACTCTTTATGTGGATGCTACACAAGTTTAAGATTCAGTAATTTTCTTGAGAAACAAGGGTCGCATAATGTATATCTTGTTTTTAACGTTTGTTGCTAGTAATAAATAATAGTATTAATAACAATAGTTTCATAATTATCACCACTAGAACGTTTTCTAAGCGTGCTCCGAGGGTATTTAATACCTTGAATATAAGTTCGTTTTGCTTTTTAACTGTCATAGATATCGATCACAACGTTTAGAGCTAAGTGTGTAGTTCCATACAGTTGGCACATTCAGTTCTGATAATATTGAAGTAATGTTTTAAAAATACAGCAGCAAAAACAATATTAATGTCAAACTGTTGAAGCAGTTTGGAAACAGTTGAAGTATAACATTAAATTTTCTTCAAAAGGAGATGTATTTTGCGTTTGTTACTGAAAAACGAATAAAGATTGATTTATTTGAAACATAATTCCCCTTATATGCACACTCACAAGTGAAAAGAAGAAAAACCGTGCCAGCCGTACAGTGGACGTAGAGTAAAAACACCTATTTAGGTATTCTACGCAAAATGTTACTAGATGCGAGGAAACAACGTTTTGCGCAAAATATGCCGTTTCTATATAGCTGTTTTATTCATTTAGGATAACATATAAGCTAAATTTTCAAAATAGTGACCCGAAGTATTAATGCAGATAGGTTGATGTGCTTTTGTTGTAATTGCTTCATTCGAAAGCACTCTATTCTTAAAAACTAAATTGTTTTCAAGTTATAAATCTGAAGATGCCCCCCCCCAAAAGGCTTTGTATGGCGATTCACGTTCTGAATTCTTAAAATGCTTCTCTTCTCTAGAATGGAATGGAGTGTGTAAAGGGGGGGACTCGACCCCGATCCAGTGAATGAGGATATTGTGCTTGTGACCCTCGAGGGTGCGCTCCCGGGAGGGAGGGACAAGGTGAGAGAGACCGAGCGGCCGGAACCAGGATGACGGCACAGCAATGACAAAGTTCCTAAAATTTCCAGATTGAGATGCCCTGACAGTTGAGCAGGCAAACCGGGGACACCACCCCAAAAATAGGGTCCAACGCCCCCAAGAAGCGGTCCTTATACCCTGGGAACCAGCCGAAGACCGAGAGACGGATAAGGTTCCACAGAGAGAAACATTTTTCCGTGCCACGCCGCACCGGAATACCATAGCCGACACTTTCAATCCTGAAACAGACCTAACGGGGTTAAGGATGAATGAAATGAGGAATGGAACGATATTCGGGGCCTGAGAGAAATCATATCAGCATTCGCCTGACGACCCGGGAAAACTCTCGAAACAAAAACCGTGGGTCAGATTGGGCGGTAGCCGGGAAGCGAAGTAGGGATCTCTCGGATGCAAGTCGCACGCGTTACCGCGGCGCCACCTGGACGTAAACTGGAAGATCCGTAGTTCAAATCTCGGCTATGACATTGAATTTTTCAATCTGATTCTATTTTTCCAACCTTGTCCTACACACGGCTTGAGTGTCTTCTTGTTAATTGAGATGAAACTGCAATTACGAACTTCGTTGTAAGTATAAGAAGAATGCAGTAGCTCAAACGATAATCAGATTTTTATGTGGTGTCTTTGAAACTCCACGCTCTTTGCATTACCACGAGAATTATGATTAGGAAGAATTATAATTAAATATAGATTAAATTATTATTTTAAATTGAACAAACCAACGTGTTGCATTCACATAACTTTCTCTTCTCACCATTCTACAAATTCTTTTTTCTAAATCTCATTTTCTGTCTACTTCTTATCATCCAGATAAACTTGCAAATCAGATTTAGCGCATCTGTGTGGTGTGGGGATCTGCCTCACATTCAAGAGGTCCCGAGTTAGAATCTCGGCTAAAGTGAAATACCTGGGTAAAGCTTTTTCCAGGGTTTCCTCTTATCCTGAGAAGATGAAAGTTTGATTCTAATTTCTAGTGACCTCGGGCCCATTTGAGCATCATTTTAACCATTTCGTTCATTCACCGTCCGTAATGGCCTACCCGGTTAGACTTCAATTAAATACCCAAAGAAAAAGTTCACATTTACACGTTTCTTTGTAGTATATGTAGATAAAGCGATAGTCACATTTTCAAAAAGCATGTCACTACGTGATGCTTTGAAATTCCATGCTGTTTATATGACCGCGACGAAAACAAAACGAATAGCGACTTCTCAATTACAAAAAATATTCAAACCAATAACAAAAATATCTGGGAATTAGTTAATCTCATTATATATATAACAAACCGCGTGCTTTAACGGGGTCTGCATTTCTTTTATATCAAAACTTTATCCAGTCTTTTAAAGTTTACCAATTATACAAAAGTTATTCAGAAGGAAGAAGGCTTTAGAGGCTCTTCTTAGTCAGTTCAAAGTATATATTTCGTTTGTCATGAAAATGTTTTAAACAGTGAGTATTTTAATCAAAATCATTAGAGCCATTTTTTAGAAAATAAATTTCGAAAATTTTTCCATGTAAATGGTTGTACAGGATGGGGAAATTTTCTTGAAAATCCTTCTCACAACTTTGAAAGATGCTGAACTTAAATATCAAGTTTGGTAGTTAACCGACTTTTCGCTTTGGATTTATGTTGTTCACAGGCATATGACGGTTTTCCCCTAAAATATGATGTGTTGCATTCGCATGATTTTCTCTACTCACTCTAATTACAAAGCTTATTTTGCAACTATGTCATGTTAATGCCCATAAACCTTCATCACTTATTTTCACAATTCGTTGTAGGCATAACCAGAACATATTAAGCTAAAGCGATAGCCAAATCCCTCAAAGCTGATCGCTACGTGATAGCTTTGGATTGGTTGGCTACGGAGTGGACTCGGCACTGATCCACATAGTGGATATTGTGCCTTCACCCCACAAGGAGGCGTCTCCGGGAGGCAGGATGAGGCGAGACAGGACACCGAACGTCCGGAACCAAGAAAAACGGCAGAGCAATGGCAGGGTCCCTAAGTTTTCAGATAGAGACTCCCCGTCAGACGGACAGGCAGACCGGGGACTCCACCCAGCACAGAGGTTGTCCAACGCTCCTCAAGGAAGTTAGGATACTCCCGAGAGGCAGCCAAAAGGTGAGGGACGGGGAAAGTCACAAAAAAACACCCTTTTTCCCTGCCACACTGCACCGAAACACCATCGCCGACACTTCCAACACTGAAACAGCCCAACGGATGAAAGATGAAGGGAAATTAGAATGAAGATGAAATGGGGGTCCGGAAATCCCCGGGATGTGAGAATCCTTCCCAGCACTCGCCTGGCAACCCGGGAAAACCCCCCGAAAAAAACCTGTGGGTCAGGAAGGTCGGCCAGAGGAATCCAACCCACGACCTCCCGAATGTGAGCCACAGACGTGATAGCTTTGAAATTCCGTTCTCTTTGTATGAACACGAGAAAGAAAGAAAGAAAGAAAGAAAGAAAGAAAGAAAGAAAGAAAGAAAGAAAGAAAAACAATAGCTATTTGCAGTTGAGGGAAGTATAAAGTATTTGAAAATTTTAACTAATAACAAAGAAACTTTCAGAATAGGTAAAATATAAACGTTATTTGACAGAAAATAAAAATGTTATTTGATATAAATTTTGTGCTTTAACAGGATCTACAGTTGTTTTGCGGTAAGATTTTGTTTCTCTTTCTCTCTCTCTCTCTCTCTCTCTCTCTCTCTCTCTTACGATTTACTAATTATCAAAAGTCATTGACAATAAAGACTAATTTACAGACTATTCCAAGAAAATAAAAGATATGCATTCTATTTATCATGAACATATCTTAAACATATGTATTTTAATCAAACTCCGTTAGAGTCAGTTTTGAAAGAATAAAAAATTTCGAAAAATGTCCAATATAAAGGGTAGTTTGGAGTGGAGGATTTTCTTTAAAATCTCAGTGTCGCATTCTTGGGAGAAGTTGAACTTAAACACCAAGTTCGGGTTTTAACCAATCTTTTGCTTTTGAGTTATGCTATTCGTGGATACACACACACACAGACACACACACACACACACACACACTTGGACCATTGTCTAAAAATAAATTCATTGGATTCAGGGGTCACAAACGTGATTTCTGGTGAAATTACGACATTGAATTTTCAGATGGAACACAATACTTTCTCTACTTACTGTAGCTACGTAGTAGAGAAAGTAAAACTGCTTACTTTAGATTCAGGGGTTTAAAAACGTGAATTCCGTTGAATCTCGTTATTCAATTTTTGGGTGGAATGCAATACTTTCTCTACTTACTGTAACTACGTAATAGAGAAAGTAAAAATGTTTTCTTTGGATCCAGGGAGTCTCAAAACGTGTATATCCCGTGAATCTCGTTATTCAGTTTTTGGGTGAAATACAACACTTTCTCTACCTCCTGTGGCTACGTAGTAGAGAAAGTAAAAATGGTTTCTTTGGATTCAGTGGGTCTCAAAAAGTGTATTTCCGGTGAATCTCGTTTTTTAATTTTTGGGTGGAATACAACACTTTCCCTATTTATTATAGGTAAATAGTAGAGACAGTCAAAATATGAGTTGTGGAATAGATAAGCGGCTGGTTATCATTACGACATCTTGGATGCAACCAAATAGGGAAAAGTGTAACTTAGATTGTAACTTTAAATAATTTCTGGCCCTAATTGTTGTCACGATGCACGGAAAAATCATACTTCATAAGGACATTATGAAAATAAAGAACATATGTTAGTTAATAATGGGTAGAGAAAGCAGTAAATATATAAAAAACCAAACCATTTTGTTTTAACACTTGCATGTTATACAATAATATGATGCCTCTAATTCCTAAAAATTAATTTGTATAGTGTTTATGTCGGTGTGTTGTAATGTTATTGCTGTTTTCTTTTCACAGTTAATACATTCTTACAGCCAAGTCTGAGGGAAATGTGTTGGAATGATATTTTGTTTAGCCTGTTACGTTTCTTAACCTTCCTTGTAGAGCGGGTATCAACTAAGATACCTGGAATAACCTCTCGATAAGCACCCCGCTTGCCCCGCTCCCGGTGCAACGGAAAACATTTGGAGCCGTCTGTACCTATCGCAAAATACTATTTTAAAGCTTCTCACATAAAAAAGGACTGAAATTATGTCAATATTTTCCAAAATTTTCGCCTAGATGATTCGGTGACATGAGTTTTGGATGGCGAGGAACTGACTGCCCATCATTTGTATCGAAATATCTCTTGTTTGTACCCTATTTTACCTCGCTCTCACTTTATTTACTGGACACTGATTTCGTTTACGAAGGCTCAGAATCGTCGATATAATCCGCTGGCTTACAGCATGAATCGTTTACAAAATGGAAAACTCATTGGCGGTTGCGAGGCAGGTCGCGTTCGGGGCACAAGCACTGCATGATGATGGGATGCTGTTTCAAAAGTGCCAAAGCCACGCCCTCTCTCACCACTGTGAAGTCCAGGGCTCGGCTTGATTCGGAGCCCACCGCTTCAAATCGCCAAGTGACGACCCCCCTCGCAGCGTGACATTTCGTCACGGATATTGAGTTACGTTCTTCCCGCGTCTAATTACATGAAATGGCTTCGGGCTGCGAGGTAGGGCGCGCGCGCTCGTGGGTTAATGCGCTTAGAAAGGGTTCAGCTAGGTTCCACATTGCAAACACTGACTTAATACGGACTCTCATTAAACAAATGTAACAAAGAGCTTCGGCACAAAGAGAAAACAAAATAAATTTGTAGTTCAAAAGTGCAGTCGCATGTCAAGCTTTTCGCCGATGGAGTTACGTTAGCATTTTCGCTCGTAAAATATTAAAGCTCTGTTGGTTAACATTTTCAGGAAGTGTACTAATTTTTCCTGTTTTCTGTTTCCCTTTTTCTCTTCAAATGTTAGTTTATGCACATTCCGATCGATATTTCCTGCAAAACCACAAATTTGTTCTAAGCATTTTTTACTCTAGATACAGTAATGCTCTTGATTAAGAACACAAAACTTTGAACAGTTGAAACCAATATTAATGGATATCTCAGAAATGGCTTATGCCACAAAATAAGTTATTTGGAATAAATACTGTGTTTTAAAGAGATTTACATTCTTTGTGTGGTACCTTTTTGACTATCTCTTATGTTTTACTCGTTATACAAAATTGTGTAAAATTCCTTTCGAATAAAGGGGAATTCACAGACTATTTCCATAAAATTCAAGGTATACATTCTATTTGCCATGTAATTGCATTCAACATTTAATATTTTAATAAAAATCATTAGCCATTTTTGAGAAAATTAAAAATATCGATTTTTTCAAACTACTCTTTGGAGTGGGGGATTTTCTCCAAAATCTGCTTGACGCATCTTTGCAAGATACTGAACTTAAGCACCAAGTTTGGTAGTTATCCGACTTTTCGTTTTTAGGTTATGATGTTCACACTCTTACACAGATAGACACACACGAACCTTTTTCTATAAATGCTTTTGTGTGGTTCAGGGGGCCTCAAACATGTATTTCAGGTGAAGTTTCACATCGAATTTTGGGTACAATATAATGCTTTTCTACTTACTGTAAGTACGCAGTAGAAAATGTAAAAATAAAAAATACGTTACAAACTGAAATTATTCATCTTCGGTAGCATCAATTGAATGTATGATTTAATTGCAAAAATTGAATTTAATGTATGCCCCCTAATTTTACTATGTCTGTTCTGGCGCAAATTGTTTGATTAATTGAACTACGAGAACTGCCAAATTTCAAAGTTTTTAATACATAATTTCATTGCATCGGCAGTGCGCAGTTCTAATGTCTTTATGTTGCATTTCCCTTACTATAGGCATATCCCCTCTTCCTCCCGTAACACTGCCACTGAGTTCTATCAACTAATAAGTCATAAGGTAGTCTCGGTGCAAAATTACCGGTCTTTCACGCCAAATATAGAATGGGACGCTAAGGACCATAGAAGTTAAAGAGCGGTCAGAAATAGAACTCAATTTTAATTTCATATGTGAGAAAAAGGCCAAAAATTGCCAAAATTCATAAATATGGCTCGTGTTATTAATTACCTCTATCTACTACTGTAATAATCCTTGATGCTTTAGCTCGTAGCTACTAGGCAACAAAACCTATACTTTGTATTCTAACAAAACACGCTGTCATAGCATAAAATACAGGTTCAACAGAACGTTAATTAGACACTTTAAAAATGCCACTAATTTTCCAAATTTACTGATTTCAATATTATCATTAATCAAAACAGTTGATCTTACCACGGAATATTCACTCCAAAGACTCGAAGCTATAATACTTTTCGACTGTTCGTAAAAATACGCCAACAAAGAATCTTCATTTACTTCTGCTTCATTACCCACACACCAGTCCTTGAATTTCGCATAACTACATAAATAAACTTTCCTTGACTTTTCTGGAAGATATGAATTGTTGCATCTTGGATTGTTTTTAAAAATTTTCCTGATGAACATTAAAAAATCACTTTCTTCGCTCATTTTTACTTTAAATTCTGAGCTCCAGGGCCTTCTGACCCGGAAGGTAAAGTACCTGGTAAGGGTCCCATCCACAGGATAACGTGGGGATAGACTGAGTTCCTAAGCCGTAGTGAAGGCAATCATCCTAGGAGAAGATGACTCCAAAATCAAACTCCTGGTCCCCAGGCTGGGAGTTATGCAGTAAGCCGGTACCCTACTCACATAAAAAACTCATAAACTCCAAAATAATAGCTGGAAAGATCCAACTAAATGATTCAACAATGTACTTCCTGCTATTTGCAGATAATCAGTTAATTCTGGCCCAAGAATATGAAGATGTAGAATATCTTGCAAGGAAATTGATTCATGAACACAACAAATGGTGCCTAAAAGTAAATATGGATAAATCCAAATATATGGCCATTGGAGATGTTCATCAAGATTTGGTACTGGAAGTTGAAATGGGGATAACTAAACACATCGGGGAACATAAATACATAAAAGATACAAAAAGGTTGGGAAACAAGAAAAAGAAATACGATCAAAGATAAACTCAGGAAAGTATGCTATATCTACTTTGAACGGTATATTATGGGATAAGCAGGTCTCAAAAGAAACTAAAGCTACAAGATTTAAAACACCAGGGGTATTATAACCTATGGCTGCGACGTGTTGACTCTGAACTATCAGTTAAAAAGAAAATTATTGTCAACAGAAATGGGTTATATTGGGGGAGATCTGCTACAATATCTAAAAGAGAAAAAATTAGAAATGAGATTATAAAAGAAAATATGAATGTTCAACATGCAATTGTAGATTTTATTCAACAGAAACAATTAGAATAGTATGGGCATGCTAAAAGAATGGAACATGAAAACTTACCCAAAAGAATAATGGAGTGGACGCCACCAGGAAGGAGGAGAAAAAGAAGACCGCATAATACGTCGGTTCAAGGAATTAGAGGATCAATTGTGGATTGCGAAATTGAAGATTTATGGTCCAATAGGCAAGAATGGAGGAAACTGATAAGAAAATGTTAAAAATTGTAGTCTTAGTAGCCGGAAATGGACTGCCATTTCTTGGCAGTGGAAATGGACGGAATAAGACGCAGTGCTAGAGTATCAAAGAAGGAAAGAAGGAGATATGAAGAGGTGAGACAGATGATGGATATGGAGGAAACAGTGGTGGAGAGAATTGAAATGGTATGGACATGTGAAAAGAATGGAGGATGATCGGTGGCCTAAAACCTTCTTAGAATGGTCACCTCGTGGAAGAAAGCGAGGAAGACCAAGAGCAACCTGGAGAGGACAGATTCGAAGAATGGCGAATGCGAATACAGGGCAACTGCTAAAGAGTGGAGAAGCCCTTAAAAGTAAAAACAAGTGAGTAGCTGGAAAAAGGTTTGTGCATTGTGAAAACGGATGTGTGTGTGTGTGTGTGTGTGTGTGTGTGTGTGTGTGTGTGTGTGTGTGTTTACTCGCAAACACGCTCAAGGTCTTGCCATCACGCTGCCATCCGATCAGTACTGCTTGTGTAAAACGTGGTGACAGTCTTCCACTCCTGAAGCATAGATGCGCCGTAGCACCGACAAGGCCACTTAGATAATGAGAGTGGTAGGGGTCAGTGTTCCACCTGCTCTGAGTGTGGTATTGTAAGCTTACACAGTTGTTTACAACGCCTTCTGTATGAGACTGCCTTCGAGCGCTGATATCATTTCTAAACTATATTCACTCTTAGATTGATCCGCGGCAAAACAAACCCACGTAGTCAGTGCACCGTGGTGCAACACAATAGCAATGCGCCCAGGAAAGTAGTCCCATGCTAATCTCTGAATTTTAGAATGAATTTATCCTTAAATAGTATAATATTCTATACAAATACCTAAGGTTTGATTTATACCGTAAAATAGAGCTACAAGTCCCATGACGCAATTCGTATGAGTCAGCTGACATCCGGGTAGGCGCAGAATATTGTTTACAGCCAGAAACAAGCAGTTGTGTTTAGTATCATGGTGGACTGTGAATTTGCTCTTGTGTTTTCGTCGAATTACGTAAAGCATTAGCCGCGCAAACCATTGACTAGTGGTGATAAAACAATGTAAGTTATGAGAAATATCCAACACTTTCCGCGAAAGAAATGGTGAAATTAACTTCTGAGTTCACTGGTGTTTCGAGTACAAGTATAAACAGTGCATCACCTTTAACCCTTAACAGAATATGCTAGTCACCGTTTCAGTTGTCGAAATAAGGACTCTGTTCTTTTTTGCACTACGTGCCGCTTGTACTCGCCACATGGTCTGAAAGTGTGACAGTATTTCTAGTGCGAATGACGGAAGGATACATTATAGCGGTGCACTGTTCACCTTGGGTTTGTTTTGACGCGGATCAACCTAAGAGTGAATACAGAGTAGTACCTTGTTCCCCCACCACTTCTCCTGTCTTGCGCATATGGAGTGTCACGACGTTTTTAATTACACACAATTAAAAGGGCCACATCTTTTTGTAAAAACTCAAAAGTTTTGAAATTATGGTGTGATCCACCAAAAATAGACGTATGCAACTTGACTATAATGGTGATTAAAACGCTCGTATGAAAACTATAAAACTCGCGTCTTAATTACTACCATATAGTCTTGTTGCATAATATACCGTTATAGCACAATGGTCCGAAACCGTTCACTACCCGTTTTCTCTTCAGTGGAGAATCCCCACCAGGCTCATCCTTCTGTTAAAGAGAAAGACAGCTTAGACTGTGCGTGTTTTGCGAATTTGCCGTTAAGCTGAGTACGGGGAAACAGCAGATATTTTAGCGTGATACCTTGCAGTTAAACTGGCTTTACTTAATATTATTATACTAAAGGCTTACTGAGAGAAACGAAAACATTCTGTACATAAAAAAAGACGGGTTACCACAATTTATTTCCGTTTTACAGCTTATCTTATTATCATTTCCGGAATTGCGAAAATCATTGAATAAAGTAGTCGACTTTCTCTGTAGAGAGTTGCCGTGGAACACCATTTTTTTGGGAGCTTAGCGCATTATCTAGTTAAGAAACCGGCAGTTGATTCTGCATATAAAACATGTATACAGTGTGAAACTGAAATCGATTGAATCCGCTTCTACGAGGGTCGTTTCTAAGTAAGAACCGTTTTTATAGCATACGAAATATTTTATTTATGAATATAACTTTTATAGGAAATGAAAATATGAATAGGATTTTACTTTTCTACATAGTCACCATTTATGTCTAAACACTTGTTCAGTCTTGGCACCAGCCTTTGGATACCGTCGTCACAGAACTCTGCCGCCAGTCCATTTTGCCCAATTTTTTTTGCATTGAAGTTTGCCAGTAACAATTGCATAAATTACTGACCTTGAAACTTGAGGGAAATGTTGATGAAGCTCATCAATAGTGAAGCGCCTGTTTTCACGAATCTTCTCATCAACTTTTCGTGTCAACTCTTCACTGACGACAGTAGGCCGTCCAGATCGATCCTCATCATGAACGTTCGTACTTCCTTCATCAAACAGTCTTCACCACTTACGCACATCTCCATCATTCACCACACCTTCCTTATACACTGCAATTGTTACTGACAAACTTGAATACAAAAACTGTATTAAAATAAAAATAAGAATAGAGAAATCAAACAAGGCTGATATTTTCATTTCCTATAAAAGTTATAGTCAACAATAAAATATTGGTCAACAATAAAATATTTCGTGTACTATGACAAAACGGTTCTTACTTAAAAAACGACCTTGTATATTGAGTACGACATGTAAAGAAAGATTCACCTGAAATTTGATTCGATTTCCAAACCTGCTGGAAAGTAGGATCGAACAGAATACAGGACGGATTGTTTTCATTTAAACGCGGTTCATACTATCACGCAGGGGCTATGGCCCAAGGTTATCGGAAGGTCGGTGCCGGGCGATCAGAGTAAACAAGATAACTGCCGATCGCCAGCGTTAACACGGGGGCGCTATCGGCAGATAACTAGGACCTTCTGGAAGCCTCTTCTCCCCCTTCCTCCAGGAAGTGTGTCGAAATAGTTCTGGAACGTTCGAGAACCTTGTGGAAAGATTCCACTGCCTATATGAGCGAGCGTTCTCGCAAGAGCAGTCAGTGGGAGTCGAGTGTGAGTACAGTTGTTGTGTCAGTCAGTTAGCGATTGCGTCTCTGGTGCGACATCAAGGGCAATTCTCCGAGTGAGTTGTTGACGGCTGCTGTGACGTGCAGCGGGTGCTACTGGGGAGCGACGGGTTGTGGATGTCTTGTGATCGACTCCCGGGTGAAGTGAAAGTCTGGCGTGAAGAGGCTACGTCACAAAGGAACTGAAGGGAAGGAGAATTGAACTAGTTCACCTTCGTGAACTGATAATGTGAACGAAGTGAACTGCCAGTGAAGTTGAACTAGATAAGAATTTAGAACAGCAACAGTGAGAACTGAGTGAAGTGACAGCTGAAAAACTGGACAAAGTCACAATGCTCTATATTATTAAAACCTCTTAGCTGTTGACTTATAAATACACATTCTTTTTTTTCCCGGGAATTACATAACTTAGTCTTCCAGAATATGCTACGAGTTTCTAAATTTAAATAGTTTAGTTATCGAATTAAGGTTCTTGTGCATGGTATAAAGGCTGTAATTCAAATCGATCTCGATTTGCATTAATGTAAACGTGGATCGCACTGAGTACGAAATGAACTAAAACGTATATCACTACGCAATATAATGCTAGTAAGTGATACTAACCGTACCATGCTGGATGGCTCAGACGATAACGTCTGTGGCCCGCACTCAGGAGGTCCCGAGCTCGATCCCGGCGACCGCCCTCTCTGACTCATGGATTTTTTCGGTGGTTTTCCCGGGTGTAAGGCGAATGCTGGAGCGGTTTCTTTCATCCCCGAATTTCCTCTAACTCCATTTGATCTGTTTCAGGTTTGGAAGTGTCGGTGATGGTGTTTCGGTGCAGCGTGGCAGGGAAAAGGATGCTCGCTGTGAACTTTCTCTATCCCTCGACCTTCAGCTATTTGCCTGGGTATAAGGACCGCCCCTTCGGGGAAGTTGGACTCTGTCTGGGGGCGGGGTGTTCGGTCTGCCTGTTCGACTGCCGAAGCGTTTCGATCTGGTATTTGTGGAGACCCTGTCATTGCTGTGGCGCCACTCCTGGTTCGGTCGCCCTGTGTCTTCTTTCACCTCATCCCTCCCTCCCGGGGGCGCCCCCTCATGAGATGTCGATGCAATATCCTCATTCCTGAATCGGTGCCGAATCCTTTCCGCTTCACAATCCAATTCCAATGCTTACCATAATTCATACTGTCTTCAAGTTTCGTACCCAAAATGAAGGAATCTTCGAAGACATTGAAATAATATACTTCCAAGTTTTCTATACTAATGCATACTTGCCAACTCTTGCGGTTTTCCCGTAAAATGTACAGGAACGGAGGCCATTTTATGACTTTATGAACAAATGAAGGCTATTTACGGCTTTGTGGGCAGATTTAAAATGTTATAGATTTTCATTATGTGCATGACAGAGTATTAAATTCTATTGCATGAAGTATTATATTTTGTTGATGATAATGTAAGGCTTTCGCTAACTTTAAAATTACGGCCCGAATCTGCCGCGTTAATTGGTATACATACAGTACTATGATAGGCCTAATCTTATATGTGCGTCTATCCTTCATTACCATCACGTCCGCTTTCACTGGGCTGCAACAATACGCATAGCGTGCGGACTTCGTTTTGCTGGATTTAAAATTTGATTGCACCACCAGTGAATCTCTATTGATAACCAGCAGTAACCGATGAGCAGTAAATGGGCACGGACATTCATTAATGAGCGATGTAAATTATTTGTCTTGTTCGCGTTCTATGTCTGCGGGTTATAAGTCTACCATTTTTGTGAGTTTTTGTTTATAGTTAATGTTATGAAGCATAAAATATGAGCTGGAAATCTGGGTAGCCTAGGAAGTGACATTGTTTGCTGCCGTTTAATGTGCGTTTAATCTGTGGTGGAAGAATTTAAGCATTTGTGACAGAAAGAAGCAGTACCTACTACAAAGTCTCAAAGATTCTTTTAAAAAAAAATTTATTTTGAAATCAGCTAGGGGATCAAAGTTTGCATTCTGATCACTTCATTGTAAGTACGAGAAGATGTTAGTGTTAAGAAGCGGAAACCTCCGGCAGGAAGGAATGAGGCGAGAGAGTAGGAAGGGCTCCGCAGTGGGGTCTCTGGCGTTTCCAGAAGAGTGCTCCCCGACGCCCCTTCAATGCTCCCATCTTTCCAAAAGAGCACACGAAGGAGTTCGGGGAGAGGGTTCCATGCCGGGGGAGTAACAGTTCTCTTCTCAAAGGACATACACCGCATGCGCCACACACGACCGACCACCGTGCCAGGCCCTGCAACTTCTGAAAAAATGAAATAAGCGGAAATGAGGGACAGGAAAGTATAGTAGTATGAAATACACTCCAGCACTCGCCTGCCAACTCGGAAAAGTTACGAAAAACTAAAGTCAAGGTGGCCGGTCCAACGGGAATTAAACCCTACACTCCCAAATTCGAGCCTCGGATGCTTCCGCCTGTGCCATCCCGCTCAGTGGGGAAGATAATAAATGCACAATATCAGCTTGTATTCCTGGGTCGGATGGAATGTTAAAATAGGATAAAATAGCATCAGTTATGCAGGTTATTTAACTATTCCTCACAGCAACGTTGTGTGTGAACGTGTTTTCATTCTTGTGAAAAAGAATAGAACCGACATAAGGTCGCTGACGTCTAATAATACATTGGAATTAATTTCTCAATCAAAATACATCAGCACCTGTATGCTATGAACAGTTTGAGGAAAGGCTTTGTGACAAGAGCCAATAAAGCTATAAAGTCTTAACGGGTTCTGCACTACTATCGTAGCCTTAAACATATTCTGTTTGCCATGATGTAGGATGATATCGGCAAGTAACGCTTCGGATTAATAGTTTAGTTAATTCCTGGAATTGTGCTGTCTTAACGAAATAGCCCACAATCTGCAGCATGAACATGTTCTAGTTGTCTTCCGCTTGAAAAAAAAATTAGTGAATATGTTTTGTCGCGGTAATCAGCTCGTGTTGTGTTATCTTGTTTGCTGGGCGCCTGTTATTATTGTATTATTTTAAAATTTGGGTTCTTTGTCCTCCGGCTAGCTATTATTACTCAGTCAAGCAAGTGTCTCTGAGCAGCGCGTGTAAACGGAAAGGAGTTGTTACTAAAAGATAACACTGATAAAATAATTTGTTTCTACACTTTTATTGCCGTCACACTTAATTAATAATTCACATATTTAATCTTTATACACGCCTGACTGAAACTGTTATATTTCCGAATGTAATTACTGTCGTATTAGTTGCCGCGTACTTCACATTTTGTAACTAACTTTACGACGCGAGAGATTCTTCCAAACTGTATGATGTGCACCTCACGAGAGATTCCTTAGAACTGCGCGACACATGCTTATGGCTCGAGAATATATACTCCTTCACCCCGAATTGCCTAAACATTATAATAGAGCTGCTATTGGTTACCAAATCGCGCCAACATTAGCGTCTGTTTTGTCAGCCAATCACTACTACTAACATATATGCTCTAGGGAAAATATTCCCTCCATTTCTAAAGAAAGGCACGCTACCCTGACGTCATTTGTTTGTATCTTCTCAGTGATACACAACTCGCCCCCTCGTTTTATTGTTACCCACTTCCATTGTCAGTTTCAGTGAGGCCGTGTAAACTTATTTCCTAACAATGCTTATGGCTAATAAACATCTAAAATCCTGTACATACAATAATATTAATTTACACTACAATCACTCTGGCATTCACAGTATTTTATGATATAAAATACTGCCTCAGTTTTATTCTTGTTTCATTGTTGTAGCTCATATTACATGTAATGTTTGTACACTTACTGCACTGAGAAATGTTAGACATTCTTAAATGCATGTCATCTAAAGATTATTACGCTTTGCTGGGCAAGTAAAGGTTTTGTTGGCTTCAATTTTAGGAAATTATCTAGTATGAATGCTATAAGGAAAGAAAATGTGTGTGTTTATACTTCAGAAATCATTTAACATTTTTGATAATTCTTCACCACTGAAAAGTGCTGTTCTTCCGGGGGATATAGAATATAAAATGCCAGAGAATATTTTTGGCACTTAATGGCATGTAGTTTAAATTGGGGGCTCCCGGCACTTTTTGCGTTTATATGGGAGAGATAGGGAAACCGAGGGTAGATGCTAGGTTGGGAGAGCGTTCAGGCAGGAAATGCGTTTATATGGGAGAGATAGCAAAAATGAGGATAGTGACTACGTAGAGCTAGCGCTGAAGGAGGGGAATACACTTTATACAGCTGATTACCCTGTGAACCATATATGCCACCCCACTCAGAACAAAAAGGTGTTGGGAAAATTTAAAAATGAGGCTAATGACAAAATCATCCTACGCTTTGTCAGACTGCGACCTAAGATGTATGCACGAGATATACAAGGTTCAATGATAAAAAGATTAAAGGCATAAATCGTAGTGCTATTAAGCAGTGCATTACATTTGACAGCTATATAGACTATCTTAAAACCCGAGAAATAATAAGAACGCCCATGAATCTGATCATGTCACGAGAGCATGCTGTCACCTCAGTGCAAGTGAATAAAATCACATTGACTCCTTTTGATGATAAAAGAGTTATTGTCGAGGATGGAATAACTACATATCCATATGGACATCACAGTATTGCAAACAGTGCTTTAAAGTATATATCCTGGATCTCAAGATGAAGATTCTCTCCGCGAGTCTACAATATAAAAAAATGGAGCTGTGTATACACCTAGCAGACACCTGGTGAAGAAAGGAGACGACGAATAAGAAGATGGAAGGGATGGCGTTAACCCTGACATTAGGAACAAATTTTAGTGCTAGTCTCAAGCTAGATAAAGGGGAAAGAGGTCTACCCTTACAATCCTTATTTAATGAAACAATGACTAACCGATAAAGCTGTTACACTTAGACAAAACAAATGTAGTCATATCAAACAATAAAGCTGAATAAAAGGTTATAGTATCTCCTCAACCATGCAAATGAGTTAGTTTATACTACTTCTGTATACCGAAGCTGTAACCCCATACACAGTTTAGCCCTCTCCGTCTCACACGCTAAGTGTTTAACATATAAAAGTTTGAGAGTTAGAAAAAGTATATGAAAGTATTGTAACAGTGGATAAGAAATGTTTATAAAGAATTGAAAATTACTCTATAAGTTAGCATAAATACCTTTGATGCTACCTGAATCACCTGAAATTACCTTGAATAGCTGTGATACAAATCGCTGATCGAACTTATCACGAACACCTGTGATACCACTGTGATTACCCCAAATGCCAAAAATACTAGCTGAATTATCTATGAAATCATCCGGAATTATGCTACATCCAACTCCTGAAATCTGTGTGCCTATGATACCACCTGAATTATCCTAAATACCTACGATATTACCTGAACTAGCTGTGAAATACGAAACTATGCTATACCCAGCCCCTGGAATCTGTCTACCTGTAATATATTCTAAATTACCCAAAATACCTTCGGTACTACCTGGACTAGCTGTGAAATAATACGGAACTAAACACACCCGAACCATGGAATGTGCCCTCCTGTGATACTAACTGAATTAGCCTAAATACCTACAATACTACCTGAATTACCTGTGAAATCATACGGAATTATACGCACCCGAACCATGGAATCTGCCCTCCTGTGATACTAACTGAATTAGCCTAAATACCTACGATACTACCTGAATTACCTGTGAAATCATACGGAATTATACGCACCCGAACCATGGAATCTGCCCTCCTGTGATACTAACTGAATTAGCCTAGATACCTACAATACTACCTGAATTACCTGTGAAATCATACAGAATTATACACACCCGAACCATGGAATCTGCCCTCCTGTGATACTAGCTGAATTAGCCTAAATACCTACAATACTACCTGAATTACCGTGAAATCATACGGAATTATACGCACCCGAACCATGGAATCTGCCCTCCTGTGATACTAACTGAATTAGCCTAAATACCTACGATACTACCTGAATTACCTGTGAAATCAGACAGAATTATACACACCCGAACCATGGAATCTGCCCTCCTGTGATACTAGCTGAATTAGCCTAAATACCTACAATACTACCTGAATTATCTGTGAAATCATACGGAGCTATACACACCCAAACCATGGAATCTATCCTCCTGCTGAATGCTGGATGGTGCTCTCCTGGAGAAGACTGGACATTGTACATGTAGCAACACTAGCCTCCCTAGAGTCTATCATCGTCTTCCCTACTTCTCAAATATAAACGCATTTACCCTCCTTCAACTCTCTCCTAGCATAGGATCTCCCTCCGCTTTCCCCGTCTCTCCCATATAAACGCATACTCTATCATTCAACCCTTCCTAGCTTAGCACTTCTCCTCGGTTTCCTATCTCTCTCAAATAAAAAATACTATACCTTTAACACCTACATAGCCTAGCGTCTCCCCACGATTTCCATGTCTTTCCCATATAAACGCATACTCTACTCCTCAACCTCCGTCTAGCGTTCCACCTCTCCGCGTATTCCCTACCTCTCTCAAATAAAGTACATTCCCCTTCTTCAGCCTCTTGTCTAGCCTAGCTTCTCTCCCCGTTTTCTATATCTTTCTCATACAAACGCATACTCTACTCCTCAATCTCTGTCTAACCTTGCACCTCTCTGCGTATTTCCTGCCTCTATCATATAAAGTGTAATCCCCTCCTTCAGCCCTAGTTCCACGTAGTCACTCTCTTCATTTTCCCTACCTCTCCCATATAAACGCATTTGCTTCTTGAACGCTCTTCCAACATAGCATCTCCCCTGGTTTTCCCTATCTCTCCCATATAAACGCAAAAAGTGTGCTAGTACCCCCTATCTAAGCTACCATGGCAGATTTTAATAACTTTCAATCTAAAATGGGGAGGTTAAATTTTTTAAAATTGCTTTACTGTGAGGTTGAGTTGTAACGGCTTATCGAGAAGTCGCTCCTCATCTGTCGTGTAACCAAGATTCCCCTACAGAAGGAAATTCCTGTTGTAGCACTGGCTGCCGCGAGCGTATGGTTATAATGTCCCGCTAGTTAAGAGCTCTGTTAGGTAATGTAGATAAATAATACACTATGTGATCAAAAGTATCCGGACACCCCACAAACATACTTTTTCATCTTAGGTGCATTATGCTGCCACCTACTGCCTGGTACAGACGGCTCCAAATGTTTCCCGTTGCACCGGTAGCGGGGCAAGAGGGGTGCTTATCGAGAAGTTATTCCAGGCTTCTTAGCTAATAAGCGCTCTGCAAGGAAGGTTAAGAAGTGTAACAGGCTAAACAAAATATCATTCCAACACATGTCCCTTAGACTTGGCTGTAAGAATGTAATAACTGTGAAAAGAAAACAGCAATAACATTACCACACAGCGACATAAGCAGTTTACAAATTAATTTTTAGGAATTAGAGCCATCGTATTATTGCATAACAAGCAAGTGTTAAAACACAATTGTTCGGTGTTCAATGTTTACTGCTTTCTCTACCCATTATCAGCTATCACATGTTCGTTATTTTCATAATGTCCTTATGAAGTATGGTTTTTCTGTGCATCGTGACAACAATTTAGGCCAGAAATTATTTAAAGTTACAGTCTAAGTTACACTTTTCCCAATTTGGTTGCATGCAAGATGCAGTAACGACAACCAGCCGCTTATGTATTTCACAACTCATCTTTTTACTGTCTTTACTATTTACCTATAATAAGTAGGGAAAGTGTTGCACTCCATCCAAAAATTAAAAAAACGAGATTCGCCGGAAATACACTTTTTGAGACGCACTGAATCCAAAGAAAGCATTTTTACTTTTCCTACTACGCACTTACAGTAAGCAGAGGAAGTAATGTATTCCACCCAAAAATTCAATAACAAGATTCACCGGGAACACACGTTTTGAGCCCCATTGAATACAAACAAAGCATTTTTACTTTCCCTACTACGCACTTATAGTAAGTAGAGGAATTATTGTATTCCACCCAAAAATTTAATAACGGGATTAATACTCGGAACGGAAATACTCGTTTTCAGACTCCCTGAAACCAAACAAAGCATTTTTACTTTCCCTACTACGCACTTACAGTAAGTAGAGGAATTATTGTATTCCACCCAAAAATTTAATAACGGGATTTACTGGAAATGCACGCTTTGAGACTCCCTAAATCCAAAGAGAGCATTTTCACTTTCTCTACTACGTATACAGAAGTAGAGAAAGTATTGTATTCCACCCAAAAATTCAATAAAGAGATTCACCGGAAATACATGTTTTGAGACCCCCGAATCCAAAGAAAGCATTTTTAATTTCTCTACTCGTAGTTAAACGAGGTAGAGAAAGTATTGTGTTCCACCCAAAAATTCAACGATATTCACCGGAAATACTCGTTTTGAGACTCCGTGAATCCAAACAAAGCATTTTTACTCGCTCCACTTATTGTAACTACGTAGTAGAGAAAGTAGTGTATTCCACACAAAAATTTAATAATGGGATTTACCGGAAATGCACGCTTTGAGACTCCCTGAATCCAAAGAGAGCATTTTCACTTTCTCTACTACGTATACAGAAGTAGAGAAAGTACTGTATTCCACCCAAAAATTCAACGATATTCACCGGAAATACTCGTTTTGAGACTCCCTGAATCCAAAGAAAGCATTTTTACTTTCTCTACTACGTAGTTACAGTAAGTAGAGCAAGTATTGTATTCCACCCAAAAATTAAATAACGAGATTAATACTCGGAACGGTAATACTTGTTTTCAGACTCCCTGAAATCAAACAAAGCACTTTTACTTTCTCTACTACGTAGTTACAGCAAGTAGAGCAAGTACTGTGTTCCACCCAAAAATTGAATGAGATTCACCGGATATACACGTTTTGAGACCCCCCGAATTCAAACAAATCACTTTTAATTTCTCTACTCGTAGTTAAACGAGGTAGAGAAAGTATTGTGTTCCACACAAAAATTCAACGATATTCACCGGAAATACTCGTTTTGAGACTCCGTGAATCCAAACAAAGCATTTTTACTCGCTCCACTTATTGTAACTACGTAGTAGAGAAAGTAGTGTATTCCACCCAAAAATTTAATAATGGGATTTACCGGAAATGCACGCTTTGAGACTCCCTGAATCCAAAGAGAGCATTTTCACTTTCTCTACTACGTATACAGAAGTAGAGAAAGTACTGTATTCCACCCAAAAATTCAACGATATTCACCGGAAATACTCGTTTTGAGACTCCCTGAATCCAAAGAAAGCATTTTTACTTTCTCTACTACGTAGTTACAGTAAGTAGAGCAAGTATTGTATTCCACTCAAAAATTAAATAACGAGATTAATACTCGGAACGGTAATACTTGTTTTCAGACTCCCTGAAACCAAACAAAGCACTTTTACTTTCTCTACTACGTAGTTACAGCAAGTAGAGCAAGTACTGTGTTCCACCCAAAAATTGAATGAGATTCACCGGATATACACGTTTTGAGACCCCCCGAATTCAAACAAATCACTTTTAATTTCTCTACTACGTAGCTACAGGAGGTAGAGAAAGTATTGTTACCCACCTAAAAACTGAATAACGAGATTCATCGGATATACACGTTTTGAGATTTCCTGAATCCAAAGAAAGTATTTTTACTTTCTCTACTACGTGGTTACAGTTAAGTAGAGAAAGTATTGCATTCCACCCACAAATTGAATAACGAGATTCAACGGAAATACGCGTTTTGAGACCTCTGAATCCAAAGTAAGCATTTTTACTTTCTCTATACGTAGCTACAGTAAGTAGAGAATGTATTGTGTTCCATCTGAAAATTCAATGTCGTAATTTCACCAGAAATCACGTTTATAACCCCTGAATCCAATGAATTTATTTTTAGAAAATGGTCCAAGTGTGTGTGTGTGTGTGTGTGTGTGTGTGTGTTTGTCCACGAATAGCATAACTCAAAAGCAAAAGTTTGGATAAAAACCGAACTTGGTGTTTAAGTTCAACTTCTTCCAAGAATGCGACACTGAGATTATAAAGAAAATCCTCCAATCCTAACTAACCTTTACATTGGACATTTTTCGAAATGTTTATTCTTTCAAAAATGACTAAGGATTTTGATTAAAATACATATGTTTAAGCTATTTTCATGATAAATAGAATGCATGTTTTATTTTCTAGGAATAGTCTGAAAATTAGTCTTTATTGTCAATGACTTTTGACAATTAGTAAGTCGTAAGAGAGAGAGAGAGAGAGAGAGACAGAGACAGAGAGAGAGAAAGAGAAACAAAATCTTACCGCAAAACAACTGTAGATCCTGTTAAAGCACAAAATTTAATTCAAATAACATTTTTTTATGTCAAATAACTTTTATATTTTACCTATTCTGAAAGTTTCTTTGTTATTAGTTTGAATTTTCAAATACTTTATACTTCTCTCAACTGCAAATAGCTATTGTTTTCTCTCTCTTTCTTTCTCTCTCTCTCTCTCTCTCTCTCTCTCGCTTGTGTTCATACAAAGAGAAAAGAATTTCAAAGCTATCACGTCTGTGGCTCACATTGGGAAGTCCTGGGTTGGATTCCTCTGGCCGACCTTCCTGACCCATAGGTTTTTTCGGGGGGCTTTCTCGGGTCGCCAGGCGAGTGCTAGTAAGGATTCTCACATCCCCGAATTTCCGGACCTCCATTTCATCTCCATTCTTATTTTCCTTCATCTTTCATCGGTTGGTCTGTTTCAGGGTTGGAAGTGTCGTCGATGGTGTTTCGGTGCAGTGTGGCAGGGAAAAATAATGTTTTTTGTGACTTTCTCCGTCCCTCAGCTTTCGGCTGGCTGTCGGGAGTATCCTAACTTCCTTGTGGAGCGTTGGACACCCTCTGTGCTAGGTGGAGTCCCCGGTCTGCCTGTCCGTCTGACGGAGAGTCACTATCTGAAAACTTAGGGACCCTACCATTCCTGTGCCGTTTTTCCTGGTTCTGGACGCCCGGTGTGTTGTCTCGCCTCATTCTGCCTCCTGGAGACGCCGCCTTGTGGGGAGTATGCACAATATCATGGGATCAGTGCCGAGTCCCCTCCTTAGCCAACCAATCCAAAGCTATCACCTAGCGATGAGCTTTGAGGGATTTGGCTATCGCTTTAGCTTAATATGTTCTGGATATACCTACAACGAATTGTGAAAATAAGTGATGAAGGTTTATGGGTATTAACATGACATAGGTGCAAAATAAGCTTTGTAAGAAGAGTGAGTAGAGAAAGTCATGCGAATGCAACACATCATATTTTAGGGCAAAAGCTCCATATGCCTGCGTCTCTGTGAACAACATAAATCCAAAGCGAAAGGTCGGTTAAATACCAAACTTGATATTTAAGTTCAGCATCTTTCAAAGATGTGAAAACGATTTCAAGAAAATCTCCCCATCCTGAACAACCCTTTACATGGAAAAATTTTCGAAATTTATTTTCTTAAAAATGGTTCTAATGATTTTGATTAAAATACTCATTGATTATCTGTTTAACCTCCTGTTATGTACGACTTACACCCCCAGGACTTACAAGCGGGTGCCTGGGGTCAGAGGCCCGTCGAGGAGCAGACACTCATGGATCAGACAGAGCATCCAGGATGGGTGATAAGCCCGATGCCTGGTATGGAATGAAGGAAGTAGATAAAACGAAATGTTGGTGAAATGGATGAAAGGAAAGGTGATGACGGAGCAGTTGGTGGAATGAATGGCGGCGGAAACCGTAGAACCCGGAGAAAACCCACCCAGACGCCGCTTCGTCCCACATGCAGGTCCCTGGGATTGAACCCGGGTCGCCTCGGTGGGAGGCGAGCGGTATAACCACTGGGCCACGGCGCCGCCCGATTAAAGTACTCACTGTTTAAAATATTTTCATGGCAAACGAAATATATATTTTGAACTGCAGGGAAGAGCCTCTAAAGTCTTCTTCATTCTGAATAACGTTTGTATAATTGGTAAACTCTAAAAGATTGGAACAAAGATTTGCTACACAAGAAATGCAGACACCGTTAAAGCACGCAGTTTGTTATACATATATTTTATGAGATTAACTAATTCCCAGATATTTTTTGTAATTGGCTTGAATACATTTTGTAACTGAGAAGTCTGTATTCGTTTTGTTTTTGCCGTGGTCATACAACAGCATGGAATTTCAAAGCATAACGTAGTGACATGCGTTTTGAAAATGTGACTATCGCTTTATCTACATATACTACAACGAAACGTGTAAATGTGAACTTTTTCTTTTGGTATTCAATTAATGTCCTTTAACCGGTAGGCCATTACGGACGGTGAATGAACGAAATGGTTAAAAGATGCTCAAATGGTCCCGAGGTCCCTAGAAATTAGAATCTAACATTCATCTTCTCAGGATAAGAGAAAACCCTGGAAAAAGCTTTACCCAGGGATTTCACTTTAATCGAGATTCTAACTCGGGACCGCTTGAATGTGAGGCAGACCCCCACACCATACAGATGAGCTAAATGTGATTTGCAACTTTATCTGGATTATAAGAAATAGACAGAAAATGAGATTTAGAAAAAAGAATTTGTAGAATGGTGAGAGGAGAAAGTTATGTGAATGCAACACGTTAGTTTATTCAATTTAAAATATTAATTTAATCTATATTTAAATATAATTCTTCCTAATCATAATTCTCGTGGTAATGCAAAGAGCGTGGGGTTTCAAAGACACCACATAAAAATCTGACTATCGTTTGAGCTACTGCATTCTTCTTATACTTACAACGAAGTTTGTAATTGCAGTTTCATCTCAATTAACAAGAAGACACTCAAGCCGTGTGTAGGACAAGGTTGGAAAAATAGAATCAGATTGAATAATTCAATGTCATAGCCGAGATTTAAACTACAGATCTACCAGTTTACGTCCAGGTGGCGCCGGGTAACGCGTGCGACTCGCATTCGAGAAATCTCTAGTTCGCTTCCCGGCTACCGCCCAATCTGACACAGGGGTTTTTGTTTTCGAGTTTTCCTGGGTCGTCAGGCGAATGCTGATATGATTTCTCTCAGCCCCCGAATATCGTTCCATTCCTCATTTCATTCATGCTTAACCCCGTTAGGTCTGTTTCAGGGTTGGAAGTGTAGGCGATGGTATTCCGGTGCGACGTGGCACAGAAAAAGGATTCTCCCTGTGGAACCTTATCCGTCTCTCGGTCTTCGGCTGGTTGCCAGGGCACAAGGACCGCTTCTTGGGGGGCGTTGGACTCTCTGTTTGGGTTGGGGTCCCCGGTTTGCCTGCCCAACTGTCAGGTTGTCTCAATCTGGAAAGTTTAGGAACTTTGACATTGCTGTGCCGTCACTCCTGGTTCCGGCCGCTCGGTGTCTCTCACCACGTCTCTCCCTCCCGGGAGCGCACCCTCGAGGGGCACAAGCACAATATCCTCATTCACTGGATCGGGGTCGAGTCCCATCCGTTACACATTCCATTCCATTCCATTCTACACCAGAAAAGACAAGCATTTTAAGAATTCAGAACGTGAATCGTAATACAAAGTCTGTTTTGGGGGTGGCACCTTTAGATTGTTAACTTCGAAGCAATTCAGTTTTCAGAATAAGGTGCTTTCGAATAAACCATTAACACTTCGGTTCACTATTTTTTAAATTTAGCTTATATGTTATACTAGCCGGATAAAACTGCTATATAGAAAGTGCATATTTTGCGCTAAACGTTGTTTCCTCATATCTATTAACATTTTGCGTACAATACCTAAATAGGAAGCTTTTACTCTACGTCCACTATACGACTGGCACGGCTTTTCTTCTTTTCTCTTGTGAGCGTGCATGTAAGGGGAGTTATGTTTCAAATAAAACAATCTTTATTCGTTTTTCAGTAACAAACGCAAAGTACATCTCCTTTTGAAGAAAGTTTAATGTAGTACTTAATTGTTGCCAAACTGCTACAACAGTTTGACATTAATATTATTTTTTCTGCCATGTTTTTAAAACATTACTTGGATATTATCAAAACTGAATGTGCCAACTGTATAGAACTACACACTTAGCGCTAAACGTTGTGATCAATATTTATGACAATTAAAAAGCAAAACGAACTTACATTCAAGGTAATAAATTCTCTCGGAGTACGTGTAGAACTTTCTATTGGTGATAATTATGAAACTATGTTTACTAATATTATTATTTATTACTAGCAACAAACGTTATAAACAAGATATCCATTATGTGAACCTTGTTTCTCAAGAAAATTACTGAATCTTAGACTTGTGTATCACCCGCATAAAGAGTGCAATATTTGATTTTTAAACAACATATTATGCAAAGAATGTGTTAATTTATTTCGCTTGAATAGTTAAAGTAAAGAGAAAAGTATTTGGTTTCGTCTTCTTTATTCTTAGAGTCAGGTCGCTGAATGCATACATAGAAGTAAATGTGACCTTTGAGACGATACCGGCACGCTGGCTATAGCCAGGCATGACTAGTGGAGAAGAAATTTCTTCCCCCTCTTCGTCCACACCCGTTGGCCCATCGGAAAACATTTGGAGCCCGCAGTACTCATTATCCGCGACTTCAGTAGTTATTAGACATCGTGAAACAGCAGAATGGGATGCTCCGTGGAACTCATGGACTTTGAACGTGGTCAGGTGATTGGGTGTCACTTGTGTCAGAAGTCTGTACGCGAGGTTTCCACACTCCTAAACGTCCCTAGGTCCACTGTTTCTGATGTGATCGTGAAGTGGAAACGTGAAGGGACGTGTACAGCACAAAAGCGTACAGGACGACCTCGTCTGTTGACTGACAGAGACCGCCGACATTTGAAGAGGGTCGTAAAGAGTAATAGGCAGACATCTATCCAGACCATCACACAGGAATTCCAAACTGCATCAGGATCCGCTCCAAATACTATGGCAATTAGGCGTGAGGTGAGAAACCTTGGAGTCCATAGTCGAGTGGCTTATCATAAGCCAGACATCACGCAGGATGCCAAACGACGCCTTGCTTCGTGTAAGGAGCGTTAACATTACGCGATTGAACAGTGGCAAAACGTTATGTGGAGTGACGAATCACGTACACAATATGGCGATCCGATGGCAGGGTGTGGGTATGGCGAATGCCCGGTGAACGTCACATGCCAGCGTTTGTAGTGCCAACAGTGAAATTCGGAGTTGGTGGTATGATGTGGTCGTGTTTTTCCTGGAGGGGTTTGCACCCCTTGTTGTTTTGCGTGGCACGATCATAGCTCAGACTTACATTGATATATTAGCACCTTCTTGCTACTCACTGTTGAAGAGCAATTCGGGGATGGCGATTGCATCTTTCAACATTATCGAACACCTGTCCATACTGCACGGGCTGTGGTGGAGTGGTTACACGACAATAACATCCCTGTAATGGACTAGCCTGCACAGAGTGCTGATTTGAATCCTATAGAGCAGCTTTGGGATGTTTTGGGACGCCGACTTCGTGCCAGGCCTCACCGACCTACATCGATACCTCTCTTCAGTTCTGCACTCCGTGAAGAATGGGCTGCAATTTCCCAAGAAACCTTTCACCACCTGATTGAATGCATGCCTGCGAGAGTGAACGCTGTAATCAAGGCCAAGGGTGGGCCAACACCATATTGACTTCGAGCATTACCGATGGAGGGCGCCACGAACTTGTACGGCATTTTCAGCCAGGTGTCCGGATACTTTTGATCATGTAGTGTATGAAACTCACCCTTTTAAAGATGATGTTGAAAATGTTTATCATCTGCTTGGAGACAGATTCACTCGCTTTAATCTATTTTGAAACACTGTAATTAAAGTATTTTTCGTTACAGATGTCATATAATTTGTAAATGCTGTTTTCAGCTCATGAATTGTTTTGGTATTTTACTTGTAGACCGAAGCCTCAGCGGCTCCTCAAAGAAAATAATCGGGAGGGGTCAGATTAAGAGACCACGGGGCCACAGTGTTAGAAATTAGCCTTTCCCCAAAAACGTATTTTAAGAGCCCCATAGATTGATGTGATGTATGAGTAGTCGTGTTGTTTTGTTGAAAAAAATGCGCCGTTCACCTCATCTTTATTTAACTGTGCAATAAACGGAAAAAGAATATTCTAGCAGTAAATATCGGAATTAACTGAGGTGTGGTATAAAATTGGTCCAGTAATTCGCGAGCGAGAGTTTCTCCGAATGCAAAGGGGTTTCCTGAATAGCACTAGGATTTTCAGTACACCATATTCGGGTATTTTGTGAATTTACGCATCCAGATAAGTGTAACCAAATTTCATCAGTAAAAGTGTTCTATCTAACACGTCAATTCCATGGCACACGATAAACTTCTGAAACATCTGAAACCATGCACAATAATGCACTCTGTTCCCGTGATATGTGGGGTTTAATTCGTGGACGACGGAGACTTTATATGGACACAAACCGAGTTCTTTTTTGATTGCTTTCTATGCGGAACCTGAAGCAATAAGATCGGCCCGAAGAGAAATAATAATAATAATAGTAATCATCATAATAATGATAGGAATAATAATAATAAGAAGAAGAAGAAAGAAGAATAAAAATAATATGAAGGATTAGGAAAGGGGAGATAAAATCATAACGACGGAGATTAAGTAAACAACATGCACTAATAAATAAAATGAACTTCAATAAAATAAACCATGAAAATCAAATGTGTGAAACCGCGTATTTCAGAGCGAAGAGAGGCTAGCGAAAACTGTAAAAATGGGAAATGTTTCACGAGCAAACAGGCGAAGCCATTAGCGAGCATTAAGCTACATAGAATTTGTGAAACCCACAGGAAACGAATACAACAGATGGGAAGTCAGATGCAATCATCCGCACAGAAAAGGAAATCAGGCGTAAATAAGACGATAATGTTAGACGCGGTGAAGGACAACTTTTGAATTTAGCAAACCAATGGGAAGCGGCGTAAAACTTAGAAAAGTGACCAACGAGAAGTTAGAAAGTCACGTGAATAGTAAAGAGGAGGAATGAAATTAGAAAATAGGCGGAGAATAGAAAAATTATCTAGGAGGCAGAGGAGTTTGAGACGTGGGTAAGATGGATCACTTCATGTTGAGCATCGAAGCACTTCATGTCGAGCATCGAGGCAGAATATATGTGAAAGTTAGTGTCAAGCTAGTGTGCGGAAGGGCGTGTAGAAATGAATAAATTCACGGTAACGAAAATAATAACTTTATACTTTTCGTCATAAGACGGGAAATAGAAAGGGGGAAGCACGTGAATGAAAGCTAGGAATGATAGGCGGGATCAAGTCTTGTGTGACGGGGATTCGGTAAGAGAAACGCAGTGTATATTATCACAATAAAGGGGCAAGTGAAGGAGAAATGCGAGTGTCATTAACCTCCCTTCCACACTCCCAGAGAGAATATCTCATAACCAACAATTAATCCTCTACCTCAGCAGCCGGCAAAGCAAATCCTTTCCGAGTCAGAAGCCCGCCACCAAGCCAAACGACCTAAACCCTTGTTTATTCCCGCTACAAATCCTAATAAATATCGTATTCTTGTGCCAATTTGTTAATTGATTTATGTGGACTTTTAAGCATTCTATCAGATCTTCTGTTCTGTTCTTCTGTTACCACTCCTCAAATTGAGTTTTATTTATGGACGCTCTTTAACTCCTGTGGTGCTTAGCGTACCATTCTATATTTGGCGGGAATGACCGGTAATTTTGCCCAGAGGCCTCTCTATCAGGCTTGAGGTTCTTTTACGTGCCGTAAATCTACGACACAGGACCACCGGCTTTTAATTCCTTTCCGTAGAAAGCCCTGCTATAGATTTCTACGCCCGAAAAAGCCATCGCCTTCCGCCGGGATGAACCCGCAACCTCGGGAACTAGAGGTTAACATGGTAACCACTACACCACCGAGGACGACTACACTACCACTCCTCGTAGAATCCTTCACGGTGCGGTAGTTTTGAGTTAGAAGACTTAGCAACATCAATTTGTTTCACTTTCATAGTGTAATTTCCACGTCCATAAAAAACGTTTTCCACTAAGAACACACGTTCCTCTATAGCAGTGGCCGTCATTACGAAGTGAAATGGGCGTCAAGGCACGCACTCACTATGCGGGCAACACAGACAGGGCAAACAGGAATCCAGTATCGGTACGGTAGCGGCGGTGATGCAGATGCAGTTGTAATTTATTCCACGGCGGCTTATGTGTAGAAGTCTAATACTATTCTATAGGAGTAATGTCAGAAGAAGCTACAGACGTTAACGCAAGGCCATCAACACCAATGTTTTTGCAAGTGTGGGAAGAGCTATTTTTATGTACTGATTATGGTAGCATAGTAAAGTGTTTAGTTTGTGGTAAAGTGCTTCAGCAAGTAGAGAAGTAGGAGTAAATTTACAACGCCATTATGCAGATGCACGCATAATAAGAGAAGTGATTTAAGAATTTCACTCCACATTTACAAAGATGATAGACCTGGAACGTGATATTCAATTGATGCTATACCTACCATACTGCAACTAGAAGTGTAGATTTGCAAAATAACATAGAACTCAGAGGCAAATTCCAAAATAGAGAGAAGCTGAGTGACTTCTACAGCCCACTTCCCTCGATCACGGTTTCCACTACTTCTCATTTTGCGGCCGGTATGTTAGCATGCTCGCATCTACATGTTTATGTGAGCAGTTTTTTACACTGATGAAGACTTGTAATCTACGTCACAGCAACCAAACATCAGACCATAACTTAAAATGTATTCTCCGTTTGTATTTGAGTCAGAACATGGTGCTCAATATTGAAAAACTATCGAAGGACTAAAGAAGTAAAAAATCTCGACGCAGTAGTACAGGCTCACAGTATATTTATACTCTGGTTAGATCCACAGTATATGCATTGTAAAACAAGAATCCCATTTTCACAAGGAGGAAGGAAAGATTTGTTTGAATATCCTCATCAGTATTTCATCATAATCGTTAAGACATATAATACAAGTACCGTATTATAGGGGACTCTGCCGCAGTTTTTGCGTTTATATGGGAAAGGATAGGGAAAACGAGGCTGGATGCGAGGGTTCAAGGAGGAAAATGCGTTTATATGGGGACGGTAGGGAAAACACGGGGGTCAGATGATAGGCTAGACAGGGGTTGAAGGAGTGAGGATGCGCTTTATATGAGAGAGGTGGGGGAATACGAGGAGAAGTGCTAGGCTAGAAGGAGCTTGAGGTGTGGAGTATACGTTTATATGGGAAATATAGGGAAAACGTGAACAGACGATAGGTTAGACAGATGCTGAAGGAGGGGAATATGAACTTACATGCAGGAGAGATAGGGAATACGAGGAGAGGTACTAGACTATACAAGGCTTGAAGGGTAGGATATAGCTTTTTATATGAGAGAGCTAGCAAACCGAGGAGAGGTATTAGGTAGGAAGGTTTGAATGACAGAATATGCGTTTATATGGAGAGACGAGGAAAACGAAGGTAGATGCTAGGTTGAGAGGGTCTTCAAGCAGGAAAATGCGTTTATATGAGAGAGAGAGATAGGGACTACGAGCAGAAATCTGAGGTAGAACAGGGGCTGAAGGCGGGAAATGTCCTTTATATAATAGAGGTAGGGAATACGAGGAGAGGTAGTAAAGTTAGACAGCGGTTGAGGAGTAGTGTGTACGTTTATGCGGAGGAAGATTTGGAAAACGTGGAGAGATCCTATGCTAGGAGACAGTTGAAGCAAGGAACAATGCGCTTTATATGTGAGAGGACGAAAATACGAGGAGAGGTGCTAGTCTAGACAGAGGTTGAGGAGTAGAGTATGCGTTTGGGAAAATATGGAAAACGGGGAGAGATGCTAGGCTAGACAGGGACTGAAGGAGGGGAATGTAGGTTTATACAGGTGAGGTAGGAATCCTAGGAGAGATGATAGGCTAGACAGATGCTGAAGGAGGGAGGGATACGCTTTATACCGAAGAGACAGGGGAAATGTGAAGAGATGTTAGGATAGATAGAGTTAGAGGAGGAAGAGGTTTAGACCGCAAAGACACCACCAATTAATGTTTACAAATGTTTTGGCACCCTTTGAGGGTATTTTCTCGACACTGTGGTGAAGTCCCCCGACGCTAATGTTCTAAAATATCTGTGTCAGGCAATGTTTGTCCATGCATAACATTGTCTAACATTTTTTAAAAAAGAATCAAGGGTTTATACTGCTAACGTCCTGGCATCGTGCCTTAAAGGGGTGGACGCAAACCGAAGTATCCCCACGCATGTATCTTGATTGATTAATGTAGTTAAACGCCGCTCGTCGATCGATGAATACAATTAAGTGTATATGTAGGGTAAACCGGGTAGTATCACAAGTGTTCATGGTAATTCAGTGCAGCGATTCTTACCAGAGCTATCTAATATAATTTTCATATGATTCGGGTAGAATGTAGGGTATTTAAGTCGTTTTAACAGGTAATTTAGATAGAGTCACAGATATTCAATGTAATATAGGGACTAATTAGATTATAAACAGTTCTCATCCAACGTTACAACACTTTTATATACTTTTTTCTAAATCTTACAAACATTTTATATGTTAAGCAGTTAGTGCGCGAGATGGAGAGGGATAAACTGTATATCGGTTTACGGTAAAGGTATATAGAAGTATACCCCTAACCTATCCCTACCTTGACTTCTCATTGTCTATTTATTCCTATAATCATCTAACAACCACGTAACAAGACGTAACCAACAAACGTAACCACGTAACAAGACGTAACACAATGTAACATAACAGCATGACAAGACGTCACACTACGTAACATAAGCACGTAACCACGTAACATCACGTGACATTCGTAACCAGAAACGTAACAGGACGTAACAACACGTAACATGACGTATCACCCTGCAATATGGCGTAACCAGAAACGTAATAAGTCGTAACACCGTCCCGTAACCAGAGATAACCTCGACTTTCTTTTAGTGAAATTGCGATGTTTTATTCAACTTTTATTATTTGAGAGTCTTAATTGAAAAGTTTTACGTCAACATACCTTTATTTTAGTTCGTTGTAGGTGGCTCTCCCCTTTATCTAGGCTTGAGACTAGCACTAGGATTGCTCCTAATGGCAGGGTTAACACTTTCACTTCCATCTTTTTATTATTATTCTTTCTTCATCAGACGTCAGCTAGCTGCATACACAGCACACGGATAAGCTTCCATTTTTTTAAATTGTAGATTCACGGAGAAAATCTTCATCTTCGACTTACATTCTTTTAAACGCTGTTTGTAATTCTGTAATGTCCATACGCATATGTCGTTATTCCATCCTCAGCAATAACTCTTTTATCATAAAACGGAGTCAATGTGATTTTATTCACCTGCACTGTGGCAAGAGCATGCTCCCGGGATAGGATCAGATTCATGGGCGTTCTTTTGATTTCTCTTGTTTTAAGACAGTATAACGCTCGAATGTGACGTACTGCTTAATAGCACTACGTTTTATGCCTTTAATCTTTTTTATCGTTAAGCCGTGGATATCTATTGGATACATCTTAGGTCGTAGTCCGACAAAACGCTGGATGATTTTACCATTAGCCTCATCAATTTTCCCAGCACCTTCTTGTTTAGAGCTGAATACATATATGGTTGACAGGGTAATCAGCTTTATCTAGGTGTTCGAGAAAACGTAGCTTGTCCTGGTACACATCTTCAGTTATCACACGATGAACGAACGAAACAGTATCCATATACATAAGCTTCAGGTTTTTAGATCCACAATATAGCAGCATCACATCATAAAGATAGTGGTACATTAATGTCTTGGAGCTGTCCAACACACTCATACCGATGTATGTAGGCTAGTTGAATACGAACTGTCGCGAGGCCATATGTACAGCAGCTAGATTAGCAGCATATATCGTTCTATCATAAACGTAGGCTTAAAGATCAGCTTTTCCAGAGTCTTCTCATTTGTAACCAGTCGTATATCCATACAATTACGTAGGTTCTCCATAGTTTTTCCAAACATGGCGTTGTTAAACAGTTTGTGGAGATCCTTCTGAAAATCATTTACAGCCTGTTGTCGCAGCCTATTGTTAAATTCCACATAAGCTTTTAACCACTGTGAATGACGGAATTGAAGCATACGATGAATTTTTGTTAGCCGTAGTCCATGATTAAGTGCTTGCTTCAAAGCCATGTAATGTACTACATACTTCTTTCGAGGTCCAAGATGGGGTATCAGTTTCTTTACTCGAGTCCTTAGGCTTCATACCTTCAGGCAGGAAAGACAGGTGGTTGTGTAGATTGTGAAGTTCTGCAGGATACTCGATATCAACTTCTAATATGTATCCATTAGGATCATCTTCTTGTAGTCTTTCTAAGTCGATTTTTTCAGGTGATATCGACTCAAATCCACCATAAGGGAGGGCGTGGCACATGGCCCAACCATATTGGTTATTCGCGTCCTCATATGTAATAAATTGGGTTGGTCTCAACGAATCATGCTTCTCCATGTAGACGTTGTTTGCTTCGGCATACCGGTGGTAAACTTGACATAAACCTCGTCTTATGCCGGATTCCACCGTGACTAGTTGGTCATAATCCTGTAACAATTCCAGCTGAATTTCTATATACAGGAACATGGCGTCCCATGTAAGTCCTGGAGAGGTGAAATAATGTGCGGGGTGGGCTTTATGTGTTTTGAGGGTTTGATCTCTAAATGTCTCAAAGATATCAGCTAGAAGAAGTACATCAGAGATTAATAGAGGTCGGATGTACTCGCCAAGGCTTCTTACATTCAACAGCTCCCATACATTTCTAGCATAATCGTAGTACGCATCACATCCGACGAAAATCTTATGTTGCTTCTATGTCAAGGAACTATCTGTCATAATTTTTTTTCTACCATTCTTAGTTTAAGAGAAAAAAAAGTTTTGCAGTTTTGTATTTGCAGTTTTTTTTTCGTTTTTTGTATACATTGTTATCTTCAAAAATTACTCGCGCAAAAACTATTCATTACACATAAAAATTATAAGACAGCTGTTGTACTTCAAGGCATTAAGCATCTCCACATTTTTAAAAGTAAGTCTGTTTCTATTAGGAGATAGAATGTCTTTGTAGATACTTAAGCTTCTTTCAACATCCACAGAAACCAGTGGGGCAAACCTTGTATTCACTCGGAATGGCAACTCTACAAATGTGGTGAATTCATCAATGACTGGATTCTTCTGAAGACTAAATTCAGTTTGTCTTTGGCAAAGCCATCTAACTGCTCCCTCACGGAAGTAAAAATGTCCCATTGTTTTTCCTTTTCCAGACCTTGTTCTTCCAATCGTTTAATAGCTGCAGGCAGGTACTTGTAACTATGGGCACAATATAGTTCTGTCTGCAAATTATGCATTTTCTCCGGTAACAGAAGTTGCTGTGCCTTGAAAATCGCACCTGCGTCGGATGGATCCAAAGGAAGCACAAACTCTTTAAATTTGTCAAAATTCTCACACAACATAGCAGCACACTCAATCCAAGATCCCCAGCGAGTAATGACAGGGAAATTTGGAAGGGGCAGGAGAGTGATTTCCCTTTAGTAAACAACACGGCTCGGAGCTTTCAGTAGAATCTTCTTCAGGGCAGAGATGAAATATTTGCGATGTTGTATTCGTTCCTTATGGATTCACATACCCTGTGAAGGGCATGAGCCAAGCATGTCACACGCTTCAAGTTAGGAAATAAAGGTTTCAATTGGTTAACAGCTGAAATCATGTATGGAGCCTGGTCCGTAAACACAAGAAGAAGTTTTTCAAACTCGATACCAGTAGGACAAAATTTTTGGCAGAAGTCCATAATGGATTGCATTACTGTACTGGCATTGGCTTTCTGCAGCTCGTACATTTTTAATAACATGGGCTTAACTCTCTCCCCTGCTAAGGGAAAAACTAATATGTTCAAAACATATCGTTCCATTGAGTCTATGGTTTCATCCACAATGATTCCCATATCGCAATCAGACACTTTCTCCTTGATTCTTTCTATGGTTTGTTGGTAAACAGTCTCCATGTAGTTTTATCTTAAAGTACTCTCAGCGGGCATTGGCATTCTTTGTGTATTTTTCAAGAAATCCCTTGAAGGCTGGATGGTTTACCTTATTGAGTGGAATTCCTGCTTGTGTAAGAGCTGCCTTCAAATCAACGTTTAATTCCTTCAAATTTTGGCTTTTTGAAGAGCTCTGTTGAAACGCATTTCGTAATAGAGGTTGCCGTGATTTGTTTGCTTGAAGAGTCATGTTCATTTGATGCTTAGAGCTGGAAATGTGTTGTTTGATGCGATCTCGCTGCTGTCTTTCATCTAACAAAATTCCTGAATCACAAAATTACATCGCATAGCATTCGCATCGGTGTCTATGAAATCTTGTTTGAATTCCTCAGCCAGAACAATAAATCGAGCACTGGACACCTTTGACATGTAAAATCTAGTACTAGTACACTCGTTTGGTAATGTAACATAGAGCTAACACTAGTTCACTTGCTAACACAATGCGACTGTCAAACAACTCACTCTTGCGCCCATTCGCTGTCCACATTCTCTTATAACACCACGACAATTACCAGAATGTTCTCATTCATGCTGGAACTTCAGTCTCAGTGATTTCTAGTAGTTTCGAGCAGGACCCAGTCTTAGTAATTCTCGGAGCTGCGCGGGTGAGGTTACTGCCGTCTCTGCGAGCTCAGCCTTCGCCTCCACGCAAACAGATGACGTCTTTCAGAGTAACAAACTCACATTCACGAACAGCAGGCTACTGATTCTGGTGGGATAGAAGCACTCATTGACAGTTGCATTATTGCGGGCTACTTTATAGCGGTAAAGCCAAAGAAAGAAGTTTTCGTTTAACACACAATTATTTTCAATTGTTGCGGATGTGCTTTCAATTCCCGCGCGGCGTTTACTGAAAGAGGTAGGCTTACTGTTCGCACGTACACAGCAAACTGAGGAGACGTTAATTGAAAGTTAAAGAATAAATTGGAATGAAACTTAAGAGAAAAAAGGGGGATTATGGGCATGGTTGGGGCAAAATGGGATAAAGGTGCCAAAAAGGGGTAAAGGTCCCAAAAAAGAGAAAAAGGTGCAAGAAAAATGCCTCTTTTCGCAACTAGAAACAAAATTTCACACTGTGATATCTTTCAGCACAGCTTTAACTTACCCTAAGAAAAAAGGTGCGCACCTAAAGATCCTAAACCTGTTTATAGCACTTTCGTTGCGTTTTCCTGGAAGTTTGTACTTCACTGTTTTTCTCCTGTTTTGATATTTCAGTTGCCCATGTCCTCTGTGACAATTCAGATTTATGACACTCGCCCTGCGTTTTCCTGGAAGTCGGTGCTTCATTGTTTGCCGCACACAACCAAAATTTCTGTAAGGATTTCGGGTTCGACGCAGTGTCGCCTAAAATCGTCTGCGGACCTTTGGTCTGTTGTAAGAGTTTCCGCCCTTCTTAGAAGCTCATTTGTATGCATGAGTTTGCCTCCCCACCAACAGAAAGTTTTTCCCAATATCGGTCTGCCTTATTGTCACTATTTCCTCGTGTATATTAATATCACTCTACGTTCATTTCAAAGCTAAGTGATAAATAGGAAGATGCCTTGCAGTTTGGTTGCAAGCATGGTAGCCGAGCTGCAAAGCGCACGTGTTTTATAATTAGGAGAACCTGGAATAGATTCCTTGTATATTGGTGTGTATTTTTTTATTATTTAAATTTTAATTTGTTAAATATACCTATGGCAATGTAGTATGTTTTGCATGCATAAGAATTCTATTAATTTTAAGACATTCGTGCATAAAAACAGAAATATACTTACTCTTTTTGTTTTCAAAATAATGTCATATTAATAACAATTCTAAAGTGAAAAACTAAGCCAAATATTAAGTTATGTGCAAACTCTGTCTCATTCTTCAATTATGAATGGCGCTGGCGAGATCATAGGCGCGTACCTCGTAGCTACGAGATCTCTCCGTACGTTACTGAACGTTGCTGGATACTCTGTGTCTCAGACTGCAAGAAATCTAGTTCCTATATCTACGGCTAAGAGGAGGATGCGGTTGTTCAGGAAAGGGATTGTGCATCGTCGGCCTGGTTCGGGTCGAAAACGTTTGTTCACTCCTCAGCAGGACACTGCACTTCTAGAAAAGGCAGACAGCAGTCCCTTCGAGGGTGTGTTCTACAATTAGAAGTAATTCTAATTACCCTGGGTCGAGCCGCTCAGACTTGCGTCGTTTGATTATTTCTTTGCTCTATTGGCAGCTAAGACGCAGTGTGTTATAGACGATCACAGATTATGCCGCCTCGCATTTGCAGAAGAAAATGTCAGCCATAACTAGAATAGGGTTATATTCACAGACGAGGTGACTTTTCATCTACAAATGGGGGAAAGTAATTAAACATTACGACGCAAAATACGTTTCACAAATGGATTGCCGAGGTCACCTATCTGTGTCGTGCTGAGGTTGGCTGTCACGAGATGGTCTAGGTGTGTTGTGCAGCTTGATGGCACATCAAATAGCCAGCAGTATAAAGACATCCTCAAAAATATCATGGTTCCTTCTGTAAGGACTAGATATTCCGATGAAATGATTGAATTCCAGCAGGATAACCAACCTGTCCACACAAGTCAGCAAGTTTCAAACTGGTTCTCGCAAAGGCAAGATATCACAGTGGTTGATTATCCTCCTTGCTCACCAGATTTGAGTCCTATTTAAAATCTGTGGGCAGAGGTGAAGAAAGTTTTGGAGCTAAATTGGCCTGCAAGAGGTTTTGTGGGATGAAATACAGGAGGTTGGGAAGAAATGTCCTCTCGTGAAAATTTGAACAAGGCGTTTGATATCCATTGCTCTAGAATGAGAGCAATAATAGAAGCAGGTGGTTTACAGTGGTATTGAGTTAATTTATATTTTTATTTGCTTTTTCCGTTAAGTAATATAATATGTACTTATTTCAGATTTAGTGTGAAAACGAAAACGTGTGTGTTTCAGTTTTTATGTGCGAGTATAAATGCCTTGAGCCTTAGCAATTGGAAATTATATTATAATATGTGTAATAAACAGTGCGTTTTTCTGCACAAAACATCCTCGGGATACGAACCTTGGTAGGCCTCATTGCTATGTACCTGTTTATAACCGAATCGGCTGTCAGCGCATATTCAGTAACTTGAACTCGATATGAAAGGTGACAATAGGACGAAACTAAAGGACGCGTCTCGAGACACCATTGTGAACCATCCGCGGAAACTAAATGGACTTCAGGTATACGATTAGAGTGTCTCTTCCTTTTTTTCTTTTTTTTTGTCTTAGGTTATACATAAGTTGTGTTTTAACGTTAGCGAAATGTTGATTTCTTAATTTTTTTGTAGTAAGTGCTTTACTGTCGCTTATAGTTTACCAGTTGAACAAAAGTGTACAAAATTCATTCAAATGAGAAGTTCACAACGTTATAAAAAAATTGAATTTTATTTATAGACGCTCTTTATCTGAGTGGTCCTTAGCGTCCCATTCTATATTGGGCGTGAAAGACCGGTAATTTTGCTCAGAGGCCTCTTTATCAGGCTGGAGATTCTTTTGCGTGCCCTAAATCTACGACACGGGACCACCGGCTTTACTTCCCTTCCGAAGGAAGCCATGCTAAGGATTTTTACTGCAGAAAATATTCACAACTTTGTAGTATTATAATAAAAATCGTTAGGCGCTTTCGAGAAAAACAAAAAATAATAAAATATTTCCCATGTTAAGGGTAGTTTAGGGTTGGAGGATTTTCTTGAAAATCTTCCCAGTCGCATCCTTGGAAGATGCTGAACTTAATTGGTGTTAAAGTTGGTATTGGTGAAATCTCGGTATCGAATTTTTGGGTGGAAGCTGCTTACTACCGATAACTGGTAGAAAAGAGTAAAAAAGAAAGTCCAGGGAGAAAGAAAGAGTGATATGATCTTACACTGAAATGAGGATTGTTCTAGTACTGAATATATCTGGTTGATCACTTGCGTAAGTACTGTTTTCGCGCATCTCAGTGGTAGCAGTTTGTGAAGTATTTGTAGCTCTTGCTACATGAACATAAATCGGTAGATAATTGATTGATTAAATAATATTTGACTAGAAAATGCGAAGTTTTACCTAAAAGTTGCACAAAAATGAACGTAATTTTTCGAAGTACCACTGGTGCCAGGCTAGCGTGCAAAAACCTTCAAGCTATCAGGGATGCGTGTGTGGCAAATCTTGTATCTATTCAGAGATATAAAAGACAAGGTAATCCTTTCTTATCCATAAGGTGTAGATAAATCCATCGCTCGCACAAGTTGGCAGACACCTTTGGCTTCGAATGCGGAGAAAATGAAGTGAAATATCTATTGCCACTCCAGGTCTTATCTCACTGAATTTTAAGAGAGATTTTGAGCTAATTACCAGAGGCGATCCTTTCATAACCCTTTACATTGAATGCCGCTTTCTGTGATCCCCACCAACAAAACTTGAACAGTCCATGAGGAAAGATTGCAGAGTCCTTTAACACTTGTATGCATGATTCTGAATTGTCGGAGAATGCATAAGCAGGGCCATCCTTTTACTAAATTTTCGATACTTTTTGCGATTTGGAATGATATGTTTATTGTTAAATAAAGAGATTGTGTTGCATTATGTGCTATTTATAAACTTTCAGAATTACAGTAATTTTATTTTGGTTTATTGACAGTATTAATGTTCACATATTTACTTATTAAAATCTAAAAATAATTTTTATTACAGGGATTTTATTCAATGCAAGTTATATTTGCACAATAAGAATTCGAAATAATCAATATAACCAAAAAAGTGAGTATAGTAATACGTTTCGAACACTGATGTCACACTGGGTGCTTCTACCTGTCCCGTCATCATCCTGGCATGCCGTACCACCGATTATTTTCCTGAGTCCACCCATCCTAATCCACAGGCGAGATTTTAGAATAAATAAATATGTTACCATTTATAAAGGCAACGTCTACATCAAAAGTTCATGAAAACATTTAAATAATCTGGAAAATAAATGAGTTATTTTGCTGAAATCTTGAAGGAACTCCCAAGGCTTTATTTGAAGATTACATAGACGCTCAGTAACCACACTTTAAAACCGATACCATGGTCCATGAGACTCATAGGGCCTCAGAAGCCCTGTATTAGCATCCAAGGGTTAAGAATGTTCTTCTTGCACATGGGGCTCTGCAGAAACAGCGTTCTCTCTCTCTCTCTCTCTCTCTCTCTCTCTCTCTCTCTCTTTAATTCTCATTCACTCTCACTCCCGGGAGACGAATGCACTGACATCACAACGAAAGTTCTAGGACTCATTAAAGGAATAGTTTCGGAATTTCAAACAGAATTGAAGCAGCGCACGAATAGTTCTTGTGGCTAAAGTTGCAGCACTAAGCTCGCATGCTGCTGTTTCATCCAGAGAGCGTATATTCGGTTCAGCAAGAGCACGAGTTATAAATTTAGCCTAAAAAATAGCATTAGGCTATTTTTAATATTGCCGAGCATAGTAATGTAATTCACACTCGAACTTAAAATGTCCTTTTTGTCAAAAACCTCTTTCGCGCTACCTAAAAAGTTCCACGCGTTATAATTTTTAGCCAATTAACTTGCAATTTTCAGCGAAACTTTAGGAACGACTATAAACTAAGTCACACGCCCATTTTGTGAAGTAGGTACGTAAATATTTAATTGTATTAAATATTTTCATAGTTTGATATTCTTAAAATGGAAACAATATATAAATGGAAACGTCTTAACCCATTCTTCCATAAAGCTTCGTTAGAATTTTAAGAAACTTCAGTGTGGTTTTCCTTATGACGTTTTAAGGCGAAAATAAAACATATGTAACAAACAGTTTGGCACGTGGAGTAGTTTGAATTAACATCTAAAATATGATTAAATCAGGAACATGAATTCTAACATCTCTGAAACATATGCACTAGAACACTAATTTGTACACTGCCTTCATATTGTTTAGCTGGCTTACCGGATTTTGCACAGATTACTTTGTAAACTGGAACAACGATTTAATTAATTTCATCTACCTCTTCCCGTTCTTTAAGAAATTACTGTATAATGATCTAGTTTATTTTTGTTGAATCCTCCGTTTATTCCTTATAGTTGTAATTTCGTATAGCCCTGGCTGTTCGTAATAAAGGTTGAAAAATCCCCTGATATTTACGCAAAAGAATCTGAAACATTGGCGGAAAGTCTGAACTTCCTTAAACTCCTCCCGACAGTCTTACAAGTTTTAGAAATGATGCATAGCTTAAAGTATCCTTTAGCAGTGGAACAATCATCGGTCGGAATGGTCGAGTAACTTCTTAGATAATCATAGCAGGTGAAATCTTCAACCGTTGCCCTTTCTCTTTGGTCTGTCATTTAATAATATAAAAGCCATATAGTTTTCACATAAAAGCTTAACATACACAACTGATTAGAGGTGAAGCTGGTGAATATGAAGACTATCCAATCCCATGCCACCAAGTTAAACCAACCGCTTTGGAAAAGACACATAATCTTCATCCATCGAGAGAAATAATCTTCTCAGTTGTTAATTACAGAATATAGGTTGATTAATTTCCAATGTTATCCCGACACAATCTTCTCTCTTGATACAATACCCTGCTAACAAACCTTATTACGACATACAAAGGAAATGTAGCAACATTTTCTTACTTGAGGATTATTCAACTATTTTGACATTGGTATCGCATGCCATCGTACCGTTATAAGGAGATTAGGTTCTCTTTTGTTTTGCTGTGTGTAGTTGCTAAATCTTGACCATATTATATACTAGTACTACTTGGGATAAAACATCCGCGGCAGTTTCTGATTTCACGTGCATTTTCTGTGGAGTAACAACTATTTTTTACTCCATGGCTTTCTCAGCGAGAAATCAAGGGCTTCTTCGCAGGTGTGTTCCTTTATAACTCCAGTGTGTTCGTATTCTACTACGAAGGTATATAATATAATTTTAGATTTGCAGTACACAATCTTCTCTCTTTTCATTTATATTTCTATTTTAAGTTGAGTTTCATTATTTTGATATTTTAACAATGAATCGCCATTATTGTTGTCAATTTAAATTTGTTAATTGTATGGGTATACTTTGTCTATATGGCAGCCCTTAATTGAGGGAAGTGTTAATAAAATATACGCACATTGGTTTTGAAGTTGATTAAAACATAAAATGTAGCAAAGCTTAGTTACATAGGCTTATATGAAGGTTTCGGCTTCCGGAAACTTCAGTGCATACATCTATAGAAATGCAATAAAGATTATTTGGAGGTTTTGGCACTGTTTCATTACACACACACACACACACACACACACACACACACACACACATCTGCATTATTTGATAAACGGCAATGAAAGAAAGAAATATTACCTACATACGATTCGTACCGTTATAAACAGGATTGATTGTGCTCTTTTAAGTCGTGTCTTCTGTTTGCTTATGTATTACATCATAGCCATCTATGTATATTACTTGGAATAAAACTAACCGGCTTTTGCTTTTACACGCATTCTCTGCGGAATAGCAGCAGCTAATCGGCTTTTGCTTCTACAGGCGTTCTCTGTGTTTCTGCTCCATGGAATTCTCAACGAAGGCTTTGTAATTCCTTTTAGTCTTTTAGTGATTTATGAATTCAAATTACAAGTTGTTTTACCAATAGCTCATGCCCGTTAAAATAGGGTTTTTCAATGATGAACTTTTAAATTTAGTTGAGTGGTTTAAATGTTCTCTTTTTATTATATTAGTATAGATAACCATACCGTAACACACATGTGTCCCATTTCAAGTGGCTCGAGTGAAAAATGTGGATTTAAAGACTTTGAATGTGTGTATTCTCTTAAGAAAGAAGACAAACGAAGAAGGAGAAAAATATGCCAACGGATTAATTATTATTTAGATAGATGATTTATTCCATTTGTGAAGGTATGTGTAAGGTTATTTCCTGAATTGATTGTGAGTAGGTTATTTAGAAGAGATCTGGCGCAGTTTTTTGCGCTTATATGGGAAAGGATAGGGAAAACGAGGCTAGATGCGGCGGGTCACGGAGGAAAATGCGTTTATATGGGAGAGATAGGGAATACGAGGGCTGATGCTAGGCTAGACAGAGGGGTTGAATGGGGGGAAATACATTTATATCAGAGGGACAGGGAATACGAAGGCTGATGCTAGGGTAGACAGGGTTGAATGAGAGAAATGTGTTTATATGAGACGCAGAGTGAAACTTCCGTTCCTATGCTAGGAGGTAGCTGAAGGACGGGAGGAAATGCGTTTATATGGGAAAGGTAGGGAAAACGATGATAGGTGTCAGGGATTGTGATTAAAACTGTAATAAAAAGAACCGCATTATTCAAGAACTTTAACAACAAAAAGACTCGAGTATAGATCACTTGTAAGGTATTCGAGGAGGGGTCTTAGTGGAAACACCCCCTAAGTCAGTAGGGGTAAAATGATGGTTTACGGCCACTTAATATGCAAGAATGTCTATTCATATGCAAATGAGGTCCCCTCCCCCCTTTCCCCCTCCCACCCCAGCTCCTTGGTACTTTTAGTTGCAGCTGCGGGTCATAAATCTTGTTGAGTAAATGGAAGCTTGACAGTTAAGCAATTAAGGGTATCCTTCACCTGTCTAAACGAACAAAGGGGTCATAAATTTATGATTCTGTAACAAAGGCGAGATGTTTTTCCTACCCATTCCACATCCGGTCACTTAGCAGCTCACCACCCCCAACTCCCATTGTTTCTCGAACACGTGCAGGAAGCCATCCATCACTGTCAAAATGAACAATGAGTATGGTGGACAAAGGAACAGATTCTGTTGTATCACTTTCTATTGTTTACATTTAGAAAGAGCACCTGGCATTTCCCCTTCCACTAGCGTTTAACAAAAGAACAATGCTTCCCCTTCAACTGTCAAAATGAACAAAGGCAATGATAAATTAGGGCCGTGACAAAAGAAAACCCGAAGCCCGTTAACAAACAAACAAGTTCTATTGTATTCTCTTTCTATTGTCCGGGGGCAAGGCTTCTTTAGAAAGAGCACCTGGCATTTTCCATCCCACTAGCTTTTAACAAAAGAACAATGCTTGCCCTTCAACTGTCAAAATGAACAAACGCCATGATAAATTAGGGTCGTGACAAAAGAGAACCTGAAGCCCGTTAACAAAGAAACAAGTTCTATTGTATTTTCTTTCTATTGTCCGGGGCAAGGCTTCTTTAGAAAGACCATCTGGCATTTCTCATTCCACAACCCTATAACAAAAGAACAAAGCCTGTCCCTTTCCATCGTTCGAACACTGCATGCTTCACAAAAGAATCTGAGGGAGGCTTTATGCTCGCCCTGTCTTTGTTCGCGTGAAGGAGAGAGACACACTTCAACAACGTCAGAGTCAGCCATCATGGTTTTTGCCCTGAGGGGCTGTTTTCTCCGATGTTTTACGAGATCCTACGAATATATCCGAGCATAGTTAACAAGCATTCTGTTTGGCTCATTTCAAGCAGCGACTGCGAAAAAGCGCTTAATATATATTTCATTACATGCATTAAACCTCTGTGTGGATATCCATAGTTCGGTGTTCCATTCTTACTGCAATGAAACGTTTATTGTTAATGAGTAATTGATGATTGATATTATTATATCATTACCCTAATTAATGAAAGGGTGTTCAGAGGGTTCTAGATCGAATCTTACCCAGCGCAACTCTAATGCGTAATAACTATTAAACTATGCAAGGTCAGATTAAAATGTATTTAACAAATATAATTATTTATATTAAACACCGGTGTATACTTAGGCATCCAAATTGATACTCTGCTAAGGTAAAACATCATTATACCATTACACTGATTAATGAAAGGGTGTTCAGAGGGTTTTAGCTCGAATCTTACTCAGCGAAACTCTAATACTTAATAAATATTAAGCTATGGTAGTATGGGCGATCAGATTAAAACAAATATAATTTAATGTATATGACATTACAATGTTTAACGAGCTGTATTCTTTGGAACCCGGAGGCCCTTAGTTCGAATCTTACCCAACGAAACGCTATAATAACTATTAAATTATTGAAGCAGGGGGCGGTGGGATTAAAATTGCATTTAACAAATATAATTATTTATCTTAAACCCTGATGCATACTTAGATATCCCGATGCCTAGAGACCATTCTTTCTTCTTCTCTATCTTTCTTTCTATCTATCTCTTTCTTTCTTCTCGACTTGCACACATCCAAACGTTCACATATACACGAGCATTTGTACATACATCAACACACATACGCCAGTACACTTACGCACACACGCACATACACAACCACACACACATATACCTGCGCACTTACACATACCAACCCACACAGGTACACACATACACACATGCAAATACACAGTCACACACACACTCACACACGCACATACACATTCACACACACATATACCTGCTCACTTACACATACCAACCCACACACACCCACATACACCTCATGCAAACACATACACTCACATACATACATGAATACACCAGTATACTTACACATTCGCACACTCACACACACACATACGCCTGCAGGCATAGACGCGTACATCAGGGCAAGCACATACAACCATAACATTGGAAATTATTGACTTCACAGAACACAGAAATCTTCGTCTCATTTCACTGTAACCTAGCAAAAATGTAATTCTTTCAGGCTACCGCCCTCACATGGCTTTCATCACAACAGATTTTATAGTTCATGTAAAGACATTATGGAGGTACTCTGAGAGAGAGAGCGTTAGAGAGGGGGGAATTGAAGCAAGTAGGGATAGAGGTGCTGAGAACCTCTGCGCATGCACAACAGGTGATAATTCCATTGAGTGTAATAATCACGTGACGTGTATACATACCCTCCCCACCCCAAACCCCATGACGATGAGATGACATCACTTGAGGGGTTTAGATCACTATATAAACACATTCGCACACTCACACACACATACGCCTGCAGGCATAGACGCGTACATCAGGGCAAGCACATACAACCATAACATTGGAAATTATTGAGTTCACAGAATACAGAAATCTTCGTCTCATTTCACTGTAACCTAGCAAAAATGTAATTCTTTCAGGCTACCGCCCTCACATGGCTTTCATCACAACACATTTTTAGTTCATGTAAAGACATTATGGAGGTACTCTGAGAGAGAGAGCGTTAGAGAGGCTGTTAGAAACATTGTGAGCTCATTAACTCCACATTTAAAAATTTTAAGAACGTAAAAAACCTGAGGTTTGTTTAATTTAAGAAGAGGTGCAGCCCATCTACATGTACAGTATTCAACAGGAAACAGTGCAACGTAGTGAGTTTTTAGATAACTATACAAAATCACTGCTGGTTTTACAATGCATTTATTTTTGTTTAAACGATACAGTACATGAAAGACGACTCGTTGCAAGAGAATCATATATTTTTAAGCTGAGCTTTACACTCACGTGGATTTCTCTACACATTCTTCCACAGTTCACAAGGATTTTCGATATACATTTTTCTTGCATAAACATTCATACGATTTACTCCACTCATTATTTGTTTCTCTACACATTCAAAACCACACCCCTCCTATGTTTGCTGAAGAGGAGTGTGGGTAATATGGTATTGTTCCCGCACGCAGGCCACCCCCATCCCTCTCTTGCGGCCTGACCTATACTGCTAACGTCATGGCATTGCGCCTCTGAAGGGCTGGATGCGAACACTCGATCGAAGTATCCCCGTCGCATGTATCTTGATTAATGTAATTAAACGATGCTCCTCGATCGATGAATACGATTAAGTATTTTTGATTGATTAATGTAATTAAGTGTATATGAATTGACTCGCGCGCACCCGGTCGCCATCGTATATGTGTGCGTGGGTGTTAAGGTGATTATTACACATGTATAATTATTACGACTAATAACATTTGTTTAATTCTACTTTTGAGGGAAAATAGATTTTGGGTTTATAAGAATATTACAACACTTAAATGAATCCATGGCTGAAAGGACAGAGTTGCCGCAACGAGACTTTAACGCGTGATAATTTCGCTGAAAACCCGCGCGCAACCCTTCCTCTATGCAGCGTCTCACGCGAGTGACCGGTCCCTCAACAAGAGCAGGGAGCAAGCTAGCATTCACCCCCTCCAATCCCTCCCTCTCGGTACAGCTCGCCTCCTCCAGCGCTCGTGCCATCTAGGCGAGAGTGTGGAAAGCTGGTTCTTCCGCTGAACGACGAAGAGGGCAGTAGTAAAACATTTTTAAAAGTTTAACGAATGCACGGCGGCTGCCATATTGACTCCAAGGAAAGCTAGCATAAATCATTTGAAATGTGCGATAAGGAACTTCACGTTTCCAGATATTTTTCCAAGGTTTATTTACACATAGGGGCGACTCTGAAAAATAAATACGGTTAACATTATAGCTGAATATTACATATGTATTAAAAAATAAATGATGGCGGTTAACATTATAGCTGAATATTACATACGTTATTAAACTTAAATAAATACGGTTAACATTATAGTTAAATATTACATACGTTATTAAAAATAAATAATGGTCTCGCTGATCGATGAATACAATTAAATAATTTTGATTAATTAATGTAAATAAATGTATATGAATTGACTTGCGCATTTGGTTGCAATCGTATGTGTTCGTGTGTTAAGGCGATTATTACGCGTGTATAACTATTACCACTAATAACAGTTGTTTAATTCTACTTTTGAAGGAAAATATATTTTGGGTTTATACGAACATTACATCGCTTAGGTGAATGCATGACTGAAAGACAGAGTTAGCGTAAATACCTAACACGAGACGTTAACGCGTGATTCTTTCACTGAAAACCCGAGCGGGCGGTCCGTGTCCTGTAGGCGCTTACTCAGTAATGATCTCTTGAATCTGCATGCATGGCCTGACCACGTCATCCCTTACCCAAACACCCCTTCACTCTCCGTGCCTGTCACTGTCTTCCGCGCAATTATTTTCCGCTCTCTCTAGCGGAGAGCGACGTAAGTTCAAGTTATATATGTTATTAATAAATAAAAACTGAACTAAATAAATAATGAAATATGGAGACTATCCTAAAAGGGACACATTTCATGTTACTCTTTACCAAACAACTGAAAAGAAACACAAATATATCAAGACAGACGATAAAGCACTCCACGCGCATAGGTATGGACTTTAAAACAGCCATTTTCGATAAAGTACCCCACCCCTCACGCATGCAAGCGCATAGGTAGGGGCTTTAAAAACGACATTGTCGATATAGTACCACACTGCCAGCGCAAGCATACGCGTAGACATGGTCTTTAAAACAGACATTTTCGATAAAGTATAGCATTGCCAGCACAAGCACCAGCGTAGGCATGGACTTCAAAACAGACGTTGACGATAAAGTACCGCACTGCCAACGCATGTAAACGCATAGGTAGGGACTTTAAAACAGTCGTTGTCGATAAAGTATAGCACTACCAACGCAATCACTCGCATAGTCGTGGACTTTAAAACAGACATTGTCGGTAAAAATACGCATCCATCACACACTCTCTCTGTCTCTCTCCTTGTCTCTCTCTCTACGCTTTGCAGGTCCGGGCTTTAAAATAGACATCGATAAAGCAGTCCACGTGCATAGACACGGACTTTAAAACAGGCATTTTCAATAAGGTACAGCACTGCCAGCGCAAGCACGCGCGTAGGCATGGACTTTAAAACAGACGTTGACGATAAAGTACCGCACTGCCAGCGCAAGCATCGGCGTAGACATGGACTTTAAAACAGGCATTTTCGATAAAGTATAGCATTGCCAGCGCAATCACTCCCGTAGACATGGACTTTAAAACACACATTGTCGGTAAAAATACGCATCCATTACACTCTCTCACTCCTTTGCAGGCCGGACTTTAAAACACACACAATAGGTAAAATAAGCATCCATCACACACACTCTCTCTGTCTCTCTCTCTCTCCCCTTTGCAGGCATGGGTAGGGTCTTTAAAACAGACATTATCGATAAAGTACCATAGCCTGCTCACACATGCAAGCGCATAGGTAGGGACTTTAAAACAGGCATTGTCGGTAAAGTACCGTACTGCCACCGCAAGCATCCTCGTAGGCATGGACTTTAAAACAGTCATTGCCGATAAAAAGCTCCTCTTTCGCGTAAACTCTCTCTCTCACGCACTCCCTCTCTACAATACGGGAACGATTTATATAGCGGTTTACGCACCCTTGAAAAATATATTGTACAAGGTTGAAGAGGGTAAACCCAAGCAGTACATGATTTAATCGCCGGGATTCCTCAGAAATATAGCATCTAAAGAGTGTAAATGGATTTTCCCCAAGACCCCGAAACGTACATCGAGAGAAAACAAAGATAATCTGTTTTCATTACTAACGCAAAAATTATATTATCGTCAAGAAAGCTTATTTGTTTATTCCATTTTAAAAAGACTGGTGTTTCACCAGCCGTGTCTAAAATAAATCATTTCGTCCCCATCACTCCAATGTATACATATCATAATTCTATGAGGGATAAAGTGTCTATTCACATTCGAGAGGTCGCGGCAGGTTAGGTGATTTACTGTGCAAATCAAGTCCTCCCATTAAGAGCTTTATAAGTTTTGGTGTAATATTTTCCCGTAACAAAAAACGAAAATTATTCGTGTAATAGACTTTTGATTGTTTAGAAATGTAACGTCTTAAGTGGTATTGAATACCAGAGGGAAATCGAACTCTGAACTCAAACCAATAATTCACAACATGCGTTATTCTCTTAGTATACATAGGACGAGAACGTTTTTCAACACCCCTCCCTTCGAGAGATATTTTGACTATTCCAGCAGAGAGAACGAACCATTACGAAGACTTCAAATTATAAATTTCATATTTGTTTAAAAGCTTTTTCTTCACCGGGATCTTCGAAAAATTCGACGAGTTATTCGGTTGCACACCCCTTGCAAAAGTATTTTGTATACCCTTGAAGACTGTATACCTGGCGGGGGTCTCGGAAATTGCTCCAGCGACCAGCTACAGTCATATAGCTCATTTAGGACAATGTCGAACATCACTTCTTCATTAAGGAATCTATTGTGCTTTAAAATGATTTCTCTTCCATGAAAAACCCGTACTTACCGGAAAATCCCTCTCATACATATGACTGTGTAAATATCATAACTTAATTGGTTGCACGATATCGGCAATTAAACTAATTTTTATGGAATGCTAAACAAATAAATATGATTTGTAGAGGGTGATATGGGTGTATGACATTTTAGAATTAAAATGGGAGAAAGAATTCAAATTAAGCGATCGAATATATCTGATAGATTTTCTTAATTGGTCTTTGAAGCTAGCCAGTTTTTACGGTCTACTTTATAGACGAATGAAACATTTGATGAATTTATTTAACATGGGTAAAAGGTGTTTAAAGGCTGTTTTGATAAAAATTAGGTCGTGGTAATGTGTGAGGTTTGAACTGGAGAGGTCGCCGGTTCGATTCCAGGTGACCGCCCTGTCTGACTTTAGAACCTGCATGAAGGTCTACGAATACATAGTCCGCCCACTAACGATTTTTTATAAGCGAGGGTGTAGCCTTAGAAGGAAAATTATATCAACAGAAACAATACCTTCTCTTTCGTTATTTTCACTCTAAAATTATTAAATAATACGTGTCAGACGGCCACTTCAAATATAATAATAGCGCGAATTTTATTTTTTTTGGGGGTGATAATAAACATTGAATTTTAGCGTTTTATAAGCGAGGGTGTAACCTTACAAGGAAAATTATATCAACAGAAACAATACCTTCTTTTTAGTTATTTTCACTCTAAAATTGTTATTAAGTAATACGTGTCAGACGGACACTTCAACTATAATACTAGCGCGAATATTTATGTTTTTGGTGATAATAAACATTGAATTTTAGCGTTTTATAAGCGAGGGTGTAACCTTACAAGGAACACTATATCAACAGAAACAATACCTTCTTTTCGTTATTTTCATTCTAAAATTATTATTAAGTAATACGTGTCAGACGGACACTTCAAATATAATACTGTAGCCAATATTTTGGTAATACATGGATACAGTGCAAGCCATCCCATTAACGGTCGTTATAAGCAACGGTTCAGTCGGTAACGTCTGTGACTTGCATTCGAGGTCAGGGGGTTCAATCCCCAGCAGCTGACGCTCCTGACCCCTGGATTTCTTGGTTTCCCTGGTTGCTAGGCGAATGCTGTGAAGGTTCATTACAACCGCGAATTTTTTCCTCCACACCGTTTCACCGATATTTTCCTTATACTCAGGCTTTTATCTCTGCGTCTCTGACTGGTAATATTTACTGCTGAACGTCGGCACTTATGTGATACAGATGCTTTATAAATAAAGAAACGTGTATGTACTCGTATGTAGCTAAAACGACAGGGATTTCGTAGTTTTTAAAACAAATGTTTCGCACCCTCGAGGTAAAATACAGGGAATACCTCAAAACACGCATCCGGAGAAGTTAAGTGAAAATGTCCTGTATATAGAGTGCTATCCTTAAGCAGTGGCAGGAGGAAGGGAAAGCCATTCGAGTGTATGGTTTATACTTCTCTTTTTTATGTGACAGCATATACAGCTAGTAATTCCACATTCTTAAATGCCTTTCCATTAACGATTTTTATAAACGAGGGTGTAGCCTTACAAGGAAAATTATATCAACTGAAACAATACCTTCTTTTTCGTTATTTTCACTCTAAAATTATTATTAATTAATACATGTCAGACGGACACTTCAAATATAATACTAGCACGAATATTTATGTTTTGGTGATAATAAACATTGAATTTTAGTGATAATATAAAAATAATATATATTTTTTATTTTCTAGCGTCATATACACAAGCATTTCCCTTACAGAGAGGTGGCGTGATTGAGGGATTTCCCAGCGTCATATTTAAACGTGTTTTATGAAATACCCCTGTGCGAGACTAGCATCCTCCCGCACACCGCTTTCTGCTCGATGGGTTGGAGTAGCCAATCAAAATCGCTGTATTATATACCATCACACCTCTCACCCCCTTCAGCTTTTATCGGGGGAAATTATATAAAAGCAGCAGCTTCTCCAGCGATTTTCATTCTGTATTGTGAGAACACCACGATGTAAGCACTCTTCACCCGTTACTTCACGTCGTGAAATATCGAGCATCATGTCTGGTAAGTTGTAACACCAATTCATTTTGTTTAAGAAAGTTAAGTTATTACTCAGTACATTTAACTTATAATTGCGTTCTTGTTTTTAATGTCGGACATTTATGTATAAATAACTTAGCATTCTAAAAGTTAGTAAAGTGAGTTTTCTGAAATGCAAGCAGTTTAGTTAAGTATTCATTTTAGGCAAGCTTATTCTACATTTAATAGCTAACTGCGAGTATTCATTTTCTCATAAAATGTGAACAGTTTAGTTAAGTATTCATCTTGTTGAGCAATTATTATTCCAGATGTTTAAACACAGGATTTCACAGAGTGAATTATATTCCTTTTGGAGAAAATAAAATTATTTGAATACCTTATTAACGTTTTTGCTTTAGAATATTACAAAAAGTCTCTTGCGCGAATCATTCGCTCTAACAAAGTAAATGTTTACATTATATTAAAACATTTAAATCGAAAAAATACAGTACTTAATGAACTTCATTAGTGAATCAGAACCTCAATTATATTTACCCATATTATCATGTTTATTATTATTATTATTATTATATTATACAGAAAAAGTTAATAATTTTGTACCTTTCAAATAAATGAAATTTTGTTGTGTAATACATTCTCTAATAAAGAATATGTTTTTTCTGTTCCTAATGCAGAAAGTTTGGCATCTCAACTTAACACATTGGCTGGGGCAGCATTTTCCCGTCCGTTCAAAGACTACAAGATCTTCAGCCAGAGGAGCCTTATAATATAAAAGCCATAAGAAAAATTGATACGAGATACGGTGCTAGAGTGGTTGCAGTTTTAAGTGATAAGCAGGCTTTTTCCCGACAAGATATTCAACCCTAACAAGCCAACAGTTGGAGGAAATGCCAGGGAAGTTCCAAATGGTATATCATGGATTAGTACCAGCGGGCAAGTTTAAGACATGTAAATTGTCTTTTCTTCCTGTTAAGGTTTGTAGAAATAATTCAGCTCTCCTTTCAAAGTTTCATTTAGAGTTACAATCGTTGAATTTATAAATTCACACTTCACTAGGATAACATTTGTCTAAAGTATACATCACTGTATAAATAACGCCTAGGATGTGGTGTGGGTGAGGTCATGCAGAAAGAAGTTTAATAGTCTATTCAATGATTCTTTACCTCAAAGCAGATACCTACAACAAGTTGCAAATAATTTGCAGTAGGATAACATTTGTCAAAAGTATGCATCACTGTATTAAAACAAATATGTGTAAATAGCGTCTAGATTGTAGTCTGAGTGAGTTCGTGCAGAAAGAAGTTTAATACCCCTTTCAATGATTCTTCACCTCGAAGCATATACCTACATGCTGCAAATAATGTGAATGTTTGTTACAGGAATGCACAGGTGAATGTAAATGAAGAGGAAGAACGAGATAGCTTAAAACAACATAAACAGAAATGTGATAGGAACATTCTCAACAACTCCCAGTGATCTTATTCAATGAAGAATTGCAGCACCGTGCAGCGTGGAACATGCAAGGAAAAACATTCGCGTGTGTAGAATATCGCAATAATATATAAATTATGTACTCATTACTACTGCTATACCTGCCAATACCATTCATTTCATAAATAATTTCAAAATTGTTTAAAGGAGTATGCAATATCTTAAGACATTGATGCTACATGAAATCTAAACAAAAAAAATTATTGAACTATTACTGAAAGAGACTTGAATAAATGGGAATCTAGAAGCCAGAACCATCTTAATATTTGACTGTGTGATATGAGGTGTATAATAAGATTAATGAAAAATGAGGACTATGTAATATAGACAACATTTATTTTTTATAAACATTATCCTATTACATTCCTTCACAAAAAACATACATATTTCCTAAAGACAAAGGTGATAGTCCAGACCTTCTAAACACTCAGTTATATAATCATATACATCACAGAGAAAGAGATCTGCATTATCCGTAAAAAATTAAACATCTCAACAATGTCTGGATTATGTATTTTATAAGTACAAGTTCTTGATATTTCAAAGTTCCTGTTAACCATGTCCGAAATTGATTAACACAATTTCTCGATCCTGTCATGCTATAACTTTAGAAGCTTTCAGCTTACTTATAATTTCCTCAATTTCTTGTGTGTGACTATTTTTACCAGCGTCCCTCGATGCAATTAGTAACCTCAATATATTTACGTCAATTCGGAATTCAAGCGTAGATATCACTGAATCATCATCATCATATGAAGACTTCATATTCTCGCGACTTCCGCTGTATCCAGATTCCTCACCAGCAGTAGACTCGAGTGAAGGATAGAGGCCCGATCCGGTATAACATCTATACATCTTCGGATCTTCGAGGAGAGAGAGAGAGGAGTCGATTCAGTATAGCATGTTGCTCTATGAAGCTTAAATCTTGACAGAACGATTCTTAAAAATCCGATCGCATATACAGCATTTAATAACACGTTTTCCTTCATGTGTAATGTATGAAAAATTGAGTTTCTCATACGTTGGTTGCATAGGTTTTCTCCGGCAGTAGCTCATTCTAAAACTAAAAGAAATTACAGGAATACGTAAAATGCTAACGCTCGAAGGAATTAAAAGCGAATGAATGAATTCATAACACGCAGCTATGTATATATCTCGCATGAGCACAGCGGAGTGAACCTCGATCTATGCATGACAGCGGGAAAGGATACTCTCCTGAAACAGTCATATAGACAGCAATTGTTCACGGAGCCGGTAGACGACAGGTTGGATGGAATAGACTCCAAGTTCAAATCTTTAAACGGTAGGAGCCACACACCTTTTGCCCGTCATGTCTCCTGAACCGTCCTAACAGCGTAACATTACGTTACAACATCACGTAACCAGAATATTGCGAATGCAAGCATGGAAAAAGGCTGTTCTCTGGAAACATTCGTGGAAAAGGATGCTCTCTGGAAACACTCGTCATCCGCACAACGGATTGTCCCTAACATTTCCAGATCTCGGACCGTTCAACATGACGCGTCTCTCTCATCTACATTTCGACGAACTGTTACCTCCTGAATTAAAGTTTGGCGGTCTGTTTAGATGTGTACAGCTTGCATTGCGCTGTGTGTCCCTAACGTTTCCAGATCTCGGAACGTTCCAGCTAGTTGCTAGCTTCTACCATCTTCATGTCAACGATCTGTTAGTCTGAATTAAAGTTTGGTGGTTGGTTTAGATCTGTACCGCTTGCATTGCGCTGGATGTCTCTAACACCCTCCCCAGCTCCTGAATCGTTCCAACTAGTTGCGCGTCTCTACCATCTACATTTCGGCGAACTGTTACCTTCTGAAGTAAAGTTTGGCGGTCTGTTTAGATCTCTACAGCTTGCATTGCGCTGTGTGTCCCTAACGTTTCCAGATCTCGGAGCGTTCTAGCTAGTTGCGCGCTTCTACTATCTTAATGTAACGATCTGTTACTCTGAATTAAAGTTTGGTGGTTGGTTTAGATCTGTACAGCTTGCATTGCGCTGGATGTCCCTAACATCCCCCAAGCTCCTGAATCGTTCCAACTAGTTGCGCGCTTCTACCATCTTCATGTCAACGATCTGTTACTCTGAATTAAAGTTTGGTGGTTGGTTTAGATCTGTACAGCTTGCATTGCGCTGGATGTCCCTAACACCCTCCCCAGCTCTTGAATCGTTCCAACTAGTTGCGCGTCTCTACCATCTACATTTCGGCGAACTGTTACCTTCTGAAGTAAAGTTTGGTGGTCTGTTTTGATCTGTATAGGTTGCATTGCATTGGGTGTCCCTAACGTTTCCAGATCTCGGAACGTTCCAACTCGTGCCACGTCTCTGTCACCTGTATGTTGATGATCAGGGGCCTTCTGAATGTTGTTACGTAGCGTGACGACGTTGTAACGTCGTGAGACGGCGTTATAACGTCGTGTGACGACGTTATCACGTAGCGTGACGACGTGTGACAGTCAAAGGAAAGGGGGGCAGGGCCTCTACCTTTCACGGATAAGAAATTCCCTGGTGGCAGTTGACGCAATCTATGGCTCCTCTCGAGGACTACAGACTTACACATCTCCTGAGAGGTCAAGGATTCTGGGACCACACTCATTCCATGGTTGAAAGTTACAGAGAGCATATGCTCTGCTTATGCCGAGAGTCCCTCTCCGCTATTTTCAACCCTGAAACAACCAATAAGATGAAAAAAAGTAAAATGAGGATGGAGGTGAAGCGATGAGAGGAAAAATTCAGAGGTGGAACGAGCCTTCACAGCATTCGTCTAGTGAGCGGAAAACCTTGAAGAAAAAAAAAACATCCGGGAATCAAGGGGGTGTGGGTTACTGAGATTGAATCCTCGATCCGAATACAAGTCACAGACTAACCACCTGAGCCATTCCACTCGATTAGTTAGAGTGTTACACACAGATGACCTTAGCTGTGTGTTGTCGTCCGTGGTGTAGTGGTTACCATGCTAGCCTCTAGCTCCCGAGGTCTCGGGTTCAAGCCCAGCGGAGGACGATGAATTTTTTCGGCAAATCCTTAGCATGGCTTCCTTTGGAAGGGAAGTAAAGCCGGTGGTTCCGTGTCGTAGATTTACGGCACGTAAAAGAACCTCAAGCCTGATAGAGGCCTCTGAGCAAAATTACCAGTCTTTCACGTCCAATAAGATCTCTCAAGAAAAACCGTGAACAAATTAGCTGATTGTCGGATACATGCATCTGAAGTCGCGAACTCGTTATTGTAAGCCTATGTAAGAAGCATTATCTGGTAAATGTTGCATGTCAGGCGTTCCTTTAAGAGAATCCTCGATAAAATTATCTTAACTTTCAGAGCGCCCTAAATTGACTACATTTTTTTTACGAAATGTAAGTTTGGAACCTCTATTGAATCTAAACAAGCGAATAGCATACATACCGTGTCTTAAAGAAATAGTTCCTGTCTAAGACAGTGTTTAGATGTGATGTGTTCTTGTTATGGTTGTAAGTAAATATCTACATTAAAGCCTGTCATTCCAATCGGATTATGGGTTCTGATAAGCACTTGCCCGTATGTCTTCCTGCATGTTCGAGTATTTAGAGAGTCGGTCAGAGGTGTTTATGTGTGATTGCATGTATTCATAGGTCTTCTTATAGCTTCGCGTGCTTAGAGTGAGTGAGCAAAGTATTGCAACGATAATGTATTGTTCGGCGGTGTTCGGACGTCTCCGTACAGGTTCGGATGCTTAGAGTAAGTGTAAAGTATTGTGAAGATGTATGTATTGTTCGGGTATAATCACGCAGATTCGGGTGCTTAACTCGTGAGTTGTCAACCGAGGAAGCGACAAGTATCCTTTTGAGCAGGCATTCACCATGCGCAACGAAACCTAGAAGCAAAAAAGATGTGAATGAAATGAAAGATGCAAATTATATAGAATGAAAGGAAATCGTTGTATTATACGTCACTCAGACATTCACCGCAGACCAGGGAAAACCACGAAAAATCCCAGGTCTGAGCGAGTGACCGACGGTAATCCAAACAGGGGGCCTTAGAAGCACATGTTAAAGATTTGAATGATATAAAAGGAAAACGTGGTGGCATACGCAGCTCAGGCATTCGCCTACAGACCAGCGAAAACCACGAAAAATCTCCCGACTGAACGAGTGGCCGACGGTAATCCAAACAGAGGGCCTTAGAAGCACGTGTTAAAGATGCGAATGATATAAAATGAAAACATGGTAGCATACGCCACTCAGGCATTCGCCTACAGATCAGGGAAAACCACGAAAAATCTCCGGACTGAGCGAGTGGCCGACGGTAATCCAAACAGAGGGACTTAGAAGCATGTGTTAAAGATGCGAATGAAATAAAATGAAAACGTGGCAGCATACGCCACTCAGGCATTCGCCTGCAGACAAGGGTAAACCACGAAAAATCTCCGGTCTGAGCGAGTGGTCGTCGGTAATCCAAAAAGCTATCTTAGAAGCATGCGTTAAAGATGCGAATGCAATAAAATGAAAACGTGGTAGCATACGCCACTCAGGCATTCGCCTACAGACCAGGGAAAAGCACGAAAAATATCAGGTCTGAGCGAGTGGTGGACAGTAATCGAAATAGAGATCCTAGAAGCAAGCGTAAAAGATGCAAATTATATAGAATGAAAGGAAATCGCCCTAGCATACACCACTCAGGCATTCGCATGCGGACCAGGGAAAACCGCAAAAAATGCGAGACCGGAGTAAGCGGTCGATATGTTTAAATATGTGGAATTACTAGCCGTATATGCTGTCACATCAAAAAGAGAAGTATAAGCCATACACTCGAATGGCTTTCCCTCCCTCCTGCCTCTGTTTAAGGATAGCACTCTATATACAGGACATTTATACTTAACTTCTCGGGATGCATGTTTTCAGGTATTCCCTGTATTTTACCTCGCCAAACAGAGGGCGTTAGAAGCACATGTTAAAGATTCGAGTGAAATAAAATGAAAACATGTAGCATACGCCACTCAGGCATTCGGCTACAGACCAGGGAAAAGCAAAAAAAATCTCAGGCCTGAGCGAGTGGTCGATGGTAATCGAAATAGAGATCCTAGAAGCAAGCGTAAAAGATGCAAATTATATAGAATGAAAGGAAATCGCCCTAGCATACACCACTCAGGCATTCGCATGCGGACCAGGGAAAACCGCAAAAAATGCGAGAACAGAGTAAGCGGTCGATATGTTTAAGAATGTGGAATTACTAGCTGTATATGCTGTCACATCAAAAAGAGAAGTATAAACCATGCACTCGAATGGCTTTCCCTTCCTCCTGCCTCTGTTTAAGGATAGCACTCTATATACAGGACATTTACACTTAACTTCTAGGGATGCGTGTTTTGAGGTATTCCCTGTATTTTACCTCCAGGGTGCGAAACATTTCTGTTTTAAACACTACGACATCCCTGTCCTTTTAGCTACATACGAGTACATACACGTTTCTTTATTCATAAAGCATCTGTATCACATGAGAGCCGACGTTCAGCAGTAAACATTACCAGTCAGAGCCGGAGAGATGAAAGCCTAAGTAAAAGGAGAATATCGGTGAAACGGTGTGGAGGAAAAAATTCGCCGTAGTAATGAACCTTCACAGCATTCGCCTAGCAACCAGGGAAACCGAGAAGTCCATGGGTCAGGAGCGTCAGCTGCTGGGGATCGAACCCCCCGACCTCGAATGCAAGTCACAGACGTTACCGACTGAACCCTTGCTTATAAAGACCGTTAATGGGATAGCTTGCACTGTATCTATGTATTACCAAAATATTGGCTACAGTATTATATTTGAAGTGTCCCTCTGACACGTATTACTTAATAATAATTTTAGAGTGAAAATAACGAAAAAGAAGGTATTGTTTCTGTTGATATAATTTTCCATGTAAGGTTACACCCTCGCTTATAAAACGCTAAAATTCAATGTTTATTATCACCAAAAAACAAATATTCCCGCTAGTATTATATTTGAAGTAACCGTCTGACACGTATTATTTAATAATTTTAGCGTGAAAATAACTAAAAAGAAGGTATTGTTTCTGTTGATATAATTTTCCATGTAAGGTTACACCCTCGCTTATAAATATCGTTAATGGGCGGGCTATGTATTCGTAGACCTTCATGCAGGTTCTAAAGTCGGGCAGGGCGGTCACCTGGAATCGAACCGGTGACCTCTCCAATTCAAACCTCACACGTTACCACGACGTAATTTTTATCAAAACAGCCTTTAAACACATTTTACCGCTGTTAAATAAGACTGCCATTTATCAAATATTTCACTCATCTGTAAAGCAGACCAAAAACTGGCTAGCTTCAAAGACCAATTAAGAAAATCTATCACATACATTCGATCGCTTAATTTGAATTCTTTCTCGCATTTTCATTCTAAAATGCCATACTATTCATATCACCCTCTCCAAATCATATTTATTTGTTTGGCATTCGATAAAAATTAGTTTAATTGTCGATATCATGCAAACAATTAAGTTATGATATTTACACAGTCGTCTGTATGAGAGGGATTTTCCGATAAGTAAGGGTTTTTCAGGGGAAGAGAAATCATTTTAAAGCACAATAGATTCCTTAATGAAGAAGTGTTGTTCGACATTGTCCTAAATGAGCTATATGACTGTAGCCGGTGGCCGGAGGAATTTCCGAGACCCCCAGCCAGGTATAGTCTTCAAGGGTATACAAAATATTTTTGCAAGGGGTGTGCATCCGAATAACTCGTCGAATTTTTCGAAGATCTCGGTGAAGAAAAAGCTTTTAAACAAATATGAAATTTATAATTTGAAGTCTTCGTAATGGTTCGTTCTCTCTGCTGGAATAGTCAAAATATCTCTCGAAGGGAGGGGTGTTTAAAAACGTTCTCGTCCTATGTTTACTAAGAGAATAATGCATTTTTGAAAGTCCGTGTATTTATTGGTTTGAATTCAGAGTTCGATTTCCCTCTGGTATTCAATACCACTTTAGACGCTACATTTCTAAACAATCAAAAGTCTATTACACGAATAATTTTCGTTTTTTGTTACGGGAAAATATTACACCAAAACGTATAAAGCTATTAATGGGAGGACTTGATTTGCACAGTAAATTACCCAACCTGCCGCGACCTCTCGACTGTGAATAGACACTTTACCTCTCATAGAATTATGATACGTATACATTCGAATGATGGGGACTAAATAATGTTTTTAGATTTGGCTGGTGAAACACCAGTTTTTTTTAAAATGGAATAAACAAATAAGCTTTTTTGACGAGAATATAATTTTTGCGTTAGTAATGCAAATAGATTATCTTTGTTTTCTCTCGATGTACTTTCCAGGGTCTTGGGGAAAATCCATTTACACTCTTTAGATGCTATATTTCTGAGGAATCCCGGCCATTAAGTCAGTTACTGCTTGGGTTTACCCTCTTCAAACTTGTACAGTATATTTTTCAAGGGTTTGTAAACCGCTATATAAATCGTTCCCGTAATGTAGAGAGGGAGTGCGTGAGAGAGAGAGAGAGTTTACGCGAAAGAGGAGTTTTTTATCGGCAATGACTGTTTTAAAGTCCATGCCTACGAGGATGCTTGCGGTGACAGTGCGGTACTTTACCGACAATGCCTATTTTAAAGTCCCTACCTATGCGCTTGCATGTGTGAGCAGGCTATGGTACTTTATCGATAATGTCTGTTTTAAAGTCCATGCTTGCAAAGGGGAGAGAGAGACAGAGAGAGTGTGTGTGATGGATGCTTATTTTTACCTTCAATGTCTGTTTTAAAGTCCGGCCTGCAAAGGAGTGAGAGAGAGAGAGAGGGAAAGAGAGTGTAATTGATGCGAATTTTTACCGACAATTTGTGTTTTAAAGTCCATGTCTATGCCAGTGATTGCACTGGCAATGCTATACTTTATCGAAAATGCCTGTTTTAAAGTCCATTTCTACGCCGATGCTTGCGCTGGCAGTGCGGTACTTTATCAAAAATGCCTGTTTTAAATTCCGTGCCTATGCACGTGGACTGCTTTATCGATAATGTCTATTTTAAAGCCCCGGCCTGCAAAGTGTAGAGAGAGGGAAACAGAGAGACAGAGAGAGTGTGTGATGGATGCGTATTTTTACCGACAATGTCTGTTTTATAGTCCATGTGTATGCGAGTGATTGCGTAGGCAATGCTCTACTTTATCGACAACGACTGTTTTAAAGTCCCTACCTATGCGTTTACATGCGTTGGCAGTGCGGTACTTTATCGTCAACGTCTGTTTTAAAGTCCATGCCTACGCTGGTGCTTGTGCTGGCAATGCTATACTTTATCGAAAATGTCTGTTTTAAAGACCATGTCTACGCGTATGCTTGCGCTGGCATTGTGCTACTATATCGACAATGTCTGTTTTACCTATGCGCTTGCATGCGTGAGCGGGTGGGGTACTTTATCGAAAATGACTGTTTTAAAGTCCATACCTATGCGCGTGGAGTGCTTTATCGTCTGTCTTGATATATTTGTGTTTCTTTTCAGTTGTTTGGTGAAGAGTAACAAGAAATGTGTCTTGTTTAGGATAGTCTCCATATTTAATTATTTATTTAGTTCAGTTTTTATTTATTAATAACATATATAACTTGAACTTACGTCGCTCACCGCTAGAGAGAGCGGAAAATAATTGTGCGGAAGACAGTGACAGGCACGCAGAGTGAAGGGGTGTTTGGGTAAGGGATGACGGGGTCAAGCCATGCATGCAGATTCAAGAGATCATTACTGAGTCAGCGCCTACAGAACACGGACCGCCCGTTCGGGTTTTCAGTGAAAGAATCACATGTTAACGTCTCGTGTTAGGTATGTACGCTAACTCCGTCTTTCAGTCATGCATTCATCTAAGCGATGTAATGTTCGTATAAACCCAAAATATATTTTCCTTCAAAAGTAGGATTAAACAACTGTTATTAGTGGTAATAGTTATACACGCGTAATAATCGCCTTAACACACGAACACATACGATTACAACCAAATACGCAAATCAATTCATATACACTTATTTACAGTAATTAATCAAAATTATTTAATTGTATTCATCGATCAGCGAGACCATTATTTATGTTTAATAACATATGTAATATTCAGCTATAATGTTAACCGCCATCATTTATTTTTAATAACATATGTAATATTCAGCTATAATGTTAACCGTATTTATTTTTCAGAGTCGCCCCTATGTGTAAATAAACCTTGGAAAAATATTTTGAAACGTGAAGTTCCTTATCGCACATTTCAAATGATTTATGCTAGCTTTCCTTGGAGTCAACATGGCCGCCGCCGTGCATTCGTTAAACTATTAAAAATGTTTTACTACTGTCCTCTTCGTCGTTCAGCGGAAGAACCAGCTTTCCACACTCTCGCCTAGATGGCACGAGCGCTGGAGGAGGCGAGCTGTACCGAGAGGGAGGGATTGGAGGGGGTGAATGCTAGCTTGCTCCCTGCTCTTGTTGAGGGACCGTTCACTCGCGTGAGACGCTGCATAGAGGAAGGGTTGCGCGCGGGTTTTCAGCGAAATTACCACGCGTTAACGTCTCGTTACGGCAACTCTGTCCTTTCAGCCATGAATTCATTTAAGTGTTGTAATATTCTTATAAACCCTAAATATATTTTCCCTCAAAAGTAGAATTAAACAAATGTTATTAGTCGTAATAATTATACGTGTGTAATAATCACCTTAACACCCACGCACACATATACGATGGCGACCAGGTGCGCGCGAGTCAATTCATATACACTTAATTACATTAATCAATTAAAAATACTTAATTGTATTCATCGATCGAGGAGTATCGTTTAATTACATTAATCAAGATACATGCGACGGGGATACTTCGATCGAGTGTTCGCATCCAGCCCTTCAGAGGCGCAATGCCATGACGTTAGCAGTATAGATTAGGCCGCAAGAGAGGGATTGGGATGGCCTGCGTGCAGGAACAATACCATATTACCCACACTCCTCTATAGCAAACATAGGAGGGGTTGTGACCAGCGTTCCTCCACTACTCTACAGGGAGCCATTCAGACCAGCACACTCAAAGAGGGGAGGGTGTAGACAGCGTACGGGGTTATACCGCAATGGGGAGGGGAGACCACAAAGAGGGGGTGTGGCCAGCGGCACAGAGCCTGGCAACATAGGTGAGCCCAAAAAGGAGGGGTCATGTTCGGCGGCTTTAAGGGTAAGGCCACAAAGGAAAGGGGTGTGTCCACCTGCACAGAGCCTGGCAACATGCTAGGAGGCCAAAAAGGAGGGGTCATCTTCGGCGGCTTTAAGGGTAAGGCCACAAAGGAAAGGGTGTGGCCACCGGCACAGAACCAGGCGACTTGCTAGGAGGCCAAAAAGGAGGGGATGTCTACGGCGGCTTGTCTGGTCAGCACACAAAGCAAGGGGAGGAGCTGGCGGCTTTTAAGGGTTAGCACACAAAGAAAGGGGTTGGAGCTGGCGGATTTTGAGGGTTAGCACACAAAGAAAGGGGGTGGAGCTGGCGGTAATTCTTTGTGTGCCAGCTCTCTCATCTTTTTACTACTCATTTACCTTGAAAAGAAGGTGATACTTTTTTGTATTTAAACATGAGTGCCGTATAATTCAAATACATTTTGTCCATTAAGAATGTATACTACTGCCGTATATTAAACATTAATTTTCTTAGCAAAAAAATATGTATTTGGAAGAATCGAAGTATCTCTACTTGCCAGATATTTGTGATTAACACGCCCAACCATCAGAGCAAATGACCAGAATGGTATGCATTTTCCTGTTCATCATTATCACTTATCCTGAAAATGAACGTAGGGAATCAACGCCAGTGGATGCTTCTGATGTTTTCCGAATCAGGCTTTGACCGGTGCCCCCCTCCTCTAAGGGTGTACAGTCCGGTTTAGAAAAAGTGGCCGATTCTCAAGATAGCAATAGTGTTTTTTTCTTCCGTGAGTTTCCACTGGTATCTAACCAAAATTAGTTTCCACCCAGAAATCGCAAGAAACAAACGTGAACCAATGTGGGAAGTTACACTCCACGGGAAACGAAGTAGGGTTAAAAAATAACCTCCCTTAATGAATTACGCTGTTAGTCGTCTAACAGGAAGATGGTTCTATCTTGTAGAGGAAGGAGTGCTGTACTGAAACACACAATAGCCATAATATTTCTGTCATGCGTTTCTTCTGAGGCAGACATGAAACAAAGTCAAATTGTCATCCAATTAATACCGCCAAAGGACATTGTTTGGATATATTTGTGAATTATTTGACGTAGTGGTGGTGGTGGTGGTGGTGGTGGTGGTGGCGGTGGCGGCCACTGCTTTATAAGCTTAAAAGAGAGAAAAAGGTCGTTAAATACATGAACTGTTATTCGTACTACTAGTATCAACACATTATTATTAACTTAAGGTCATGCATTTTTAGAAAATTAAACACAAAACATGTTTTAATTAATTTGAATGTTTGAAGAACGTAAAAAAACTGAAAATACGAAATTTCAATTAACTATATCAAATCTCTGTTGAGAGGTTAGTTGTTCGTATTAGTAGATTAACATTTTGGTATAGGTACTAATATAAAATGCGCTTCGTACCAAAGGGTTTATTACATCTGCTCCACATGTTTAATTAAAATTATAAAACGAATATAAAGAAATTACCCTGGAGGAATTAATTTCAATTATTACATTACAACACAATTCTTTGTAGTGTGTTTTTATTTTTCGAATTTAACGAATATAAGCTGGGAAGCATTAAATTGCAAATAAATGACTTAATTTTTGCTAATCATTGCACAGCAGTTTTAGCTCCTTAATACCTAATGCTGTTCTAAAAGCTTGAACTATGTAGATAATTTAAAAACCGTGTAAATTGAGTACTTTTAATTAAAAACAAAGACTTGAAGTTTAACACTGAACATTACCTAAATGTCCTAGCGCCATTGAAATGCGTATTATGTGCATAAAAATAACCAACATTAAGAAAACGGCAGTGTAACATGATAATACAATTTAGAAGCATATTTAAAGTTCAAAAAGTAAATATTATTAACTTTCGACTTTATTTCCACTTTTTGTTGACGATATTTTATTTTTGCGTCCTAATTTAGCAACGCATTGCCCTAAAGGTACTCACCTAGTGAGAAAATAAACAGCTTGTGGTGATACCCTTCGTTCATCTTTCGCGGAAGGTGAAGTAACTAGCCAATCAAGTTGCTAGAATTATGCACGAAGAAAGAAAGGAAATAACGCTGGCAGAGGATGGGTCTAGATTTGGCAATGCCAACGTAAGCCGCTTTGTCCCATTATCGGCCTCTTTTTGTGTACCGGAGTGTGCATTAGTCAATTACAAACAAATTATTAACTCAGCATGCATTATTGGGGCCGTTGAGTGACAAAACGTGAATCCAAATGAAGAAACAGCTTAATTGAATACTGCTAATACACGATAAGGATATTTATTCTAGAATATAAGGCTTCACAAAAAATTAAAATAGGATTATTAAATTCATACGCGTACGTAAAGAATTTAAGAAATTTCCAGATTTGGAAGTTTTCAGTAATTTCAATAGTCGATTGTCGAATACGTGTATGGTGAATTTGATGTTTGTTTTACTCAGAAACTCAATATATTTAAATTATCAGGGTTTCATGTAATCTGACATAAGAACATTTCCAAAATATTAGGCGCCGTGGGATTCACGTGATCTTTTTTTTCCAAATTGCTTTAAATTAAGAATTTAATTATATTCCTTTACTTTGGGTTTTGAAAGTACTTACGTATTATTTAACCTTCCAATGAACGGCTGATACTTATCGTGTCAACTTCTCCAAATTCCCTGTATAACCCAAAGCGAGGGAATGATAGAGCAGAAGAGGAAATCGACACAAAGCTTTATTTAACTGAAATTAGAATACGTTTTACGTGAACTATGAGCACAATTTCATACAACTCTTTACTGATATTATCATGCGTGTGTGCTCTTCGAGACGGACATAGCTATAAAATATTTCTTAAGTTTTTAAAACTCGGGGGTAGGAAGGTTTTCTTATTCGTCATTCAGTTTCCATCCGCTTTCGTTGAATACAAATATCAGAGAATGTTTTTGGCAGTTATTTGCAAAAATGGCAGATTTTAATGACTTCCAGCCCAAAGGCGTGAATGGGGAGGTTAAAGTGTTATAAAATCGAGATATTGAGGAGGGAAATTGCATATCATGTTCATATGACCTGCACCACCCTAGCGTATCTCCTACTCGATGACTCAATCTAGAGGAGACTGCATGAGCTACAAAGGAATTTTGGGACCATGGCTAAGGGTAACGGCTAGAAAATCCCCCCCCCCAAAGCATTTGTTGAAAACACATGTCAGGTCATATTTTGGGTTTATTCAGCAGTCTTTCACAAAATAACGTGTCTTGTTAGATACAACTTGAGTTACGAAATTATAAGTTTTCATGTAGGTAAAAATTGCCCTACAATATTACGTAAGATTAATACACAAAGGGCACAATAACGCTACATTATTTATATTGGAATTACAAAACTTTTAAATGTATATTCACAGCTGTCCAACTCACGCTAGCCTTCAATCAATAAACCCGACTTTCATATGCCTCTGTGAGGCGGTAAACGAATAATTTACAACTCCAAGTCTGAAATAAGCTTTACACACATTAACAATAAACTATTAACGCTAAAACTAACAATTTAATAAACTCTGGGAAGAAATTAACAATTTCAATACACAGCCCCATTTAACATATTCCTATAAACTCCCAACCGTTTAACAGTTACATAAATGTTATGGCCACAACAGTTATTTAAAAGCATTAAAACACTCTGAAGAAACTAACAAGCTTATCTCAAACTGTCAGTGGTATTTAGAAAAGGCGTGCATTAATCCACATGATCAGAATACAGTTATAGCAAGAATTAAATTTAGAAAAAACATAAATCCCGGCTCTGGCTCCGTTAAATATTTCCTTGCGTACAAGACGGCAGGTAGCAGAAAAAATCACAACCGGGGAGCCTAACGTTAATCCAGGTCAGAAACCCTCTAAGCAAGTGCAAAATTTCATAGTTTATCAAGCCATTCGACAACTCACGAAGTTCAAGATGTGCCCCGTGGCACAGGCAAAGGACTAACTCACTACCCGCCGTAAAGCCTTAATCAACCCAAGCTAGGAAAAGTACCGACCCGCAACGAGCGGAGAAAAACCAAATTAACAAGAAACATGATGCCACATGCGGATCTAATGGAATCATTTATAGTTCACAAAAATGCGATCAGCACAATGGCCACGACTATCAACCCCCTCCCCATAACGGATATACAAAAGTAGGATCACAATTTTAAAAACACAAGATACATAGGAGCACACCCTTAATAAGTGGTCATACATATCCACTGATGGTCTATCACTGTAGGACTCGATGAAGATCGCACTAGGAGGAGCAGGTGGGCACTGGCAACAGGCTATAGTTGGTCAGAAAGGAACACTGTTTCATTAGCACTTCACAGTACACTGTAGCACTTTTAGGTGACTAATTTCACGTGGGGAGACCGATCCAGCAACCAGGAGCTACTGCCGGCAACAGAAAACTACCAACTGCCCTGCATATGGAGTCTGGCCGGTGTGCTCTCGTCAGGCGGGCAAACACAATACCCGCTAGCAGCTACAGGAAGACCGAAGAAGGAAGTGCAGAATCCTCCCAAATCAGGCAGCAAATCAGGAACACTAGCTCGCTCAGCGCCCTCCAAAACACCTCAGAAGTCGTCGTAGTTCCAGTACAGGATGCCATGATGAAGACACTCGGGTATGCGCAGGCAGTGGGTAAGAGAGGGTAAAAGAGAGGTGAAGCTAAAACACAAATCAAACGGCAACAGAAATGGAGACAAACATGGAGGTGTACAAACATTAATAATAAATAAATATAGCCAATAATTTTATACATATTTTAAACATATATTTAAATTACACAAAGTTATTAAACATTGGACGTAAAATTGACATATAACGTTGGTACACAAAACAAAATAAATCTATAAAAAGACGAAATCAACTGTCCCATGTTTGTAAACTTCTGCCAGTGTAAGGTGGAAAAAAAAGCATTTACAGTTCATATGCGTATAAATAAAGTGAATACCATAAATTACCTAATTGCATTTTAGATTATTTTGTTTTCTCTCACATTATTTTCACTCCTTTTTTTAAAAATCTGTTTGTAAAAGTTCGTACAGAATAAATATGCATAATTGTGATACTTAAAGAAATGAGCAAGAGAACAAATTATCACATACACACTGGGACAATGGCTAGCCAGACAGACAGAAAAACACAAACCACAAAAACGACAAACTACACACGTGCACACGAAAACGGCGAGGAAAGTATCGTAAAGAAAAGTAACAAAAGAGAAGGAAAGGAAGTCAGAATACACATGAGCTCCAACTAACGTGGAGAAAGCGCTGTGACAGGTACACTACACGCAACACATAAAGCACTCCAGCCAGCTAAACCATAACAAAGCACCCACATCATAAAATAACAAACAAGCAAAATAAACTTACGCAAGCAACACAAAAAGTTCCTTAATCACAAACTCAACACACTCATAAAAAACAAAGATTTAAACAAATGGCTGCAGCTGACTAATGTGAGCGCTTCTCTCCCTGCCAGTGGACACGTCTTTGAGATGAACGGCATAATTCTTGTAAGTGCCTACAATTTCAAACGCCCCAATCTATCTGGGCGCTAACTTCGCAGCATATGCGTGTTTCTTTGAACTAAGGATACGGAAATTACACATAACCCTCTGGCCTATGGCATACGGAGAGGCCTTTTATTCACATCATACCGGTTCCTCACCAAGGCATGAACCCGCCGCAAATTTCTAAAATCCCACCACCTGTTTTTCTGAATAACTTCAGGGGAAAAATCCTGTGGTAATAAATCGTCAAAGTGCCATAAATTGGCTACCAGGGAATTTGGAGGATGGGCCGGCATGAGGTGAAAAGGTGTTGTTTGGTACGACTCATGACGTGCAAAATTGAACGCTAGTTGCAGGCGTACAAATTCGTGTTGCATTTCAAATTATTATCATGATGGTAGGCAATCAGAACAGATATTAAATCCTTGTTAAACTTTTCTACATACGATGGGCAGCGGTAATAAGGTGTAGCCGTGAAAGCTTTAACACCCCAACTAAAGCAGAAATTACGGAAGGACTCGTAAACTACGTACCATTGTCTGTTAACATAATACGGGGAGCTCCAAAGGACGCAAAAATAGAATTCAATATTTTAATAGCACTACCCGCACTAGCACTGGAGATCGCATTTAGTCAAACATACTCGGCGAATGAATCAACGGCGACCAAAGCATAGGTATTCCGTTGTGCCGAACGAGGAAAGGGGCCCACGAAATTGACATAGAATTCTTCCATCGGTTTACTAGAAACTTCGGAAGCTAAACCCTTCCAAAGCGTACATTGCGCAGGTTTCGCCATCGCACAAACAACACGCTCGAAGGCTGGAAGTTATGTTCTTGTTCATACCCTCCCACAGAAACTGGTTCCGAATTTTAGGTTTAGTCTATACAATGCCCAAATGTCCTCCCTATGGAGAAGCATGGAAGTAATCAATGACCATCGGCACCAAGGCCACAGGCAATGCAGCCTTAAACTTACCGCCGAAAGTGGCACGCGTAAGGAGAACTTTGTCATTCAAACGAAAGGGTGGAAGCTCTTTATCCTGTTCAAGCTGATTTATAATTTCAGCTAGCTTAGAATCCCGGCGCTGATGTTCGGCTCCACTAGTATCAGCTCCGGAAAAGAGGTACAAATATTCAGGGCTGTATTTAGAGGGGGGTTTAGGGTTCAACCCCCCCGAAATTTCGGACAGCTTTATTTATTTAAATTCATATCAAACCAATATGGGAAAATGATAACAGAAGGTCTACTGCTAGTAGCACATTTACAAGAAAAAGGGAAACTTAATATTTTCACCGGTTTTCGAAGCAGTCTCGATGTTTTGTGCTCTAAGGTAGAATATCTTCATTCTGGATAGCTTTTACTGTCTATATAGTTTCTCCAAGGAATTTTCTTATCCATATAACGTCTACATACCACGGGGTAGGTACAGACGCTTCCAAATGTTTTCCGTCCCACACGGAACTCGCCGGAGAGGGGAAAAGGGTAAGTGTTATCGAGTAGTTAATCCAGGCCAGGAGCCGTCTGAAGTGGTGTATCTGCCCCATGAGGTTGATGGCTAGAATGCTAACGTTTTGCTGTTTCAACAAAAGAAACTATCATGTCGACAGGCTTCCATTGGACTTCGCTGTAAAACACCGAATTAATTGGGTCCGGGTCACTGAAGACAGGAGTGTGAGACAATTGGGGCTGCAACAACATTTTCGGGAGTGGAGGCACAATAACACTACGTATATTTATTCTTACAATATTTTATGCAACGATCATGCATGCGCGCACACAAACACACACACACACACACACACGCGCGCGCGCGCGCAGGATTTCAAATTAAGAGATATGGTTTGGTAACGTTATTTCTACATTGATTACATCCAAAATGTTTTGTTTACCATGAACTCGGGTGAATAAGTTTCATGCTTTCAAGTTCATTAGCAAATGTTCAAACTTAAAATTATGAACTGCTTCGGGAACTACAATCGCTAGGGAAGAAGTTATTTAATACAAACAATATATTTTAACAAATTCCACATATCCGCAAGTTCTCGTCATTCCTTTTCCATTTACATATATACTTAAAGGAATTTAAGTCTCGTTTAATTCGTAAATCAGGTGGATTGAACTGAGAATTACCAGAAATATTTATAACGGTAGAGGGAAGAACCTCGGAAGAAATTTTATTCGGCAACTCACTTTGAACGAGATTCGAAAACATGACCTTTAGGTCTTTTCCACCAAGAATCTGAGAGTTTTCTAATAATTGTGTGTATAACTCGGTGAGAATTAAAAGGACTTGATAGTTAAGCCATAAAGTATTAGCGAGACAAATTTCATTTATGACAATGTAAACAACATTGATCCTAAACTGAATTCTCTCTCTCTTCCTAATCAAAACCGTTAAAGTCATTTGCGAAAAAATATGCAAATAACAAAAAAGTTTTCGTGTGAAAGCAGAGATTGTGTTTAGGGGATTTTATATCCATCTCCGCATGGCATCCTTGAACGGTGGCTGGCTAGGCTACTTGGCTATGACAACTTCTGTTTATCCTATTAAATCTTTTTTATTTACTTACGCTATTCGTGCATAGACACACAAACAAGCGCGCTGGCAATTTTCTGAACTGTTTTACTCGGCGAACAAATCGTGTATTTGATATGAAAGCTCGGCATGGAAGTTTTGAATGGAATGCATTGCTTCCTCTACCAAAAACTGTTTGGAACAAATACCTCCCTACCCGAATCTTCCTCTAACAAACACACACCAGGAAAATTACGTTGTGTTTAATATTGAGCTTACTCTAAAAAGTAAGGTAACTTATGACATATTATGCCGTTGTTACAGTTCTCAGTAAACTAGTTCATGTAAATTATACAGTTTCTGGAAGGCAGTAAATTTAATTAAAATCACGGGTGTGCTGCAATAATCTGACCCAGAACTAAGAAAAGGAGAACAAAATTATTGGAAGAAACAAATGGATACAACAGAAACACCAAAAATAAGCAGTAATAAACACAAAATATGACAAAACACGATCATCTTAACAATTTAAAGATTTAGGCCGTTCGCGATTCGGTTTTGCATTTTGCTGGGTTAAGTATACCGAATTAGACTTTTTCCTGAGCATTTTAAGACTTTATAAAACTTAGAATATAGATAAAATGGAACTAGAATTTTGGTTAAAAGGGCTTGTGATCGTCGAACATTCCAGCAAATGGTAGTGTCCTCTTGAGGATCAAAGGTCAAATGTTCCTTTGGTATATAAAGACGCGAGGTTTGCAACCTGTTTTAAAGCATAGAAAACGCATCGCACCATTCCTGATTGGAGTGCGTAAAGAGGAATTGTTAGAAGAAAATACCTCTAACATCAGAAGTCACACGAGGCCGCATTGTGGGAATTTGGTCTATCTACCACACAAATAGCAAACGCAGTTGGAAGGGGAAATAACTGTTCTTTACTGGATCCGGAGTTTCAAGAAAAAGAATAAGACGGGTTAAAAACACGAAAGAAATCCGGAAGACCAAGTGTCACCACCCCGGAATTGAATGCAGCTATGGTGCAGAATTCAATAAATAATATTTTCCGTCCCGCCACATCGATAGTAAGTCGCTTGGGTCTCCCTGTGTCACCTTCAACGGCGAGAAGACGTCTTCGCGCTGCCGATATCCATCACAGGAAGCCAGCTCGAAAAGAGCAGCTCACGGAAGGACATCAAGCTGCTCATGTGGGATTTGCTCTTCAGTTACTCCCAATGCCAAAGGAATTCTGGGAGATTGCGATATGGACTGACGAAAAAGCGTTCTCATTGGACGAAGAGGGAAGGATGATACTTTGGCGCCCTGACAACACTCGCTATACCCCAGAGCACGTAGTGGCAACAGCAAGAAGCAGCAGGATTAGCGTCGCTTTCTAGGGCTGGATGTCTGCTGCCAGGTGGGTGCGATAGTCCGCGAGTCTCCAAAATTTAATTCTGATGAGTATGTGGAGATCTTAGAGGATACCATGTTACCAACTGTTAGTGTTGTATATCCTGCAGAAGACATGGGGGTTATTAACAATGTCTACGATAACTGCAGCGTTCACACTTCCAGAGTGACCAAGGATTAAATGGAAGAGCATCCGGAAGTTTCTCCTCTCCCATGGCCTTCTAAATCCCAAAATCTTAATCCTGTAGAACACATTTGGGCTATTATGGTCAATAATTGGGATTGCAGAGCAGAAAGAACTCCCAAAAACTTGGAGGAACACATCCAGGAAGTGTGGGAGAGCGTGCGGAGACGACCACACATATGCGAGTATTGCTTCAATTCCAAGAAGGCTGAATGCTCTTTTGGATGTGAATGGCTGGTGGATACTTGAAATTAAGAAACGTTTCTCCAGCTACTTAACCTTACCCCACTATTGATCCCTAGTTATCTTTCTACTTTTCTTTCTTTTGTATGTATGGGGACAATTCTCTATAAAATAAATTAAAATATTTAGAAATGAGATCTGAATTCTTTTAATAATGCTAATAGCCTTTGAAGCAATAACACAGAGGTTTTTGCAGACTATCGAATCTTTACTCCTTTTTTCAGCAATAAGCTAAAATAAATAAATAAATGGGTGTTTGAACGAAATATGGTGAACTCGATTATTATGAAAATAGAATTAAAACTGTAAATGAATATCAACAACACATTTTTGTTATACAGTCACCATTAATGCTTCTCCGATCAATGTATTATTTAATTTAGAGAGCAAGGAAATACTACGTATGGCTGTTGTTAGCAACACCAGAAAACCGAGCTTCAGACGAAAGTTAAAATTAGTGTAACGCAAATAAAAGGAGTAGGTATTCGATATGCATCAGTGCGTGAGTCCAGTCACAACACAATCTAGTTTTAACTTTAGCAGACCCTCGTAGCCGTGGTCGCTGGAGCATATGTCTTTGGCGGCTCCGCCGCGCAGAGGATCGCGGATTTAAGTCCCGCATCGGTTATGGGTGTTTGTGTGTATTGTGTATATGTGTAAACATCGGACAACAGGAAAGCACAGAAAAATAAGGTGGGGAAACAAGGAAATAAAAAACAGGCCTTCAGTAGGTTACGAGCTGCATTAGGGCCTCTCCCATCCTTTTTAACCTATTACCCTTGAAATCTGAAATCCTTTATCTAATATTACAACTACGACAGCAGACTACATTTGGAATTATTTCAAATATGCCTATACCTTACAAACGTGTAGTATCAAATCAGGAAGCAATTACAACCCAAGGCGCAAAAGGTGTTTATATAGTTTTTGTTTCCGCATTTAAAACTCCAAAAATACGTATTCTATTATTATTATTATTATTATTATTATTATTAAGGCCGTGCGTTTTTCGTATTTACAATAAAACTGTCGTATATTTAAATATACTCCAAAATCTTAGGGAAATTTTTCTAGGCATTATGTATATTATTTAACCGGATTTAAAGGGAATTTGTCAATTTTATTAACGTCATGCGAAAAAAATAGCTCAAAAAAGTCTATCGCCGGCTTCAACATAAAGTTATTTTTATCTGTTATACATTCATGCTCAAGCCCTGTGTTTACTGATGCAGTATCAATCTGACAAAAGCTTCGAAGCAAGCAGGTGTTATTTGTTTATTTATTGTTTAATTTATATAGCCCCCTTTAACTACACTGGTCATTTCGGGGGCTTTGCCTTAGAAACACTTCCTTGGTGTTCTTTACTCGTTTACTTTTTCTATAGGTTAATATTGGGTTTTCGGGTTGTGTCTTTGAAACACACTCACATTCACCCTTCCAGACTCTGTGAGGGCTAAGGAACAAGTCCAATCAACAAGTAGGTATTGCTGGAGGGTGTTAGAAATGCCTCATGATATCACTGAAAAATATTAGGGGTTTTGGAATTTTTAAGTCTTTTGAAAAGGTTTAAGGGGAAAAAATATGTATATTGCGTGGAAATCAATTTACAAAGGACCATTAGAACTTTTGGGGAAAAATTAGAAAAAGGGATCACTGGAGTCTTTAAATACAGCAATCCCATAAGAAATTTTAAATTCATTGGATTAATTGTAATTTTTATTGATTTTTTTTATTTTAAAGTGTTCTGTTAAGTTAATTTCTTGTTCGGAATATAATGCAGAATGCAGATCGCATATTTGCTTTTAAACAATGCAGAGTGATTCAAAAGCTATATATATATTGCGTGGAAATAAATTAAAAAGTACAATTAGAAATTTATGGATAAAATTGTAAAACTCAATGTCACTGACATCTTTAAATACATTCAGTCCCCTTTAAAATAATGCAAGGTGTTTATAAAAAACACGAAAAGTAGGTTATTTAGGAGAGATCGATCGCAGTTTTTGCGTTTATATGGGAAAGGATAGGGAAAACGAGGGTAGATGCGACGGTTCATGGAGGAAAATGCGTTTATATGGGCGAGATAGGGAATACCAGGGCTGATGCTAGGCTAGACAGTGGTAGAAGGAGGGGGAATGCGGTTTATATGAGACAGATAGGGAATACGTGGAGAGGTGCTAGGCTAGACGGAGGCTGAGGAGTAGAGTATGGTTTATATGAGAGGTGTAGGAAAACGAGGAGAGGTATTAAGCTAAGGAGGTTGAGTATACGTTTATAAGGAGACGAGAAAACGGAGAGATCCTATGCTAGAATAGACAGATGTTGAAGGTAGAATGTGTTTTATATATGTTAGATAGGAAACCACGGAGATACCCAGCTAGACAGGGGGCAGGAGGGGGAATACGCTTTATGAGAGGCAGGGGATACGGGGAGAGGTGCTAGTCTAGACATGGTTTGAGGAGTAGAGTATGGTTTATATGAGAGGTATAGGAAAACGAGGAGAGTCGGTAGGCTAGACAGGTAGTGTAGCAGTAGGAATATGGACTTATATACAGGAGAGATATGGAATGGGAGGGAGATACTAGACCTTGATAGCGACTTTAAGCGAGAACTTCATGAAAATATGTTTCATGTCAATGTTCTAGACATACCCATCACGTAACCTATTCAGGGAAAAGGTGACTCGTTCAGGGGAAAAAGGTGACTGTTCAGGGAAAAGGTGACCCACAAAGGGAAATTGTAACCAGCAAAGGGAAAAAGGTGACCAGTAAAGGGAAAAATGTGACCAGCAAAGGGAAAAAGGTGACCGCCAAAGGGAAAAAGGTAAGCCATAAAGGGAAAAAGGTGACCTGCAACGGGAAAAGCTAACCCACTCACACTAACAGGTAAGTAATTCAGCTAGTATTGCAAGAGGCTGACTGCATCATAGCAGTGTATGATTTCACAGGCAATTCAGGTAGTATCGTGAGCATTTAAGCTAATTCAGCTAGTATCACAGGAGGCTAGATTCCAGAGGCTAACTGCATCATAGCTATGCATGATTTCACAGGTAATTCAGCTAGTATCGTAGGTATTTAGGCTAATTCAGCTAGTATCACAGGAGGTTAGATTCCAGGGTTGCGTATAGCATAGTTTCATATTTCACAGGTAATTCAGAGAGTATCGTAGGTATTTAGGATAATTCAAGTAACATAGCTGTTTAGAGTAATTAAGCAAGCATTACAGGAGGGTAGGTTACAGGGGTTGGTTATAACCTAGCTTCGTATTTCACAGATAGTTCAGGTAATATCGTAAGTATTTGAGGTAATGGACATAGCTTCACAGATATTATTGATAATTTCGATCAGAGATTTGTATCACAGCTATTTAAGGTAAATGCAGGTGATTCAGGTTGTATCAATGGTATTTGAGTCAGTTTAACAGGTAATTCATCTAGTATCATTGGTATTTAAGGCAAACCAGATAGTATCACAGGTGCTCGTGCTAATTTAGAGCAGAAATTCGTATCAGAGCTAGTTAAGGTAATTTCACATGATTCGGGTAGTATCACAGGTATTTAAGTCATTTTCACAGGCAATTCAGCTAGTATCGTGAGCATTTAAGCTAATTCAGCTAGTATCACAGGTGGCTAGATTGCAGAGGCTAACTGCATCATAGCTATGCATGATTTCACAGGTAATTCAGCTAGTATCGTTGGTATTTAGGCTAATTAAGCTAGTATCACAGGAGGTTAGATTCCAGGGTTGGGTATAGCATAGTTTCATATTTCACGGGTAATTCAGAGGGTATCGTAGGTATTTAGGATAATTCAAGTAACATAGCTGTTTAGAGTAATTAAGCAAGCATTACAGGAGGGTAGGTTCCAGGGGATGGTTATAACCTAGTTTCGTATTTTACAGATAGTTCAGGTAATATCGTAAGTATTTGGGTAATCAGCATAGTTTCACAGATGCTCGTGATAATTTCGATCAGAGATTTGTATCACAACTATTTAAGGTAAATGCAGGTGATTCAGGTTGTATCAATGGTATTTGTGTCATTTTAACAGGTAATTCATATAGTGTCTAGGTATTTGGGGGATTCAAGCATCATAGGTGTTTAGAGTAACTCAGCTAGTATCACAGGAGGCTAGATTCAATGATCAGGGTTTCGTATCAGAGCTATTTAATGTAATTTCACTTGATTCGAGTAGTATCACAGGTATTTAAGTCATTTAACAGGTAATTCAGATAGTATCACAGGTATTCATGGTAATGTAGAGAGTAATTAGATTATAAACATTTCGCATCCAACGTTACAGCACTTTATATACTTTTTTTCTGAATCTTACAAACCTTTTATATGTTAAACAGTTAGTGGACGAGGCTGAGAGGGATAAACTGCCTGTGGGTTTACAAAATGAAAAGCCATGCATCAACATACCTTAATTTAGTCCGTCGTACGTGCCTCTCCCCTTTTATCTAGGCTTGAGACTAGCACTAGGATTGCTCCTAATGGCAGGGTTAACACCTCCCCTTCCATCTTCTTCTTTCTTCATCAGGCGTCTGCTAGTAGCATACACAGCACGTGAGTAAACTTAATTTTCTAAGATTGTAGACTCACGAGAAAATCTTTATCTTTAACTTACATTCTTTTAAGCACTGTTTGTAATGGCGTAATGTCCATACCAATAGGTAGTTATTCCATCTTCGGCAATAACTCTTTTATCATCAAACGGAGTCAATGCAATTTTATTCACTTGTACTGTAGCAAGAGCGTGCTTTCGCGACAGGATTAGATTCATGGGCGTTCTGATGATTTCACAGGTTTTAAGACAGTATGTATAGCTGTCAAACGAAATGTACTGCTTAATAGCGCTACGTTTTATACCTTTAATCTTTTTTATCATTGATCCTTGAATATCTAAGGCATACATCTTAGGACGTAGTCCAACAAAGCGTAGGATGATTTTGCTATTAGCCTCATCTTTAAATTTTCCCAATACCTTCTTGTTCTGCGTAGAGTGGCATATATGATTGACAGGGTAATCAGATGTATCGAGATACTCAAGAAAACGTAGCTTGTCCTGGTACACATCTTCAGTTGTTACACGATGAATGAATGAATCAGTGTCCATATACATAAGCTTCAGGTTTTCAGCTCCATAATAAGGCAACAACACGTCGTAATGATAGTTATACATTAATGATTTGGAGATGTCTAACACACTCATACCAATGTATATAGGCTTGTTGAATACAATACGACGAGAGGCCATATGTACAGCAGCTAGATTAGCAGCATATATCGTCCTGTCGATAAACGTAGGCTTGGCTATCAGCTTCTCTAGAGTTTTTTCATTGGTCACCAGTCGTATATCCACACGGTTACGCAGGTTCTCCATAGTTTTTCCAAACATGGCGTTGTTAAAGAGTTTGTAGAGATCCTTCTCGAAATCATTTGCAGCTTGTTGTCGTAGCCTGTTGTTAAATTCCACATAATTTTTCAACCACTGAGACTGTACGAATTGTAGCACACGATGGATTTTTGTTAGTCGTAGTCCATGATTAAGAGCTTGCTTCAAAGCCATGTAATGCACTACATACTTCTTTCGAGGTCCAAGATGGGGTATCAGTTTCTTTGTAGATGCTTCCAATGGTTTCATACACTCTGGCAGGAAAGGTAGATCGTTGTGTAGATCGTGAAGTTCTGCAGGATACTCGATGTCGACTTCTAATATGTACCCATGAGGATCATCTTCTTGTAGTGTTTCTAAGTTGATTTCTTCAGGCAAAACCCACTGAAATCCACCAAAAGGAAGCGCGTGACACATTGCCCAGCCATATTGGTTATTAGCGTCCTCGTATGTGATAAATTGGGTTGGTCTCGACGGATCAAACCTCTCCATATAAGTGTTATTAGCCTCGGCATACCGATGAGAAACTTGACATAAACCTCCTCTTATACCTGATTCCACCATGAGTAGTTGATCATAATCTTGTAACAGCTCTAACTTAATTCCAGTATACAGTAACATAGCGTCCCATGTAAGACCTGGAGAGGGAAAATAATGGGCCGGATCGACTTTGTGTTTTGAGGTTTGCTCTCTGAACGTCTCAAAGACGTCAGGTAGAAGAAGTACATCCGAAGTTAAGTAGAGATCGTTGTACTCTCCCAGGTTTCTCACATTAAACAGGTCTCATACATTTCTAGCATGATCGTAGTCAGTATCAGTAATTTCTTCTTCATTTAATCTATTGTAGAAGGAGTCCTTAGGAGGCAAGCAGGTCTGGTTCAGGGCATCCCATGACGTAACAAAATCATATGGAAATACACCCTTACGGGTCATCAACTTCAATTTGTCTTCTCCAAAGTACTTTAGCGTTTCAGGATACGAGGTTAGATTTTTTACCAACTTATCCAAGCTTGTACTGAGGAATCGGAAGCTATCCACAAATCGAAGCTTTATATCTCCTACATACTTGGTGAATGAGATATAGCTTTCTTCAGAGTTAGGAATTACCTCCACACGTTCACTTGTGCAACCCAGCTCCTTAACAATGAAATGAGAGTCATATGCGCTAAGGTTATGCATGAAGACTGGTATATATTTAGGTGTTTACAGGCTAAATTACATTCATTATGAAGACTTCCACGATATTCACCGCTGATGTGATCATGGTCGCGTACTTTATAGTTCTCTTCTGTAAATGGTTTTCCACACAAGTAGAATGCTGAAGAAGACTCGAAATCCTTTTGCTGTTGATCCGTAAGTTTCAGAGGCTTAGCAGATTTGTATACGTCATCAATCATTTTTGCAAGAGATGTCAGGTACAGCGTAAACTTCTGAGCAGCATCAGCACCACGATACACATAGGGTTGCTTAGGAAGACCAGTTTCGAGATGTTCAACACTGGATGTAGGCTTCACGTAAACACAGAAGCTCATAGGTGTGTGCTCTTGATAAGGGGTTGTATAGGAAGTTTCAGGATTGGGTATACGCGTATGGCATGGAGTGAGAATACTCTCAAAATCAGCATAGATGACATAAGGTACTTTCAGCATCCTCTCAACATTTTTAAACTGTACAATTGATTTCTCATTTGTAGGCATAACTACCCTTGCAACACCATGCTGATTACAGATAGTTGCATGTTCTTGTAGTTTTTCCAGTCCACTTCGTCCATATCGATTATCAAAATGTGTAAAGCAGCGCTTGCAGGTATAAACCCGTCCATTGTGGTTAGTTTTCTGACATCGAACGAGTTTCTCAAAATTCTTGATATATACATAGTGATGTTTTCCAGTACTGTCACTCAATAGTAGCAAGTCGCGATGTTCAGGTAGTTCAATATCAGCAACCTTTATCGGATACACTTCATGCTTCTCATCCAGCCCGAAAACGTTAATAGACATATTGTTAAGCTTCTCAAATTTAGGTATTTGAAAAAGTGGAGTAGGGTAGGAAACACAGCTGAAGTCGTACTTGTCTTGAAGTTGTTTGTATTTGCTCACACGTTGCGCATCCTTCTCAACGAATTTAGCCAATACGGAGTACATGAAATATTTCTCGTCGCTAAAGTTCTGAATGTTTATACACGCTTCTTTAGCTCCGACAGATGACGGTAGTGGTATGTAGCTACTTCCTCGCAACGGGTTGTACTTGTTGATACGAAGTCGAACTCCTTCCACAGCAAGCAAAGCCCAGCTGCTACCCTTAAGCTGAGACTCCTCCATTTCAGTCACCAATTTCTTGAATTTCACTTCCATCGTTGACTCCAAATCTGTTTCTAGGAAAACAGGATGATTCCCTGTTTTAAATGTTTTGTCACAGGTTTCTCCAATACTGTTAACAAATCGACACTCAGCCAGCAGATTAATTTTAACACTCTTATGAATGCTAAGCTCTTTATGCACAGCCTGGATTATACGTTATTTTGCCTCTTGCAGATACATATTTAGGTCCTTAGCTGATTCGCATCGTATAAAATACGATTTCAATCGTCCTTCGAATGAAGTTTCGTATTCTTTCATATCACAGTCCTCCATTGTTGACAGCAACTGATGTTTAGTTGGCTCTAATCTTCTTTTCTTCTGAGGGCTGCTTATTTCACATATATCTTCGTGTCGCTGTCCCTTATAACAATCTTTGAAGGTTACATTACAATGTTTACATTTGAAGAGCTTCTTGCAGCTCATCTCGTGTCTTCTCTTGTCATAACCTCGGAGGAAGTTCTTCCCACATTTTCCGCATGCATATCCAGTAGCGCTTGGAATAATATCCTTATACGCTGAGTTATTCATCTTTATTCTTGATGTAATAACGTATTAATCACTGATCAATGAAATGTAGACCTCTTCACCTTGATACCACTTTAGAAAGCTGATTATTCTTGGAGAGAACACGATGTTAACACCTCAAGACTAATTAGCACAATGAAGTCCAATGCCCTAGATCACCATATTTATAGAGGGAGCACGAACCTTTTAGATCAATCATAAACTCGCTCCATAACCAGCTGTATATGATCACTCAACGTGTATTAACCACCGCCATATAACCTCAAGTCCAGAGACAGGATGTTTATGACGTCACACCCAGAGACAGGATGTCTGACAGCATCAAACACGTTTAAACTCGTCTCATAACTACCTGCTTATGCTGTCACACCAGCAAGAGAAGTATTCCCACACGCTCATTCAGACATATATTTCAAATTCAAAGCCTACCACCACCATCACCACCTAATGTACCAAGGTTAATTCAAGCTGTATTATCACAATGCTTAAAAGTAAAAGCTTAAAAGGAAACCTAGAAGATGTCCCCCTTATTTACTTAATTATTTCATGTTTTTATTCCCTTTTCAATTCTTCCTTTCCATCTTCTCACAGAAAGACAATTACATTTCACTACAATTATGAGAAAAGCAATTTTTCCAGAGTTACACAGATTCTAAGCCTGTAAATCGAACCCGGTAATACTTTTAATAAATGTATTTTAGCTCCCCAATATCAGCATCTACCATTTAATCTTTACTCGAACCTGATATGATCCATAAGCTTGAAGATATATGAAATCACCCTTCGGGATTCGATCTGAGTACTTTAAAGTAATATTTGTCATGATAACGATATTTAAGGACTAGATACTCTGTTTACGTTTACCTTGACATGTCTATCTAAATTAAATTACGAGTTATTAAATTTCTGCAAGTAAATTTCATTGAATCGGTATTCGAACCCAGAACACCAGGAACAAAATAATTTATAATATGAGTTTGCTATGTTAAACAAAGCTGTATGCAGTTACATTATCGATCTAAGTGATATATTCTAGTGTACAGAGGAAAATTAAGGAAGTCATTAAAAGATGGGGAATCGAACCAAGCACAACTGATTGACAATTATATACAGCATTAATCACCCAATACAGAACCTATCAATCATGCTTTGGTGCACTCCTCTAACTCACTTAGTTCCCGAGATAATGAAAGTTTAAGAATTAAGGATCGAAACCAGGACGTCAGGTATCTAATTACACATCTACAAGATACTACCTAATAACATAAACGCTATAAAGTTTATTTGGCGTCTTTATCTTTAGTCGTTTAGCAGTTATTAAATTTTAAAGTAAATTCCATTGAATCAGTATTCGAACCCAGAACACCAAGAACAAAATAATTTATAATATGAGTTTGCTATGTTAAACAAAGCTGTATGCAGTTACAGCATCAAACTAAGTGATATATTCTAGTGTACAGAGGAAAATTAAGGAAGTCATTAAAAAATCGGAAATCGAACTATGCACAACTGATTGAAAATTATATACAGCATTATTTTTTCATCATAAGAGCTATCAATTACGCTTTAGTCCACTCCTCTACCTCGCATAGTTCCCGAGATAATAAAGATTTAAAAATTAAGGATCGACCCCAGGACGTCAGGTATCTAGTTACACATCCACAAGAAACTACCTAAAAACATAAATGCAATAAAGTTTATTTGACGTCTTTATCTTAATTAGTTTAGGAATTATTAAGTTTATAATTAAATTACATTTTATCAGTATTCGAACCCAGAACACCAGAAACAAAATTATTTACAATATTAGTTTGGTATGTTAAAAAGAGCTGTATGTAGTTACAGCATCAATCTAAGTGATATATTCTAGAGTATAGATAAAAATTAAGGAAGTCATTAAAAAATCGGGATTCGAACTAGGGACAACTGATTGAAAATTATATACAGTATTAATTACGCATTATAACAGCTATCAAACATGCTTTGGTCCATCCATCTAGCTTTCTTAGTTTCCGAGATAATGGAGATTTTAGAATTAAGGATCGAACCCAGGACACCAGGTATCAAAATATACATTTACAAGAAACTACCTAATGACATTAATGTAATAAAGTTTATTTGGCGTCTTTATCTTAATTAGTCTCTGAGTTATTAGAAGATGAATTTGTAATCACTCCTAGGATTCGAACCCAGGCATCCCGCTACCTTGGAACAATACCCTAATGACGCGGCGCATTCCAAAGAATTGATTAGTTTTTATCTCATTGTTCTATCTGTTTTCATTCAGGAGATATAAGCGATTAAACAGTAGTAATAATATGTATGTTTGAGCAAACAGAGAGATGCCGACATCTGATAAGCTTCTTTGTTCTATGCCGGAAGTTCCGCCATTTTATTACTACTTTTTAATCGCTTATATCTCCTGAATGAAAAGAGATAGAACAATGAGATAAAAACTAATCAATTCTTTGGAATGCGCCGCGTCATTAGGGTATAGTTCCAAGGTAGCGGGATGCCTAGGTTCGAATCCTAGGAGTGATTACAAATTCATCTTCTAATAACTCAGAGACTAATTAAGATAAAGACGCCAAATAAACTTTATTACATTAACGTCATTAGGTAGTTTCTTGTAGATGTATATTTTGGTACCTGGTGTCCTGGGTTCGATCCTTAATTCTAAAATCTCCATTATCTCGGAAACTAAGAAAGCTAGAGGGATGGACCAAAACATGTTTGATAGCTGTTATAATGCGTAATTAATACTGTATATAATTTTCAATCAGTTGTCCCTAGTTCGAATCCCGATTTTTTAATGACTTCCTTAATTTTCCTCTGTACACTAGAATATATCACTTAGTTTGATGCTGTAACTGCATACAGCTTTGTTTAACATAGCAAACTCATATTATAAATTATTTTGTTCTTGGTGTTCTGGGTTCGAATACTGATTCAATGGAATTTACTTATAAATTTAATAACTGCTAAACGACTTAAGATAAAGACGCCAAATAAACCTTATGGCGTTTATTTTATTAGGTAGTATCTTGTAGATGTGTAACTAGATACCTGACGTCCTGGGTTCGATCCTTAATTTTTAAATTTTCATTATCTCGGGAACTAAGTGAGGTAGAGGAGTGCACCAAACCATGATTGATAGGTTCTGTGCTGGGTGATTAATGCTGTATATAATTGTCAATCAGTTGTGCTTGGTTCGATTCCCCATCTTTTAATGACTTCCTTAATTTTCCTCTGTACACTAGAATATATCACTTAGATCGATGATGTAACTGCATACAGCTTTGTTTAACATAGCAAACTCACATTATAAATTATTTTGTTCCTGGTGTTCTGGGTTCGAATACCGATTCATTGAAATTTACTTGCAGAAATTTAATAACTCGTAATTTAATTTAGATAGCCATGTCAAGGTAAACGTAAACAGAGTATCTAGTCATTAAATATCGTTATCATGACAAATATTACTTTAAAGTACTCAGATCGAATCCCGAAGGGTGATTTCATATATCTTCAAGCTTATGGATATCAGGTTCGAGTAAAGATTAAATGGTAGATGCTCATATTGGGGAGCTAAAATACATTTATTAAAAGTATTACCGGGTTCGATTTAGAGGCTTAGAATCTGTGTAACTCTGGAAAAATTGCTTTTCTCATGATTGTAGTGAAATGTAATGGTCTTTCTGTGAGAAGATGGAAAGGAAGAATTGAAAAGGGAATAAAAACATGAAATAATTAAGTAAATAAGGGGGACATCTTCTAGGTTTCCTTTTAAGCTTTTACTTTTAAGTATTGTGATAATACAGCTTGAATTAACCTTGGTACATTAGGTGGTGATGGTGGTGGTAGGCTTTGAATTTGAAATATATGTCTGAATGAGCGTGTGGGAATACTTCTCTTGCTGGTGTGACAGCATAAGCAGGTAGTTATGAGACGAGTTTAAACGTGTTTGATGCTGTCAGACATCCTGTCTCTGGGTGTGACGTCATAAACATCCTGTCTCTGGACTTGAGGTTATATGGCGGTGGTTAATACACGTTGAGTGATCATATAAGCTGGTTATGGAGCGAGTTTATGATTGATCTAAAAGGTTCGTGCTCCCTCTATAAATATGGTGATCTAGGGCATTGGACTTCATTGTGCTAATTAGTCTTGAGGTGTTAACATCGTGTTCTCTCCAAGAATAATCAGCTTTCTAAAGTGGTATCAAGGTGAAGAGGTCTACATTTCATTGATCAGTGATTAATACGTTATTACATCAAGAATAAAGATGAATAACTCAGCGTATAAGGATATTATTCCAAGCGCTACTGGATATGCATGCGGAAAATGTGGGAAGAACTTCCTCCGAGGTTATGACAAGAGAAGACACGAGATGAGCTGCAAGAAGCTCTTCAAATGTAAACATTGTAATGTAACCTTCAAAGATTGTTATAAGGGACAGCGACACGAAGATATATGTGAAATAAGCAGCCCTCAGAAGAAAAGAAGATTAGAGCCAACTAAACATCAGTTGCTGTCAACAATGGAGGACTGTGATATGAAAGAATACGAAACTTCATTCGAAGGACGATTGAAATCGTATTTTATACGATGCGAATCAGCTAAGGACCTAAATATGTATCTGCAAGAGGTAAAACAACGTATAATCCAGGCTGTGCATAAAGAGCTTAGCATTCATAAGAGTGTTAAAATTAATCTGCTGGCTGAGTGTCGATTTGTTAACAGTATTGGAGAAACCTGTGACAAAACATTTAAAACACGGAATCATCTTGTTTTCCTAGAAACAGATTTGGAGTCAACGATGGAAGTGAAATTCAAGAAATTGGTGACTGAAATGGAGGAGTCTCAGCTTAAGGGTAGCAGCTGGGCTTTGCTTGCTGTGGAAGGAGTTCGACTTCGCATCAACAAGTACAACCTGTTGCGAGGAAGTAGCTACATACCACTACCGTCATCGGTCGGAGCTAAAGAAGCGTGTATAAACATTCAGAACTTTAGCGACGAGAAATGTTTCATGTACTGCGTATTGGCTAAAATCGTTGAGAAGGATGCGCAACGTGTGAGCAAATACAAACAACTTCAAGACAAGTACGACTTCAGCTGTGTTTCCTACCCTACTCCACTTTCTCAAATACCTAAATTTGAGAAGCTTAACAATATGTCTATTAACGTTTTCGGGCTGGATGAGAAGCATGAAGTGTATCCGATAAAGGTTGCTGATATTGAACTACCTGAACATCGCGACCTGCTACTATTGAGTGACAGTACTGGAAAACATCACTATGTATATATCAAGAATTTTGAGAAACTCGTTCGATGTCAGAAAACTAACCATAATGGATGGGTTTATACCTGCAAGCGCTGCTTTACACATTTTGATAATCGATATGGACGAAGTGGACTGGAAAAATACAAGAACATGCAACCATCTGTAATCAGCATGGTGTTGCAAGGGTAGTTATGCCTACAAATGAGAAATCAATTGTACAGTTTAAAAATGTTGAGAGGATGCTGAAAGTACCTTATGTCATCTATGCTGATTTTGAGAGTATTCTCACTCCATGCCATACGTGTATACCCAATCCTGAAACTTCCTATACAACCCCTTATCAAGAGCACACACCTATGAGCTTCTGTGTTTACGTGAAGCCTACATCCAGTGTTGAACATTTCGAAACTGGTCTTCCTAAGCAACCCTATGTGTATTGTGGTGCTGATGCTGCTCAGAAGTTTATGCTGTACCTGACATCTCTTGCAAAAATGATTGATGACATATACAAATCTGCTAAGCCTCTGAAACTTACGGATCAACAGCAAAAGGATTTCGAGTCTTCTTCAGCATTCTACTTGTGTGGAAAACCCTTTACAGAAGATAACTATAAAGTACGCGACCATGATCACATCAGCGGTGAATGTCGTGGAAGTCTTCATAATGAATGTAATTTAGCCTGTAAAACACCTAAATATATACCAGTCTTCATGCATAACCTTAGCGGATATGACTCTCATTTCATTGTTAAGGAGCTGGGTTGCACAAGTGAACGTGTGGAGGTAATTCCTAACTCTGAAGAAAGCTATATCTCATTCACCAAGTATGTAGGAGATATAAAGCTTCGATTTGTGGATAGCTTCCGATTCCTCAGTACAAGCTTGGATAAGTTGGTAAAAAATCTAACCTCGTATCCTGACACGCTAAAGTACTTTGGAGAAGACAAATTGAAGTTGAACACCCGTAAGGGTGTATTTCCATATGATTTTGTTACGTCATGGGATGCCCTGAACCAGACCTGCTTGCCTCATAAGGACTCCTTCTACAATAGATTAAATGAAGAAGAAATTACTGATACTGACTACGATCATGCTAGAAATGTATGGGAGCTCTTTAATGTGAGAAACCTGGGAGAGTACAGCGATCTCTACTTAACTTCGGATGTACTTCTTCTACCTGACGTCTTTGAGATGTTCAGAGAGCAAACCTCAAAACACAAAGTCGATCCGGCCCATTAGTTTACCTCTCCAGGTCTTACATGGGACGCTATGTTACTGTATACTGGAATTAAGTTAGAGATGTTACAAGATTATGATCAACTACTCATGGTGGAATCAGGTATAAGAGGAGGTTTATGTCAAGTTTCTCATCGGTATGCCGAGGCTAATAACACTTATATGGAGAAGTTTGATCCGTCGAGACCAACCCAATTTATCACATACGAGGACGCTAATAACCAATATGGCTGGGCAATGTGTCCCGCCCTTCCTTTTGGTGGATTGCAGTGGGTTTTGCCTGAAGAAATCAACTTAGAAACATTACAAGAAGATGATCCTCATGGGTACATATTAGAAGTCGACATCGAGTATCCTGCAGAACTTCACGATCTACACAACGATCTACCTTTCCTGCCAGAGTGTATGAAACCATTGGAAGCATCTACAAAGAAACTGATACCCCATCTTGGACCTCGAAAGAAGTATGTAGTGCATTACATGGCTTTGAAGCAAGCTCTTAATCATGGACTACGACTAACAAAAATCCATCGTGTGCTACAATTCCTACAGTCTCAGTGGTTGAAACCTTATGTGGAATTTAACAACAGGCTACGACAACAAGCTGCAAATGATTTCGAGAAGGATCTCTACAAACTCTTTAACAACGCCATGTTTGGAAAAAACTATGGAGAACCTGCGTAACCGTGTGGATATACGACTGGTGACCAATGAAAAAACTCTAGAGAAGCTGATAGCCAAGCCTACGTTTATCGACAGGACGATATATGCAGCTAATCTAGCTGCTGTACTTATGGCCTCTCGTCGTATTGTATTCAACAAGCCTATATACATTGGTATGAGTTTGTTAGACATCTCCATGACATTAATGTATAACTATCATTACGACGTGTTGTTGCCTTATTATGGAGCTGAAAACCTGAAGCTTATGTATATGTACACTGATTCATTCATTCATCGTGTAACTACTGAAGATGTGTACCAGGACAAGCTACGTTTTCTTGCGCATCTCGATACATCTGATTACCCTGTCAATCATATATGCCACTCTACGCAGAAGAAGAAGGTATTGGGAAGATTTAAAGATGAGGCTAATAGCAAAATCATCCTACGCTTTGTTGGACTACGTCCTAAGATGTATGCCTTAGATATTCAAGGATCAATGATAAAAAAGATTAAAGGTATAAAACGTAGCGCTATTAAGCAGTACATTTCGTTTGACAGCTATACACCTTAATACCTGTGAAATCATCAGAACGCCCATGAATCTAATCCTGTCGCGAAAGCACGCTCTTGCTACAGTACAAGTGAGTAAAATTGCATTGACTCCGTTTGATGATAAAAGAGTTATTGCCGAAGATGGAATAACTACCTATGCGTATGGACATTACGCCATTACAAACAGTGCTTAAAAGAATGTAAGTTAAAAATAAAGATTTTCTCGTGAGTCTACAATCTTAGAAAATTAAGTTTACTCACGTGCTGTGTATGCAACTAGCAGACGCCTGATGAAGAAAGAAGAAGATGGAAGGGGAGGTATTAACCCTGCCATTAGGAGCAATCCTAGTGCTAGTCTCAAGCCTAGATAAAAGGGGAGAGGCACGTACGACGGACTAAATTAAGGTATGTTGATGTATGGCTTTTCATTTTGTAAACCCACAGGCAGTTTATCCCTCTCAGCCTCGTCCACTAACTGTTTAACATATAAAAGGTTTGTAAGATTCAGAAAAAAAGTATATAAAGTGCTGTAACGTTGGATGCGAAATGTTTATAATCTAATTACTCTCTATATTACCATGAATACCTGTGATACTATCTGAATTACCTGTTAAATGACTTAAATACCTGTGATACTACTCGAATCAAGTGAAATTACATTAAATAGCTCTGATACGAAACCCTGATCATTGAATCTAGCCTCCTGTGATACTAGCTGAGTTACTCTAAACACCTATGATGCTTGAATCCCCCAAATACCTAGACACTATATGAATTACCTGTTAAAATGACACAAATACCATTGATACAACCTGAATCACCTGCATTTACCTTAAATAGTTGTGATACAAATCTCTGATCGAAATTATCAATAATATCTGTGAAGCTATGTCCATTACCTCAAATACTTACGATATTACCTGAACTATCTGTGAAATACGAAGCTAGGTTATAACCAACCCCTGTAACCTACCCTCCTGTAATGCTTGCTTAATTACTCTAAACAGCTATGTTACTTGAATTATCCTAAATACCTACGATACTCTCTGAATTACCTGTGAAATATGAAACTATGCTATACGCAACCCTGGAATCTAACCTCCTGTGATACTAGCTGAATTAGCCTAAATACCTACGATACTAGCTGAATTACCTGTGAAATCATGCATAGCTATGATGCAGTTAGCCTCTGGAATCTAGCCTCCTGTGATACTAGCTGAATTAGCTTAAATGCTCACGATACTACCTGAATTGCCTGTGAAATCATACACTGCTATGATGCAGTCAGCCTCTTGCAATACTAGCTGAATTACTTACCTGTTAGTGTGAGTGGGTTAGCTTTTCCCGTTGCAGGTCACCTTTTTCCCTTTATGGCTTACCTTTTTCCCTTTGGCGGTCACCTTTTTCCCTTTGCTGGTCACATTTTTCCCTTTACTGGTCACCTTTTTCCCTTTGCTGGTCACATTTTCCCTTTGTGGTCACCTTTTCCCTGAACAGTCACCTTTTCCCCCTGAACGAGTCACCTTTTCCCTGAATAGGTTACGTGATGGGTATGTCTAGAACATCGACATTAAACATATTTTCATGAAGTTCTCGCTTAAAGTCGCTTTCAAGGTCTAGTATCTCCCTCCTATTCCATATCTCTCCTGTGTATAAGTCCATATTCCTACTGCTACACTACCTGTCTAGCCTACCGACTCTCCTCGTTTTCCTATACCTCTCATATAAACCATACTCTACTCCTCAAACCATGTCTAGACTAGCACCTCTCCCCGTATCCCCTGCCTCTCATAAAGCGTATTCCCCCTCCTGCCCCCTGTCTAGCTGAGTATCTCCTTGGTTTCCTATCTAACATATATAAAACACATTCGACCTTCAACATCTGTCTATTCTAGCATAGGATCTCTCCGTTTTCTCGTCTCCTTATAAACGTATACTCAACCTCCTTAGCTTAATACCTCTCCTCGTTTTCCTACACCTCTCATATAAACCATACTCTACTCCTCAGCCTCCGTCTAGCCTAGCACCTCTCCACGTATTCCCTATCTGTCTCATATAAACCGCATTCCCCCTCCTTCTACCACTGTCTAGCCTAGCATCAGCCCTGATATTCCCTGTCTCGCCCATATAAACGCATTTTCCTCCTTGAACCGTCGCATCTACCCTCGTTTTCCCTATCCTTTCCCATATAAACGCAAAAAACTGCGATCGATCTCTCCTAAATAACCTACTACGAAATACTTAAAAATTAACGTAAATTAAAAAAGAACAATAACTAAAAGTAAATAAATAAACGATAAACGCAGATCCTTTCCAAGTATATCCTATGTATCCAAAATAAGTACTAAACGTCTTCTACTGTCCAATTTTATGCGAAATTGCACATAGTGTTATAGTTATCACATGCTTATGATGATTATGATGATGATGATAATAATAATAATAATAGTAATAATAATAATAATTTGTAAGTTATATCCAAAACAAGTAAATGTTTTCTGCTATCCAATTTTCCGTGAAAGAGCTCAAAGTGGTTACTTACCACATGTTTATTATTATTACTATTATTATGAACGATCTTTTTTTAAGAAGATCCGTTTAAAACGTTTCTAAAACTATATTAGCACTACCACAAAATGTGCACCATTAATTTGTTTAAACGCGTGTGGAAAGAATGTGAAAATTTCTTTCGCTTGACAAAAGAATTAAATATAGAATAAAATATTCAGTTTCTTATTTCCTCAACAGAAGCTACCCCGCTCGCTTAACCTTAGCCGACTGCATTCAAACGTAAATAAACACTTTCAATAACACCTCCCCCAAGAGAGGCACAATTACCCGATAAGAAATTTCTTCTCCCGTTACCCCTCAACCCTCTCGCCCATCGGAAAGCATTTGGAGCCTACTGTACAGACGGCTCCAAATGTTTTCCGGGGTGCTTATCGAGAGGTTATTCCAGGTATCTTAGCTCATACGCGCTCTACAACGAAGGTTAAGAAATGTATTAGGCTAAACAAAATATCATTCTAACACATTTCCTTAGACTTGGCTGTAAGAATGTAATAACTGTGAAAAGAAAACAGCAATAACATTACAACACGGCGACATAAGCAATATACAAACTAAGTTTTAGGAATTAGAGGCATCATGTTATTGTATAACAAGCAAGTGTTAAAACAAAATGGTTTGGTTTTTTCTATATTTACTGCTTTCTCTACCCATTATTAACTAACATATGTTCTTTATTTTCATAATGTCCTTATGAAGCATGATTTTTCCGTGCATCGTGACAACAATTTAGGCCAGAAGTTATTTAAAGTTTCAATCTAAGTTACACTTTTCCCTATTTGGTTGCATGCAAGATGCCGTAATGACAACCAGCCGCTTATCTATTCCACAACTCATATTTTTGCTGTCTCTGCTATTTACCTATAATAAGTAGGGAAAGTGTTGTATTCCACCCAAAAATTAAAAAACGAGATTCACCGGAAATACACTTTTTGAGACCCACTGAATCCAAAGAAAGCATTTTTAATTTTCCTACTACGCACTTACAGTAAGTAGAGGAATTATTGCATTACACCCAAAAATTTAATAACGGGATTAATACTCGGAACGGAAATACTCGTTTTCAAACTTCGTGAAACCAAAGAAAGCATTTTTACCTTTTCTAATACGTAGAAATCGTAAAATAATACCAGAAATCACGTTTGTGACCCCTGAATCCAATGAATTTATTTTTAGACAATGGTCCAAGTGTATGTGTGTGAGTATGAGTATGTGTGTGTGTGTGTGTATGTGTGTGTATGTGTCCACGAATAGCATAACTCTAAAGCAAAAGGTTGGTTAAAACCCGAACTTGGTGAATGCGACATTGAGATTTTAAAGAAAATCCTCCACTCTAAACTACCCTTTATATTGGACATTTTTCGAAATGTTTTATGCTTTCAAAAATGACTCTTAAGGAGTTTGATTAAAATACATATGTTTAAGTTATTTTCATGATAAATAGAATGCATATCTTTTATTTTCTAGAAATAGTCTGTAAATTAGTCTTTATTGTTAATGACTTTTGATAATTAGTAAATCGTAAGAAAGGGAGAAAAAATCTTACCGCACAACAACCGTAGATCTTGTTAAAGCACAAAATTTGTAAAAAATAACATTTTTATTTTATGTCAAGTAACTTTTATGTTTTAACTATTCTGAAAGTTTCTTTGTTATTAGTTTAAATTTTCAAATACTTTATACTTCCCTCAACTGCAAATAGCTATTTTTTTTCTTTCTTTCTCGTGCTCATACAAAGAGAAGAGAATTTCAAACTATCACGTCTGTGGCTCCCATTCGGGAGGTTCGGGGTTGGATTCCTCTGGCCGACCTTCCTGACCCATAGGTTTTTTCGGGGGGTTTTCCCGGGTCGCCAGGCGAGTGCTAGTAAGGATTCTCACATCCCCGAATTTCCGGACCTCCATTTCATCTCCATTCTAATTTCCCTTCATCTTTCATCCGTTGGTCTGTTTCAGGTTTGGAAGTGTCGTCGATGGTGTTTCGGTGCAGTGTGGCAGGGGAAAATAATGTTTTTTGTGACTTTCTCCGTCCCTCAGCTTTCGGCTGGCTGTCGGGAGTATCCTAACTTCCTTGTGGAGCGTTGCACACCCTCTGTGCTGGGTGGAGTCCCCGGTCTGCCTGTCCGTCTGACAGGGAGTCTCTATCTGAAAACTTAGGGACCCTGCTATTGCTGCGCCCTTTTTCCTGGTTCCAGACGCCCGGTGTCTTGTCTCACCTCATCCTGCCTCCCGGAGACGCCCTCTTGTGGGGCGTTGGCACAATATACACTATGTGGATCAGTGCCGAGTCCACTCCGTAGCCAACCAATCCAAAGCTATCACGTAGCGATCAGCTTTGAGGGATTTGGCTATCGCTTTAGCTTAATATATTCTGGATATACCTACGATGAATTGTGAGAATGAGTGATGAAGGTTTATGGGTATTAGCATGGCATAGTTGCAAAATAAACTTTGTAAGAAGAGTGAGTAGAGAAAATCATGCGAATGCAACACATATTTTAGGGCAAAACCGCCATATACCTGCGTCTCTGTAAACAACTTAAATATGATTTTCTCTACTCACTCTTCTTACAAAGTTTATTTTGCAACTATGCCATGCTAATACCCATAAACCTTCATCACTCATTCTCACAATTCATCGTAGGTATATCCAGAATATATTAAGCTAAAGCGATAGCCAAATCCCTCAAAGCTGAATACTACGTGATAGCTTTGGATTGGTTGGCTACGGAGTGGACTCGGCACTGATCCACATAGTGTATATTGTGCCAACGCCCTACAAGAGGGCGTCTCCGGGAGGCAGGATGAGGTGAGACAAGACACCGGGCGTCTGGAACCAGGAAAAAGGGCGCAGCAATAGCAGGGTCCCTAAGTTTTTAGATAGAGACTCCCTGTCAGACGGACAGGTAGACCGGGGACTCCACCCAGCACAGAGGGTGTGCAACGCTCCACAAGGAAGTTAGGATACTCCCGACAGCCAGCCGAAAGCCGGTTTTGCCCTAAAATATGTGTTGCATTCGCATGATTTTCTCTACTCACTCTTCTTACAAAGTTTATTTTGGAACTATGCCATGCTAATACCCATAAACCTTCATCACTCATTCTCACAATTCATCGTAGGTATATCCAGAATATATTAAGCTAAAGCGATAGCCAAATCCCTCAAAGCTGAATACTACGTGATAGCTTTGGATTGGTTGTCTACGGAGTGGACTCGGCACTGATCCACATAGTGTATATTGTGCCAACGCCCCACAAGAGGGCGTCTCCGGGAGGCAGGATGAGGTGAGACAAGACACCGGGCGTCTGGAACCAGGAAAAAGGGCGCAGCAATAGCAGGGTCCCTAAGTTTTCAGATAGAGACTCCCTGTCAGACGGACAGGCAGACCGGGGACTCCACCCAGCACAGAGGGTGTGCAACGCTCCACAAGGAAGTTAGGATACTCCCGACAGCCAGCCGAAAGCTGAGGGACGGAGAAAGTCACAAAAAACATTATTTTCCCCTGCCAGAGTGAGTAGAGAAAATCATGCGAATGCAACACATATTTTAGGGCAAAACCGCCATATACCTGCGTCTCTTGATGCGGTATTAATGTTACAATGTGTTTAACATTATTATAGCACCACGTTTGGAAGCCAATTTGATGCGGTATTAAGGTTGTGTGACTTCATGTGTTGCCATCTTGTGACGTCACTCCTTGTTTGGTTCGTAGCTCCCTCTGGCGTAGCAATTTGCATCAGTTTTGAAATAATTCACTTTAAATGTTCTCCGGCTAGCTATTTGGGTCGAGAATGTATCTCTTGCAGGGTGTGAATCGGAAAGGAATCTTTTATCCAGAAATTATACTGACGAAGAAATTGGTTTTATAATTTTTATTGCCGAACACGTTCACAAACACTTTTACATATTAATCTGGATACTCGCCAAACTGAAACTGTTTGTAATAACTTCTTACTTATCACTTTTAACTCGAGTACTTCAACTTTGTGTATTTTTTTAACTGTAAAATACTTTATAATAATTCTCGTAATTCTGCTGCGCGTAACTTGACGAAATGAAGGACTGACTGACGATGAACTGAGAGACCGACGTGTAGAGTATTGAGAATTCTGTTGAACTGGGGTGCAAGCTATCTCGGACCTGGCTTATATACTCCCACTCCTCGACATGCCTAAAGATTATAAATGAACTGCTATTGGCTAATAAAACGCGCCAACATTAGCGTCTATTTTAATATCCAATGAAAACCACTAATACATATTGATTTAGGAAATGTTCTAGAAGCTTCTACCGAAAAGGCGCGAAACATTACGTAACTTCCTGGTTCCCGGTAATGATAAACAACTCACCCCATCGCTGCATTATTGCGCTATTATTGACAGTTTGAGTAAAGCCGTATATTATTATTTACCAATAATAATTACAATTAATAAACCTCTGAAATCAATGTCACATAAAAATACATATTTATATTACAATCATTAATTACATTTAAGTAATTTGTGATACAAATTACCGTATCATATAGCAGTTCATTTATAATCTTTAGGCATGTCGAGGAGTGGGAGTATATAAGCCAGGTCCGAGATAGCTTGCACCCCAGTTAAACAGAATTCTCAATACTCTACACGTCGGTCTCTCAGTTCATCGTCAGTCAGTCCTTCATTTCGTCAAGTTACGCGCAGCAGAATTACGAGAATTATTATAAAGTATTTTACAGTTAAAAAAATACACAAAGTTGAAGTACTCGAGTTAAAAGTGATAAGTAAGAAGTTATTACAAACAGTTTCAGTTTGGCGAGTATCCAGATTAATATGTAAAAGTGTTTTAAGTTGTTTACAGAGACGCAGGTATATGGCGGTTTTGCCCTAAAATATGTGTTGCATTCGCATGATTTTCTCTACTCACTCTTCTTACAAAGTTTATTTTGCAACTATGCCATGCTAATACCCATAAACCTTCATCACTCATTTTCACAATTCATCGTAGGTATATCCAGAATATATTAAGCTAAAGCGATAGCCAAACATTTTTCGAAATGTTTTATGCTTTCAAAAATGACTCTTAAGGAGTTTGATTAAAATACATATGTTTAAGTTATTTTCATGATAAATAGAATGCATATCTTTTATTTTCTAGAAATAGTCTGTAAATTAGTCTTTATTGTTAATGACTTTTGATAATTAGTAAATCGTAAGAAAGGGAGAAAAAATCTTACCGCACAACAACCGTAGATCTTGTTAAAGCACAAAATTTGTATAAAATAACATTTTTATTTTATGTCAAGTAACTTTTATGTTTTAACTATTCTGAAAATTTCTTTGTTATTAGTTTAAATTTTCAAATACTTTATACTTCCCTCAACTGCAAATAGCTATTTTTTTTCTTTCTTTCTCGTGCTCATACAAAGAGAAGAGAATTTCAAACTATCACGTCTGTGGCTCCCATTCGGGAGGTTCGGGGTTGGATTCCTCTGGCCGACCTTCCTGACCCATAGGTTTTTTCGGGGGGTTTTCCCGGATCGCCAGGCGAGTGCTAGTAAGGATTCTCACATCCCCGAATTTCCGGACCTCCATTTCATCTCCATTCTAATTTCCCTTCATCTTTCATCCGTTGGTCTGTTTCAGGTTTGGAAGTGTCGTCGATGGTGTTTCGGTGCAGTGTGGCAGGGGAAAATAATGTTTTTTGTGACTTTCTCCGTCCCTCAGCTTTCGGCTGGCTGTCGGGAGTATCCTAACTTCCTTGTGGAGCGTTGCACACACTCTGTGCTGGGTGGAGTCCCCGGTCTGCCTGTCCGTCTGACAGGGAGTCTCTATCTGAAAACTTAAGGACCCTGCTATTGCTGCGCCCTTTTTCCTGGTTCCAGACGCCCGGTGTCTTGTCTCACCTCATCCTGCCTCCCGGAGACGCCCTCTTGTGGGGCGTTGGCACAATATACACTATGTGGATCAGTGCCGAGTCCACTCCGTAGCCAACCAATCCAAAGCTATCACGTAGCGATCAGCTTTGAGGGATTTGGCTATCGCTTTAGCTTAATATATTCTGGATATACCTACGATGAATTGTGAGAATGAGTGATGAAGGTTTATGGGTATTAGCATGGCATAGTTGCAAAATAAACTTTGTAAGAAGAGTGAGTAGAGAAAATCATGCGAATGCAACACATATTTTAGGGCAAAACCGCCATATACCTGCGTCTCTGTAAACAACTTAAATCCAAAGAGAAAAGTCGGTTAACTACTAAACTTGATATTTAAGTTCAGCAGCTTTCAAAGTTGTGACAAGGATTTTCAAGAAAATTTCCCGTATCCTGAACAACCCTTTACATGGAAAAAGTTTCGAAATTTATTTTCTTAAAAATGGCTCTAATGATTTTGATTAAAATATTCACTGTTTAAAATATTTTCAGAACAAACGAAATATATACTTTGAACTGACTGAGAAGAGCCTCTAAAGCCTTCTTCATTCTGAATAACTCTTGTATAATTGGTAAACTCTAAAAGACTGGACTAAGTTTTGATACACAAGAAATGCAGACCCCGTTAAAGCACGCAGTTTATTATTATATATATGTATATGTATATATATATATATATATATATAATAAACGCGGTCATATAAACATCATGGAATTTCAAAGCATCACGTAGTGACATGCTTTTTGAAAATGTGACTATCACTTTATCTACATATACTACAACAAAATGTGTAAATGTGAACTTTTGGTTTTGGTATTTAATTAAAGTCCTTTAACTGGGTAGGCCATTACGGACGCTGAATGAACCAAATGGTTAAAATGATGCTGAAATGGGCCCGAGGTCACTAGAAATTAAAATCTAACATTCATCTTCTCAGGATAAGAGGAAACCCTGGAAAAAGTTTTACCCAGGTATTTCACTTTAACCGAGATTCTAACTCGGGACCTCTTGAATGGAGGCAGACCCCACACCATACAGATGAGCTAAATGTGATTTGCAACTTTATCTGGGTTATAAGAAGTAGACAGAAAATGAGATTTAGAAAAAAAGAATTTGTAGAATGGTGAGAGGAGAAAGTTATGTGAATGCAACACGTTAGTTTATTCAATTTAAAATAATAATTTAATCTATATTTACATATAATTCTTCCTAATCATAATTCTCGTGGTAATCCAAAGAGCGTGGAGTTTCAAAGACACCACATAAAAATCTGACTATCGTTTGAGCTACTGCATTCTTCTTATACTTACAACGAAGAGTGTAATTGCAGTTTCATCTCAATTAACAAGAAGACGCTTTCACTCAGACCGTGTGTAGGACAAGGTTGGAAAGATAGAATCAGATTGAAAAATTCAATGTCATAACCGAGATTTGAACTACGGATATTCCAGTTTACGTCCAGGTGGCGCCGCGGTAACGCGTGCGACTCGCATTCGAGAGATCCCTACTTCGCTTCCCGGTTACCGCCCAATCTGAGCCACGGTTTTTTTTCGAGAGTTTTCCCGGGTCGTCAGGCGAATGCTGATATGATTTCTCTCAGCCCCCGAATAGCGTTCCATTCCTCATTTGATTCATCCTTAACCCCGTTAGGTCTGTTTCAGGATTGGAAGTGTCGGCGATGGTATTCCGGTGCGGCGTGGGACAGAAAAAGAATTGTCTCTGTGGGACCTTATCCGTCTCTCGGTCTTCGGCTGCTTGCCAGGGTATAAGGACCGCTTCTTGGGGGGCGTTGGATCCTCTGTTTGGGTTGGGGTCGCCGGTTTGCCTGCCCAGCTGTCAGGGCGTCTCAATCTGGAAATTTTAGGAACTTTGTCATTGCTGTGCCGTCAATCCTGGTTCCGGCCGCGCGGTGTCTCTCATCTCGTCAATCCCTCGCGGGAGCGCACACTCGAGGGGCACAAGCACAGTATCCTCATTCACTGGATCGGGGTCGAGTCCCCTCCGTTACACACTCCATTCCATTCTAGACCAGAGAAGAGAAGCATTTTAAGAATTCAGAACGTGAGTCGCAATACCAAACCTTTTTTTTGGGGGGGGGCATCTTCAGATTTGTAGCTTGAAAGCAATTTAGTTTTCAGAATAGAGTGCTTTCAAATGAAGCAATTGCAACAAAAGCGCATGAACCTATTTGCATTAACGCTTCGGGTCGCTATTTTGAAAATTTAGCTTATATGTTATCCTAAACGAATAAAACAGCTATATAGAAACTGCATATTTTGCGCTAAATGTTGTTTCCTCGTATCTATTAACATTTTGCATACAATACCTAAATAGGTGCTTTTACTCTACGTCCACTAAACGACTGGCACGGTTTTTCTTCTTTTTACTTGTGAGTGTGCATATAAGGGAAATTATGTTTCAAATAAAACAATCTTTATTCGTTTTTCAGTAACAAACGCAAAATATGTCTCATTTTGAAGAAAATTTAATGTTTCACTTAATTGTTTCCAAACTGCTTTTTACATTTTGACATTAATATTACTTTTGCTGCCATATTTTTAAACCATTACTTGAATATTATCAGAACTGAATGTGCCAACTGTATGGAACTGCACACTTAGCGCTAAACGTTGTTATCGATATCTATGACAATTAAAAAGAAAAACAAACGTATATTCAAGGTAATAAATACCCTCGCAGCACGCGTAGAACGTTCTATTGGTGATAATTATGAAACTTTCATTATTAATATTATTATTTATTACTAGCAACAAACGTTAAAATCAACATATGCACTATGCTAACCTTGTTTCTCAAGAAAATTACTGAATCTTAGACTTGTGTAGCAGCCGCATAAAGAGTGCAATATTTGATTTTTAAACAACATATTATGCAAAGAATATGTTATTTTATTTCGCTTGAATAGTTCTAGTAAAGAGAAAAGTATTTAGTTTCGTCTTCTTTCTTCTTAGAGTCAGGTCGCTGAATGCAAACACAGAAGTAAATGTGACCTTTTTGACGATACCGGTACGCTGGCTATAGTTAGGCATGACTAGTCGAGAAGAAATTTCTTCCCCCTCTTCCTCTACACCCCTTGGCCCATCGGAAAACATTTGAAGCCCACTGTACATGGTACTGTCTTCCACAGCAAAGAAAGTCCTCGGGGAATGTAGGGCAGAGGGGAAATTGCTGATTAGACAGGGTCCGAACCCTGCCTACTTGCTTATGTTACCGTTATTTATGACACACACGACAGCTCAGTTGAATAGTTTTACTCCTTGCGTAGCATGCATTCTCTGTCACACATTCACTGTCCTTGTCGCACTTTTTCCAAACAGATAAGGTTAGCACATTCCTGTCAGGGACTTTCTTTCTGTTGGCGAACAGTAGCTGTGTGGGGTACTGTTAAGTTTAGATCAAGTAATGGAAAACCCTCCCCGAATTTTTTTCTGGGTACGGGCATGCACATATTCACCCCCGAAACCTTTTGCCCCTGAGAACAAGCTCGGTAAACATGCGGGTTAGCGCGTCAGCGACACAATTATCAGAATCCCTGTTATGGACTGGGGTAAACTTAAACGCCGTAGCACGCACACCCCAGTGCGCCAACCTACCCGTGGACCTCGGGATAGCGAGGGACACACAAGGGCCTGATTATCATATTCAAAGGATGAACTCTACGTGTTCCGAATACTCACGGTATTTTTTCAATCCAAAAATCACTGCCAAGGTCTCCAACTCGTATGCAGAATACTTTAGCTCGGCCTCTGATAGGGCATGCGAACCTTAATATATAAAATGCCGCCCTTCAGGAAATTCCTGCAAGAGTAAAGCGGCTAAGGCGCCCTTACTGACGTCAGTTTGTAAAACGAAACTCAAATTAAAGTCGGGGAACGCTAGCACAGGCGAATTCACGATCGCCGCTTTTAAATCCTCAAAAGCGCGTTGATGGTCACGTGTCCAAAAAAACAGCAACTCCCCTAGGACGAAGTCGATTAAAAGGTTCCAACCTAGCGGCGAAATCAGATATAAATTTATGGATAAAATTCACCATGCCCATAAAATGCTTTCGTTCTATCTAGGTGAAAGTCATATACACCGGAGAAACTCAAGGGTGGACCATTAGAGTTGAGACTGTACAATATCTCCAGAACTAAGTGTTGTAGAAAGATATGTTTTCAATAAAAGTTGCTTGATATTATGTGAGAATGTTCCATTAGTCGTGTTTTGTTTGGAGGACGTTATGCTAGTCTTTATAGAGTACATTTAATTTTTCAAAATGGGAACCTACAATTAGGGTCAAATTAAATTGACCCTAAAATGACCATCACAACTTCCTCCAAATAAAGCACGCATTTACTTTCCCGCATAATAACAAGCAACTTTTATTTAAGGCATTTCTTTCTACAACGATTTGTTTTGGAGATATTGTACAGTCTCAACTTAAATGGTCTACTCTATATATTCCCAAGAATGAAATTTGGGCAGCAGCAAAAGAACACTTCTCCTTAAGAGTAAGACCGGCGCGCTCCAAACGCGAGAAAACTCACGGAGAGCGACAAAGAATTTTCTGACCATGGCTAAGGGGTAACAGCTAGACCGAAATTAAGAACCAACAATGCCCCCCCCCCCAAAGCATTTGTTGAAAACATATGCCAAGTCTTATATTCTTGGCTTATTTGGCAAAGTCTTTCACAAAATAACATGTCTTGTTGGATACAGCTTGAATTGCGAAATTATCAGTTTTCATGTAGTTGGAAATTGTAGTACAATATTACGTAAGATTAGTACACAAAGGGCAGAATAACGTCACATTATTTATACTGGACTTACAAAACTTTTAAGTGTATATTCACAACTGTCCACTTCACGCTAGGCTTTAATCAATAAACCTGACATTCAAAAGTCCCCGTGAGGCAGTAAACGAATAATTAATAAAACTAAGTCTGAAATAAAGCTTTACACACATTAACAGTGAACTATTAAAGCTAACACTCACTATTTAATAAACTCTGGGAAGAAATTAACAATTTGAATATACAGCCCCATTTAACATATTCCCACAAACTCCCAAAGTTTAACAGTTATATAAATTTTATGGCCAGAACAGTTATTTAAAGGCATTTTAAAAACTAACAAGATTATCGAAACGGTCAATGATATTCCGAAATTGCGTGTGTTAATCCACATGACCAGAATACAGTTATAACAAGAATTAAATTTAGAAAAACATAAATCCCGACTCTGGCTCAGTTAAATACTTCCTTGCATACAAGACGGCAGGTAGCAGAATAAATCACAACGGGCGAGCTAAACGAAAATCCCGGTTAGAAACCCTCTAAGCAAATACAAAATTTCATGGTTATCAAACTATTCGACAACTCGCTAAGTTCAAGGTGTGTCCCGTGGCACACGCAAAGTACGAACTCACGACCCGCCGTAAAGCCCAAAGCAACGCAAGCTAGGAAAAGCACCGACATGCAACGAGCGGTGAAAAATCAAATTAACAGAAACATGATGCCTCCTGCCGTGATCTAATGGAATCATTTAAAGCTCACAAAAAAAAAGTGCGATCAGCATAGACTAAACGTTCCTGTGATTATTTCGCCGAACTTTGTTATCAAGGAGTAGGTATTATTGGTATGATTTTGATGAAACTTTGTGCACATGGGATGCATAATCTTTCAAAGTAAGCTAACGTACAACTTTTGAAAACTTTCCTTATTTTCAATCCCTATTTTCAGCCCCTATCATACAAACTAGCTCTCTTTGGTCTATCTGGACAAAATTTATACGCTTACACTGTGTGAACCAAAGAAAATTATAGGCTACGTTATGACTCTCATAAACTACACCTACCATATTTTCAACCTTTATGTAGAAAAAATTAAATTGAGTTTTATTTATGGACGCTCTTTAACTACTCTGGCCCTTAGCGTCCCATTCTGTATTGGGCGTGAAAGACCGGTAATTTTGCTCAGAGGCCTCTTTATTAGTCTTGAGGTTCTTTTACGTGCCGTAAATCTACGACACGGGACCACCGGCTTTACTTCCGTTCCGAAGGAAGCCATGCCAAGGATTTTTACGCCCGAAAAACTCCATCACCCTCCGCCGGGTTTGAACCCGCGACCTTGGGAACTAGAGCCTAGCACGGTACCGCTGGTCCACGGAGGACGACATTTTATGTAGAAACCTACACTGTTAAGCCCATCTTGTACAAATATACTATAAGACTGGCAAAAATCGATAAATTACCTTATACTTTACGGAAGCTATCCAATCCTTATTTTCAATCATACAGTACCTCGAAATTTTCAAAAACTACTGTTACTACTTATTTTCAATCCGTTAGAGACAAAGCTGTATTTCTTGGCCAAAGAGGGCAAAAATGTGTGCACTAGGTGAAAATTACGGAATTCCTTACAAGTCCAAAAGCTACCCTACTTATATTTTCATCCGCTTATGTACAAATGTGCACTATTTGACCAATCCGAATAAAATTTTGCATGCCTGCACTTCAGATTGGTGTTGAAAATTGTAGGCTACTCAGGACTTTCAAAAACTAGCCAATTATTATTTTTATCCCTTCTTATAAAATACATCCGTGCAATGCCGGGTACGAGAGCTAGTATTCAATATACATGTTAATATTTAAGGCATAATTTTCAGGAAAGCTTGAATAACTGGAAACGAAACGTACGCCACTGGATAAACCGTTCTGGCTAGAACCGATATGCTCGTGATACGCTAACCCACATAATAAATTCAATGTGTAGTCAGACGTGTAGCGCATGGCTGCGCAACCACTAGTCGAATCATGAGGTTATTATGATGGTGGTGGTCGACGTTCCAAGCTGTGCGGATGAGATGGCTAACACAGGAATTAGTAATTCCCATCCTGGCAATGTGGAAATGGTACCGTCTCCAGCACACTACGATGTCCATTAACCTCTTCGTGCGCGATAGCATCTCTTAAAACGGCAGGGAACCTGCTTTACCCAAGTGCAAGTACCTTAAAGCAAGTGACTTGAAGATAGCGCTCCGTGCTGCATGGTCGCGCAGTTAACTTATATGTTTCAGAGCTTTTGTCCCATGCAAAATTCCAAGGCAAGCTAACGACTAAAATTAGCCCAAGACCATTAAAGTCATTTAACATTTGTTTATTTTTGGGGATGAAGGAGTCGTTTGAGGAGACCTTGCCCATGTTATTTGCCATAACGCAGATCGAACTGTGACCCAGTGAACACGAGGCAGCCGCCTCGACCACAACGACGAAGTGATCTTCGCCATTATATCTCGTGGAGTAAGTAAAGGAAATTGAGGTTCACGACGTGGGAGGGCACTCTTGTACGGTAGTTCCAAAATTTGTGCTATGATTTCCTAGTGTGGATTTGGAATATTCCTTTATGGCGTGGACTTAATTGAGGTTCATATAACTCCCCAGTTTTCTCCCCGAGGACTCATAAATGATATAACACAGGCCATTTCGATTGAATGTTTCCAAAAGTTTAATGGAACTACTCCCTTTCATGATTAATAGATTTGAGGGATTATTCTATAGCAATAGCTTAAACAAACATTGGCGTTGCGTCAGGGTAGACGGTGGCTACCCCAACTTTTGAGACAAGCATTGTTATAGCTGATTCATTTAGACTTCTGTCACATTAGAATAGCATCGGTATCTTTCGCTGTACATAAATAATTTATGTATAGTTATTATACATTGAAAGAGAGATACTCCGCTTTGAACACATAGTGACCCTTTTGGATAGACATTTCCTTACGTGTTGACTCGACTTCTTCTAAAGAAAAGCGGCAAAATAATGTGGAGGTGCGGTACTGCACTCATTTCCTTCCGTAGTCAGCTTCTAGCACCTCTTGGATGGACACTTTGCCGTATGTCTACTTTCAGTAGCGCTCAGAATGCTCAGCACTCATCATGTTCAGTGCCAATCTTTGACTGCCCATGGTAGAATCATATATGGGCGACTATCTCCGTGCAGGATGGCGCGTATATATTGTCCACTGACACTGTTTCTTCTGAGTGCGTGAGTGCCGGTGTCGTTCGTGGTAGGTTTGATGTATCTGTGACTTTTAAATCTGTATATTAGTATAGTAAATATGACATGTTCTGTCAAGTTTAATACGGACAATAGAACCTTCAACTCAGCTCTGTTTTGTATAAAACATTCGATATAAACATCAAACTGTGAAGAAAGTATGTCTAAAATATAACATATCTCGATCCAACCTAGTTCTTTCTCAGAAACACAGAAAAGCTACAAGAAGGTTGCAAATTAATCTATATCTAAATATAGATGGCGTAGAGGTTGTAGTCGTAAGAAAATACTTCATCTTTATTACTGTGGTGAAGAGACATAGAGAACCAACAAAAGTATTTTGAAGCTATAACCATGAAGCATACTGGAACGGAAGGTCCCATTGAAAACGCAGAAATGTTTTTTTGGATTAGGAAGAAGCAGCATTGATCATTGCTTGTCTACCTTTATAGGGCAAGCAATGAAACAACGAAAATATGAAGTTTATCGCGGACATTATTCAGTAAGCAGTGCAACTAGGTATATATATGTTTAGAGGAAATGTCTACAAGTTTTTATATTTATTTGTTTTTTAATATTTTGCTTCTGGAAACAAATACGGAAAGATAAACGTGTGTTCCTAAACTCGTGAATGAATTTACTTTCAGCTGTTATGGTCATTTTGGCTAGACTAAATCCAATAGTAACAGAAAATATACTTCTTTCAATTGAAAACACAACTGCCAAAAACGTATGCATTTCAGAACCTGAATGACTTTCAGCGGAAAGTTTCAGCGTATAGAAAGTAGTTTTGTGCCCGATGCCCGAACAGCTAACTCTAATGTGAAATGCAAATTCACTAAATTGAACCAGTAAGCTTACGATTTATTTTTTAAATAGTAACAAATAACGGAATAAAGAGGCTACTGTTTCATACTTGGTTTTTAAGTACAATAATTTGAGGCAGTATTTTAACACTTGAATAATTTCAATTAAATTATATAATATGTAAATTCAATAACAGCCCGCCTTGAAGCAATATGTACGTATTAATTTATAAAAATGTATGTAACAGTCATTGCAAATGCCTATATTATTGTAAACATGTTCAATAATTGTATGTGAATGCATTATATAATTTAATAATGTAAGAGCCGTGAGAATAATAAGTTTAAAGTTACTAACAATGAGGTAACCTTGAGTTTGAGAGTTTGAATACCACTAGTCATGATTAGGGCAGCAATAGTTTTGTGACAGTTTAAAATTAGCCAATCAACAGCCAGAAAAAGCTTTCATTAAATGCAGGTATTCTATTGGACTAGAATTAGCCAATCAGAGACTTGAAATACAGAAGCTTACGGATTTTTGGCGGTTGAAATATGTTCAGTTGCTGGCAGACCTTGGTAGTGACCGGATGGAAGATGTATTCTCTAAAGAAATATTACGTATTCGTGTAAATCGTAAATTATGTATACGCGTTAACAAAGTGCAAGTATTAAATTGAGGAATCTCACAGCTCTTAATATCAATGTAGTGCTATTTAATTTGTGTCAAGGATTAATAAAAAGAAGTGAATTAAAACTTAAAATCTGTGTAAGCCTACATTCTTGTCGCACTACACCCTGTCTAAGAGATACGTGACTCTAAAGTAATACTGAAGCAGCCGAGGCAAACATAAACATAAATACTATCTATAGAAGCTATATAGAAGCTATAACAAAGTTAATAGTTAAACATTTTTAAACTTGTAGTGTAACAACAAAAACATCATCTTCAAAAATCGGCTTCTCATACGTAGCAGCATATTACATAACAAACAATCTTCTTCAAACCGACGCCCAAAGTGTGGTGCAAAAAATCCAACAAAAGTAAAAACCTTCAGCAACAATAAACTATAACAGTTGAAGAACAATATCTATCTCAAATTGTTGTGCCTTGTAGCCAGCGCTTTGCATTTGCCTTAAAATATGAGCAATTATCGTAATCTTAGCATAAGGTATATTTTTATAACTTTGATGGCCTTGAAGTATGCAGATCTTTTTGTCTGACAATAACTTAGAGGATTTATTATCTATAATGATATCTTGTAAGCCGGTTTTTGGCGAATGTGAATGTTTGGTAAAGTGACGCATTCAGCAATAAATTATTTGTTTAGTAATCGATTTTTCCAGGGATATCGGTAAAATGAAACTTCATTTGTAGAGTTATCTTGAACCGATAATACAGTCATTTGTAGAATTATAATGAACCGACAATACAGTCCCAATCTTTCCGATCCTTCTTTGCCTCATGAAGTCATTTTTCACCGTCAGAAAACAAGAAAACGTTCATCAGGAGAAGAAATCACTAACACAATAGTAATGAAGCACATACTGTGTACGTGTAGTGGCTCCAGAAAGTGGTCTTCTATTTAAAAAATTATAACAGTCAAATTAAAAAGGAGAAAATTTCCATTTTTAATATGCAGAAAGGGCAAACGATATTAAACTTTGTGTTCTGGCGTTTTTTCCAGATTTTTTATTTTCTTAATTTTATAATTCTTGAAAATTGTAGTGATTTTTCAACATTTTCAATGTGGTGTTCATTTTGCTTGCATATAGTAGAGCAATTTAATATGCAATACCTGTTAAGTTTCTGTCATATGAATTAAAGCGACGGAGAAATACATTTATGGTGGTAAAAACTGAGGCGTTATGAGGAAGTTCAGTAAAACCGTTGATAATAGCTCACCTCGACATTTTTTCCTCTGACGGATGATTATTTTCACCGCAGTTTCAGGAATTATACCAAAATCGTTGCGGTATTAAATGTATGTAAAACAATTTTGCTATCGCCACACACGAAAATATTACAAAATCAGTGCAATTTTCAAAAAATTATAAAAAAAAAACAAAATTAAAAATCTTGAAAAATCACAGAATTAGTATACTTTAATGTAGTTTAATTTTTGTGCATATCGAAAATTACAAATTTTTCTCCGTTAATTTGGCTCAAGAATTGTTCAAGGTGTAGACTTGTAGGTGTAGCATGCGAAGGGACAAACAGGTCTAGTTTCGAACCATAATTGGGTGGGATGTATTGTCAATATTTTCCCGGGGTTTTCCCACATCTTGAAAAGAAACCTCTAGGGTAATCTTCAGTTCCATGGACTTCAGGCTCATTTGAACATGCATTTCACCAATTTCAGTCCCATCTCTGAAGTACGTAGTTGTTAATAGAGTCGTTAAACGCTTTAAGACATAAGTAGTTACACAAACGTGGTTGAGATTCATTCCATTAATCATATTATGGTTCATTTTGAATTCATACGGCATCCTTGAAACGTCCACTTAAAGTTTGAAACTTCCTTTGGATACTTATTTAACTGAAATATTATAAATAGTTAATATGGTATTACAACAATTGCGAAAATTATGTACAGAGCCAGTAAAGCTACATTTGCATTAAACAAAAGCGTAAATTATAAAGACAACCATGGCCATTAACTGGAAGTTTAGAAATATTAATACAATGACTGCTCCACTGTTGACAGGAAAACATAGTGAGACCAATCCCAAGAAGATTCTGACACGAAATATGATTTTGTTATTATTAGCGAAAACGATCAGATAACTGTCAATTACGAGAGCATTTGATGCGTAATTTCCTACAGTTTTAATGTTCCGCCACTATCCTAACTGCCTTAATCATGGGATTTAGACATACAATACGAGTCCATAAATAAGTACCATTAAGTATTACGCCAAACCATTAAATCCTCTTGGTTACATCCGTAAAAAACAAAAATTACTGAATGACTTAGTTTTTATGTATGCATACGAGGGATGTTTTTAAAATAGGGTGATGTAAGCATTAAAATAAGAATTACCGAATATTTCTGTTAACTAATGTTATATGCCATTGTATATGCCCTAAGTTATCTTTCCACCCAGTTTTCACAATGAATTATATTGTCATTCAGCAAAGAATAAATTTTAGTGGCTCCTCCTGATAGAAGTTCCCGTCACTCCATAAAACAATCGTACAGTTTCTGAAATACATTATTCTACGTGCGATTCCATCGCAAAAGAAAATACGTTAGTGGTTTCAGGGGGATTCAAACTAGTGATGTAGGAGTCAGGTCTTTATCACAGAGTAGCTGAAAGAAATTAATGTGATGTTCGCCAAAACAGACGACGCATTATGTCCTTTAAGAAGCTTTCTTCCATCCCCGCAAATGTTCCCTAAGACATTATCACAGCTCCTTTTCAATAGAGAAAAATTTAACTTCAGAAAAGCTTCGCATTTCCTACAAGGTAAAGGTAAAGTACGTATCACGGAGGGGCCTCCGGAACCTGAGAAGCGCAACGCAAGTAGGTCGTAACGGCCCTTTTTACCTCCAACGTGACCCTTGGGAGGGAGGGATGAGAGGAGAGACCCTAAGGGTGACCAGATACAGATGCCCAAGGGCTCAAGCATGAGCGGGTTCCTAACGTTTCCAGATAGGACGCATCCGACGCCGCCTGGCCCCTGCCCACAAGCCACCAACCTCCAGGGTCCCAGTGGGCGGAGCCCACTCGGAGGAGAGACCTGGCTGCAGCGACGCCAGGGAAGAAACATTTTACAGACCGCAAGCCACCGCTTTAACCGCCGAATACAGTCGCCCGGTCCTACAACCCTGAAACAGATGAAAAGGAAAATGATGGGTACAGAAATGAGGGGTAGCAGAGTCGTGGTAGAAGATGAACCACCCCAGCATTCGCCTATCGACACGGGGAAACCACCTAAAACCAATGGGCCAGAGTAGGCGGTCGCCGGAGATCGATCTCGGGACCTCGCGAATGCAACCGTCCTCCGTCGTCTAGGGGTACCATGCTAGCCTTCAGTTCCCGAGAACGCGGGTTCAAACCCGGCGGAGGGTGGTGGATTTATTCGGGCATAAAAATCCTAAGTATGGCTTCCTTCGGAAGGGAAGTAACGCTGGTTGCCCCATGTCGTAGATTTACGGCGTAAAAGAACCTCAAGCCTGATAAAGAGGCTTCTGAGCAAAATTTCCGGTCTTTCTCCCCCAGTAGGATGGAATGGGACGCTAAGGACCATAGTAGTTAAAGAACGTCCATAAATATAACTCCATTTAATATTTAAACACACGTAGCCTCCTAAGCCACCCCGCTGGGTATTTCCTAGTTGGACTGGCGGCGGAAATCTGCGACGAGGTTCCAAAAAACTTACGCTACGCTAAGACAAATGCTCGAAGAACATTGATAACTGATAGGAAAGTAATGTAAGGTTTGAAGGCTTAGGTAGAAAATAAAGTATCGAAAAATACTCAGCAGTCCGTACTTTATTGCAAAACGGACCTTACTTTTAAAAGACCCCTCGTATAATAGATAACGTTAGCATTTCATTTCAAATCTAATTTCAGTAAAAGAGGGTAGGACCAACATTAAGGCAGTACTATATATTTCAGCGATATATTTCAAATATAAAACCAATAATCAGATTCTGTGCAGCCAATAAATCTCGCTTATGCTAGGGAGGATAAAATACACCGAATACATACATGAAGTATTTTATATGTTTGCTTTGATAGTATCGAGAAACCGCAGAATTCTACTGTTAACAATGTCGATGAAACATTTCTTTTTTGTTGGGAGTGTTTAAAATTCCATTAAATTACTACTATTGGGCCTACTAAAATTCCGAATCTTATTTTCACAGTTTTTGTAATACCATGTTAACTACTTCTTATCTGGCTCATTTTCTTAAAGTAGGTGGTATCAGGAACTTTTATGTTGCTGACCTGATTTATGGGTTATGGGCATTCGGCTGTCCCTGTACTAGTTTTATGTGTGCCGCAATTATGGCTTTTCTTCGAATAATAGTAAGATAAACGGCTGGAAATTATTTTTTATTTCCGAACTTTGTGACATGCCTCGAAGAACCGAATACCGTTTGCAGAAAAAAGATTAAGAAAGAGGCTATTATTTGGATTTATTTATCAATTTCAATAACAACTTTGGTTGCCAAGCATTTAGATAACAGAAATAATTGTAGTTTTAATAGTAAGTATATTCTATAATATCAACTTATTATATGATTCTTAAGATTAAGAGTTATTTATAAGATTAAGATCATTATCACCATCACATATCTAGTGACTTCATGATACGTAACTGAAAATGAAAAAGGGTAGTTAAATAAAGGACTGTTATTATCGTCCGTATTAATGATACACTGGCTTCCATTTATGCCGTCCCCGCAGTTTTGGGAGGCATTCTGCTGGTCTTTACAGGTTAGTATGTATAGCAAGTAGGAGGTGCGTGTATCTGTTTACCTTTATGCGCATGCAGTGGTGTCCTGTTTTACGTGTAAAGTTCTAGATCATTCACCTACGAATGTATAAATTTGAGCACTAGCTTTTCCCTTTATCACTTATATTAACCATATTAAAATAATAGATAACTAAATAAAAATATGTTCTGCACAATATCCCAATGTGATATCACAATATCAATATACTACAAAATATTTTTATCTAATGGTAACAATGTAAAACTGAAATACATCGTAATTTTAACTGCAAAGAAGATACTTGTAGGAGACATTATTGTAATCATCTGTCTTGTGTATCTAAATGGAACAAGTGTACCATGAATGCGGTTACTCAAGCAGTAAGACCATAGACAACCTATTGGTAGTGTTTACCCCTGCCCATATTTTGGAAAGACGTATACAATCAAATGGCTGAAATTACGCAACAGAGGAAGTACGAGGGGCGTGCAATAAGTAAGTTTCCCTATTTTATTTAAAAGATTAGTAGGTGGAAGATATTCATTCAAGGACAAAGAGGTGCCGACAACTGATAAGATATAATGTGATATCCTTTGTTCTGTGCCACCGACTCCCGCCCCCCTCCTTTGTGGCCTGACCCCGAAAAGCCGCCGACCACGCTCCCTCTTTGTCCGCTAATAGCATGCCGCATGGTAAAGTATTAGAACAAAGGGCTATTTTCCTTTTGTGGCCTCATCCCGAAAGGCCGCTGAACACGCCCCTCTTTGTGGCCTGACCTGAATACCCGCGGTAGAGTATTATAACAATTGGCAATTGTCCTTTGTGTGCTCGTCTGAATACCGCCCGGGCAGAGGAGAACAATGGGCTATTGTTCTCCTCGCTAATAGAGGTGGGTCTTTGTGCGCTACTGATACCGGCAGGCGCAGATCGTCGAACAATAGGGTATTGTTTTCGTCGCGTGCCGCCGCCCCCGCAAATCGATTTTTTTCGAGTGGAGGAAAAATACTTTTGCGTACTAACCGCTTAAATGGGAGTGTGGAACTCCACCGCGGCGCGAGCCGCGGCCCTACCCACTAAAAAACCTCCACCGGAGAGAATTCAGGTATAGGTGTGGCAGTACCGCCTATGCACCTGCGGATTTGAGGTGTAGGTATTTTGGCCAGCCCTCAGGGCTTGAGCCTGGGCAAGGAGAGGAGGCCGGACGTAACCATGACCGAAGCCCTGATTACGCCCTGGCGAATTTGGGAGTTTGGTGATATGTTAGTCTTTGTTCACGCCAAGGCGTGTCGTCTTGTTATATTGTAGGTGTTGAGCATCACAGGTGCGCCCTTGTGTGCGAGTCGGATCTTGAGCCGGAGGCTGCGTCCCTGAAACAAATCATTCTAGGCATGCACAATCCATATGTTTACACTTATTTGTATTAGTCGTTAGTTGTATAGAATGAATTTATTTGATGATTAGTTCTAATTTGGAAGTTGACTCCGCCTTATGGCTTCGTCTCTTTATTGTGTATAGTTAATGCTAATTTGTGTTTTAACAGTGTTGTGCTCCGCCTGGTGGCGTCGTCACTTTCTTATTATGATTATTTTGTTTGTTACATTAATTGTGAGTACTTGTTTTACAGCCGTTTGGCATCGTCCTTATCTTTAATACACTGTTTCATTATCCATATTCCTAGCATGGTCGTATAGAGTGCGCACACGGCGGGCTGCCTGCCTGAAAATGCAGGTGCGAGCCAGTGCCACTCGCGGGGGATCCCTCAGTCCCCGGTGGTCGCCTTGACTCGGAGAGCAAGGACTTCGAGGGCTACCAACGGTTACGTGGTGACGCCGCAATCATGGGTATTGTGGTAATGTTATTAATGAGTCGAGGTATGCTTGAATATCTATTTCGGGCTCCCCTAGGCCAAAGGTTCTGTCGAATAGTGACAGCGGTCGCTTGTGCTTGTTCTCGTGGGTTTCATATGAACCTAGTTCTTGTATTAGTCTATTCGTATTCTTTCCCTTGTGCTTATAGAGATTGAAGCTTAGGCTCTTTACGAATTCTTCGATAGTGTGTAGTTTTAATTCCTGGTGTAGTAGATATGCCGGCGCTACCGGCGGTTGTTTCGTTATTATTCGTATTATCCTGTTTTGCAGTGTTTGTAGCTTATGCATGTGCGTCTTGGCCACATATCCCCAGACAGGGGCTGCATACGTCATGATTGGCCTAATTAGCGTTTTGTATAGGGTGAGTCCCATATTTATTGTAGCTGGTTATTTATGTTAAATATTGGGTACAGTTTATTTAGCTGACCATTTGTCTTGGCTCTGACTTTAGCAATGTGCTTATTCCAGGTCAGGCCCTGATCCATGATAAGACCTAAATAGGTCACATGGTCCTTCCATTCGATTCTCTCGCCTTGATAATTAAGTGGCTGGAGAGCATGCTTATCTTTGCGGTGAAATAATCTTTTGGTGAAGACTATCGTTTGTGTTTTTCTGGGATTAACCTTGATTCTCCACTTTGTGAACCAGGGTTCAAGTGCATTTAACGCATTTTGCAAGCGCAAGTGGATTATTTTGGGTTGAGTAGACTGCGTGACTATAGCAGTGTCATCTGCATATATGTATTGATTTGATCTTACAAGATCGGGCATATCGTTTATATATAAATTAAAGAGCGTCGGACCCAATAGACTTCCTTGTGGGACTCCGGCCTTGATTGGTTTAGTGCTTGAGACTGCTTCCTCTACCGACGTATGAAAGCGTCGATCGCGGAGGTAATCCCTAATGAGGGCTACAGCGGAGTCTTGGAAATTGAATTGCCTTAACTTCTTTAAGAGCCCGGCGTGCCATACTTTATCAAACGCACGCTCAATGTCTAGATAAGTGGCTCCTGTTGATTTATTCGTATTATAACCTTTGGTGATTTCCTCCGTCATTCTTAGTAATTGTAGAGTGGTTGAATGCTGGGCTCTAAACCCTAACTGTTCTGGTATCAGAATATTATGTTGGTGTATGTGCTTATTTATTCGCTTTAATATAACCTTTTCTAGTATTTTGCTTAAAGTGTTCAAGAGGCTTATTGGCCTATAGTTCATGGGATGTGCGAGATTTTTATTAGCTTTTGGAAACAACAAAATTTTGGCTTCTTTCCACGCTGGGGGAAACCGGCCTTGTTCAAGCATATAATTAAAGATATTGGCTAGTGTCTTCAGCGCTCTGATCGGGAGATTCTTTAGTACCTCGATGGACGAGATAAGTTCTTAAATATATGTGTCAATCAGATAATGTTCGTTCAAGCGTAACATCGTCTAACATTATTGAAAAAGAATCAAGGATTTATACTGCTAACGTCCCGACATCGAGCCTCTAAAGGGGTGGACGCAGCCCTCGATCGAAGTATCCCCACCGCATGTATTTTGATTGATTAATATAATTAAACGCTGCTCGTCGATCGATGAATAAAATTAAGTATTTTTGATTCATTAATGTAAATAAGTGTATATGAATTGACTGGCGCACCTGGTACCCATCGTATGTCTGTGTGTGTTAAGGTGATTATTACGCGTGTATAATTATTATGACTAAAACACTTGTTTAATTCTACTTTTGGGGGAAGATTTTTTGGGGGTTTATAAGAATATTACTTCACGTAGATGAATGCATGACTGAAAGATAAAGTTAGCGTAAATCGCTAACACGAAACGTTAACGAGTGATTCTTTCACTGAAAACCCGAGCGTGTGGTCCATCTCCTGTACGGAGCTCCCGCACGACCACAGAACAGCAAAGTATTAGAAGTGCAACTCTAGTGTTAAACGGTGGAAACACGAAGGCGATCACAGCGTGAGTAGTGATCTATGGAACTAAACTATGAAAAATCGTGCTCTCGGACGATGACGTCACTCGTAGCTACTACAGCTGTAGTTTTCATACCTGCCTAGCTGTCTGGTTCAGCTGATCATATGTTCTAATACTGTATCGCTACTGACGACGTACAAAGTTAATTACGTGAGCTTCAGTAATCGTGATTGCACTTTGAGTTATTCAAATTTCATTTTAAAGGAATCGATTAAAGCTCACATAAAATAACTTGTCATTGTCATCTGTAGCAATACAATATTAGAACATAATTATGATCAGCTGAACACCAAACAGCTAGGCTAGTATGAAAAACACAACTGTTTATTCTTGTGTAACTCTTTTTATTTAAATTATCCAATAGTCGGTACATACATTGCTTTTATATAATATTGGGGTTAATAGTGGTTGCAGAATGTTTCTGTGCCAAAATACATAATGGTCACATTTAAATTTTTGAGGCTGAATGAGAAGATCAAGTACCTTGCAGTAATTTCTTCTGCATGCTTCATTGTAAAATCTTTTGCACTTAAACTGCCTCCATGTTTTGCTTGAACTTGCAACCAACCAACAGTAGGATGTGGATTTTGACAGGAAAATTGGAAGAATAACACATGTTTGACATTGTTATTTTATTCTACTCTCTAGATAGTGCAACAGAAGTTGACATAAACATGAATAACATAATCCCATTTCCTACAAAGAAACTTCTGCACACATTATATGCAATAGTGTAGCTATTGTTTGTCATTCACTAAATCGCTATTAGCAGTGCAATAAATATCATTAGCAACAGTTTCACCACACCATTTAACACTATTAATGTCATTGTAACTCTCTGTGCTCTGGCTTGAAGCACCATCACGTGACACAAATAGGCACAACTTAACTCCAACTTTCCTTGTGTATATCCTAGAAGTAAAGAGAAACACATGTTTAAACTACGCTTAAAAGTAGGTTTCTGAAAAGAGAAATTGCTTACATTAAGGAAAAATGTGTGGCTACAAACACCTTGTGATGGCATTACATACTATCCACTGTAAACCAGAGTTCTTTCTGATGTAAACCAAAGCATATGCTTCTGCTTGTCATGAAATTAAGCACTAGGCTTATGCCAATGTAAATAGTTCCTTTATAAATTTATTGTATCATGAAATATTGGAGTGGAAAGGTGACACATTTTATTGCGGTTATCGTAAGAACTCATTGTTAAAGGTAATGGATATATAACAACTATTAAGAGATTACAAAATAAGATTTCCTTAATTCTAACTGTTATTACACTAACACTCAAAGAGTATCGGTTTGGTAATTATCAACTCTATGGATGACTGCTATTCTCTTGCCTATATGAGAAATGCAGCAATGAATTCACATGCGTGTTATCTGAGTACCAAATAAACTCTTTGCATAATACAGGAAATATAAGTGAACAGTCATTCATAATACGCTAGCACTCATATGCTCAGCTCAGATCAAATCTTGTGATTTTATCAATTAGAGTTTGAGTTGCTATGACAGAGGAAGAAGTCTGTAGTGTGAATAAGCTGTTTTAACACAAAAGTGGGAAACCGTTAAAAAAAGTGGCAAAAAAGAAATACTTAATGTGTTCAACACACTATTATAAAACACCTGACGCTTGCAATAGTAGATATTACGACACTAACATCTGAGTTTACAGGCGTTTCAGCAAAAATGTGTATCCAAAGCACGCAGAGAATATAAACAGACATAATAGGAGACTAAAATGTGGGAACCTGTTTTGTACGCAGCAGTGTTGTGGATAAGCTTGTCATTAACTTTAGGATAGTTCTGATTCCAATATGGCAGTTAAGTCATCTTTGGAGGATTTGAATTAGGGTACTGCACCTTTGCCTGAGGAGTTCAATTAATATAAGTAAAATGTTCATTTTCCACATGCTTATAAAATGAATTGTTACTTCAGGTTGCATTTTTAATTATGATTTTCACACAGGGCAACTTTTTATAGACTTAAACAATGTTCAGCTGTAATATGTAGTATGTATGCGTGAGAGGAAGAAGCAGTCATAAGGGGGCAGGGATTGCAAACAATTTTGCACGGATAATACAAAGAGTTTGTTTATAGTGAGAGTCACTCTAGTTTGGAATGGAAAGTAGGTCCACTATTGCTACTATACCTAGAGGAGTTTTAACATATCAGTTAGTAATTGCTAGTGTCTAGCAGTATTTTTATGCAACCAGCAGCTTAAGTAATGAAAGTGGTTTGGGGTGAAGAGAGGCTAGGCCATTTTCTACTTAAATTTAAAAAAACACATATAAGTTTAAATGTGCAAATATTGATATGAGTGAATTAACTAGTCGGCTAATGAAGTGAAACACACTACAAATAACTAAAGTGTAAAGAAACAGGAATTAAATGAGAAAATTGGAATCTGAGCTCGTGTTTGGTTGATAAAGTGTTAAATGAAAATAATACTTTTATTGTAAAACCACCGCCACTTTGTTACTTGAACAAAATTCAGTATACGCAAAGGATCCATGCATATTTTCATTGAAGGTTCAATGAATCGGATCTTTTGAATGATCCTTCGATATGGTATTTATTCTGAAATTTTAAACACTTTTCATAATAAAAAACCAACTAATGCTAACCTTCCGTGAATTCAGAAAACTAAGCTTATATATATATATATATATATATATATATATATATATATATATATAAAACTAACCTCCCATAGTACCTCGGATGCCATGCGTTGTATATGAAAAGCGTTTAAAATCCTTAAACTGTGTTAAAGTGTTCACTATAAATAACCGAACAAAGGGTCCAAAAGTACTACTACAGACAATACTGAACTAAAAAATATAAAACCAACAATCAACATGGCAACTGGAAAATTTACTTTGGGCACTTGTACTAACAGATTACAAGGACACTAATGGTCAAAAAAGCTACTAGAATTTCTATTGTCATAAACCATGCCCAGTTCAAAAAAGGACATAGTGGCAGTTATATAAAAATGCCCAAAACCAAGCAAATTACTGAAATATATATGAATGATATCAAATATCTTTCTTCCTTTTGTATTAGAAAATCTTAAAAGAGTTATAGTACCATTGGCATGCTGTCTTTGACGATTAGTGTCAGTCCACCAATAACCCTACATTTTTAAATTAAACACGAGTATCACTTGCATGATCTGTATCTACGTGTTTGAATATTGGCACTGTAACATGTTACTTAATTTGCATTAAAGGTTGATTTTTACCTTATCCACTTTGGCTGTGATCTCCACCCATCAATTATGTAGTGCAAACAAGAAAATTAATCGTATATTCCACTGTCTGGATGACTCACTATATCTGAAAAGTAAATCAGGACAATGTAAAATTCAGCATAAGAAGCTCTTAAAATCTTAACCTTTCATCCAGCATTATCATTTTATGTTACTCAAACTTAAATAACATACCTTCAGATTCTAAGTCACCATTCGGGACTCGAACCACAACGCTGGAAGGAATTAAATCGTAGGCATATTCCACTCTGTCTGGACGGCTCAATGTATCTGAAAATTAATTCGTTATATAAAAATGTTGCAACACACAATAACCTATCAAAGGTTTCTACCTCATTCTACGAATTTCACTGAAGTTAATAGAAAATACCAATATTACAAAGCATATACATTCAATCAGAGATAGCGTAAATGTATGATTACCGTCTCTGCTTTATTCCTGGTGAAAAAAACATCGGACGAAAACTTTCAGCTATAAAAATCCAAGATGGTCCCTTTCTGCTTTGCCTGCCATTTAGTTCGTTACGAACTTCAAAACTTGAAACAGCCAATCAGAAAATTCGCCTTTTCCGCAAAAGTACAACTAGTGACACACCGTGTTCATGTGGGGAGTTAGTGCCCTGTGTTTTCCACTTCTCCAATACAAGTTTCACCCGTATGCGCACGACTAATGTTCTCTCGCGTCTGCAAACATGGGTTGACCGCCTCATCCCTTCCCCTAAGACCCCTTTCCTCTCCATGCCTGTCACTGCCTTCCGTGTACAATCTAAAGGACAGCGTCAAAGGTTCACTGTTCCGGCCATTTTAATGTTTAACACGCGGATGGGTGCCATGATGACTCCCGGGAAATAACTAGCATAAATCATTTGAAGGGTGATTGAAGCTTCGAGCTTCAACATATTTTTTCTAAGGTTTGTTTACACGTAGGGTTGGCTCTGAAAAATAAATAAATAAATAGGTTATCATTATAGTTAAATAATACATACGTTATTCATAAATAAATAATTAACTAAATAAATAATGAAATATGTAGAGCACCCTAAACACAACACGTCCCTTGCTACTGTTTTAATTAACACTCATAAATAAAACTCAATAGAAATATATAAAGACAGTCGATGTAAAATACAGAGCAGGAACTTTAAAACAGGCGTTGTCGATAAAGCATTCCACCCACCGTGCAAGTACTCTCATAGACAGGGACTTTAAAACAGTCATTTTCGATTAAACACCCCTCCCTACCACTCAAGCAAGCGTAAAATTAATGACTTTAAAACAGTCATTGTCGATAAAGCACTCCAACCACAGCGCAATCACGCACATAGACATGGACTTTAAAACAGAGGTTGTCATAAAGCACCACACTGCCAACGCAAGCACTCATAGGCAGGGACTTTAAAACAGTCATTGTCGACATAGCACCCCTCCCTAACACGCAAGCAAGCGCATAGGTAGGGACTTTAAAACAGACATTATCGATACAGTACACCACCCGCTCACGCAAGCAGGGACTTTAAAACAGTCCTTGTCGGTAAAAAACGCGTCCACCACGATAGCGCTCTCTCTCTCCTTTGCGTAGACAAGGACTTTAAAGGAGTCATTATCGATAAAGTACCGCGATATAGTGGATGTTCTTGTTAACTATCGCCGAAATTCATTAATCCCATTATCGTGTCTGTCATACTATAGCTTTAGATGCTTTCAGCTTTGTTTTTATGCTAAAATTATAATTAAATTATACATACGTAAATAAATAATGAAATCTTTATAAGCGCAGGCGTAATGTATTTCCTAGAGGGCATGGTGTATAGATCCTGTATAACACTGTACTTAAACATTTGTAACTTTCGCAATTATTATTATTATTATTATTATTATTATTGTCGTCAAGAAAGCTTACCAATTCACTGCTACGTTATGCTGGCGATGTCAGCGATTTATATATAGCGGTTTACACACCCCTTGCAAAAATATGTTGTACACCCTTGAAAAGGGTAAATCTGGTCTTGGGATATTCCTGGGGAACATCCGCACTTACACCTAATGGACGGCGTTCCTGAATAGAGATAGTATCTACAAGCAATGTTTCAAATTTAACACTTGAGTGGGTTTTAGCAATATATGTCCCCAAAAGAATTGTCCAGAATTATACACGCAAATGGATTTACCATATAGACGCCAGGAATTACATCGAGAGAAACAACGATAATTTCTTTTCATTACTGACACTAAAATTATTGTTAAACAATACGTTATAAATAAATAATTAAACGTTTATAAGCGCAGGCGTAATATATTTCCTAGCGGGTATGGTGTATAGATCCTGTAGAACACTACTTAAACACTCGTAACTATCGCAATTATTTCCAAATAATATTTCATCCTTCAGTACAGCAATCAAGTTTATTATTATTATTATTATTATTATTATTATTATTATTATTATTATTATTATTATTATTATTATTATCATCGTCAAGGAAACAATTAACGCAAGTTAAAGAACGCTCATAAATAAAACTCAATGGAAATATATAGACACTCAATGTAACATACAGCAGGTCTTCACTCTTGACGGTCTTCTATAAGTAAAATAACATGGACACGAAATCGGAAAAAACCTCCCCATATAGATGATGCTGTAAATCTTCTAACTTGTTTGGTAGCATTTTATTTATATACCTGTCAAATACAAGAATTGTCTGTATGATACCGATAATAAACTGATTTTTATGGAATGCTAGACAAAAATATGATTTGGAGAGCCTGATAAGAAGAGTATGGTATTTAGATTTAAAATGGGAGAAGGAATTCAACTTAAGCATCCCTTCATTTCTAGGACATTCTCTTAAATATATATTCAATAAGGTGATCCAGAGCCTGATGTGGAGTTGTCTTTTGTGTCGGAACAGACTTCATAGTTTGTTCTTAAAGAAAGAAGATTCCTAACTAGCGCCGTCTGTAATCAAGACAGTCCTCTAAGACGACTACGCAAATAAGGTCATTTGCGTGTAACTTACTAACTAGTCGAATGGTTCAGACGGTAACGTCTAAGGACCGCATTCGGAGCTTGTGAGTTCAATTTCCAGCAGCTGACACTACTGACCCCGGTGTTTTTCGGGGTTCTCCCTGGTAACCAGGCGAATGCTGCTGAGGTTCATTACAACCGCGTATTTCTCCCGCCATCCCGTTTCACCTACATTCTCATTTTATTCCGCCTTTCATCTCTTCGGCTCTGACCGGTAATATTTAATACTGAACATCGGGACTCATGCGATACAAATGCTTTATGAATAAAGAAACGTAGATGTGTATTGCATGTAGCTAAAAGGACAGGAATAGCGTAGTGTTTAAAACAGACATTTTCGCAGCCTCGAAATAAAATACAGGGAACGCCCTCAAAACATGCATTCCGAGAAGATAAGGTATAAAGGTCCTTATATAGAGTGCTATCTTAAACAGGCGTAGAAGGAACTGTTACATTTACTGGTTACGTGGTGTTACGCGGCATTACGTTACGTGTTTAGGACGGCCAGGAAACGTGACAGTCAAAGGGTGGGGTCGCTACCCTTTAAAGATTTGAACTTGGAGTCTGTTCTGTCCAACCTGACGTCTACTGACTCTGCAAACAACCATTGTCGGGATGACGAATGTTTCCAGAGAGTATCCTTTTCCTCTGCTCGCAGTCTCCATCTTCTGCTTACGTGGCGTTGTAACGTGATGTTACGCTGTTAGGACCGCCCAGGAAGCATGACAGTCATAAGGCTGGGTCCCTACCTTTTAAAGATTTGAACCTGGTGTCTGTGCCAACCAACCTCGCGTCTTCGGATGCTGAGACCAATTGCTATCTAGATGAATAATGTTTCCAGAGAGCATCCTTTCTCGCTGTTATGCATAGATCGAAGTTCCCTCCGCTGTCCTCATCCGAGATATATAAATGGTTGCGTGTTATGAATTCATTCATTCGCTTCTAATTCCTTCAAGCGTTAGCATTCACGTATTCATTTAATTTCTTTTACAGTTTTAGCATGAGTTATTGCCGGAGAAAATCTGTGCAACCAACGTTTGAGAAACTCAATTTTTATACATTACACATGAAGGAAAACGAGTCATTAAATGCTGTATATGCGGGCGGATTTTTAAGAATCGTTGTTTGTCAAGATTTAAGCTTCATATAGCAACATGCTATACTGAATCGCCTCTTGTCTCCTACACTCGAGTCTCCTGTAGGCGAGGAGTCAGAATACAACGGAATTCGTGTGCTAACAAACTTGGCGCTTCCGCATGGTGAGAATTCAGTGATATCTACACTTGAAAATCTGAATAGATTGGAATAGTATAAGTGATCTGAAAGCATATAAAGTTATAGCATGACAGACACGATAATTGCATTAATGAATTTCGACGATCGTTAACAAGAACTTCTGGTATATAAAATACAGTACCCAGACATTCTAGTTCTTGTTCTAGTTTGAAAAGGGGTGGGTTTTATGCCCAAGCACTGCGACCTTAAGATCTATTGCGCATCCCCCCTTTCATCAGTTAAGTAGTCTGTTGCTCGATATGAACTTAACCAGACTGCTAAATGAGGCTTTCGATAGTTCATCTATCTTTGGAAAGTGATTGCCAAAAATACTTGCTCTTTGATTCGCAAGAGCAGGGCAATCACATAGTAGATGAGTAACAGTCTCATCTCCTTCTAGACATCTACTACAGATAGGGTTGTTAAACAATCCCATTCTGTATAGATTAAACTTTAGGGCACAGTGTCCTGTAATGAATCCTGTTGCCCATGCAAGTCTTCTTCTACTAAGACCGCGCAAGTATTTTGCCCGGCTGTTATCCAGTTCTGTAATAAACAACTTGGAATGTCTGCAACCCTCAATGGAGTTCCAGTAGTTCTTGTGTTCTGCTTGAGCCCAGCACTTAATAGCCTGTTTCACTGGTCTGTAGGACACTCCCAGTACAGGCTCCGATCCAGACATTGCTTAGGTGTTTATTTTCACGGGTGGGAGGGGCTAGGTGAGTGGAGACAGGGAGTATCTACAGGGTAGAGGGCAGGGTTCCTACCTTTCACACATTAAAACTTTCCCTGGTGGTAGTTGATGCAACCTGTGGCTCCTCTCGAGGATTGCCGGCTTACACATCTCCTTAGAAGTCCAGGATTCAGAGACTACCCTCATTCCATGGATGAGTGTTACAGAGAGCATCCTTTTCCCTGCTGTGCGTATTCCTAGACTTCCCCCTCCGACACTTTCAACCCTGAAACAACCAAGGAGATGAAAAAAGTAAAATAACAGTATAGGTGAAATGGCGGTAGGAAAAATTCAGAGATGGAACAACTCTTCACAGCATTCGCCTAGCGACCGGGGAAACCGTGAAAAAACCTCATGTTCCAGGGGTGTAGGTTTCAGGGATTGAACCCTCGATCGCGGATGCAGACCATAGGCGTTACCGCCTGAACCATTCCACCCGACTGGTTAGTGTGTTACACACTAATGACCTTAGTTGTGTAGTCGTCTTAGAGCACTATCTTGATTGTGGATGGTCCTAGTTATGGACCTTCTTTCTTCAAGATTAAACTATGAAGCACGTTCCGACAAAACGACATCTCCCTATCAGGTTCTGTGTCACCTTACTGAATATATAACCCGGTATTTATCAGGCGTCTGAGCAAAACCGTGAACAAATTAGTTGATTGTCAGACACGCGCCTGAAGACGCGAACTCGCAATAGTAAGCATATATAAGAAGCATAATCCTGCAAATGTTTGTCGTGCGTCCCATTAAGAGAATCCTCGATAAAATTATCTTAACTTTAAGAGCATCCTAAATTGCCTACGAATGTTTTCCGATATGTAAGCTTAGGGCCTGTATTGAGCCTAAACAAACGAATAGCATACATAGCGTACCTTAAAGAGAAAGTTCCCGTCTAAGACACTGTTTAGATGTGATGTGTTCTTGTTATGGTTGTAAATAAATATCTACATTAAAGTCTATCATTCCAATCTGATTATAGATTCTGGTAAGAGCATAACCGTAGGTCTTCGTGCATGTTTGAATATTTAGAGAGGCACTCAGAGATGTTTGTGTGTGATTGCATGTGTTCATAGGTCTCCGTCTAGCTTCGTCTGCTTGGGGTGAGTGAGCGTATTATTGCGAGAATGCACGTATTGTTTGGGGGGTGTTCGGACGTTTCCGTACAGGTTCGGATGCTTAGAGTGATTGTAAAGTATTGTGAGGATGTATGTATTCTTCGGGTATAATCGCAAGTCTTTATGCAGGTTCGGGTGCTTGATGGAAGTGAACGCATGTATCTATGTATTCGTTGACCTTCGTGTAGGTTTGGATGCTTAGAGTCAGTGTCTGAAGTATTGCGAGGATGCATGTATTGCTCAGGCATGATCGTATGTCTTCGTGCAGGTTTGGATGCTTGATGGAAGTGAACGCATGTATCTGTATGCATTCGTAGACCTTCGTGTAGGTCCTAAAGTCAGAACGGATGGTCACCGAGAATCGAACCGCCGACCTCTCGAATGCAGGCCTCACACGTTACCGCGAAGTGGTTTTTATCAAAACATGGTTTAAACACCTTTTGCACAAGTTAATAAGACCGTCATTCGTCAAGTATTTCATTCATCTATAAACCAAGTCATAAAACCGGTTTGCCTCAGACACATAAAGAAAAATATCTGTGATGATACACTCCAATGGCCTTCCTTTCCTTCTACGGGTGTTTAAGCACAGAGCTCTATATACAGGAGGTATAGACATTATTACAGAGGTATTTATGCCTGTTTATGCATGGTTGAGTGGGTGTGTGTGAGTGAAAGAGGGAGAGAGGAAACACAAGCTAGCTAGTGAGGGTGATGATCCGTCGACCGACCAAGAGACAAGTATCCTTGAGCAAGCATTCACCGTACGCTTCGAAACCTAGAAGCACAAAGATGCGAATGAAATGAAAGATGTAAATGAAATAGAATGAAAGGAAATCGTCAAAGCATACACCACTCAGGCATTCGCCTGCGGACAGTGAAAACCACGAGAAATCCGGGTCCAAAGTGAGCGACCGACGGAAAATCGAACCAGGGACCCTAGAAGCATACGTGAAAGATGTAGATGAAGTGGAATGAAAGGAAATTGTGGTAGCATACACCACTCAGGCATTCGCCTGCAGACAGCGTGAACCACGAAAAATTCCAGACCAGAATGAGCGACCGACACGTTTAAGCATGGGAAATTACTAGCTGTATACGCTGTCACATCAAAAGAGAAATAAAAACCACAGACTCGAATCGTTTTCCCTTTCTTCTACGCCTGATTAAGGATAGCACTGTATATACAGGGCCTTTACACTTTATCTTCTCGGAAAGCATGTTTTGAGGGCGTTCCCTGTATTTTACCTCGAGGCTGTGAAAATGTCTGTTTTAAACACTACGCTATTCCTGTCCTTTTAGCTATGTGCAATGTACATCCACGTTTCTTTATTCATAAAGCATTTGTATCGCATGAGTCCCGATGTTCAGTACTAAATATTACCGGTCAGACCCGGAGAGATGAAAGGCGGAGTAAAATGAGAATGTAGGTGAAACGGGATGGCGGGAAAAATACGCGGTTGTAATGAACCTTCACAGCATTCGCCTAGCAACCAGGGAAAACCCCGATAAACCCCGGGGGTTAGTAGTATCAGCTGCTGGGAATTGAACCCACAATTTTCGAATGCGGTCCATAGACGTTACCGTCTGAACCATTCCGGTCGATTAGTTAGTGTGCGTAGTCGTCTTAGAGGACTGTCTTGATTACAGACGGCGCTATTTACGGATCTTCCTTCTTCAAGATCAAACTATGAAGTCTGTTCCGGCACAAAAGACAACTCCACATCAGGCTCTGGATCACCTTATTGAGTATATATTTAAGAGAATGTCCTAGAAATGAAGGGATGTTTAAGTTGAATTCTTTCTCCCATTTTAATTCTTAGTACCATACTCTTATTACCCTCTCCAATTCATAAATCTTTGTTTGCCATTCCATAAAAATCAGTTTCTTATCAGTATCATACAAACAATTCTTGTATTTGACAGGTATATAAATTAAATGCTACCAAACAATTTAGAAGATTTACAGAATCATCTATATGGGGAGGGTTTTTTTCCGATTCCGTGTCCATGTTATTTTACCTATAGAAGACCGTCAAGAGTGAAGATCTGCTGTAGTTTACATCGAGTGTCTTTATATATTTCTATTGAGTTTTATTTCTGAGCGTTTTTAACTAGCGTTGATTGTTTTCTTGACGATAATAATAACAACAACAATTATAATAATAAACTTGATTGCTGCACTGAAGGATGAAATATTATTTGGAAATAATTGCGATAGTTACGAGTGTTTAAGTACAATGTTCTACAGGATGTATACACCATACCCGCTAGGAAATATATTACGCCTGCGCTTATAAACATTTAATTATTTATTTATAACGTTTTGTTTAACAATAATTTTAGTGTCAGTAATGAAAAGAAATTATCGTTGTTTCTCTCGATGTAATTCCTGGCGTCTATATGGGAAATCCATTCGCGTGTATAAGTCTGGGCAATTCTTTTGGGGACATGTATTGCTAAATTCCACTCAAGTGTTAAATTTGAAACACTCGTTTCTAGATGCTATCTCTATTCAGGAACCCCGTCCATTAGGGTTAAGTGCGGATGGTGCTCAGGAATATCCCAAGACCGGGTATACCCTCTTCAAGGTTGTACAACATATTTTTGCAAGGGGTGTGTAAACCGCTATATATAAATCGCTGACATCACCAGCATAACGTATCAGAGAATTGGCAAGGTTTCTTGACAATAATAATAGTAATAATAATAATAATTGCGAAAGTTACGAATGTTTAAGTACAGTGTTATACAGGATCTATACATCATGCCCTCTAGGAAAGACATTACGCCTGCGCTTATAAGGATTTCATTATTTATTTACGTATGTATCATTTAGTTATAATTTTAGAATAAAAACAAAGCTGAAAGCATCTAAAGTTATAGCATGACAGACACGATAATGGCATTAATGAATTTCGGCGATAGTTAACAAGAACGTCTACTATATAGCGGTGCTTTATCGATAATGACTGTTTAAGGTCCCTGTCTACGCAAAGGAGAGTACTTGCGTGGTGGACGGTTTTTTTTTACCGATAATGACTGTTTTAAAGTACCTGCCTACGCGTGTGCTTGCGTGAGCGTGTGGGGTACTTTATCAACAATGTCTGTTTTAAACTCCGTACCTGTGCGGTTGCTTGCGTGGTAGGGAGGGGTGCTTTATCGACAATGACTGTTTTAAAGTCCCTGTCTATGAGAGTGCTTGTGTTGGCAGTGTGGTACTTTATCGACGTCTGTTTTAAAGTCCATGCCTATGCGCGCGATTGTGCTGTGGTTGGAGTGCTTTATCGACAATGACTGTTTTATAGTCCTTATTTATGAGAGTGCTAGCGTTGGCAGTGTGGTGCTTTATTTACAACGTCTGTTTTAACGTCCATACCTATGCGCGTGATTGCGGTGCAGTTGGAGTGCTTTATCGACAAGGACTGTTTTAAAGTCCCTGTCTACGGGAGTGCTTGCGCTGGCAATGTGGTGCTTTATTCACAATGGCTGTTTTAAAGTCTCTGCCTATGCGCTTGCTTGCATGGTAGCGACATGTGCTTTATCGACAATGGCTGTTTTAAGGTCCCTGTCTATTAGAGTGCTTGCGCGGTGGATGGTGTGCTTTATCGACAACGCCTGCTTTAAAGTCCCTGTCCGCATTTTACATCGACTATCTTTATATATTTCTGTTGAGTTTTATTTATGAGCGTTAATTAAAAGAGTAACAAGCGACGTGTTTTGTTTAGGGTGCTCTACATATTTCATTATTTATTTAGTTCATTATTTATTTATAAATAACGTATGTATTATTTAACTATAATATTAACCGTATTTATTTATTTATTTTTCAGAGCCAACCCTACGTGTAAACAAACCTTAGAAAAATATGTTGAAGCGCTTAATTCCTTATCACCCTTCAAATGATTTATGCTAGTTATTTCTCAGGAGCCAACATGGCACCCATCCGCGTGTTAAACATTAAAATGGCCGGAACAGTGAACCTACGACTCTGTCCTCTAGATTGCGCACGGAAGGCAGTGACAAGCCAGGAGAGGGAAGGGGTGTTTGGGGAAGGGATGAGGCGGTCAACCTATGCTTGCAGACCCGAGAGATCATCAGTCGTGCGGGAGCATCGTACAGGAGATGGACCTCACGCTCGGGTTTTCAGTGAAAGAATCACTCGTTAACTTTTCGTGTTAGCGATTTACGCTAAATTTGTCTTTCAGTCATGCGTTCATCTAAGTGATGTAATATTCTTATAAACCCTCAAAAAATCTTCCATCAAAAGTAGAATTAAACAAGTGTTATTAGTCGTAATAATTATACACGCGTAATAATCACCTTAACACACACGCACTCATACGATGGCAACCAGGTGCGCGAGTCAATTCATATACACTTGTTTACATTAATCAATCAAAAATACGTATTTATATTCATCGATCGACGAGCAGCGTTCAGTTACATTAATCAATCAAAATACATGGGGTTGGGATACTTCGATCGAGGGCCTGCGTCAACCCTTTTAGAGGCTCGATGCCGGGACGTTAGCAGTATAAATCCTTGGTTCCTTTTTAATATTGTTAGACGATGTTACGCATGAACGAACATTATCTGATTGACACATATATTTAAGATCTTATCTCCTCCATCGATTTGCGGGGGCGGCGGCACGCGACGAAAACAATACCCCATTGTTCGACGATCTCCGGCTGCTGATATCAGTAGTGCACAAAGACCCACCTCCATTAGTGACGAGCACAATGGCCCATTGTTCTCCTCTGCCCGGATGGTATTCAGACGAGCTCACAAAGGACAATGGCCAATTGATCTAATAGTCTACTGCGCGGTATTCAGGTCAGGCCACAAAGAGGGGGCGTGGTCGGCGGCTTTCCGTGTGAGGCCACAAAAGGACAATAGCCCATTGTTCTAATACTCTAACACGCGGGATGCTAGTAGTGCACAAAGAGGGGGCGTGGTCGGCGTCTTTACGGTGTCGGGCCATAAAGGAGGGGGGAGTCGGTGGCACAGAACAAAGGATATCACATTACATTTTATCAGTTGTCGGCTTCTCTTTGTCCTTGAATGAACCTCTTTTTATCTACTAGCATTACACACAATAAATCATTATGATTTAATTTTATTTATATTGTATTATCCTTCTGTTACTTTTCTACATAGCCAACATGTTTTTCCAAGCGTTTTCGGGAACGTGACACAGGTTTTTCCAAGCCACTGTTGTACCAGGTCGGGTCCTGTGCTCGCAACCAGCTGTTCGCTTATTTATTTGACTTAATCATTGGTGTTAAAAGTGCTTACCTTTGAGTTGGAGGAATATGTGAAAATCACTTGGGACAAGCTCCGGTGAATACGGAGGATACGAGAAAACGTCCAAGTTGAATCTTGACCCAAACGGAGCTCGGAAGATTCACCTGGGAAGTTTTCTCACATCCCCTATATTCACCAGATCTTTTCCCAAGTGATTTTCACATGTTCCCCTGACTCAAAGGTCATGTTGGAGGTAAGCACTTTAACAGCGTGACGAAGATCAATCAGAAGTGAACAGCTGGTTACGAGCACAGGGCATCTGTCCTATACCCGGGACTTAAAATCCGCATCCCGACGTGTGGGATCGAATACGGGTGTATTCCATGGCCGGGAACTAGAGCACCATGCCGCAGCCCACTGTGCTACGGCAGTGTGCTGGACACCAATCTAATCCGGGACCGCTTATTTTTTATGGGCCACTTATTTTGTACTCAAGCTGTTGTATATAAAGTATAGTGCTATCTCTAGGGTAATTCTATAAGCTATGTATTAAATCACACAGAAACACCATCATTCGAATACGGATTACCTTCGTGCGAGCACTTGTCAGTGGACTTTTTCGTACCAAAATGTCTGAAGTATATTAAGTTAATATTTTGTTATTACTTTTGACTCTCTTTGTATTAGTACTACAAAACATTATCTTATTTTTTAACTGTTTTTGTATAGTAGTGAAGTAGTAGGGGCGAAGCTTACAGTTCAGTGGCTTAGGAAGAATCGGCGAATGACGATCTCGTACTGCAAAATACGGGATCAATTATGCTGCAAGCCATAAGACGGAACGCAATTGTGATGTCTAGGGCTGTAACTTCGCGTGACGGTTAGAAGCATCGTAGTTATTTTGCGTTATCGGTTACTAGTAATCATTAACGTATTGACGTGCGAGTTTGTAGTTATCTGTTACCGATACGGTATCTGCTCCTACGTCTCTGTTACAAGGAGATATTTGTTTCTCTGTAACAGTAAAGACTGTATTACATGGTGGGTCATGATCACAATAACATAAGTTTTGCACAAGTATTGTACATTAAAAAATAAAATAATTAAGTGCTAAAATAAAATATTAACCAACTTAAACGTTTTCTTAATATTTATTGACTCAGTATTTTGTCCCTTATAAAACACCTATTGTGCATTTATTATCTACATAGGTGAAATAACTACATTTAAATAATTAGTTTTAATGGGTTTACTCGTTTCAAGAAGCTTAATCAGCTGGGTTGGAAGGGAGGCGGAAGGTGAGCTAGGGAGTTTAGGGGACCCTAGGACTGAATTTATCAATTTCTGTAACTTTAAAGTTATTTGGTTTAAATTTCCACAGCATATTCCTTGTGATTAAAACAATTCATGTGCACAGTTAAAATTTATGTGATCAAAACTTTCTAAGATTATTAAATATTTTATAAAGCTTTAACATAAAATATTGATAGAACTTTGAACATTTACTGCAACATAAAATTTGAAGAGCGGTAAATCAATTCTTTTCTGGTTTTAAGCTTAACAAATGGACTGGTTATAGTTTGTAGGTCATACATATACATATTAATTTTGCTTCCTTCTAAGATATTTTCGTAATTTTTTAGGATTAAAAATTAGTTTTTTCCACATCAATAACATTACAGAAAAAACAAATAACTGGAGTGGTTAGTATGCTTATGAAGTTGAAGCAAAGTTTTTCATTAAAATGGGTCATAGCCGGTGCAAAAAGAACAAAGTATATCTTGAAAAATACATGCTGGAGAAAAACGCAAAGGAAGACGTTATATAAGACTTAAGTTGCCTACTCACTGACCATTTTGGCATTGTGAATACACGTTTAAAAATGGGAGAATTAAAGAACAAACAACAGCGCCACATAATGTGAATTGGTCTTAACTGGATTAATATGCAAACTGTAAAATTCAATAAATTTGTCATTTATTGTCAGAATCTCTTGTGGGTGATTCTTCTGTAACATGTCGACTACCGACCGACCCGTGAATTCTTTGGAGGATGTAATGCTTTATCGTTAGGCGTGTCTGATTTTATTGCCGCAATTCAAGCTTTCCTCTGAATTAAATGCTGCCTACTGTTCGGAAATACGAATAACAGGATAACACTTTCTGTATGTGTTGTTACAACAGAACAGCCTCTTTTGCTTCTTGTGCAACTTTCCTCCATTAATTTGAACTTACAAGTTCTTTCGTACAATGACAAAACCATTGATACACTATCAGGCGCGTCGCCTGCAATGTTTAAGCATGTGTCCGCTAGAGCGCAGCAACTGGCATGAGCACGCTCCGTATAAATAATTGTAGGATTATTATGTAACTAACCGTTTCAATTGTTACGTGAACAATAATGCTGCAGGCAACAGTAGGCAACGAACGGGATAACTCAATCAGTGGAAGCAAAAGGACAGGACAAATGAGTAACAATTTGTGTTAATGTTTATATGAACTCGAAAGTTCTGATAGATTTTAAGAGGGGCAGTAATAGAAGTGAGGCACTGGGATGTACAGCTAGATTATTAGCATCTTGACAACACTATAAAAATCAAATATCAGCTGCTATTCCTGTCTGAAATATACCTAACAACAAGATAAAACTATGGTCAAAATTAGATAACTGAAATAAAAGTAATTGAGCTAAAAGGGGGCAAGCACAGTAGGAAAATATTTTAATTATGTCAGAGATATTCCAAGCCCGAAGATGATTAAAAATCTGCAAATGCATCGTCTCCAAGAACGGTAGAGAGAGTGCAGGCCAACAGAATTGAACGAAAGGGTATTCAAACTCGGGTATTGCAGTAAGAAGGACTTTCTGTGCAAAGACTACAGACGGCAGCGTCTCATTGTTTCAACAAATATCAAGCCAAATCAAGTGCCCTATGCGCATTCGCGCTAAAACCGTCTCCTCGCGGCAATTTTAAGAGAGGATGCAAATTTCGCCGTATTCCTTGTTTGTGTAACATGTATATGGCAGCACAATACTTGTAGTTATCAACAGCTATGTGTTCGTTAAAGGTTGTATATTTGTACTTTCTCTGTGATATACTATAGTAGGTAAGCGGAAGTATTGTATCCCACCCAAAAATTTGATGTCGAGATTTCAACGGAAATACCTGCCTGCCTGCCTCCTACCTACCTACCCTACCCTACCTAAAAACTGTTTGTGTGTGTGAAACGCGTATTTGGTTAAATACCAAACTTAGTATTTAAGTTCAGCATTTTGAAAGTATGAATCACAAACTTTTTTAAGAAACCCCCCCCCCATCCCTCACTGTCCTTTACATAGAAAACAGTTCCGTATTTTTTATTTTCTCAAAATTATCTCTAACAATTTTGAGTAAAGTACCATATGTTTAAGACATTTGCTTGTCAATTAAAATGTATATCTTGAATTTTCTGGGATTAACGTATGAAGTCCTCCTCATTCTGAATGACTTGATATAACTTGTAAATCGTAAGAGCTAAGCAAAATGTTACTACACAAAAGATCTTGATCTCGTTAAATCACACAATTTGTCAAATTTCATGGCATTTGCCGTTTCCAAGATATTCTTTGTTATTGTTTTTAACTTTCAAATATTTATACTTGTTCCAAGCGATAATTCGGTGTTTCCTAGTTTTTAATTTCTCTACCACGTATACTCGCGTGCATAAAATGTGGCTCTTAATGGAACGGAGTTGTTTATGTTGGTACTGACAAAATCTAGCAACAACCCTCCACCAGCTTGACCGCCTCTGTTTTTCGAGGATAATTATAGCCACTGGTTGGCAGGGTACTTTACCTCCCCAAAAGTGGGTATTGCCGAACTTCTGAAGGGTAACATTACAACTTAAACGTTATAATTTCTTGCTACACTACCGTTTTCTTAATGCCGGTTTTCTTGTTGCCGTTTAGTAGAAGCAGCAACTTAAACTTCGTCTCCATGTCGCTGATGAAAGTTCTCATATATGTAAATGTCGTAGCTGTCGTTCAGTTTAAACACACACGCAAATAATTCTTCACCCCTTCCTCTAGAAGGCCGTATTATTTGTAATTGGTTTAGCCTTTGCTTGTGTACCAATCGTAGTGAAAAACTTTCATAGAGGGGTATCCGAACCAATCCTACATTCCACATAGATTGTAAACATCGTTTATTGGTTGGTTTTTATGCCCCTGAATAGTTCTTCAGGCCAGTTACAAGGAGAATTGATACCGGCTGGGTGGAGTCAAACGTTGGTTACCTGAAGGTGGAAACCTTACGGAGAGAAAAACACTATGGCATTCTAGGGGAATGGGCCACTTTTTATGCACGACAGTGTACATAGTAGGCAGAGAGGGTATTGCATTCCACCCAAAAATTCGATACCGATTTTTTCCCAGAAATACATGTTTTGGGGACCCCCGAAATCCAAAAAAGCATCTTTAGAAAAGTTCCGCGTGCGCGTGTGCGTAAACGAAAATTCGGCTAAATACATAACCTGGTATGTAGGTTCAGTACCTTACAAAGATGCGACACTAGGCTTATCAAGAAAATCTCCCACCCCAAACTGCCCTTTAAATGGAACATTTTTTGAAATGTTTGTTTTTCTAAAAATTGGCTCTAAAGATTTTGATTACAAATACCACACATTAAAGATATTTACATGACAAGTTGGTATATTTTAAATTTTTTTGGGAATAGCCTGTAAAGTCCTCTTCATTCGGAAGGAATTTTGTCTAATTTTGTTTAACTGATGAACGTTAAGCGATAGACGAAAAAAAATTAGATCTCTTTAAAACACACAGTTTATCCCAAATAGGTTTTTTTGTGGCATAAGCCACTTCTGAGATATCCGTTATTAGTGGTTCGAATTGATCAATTTGTCTTTCTTTTCAAGTCCTGTCGATATTCGGTCGTTTCTCGCGAGTGCACGCAAAGAACATTTCATTTTAAGGCCAGTGTATGGCGTCCAGTTCTAAAACATTTGACTATCGCTACTTCCTTTGTATCTATATCGAAATGTATAATGCAACTATTTCCGGAAAGGTTTATTTCAATTACAATGAAGTATGTAGATAGGAAAATAAACTTTCGTAAGTATAATTTGTATACCCACTAATAAGCAATAGAGGGTAGAGAAAGTCTTGTGAATGTAACACATAAGATTTTTTTCTCTCGTGCACATGCAAAGAGCATGGAATTTCAAACCAATCACATAGCGACCTGCTTTTTAAAAATGTGACTATTACTTTATCCTGTTATATTCTTCATATACCTAAAACGAAATATGTGAATATGCAATGAAAGTTTATCTCAATTAACCAGGAGTAGAGAGGAGAAGTAGTTTTTGTAAGAATAGTTTGTAGACGAGTGAGCGGAGAAAGTCATGTGAAGGCAACTCATCCGAAAGTTTGTCGGCACCTGTATTACAGCATATAGGTAGATACGTAAATGATTTTGTAAATTGCCATGAGCATGCCTAAGTTCTCAAACTGTAGCGTAGTACTGTATAGTGGCTAAGCTACATTAAAATCAGGTGGCAAATTCCGTTTAAGGAAGCTAGCACGTGAAAATTAATTATGCGCCACCTGTTGTGCGGCTCGGGCTAGAACCTACAAGTCGGTGCAGATTGCAGCCCTGGCTAATGAGACTGCTTTGTTTGAACGTCCAGACCTTCAAGTGGAGGAAGGGGGTGAGAGTGCGTAAAGCATCTCGGATTCTAGTTCAGTCCTTGGCAAACATTTTACGCGACTGGTTATGAGTTTGAGTTTTCATATCCTGGTGGTTACTACTGTATTAGCGAGGGATTTTAAACTAGGGGAAATTACTGCAAAACTTCATCGTGGAACGCCAAAGTTATGCAGTAGACGAAGCTTGCTTCAGTAGTTTAAATACCCCAGTCGGGAAGTGTAATTTTATGACCAATTATTTGTTTTGCGCTTGTGTTAAGGTTAAAAACACGTTTTTAGTAAGTAAAGGTAGTAAACTTACCGTCCTTTATTGCATTTTTATTTGTTGTCAACTAGATGAGCACTTGAGCACGTGTGAGTTATTGTTTTGTTTGAACTCCCACGCCAACTTGCACGACCTTTGAAGCAAAGAAACTATGGTCAGTGAATTGAATCATGACGCTACGCAAGTTTTTCTGACCATGGCGGTTGCACAGTGTAACCACATTTGGCGTTTTACTCCATCATACTGTGGTTCAGGTAACCGTAGACGCATTTGTGCCGTCACTGCATCATTTGTCATACATGACTACTAACATAACCAGTAAAAATATAAAATAAATTTATGGCTGTACTCGCTGCACGCTCAGAATTATGTTACACTAATTATGTCGTGTAGAATGAATTCTTGATATAACGATCGGTGCATGGCTTTAGTTAATATAATTTACTCTGTAAAATGGGTTTAAGCTTATGTCATCTTAAAGATAGTCTGCTCAGATTTTTCATACGTCATAAACAAAGAATGCACTTACTGATAACAATATGCTTTTGAAAACACATATTTGTATTAATTATAAACATTAAACAGTTTTACTAAAATTTATTTATGGCACACTCGTGGTACGGAGAACACGGCGCCGTGTAGAGCTGTGTTAACAAAATTAAATATTCTAACACTACCGTGTGAATACGTACTCTCCCTCTTGTTATTTTGCTTTAATAATCAAGTATATTCACCACAAATATAAATATACATAACACAAACACAAGACAAACGATGAGTATGTACAGACTCAATGGTAGCCTGACCTGTTACCGAAGAAGTGTTCACTACCAATGCTTTAATGTTCAATTATGTCACAAACGGGTTAAAATTACTGTCATTTGGGAATAAAAGTGAGCATGTTTTCTGTTATAGAATATTTCTGCAAGAAAACCTCTTACGTTGTACAAGAATTTGTAGCTGAAAAACATGGATAAGATCCACTGAGACATATCTCAAGTAGAGAACTATTCTTTAAAGCTACCTATGTATGTAAACAAATTATTTTATTTAATGGGATCCTTGGCGTCGTATTTCAAATACCACCGAACTCGCATTAAGAGGTCCCAGATTCGAATCCCGTCGGGCCAGCCACCTTGATCTTGAATTTTTTCGTTGTTTTCCCAGATCGATAGGCGAATGCTGGGGTGGTTCCTCATATACCACGAATTTCCTGTCCATGATTTCCTGACCCCACCATTTCCTCTCATCTGTTTAACCTTCATATTTTGCAGGACCAGGCAATGGCAATTGATGCGTTTTGCGTTTGGATGGCTACTCGCGTCCCTTCCTGGGGGTTGTTCGCCCCCGGGAACCCCCGGGTTGAGGTTGGCGCAGGCGGCAGTACCGGAATCGTTAGGGACCCTGTCCTTGCTAGTACGCATCGTTGTCCGGATCTGATCGCCCTTCGGGTCTCCCCTTCATCCGACCCTCCCAGGGGTGAAGTACGACACAGTGTCTACAGTGATGGCCTAAGTGCAGTGCCCCTTCCATCTACCAGCCTATCTCAAATACTGCACTAATGTGACAGAATCTTAATAATCTAAATAAATGAGTAGTTAACGAGACCACATATTTCCTGTAATCTCTTTGAAATTGTCTTTCAAATCCTGCACTACTGTAACTGAATCTTAAAATCAGTTGGTCCATGTCTACAGATAAGTAAATATTAACAAAACATACATTTGTTATGCTATTTGTTGCATTTTCTTTGACTGTATATAATATACTGCACTGTTGTAATGACTAATGGATCTTAGTGTTGTGTAAATAGTTAAGTTTCGTAGTGTAATAATATGAAATTGTGTTTTTATGTCTGTAGTTATGTAATATATGGCTGACTTGTTCCTTGCTCCAAGTACTTCTATATCTGAACTCACAGAACGCTATCCGTCCAGCCACCCATCCATCGCATCGCATCCTTTCCATCCGTCCACCCACCCACCCATTCATCCAACCCTCGTCATCTACCTAAATATACCTTTTGAAGCATAAATCCACTTTTTATCACAGCTTTATGACGTTTTTTCTGAATTGCGGATAGGAGAATTGTTGTAGAACAGTATTTTCTGAACAGATTAATGTGTTTAATGATGTGACACAGAAAAATGTCCTTAGACAGCTAATTGATTAAAAATTTGCTAATATAAAAGCATTTTAAGCAGTTCTGCTTCCCGAGTATGAACAAAGCTTTTAACCCAATTCCTGAAAACTTGAAAGCGCTAACTAAAATGGCTCCTAAGAAAAGTGCAGCAATAGAATGAAAAATATAATGTACATGACTTCCTCTACTCATTACACCCTCAACAGTACCTTACATATGACATAACATTCATACAAAAATGATACCATTACTCACGTAACGTCACTCGCTATAATCTTTTGACTATAAATATTCTCAAATTAACCATTATGGACTTGGTTACATGCATAGTATGGAAAACAAATCACAACTGTTCGTATACCGTAGGTCAGTATTTTACTTTTTCTACCACGTACATAGTAGGTACAGAAGGTATTGCATTCCACCCAAAAATTCGATATCGAGATGTCACCGGAAATACATGTTTTGAGGCCCTTGAATAAAAAAGAAACATTTTTAGTAAAAGGTCCGCGCGCGCGTGTGTGTGTGTCTGTGAGCAGCATAATTAAAAAAAAATCAGATAAATACCGGACTTGCTATTCAGGTTAAATACCGTCCAAAGATGCGACACAGGGATTTTCAAGAAATTCCCCCGCTTCAAACTACCCTTTAAATGGAACGTTTTTCGAAGTTTTATATTTTCTAACACTGGCTCTGACGATGTTGATTAAAATATCATATAGATATTAAAGATATTTATATGACAAATAAAATGTATATCCTGAATTTTCTGGGGATAGGCTGTGAAGTCCTCATTCGAAAGGAATTTTGTATAATCTTGTAAAGCTGGTAAACGTTAAGCGATAGACGAAAACGTACTACACAAAAAATGTAATCTGTTTAAAACGCACAATTTATTTCGAATAATGTTTTTTATGGCATCAGCCAGTTCCGAGGTATCCGTTATTGATGGTTCGATTTGTTCAATACTTTGTCTTTCTTTATAAGTCCCGTCAATTTTCAGTTGTTTCTCGCGATTATATGGAAACAGTATGGAATTTTGCGACCAGCATATAGCGTCGAGATGTTAAACATTTGACTGTCGCTGTTCCCTGTATACCCTAACGAAATGTGTTGTATAGCTATTTCTGCAAATATTTATCTCGATTAAAATAAAGTAGATAGAAAAATAAGCTTACGTAAGATTAATTTGTGTACCCACTAAAAACGATAGAGGGTAGAGAAAGTTATGTGAATGTAACACATTAGATTTTCTTATCAAGGAAACCATGCGGGAAAAAATAAGAATCGCTTAATCTGCTTTATGGATGCCGTATGACCGATCAACGTGGGAAAATTAAAAGACGTGACACGAATATTTCGAAAGCAGTTAATGCTACAGAAAAATGTGTTGACGGAATTTGTATCCATACTTCAATTAATTCTACATTTCTATAAGGTATGATTTTGCCTATCTCTTATGGATTACCGGTTATACAGAAGTATGTAAACTTCTTTCAGAATGAAGAGAACTTCTCTGGCTATTCAGGTGTGCGTGCACACGTGTGGTAGGCTGATTTTTTCGTCCTGAACCCGCTTATCTGTATGCACAGTAGCTGGACAAGTCGATTATCTTCTAAGAGGGGTGTTGGGTCAGTACTAACAGAGTAGCAGGCACGTACACAACATGAGATAAGGTGACATCACCATGCATTCCGAGTGATTGTAGTACAGTCGCGTGCATAATTATTGCATTAATGTGTCTGTAGCTACAAGCAAATTGGGTGAAAGTAAAAGCTCTGCATTCTCAGACACGGGAAGTGATATACAATGTGGATAACTACTTTAAGAAGAAAGGAAAGTCACTTTACAAAGCAGTTGAAAAATATACTGGTGTATCTATGAGCAGTACAACTTTTGACAGAACTGTACATGTTTACATTTGTGCTTCGGTTGCAAACCTTATGCTTTCTGTTGTTCCAAAGGGAATACTGCCAGTCGTTTTCCCCCCACCTTAGACTAACTTCTCCTCCTCTGCTTTTCTTCAGGGTCAGGTTGAAAAAATTAACCTATACGTACATGTTTAATAGTAGTAAAGAAGCTTTGGTACAATTTCCTAAACATTGATCACATTGATTCTGTCGAAATTTTGTAAATAAGAATTCTTGTTAGAAACATTACGCAAAATAACATTTTTAAATATTTTGCTTCACGTTGGAAACCCACCCCGTCTTTTGGGGGAAGTAATTTAGATACCATAGTGAGAATTAAGGTTTTGGTCATTCTTGCGTAAAAATAAAACATAAGTAGAATATCAAATCTTTTTAAAACGCGAATTTTGACTTCAAGATAACCCATTATACCGTTAATGTGAGTTATTCATCCACAATAAAAGATTAACAAAGTATATATACTATACCGGAAGATGATCTAAAAAGTGAGATACAGCTTTTCAAATATCTGAACTTCCATGTAAATGGGTTGAAGATTACGGAAAGGAGATGTGGAATTCACTTCTTCAGCTGATGAGTTAACCAAGTCATTGTGCAAGTTATCGTTAGTAAGCTGGCAAATGACCGTGCGAGTGAACGATGAATAGACGAGTGAACAAGTTGTTGGCCATTCCCTTCCAATTGCCTGTCATGTAGATGCAGTAAAAGTGGGAGGAATGTCTGTCGGTCTGCTTTCCTTCCCATTCGTACGTCCCTCGAATTCGCTTTGGGTGGCCTACTATTTCCATTATATACGAAAGGAAGCAAGATAAGGAAAAAGACTGAACCATGCACTTACTACCGTTGGCTGATTCCACATCATAAATCATTCAAAGGTGCTCTACACCAACTTGCACAGACGTTACATTGGAAATTTACCACACGGTCGCCGTAATGACCAACTACACAGCGCCGCATAAGAACGCAATTTAGTTTTGTGTTGTGTAAATAAACAGTTTCTGAAGGGAAAAAAATTAAACATCCCAAGCTGCCATGAGTAATACTGTTGTAACAAAAACGTGTGAGATAGTAATGATGATGCCTTTGATCGCTTTATTAAAACGTGGAATCAGAAGGCAAATCAGACTAACAAGAAGCTATGAAAACTAAATTCTGAAAATATTAAACAAATTAAAGCTGCACAGAAATTAATGCTTATTTCACAATTTGTTGAAACGCACTCTCATTAGATTCAGAAAATAATAAACGTCGCTTGAAGTGCATCTCTTAGGGGATTCCTTTTCTCTTAACTCTTCCACATCCCGAACAAATTTGTTTGTTAGAAAATAAGCAAAATATCATAATCACACTACCCTACCAACTCAGTCAGCCAATAATGGAGTTTAAGGGGCGATATACCACATGGGTGCTTACTTCATTTCTTCATTAGTATCGGTTTCTAATTATCTATTCTTTTTCGAGGTGGCAAGATTCCCTTAAATTGTAAATGTCCCATTGAAAGTTTGTGATAAGAAGTAAAATATGAAGAATAAGCTCCCCTTACAGTTGGAATTTACATATGAAAATACTAAGAATAGACCTTGTACTCTGTCACAATTCAATCATATCAACAAGTGAGCGTATTAGTATTTGGAGTAATTGTCTAGTTTAAATTTGCTTCTCTTCCTTTACCTGATCATGATATTGAATGCATTTATACGTGGATTTGTTTAATTATTTTGGCTCGTATATGATTGAGAGGTTTCAATCAATTGTTCTGCGTACTGCGCGGGGTACCTAAAGTACTTTAGGGTAGTTAAATTATAATCGAACCCACTCGCGGCCTCTCTCTACTGCGCGGAACAGCCGGCAGTCGCCGGGGAAATTACGCCGGCAGAAGCGGACTAAAATCCTTACCTTATAATAGATGCTGTAAATGTTGACCTTCTGCTCTCAAACAGGCAGAATATCTCGTGTAAATATTCTCGCTCACTCTCCGAATCTCAGCTTAAAAGACATTACAGCTTAAATGGGGCGCATTGTTGCCGTATGTACTCTACATACGCCCGCAAATTTGGCGCCCCATTTCGATCGAACTATCAATTTAATGTCATCATATGAATGATACAGACTGATTTTTTTCGACCGTACCCTGCAGAAACGCAGAGCAGGAGGAGGTAGTCTAGGGTGGAGGTAGAACGGTTAGCAATATTCCCCTTGCGTGGAACGACAGGAATGCGTAAGGTTCGCAACCAAAGCGCAAATGTCAACATGTATAGTACTGTCAAAAGTTGTACTGCTCACAGATACACAGGTAGATTCTTCAATTGTTTTGTAAAGTGACTGTCCTTTCTTCTTAAAGTAATTTATACACATTGTATATCACTTCCCGTGTCTGAGAGTGCGGAACTTTACTTTTACCCAATTTCCTTTTAGCTACAGACATAGTAAGACAATAATTGTGCACGCGACTGTACTACAATCACTCGGAACGCGTGAGGTTGTCACACCTTATCTCACGTTGTGTACGCGGCTACTACTCTCTTACTACTGACCCAACATCCCTTCCAGAAGATAATGGACTTGTCCAACTACTGTGCATACGGATAAGCGGGTTCAGGAGGAAAAAATCAGCCTATACATCACGAAATATTGAAATATCTGCACTGGTATTTAAGGCAATTGTAATACATTTAATTTTTACCTGTACCTTATGTTTCCTGTTTGTATTTTGGCGCTTCCAAATAGGATTTACTGGCATAAAAATATATATTATCAAAGAAAATGTAGATATGGAAATGATACAAGCTTTAATTTGGTAGGGTATCATCACTGTTTACCCTTGACAAAATTACATTCAACGTGGTTAAATGTTTTCAAACAGCAAAGAATGAACAATGCACCACACTCCACTTTGGGCTGTTCCATTATATTGCGGTAACCTACCGTGGTATTGTTCCCCCCCTTTCTTGTTTTTTGCATTCTTTTTTATGTGTCCTAGAAGTTCTTTCATTCGTCCCTTTTTTATCCTATACACTACTGTTTCTGAACACCCGGGTAGCCTTAGCTGTTTCTTTTACTGCCTTACTAACATTCATTTTACTTGAATAATAATCTAACACATTCACTATTACTCTTAGTTTACCAACATTTTGTCTCTTCCTATTTTCTCCCTCTATAACCATAAATATTTACGTAAAATATTAAATAAATAACCTACATAACACTTCGCACTATAAACGTACCCGCTTCCTTACGACTGATGTTAACATTTACTGACTTCTACGTCGGGCCTGGCCTGTTGCTGAATAGCTGGGTGACATTTTTTTATCATACACAATGAATGCAAGAAGTTAAAGGATTCCGGCTTCTTTTAAAAGCTGTCTTCAACCCTCCTCAACATTTTCTCTTGCTTGGTCCCCGTTGTAAACCCAATAGCAAAAAAGCTTCTCGCAGGCTGACTTTTCTACTGCATAGGTATAGCATTATCCGAAAATGTTTCCTGTAAAAAATTATAACGCTCGTCTTATTAGAGGTAGAAGATTCAAACTGCGCAGGTATGATCATACTAGGTGACTCAAGCTAAGAAAAATATATTGTTGCATTCTACCCTATAGTTCATTAGCTACTGCGTGATAAGCACAGAATCAGTAAATATCGGACTTATTTTTTGAAAAACGCATTTTCCTTAAATTTTTGCCCATAAAATCTATTAAGGCTCTATAAATGATATAATCTCATTGAGAAAATATTCTGCATACGATAATGTGCTCAAAGCTGAAATTTATAACAAATTAATATTTACAGCATGTTTTTGCTTATTAGCAGTTTGGCTACACCGCGAGAGTAGAAAAGGACGAAGCTAATGGCAGCGTGTAAGCGTTAGATAGAGACAGAGATATTCCATTTAGCTCCATACTGTCTTTTAAGGTTGAGACAAGCTATATATTCGATATGTAAACACGCAAAACTACCTTTCTCTGACAAAGGTTCATTCAGAAAAGGAGCTTCTAATTCTGGATTAACTCTTTCTGTATCACATATTTAAGGACAGGGCTCTCTGGTTTAAACCTTAACATGGTCTAGCAGTTCTCCATAATGCGATGTGTTTACCTTTCGAGCGTACTGTGCCCCCATGCTGTAGGTACTACGGAGCTCCTGTTAGCCTCTTGATCATACTTCTGCGACGTCCCTGCTTAAAGCCTAATAAAAGTTCAAGTTTATTTCCTTTCGTTCTGGCTTTAATGCTTAGAAAATCAGTTGCATTATTATTATTATTATTATTTTTTATTATTATTTGGTTCTTTGGTGCTGATTCTTCTCCCACGAACCGTAATGTGCGGACCGTGAAGCGACTTCGAACGGCTGAGGATATGTCTGCACCATTAAACGGAGAAATGGGTTTAAAAGCTAGCTCTACTCTACCTATTGTTCACCTGGTGTGTGACGTGGTTGTTGATGGTCCTCCTTTTGCGCCATCTACTTCTACACTTCATTCTAGAGAAGTAAATTAATCATGTCAATACATATAAATCGCACTCACCACAATTAAATACATCCCATAACAACCAAAATTAATTTTTAACTTAATTGGATATTTGGTTAGCTTAATATGTTTACGTCAGGTAGATATAAAATCATTAATTGCTTATTCATCTGTAGCTCATATAGGATTAATTGTAGGAGGTTTAATAACATTAAATATTTGAGGATTTTATATAACTTTTGTTTTAATAATTGCACATGGTTTATGTTCATCTGGTTTATTTCGTTTCAGTTTAATATATAAAATAATTAAGTTAAAATGAATTTTAGTGTAATAGATTTAGAATCTATAAATATGGTACATTCTGCTTCTTCGCTTCCGCTTCTTGTTACTGTCATCTACATTAACGATGTTACTCCCAAACGGAGTAATACTAGCAGATACAGCGCTGGTGGCTTAGGAACTTATTACGCCTTCATTCAAAATCTGGACAGGAATATTGATAGGTTACATCCTATGTCAATAGGTAAACTCATCTTTCACACCCCCACAGGAAAAATCAGGCTGAAGTTAGAAGTTCACTCGGCGAATGCCGCTAATAAACTGGTACAGTCGTCGATTCCCCCTGACAGGCAACTGGAGGCAGGGGATTATCCGGAATGTTGGTGTTGCCTTGCCCGGGGAGGAAAGTTCAAACTATGGTATCCGAATTTCCAGCGATATCTGTTCAACGATTTAGCAAATCTAATCTCGTTAATCCAGATAGACGGGTTCCTGCATCAGTATGCAAACTTGAATTTCGCTCACATGCATTGCCAACTCACGTGGATATCTTTGGAAACCGCTTTCCTGTGGAGCCTTACGTCGCACTAGTGCGTATGGTGACAACTGTTTACTTTCGACCACCGTTCGACGCAAATGCCGCATTGCAACACATTTCAGCAAGTGTGCCGGCCCTCACCTGCCGGAAGCCAGCACTGTTATTTCTATGGCTTGCTTTGCAGCTTGTAAGGTTCACATCTTGTCACTGACAGGCTGTGTCCAGCGTATTAACAACAGCGAGCATCACGCAAGGCTATGGCTCACAACAACACATGGATTCACCGCATTGTTACCTATCTCAGCGGACTTATTTCCAAGCAGTAGCCCATGCGCCGGCAGGCATGGACCAGGAATTGTACCCTTCGTTGTCAACCGCGTCAACGTCCTCTGCTACTGCACCACTAAATATTTCCTCATTTCCGCAGAACCTTTGTTTTCTGCGAATGTGGCGTCCTATGCCTGAACTTTGACCTCCCAGGAAAGTCTCTTACTCCAACGCTCCTTCTTTTCCTTCTCTGCAATCTCGAGGTGTACTTCAAAGCTGTTACACCTCTCCCAGATCACTCATAGTCCTCAATCACCCCCACGTCTCAACATACCGACGCACTCTGCTTCCTCTGGTGCAGCGCTCATTACCCAAATACTACAGCTTATAGTTCCGATACTTCCGAATTTATCCTTTCTGCAGCAGCTCCTTTTCAATCCATGATACCTATACTCCGCCGCCATTGACAATGCTCTCGTTATGATCCAAAACATTTAGTGGAATTGTCACTCAACTTATGCTAATAGATTAGAAACTGTGTTTTAAGGGAATTTGGTACTCGCAACGTTTCTATTGCTCTCTTGTCTGAAATTTGGTTGACACCTGGTTCGGATTTCAAAATCTCATTCCTACACCTGCATCGGCACGACAGAGATTACGCCTGGGGAGGGGTGGGGATTCTCCTTCATTTCTCACTATGTTATTATACCTATAGATCATTATCTACTCCACTTTTTTCAAACGATAACCATCGAAGTATTACTCTGACGGCGGGAGGTCATTACAGTTTCCTTATACTGTTCACCCAGAAGTACCATTACAGCACGTAAATGGCAACACTTCCTGCGTCAACTAGACGTTTCCGTCTTAATCTGTGTAGTTTCTAATGCACATGACACTTCGTGAGATTGTGCACTGACAGACGTGCAAGGCAGGTCTTTATTGCATCTCGCCGAGGAATCTGTGAATTGGTTTTATTAAATACTACCTCTCCTACTCTCCCCTCGACGCCAGAACAGAAGCTCGGAGCTACTGACCTGACACTTTGCTCACCATGTCTCTTCGGCGCTCCTTGGAGGGTTCTCTTATGCAACATAGGCTCCTTGTTTGCTATTGTCATTTCGGCTTCTTTTCGACAAGCTCTTATATCTGCCGTCCTACCGCTAAGTGGAATCTGTAACGGACTGACTGGCTTAATTACAAACGCAAGATTATAGTGTCTCTCCATCAGATTCCTCCAGACCTTTCACCTTTGGAGAGGTACGAGATGCTGCTGCAGTGCATCAACGATTCTGAGTCGTCTTCTGTTCGGCAGAAGAAACTCATAACCAAATTCCCTGTTCTAGCGATACCATGATAGACGCCAGCATGTAGTCGCATGATAGCGAAGAGGACAGTGGCTTTCCGTTGTAACAGCCTCAACGGAGAGCTTGATAATAAGCTTGGGATAATTTTTGAGTCTGTAGAAAAGCAGTTGCTGAGGTGAAACCCCTCTTAAAACGCCGAAAGCAGGACTGTTGGAGAGACTGCTACGCTACTGTCTCTAAGGACATACCCCTCCCTTGTGTTTGGACTTTCATCAACAAACTGAAGAAGAAATCTGTTCAACCACAGTCACTACGCTGCTGGATAGGCGACTTCGCTGATATGGTTGCTCCGCCTTCGGTAACGTCTGCCCCTTCATGCATAAAAGCCTCTGCTGCCGACGCAACGCATCCTTGGTGCTACCATTTTCATATGGCGAGCTGGTAAGTGTTATGACACAGGTGGTTAACTCTGCTCCGAGAGATGATCAGATTTTTTGCCTAATGTGTACCAATTTGCCATACTGTGCCAAGCTGGTCCTTCTACAGATCCTCCATGAATTCTGGACCTCCTGCACTTTTCCTGGAGATTGGACTACGCAGATTACCATGCCCACACTCAAAGCTGGGAAACATCCCCATCATGCTAGCTACATGTTATCGACCCATAATTGTGCTGTTCTCATGTATTACCAAAACCTTCGAGTGCATGATTAAATAGCGTATGCAATGGTGGATGGATTCCGCACGTTTGTGAACACAGATACAATTTGGGTTCCGCAAATCCCGTGGCACCTTATAGAGCCCGAGTCTCTTTCCTCCTAACAGAAAGGACTTACTGGAACAGAGCCATTTGACGGCTTTGTTTCTCGACACGTCTGGTGCATTAATGTATTGTAATCATTTCAAATATTATCTCAATTTGTGGGGTTTATTAGTTAATTTTCTTGAAATAGTCTAGCAAACACAATTTGTGATTTTCAAATCGCCTAAATAAATCCTGTCACTTCTTACCTTGAGAATTTGTCGAAGATATGAAAATCTTTCTTGTTTATGCATTTGTTTGGCACTAAAATGGCTAAATATCTAAACACATGTTTCATTGTGTATCCATTTTAATAAGTAAAAATTGCAATGCACGTCTGTAAATTAAAACTTTCAATTAAATTATGTTTGATATTATGTAAAGCAGCAAGAAGTGTGAATAACACCGTTACTTCATGAAATCATGAACAGGATAAAGTTTGAAAACAGAAAGATTTAAAATCCTTGAGGTCACCTTTGTGATAGTTGACAGAGTAAACTTAGCAAGGAGTAATAATCTAATTTAGACTCGCCATTTTCAGGCGCAATGCTATACTTCTGGGTTTCATGTCTCTTAATTCGATTATTTATTATTCTATCTTGCAGCTTTTAACTCATCACACGCAGTCGGACTATACAGTGCAGTAAAAAAGTGCACACCGTAGAAGATGTTCTACAAGGTTTCAGTGACGAGTGGAGATATTAGTCGTTATATTACACATTACAATATTTCTAGAAATCGTTAAGGTACAACGTTAAGAAAATATTGTAGACTGTATTCTGAAAAAGACAAAAATGAATTGATTTCAGATTTTACTTCTCCTATACCGATATAAAATGCACAATATTTATAGTATTACTGTACAATAATACATTTCCATAGCCTTAGTGCTGTGTGCACTCATTGCACGGTATGTATCTCCATTTGCTTTAAATATAGTTTCGTTTCACAAGCTATTCTTTTATATAATTGTGTTTATTTGGGTAATATATGGAAATGAATGTAGTAATTGTGAAACTATGTAATCGGTAATTAGGACATGCATGGTAGCTTTCATTTGCCTAATATGAATGTTGAATATTCTAAAGGAACGTTGTGTCAATTACAGAATAACAATTCAGAAAATATAGTAACAAGCCTAATTACCATAACCGTGCCTTTCCTCGATGGCTGTATCTATTACTTGTTCTGTGTGCTTTCGCGAAAGATTGCTAACTGTTGAATGTTGATATTGCTACAACCGACTTTCTAGGAATGCAGAGCAGGAAAGTCATTCATGCGTTGTACAACAATTGCCACCAAATATTAATCAGAATTTAGCCGTCTTAGCGACAAGCGTAAATGAAACAAGCAGCCCGATATTGTGTTTTCCGTGTGCTACCGTGGTCATGGACATAGCTTTTTGTTAGTTAAAACCAACCCTGTTAGGTTTTTAATGAAAACTGAAAAGAAATCTTTGTTATAAAATTAATATTAAAAGCACCACTATGGTAGAGAGAGAGAGAGAGAGAGAGAGAGAGAGAGGGAGAGAGAGCGCGCTTTTTCTCACTCAAAAGGATGGATGCATTATCAAATTATGCTCGCGTTACACCGTAATGTGATGCCGCTGCAATCACTGAACAAACAATAGCAGCGAGATAGCGTGTATTCAATTTTTAGGGAATTTGTTTGATTTGCCATTCATTAGATTTGTTTATACTGCATAGCGATACAGTCAGTGCATATCTGTCTTCATTCTCTTTTACACTGAAAAATCAGTAACAAGCTCAAAATCGGAGAGAAAGTGCTGTCTAATGCAATGTGCTCTTTAAAATCTTGACTTAAAAAGTGAAGAGGGAGAAAAAAGTAAATTGGTCTCAAACCACAGAGAAGAACCGGCCCAAGCTGGGATGCGTCTTCTTTGAATGATCACTTAAGTGAATAACATTAATACGGTTTAGTTGAAGTTACTACAAAATGTTTCAGGGTAGTTGAATTTACCTCGAAGAAACCTGTTTGTAGTTTTTATTCATTACAAAGCAATAAAAAGTGTTAACATTTATATTTTAAGGATACATCTCAGATCTTTGTTTGGATTTCAAGCCAACGTGCATCTTAATTTGTTAATAGTTGAATATTAACCAGAATGTTGTATGACTTATATAAATACGGAAGTGAGTAACAGATACTTTAATATTATTTCTGTAGTAAAGTCAGGTCAACTTTAATTTGTATTATGCTGGTTAATTTTATTATTCTACTAACATCAAGTAGCAAATGCGTATTAAAAACTAAGGAGATAATCAACGATGTTGCTAGTAATATAGCAACATTGCAATATAGCAATAATAAAGCAGCATATATAATATATTGACCTCAGTAAGCACGTTTTAAACAAAAGCGTACAGAAAGTAAATGTTTTCCATTGTATACTTTAATGTATTATCTTTGTGCTAGAAGATTTAGATGACGTTTATAAAGTCCAAGCTAGAGAAGTAAAATGTTATTTTACTTTGCAAAATGGAAAACCTGAGGATTGAGAAAATTCAGTTTGAAGTAAAGTTGTATGATGATACCGTATGATGCAAAAAAAAAAAAGAGCATGCGTTTACTTGCGCTCATTATAAACTCTTAAAATTGCGAGTTAATTTAAATAATATGAAAACTTATAAAATATGAGTGTTTATATTTATGAAAAGAGATAAACATACAGTGCGTAAGGAAACTCACTCTTCAGTGAAGACAGTTGAAATTGTAGTTTATTTGGTAATATGCATTTCTCGCTATATTGCAAAGCCTAGTATTGAAACCTAGTATTTTTTGGGGAACTGGAACGTCGGACCTGTTAATTAAAAGTAACCTTATTTTCCCCCACATCTGTGGTTTATTCGCTTCATTTTCGGTAAAAAAATGGCTGCTACTTTACATTTTCAGTTTTGATGTAAAGAAAAATTTCGAAGCCACTTGTAGACAGGAAGTAGGCACACAATACTACGAATTTTAAAAAGTCCAATGTACCCTAATTTTTAAGATTTGTGGAAACGCCCCCACTCGCGGAATGATCCTGCATTCATGATACATTTATTGCTGAGAACAGAGACAACGTTGTTAAAATTTGTCCATTTTCCCCAACGTATTTTCAGCTTTTTGAATTTTTTTTTAAGCTGAAGCACATGCAGGCATATTTTCCAATATGAAGCTTACGTATTGGTCAAGGCAGTATAGAGGTTCTAGAGCAAGTTGGCTGTGGATTTTGCTTTCAGTGTTGGAACCATATGAAGGAAACATCAGCTTGTTACATTCCCTTTCACTTCTCTTGGCCTTTCCTGCGCATTATGGCTCGGCGGAGATAAAAACCTGCAGATCGAACCGATTTGAGGCTCGACATGCTTACGTTTGACGTCGTAACGTGCGCCTGTATTTTGTTTGCAAAGCGAGCCTGAGTACTTTGATAGCGTCACTCCCAGTTAATTGGATTCCTCTCTCCTCCAGCCGTGTATGGGTGTCCCTACACTAACTATATACACCGACACAAAAGACGCTTTGAACGATTACACTCAAGTCATCGCTCCGCTTTTGATTCATGAAACGGGCGTAATAATGCAAACAATACCGGAAATATGTTTAGAAGTTATATAGCTCTTTTCTTGTGTATCTCCAAACTTTTGCTTTTTCCCTCCAATGAGCAGAGTCTAAAATTCCAGTTAGGGGTAGGATTACCATAGTTCTAACTCAAACATAAGGATTCTGTTTTCGAAACTAGAGGTTCTTGGGCCAGGAAGGTTAATTAAAAAGCAGAGTTAATCATAGTAACACCATTTATTTCCTCTGTAATTATTTTTCTTCTTTTTTGTAACATCTTATACCAGCTTGGCGAACGCGATGGCGAACCTTTTGTGTGCCAATTACAGTCAGGTTTAATACTTTTAATTTTCTGGTGTGCAACCTCATTTTTTTCATTCAAATAATCGTCAGGAAACCTTTGTTTGGCTCTACCAGCATCCAACTCTGCTTTTGGGAATCTAATTAGATATTTAGTTAATAAACTGTATTATATTTGATTACCGTGATTATATTTGCAAATACCGCAGAAACTACATTTCAAAAGCATTTTGCTTAAGGATAAGATACGTTTTACCTTAATCTATTATAATTTGCAATAATACAATTCCATAGGATTAAGGTACTCACTACTGACATTGCAAATTTCTACTTCTACTAATTTATGTGAATTTTTAACGCAGATTTGCTCAACTTGTAGCACAAAGTAAATTTTTATAGCTCTAAATATTATCTAAGAACATCATTTTTAGAAACTAAACTCGTGTTTCACGTTTTCAAAATTTTAAGCTGCTAAATGTTGTACATCATTCTTCAAATATAGTTACTTGCAAACTAATAAGGGAAGTATCACACCTGTCATACCCAAACGCACCCGAAATTTCATGGGCAGAAGCGATGTACTAGAAGGAGACCACACCCAAAACAGCAGCTGCCAGTTTTAACTACAGGCCTCGAAAATGAATACCAAATCTTCCGTATAAACTACATGGAAATAATATTTCTATTAATTAGCTCAATTGGACAGCCGTGACTGCCTAATGGAATTGTCGCGTGGTGTGTGGGTGCTGGTACTCATGATTACCGGTTTCTATGTCGGAAGAAGGGTGGGTTGGTCAGTTGTTCAAACTCGGACCACTGTATTGAAGCACGCCTCTGAAGCAGGGATGTCCATCTGGTTCGCATACCGAGCTGCCGTTGAAAGATTTCAGTCTCGCTTTTGGCACCTTGCAGTTAAAAATGGCAGCTTATGTTTTGTGTGTGGACCCCATATGCTACATGACTTCTCTTTCATGAATTTCAGGGTAGGTTTCGGCATGAGAGGTCTGGTATTTCTCTTGTAGAATTATATGTTGGTTGTTCAACTTTAAAGCTTTTCCTGAAAAAAGTATGCAATCGTTTTAATTTCCTAAGAATCAAGCGTGTAATGTATTATTAATGCACTAAATCCAAAGCCATATTTGATCTTGGGAAAAAGCTCTGTAGATTTCTTCATCCACCTTCAAAGACTGTCCTACGCTGAAAATTTGTGACATGAAGAAAAATTACATTACGAACATTAAACTGGAGGAAGTACAAGAACACAAGATTACGAGAAAATTAAGTTTTAAAATTTCATGCACTGTTTGTACACTCCGGAGCACATCTATTTAAATGCCCAAAACACAAAACCGCAATTGGACTCTGATTCTACAATGTTTGGGGAGTTTTTCCATGAAGTTTTTAAAAAAATTAATGTTTTGTCTAATTTTTGTCGAAAATTCAGTATCTGGTTCGCTTAAATGCAGTCAGCTTTTAGAAATAAAGCAGTATTGCTAGCGACTGCAAGTGAAACATCAAAGTTAATCTTTCCTTAGTCGTACTAAACGTGCCATTTACAAAATAATTTCTTTTATGTACTGTTTCGTGAAGTAAACTCTCTTATTTGTGCATCTGATAATGGATAAACGTTTGTTATTCATCTCGAAGTAAATAAATAAATAAATAAATAAAAGATGGTGATGATTAGTTATTTTGGGCGTTCATGTGAGGCGGCAGTAAAATCGTGTTTGCATGCCACTTACATGTTGAACACGTTATTGAACACTCAACGTGTTTCTGCAGCCGTAATATTGGAAAACGCCCACCGGGTGTCTTCTAATTCGTCTAGTGTACGTGGATTTATTGCATCAGGCAGCAAATTGAGAAATGTCTGGCGCAATGGTGCAATTGGTTAATATTTTATGGCTATAGCATGCGAAAGTTTAAAGTTAGTAAGTAATTTAATATGTCTTCGATATGTGTACAGTACACATTCCTGGAGAGTAAGTGCGTAAATTCGTGGGCCAGCGTCATCTTAAGTGAAGTTTAACTGCATGTTCGTTTCCAGTGATCACTAGTCCGCTTAGGGAGAATCGTACACTGGGTGAAAATGGTAAGCACATTATATTTAAGCGGAGACCTTTTAAGAAACAGGCAACAAAAATTGTAAAACGATTTAGGTGTTTTAATTGAAAAGAAAGAGGTATATCAGATATTTGGACCCTACTCGACGGCCCCTCAAGGGCTTTGGGTTTTAGGGATGGGACCTCTATACCGTCGATACCTTGATACCGCGATACTTCGATACTTATAAGGTTTTAAGTTTTGCATTATTCGTGTTTAACTTTATGCTAGATAAGGAATGAAAGGAGTCGAGACTTCACGTTATTGCCTCGCACGTGTCCCCAAACAATTGCTGGAACATAGCTCTCGATAGACCTTTACCGAGTTTCCTGTGAGTGAATCAATACAACATTCCATAGATCTTTGTGTCTAAATGAAAACATGCAAAACAATGGGGGAAGGAGTAGAGGTGCGCAGTAACATGCAGCGTTAACTGAGTTGTGAACGAAGCTGATTTAGCTGACGCGCTAAATCACTCTTCTGCAATAGCCTGGCTTGGTGTTCCAATCTTAACCAGTAGTATAGAAAAGACAGTTTACCGCCATTTATATGCAGGAATATGTATTCATATACAAATGAGGTCTCCCCCACCCCACCCCCTGGTACCTACAGCTTGCAGCTGCGGTCATAACTTTTGTTGAGTATAATGGAAAGCTTGACAGGTAAGCAATTAAGGTTGTCAATCACCTGTCAAAATGAACAATAGAATAATAAATTACGCTCGTAACAATAGAGAATGCTGGAGTATCGTAAACAAAGGATCAGACTCTATTGTCCCAGCTCTATTGAATTCCCTAAGTGTGTACTTTTAGGAATGCCACCTGCAACCTCCCAGTCGCATTGTTTGACGACCACGTGCAAAATAACAATAGAACAGGCTGAACCCGAGCTAACAGAAGATTGATTAACAAAGGGACAAATGCTATTGTATCCCTTTATATTGTCCAGAGCAAGACTTCGTTAGAAAGACCACCCGTGTAAGATCCAACTTCCACAGCCATATAACAAAATGACAGGCTGGACCCAAGCTAACAAAAGGTTGAATGACAAAGGGAGCAGATTCTATGGTCGTCCATTCCATTGTCCCGGACACGTGCACGTTGGGTGAATAAAACAAAGAGACAGTCAAGCGTAGCGATAACAAAAGAAACTTGTGGAGGCTTTATACTGGTCCTGTCTTTGTTTGACTGTGGGAAAAGAGATAGAGCTCAGTTCCCACGGGGACAAGCATCATATAACTGCTAGACCGTAAATTCCACCCCACTCCACCTCGACTTCCTGGCGTCTACGTCACCACTAATTATGGTCCTCGCCATCCTAGCACCTGCGTTGGCTGAGGCTAGTTCTCTACGTGAGCAGTAGTCTTCACGAAGTCCTACGGGTATACCCGAACATAGTTATACAAGCTCTCTGTTTATGCAGCTGACTCTTTTCAAACAGTGATATCAAAAATGTGTTTAGCATATATCATTACATGTATTAAACCTCCATGTATAGCTAGACATCCTTAGGTCTATGCTCGAATTGCAGGCAAAAGTTTAATGTTTTTAATTGCCAATGAAAAATTGATGCTTTGATAGGGTAAAACATTGTATCGTTACCCCGATTAATGAAAGACGTTGTCGGTTACCTAGATGTCCCAGCTTGAATCTTACCCAGCGAAACTATAATGCTTAATAAATATTAAATTATGGAAGCACGCACGGATAGATTAAAATGTGTTTAACAAATACAATATAATTGTTTTATATATCATCACGATGTTTTAATACACCGTATCCTTAGGTATACAGAGGTCCTAGTTCGAATCTTACCCTGCGAAACTCTAATGCTTAATAAACATTAAATTATGGAAGCATGCACGGGCAGATTAAAATTTTATTTAACAAATACAATTATCTATATTAAACCCTGGTGTATGCAGAGATATCCCGATGCCTAGACACGATTTTTTTATTTTCTTTCTTCTTCTCTCTTTTCTTACTTTTCCCTCTTTCTATCTATATCTTTCTCTCTTCTTGATATGCATACATTCAAACATACACCAGTGCACGCATACGCGCACATGCACACACACGTACACACACACACCTGTAACATACTTACAGCTCCTACAAGCATGCGAATCTGCACGATGACCTATGAGAATCACTGATCGTAGATATAAATGTACAATCTATTCTAACTCTCTGTTTTTTACAGCAATTATCTCTTTCAAACAGAGATATCAAAAACCTTTACGTGCATCCCTCTCTATAATAGAAGTTATCATTCCTCTCCCACTCCTCAATGAATCCTCCAAGCTCTTCTCGATTCTCCTGCATACAGAAAAACACATTCCTCCCCCCACTCCCTACAGAGCGTTTCCCGCCAACGATCCTCTCTGCACGTCATTGCATGAGATAGAAGAACCAGGTTTTCTATCCGCTGTATATAAGGAGTCCCTTCTCGCACTGCTCTGAATATTATTCGATGTGTAATCTAGACGATATTACAATGGACGATTTTTCGAGTGAATGTGGAGAAGAGTCATACCATTATATGTATTATCATAAAGAATCGTGCAATGGTATCATGCATTGTATAGTGTGTAACATGCCTTCCTATCATGACCAGATCACTTCTCCATGTATAAGCACAGAACTGTCCGGTCTACAAAAGAAGCATGATGTAAGTACAGATTTTTATCCTTAAATGCAATCTCTAAAAAGTGTGCAATTCTTCTCTAAAGAAGAGTGAAAATAAAATGGCTCATTGTTTTGTATTTCTTTCTTTCCAGGGAAACTGATCCCATAAGTGACGGTGAGATGGCCAGCAGCATTTCAAGTCACAGCTCTCTGCGGCATTTAGAGTACTGCAATGGGTATACTCACTCTGTGCTGTGTGCAAAACCTGAGGTACACGACCAGATGGCGTCATACTTTCCATGCAATGAGAGCTGCAGTGTATTCCTCTTCAGGCAGACAAATTTAAAGTAAGTAGCTCTTTAAAATATGTATGATTATTGTTCATTGCTATCGTCCTATAAGTAACTTCAGAGATCATTAATGCAAAAATTAATTGCGTAAAGATACTAACATGCATTACTATTTCGATACATAGTACTATAGTACAAGGGCAGCTGCATGTAACTAACACTGGAAATTATCATGTCTTTGCAGAATTCAAATGAGACCTGCACCTAAAACCGAGATAAATTCGGATGATAAAGAACCAGAAGATATAGTGGAATATCCCATTGCAGCGCAGTGTGCTAATCACATAGATCAGGAACAGAAGGAGTCCGATTCACAGGCGACTGGGCATCTAACACCGACGACCACCGAACCTTCCCCTGGCAAGCCGGCAGAACTGAGGAAAACATTGACGTGAGTATTTTCATATCAGGAAAAAATCATTGTTTCATTTCCCTGTGACCTAACAAAATGCAATTCTTTTCAGGTTACCTGCACTTGCAAAGCACGTTTTCTAAAAATTTTATTGGGTGATGTTACAGACGGTGCAATAAGGGGAAGAAGAAGAGGAACAGCTTTGCAGACCTGCAAAGGAGGCTGACGCTATTGGAGGATAGTATAAGCAACATTGAGACCCCAAGAAACATGTCGGTAAGAAGCGGGTGCAAAGACGTCTACATCTCGAGAAGACACAACGTTAAGATAGGATTCTTCCATGATCTTCCAGTGCTTATAGTGAAAAACACAGACAAATTTGTATACATGACAATTCAAGACTGGGAGATAATCCGAGAGAGGCTTCCTACATTCAATGCATTCCTCCAATCGAGAAAGTGTCCGCGAGTGGAATATTGTGAAAATATTGTTTTCTCTTATAATATTGTTGCTTATATGCAAGAGTCTGAAATAAAATTTTTGAACACTAATTTAAGTGATTGTGAAATACTTTTAAATAGCGATGAAATTTGCAGGCTAAAAAGACTTGAATCGTTTATAGATTACCATTTAGGTAACCTAGCTGTTGCAAGTGTAATGCCATATGCTGGAACGAGGAGTTGGAGGAGAAAAGTGATGGAAATGCAAGATAAATAATAATAAAAAATATGAAAGTATGCTTTTACATAGTGTTTTATTCATTAAACATCCTTACATTCCGAATGAAAAAATAAATCCTTACAATGTTTAGTTTAAAATATAAGATGCATCACATGAGTCAGAGGCTTGTATGTAAATACTTTATCATGAATTATTAAACAATACAATGAGGTCTGTGCAGGAATGTTTGCACTAGCTTGAATTTCTATTCTAATGTTGACAGCACCATTTGCAACTTCCACTGGTTGATGTGGGCAATCTATAACAAATATAGGAGCAAATTTAAGAAAATCTTTTCTCTTCAATAAAGGATAATTCTCTTTTTCATAATAAGAGGTTTAAAGCTTTGAATACCTGTCATACAATGATGCAAATCTCGAGTTTCCAAAGTCCAAATTCATGTAATGATAGGGATAACATTCGCTATTAAGATAAAGTCTCAAATTAGTTATGTTACAATGCTCAAAAGGGGAACAGTCTTTAGATGCATTACTCGATCTTAAAGTCTGAGCACCCAAAATGACAAGTCTCGGCTTCTCCATATTTGATATGGTGGCGACATTCCAGGTGAATGATTTAGTTTGCGGCGCAGCAGGCTGAGTATGCAGATCCATGGTCCTAAATGGGAGATACAGCGCCTTGTCCGACTTGACAATCTTGAGAATTTCAACCTTTTCAGCATCAGAAAGTCGAATCACAGGCATTCTCCACTGGATTCGCGCAAGTTTAACGATTGCATTCTCTTCACCCTGAGGTGCTATAATACAGTTTTTAGAGTCCTTGGATCGAATCAGCACCAACTCAAACTTGCTATTGAGTATGAGTTCCTTGTGGTCGTCGGCAAATCCCAGAAGCATCGAAAGCGGTACTATAGCGTTGAAGGCTCCATTTGCTGCATGCACAAAGTCCATGTCATCTCCAGGATGGCACCATACAGCATTCCGCAGACGATCAGATTCTATGGGGTTGATAGCAGCATAGTTGCGTAAAGTTGATGCGATCCCTGAGTTTCTGGTTCGATCAATAGTTGAGCCGTTCATATCCAGTCGAATCTCCTCAAAAATGAATGTAATAGCGTTATTAGTAAGCTTTGCTGTAGTAGCTGCTCCATTAGGTTTAGTAATACTCCCCTCGATGTATAGATAACTTCGATTAGGTAAAGTATATAAATCCTCAGCTTGACAAGGGATTCTAATCTCGTCATTAGCGTCCAGAGCTGATGTATTATACGGCAAAACACATGTACCTCATCTTTAGTGATCTTGTGGTCGAAACTCGGTGTCTCGGTAACAATGAAGATGTCCATGATTATAGGACTCTGAGGCCCAAAACCTGGAGGAACTGCCGATTGCGTGATGTTAACCCGCTGGGTGTCAAGGGCAGAGTATGACGCGTGCGTCGAATCATTCCATTATTGTATCCTCGAGGTCGCTGACTTCTTCTAAAATATATTGGCATTGCAACGGATGTGAAGCCTTATGCTTATATCTTCGTTTTTAAAGTCAATGATATTTCCGTTCTGGTCCACTACACGAAGTTTAATTTGCTCTACAGCATTGGTGTTTATGATTGGAAGGTAATTTGGATTTGACGGCTCTTGAGAAATATGATATCCAGGCGGAACAGACGGGAAAAACTCGTAGATCGAGTGTCCACTTTTACCGTCGATGAAAGAGCCTGTTGCAACACTGCACTCGATTTGTATGATGCTCATCTTAAATATAATCACCAGGAAATCAGATTCAGACAGCTGATTAGCTGGAATAACTTTTCCGCTGAAGCCCAATAGCGATCCTATAGAACGATCATTGGAAAAATCAACAGTGAAAGGACATTTAATTTCAGCCTTCATTGTGTTATTATTAGGTCTAATAAAGAAGACATTCTCATCCACCCCTAACTTATTTCTGATGTATTCTTTAATAGCAGTAATCTCATAAGTTCCATCAGGTATATCAGTGACCTTAATTTCATCATTGTGTATATAATGCAATTGATTATTACTCCGATCAACATTGCGAATGGAATAGAAGGTTTCAAAATTCAATACAGCAATCTCATAATGACCCTTTGGATCTAACTGAAGAGGGGGATTCAGGTATGTAATAAGAACAGACTCGTTGCCACTGACAGCAATAGTGTAACTCATTGCGATAGAAATTGCAAGCACAAGTGCCCGCAGATGACTGAGCTGAAGCTCTGAAACCTCTTAGTGTTATACAGAACGTTAACGCCTCTGAGGTACCTTTCTATCTCTTTTGAAGGCTTCAAGTTTCCTAAGCTATCGAAATAAAATAACACGTTGCCATCCTTCTTTATAGCAACCCAATGAGTGCCTTCATTCTCTGAAATATCGAGATTACCAATAATTCCAATGGTTTCAGCCTCATAATATGGCAACAATACGTCGTAATGATAGTGTTACATTAATGTCTTGGAGATGTCCCTTGTTGAACACAATCTGACGAGAGCCATATGCACAGCAGCTAGATTAGCAGCATATATCGTCCTATCAATAAACGTAGGGTTGGCGAACAACTTTTCCAGAGTCTTCTCATTTGTCACCAGTCGTATATCCATACGGTTACGCAGGTTCTCCATAATTTTTCCAAACATGGCGTTGTTCAAGAGCTTGTAGAGATCCATCTCGAAGTCATTTGCTGCCTGTTGACGTAGCCTGTTGTTAAATTCCACATAAGGTTTCAACCACCGAGACTGTCGGAATTGTAGCACACGATTTTTGTTAGTCGTAGCCCGTGATTAAGAGCTTGCTTCAAAGTCATATGTAATGCACTACATACTACTTCTTTCGAGGTCCAAGATGAGGTATCAGTTTCTTTGTATACTATCCCAATGGTTTCATACACTCAGGCAGGAAAGGCAGATCATTGTGTAGATCATGAAGTTTTGCAGGATACTCGATGTTAACTTCTAATATGTAACCATGAGGATCGTCTTCTTGTAGCGTTTCTATGTCGATTTCTTCAGGTGAAACCCACTGAAATCCGCCATAAGGGAGAACGTGGCACATTGCCCAACGATATTGGTTAATAGCGTCCTGGTATGTAATAAATTGGGTTGGTCTCGACGTATCAAACTTCTCCATAAAGTGTGATTAGTCTCTGCATATCGATGGGAAACTTGGCATAAACCTTCTCTTATACCTGATTCCAACATGACTAGTTCATAATCTTGTAACAGCTCCAGCTGAATTCCCGTATACAGCAACATAGCATCCCATGTAAGTCCTGGAGAGGTAAAATAATGCGCTGGATCAACTTTGTGTGTTTTGAGGGTTTGCTCTCGGAACGTCTCAAAGACATCAGCTAGAAGAAGCACATCTGAAGTGAAGTAGAGATCGTTGTACTCGCCTAGGTTTCTCACATTAAACAGCGGCCATACATTTCTAGCATGTTCGTAGTCAGTATCACTAATTTCTTCTCCAGTTAGTCTATTGTAGAAGGAGTCTTTAGAAGGCAAGCAGGTCGTTCAAAACATCCCAAGACGCGATAAAATTATATGGAAATACGCCCTTACAGGTCATCAGCTTCAATTTGTCTTCTCCAAAGTACTTTAGTGTCTCAGGGTATAAACATAGATTTTTTACAAGCTTATCCAAGCGTGTACTGAGGAATCGAAAGCTATCTACAAACCGAAGCTTTATGTCTCCTACTTACTTGGTGAATGAGATATAGCTTTATTCGGAGCTAGGAATTACCTCCACCCTCTCATTTGTGCAACCCAGCTCCTTGACAGTGAAATGCGAGTCATATCCGCTGAGGTTGTGCATGAAGACTGGGATATATTTAGGTGTTTTGCAGAATAAATTACATTCATTATGCAGACTTCCACGATATTCACCAGTGATGTGATCGTGATCGCGTACTTTGTAGTTCTTTTCAGTAAAGGTTTTTCCACACAGTTAGCATGCCGCAGAAGACTCAAAATCCTTTTGCTGTTGCTCCGTAAGTTTCAGAGGCTTGGCTGATTTGTATACACTATTAATTTCCTTTGCAAGGAGCAATATGTATTCCATAAACTTCTGAACAGCATCAACACCGCAATATACATGGGGTTGCTTAGGAAGACCAGTTTCGAGATTTTGAACACTAAATGTCGGCTTCACGTAAACACAGCTCATTGTTGTGTGCTCTTGATAAGAGGTTGTATAGCAAGTTTCAGGATTGGGTATACACGTATGACGTTGAGCGAGAATACTCTCAAAATCTGCATAGATGACATAATGTAGTTTCGACATCCTCTCAACATTTTTAAAATGGACAATAATTTCTTCCGTGGTAGGCATAACTACCCTTGCAACACCGTGTTGATTACATATGGCTCAATTTTCTTGCTGTTTTTCCAGTCCACTTCGCCAACTGTGATCATCAAAATGTGTAAAACTGTTACATGCATAAATACACCCATTACGCTTAGTTTTCTGGCGTCGACGACCTTTCAAAATTATTTATATATACATAGTGATGTTTTCAACTACTGTCACTCACATGATCACGGTGATCATGTAGTTCAGTCTCAACAACCTTTATTGGAAACACTTCGTGCTTCTCATCCAACCCGAAAACGTTAAGTCATCTTGTTAAGCTTCTCAAATTTAGGTATTTTGAGAAAGTGTAGTAGGATAGGAAACGCAGCTGAAGTCGTACTTATCTTGAAGCTGTTTGTATTTGCTCACACGTTGTGCAACCTTCTCGACGAATTTAGCTAATACGGAGTACATGAAACATTTCTCATCGCTAAAGTTCTGGATGTTTATAATGCTTCTTTAGTACCGACAGATGGTGGTAGTGGAATGTAGCTACTTCCTCGTAACGGATTATACTTGTTGATACGAAGTCGAACCCCTTCCACTGCAAGCAGGGCCCAGTTAGGCAAGCTGTGATTCCCCCATTTCAATAACCAATTTCTTGCATTTCGCTTCCAGCGCTGAGTCCAGATCCGTTTCTAGAAACACAGGCTGATTCCGTGTTTTAAATGTTTTGTCACAGGATTCTCCGATACTGTTTACAAATCGGCACTCAGCTAGCAGATTAATGTTTACGCTCTTGTAAATGCTAAGCTCTTTATGTACAGCCTGGATTATCCGTTGTTTTGCGTCATTCAGATACATATTCAGGTCCTTCGTTGAATTGCATCGTATAAAATACGATTTCAATCGTCCTTCGAACCACGTCTCGTATTCTTTCATATCATAGTCCTCCATTGTTGATAATAACTGATGTTTAGTAGGCTCCAATCTTCTTTTCTTCTGAGGCCTGTTGATTTCACATACATCTTCATGTCGATGGCCCTTATAACCATCACTGAAGGCTTTATTACAATATGCATGCATTTGAAGAGCTTCTTGCAGCACATCTGATGCCTTCTCTTGTCATAACCTCGGAGGAATTTCTTCCTGTATATAATACAAGAGTATTGTGATGCACTAGGAATTATGTCCTTATATGCAGAGTTATTCATCCTTATGCTTGATGTAATGACGTATTAATCACTGTTCAATGAAATGTAGGCCTCTTCACCTTGAAAACACCTTAGAAAGCCGATTATTCTTGGAGAGAAGACGATGTTAACACATCTAGACCCATTGACACAATAAAGACTAATGACTGAAGGTATCCTAATTATAGAGATGACACGGACCTGTTTAGAAGAATTTTAATAATAAAACGATGATTAAGGCTATATCTGTTATACTGAAAGGCGCAACGTCATGGTGGGGGTATGTATACACGTCACGTGATTATTGCACCCAATGAAATTATCACCTGTTGCGCATGCACAGAGGCTCTCAGCATTTATATTCCTACTTGCTTCAATTTCCCCCTCTCTCTCTCTCAGAGAATACCTCTATAATGTCTTTTCACGAGCTATTAAAATGCGTTGGGATGAAAGTCGTGTGAAGGTGGTAGCCTGAAAAGAATTACATTTTGCTAGGTTACAGTGAAGTGAGACAAAGATTTTTGAATTCTGTAAAGGCAATAATTTCCAATGCTATCGTATGTGTATGTGTGTGTATATGCGTGCGTGCACGAGTGTATGTACCTATGTTTGTAGGCGTACGTGGGTATGTGCGTGAGTGTGTATGTGTGCGTGTGTAGGGGGTGTGTATGTGTGCGCGTGGAAGTCACTGGTATATGTATGTGTGTGGGTGTGTGTGTGAGTGAACTGGTGTATGTGCATGCTTTGGTGTATGTGTATACACTGGTGTGTGTGCGGATGTGTGTGTGTGTTCGCTGGTGCATGAGCGCGTGCACTGGTGTATGTTTATTGATGTATGTGCGTGTGCTCGTGTGTATGTGAACGCTTGGATGTGTGCAACTGGAGAAGAAAGAAAGCGATAGATAGAAAGAAAAAGGGAACAGAAAGAAAGAAGAAGAAAGAAAATAAAGAATCTTGTCTAGGCATCGGGATGTATAAGTATACACCAGGGTTTAATATAAATAATTATATTTGTTGAATGCATTTTAATATGATCTCTCATACTCACCTAGTTTAATATTTATCAAGCATTAGAGTTTCGCAGGGTTAGATTCGAACTAGGACTTCGGGGTACCTAAGAATACCACGCTTTAAAACATCGTAATGACATATAAATTATATTTGTTAAATACATTTTAATCTCTCCGTGCATGCTTCCATAATTTAATATTTATTAAGCATTAGAGTTTCGCAGGGCAAGATTCAAACTAGGAGCTCTAGGTAACTGATAACCTCTTTCATTAATCAGGATAATGATATAATAAAGTTTTACCTTATCAAAGTATCAATTTGGGATATCCCAGGTATACACCCGTGCTTAATTTAAATAATTATATTTGCAAAACACATTTTAATCTATCCGTGCATGCTTCCATAGTTTAATGTTTATTAAGCATTAGAGTTTCGCAGGGTAAGAATCGAACTAGGACCTCTGAACACCCTTTCATTAATCAGGGTAATGATACAATATTATCAAAGCATCAATTTCTCATTAACAATTAAAACATTAATCTTTTTGACTGCAGTAAGATTCGAGCACCGAGCTATGGATATCTAAGTATACACATGGGTTTAATATAGGTAATGATATATGTTAAATACATTTTTGATAGCGATGTTTGAAAAGAGTCAGCTGCATAAACAGAGAGCTTGTATAACTATGCTCGGGTATACCCGTAGCACTTAGTGAAGACACTGCTGCTCTCGGAGGGAAGTAGCCTCAGGAAGTGAAGGCGGCATGATGTCGGGGTCGAGCGGTGGTGGAATTTGTTGTGTAGCAGGTATATGATGCTTCTCCCCGTGGGAACTGAGCCCTCTCTCTTTTCCTACAGTCAAACAAAGACAGGGCCAGTATAAAGCCTCCACGAGATTCTTTTGATATCGCTACGCCTGACTGCCTCTTTGTTATATTCACCTAACATGCACGTGTACGGGAATTCAATAGAGTTGGGATAATGGAGTCTTTTTGTTATCACCACGCCATACTGCCTCTTTGTTATATTCCAGTGGAATGGATGCTACACGGTGGTATTTCTAACGAACTCTTTGCTCTGGACAATAGAAAGGGATACAATAGAATCTGCTCCCTTTGTTAATCAATCTTTTGTTATCTAGGTTCCAGCCTGTTCTATTGTTATTTTACACGTGTTCGTCAAACAATGCGACTGCGAGGTTGCAGGTGGCATTCCTAAAAGTACACACTCAGGGAATTCAATAGAGCTGGGGCAATAGACTCTGATTCTTTGTTTACGATACTCCAGCATTCTCTATTGTTACGAGCGTAATTTATTATTCAGTTGTTCATTTTGACAGGTGATTGACAACTTTAATTGCTTACCTGCGAATCTTTCCATTATACTCAAGAAGATTTATGACCGCAGCTGCAAGCTGACGGTACCAGGGGATGGGATAGGGGATGGGGGAGAGCTCATTTGGATATGAATACACATTACTGCATATTAAGTGGCAGTAAACGGTTATTTCTATACTACTTCAACCATTAAGTTTTACCTATTCCAGAGACCAAAATATATGAATCCAGCAGAAACAAATTAGAACCTAAGACGTGAGAGAATATAGCGCATGAAAATATTAGCTCTTTCCTTCCATGTGTTTGTGTGTACGCAAATCAAACTTTTGTATCAAACATGTATAGGTATATTAATGTATAAGAGTGGGTCTTACTAAGTTTTCGAGTGTTAAATGGCTAATTAGTTATTACCGTATGAAAACATACATACATATGGTATGTGGTGGTTGTGAATAATGATAAAATGGTGTACCACGCATATAATTTTAACTGTTTGAGTTTCATGTCAAATATATACTAGTTTATATTTTCAAGGTTGCAGAATAAACAAGAATTGCTAGCGTTGGTTTTTCTATGGATAAAGAAATCCTTTAAAATACAGATTTCAGTACAAAATATAATTAAATAAAAAGGGAAGTAAAGAGTATTATTATTATAATTATTGTTGTTGTTATTAGCGTTGGCTAACAATAGGGGATATATAAGCTGTGGCAATATCAAGATAAGAGGCTGCCAATTGGAGAATGTCAAATAGGAACAACTTTGGAATCAGCATACAATACCAAATTGGTTACGTTACCAATAAGAACATAATTCAGTGAACAAGCGATCGCTTTTACAGTTTTTTATAAAATGAGTATCGAGTATTCAGTATCGAGAAATAGTGGTATCGTCCCATCACTAGTATTTTTAAATAATATTCTCATTACAGAATATTAAGAAACTATCACAAGGAAAAAAAATCCATGCAGGCTGTTAAGACTGTTTGACATATGAGACCACATTTAAAGCATTACTAATCACGAAATGTAACTCAGGTTATATTTCAACGTGAGATTTGTGAAAAGCTAATTAGCAAATGTTTCGTTCTTTATGTTTCCCTTTAGGAGTTTGGGAAGTGGGTGGACTATTTGAAAACAAATAAACCTAGGAAGCAGCATACATCTCGGTATATAAGTACGTGTAAAACAGATTGTAATGTTGGTACAGGATGTTTCAAAAATAGAGGGCATAAATTCAGGTATCCATTTTCCATATGTAGACAATAAAAAATCTCATTACAACTTGCCTCTGGAAATGCTTGGTTTCTGAGTTATGGCCTTCAAAACAGTGATATTCACCGGAACGTTTTTCTTTCCGCAGGTAGTTTCCGTGACAGAAGATATTAACAGGACACTGACAGTTCATTCCGAAGCGAAGGGTACAGTGAGTTTTGTGTTTGACGTTCGACTGAGCGACATGTACCCAGATCAGGAGCTGGCAGAAATGCACTTCATGTTAGGTAAGGCGGACGACAATGCTGCTGTGGCTCGTCGTTGGTGCCAAGAGAGGTACCCACAGCGAAGATGTCCAGATCGGAAGGCATTTGAAATCTCCATCGTCGTCTGTGCGCTCATTAAAAGCTTAATCTCCTGGCTTGGGGTGGAAACGACCAAGATCTACAACTCCAGATGTAGAAGAGGAGATTCTGGCTTCTGTGCACACGAATCTTCTATCAGTACACGACGTTTAGCGTTGGAAGTGAATGTTTCTCATACGACTGTCTGAAGTTGTTGCGAGAGCAGCAGTTGTATCGTAATAGTTTGCAACGTGTGCAGGCCCTGTCACCAGCAGATTACCCCGTTCGATTGATGTTCTGCCGATGGTCCATGCAGCAGTGTGCTACAAATCGGAACTTTCCTGCGTTAGTATTATTTACAGATGAAGCACAGTTCACACGAGATGGCATTACAAACTTCCACAATCAACATGTATAGGCATATGAAAACCCACATGCAATTGTTCCATTTCATCAAGTGCGGTTCACTTTTGACGTGTGGGCAGGTATCATTGTTGATTGGTTAGTTGGACCCATGTACTTGTAAACAAACTTACGGGGCAGGCGTACAGAAACTTCCTGAAAACACCATACCTCATGTGTATGAAGACACTCCACTGAGCATTCGTCAACAAGATCACTTCTTGCATGATGGCGCTCCTGCATACTTCAGTCGTACCGCTCGCCAGTACATGGTTCGAAGGTTTCCTGATAGATGGATGGTTAGAGGTGGCGCAATTGCTTGGCCACCACGCTCTCCTGATTTGAACCATGTTGATTTCCACTTGTGGGGCCATTTAAAAGCGTTGGTATATTCGTCTCCGGTGCCTGACATGGAATCCCTTCAGAATCGAATTGTGGCAGGTTGTAATAATGCAATACTTCTGTAATTTGGGGTCATGTTCGCACGACCATGAAATGCCGACGTGAGGCCTGTATTCAAGCAGGAGGTGGCCACTGTGAACATCTTCTGTAAAGAAAACTACCTGCGGTAAGAAATACGTTCCGGTGAATATCACTGTTTTGAAGGTCGTACTCAGAAACCAAGCATTTCCAGACACATGTTGTAATGGACTTTTTTGTCTACATATGGGAAATGCTCACCTGAAATTATGCCCTCTATTTCTTATTCACTTGTATACAGGTTGTACATAAAGTGAGTGCAGATTTTTCATGTGGTAAGGATCATCCATACGAATATTTTAATATGATCAACTTTGGGTGAAAATACGGTGTTGTGGGTGCAAACTGTGAAATGCTTAGCAAATTGTTCATAATTTATTATTTATTATGCTAATTAAAAGAAAAAAATTGGAAATTTTTATCATTTGCCAGTTTACACAGCTTCACGCGTCTCAAAGACTCTTTGAGCCCAAACCACCATGCCAGCAACACCGTACGTAGCATGCATGTCAGTGAATTCTGGCCAAGTAAAAACATCCATGTTTTAAGAATGTCTTCATATACCTAATCCTATCCTACAAGCCGGATGAGAAGGAAGTAAGACCCCATTTATGCATGCGATTTCACGTCGTGCGATAAGTGCGACGCGACCTGAAAGTACATTGAGATAAATGGAAGCATTTATGCAATGCGACGCGTTGCACGACCTGAAAAACACCTCGCATGGTCTTTGACGCCGCATGACCTCAATATACATGGTGTATATGTACCTATTTATACGCATCGCATTGCCGCATTGTGAGCGAGATAAGCGAGTCAGTGCTGCCACTTTGAGAAATACAGTGTTGTGGTTCTGATTGTTGGTGTTTGTACTTTCACGTGTTGCGAGTGTGATCTGATTGTCGTCGTTCACACTTTAGTCAAGTATGGATACGGAATATTTGATAAAAGAATTCTTATTAGAAGTTCAATTTGGGATGTTCGTCAGAAAATTACAAGCATCGTGACAACAAGCAATTTTCCAAAGAGGTTCCTAAACACACGAATCTTGCATACTGTTCATGAGTTTACACTCCACTCCATTTGTTTTCTTTCTTCTGTTTTACTTTCTCTACCACTACATAGTAGGCAGAGAAAGTATTTATTGCATTCCACCCAAAAATTCCATGCTGAGATTTCACCAGAAATACATGTTTTGAGGCCCCTTTAATCCAAACAAAGCCTTTTTAGAAAAAGGTCTCTCTCTCTGTGAACAGTATAACTCAAAAACGAAAAGTAGGTTAAAAACCGAACTAGCTGTTTAATTTCAGCATCTTCCAAGGATGCGACACGAAGATTTTCAATAAAATTCCCCACTACCCTTTATTTAGAAGATTTTTCGAATTTTTATTTTTTCAAAAATAGCTCATAACGATTTTTATTAAAGTGCCATATATTAAAAACATTTACATGACAAAATGTATATCTTGAAATTTCTGCGAATAGCCCCTGTTTCTTCATTCGGAAGGAATTTTGTATAAGTGGTAAACTAGACGAAAACGTACTACTCAAAAAATGTGGATCTTTTTAAAACACACAATTTATTACAAATAGCTATTGTGTGGCATCAGCCATTATCGAGATATCCGGCATTAATGGTTCGACTTGCTCAATACTTTAAAGTCTTTCTTTTAAGTCCTGTCGATTTTCAAGTGTTTCTCGGGATTGCATGGAAACAGCATGTAATTCTAAGGTCATCATATAGCGTCCAATTCTTAAATATTTGACTTGCTGTTCCCTTTGTATCCTAATGAAATGTGTAATGTAGCTACTTCTGCGAAGGCTTATCTGGATGAAAATAAACTAGATAGAACAATAAGCTTTCGTAAGAATAATTTATATACCCACTAATAAATGATAGAGGGTAAAGAAAGTAATGTGAATGCAGCGCATAAGATTTTTCGAGTTAAGAGTTTGTAGCAATAGTACATCACACAGGGATCAATTCTAGCTGTGGAACCAAATGTGGAAACGGGCTGGTAGAACTGATTTACCAACAATACACAATATGACACGTCGCATGTAAAGTTGACCACTTATGAAGTTATACCCGTCGCATCATTCCTTGTCGTGAGACATGAAATTGTATGCATAAATGAGGCCTAAATGAAGATATTGTAAAGGCAAATGTAAGAGGCGTCTTCCCTCCCCCTTCAATTGTACACTATGAGCCGTGCTAACGGAAAGGGGATGAAAGGCAGGTCACAATATAAACAAAATAACAGAAGTACTTATACAAACTAGTGGTTTGTACTGTGTATAATATTGTGTCAAAGCCCATAACAATGTACTTCCAAATGCAAGTTCATTATATTAAAATACACTAATGGATGTTTCCTAACACCACATTTTTGTACGCCGTGTTTACAGCTGTACCTCCCTGAAATACCATATATTTGCTTGCAGTAGTTAGTCTGGGAAAAGTTAACTGAAAGAATGCTAGCAGGGAAAACGGAAAAAAAAATCTACAGTAGAGTCTCGCAAATTCGAAATTCCGTTAAATCCCAACTATTTGAAGACAGGATTTTTTTTAAACCAAAGGCTAGTATCAGTTTGCACGGTCTTGATACTTATCTACATACCTTTGCACCTCCCTACCTCTTGTCTATAGTGTGTGTGTGTGTGTGTGTGTGTGTGTGTGTGTGTGTGTGTGTGTGTGTGTGTGTTACCTGGCAAGTACTAACTTCCTTTCAATTAGGGACCAGCCGAAAGCTGGGAAACCCTTCCATAATATGTGCGTACATACATCGTAGCACACATTCCCCACCGGAAATACTTTTCAGCTGCAATAATAACACACTGACTACATACATTGTAGCCAACATTCCCACTGAAATACTTTTCAGCTACAATAACAACACCCTGACTAGTTTATGACTGCAAATGCTTGACAGTTATTATAAGAAAGAAGCTAGCCTTAACAGTTAACATATGTATTGTTGAGAGGAAAAGTATCCCTTGCAACCCAACAACAACCCAGGGTTGTGTCAAGTTAAAGGAGTTTTTTTATTTTAGAATGTTCGTGGGCCTCTTGGTGGATAGAGTACGTTAGAAGTGGTTGTACATCTTGTTCTTAATTTGTTTCAACAACGAGTGCTAAATGTAAGAGGAAATTTGTACTATTAAGGATGGAAGTACAAGCTTTAAAAAGTCTGGATCAAGGGGAGACAATTATGAAGCTTGCAGCGGAATACGGTGTTGGGGAAGTAACAGTTGGAGACTGGCGACGAACCAGGGGCATTCTTCAACAAAGTGTTCAAATAACTCTTTTAAAAGAATGTGTATGAGGAGGTCAGAATACGAAAAAACTAGTGAAGCATTCTTTATCTGGTACAGTCTACAAAGGCAGAAGGAAAGTCCAATTTCCGGCTCAATGTTGCAAGAAAAAGCATTATTTTTTAGAAAGAAAGTGAATACGATTTCAGCGCGAGTGTAGGTTGGTTACAAAGATGGAAGAATAGGTATGGTGTACGACAGCTTGACATTTGTGGAGAAAAACTTTCCGGTGATTCTGAAGCTGCAGTGAACTTCTGTAAAATATTTGAACTCATAAAAGCTGAAAACCTCACAAGTGATCAGTTATACAATTGTGACGAAACAGGGCTCAACTTTAAAATGTTACCTTCTAAAACACTTGCTTCACCGCGAAGAACTCATGCTCCTGGCCACAAAAAAGTAAAGAAAGAGGGACAGTACTCCCTGCATCAAATGCATCAGGTACACGCAAATCAAAGCTTGTCGTCATAGGCAGGTCCGCGAAGCCTAGAGCTCGCAAAGACATTTCCTTATCTGCACTGCCTATCTCTTACAAGAAGCAAAAGAATGCCTGGATGGACAGAGGAATATTTAAGAAGTGGTTTTATGAAGAATATGTGCCGGAAGCTAAAAGTTTTTGAAGAAAATGGTTTGCCTAGTAAAGCAATTTTATTTATGGGCAACGCTGGATCGCATCCAGACGAAGAGGAACTAGAGTGTGATGGAATTCGGGCTTTGTTTTTGCTGCCTAATGTCACAAGCTTGATACAACCGATGGATCAGGGGGCTTTGGAATGCTTAAAAAAGTATCGACGCCGCCTGTTGCAGTCACTTCTACAAACAACGGAAGAAGATGGAAACATCACTAATTTTCTAAAACGAGTAACCATGAGGGACGTGGTGTATTGGTTACCAGAGTCATAGGATGAAGTGAAGCCTGAGACACTTGTGAAATCGTGGAAGAACATTTTAGAGAGCAAGTCAACTGGTGAGACTGAATTCGATGATGATGCCGATGAAGATAATATACATACCCCTGTCACACCTAACCAAGTGAAGTTACGGAAGGGATGAAGAGCGATGAACAGTTTGAACTTACGGAAACATCAATTGTTGAGATGTTGAATGAGCCAGAAGAAAACGAGGCAGAAGACATAGAAGAGAGAACGCCAAAAATGAGTCATAATGAGGGTTTTGCTGTATTGGAGGCGGCATTGCGCTATGTAGAACAACCAGAGGCAACACCGTGCGACACCATGTTACTCAAACGATTCCGCGCGAAAGTAATTCAGTATCCTGAAGCCGAGGACGCTTAAATACTTTTTCAAAAAATAACCCCATGTATGTATGTACATATTTTGTTTATTTCTATACAAAAACTTTTAAAACGTGCAGTAAGTAACTTCACCTTGATTTGTTATTGGTTTCATTTCGTCTTTAACGAGTTTTGCTATGGTGCTCCGTACAGTACCGAGTTATCCCAAATCTGAGATACCTTCCCCCCCCCCCATTACCTCGGATTAGCGAGACTCTACTGTACATTTTATAGACCTATTTGTCAGGACTATTTGAAACAGGGAGTTGAAATTGCTACTACACCTTAAGACATTTTATTTCATGCTACTGAACTAAAAGGATTCACCTGCTAAAAATATTGCAGTTTATATATATATATATATATATATATATATACAGGGTGGACCATTTAAGTTGAGACTGTACAATATCTCCAAAACTAAGTGTTATAGAAAGAAATGTCTTAAATAAAAGTTGCTTGATATTATGGGGGAAAGTAAATGCTATTAGTCGTGTTTTGTTTGAAGGACGTTGTGATTGTCATTTTGGGGTCAATTTAATTTCTTTAAAATGGGAACCTACTTTTTATGTTGTTTTCTCACTCCTCATAAAAAAATAAACAGCATTTGTTTAAAGCACTTTGCAATTGTTCTTACTCCAACGTAAATAACAACGAAAATTCTGAATGGCTGTGTACGAAGAGCGCGATGAATGGTAGGACCATACATTGATGGTCATTTGAGGGTCAAGTTATGTTTCGTTATTGGGAACTAACACTTTTTATTTTGTTTCCTTATCTCTCATCACAAAACAAACAGTTTTTTTACAAACCATTTTCTAATGAGAAAACAACATACAGAAGTTAGGCTCCCATTTAGAAAATTAAATCAACCCTAAAATGACCATCATAACGTCCTCCAAACAAAACACGAATAATGACACTTACTTTCCCCCATGATATCATGCAAATATTATTAAAGACATTTCTTTCTACAACGCTTAGTTTTGGAGATATTGCACAGTCTCAACTTAAATGGTCCTCCCTGTATATTTGAAGAAGCTAAATTGAAGATTTTCCCATAAAACTTAAAATCAAATGCAATATTTTAATATCTGTCACCCTCAAAATATAATCCTAAGTTCATCTAGGAGCTTATCTTTAAAAAGCATGGGGACTTGCAGCTTTATAGCTTTTAGAATTTTGGGCGAAAAGACGCCTTTGTAGAGAAATAAAGCTTCGGGATAACCTCGAATGAAGTTTGGCTGGAGAAGTATAAAAGGCCTTTTCAAATTTCAGAGAGTACTCATTAGCTGCATCCTCTGTTGTCTCCTGGTTGGCTAGTCTGTGCCTATAGGTTTCAGACCAGAAAAATGAATTAAATTTATCTCCAAAACTGTCTAAGATAAAACAGAGAGTTCCAGTAAAAAGGTGTAACAAACCTACTTTTAAAGCGGCAAACATTAAACAGATTTTTATATAAAACTCTACTCTTAATCGAAGGAAGAACAGTTGGACTAGACTGTTTTATTACTTTGAAGACACCAGTCTTCTCTTAGAATATATCTTCTACTCCTTACTTTTTTGACCCTGGTTAGTTCAAATCATAATTAGCAAATACAATTTACGGATTAAAACCAAATACCATTTTGAAAAAAATCTTATTTTAGAAACAAAACATTCTTATTAACTAATAACTACATGTAATTTCATAAAGTTCTTACGACATTGTAAGTCGCCATTGGGGTATGTCATCTCAAAAGAATTGGAGATCTCCTTATGTTTACCGGGAAAAATGCTACTCACTTAGGAATTTAATGTTGTACTGGCAAGTTTTGGCATCGTAGCTCAGTTGGTTTGAGCAACCGGTCGGAATACGGAAGATCCGTGGTTCATATCCCGGATATGGCATTCAGTTTTTCAGCCGTCTACTTACCTTGTGTTTACACTTCTCCTTACGTGAAGCTCTCCGCTTTAAAATAAATATCCCTGAAGAAACAGTAATGAACTGAAATCTGTCTATTAAATATCCATTCTTATTGACCGTACCCAATCTAAAATGGAAAGTTGAATCGGGTTGGAAGAATGCAATGTCACTGCATAGACTCGAACCATGGATATACAGCTAAAGTGCCGACGCTCTCCCAATGTGCCATCGCACATGATGTCCACGTACATGCACTGAACGTGTCCTATCTGATACATATATTTCCTGAAGAAGGTTCAGCTACTCTGCGATGCCATTCCTTACACGCACTTTGCAATGCCATACCTAAGTGCTTGGGTACATTGCGGACCATTTCAAACCTGCCGGCGTTCTACGGCCCCTACGACACGTACACGTATTTACTGGGGAGAACTGATCGCTCCCTCACGAGAAGAATCTCAATTGCCACGCACGCTGTGCCGGTCGGCCTCTCGGTGTCATTCTGTAGGTATAGGTGTAGATCAGAGGTGGCGAAAACGTGACTCGCAGACGCCGTTCCCTCTCTGCAACCGTCCGTTTGTTTTCCACATGCTGCTGAGTGATGCAATGCGTGTTACATATTTGGTGACTCGCGGAAGGAAGTCGTTTTCGCCACCCTTGGTGTAGGTTATACAACGGAAGGGGGCACCTCGCGTACGGCTACCTACATGTATCTATTATGGCTAACACCCCCATGAAAAAGGGATGAAGCGGAGGAACCACAGGAGGCTACAGGCAGTAGGCAGGTAGGCCACAGAGACGCGTGGAATTCCCTAACAGTTCCAGGCTCGAGGACTTGTCTCACTGCTGGAGCTGCCTAGAGAGGGTAATGAACGATCCGTCGAACAAGCAGCCATCTAGTGTCCACGGGAGTACTCTTTACTTTGAGCGAGCATCCGCGTCATCTGTTCGGTACAGCCATACACCACGAAACCTAGAAGCACACTTGAAAGATAAGAAGGAAACAGAATGAAAGGGAAATGATGGAAAGAAAATTGTAGATGAGAAGCCACTCCAGGTTCCTACCGAATAGGGAAAACCACGAAAAATCCAAAGTCAAAATGGGCTGTCGACGGGAATCGAATCCGGGAGCTCCCGAATGCGAGCCTCACACGTTACCGCGGAGCCATCTCGCTCGGTCAGCGTCATTCTAGCGTCTTATTAAAACACGCGAGTTACAATTAACACCCTTGTTTATAATGGTGCGGTACAGTGTCCAGCAACGGATAATATGACTTTTATCTGTGGGTTGATTTAAAACAGAAAGTGTATGTAAAAAATCCCCACACTCTTCAAAAGCTTGAGAATGAAATCAGGCGAGTGCTTAGTGAAACTACGCATAGAGAGTGGCAGAAGGTATTTCAGAATTTTCTAGGCCGTAGTGATCTTTGCATCCTGAAAGATGGACATCATTTTCAACATGAGCTTTGATAAAAGGTAAGATCAACGTTACGTTTCCTTATTACCTCCTACTGACTCATTATTTCTTTGGGACGATAGGCCTAATCTCCGCCTTCACCGCACATGGGTTTTCTTATTGTGCGGGGACGCGCTCTTATCTACCCAGTAAACGCGCGCCAAACGCCGGCAGTTTTGCAACGGTCCGCACTGTACTTTAATTTTTGGGCTTCTCGTTAAGCGAATTGTATGGTTGGTTTTTTTTTTTATATATTATTGGTCCTTTCGCATTGTCAGTGTTTAGACTAATAACGGTCACGTGACTCAGTGGATCAGCGTAGGCTCGACAAGTCAAAGAATCCCGGCCTTGACGCTTATTTTCAAATCTGACTCAACTTTTTAAGCTAAAGTTACACGAACTACGCCACATCATACATTTATAGGCCACTAAATACTTCGTTTTTTTCTAGTATCATTGGTAATATTTCGTTATTTAATGCATACTTTGGATGTAATTTTGAGGCAGTATTCTATATCACAACACTGTGAATGCCAGAGTGATTGTAGTGTAAATTAGCATTATTGTATGACAATGATTTGAGATGTTAGGAAATAAGTTTACACGGCCTCACTGAAACTGACAATAGGAGCAGGTAACAATGAGCGAGGGGGTGAGTTGTTTATCAATTAGAAGAGACAAACAAATGACGTCAGAGTAGCGCGCTTTTCTTTAGAAATGGAGGGAATATCTTCCCTAGAGCATATGAGTTCGTAATTTTGATTGGATATAAAAATAGACGCTAATGTTGGCGTGCTTTATTAACCAATAGCAGCTCTGTTATAATGTTTAGACATATCGGGGTGAGGGAGTATAAATGCTGAAGCCAGAGACGGTAACGCGCAGTTCAACAGAATCCTTCACGGGTTACACGTCGCACAGTTCAACAGAATCATCCACGGGTTACACGTTACGCAATTCTACAGAATCTCTTGCGTCGTAAAGCTAGTTACAAAAATGTGAAATACTCGAATTAATAATGTGCGGCAAATAAGTGATTGTAGTTACATTCGAAAATATAACAGTTTCAGTCGGGCGTGTATCAAGAGATAAATGTGTGAAATTAATTAAGTGTGACGACAATAAAGGTGTAAAAACAAATTCTTTTATCAGTGTTATCTTTTAGTAACAACTTCTTTCCGTTTACACACCCTGTTTAAGAGATTTGCTCGACTGAGTAATAATAGCTAGCCGGAGGACAAAGAACCCAAAATTAAAAAATAGTAAAACAATAACAGGCGCTCAGCAAATAAGATAACACGAAAGATACCGCGACAATTTTCCGCCGCCTAGTTTTCAGAACAAGTGTAAGGTAAAACGTGATTAGCGTTATGGTGTCGCTCTTCTTCAGTATGTTGTAAATACAGCAATTCGTGGCTTTTTCTAAGCAAATGTGTTGTTAAGTGATTTAATGGCCTTTAATTTAGCAAGCCATATAGGGACGCATTAGTGCTAACAGTATTTGGTAAAACACAAAATGTGACAACCATGTCGTTTTCGATGTACCTTCATGGAAAGTCACAAAATATAATGGTTACTTTGCATCTTATATCGATATCTAAGCATGTATGTACGTTTCTAATTCTTGCTAATGAACTTCAATAAATTATTGATGATGGTTTTAACCAAAACTTTTTACAGTTTGTTTCTTTATCCCAACTCTGCATGTCTCTTTCCTTGGAGGTTTACTCATTTACCTGCAAAAAGGATCCGATAGGAAAAAAAAGGTAATTTCCTGTTTCCTGGAGCTGAACGACCGTCACATCAAAGGCAGTATTCAGATTCGCTCAGATAAGCCACCAATGAAGTTACAGCTATTGACCTCTAAGTTCCATCGCTTTCTAAAGATAGGGTCAGAACTTCACAGGACCTCAAGAAATGGTTACTCCGTTAGATTTAATTTTGCATTTCGAGGAGTTGAAAGCTGCTGGAATTTGTTGATGGCATCACTGTTCTGTATGCAAGAAAAACAAAGAATTTATATTAACGCACGTAATAGCTGACTTACTAGACTTCAGAGAAGATATTTTCTTCATTTTTACTTTCTCTACCACGTACCTAGTAGGTAGAGGAAGTATTGCATTCCACCCAAAAGTTCGATAGTGAAATTTCACCCGAAATAACTAGTTTTGAGGCACCTGAATCCAATAAAAACAAAACATTTGTAGAGAAAGGTGTGTGTGTATGTGTGTGTGTGTGTGTTGTGGTGTGGTGTGTGGACAGCACAACTCAAGAATGAAATGTGGACAAACACCATACTTGGTATTTAATTTTAGTATCTTCCAAATGTGCAAACGGAGATATTCCAGATATTAAGGATAATTCACCACCCCAGACCTTGGAACATTTTTCGAAATTTCCTAAAAAATCGTTTAAATGATTTTGATTAAATTACCGTATATTTAAGATATTTGCATGGCAAACCAAATGTATATCTTGAATTTTCTGGGAATAGCCTTAAAGTCCTCTTCATTCGAAGGAATTTTTATGGGGATTGTAACGGGTAAACCATAAAGGATAGAAGCTTACTGCGCAAAAAATGTTGATCCCTTTAAAGCACGCAGTTTGGATTAAAGTAACCTTTTTATGGCATCAGCCATTTCAGAGGTATCTGGTGTTATTGGTATGAATTTTTTCAATACCTTACTTTTTTCATTTCTGAAAGTACTGCTAACTTTCAGTTGTTTCTCGCGAGATATCATGGAAAGGCATGACATTTCAAGGCCAGTATGTAGCGACCCATGTTAAACATTTGACTATTGCTATCTCTTTTATACCTACAATGAAATGTGTAATTAAATTATGTATGCAAACGTTTATCCGTATTAACTTGAAACACATAGAAGATTAAGCTTTTTGAAGATTTGTTTGTGGAAGTATATACAAATAAACGATGGAGTGGCTGAGAAAATTATGTGAATGTAATACATAAGCTTTATTTTATAAATAGAACAAAGTAAAGATGTAGAGATCTTGTGATAAGCGTAAAAGCTATCGTACACGTCGGACCGTAGAATAAAGAATTTAATCAGACGTTTTCCTACTTGATGAAACTATGTATATATTTTTTCCATGGTACACAGGAAAATGGACCTTGTTACTGGCTCGGTTCTGATCGGTGATTCCTGGGTTAAATTAAATCGTCATCGTTAACACTAATAATATAACTGTGCATTTATATTGTACGTATAACAGTATTATTAAAATATAAGTTGGGTTTAAAATACAATGCGTGTCTTCTATGTTTGTGACGTATATATAAGCTTTACTTGTAGGGAACACTGCACTCGCTGGAAGCTGTGACTTGGTTTGGAATAGAATATTTTATTGGAATAAACCAACACATTTATTAAGGAGATGAAACATTCAACTCGCTAGGCGCAGTTTGTTTGTTTCTTATTTTATTCCTGAACTTTGAAGAAAATTAGGAAATGTCACCAGGTTTGGGTCTCAGTTCGAAATTGAAGTTATTACTGAACCCACTTTACACCAGAAATATAACTAAAACTGTAGTCTACTTCCCCCCAGCATTTCTTTCTTTTCAGAATTCTCTAACTCGCTTGAGACATAGAACTGAACATACCGTTCAGCAAATCGCTGAGTGTACTACTCCAATTGCACAATAGCTTTTTTAAATTCTCATGTTATAGGCATTAAAATATTCTCTTTTTTCATCTTGTTTGTTGTTTCAACGCTTTTACAGTGCTCTAGTGACCGTAAAACAAAGTTCGTCGTGCATTTAATTTAAAATGTTTAACATGCTGCTAAAGTAATTTGGTCCCGTAGTTAAAGCAACGAATTTATTCAAACAAATATTGAATAAAAGGGAATTAGTTTCGCTGTCTTATGTTGTGTGTATTCTCCCCGTTTTGTTGTCATCCTTCTCATCCGGGAGCGTAGAATGCATTTCCATCAGTGATGCTTTTTGTTTCGTTTTTCATGGAATAAAAAGCTGAAGAACGCTTCATAGTAGGCAAATATAAGCTGTTTATCCTACAATCAGCGGTTATCTCAGAAATGTTAGGTCACTGGAATATACATATTTAGACCATATACAATAACTCCAATTACTAACTCACACTTTTATCTCTTTTCAGGTGAGTTTCCTGCATCTCACAAACCAATATCTGTCTGAACTGGAGAATTTCTGGAAAGCTGAGAGTCATACCAGTTAAGAGTTATGTTTTTATGAGTAGTATAGAAGGTGTCATGAATAGTATTTGTATAATAAGGACGCCTATTTACAGTTTCTATATTTTGTACAACATGCAACGTTGAAACTTTGGTTTGCAAGATTTTAAAGAACATTGTACAATTTAAGACAGAAAACCACAATATCTGAGACATTAAATTATTTCCTTGGGTTAAAGTGATTGCGAAAGCCGGGTTGTAACCACATCGTAATACACCAATAGCTAACTCAAAAAGCTTTCAATGATTGTGTTCAAAATTTTAGCTTATAGTTCTTAAGATTGATTCTTTGATATTAAAATTTTTCGTTGTTCTACTTCAAAATATTGTTTTGCAAAACAAAAAAAAAATAAAATAATAATAATAATAATAACAATGAAATCGCTTCAGTGATCACCAAACATTTTTAGAAATGCAGCTGCTTTGTGTACACTTTCTCAGGAGGTAGTCCTAAGGTAGGATTAAGTTTGAACTTAATCCATTGAAGCCTTTTTGAGAGCATTGCTTATATACACTGCTAATGCTTGCCTCTGAATTTTTTATACCAAATTATGTGTAATTTTTGCTTAAAATTACATAGGGGTTAATGATTATAATTTTCAAAAAATAAAATCAGAAACAAAAATTTACCCATCATCGAATAACAATTTAAAACGCGGGTTATGAACTGGGAAAGAAGAGGTGGGGGAGCGGGAAAATCATAGTTTCTGCTTACACAGTTCTCGCGCAAACTATGGCGTCTTCGTCGTAAGCGAGCGACTACTCACAAACACACTGAATGACGCACCACACTATAAAGTTTGAGGAGATTGGCATTACAGTTATAACTGGCGCAAAACTTCTGGAATCGTGACCTTGATTGCCACCCCAGCTGCCGAGCCTAGGAATGGTTTATGTTTAGCTTAATCAACGAAAGCGATATAATACCTTTGCTTACTCACAGTGCGTAACACATACAATCTGCATAGAAAGTGTCCGCATCTTGTAATTTCAAAGAGATCAGTACGTAAATAGTGCTTATTTTATATTTGTGATATTTATAACCATGGCTCCTACGTTTTCAAAGTTAAATGGTAAGGTATTACGTATTCAAAGCAGGGAAATAATTGCAAATGTCCTCGACTTCATGAAGCAAGAAAATATATGTTTACCCGAGTTCCACAAAAGCCTTAAGAGAGTGAAAGAAAGAGTAGCCAAAGCAACTGTTGTTTCACTGAGTTCCGTTTCCAGATTTCTCAAAGATAAGAAAAACCATATGGATGAAAGAGTACCATTTGACACACCTGTGAAGAAACATAAGGTCCCTAAACGTATTACAGAAATAAACGATTTCGACAAATGCGTCATTCGGTGCACGATTCACAATTTCTATGTGGAAGAAAGAACTGTCCCAACAATAAGCAGATTGCTCATCAATCTGAAAGATGTCATAAATGTTCAAGGTGGTGCTACAAGTCTCAAATCCCGGCTATGGCACTGAATTTTGCAGTCTGATACTAACTTTCCAAATGACTATAATTTTATATGTACTTATATCAGCATAAATTTTCAAGATGCTGCTACAAATCTCAGAAAAATTATAAAAGATTTAGGGTTTAAGTGGAAGAAAACGAAACCAAATAGAGTTCTAATAGAAAAGCACGACATACGATCTCAGCTGGAAGAGTACCTTACTCAGAGGTACAAATTAGAGGATCAAACTATAGTGTATGAAGATGAGTCGTACATACACAGCAGTCATACATCTAAAAGTTGAAGTGACGATAGCGAATTAGGTTTTCAGGTACCTGTTGCCAAAGGGCAAATACTTATTATCGTTCATGCTGTTCGTTCCAAATGCCCTTCTTTTACAAGTCGCAACAAAAAACAGGAGATTTTCATCGAGAAATGAATACAGAAAATTACATGAAGTGGATCAACACCATGTTGTGACCTAATATGCCTGCTGGGTCTATTCTGGTTATCGACAATGCTTCACAATGTGGTAACACTCAAATTGACAATCTACCTCAAATTCCTTGAAAGAAGAAATAAAAACCTGGTTGCTTAGGCATAATATAACTTTTGATGAAAGCATGAGTAAAACAAATATAACTTAGTTAAAGCCAACAAATCCCTTCAGAAGTCATAACTCATAATACGTGGGCAGATATTAATACAACATCGCCATAATGTACTTAGACTGCCACCGTATCACCCAGACCTAAACCGAATCGAATTAATCTGGGTTGATGTCAAAAACTGGGTGGCCTGCAGAAATATCACTTTTAAACTAAAAGATGTGGAGCAGTTATGTCGCCAGCGATTTCTAGAAATTGGTAGGCCAGAATGGGAAAATGTATATCGACATGTTGAATAAATTGAGAATCATTATTTAAAAAAATACGGAATTGCAGAAAATCAATTAGAAAAATTCTCATCCAGGATAATGGCGCGGAAAGTAGCGACAGCAGTGATGGCGGCAATGATGTGAGTGATTCCGCAGAAGAGGAAGGGCTGTCAGGTGTGGAAGAACTGGAGGCAGATGGTTGACAGTGTTTATATTAAGGGCATTTTACAGCGGTGGATTTAAATATACTGTATATAACTATAAGTTTATCGTGTAGTGCAGTGCATAACCAGTGTGCGGATATTTGACAATGACTGTCCCACGCACTCCTGCAGCATGCAGACGACCGGTCACCTCTTGATCTGGTATGTAACTCGCTTCATAGCTGTCATTAAGATTTTCACGTGTCTAGAACTGTTGCGCCAGTTATACAGTACTGTGTGTCTGAATTAATGTGCGTGTGCTGCAGGAGAGTTAGTATGTAATTTACGTTGGAACGGTGAGGGACATAGGATGACTTGCAACATCTTCTCTTGCGGTAGTTTACCAAATTACGTTTCCATATTACTTTACGTAATATAGAAATGTTTATATTCAGTTATGCTCTTTTAGTTTCATTAAAGAGGTTTCGAAGAAAGGCTTTCCTTTGGCGTGGAAACCTGAGGAGAAAAATAGTTCCGCATTAAAAATTCAGGTTAGATCTTAAAATAATCTTGATAATCTCCACTATTAGATAAGCAACTAATCAGTTGTTCCTCCTTCAAATGAAGAGGCTTTTTTTCAGCAAACGCGTTATTTCTAGGATAGAACAGCTGTAGAGACTTTTTAAGCACTCTGTATAACACTGTTCATACGTATACAATTAGGTGTTTACTGAATTTTGCAGCATCTGAAGGAACTCTTAGCAGTCCTAAGTAATCTTTTTTCTTCAGCATCATCAGCATTTATTTCTTGCAGTCATTTCCTTTCAAAATGAGAGATTTCTAGGAGAAGGTAAATATGGTAGGGATATTAAAGTTAACGGAAATTAAACACTGGTTTTAAAAAGCGCTAAACTAAGCAAAATAGCCGTGTTATTTTCAGATTTGGACGGATTCACCAGCTGGAACGACTAACCTAAACTTAATCCAATCCCAAAAGAATATTTCTATATACAGGGCATGCATCTGTAGAATTAAATAACACGACTCTGCCTTCTACAGGTTCGCCGATAAGTCTGAAAGAAATTTATTAATTTGCAGATGGTTAAAGCTCATATATGTGCGTGCGAAAATCAGCAACTGGATAAGGGAAGGATTTCAGCATTGCTTCTTCCTTTCATTAAACCCAAGCTGTGGTACTGTGCAGAAAGGATCACAATTCGTAGAGGGGTAGCAGATGCAATCGCCCACAAAATTAAACGTGTTTGCTCATGTTATTATACTTTCAGAATACAACCCAAATATGCTGCGACACCTTAAGCTTGGTTAGCACTCGCAGTAGCATAACCCAGAAAATTGCGCGTGCTTCTGTTCTAAATTCTGAACTCACTTAAAATTAGACGAAACCAATAACTGGAGCTTTGTTTCGTGTTTAAGAGCTCGTGACAAATACTGTAAAGTTCTTAATTACACAGCCTTCTGATTATATTTCCATACAATCCCTCCAAGTATGTGCTTCTAGTTTTTATTTCATTTTAAAGACCTCATAAATGTTTTACAACTAACCACAAAGATCAAACACTGAATACCAAATTATATATATCCAAGTTTAAAATTATTTTGAAAACACCCCTATCTAATTTTAATGTTCTAACTTGATGAATAGTACCTGCATTAAAAACACTTAATCTGTTATTGGTAGGGTAACAGGGCTAATATAATAAAAAAGCTTAATATGTCCAATATAACTGTAAATCTATTGTCTCCAACCCCAGGTAAATAATAATTTAGAAGCGCGTAATTTTAATTTCTTTGTTGATTTTTGATAACCAAAGTGTTGTAGGTTAATGCCTAAATGTAAAAAGAACAAATCCGTATACCGTATTAGCCTCTTCAAATTATCATGGAGCTATAGTGAAAGGCCTAACTTCCTAATGATTAGTAACAGCAGATGGATGTGGGGACCATTGTAGCATAGCCCAGTTTGTAGTGTAACACAGAATCTGTTAATCTTTCTTTGTGACCCATATAAAAATTGCGGTGAATTGTTGCCCCATAATTAAAAACCCTAAAAAAAGTTCATTAAAATATATTGGGTAACTAGAACTTGCTGTTAGATGGGGGTGAGAAAACTAAAATATATTCATTTTTAATCCCGTACTTTGCTGTTAAAAATTTGTATTGAAAAAATTGTTATCTAAGTCTTTAAGACATAAAACAATGTGTTAAATTTATTGTTCATTTCCTGAGAAGTAAGCACGAAATATATAGGTAATGTAGTTTTATGCTTTATCAGGTTGGATGCTTTATACCATCTTTCATTTTTGTTGAGTTTTATCTTTCGTTTTCGTAAATATGCTGGTTAGAATTACCTATAATGACGCTCATTTTATAGTGCTAGTTCACTTTCATATGGCTACCTAACAGCTTGTCAGAAGAAAACAACAGCTTAAACCAGCTACAACAAGATGTATCAGATTATACCATATAGATACAGGGCATACAACGGGGCGGGAATACCTCCCGCACTACGACCTACGGGAGATCTATTGTAGCTACCACTCCCCAGAAGGAAGGAATGAAGTGAAGGACGCACAGGAGGCTACAGGCCTCAGCACACAGGCCTCAGAGACGGCGCGAAGGCCCTGTTCCGCTATTGGAGCGACTCAGAGAGGGCGAAGAACGACCCATCAACCAAACAGCCCTCTAGTGTCCACGGGGAATACTCTTTCCTTTGAGCAATCATCCGCGCCATGTGTCCGGCATGCCTTACACCACGAAAACCTAGAAGCACACCTGAAACCTGAGAAGGAAACGGAATGAAACAGAAATAATGGAAAGGCAATCGCGGTAGATGCGAAACCACCCCAGCATTCGCCTACCGAAGAGGAAAAACCACGAAAAAATCAAGGTCAGAATGGGCGATCAACGGGAACCGAACCCGGAACTTCCTGAATGCGAGCCTTACACGTTACCGCGGAGCCATCTCGCTTGGTACATTAGCCCCATAAATGTAACTAATGCTAAAGTAAATGAATTTTAAGTATAAATGAACCTGTAAAAACCCCAATTTCTTCTGCATGAAATTAAGCGTTTTGTTATGTGATACATTATACTCAATACACTAAAACGGAAGTTTCATGGTCAAGCAGAAAAGATTTTATACACATTTTAGTTGTAAAATTAATTTGTAAAGTTTAATGTAATCGAAAATTGAAAAGTACATTTTCCACAAAATAAATATTTTTTCTATAGGTTAAGTAACCATTTTTGGTGTATCACACAGATACAATTTATTTTATGTGTGTCACTTAATCCCCGGCTGAGCCTATAACTTTCCTAGAAAACCTTAAATATAGACATAGGTATTTTCGGTGTTTGAGAATAGCTGTTGCACATTACTAATGTGGAAGTTATATCCACGCCCTTAAAGCTTAAAATTCAAGTTCAGAACTGATAAGAAGGAATGGAAACACCGCAGACAACAAAACGAAGTATAAAGGTTTAAATTTTGTGGATAGAAAATTTTTGTATTCCTTGAGGTACGAAGGCGGAGTGTTAAACAAGCTTCATCTTTACGGTTTTTGAGGATCGGCCGTATAGAGCCGATAGCAAGACGCACAGTCATCGGAACGTTTGCTCAGCCGTCTGATGGTATACACGGCAGTGTGTATGCAGAGCGCTTCACTTCGTGATTCGAGATTGGTTGGGTCGGATCGCAACCTTCCCGGAATTGACTTTCCGGTCCGCTAAAAGACCAACATGCTGCCTTCATATTTACTCTGTGCTTCCCGCCCGCCCTTCAGGACGGAATGGAGACAGAATAAGAATTTACAGATTTCTAACGTCCTCCTCTAAATCAGCCATGTTCAGTAGTGGCTCGTAAGTATAGATTTTGGGTGTTCACCAAGTTTTAGCAGACAGCCCTAAAAATGTGAAATAGCATCTACAGTAGAAATGATTATGAACAAATTCATGCAACTGCAGCCGCTTCTAACAACGATAATAATAATAATAATAATAAGAAGAAGAAGAAGAAGAAGAAGGAGAATAATGTATAGCTTTTTTGACAAAAGAAAGGTGTTTTGGGGGACGTTTGTTGTGTACACAATAATTAAGTACAACGTGATAGAGCAAGAACGAAGTAATGTGTAAATTAAATTGTAGTTGAGATTATGGATGGTATGGGAGTAGCTTATATACAGGTTGAATCACCTAAAACTTGCACCGCAAATATTTCGGAAATGGAAACTGCTATTAATGTGCGGTTTTCTCAGCATTGCTTGGTAGTCAGGGGCTCGTACATTTAACCTATAAACAGATTTTAATAATACCGAAAAAGTGTATTTTTGAGCAAACATACAATTTTTAAATGGGACAATGCCTAGTTACATAAACAGAATAAAGGTAGGGTAAATTAGAATGTCAGTGGCGTTTGTTGCAAGATTCTAGTGCAAGTCGTTTACGAGAAATCTTATTTTGAAACTTTTACGCACCGACACTTTTACAACCTGTGGTAGCACAAACTAAAGAAAAACAAAAGGGAATTACAATAATTCTGTGGATTCTTACTAGTAAAGAGAACATAGGCCTTCAAAGGTTGTGTTCAAAATGCCCACCGGCAGCTTCAATACAGGCCGGCCTCGTAGCCGTGGTCGCTGGGGCGGTCGCTCCGGCACTCCGCCAAGCTGAAGGTCGCGGGTTCGAGTCCCGCCACGGCCATGGGTGTGTGTGTTGCGGAAATAAGCGGTATGAAAAACAGTAAAACACAGTAGCATAAACTGGGTACAACAAGGGAAGTTAAAACAAAAAAGTTACACGCTTCCAGTCTGCTATGGAAAGACTGCTGCACATGTTGTAGCATTTCAGCGGAAATTTCAGAGCAGGCAGCAGTAATATGTCGCTTCATATCGTCTGGTGTAGTTGGTACATCCTTGTAGACAGTGTCTTTCAACCTTCCCCACAGAAAAACGTCTATAAGGGTCAGATCGGTGAACGAGCCGGCCAAGCTACAAGTCGTCTTCGTCCAATCCAACGATATGGAAATCTGTTCAGACAAGCTGTAATACTTCGTGCACTATGGGCTGGACAGCCATCATGTTGGTACCACAGGTTCCTCCTAGTCTGCAAAGGAACGTCTTTTAGCATCTGTGGCAGATGGTCTGTCAGGAGGCTGCGATACTTGTGCGAGTTTATTGTTCCTTCTCTGAACAAAGGGCCTATGAGCTGATGGTTCACTATCCCAAACCACATGTTTAAACTCCATGGACGCTGACGTTTCACCTGACGAAGCCAACGGGGATTGTCAGCAGACCAACAGTGCATGTTTCTGCGGTTTAACTGGCCATGATTAGTAAATATTGCCTCATCACTAAACAAGATACATGATGAATCTGGAGTATTATGTCTTAATGCCTATGTACAAAAGTTAACACGATTCTCAAAATCGTTTCCATGCAGCGCTTAATAGAGAGAGATGTGATAGTGATGGAACCTATGTCGATGGAGAATGCACAGTACACTTGCCTGACTTATGGCACTTCCACGTACAAATGTGCGGCAACTAATTTGCGGATCTACTGCAACGGCAGCCAAAACATGAATTTCTGCCTCATGGACGTTCTTATTATTTCTCGGGTTTTAAGACAGTCTGTATAGCTGTCAAATGTAATGTAGTGTTTAATAGCACTGCGTTTTATACCTTTAATTACTTTATCATCGAGCCTTGAATATCTCATGCATACATTTTAGGTCGTAGTCCAACAAAGCGTAGGATGATTTTGCCATTGGCATCATCTTTAAAATTCCCCAGCACTTTTTGTTCCGACTAGAATGGCATATAGGGTTGACAGGGTAATCAGCTGTATCCAGATGCTCTTGAAAACGTTGCTTGTCCTGGTACATATCTTCAGTTGTTACACGATGAATGAATGAATCAGTGTCCATATACATAATCTTCAGGTTTTCAGATCCACAATATGGCAACAACATCTAATGATAGTGATACATAATGTCTTGGAGATGTCCAACACACTTATATCGATGTATACAGGCCTGTTGTATACAATCTGACGGCAGGCCTTATGCATAGCAGCTAGTTTAGCAACATATATTGTCCTATCCATAAACGTAGGCTTGGCGATCGACTTCTCCAGAATCTTCTCATTTGTAACCAGCCGTATATCAATACGAATACGTAGGTTCTCCATAGTTTTTTCCAAACATGGCATTGTTAAATAGCTTGTAGAGATCCTTCTCGAAATCATTTGCAGCTATTTGTCCTGGCCTATTGTTAAATTCCAAATGAGGTTTCAACCACTGTGACTGTCGGAATTGTAGCACACGAAGGATTTTACTCAAACGTATCCCATGATTATGAGCTTGCTTCAAAGTAATGTAATGTACTACATACTTCTTCCGAGGTCCAAGATGGGTTATCAGTTTCTTTTTAGATGATTCCTTGGGTTTTATACACTCAGGCAGGAAAGGTAGATCGTTGTGTAGATCGTGAAGTTCTGCAGGATACTCGATGTCAACTTCTAATATGTACCGACGAGGATCATTTTCTTGTAGTCTTTCTAAGTCGATTTCTTCAGGTGAAACCCACTCAAATCCACCATAAGGGAGGGCGTGTCACATTTCCCAACCGTATTGTTTATTGGCGTCGTCATAAGGAGAAATCAATTGTGGAATTTAAAATTTTTGAGACGATGTAGAAACTATCTTACGTAATCTATGCAGACTTTGAAAGCATCCTCGCACCATGTCATACATGTATCCCCGATCCTGAAACTTCACATACAACCCCTTATCAGCAGCATGCACCTATGAGTTTCTGTGTTAAATACCTGTCATAATGTCTGAATCACGTGAAAATTACCTTAAATATTAGGTATACTATATGAAATATTTGTTAAAATGACTCAAACACCCTTGATACTGCTTGAATCACCTGAAATTACATTAAATATCTGTGATACAAATCACTGATCGAAATTATCACCAACATCTGTGGTACTACTCAGATTACCCTAAATGACATCCAGAACTAGCTGAATTACCTGTGAAATCGTGCGGAACTATGATACAGCCAACTCCTAAAATCTGTCTGTCTGTGATACTGAGTTACCCTAAATACCTATGATACTACTTGAGTTACCTGTGAAATCATGCGAGCTATACACGCCTAAAACCATGGAATCTACCCTCCTGTGATAATAACTGAATTAGCCTAAATAGCAACGATACTATCTGAAATACTTGTTAAAATGACTCGAATACCCTTGATACTTCCTCAGTCATCTGAAATGATATTAACTAACTGTGACACAAACCGCTGATCGAAATTATTACCCACACCTATGATACTACTCAGGTTGCTCTAAATGCCAACAATACTATTGAATTGTCTGTGAAACCATACGGAACTATGCTACACTCAACTCCTGAAATATGTCTGTCTATGACACTACTGAATTATCTGCGAAATAGTACACAACTACGCCGCACCCAAACCCTGGAATCTGTCCTCCTGTGATACTATCTGAACTACCCTAAACACCTATGATACTACCTGAATCAACTGTGAAATCATGCACGACTATGCTGCACCCAACCGTGAAATATACTCGTCTGCTGAATGGTGCTGTCCTGGAGAAGGGTGGCCATTACACATGAATCAACGCTAACCTCCCTAACACCTATCATCGATTTCCCTACCTCTCCCATATAAACGCATTTCCCTCTCCTTCAACGCTCTCTTAGCATAGAATCTCTCTCCGTTTTCCCGCCTCTCCCACATAAACGCATACTCTACCATTCAACCCTTGCTAGCCTAATACCTCCCTTCGGTTTCCTATCTCCCCCATATAAACGCATTCCACCTTTAACACCTGTCTATCTTAGCACCTCCCTCGTATTCCCTATCTCTCCGTATAAGCATATATCCCCCCTCCTCTAGCATCTGTCTAGACTAGCACCTCTCCACGTATTCCCTACCTCTCTCGTATAAAGCGCATTCCCCCTCCTTTAGTCTCTGTCTAGTCTAACATCTCTCCCCGTTATCTCTTATCTTTCCATATAAAGCATACTCTACTCCTCAACCTTGTCTAGTCTTGCACCTCACTGCATATCCCCTACTTCTCTCTTATAAAGCGCATTCCCCTCATTTAGCCCTAGCTCCACGTAATCACTCTCCTCGTTTTCCTATCTTTCCCATATAAACGCATTTTCCTCCTTTTCCCTATCTTTCCCCATGTAAACGCAAAACAGTGTGCTCGATCTCTTATATATGAGCTACTTATGGGGAAAACGGGCGAAGTTGCCGAGCTTGTCCATATTACCTACTTCTGCTGTAGTCGCTCTAACCATGGAGGAATATATTAGTATTAGAGCATGGAAGAATACATTACAACTTCTGTCGTAGTGTGCTACCACCTAGTAGTATTGGTTAAAATTGTAGTGATAGTGGAAACACAGCGGGAAATACTTCGCGCGCTAGTGCACTTCTTGAAGTGTGCGCGTCCCGTACGTGTTTGGCCTAATGCGTCGTACCAGTTGTGCATGCGCAGAAGCTCCTTAAAACGTGCATAAGTTAGGATGTGCTAAGGACCCTGTTGCCATATGTTTCATCCAGTTTAGAGGATTAGCGCGGTAGATCTAAATGCCGTATATTTTAAATTCTCACATATGCGTTATGTTTAATGTCATTCAAAGAAAAAACAACCAATAAATCTGCAATGTATCAAAAGTTAGGGTGTTCAAGTGCTGTTGTGCTCTTATACAGCAGCCATCACTGGCCATGTTGTAGAAAAATCCTTAGTTGTTGGCTAAATAGGTAAAACATGTTTAAGATACGCATCAATTGAGGCAAACTGTATTCTCCTTCAGAATGATTATCTAAACGGAACTTTGATAAGCAGATAATATAACTGAAATACAGAAAAATTCAGAATGTATTGACTATGAAACGGAAGAGTAAAAAGTTCAGATGCACTTACACAAATATTTGATTTTCTACGCACCTATTTTCCAAAGTCCTCTTGTGGAGCGTTCTTTTTATATATATAAGGTCTCAAGTTTTAAATGTCAAATTTGTGAGTGTGTTTTGTTTGATCATGTAATATTTACATTCGTGTTTTATAAATGTATACAGAGTTTTAAGCTTCCGCCATTGTTACACTTTTGTCTTACTTTTTCATAGTTTACTCGTTGCATTCACTTCAATAAAGTATATAGACGACTTCACCGACTATTTATAGAAGAATACCAATAAACATTTTATTCGTCACGCTGATCTTTAAAACTAATATTTTAATAACTAAAATCATTAGAAGAACATCTGAACATTAGAAGAACATCTGAAAAAGTGAAGTAGAACAGCCTATTTCAGTGACTTAAGTATGCATTTGAATATTTATATTATACAGTACTAGCAAAATACCGCTGCTCTGTCCGCGTTTATTCCGTTAAGTGCAAAGATTCTTCTTTGTTTCTCTCCTTCTCTCAATGTCTCTCCCTTTTCACTCCTTTCCCTAACTCGTTCTCCGCCCTCCCCTCTACCTCCTCTGCAACGCACCTGTCGTGTGATGTTTCAAAAATCCGTATAAAACGGCATTTTTCGATTTGTTGATAAACATTTACACATAAGTAAATTCTGTAATAGAAAAAAGTGTGGGAGTGTGGTAACCAGTTTGTGCACACTAATAATAAAGAAAAATTGGATTAACTGTATTGGTATAACTATTCATGCTACTAAAATGAAAATAAACTTTTCCGTTCATGTATGCACCTTTCTGTTGAAAAAATCCCCCCCCCCAAATGCTAATAGCTTGCTATTTCGATCCTTTTATTTTGTATCCCAATAAACACCCCTCCCTTTTGGCAAAGTAATTGTGATGCTATACAGCCTATTTTCTAATTTCTAAATGCGACGTAAGGCTTGTTAAATGCCAAGTTTCATAGAAATCTCCTCTTCAGGGGAAAGGTAACTAACAAACACAAACACACACCAAAATCGAAAATGATCGGACATTTTTTATATACGGAATTGTTATATGTATACGGTTTTTCTCTTCTGGTTATATTGTTCACAAACGCTCGCGTACAAATCCCCTTAAATTCGTGCGTGGCCGATCATCATCAATAAGGTGGCATCTCAGGAAATCATGATATCCAACTTTTTGGATGGACAATGTAAAAGTGCTAAAATAATTCTCATCTTCATGAAAAGCACTTTCCTCTGAGATGTGTGATTCCAAATCGCTGGACTCTCTCGCAGCTATCTATTTCTCTTCTAAGTTTATAAGAGCTTATATATGAAGGTAATTAATTTAATATTGTTCAGCCCACAGTATGCAATACTGCGTAACTTTCCGTTATAAGATGACACTCCATCTGTATAAAAGTTCCCGCTTCTGTATAACAAAATTCATACGCTGAGGAATTGAGTGCACAATTTTCTCGCCATAGCTCATTTTAATTATTCGCTTACACTTAGAGAAAATTATAGAGCAAAGAGGGCAGGAGTTTCCTGCAGCGGAGTCACCCGCTTCGCTTTGATCATACACTGTAGTGTAATCAAATTTAGGGTGATGGTATTTTATTGCTGTACAATACGCTTTATACTCAGATCACCTTAATGCAGCCGCGCCTTTGACATAAAGGAACAAAACTTGCCTAATCGCAGTAATAGATGAGGAGCCTATTCAACAAACATCGTGATTGTCTCTTAGGAAGCAAATGGGGATCTGGAAAGCAAGTTCACCGCTGTATGTTTATCGATTTGAATCCCTAAACCGCATAAGTTGCATGTTCTTTACTTTTATATTTCATGTTGTGTTACTTTCTCTGCCGCTTCCCTAGGTAATTTATTCCACACAAAAGTTTCATATAAAGATTTCACTTGAAACACCCGTTTTGATGTTCCTGAAACAAAGAAAAGAAAAGGAATGGACGGGTGAAAATGAGAGAGTGAGAGTTTGTGAAAAACAGAGAGAGGACCATAACTCGAAACGAAAATTCAGATAAATAAAAAATTTCATGCTTGCCTTGGGTCAAAAACGTTTAAGGGTGCCAGGAAGGGATTTTAAGAAAACCCCAGCTTAACAAGACCTTGTATGGAAAAATGTTATTTTCATAAAAATGCCTCTGAACTGTTTAATTAAAATGTGGGTATATATGTTTGAAATAATGGCATGATTAATCTAATGTATATATTGAATTTTGTCAGAATACTCAGCATTCTCGTTGAATATTATATAACTGAAGAACCATATGAGTCAGACAAAGCCTGCTATAAAATATTTAGAACTCATTAAAACATACCATTTCTGACAAATTTGTTTTCATAGCATTAACCGTTTCGAAATATTCGTCGTGTTAGCCATTTTCCAGGGTTTATAGTCTATGTGATCGGTATCTTTGAACGTATAAGTTATGACAAAGTAGGTATATATTTTCTTAGGTGTTCCGTAACATACACTCTCCACTACTATTCCTTATCATTTGAATGAATTAGCCAGTCAGGATTTCCTTTGCTTATTGAACTAATACCCAAAGTTGTAGCCCTCATTCGTGTTTTCATAGTGAAGGAGAAGATTGTAAACAACTTTTCGAAATAGGATCAAATGTTCTTTGGTACTTTCCAAATATTCGAGTGATAAAGGTCATTGTCGTTGGTTCCAAAGCTTCCGCATCATAAACAGCTCATTTAAACTTTCCTGTAGGGAGAAAAAGGTAAACTATGTAAATTCCAAGAAGCTGAGAACAGCCACTTACGAAGTACATGTTAAAGCTGGAATGGACTTGCTATAGCTCTCAAAAGCCGTAATAAAACTCCAGCATTGTTTACGTAGTGTGTTATAATTTTGCCCAAGACAATTATTAACGGCCATGTTAAACCTCTCTGTTTATTAATATTCACACAAATACCCAAAAGGGCAACTCCTCTCATTTTAAATCCAGTATCGACCAACAGAGTCAGCTGCAAAGCTTGCGGACAGATTGACACAATTAAAAAACGTGGGTTGTCGGACGCAATTATACTGCAGGATCAGAGGCAGCTTGGTTCATCGTTCGTTTTGTGCCTTCAATAGTCTTCACTGATTTAACAAATAATATCAACGTTTATTTACTTACATTTAACATCTCACAATTAATCTTTTGATTTATTTCCTATAAGTATTTCGATTAATCCTTTTTCTTTCTTTTAGAGGGATTTTCTCAAGAAAATATAAGAAATACAACCTGAAGTAGTATATGAACCCGTAAAATAGGCATTCATCTTGGATGCGGGAATTTTTATGCGCAAGCTTGATTTTCGTGCTAGGGAATCCTCGGGTTACTCTCTTAAGGGAGTGACCATCTGAAGCAGAACTGCTAAGTTTGTTCGTGCTGACCTATAAAACGGAGACCTTGAAGAGTTATGCATATATACTTTTGTTATGTAATGCTTTTCTTTAAATTCCGTAGTATTTTATGTCTTCTTGGTGCATTTAAACAACTAAAAGCGTAACAAGAATCCTAACAGTATCAAACACATGAGATCCAAGGTGCCAAAGTCTTGGAATGGCTACAATCTCCTTTACATTACTTTAATAATAAAACACGGCCTAAATCATAATAAACAGATTTTAATTTTCAACACAGAAACATTGTATGGCTGTAAACATTATCCAAATTTCTCAAGGGACCAAACGATTCGGATATACACTATTAGCACTGGGATTTTTTCCCCTTATTTATGGACGCTCTTTAACTGCTGTGGTCATTAGCGTCCCATTTTATATTGGGCGTGAAAGACCGGTAATTTTGCTCAGAGGCCCCTTTATTAGGCTTGGGGTTCTTTTACGTGCTGTAAATCTACGACATGGGACCACCGGATATGCTAGGTGAAGTACAATTACATAATTGCTGATTAAATTTTGAAGTGCTGCCCAATGCAAACCTAAAGTATCATAGATTTAATCTCTGAAAATTTTAAACAAAAATTCCAATGACTTTCTCAGTACAGCATATGCATCAGAGCACCTGAAGTTGGTTATTTCATTAATTTTCTTTACACCAAGGAACTGTTTTAGTGGTTATATCCAAACATATTTTGTTAGCTATACCAGCATAAACTTTCTTTCTAAAGCTGCTGCTGTCAACGTTATGATAACGAAAATAATGTCAGTTTTGTCTTATTTAAACTTGTTTATGCTTGTGGATGTGATGGCGTGCAATTCAGATACCCTCTAGGAAACCTTGTCACGCAATTCGGACATATGTCCGCTTTTTGTATGAAAGTCGTAAATACCGGTAGAAACTGCCATAGACAAGAAAGACAGTATAGCGAAGAAAAGCTGCACCAAGAAAACAATGGCTGTGGAAAACTAGGACCGTCCTTTAGGATCCTATTGCAGATGTAACGAAGAGGAATGAGTATTCAGAATGAAAACCTATGGTAGATTCTGATTGAAGGCATTTGGTTTCATACTGCTTGATCCGTGTCTAACATTTTCAGTATCTTTCCTAACCCACTTATGTAGCGGAGATCATTATGATGAACCGTTTCTAGAATAAATCAAGGGTTACAAAAATCTAGGGTTAAAGACAAATTTCTGCCATTTTTAGTACTCTAAAATAGTCGGTATATTGCTTTTAATTCTCTTTTCATTCCAATTGTTTGCTCTAGAGTTCCTCTTCCAGTTTGATCGCTACCCAGTTTCACGTGTTTTCTAGTTTGCTCCTAAGTATAATATTGTTGGTAATAACAATTGCACACTTTGGTGCTAGGTTTCAAATTTCAGTTAAATATGTCGTCCTCCGTGGACTAGTGGTACCGTGCTAGCCTCTAGTTCCCGAGGTCGCGGGTTCAAACCCGGCGGAGGGCGATGGATTTCTTCGGGCGTAAAAATCCTTAGCACGGCTTCCTTCGGAAGGGAAGTAAAGCCGGTGGTACCGTGTCGTAGATTTACGGCACGTAAAAGAACCTCTGAGCAAAATTTCCGGTCTTTCACGCCCAATATAGAATGGGACGCTAAGAACCATAGTAGTTAAAGAGCGCCCATAAATAAAACTCAATTTCAATTTTTTCAGTTAAATATTGTGACGCAGCGGCTATCGGGAGGTCGGCGCCGGGCAGTCGGAAATAAACAACGATAAGTAGTGCTCTCGACAGCATAAACACAGAAGGATGATATAGGCCGTAATGGACGAGCGTCTGGAACAGTAAATGATGGTGAGTGCTGCAGCCCTGTGCCCAGTCACGGTGTAACCTTCAGTTCGTACAAGGAGACTTTGAGGAGGGAGCAGCTCGAGGATGGAGAGACATACGGCCGATCCTGAGGGATAAAAAATCTGACGAACGAACTACGTGGGGGTCGTCGCTCCAAGGGGTCCGATCTCTAAAAGCTATTGAGCCCAGTGGGACCAGGTGGTCAGTAACGGTGTATTGATGAAAGTGTGGGAGTTTGCAGAGGGAAGAACTGAGGTGGAACAGCTGGTGCTCCCGAAGAGTACGCTGAAGGAAACCCTTAAGGAAACACACCAGTATTACCGGGGTGCAGCTGGATGCGAATAAGACCTTGAAGAAGCTACTTTGCTGATTCTGTTGGTCTCATCTTCGAAGCGCCGTGGAGAGGTGGTGCCAGCAATGCGACATCTGCACGACAGGCCCTGGACCCCCGTTACGCAGTCGATGCCGAGTGCAACGTGAAAATAAGGGAACGGCAACTGAAAGTCTGGGAGACCACCACCTTGCCAGGAGACACCTGAAGCTGGCAAATGACCGGATGAGGGCACGCTATTGTCGTCTGGCAACCAGTGCCGTGTTCCAGGAAGAAGACCTCGTATGGCTCTATCCCACGAGGACTAAATGGAAGTCGCTGAAGCTGCAACATTCCTGTGTCAGCAAGGTGGTATACCGTATTCAGAGTCAACCCCGAGGAAGGCTGATGGAGTTTCAACTTGATCGCCTTGCTGCATATTGCGGCCGAGCAGCTCTGAAGAGGGAGTTGTGTAAGGTAGCGGCTATGGTCCAAAGTTATCGGTATGTCGGCATCGGTCAGTCTGAGATAACGATAAGTAGCGTTCTCGCCAGCGTAAATACAAGAAGCGCTATCGACAGATAATCAGAATCTTCTAGAAGACCCTTTCCCCCACCTCTAAAACGGGTATCCAGAACATTCTAGAATGTTCTATGGAAATTTCCAATGGCTATATAAGCGAGCGTTCTCGCGAGAGGTGTCAGCCAGTTGAGTCGGTCATTGAGTGAGTAAGCGAGTTGGTGAGCACGTTTCTGCTGCAACATCAAGTGCGGTTCTCCGAGCGAACTGATGACAACTGCAGTGGCATGCAGCGAGTGCTGCTGCGGAGCTAGAGGTTGTAGAAGCCTTGTGCTCGACTCCCCAATGAGTCAACCGTCCGGAAGAAGAGGCTACGTCACGAAGAAAGTGAAGTGACAGGTAAAAGTGAACTAGTTCACATTGGTGAACTGACATTGTGAACTAAGTGAAGTCTCAGTCAAAGCCGAATTAGATAAAAAACAGTTAAGTGTCCTTTAGAACTTAGTGATTTGATATTGAAAACTGGACAAAGTCACAATATTTAGCAATAATTTTCATGTAATCCTAGATTGAATGTGCCTTTATTCTTTTGTTTCGTAAAGTTATATTCAAAAGCCGGATGATTTAGCTGAGCATTCTCTGCCGGTCATTACTACCCAGGACGAAAACTCATTTAGTATCAAACTCAAATGATGTTCGGCCATAAAATTACATTTGCATGATGAGAAAGAGAGAGGGAGAGACGTATCTGTTAACTTCAGTTGACCAAAGTTCGGATGAACGGGCTTCTACTGTACATTATCTAATTGCTTCATTATGGAGCAAGATCCAGGTTCGATCCCTGGTGCCACAACAGGAGTTTCTCAGAGTTGTCACAAGCTTAAGAATGCTACTATGGTTCCCTGATTTATGTATTACTTTAAGTAGATTTTTATTTTCGTCGTTTAATTTTTGTTACTTATCAGCTTCACCTTTTTGATTTTGTCTTTTCTGACGTGTATATTTTTTGTCTATCTTTTTTTCTTCTGTTTAGTGTTATTGGCACACAAGCCCATGCCCGAGGCAACACTCAAACCTATCGTCCTCAACGCCAAGAAACATTACAGCCAAGCCCGTATCGAACATGACTACGATGAACTTCAGTTTTTCAATGAAGATGTAACTGTAAAAGAATTACTGTCGGTTTCGGCCTAAGAAATGAGAGACAGAATATGCACCAACTGTGCGCTTTTAAAATTAAATTAATATATCGTGATAAAGCATCACTTGTTTTGTTATGGATAATCGCAAATTTGAATGTAATAGCAGGCAATTTTTAAACCAAATGTTGAAACCAGCTGTTTCGCTCCCATGTAATTCATCGGTTATGCAATACGTGCATCCTCTCGGAGCAAGGGTACTGAGTCCGCGTTACCCTGTGTTGCTCTTCCAGATTTACTGAAAACTGCCCTTAATGAAACGTTTCTGAATAATAGAGGACATAAGGAGAGAGGTGAAAGCTCGTACAAGAAGCAAAGGTCTTGTACTCGGTGCTGCAGCCGCACGGCTCCCCTCTGGTACACATGCCTCTTAGAAGAGTAATCAGGTTGCTTCCATTTATTATTTAATAGCCCTTGTGAAGGGACTTGGCTAGGCCATTCGGGGTCCTTGTGCTCCTTGTATCGCATGGAAGCATGTAACAGTGCTGCTGTAAGAAATGAATTGCACTGCAACTTTTACGCTATGAGGTTTGACGCGGAAAGAGATTTGTGATTTATGTTTACCAGCTTAGTCATGGGGATGAAATTATCTGAAGGTTAGATTGAAAAGAGGTATTAAAGGTTTAAGGAGATAGAGAACTGAAACTAGCTTGATATGGGTTATGGTAGCACATTTGAACCTCTATATCAAACGTATCGTAACTAATAGGTTGTAATAATGTTTTATATTGCCTTACAACAATTTTCCTTGGTGAAAATTTCTATTGTTCGGGTTGTTAATCTATGAGTAGTTAATGCAAGCGTAATTAATTAAAACGATATACAGAGTGAGCCAGGCCACCCGTAACAGTAATTTATTTCGGAAAATGCGGCATTAAAATCTTCCAGACAAAAATATTTATAACTCAAGCACTCAGGTTAGTGGCGGCGCTGTGGCGCAGTGATTAGACCAAGGCGGCCCGGGTTCGATCCCAGGGAACCGCATGTGGGATTTGTGGTAGACAAAACGGCGTCTGGGTGGATTTTCTCCGGTTTCCCCCGCCATTCATCATTCCACCGGTGCTCCACATTCACCTTTCTTGTCATTCATCTCTCGCATGAAATCTATCATCTCCTTCGCTCTCATCCCGGGCGTCGGGCTGATCACCCACCCTGGTTGTCACTCTCTGATCCATAGGTCCTCAGCTCCCCGACAGGCATCTGGCCACAGGCATTGACTTGTAAGTCCTGGGGTGTACGAAGGGGGGTATATATATATATATATATATATATATATATATATATATATATATCTCAGAGACTACTTTGCTTTGCACTCAGGTTAAGGCTGATAGATGAAACCAAGCTCAAGTGATAGTTCACATGTGCTTTACTTATGAATATTTCGGTCTGGAACATTTTGATGCCGTATTTTCCGAAATAAATGCCTGTTACGGGTGATCTGGTTCAGCCTGTACGTAGAACATAAACGGAACTGCTGAGTTTTAATCATTATGTCAAGCCGTTTTAAAGATGTCATTATTTCTGTATGATTAATAATTTTTGATCTGCTGTTACAAAATGCACCATGTACTAAACGGTTTATTTTACCGTGTGTGCCAAAAAGTGTTATTTTGTCTATAACTGTTGAAGGTTTAAATTTTACCATCTTCATTTATGAAAAGTACTAGATTACGAATTAACTGCATTTTAATAAATGCATGTAACATTTTAATCCTTATTATCTGAAGCTCTCCAGATAATTTTGAACATGTAAATTAAATATCGTGGTACTCAGAGCATTTTGAATAGTGAAAAACAGCGAAAAAAGCTATGAAAAATGGATTAGGTGTTTAAACGCTGTGCTTTATCCAAATGGTGTGGGGACATTTGAATGGGTGTTTGGAGCTTTAAAATAGCCAATATTAAGAAAGAAAACCTTAGCATGAAAGTACAGGAAATAAGCATGCTAAACTCAAAAAGTATATATATTTCGTAATGTTTGCTACATTTTGACAGATGCATTGCCTTTAACTTGAATTTTTTCTGCGAATTTTTGGCTTCCGTGTGTGACAGAGAATAATAATTTCACTTATTAGGGTAAGGAGCGTAAACCTACTTCAGCACTGAAAGTTTTCTATCGGCGCGGGTTAGCTTTCTCTTGGGGGTCATCAGCACATCATCTTAAAGCACTCAAAGTAAACCTTAATCTTTCACTATATGGCAACGAAAGAAAAATAAACCACCACAATTGATCACAAAAACTCACTCCAATCAAAACTAAAGCGAACTGCGTTAAGGGCGATCAAATACGCAACCACTGTTGTAGAGTGCATGTGGAACCAAATTGGCGCACCAGCATAAGGAACTGAATGAATGGAATGGCATACAATCGAATATGAGCCAGGCGTGCATTTACGCTTCAACTTGTAATCTTTTATCGTATCGCTGTGGATGTTGAAATAACCCATTTTTATAGGCATGGAAAAATTACACATCCTGTGATGGAATTTATGGAAAAAGGGTTTCAGGTGATAAAATGCTAGGTTCAGAATAAACTTCAGAACAGATTGATCTGCGTTCGGTTCCGGCTTTCACCCTCAATCCGGCCACATCACATATGACAGACCAATATGTTTCATGTTCTACGTACATTCTGGTAAAGAGGATATAAAGGGTCTTTCAACAAGAGTGTCCTATCTTTAACATGTGATAGCTGCCGTTGTTATTGAGTTACAGCAGTAATTTTTTTCATGTGGTTACAGTTGTTATTGACAAATAGCTATGAGACGTTACAGCATTCAGCAACGCGTAGAAATTGTGCAAATTTATTATCAAAATGGATCATCTGTTCGCCAAACCTTCCGTGTATTTCGTGAAGTTTACGGTGTGCATAATCGTCCCTGCGAGAGAACGATTCGGCGTTTGATCGATAAATTTGAAAGAAGTGGTTCTGTCAGCGATTAAAGAACGCCTGTACGTAATCGACGTAAGCGCTCCAACGAAAACATAGGCGCCGTTCGTGAGAGTGTACGCGAGAACGGAAACAAATAAATTGCTCGTCGAGCGCAAGAATTGGGGCTTTCGCCGACCACAGCTTGGCGAATTCTGCATCTGGACTTGAAGTTTCACGCTTACAAATGGTGTTAACTCAAGAACTAAAGCCCAACGACCATAGGTTGCGCCGTGTATTCGCTGACTGTGCTATGGAGCAATTGGAAGCTGACCCGGATTTTTGTCGAAAAATCATCTTCAGCGACGAAGCCCACTTTTGGATGGATGGTTGTGTTAACAAACAAAATTTCCGCTATTGGAGCAATCGCAATCCAATGCAGATTCAAGAACGACCACTTCATCCCCAAAAGGTTACTGTGTGGTGTGGATTTTGGTATGATGGAATCATTGGTCCGTATTTTTTCCAAGATGAAGATGGAGAAGCTCTAACTGTCAATGGAGAAAGATACCGGGCTCTTATAAGGGACTATTTTGACCTCAATTGGATGGTATGGATCTCAGAAACATCTGGATCCAGCAAGATGGTGCCACATGTCATACTGCTCTGGAAACAATCGATCTTTTGAAGGAGAATTTCAGAGGTTTCATCATTGCCCGTGGTGGTGATGTTAACTGGCCCCCGAGGTCATGTGATTTACCGCCGTTGGATTACTTCCTGTGGGGTTATGTTAAATCTCGAGTTTATGTCAACAAGCCAGAAACAGTAAATGATCGTATGGATAACATCACGCGTGTTATTCGTGAAGTTGGACCTAATTTACTTTCTTCTGTCATTGAAAATTGGGTCAACCGTATACGCGCAACCCAACGAAGTCACGGCGGTCATTTAATTGTTGTTCTCTTCCACACGTAATGGCATTAATTATGTTCCAAAATAAAAAAAGAAATAACCTCTTATTTATAGAACGTGTTTTATTTAATTTCAAAGATAGGACACTCTTGTTAAAGACCTTATACTTATACTAACTGCATTCTCCTAATGGGTTACCATTAACAAGTTGGTCGTGGTTGTTACTGTTTTTTCATTTACTTGAAGAGAAGGTTTGTTATCTGTTTGAAAAGTTTAATTCGTACAAAATGGTGCTATTTCAAAGCTGGTATGGATCATTTTGTGAACTCCCATTTTGCCAATTGTGCTATCACAGCAGGGACTTCCCTGTCTCAGTATTGCTTAACTTTCAAATGTTGTAAGACAGTATATTTATTGTTCTGCTTTTTATAAAGCAACCATCAACAAAGGGCATTTTGTAGTAAACTTTTAAGGGCTGAAGGTTTTAGTATTTCATTACGCATTGTACTTGTCACTTTTCGAAGTGAAACAACATCCACATAATATGGTTGAAGAAGGTAATAGAAATCAATCTTTTCTGTTCGGTTTTATTCCTTCAACTTTGGCTTAAGATATGCATCACACTAGACATAGTCGTCCTCCGTGGACTAGTGGTACAGTTCTAGCCTGTAGTTCCCAAGGTCGCGGGTTCAAACCCGGCGGAGGGTGATGGATTTTTTTCGGGCGTAAAAACCCTTGGCATTGCTTCCTTCGGAAGGGAAGTAAAGCCGGTGGTCTCGTGTCGTAGATGTACAGCACGTAAAAGAACCTCAAGCCTGATAAAGAGGCCTCTGAGCAAAATTACCGGTCTTTCACGCCCAATATAGAACGGGACGCTAAGGACCATAGCAGTTAAAGAGCGTCCATAAATAAAACTCAATTTAAATTTACATTAGACATATCCTCGAAGAGAATGTGTTGTATATTATTTTCTCTTCGCTGTGTCTGCTGTGTGATTTGTTCAATATGATTTAGTAGCTATGAACGTATTAGTACTTGTTAACAACACCAAGCAATTTCTGCAGTTATTCCTGGGTACCTGCACGTATTTGTAGAGTACATAAAGCGAGGACAACTTAGTTGGCGATCAATTTAATTCAACTTATCTGTTAAGAGATTCTTGATATCCAGCCGGGTTCTTCTTTAGCTTAAAAGATGAGCATTTATTAAGTTGTGACTGGAAATAACTTACTGTATAGCGTTAATTTTAAATTTCTTAAACCTTAAATACATTGATCCATTAATTAATTCATCCATCAGTGAATCACTGTTCTCTACTCAACGGCAGGCTCTTCCATTCATCTCTTTTTCCGTTTTATTTTTTTATTTATTTTTTTCAGAATATGAAGGATTTATTTTAATATCATCTATCATCCAGTATCTTCTTCTGCACCAAATATTATTACCACTCGCCATTTCTTCTGGCGTACCTCTTAGTAACTAGTATCATCTAGAGGTGGGAAAAGTGGAAATTTTTAATATCAGTTGGGACTGTTCCATTTAAAAACGAAGATGCTAGTTTCCAAATAGCCGTTCCAAAATAAATCAAGTACGTCCGCGAGTACGAGTATTTAGCTAAACAGCAAGATATCGATAATTCGCCGCTACTTAATTGACTTGAGATTTTTCACTTCAATTCGTGATTCTTCGTTCCGTTTAAAAGGTTATCGGAAGACAATGGTCACTTCTTTCTTTCTTTCTTTCTTTCTTTCTTTCTTTCTTTCTTTCTTTCTTTCTTTCTTTCTTTCTTTCTTTCTTTCTTTCTTTCTTCCTTCCTTCCTTCTTTTCTTTCTTTCTTTCTTCCTTCCTTCTCTCCTCAGCACGCATGCACTAATTCATGAGTTGTTAACAGAAATACATGCGTTACATCTAAATACTTATTGTAATTACTGCTCACTTAACCTACGTTAAAGGAATTCACTGAACCAGTTTCCATGATGCTAATACTTACTATATGTCGCAAAACGGCATCTCGAGTGTTTGCCTTTCGCATGTACATCACAACAGAGACCAATAGTACCTTTAATAAAATATATTTGGCGTTGCCCTGTATTATAACTTGGAAGTCTAAAGCAAGGACAGTTCCAAGGTCCAGCATCATATACACATGTAATTGTTATACTTTAAGGTAACGGATTCTCTATGATCGTATTCTCTTTGGAACCGATTATAAAGCTATGCTCGAAGGACCACCGTAGTGCAAAGTTAGGTGACTGTAATTTTGCGACTGTATAACTGAAAAATTGTTATTTCTGAGAATGGAACTGTTCCAAAATAACTGGTACATTATTTTTTAATATTCTAGTTTCCTCTCATGCAATATCCCACCATTGGGTGGAATGCATAAAGTCAAGCATAAGCTTTACCTTGCTAATTTTCAAGTGTAATCTTGGCTTTTAATGCATAAAACAGCTTCGACTTGACTTAGGTCTAGCATTTGCTTTGGAGCCAGCTAGCTGCCTAGCTTTAGCTTGAATTTTCCAGCAATGACTTGACTTTAAGTGCAAATCCGATGCATAAAACAAGCGAAAGCTTCACTTCCTCTAGATTAATCTTGACTTTTTTCAAGCTACCTCAGTAGGTGACTTGATTCATACAAGAGAACTCTTAAGAGTTGTTTTATCACACAAAATGGCACAGTTCATGAATATCCGTCAAAGAAAAGTGTAAAAAGTTAAATTAACTGTAACTTTAGTATGTATTTGAAAGTACCAAATTCAAAAATGTCGTGTTAGAAGCTCCCTAATAATGCATACTACTCAACAGCGCTATTAAAATGTTTGCCTCTAGTTTTCACTTATTATTGCGGCATGTAAACATCACACGTTTCAGAAATGCCGCGTGCCACTGACCACATCTTTCGACTATAGCTAGAAAATGATAACTGAAGGCGGCGAACGTTTTAATTACTTTATTATTGTGGCGGACGGTTTAATTAAAGTTTATTATTGTAAGGTACTGCACAAGATTTCATAATCTAATTATTTAATAGTTTCCTTATTCGAACGGTCTCCCTTCGTTTTAAAAATACTTTTATATTCATAAATCTACTGTTATTTGCTTAAATAACCAAATTAGGCACTTTTAGGTTCTATCACGAAAAATAGGTTTTATTAGATCCTAACGTAAAATTAGGTCAATTTAGGTTCTATAAAATTGAAGTATATTACTCGTTGGTAACTAAAACATTAATATAAACCGAAGTTTGGAGTGTAGGTCAGGAATAAAATAGGTCAGAACCTAAGAATCCGGGGCTTAGCTATTAGTAATGTAACCTTCATTAAATTCTTCAGAGGTGATCCTAAAAGTGAAATTTCTTCAGTAGCAGAGGGATACAGATGATGTCAATTGTCATTGTTCTTTCAATAATTAACATCTTACGTATAAATGCTGAGATTACTTTTGCTCATAATAACTTCAAATCTCAATGAAAATGAGAAATTTCTTAAGAGAAATTAGTTATAAGCTGGTAAAACTAGCTCCATCAAACAAGAGCTATAGACAGTTACATTTTGGAACTCTTCGAACTAGAGGAGCCACAATAGAAAAGAAAGATTTCCAATAAAACTTATATAAATGGTAAACTCAGCAACGTGCAGTTGTTAACCAGAAATAAAGGCAACTAAAATAAGCAATTTTAGTGTTGTTTACAGGAAAGTCATGTGTAAACCCGTTTGAAAACTGTCTTGAAGAACCTGATAAAATTCATAATGAAGCAAAAAAAGAATTTGAAACTGTCCTTTTTTGCCAAAGTAGTATCATATTGTTACGTTCGCTGTAATTTTCCGATATATTTATATTTTATAGCAGTTACGTATAACATGTATCACATTACAGAATACGTTTTAAATTGCATTTGATACTACAAACCAAAGCAAAAAAAAATTACACAGAAACTTCTAAATAATTGGCTCCTGAGATCGACTTGCATTCTTACCTGGAATCCTACCAATGGTTGGGTTGCTTTCGCCATCAGCTGCAGAAATTCTTCTTCCCACCCTTTTAACTTTATTTTCTGATTTTCCGTGGCCTTACGGTCAGTTTTTCTTTTTAATTCAGTCTTCATATTCTGAATCTTTTTCTGCACCTGCTGTGGAGTGAATTCTCTCCCTAAAATTTCTTCCAGTTTGATGCAGGTGGTTTGCAAAGCGTTCACTTTCTCTTCTTTGATGCTCGGGATTTGCGATTTATTCAACAGTATTTGAAACTGCTTAAGAATTGCTAGAAAGGTATTCTGAGTATTCACTTCGTCTGCCATTACGCATATAATTTCGATATAGGTTAGGTACCGTATTCGCAAAACACTTCTGTACTCGCCACATGAGACAGACGCATTTGGCAGGCGACAGCTGCGCGCGCAACGTATTTCAAGCGTTTGCTGGAAAAACGTCTAGCGAAAGCTTGCTAGATTAAGATTCTTTTTATGCATGAGTTGAACAAGCCAAAGCTTAATCTTGTAGATTAATCTTAAAGCTTTCGCTTGAACTTAAAGACAGAGCTTGGATTTTATGCATTCCACCCATTGTTTTCCTCTTTTTGATCTCTTTCACCTTTGTTCTTCCTTCGCTCGGTTTTTTCTAAAATAGCTGCATTACTTATTCTGCCTGTGCATTTCACACACTCCATTCTTCTCCCTATCTGTATTTCAAATGTTTCTAATTTACCTCCTTGCAATGTCCAAATTTCCGTACTATATAATGCATCACACTCCAAACAAAATTCTATCTTCAAGGGTTCCCAGAAGATATGTCCTTTTGTATTAAAGCTTCCTTTGCCATTGCTGCTATCTGTTTTGACTTCTCGACAACGGTTTATACTTCCTGACACCTAAGGCTGTCCATTTGTTCTGCAACCTCATCTTGAATTCGTTGGTGTATCTTTCCGTTTCTTGTGATCAACATAGCGCATGTCTCTTGCAGATACCTCCATTTTAACTGTGGTAGAATTTTCCTTTGTATGATTTCCTCTTAAGCTTTCGTATTTCTAATTTGATGTGTGTGTATTTATTCAGTAGATGTATCGAATCATCATATGGTCCCTTTATAAGCAGTAACGTAATAAAAAATAAAAGTCAGTAAGTTGAGGAGCTAGGTGTAATCAGATGGAGGAGCCTCCAGCACTGCACGTAGGCCATAGTAGGCCCTTTGTGCTTCTAACGTGATCCCTGGGAGGAAGAAATGAAGGGAATACCCAAAGGGGCGACCAGATCTGCACGACGATTCCAACATGACACAAATCCTGACGTCGGCTATTCCTGGGTCAGCCACTCGCATCCTAGGGGTACCTGAATAGACGAGACACTCCAAGGATGGAAGGGGCCCCAGCAGTCTCGCCAAGTGCCAGGGAGAAATCTTTCCATCGAACAGACTCCACTCTCCTGCCGCAACATACCAACCGCCGTTGCCTGGTCCTACAACTGTAAAACACATTAAAGGAAATGATGGATATAGGAAATTCGGGGTAGAAGTGGAACCACCCCAATATTCGCCTACCGATCCGTGGAAACAACGAACAAACTATTGGTGCGAAGTGGTCGGTCCGACGGCTTCACACGTTACCACGGAGCCATCTCGCTGGATCAGTAAGGTGAGACTAGATATGCAATACTGTCATAACCATTTCTGGTCTACATGTGGTCCTACAGGTTTTAACACCATCATGCCTGAAAATGTTGGGCCATTTGGAACCTTGTGTTGAGCTGTGGCGCATGTTAGCCATTAAAAGAAACGGACCTGCGAGTTTGTTTTACGCCTTTTCCTCTCTCCTTTCCTTCCATCCCTTTGCTGGTGGATACTTTATAGAGGGAGAAGGAAATTATGGCGCAGTTACTGGAGTGATTCCCAGCATCTAACACAACGTCTGCTTGCCGAAGACCGTGAAAGAGGACAAGTTGAATGTGTTGTCGCAACATAACATGAGATATTGTGCTTTGTTAGGCCCATCATTTTTAAGCCTTTTTTCTTTTCCTCCAAGCTTTCATAAGAGAAATGTGGCATTGTGGTAGATGATTTGGAGAAGGACGTGTTTGAGTTTCTGTTCTAATAGTACGAGTGTCTTAGGTAAACTTTCCTGGATAGTTTTATAATTTTAGTTGGAATCAGTGAAGTAGAACGCGACTGCATAAAACGTTTCGTTTAAATACAGAGTTTGCTTGTATTCTGAATTAAATATTGAATATTTGGCCTAATGTTGGCGTAGACCAAGTCTTGCGTTGGATTAAAAAATATGCGTTATAAAGCATCTAATTGCGTTAATCAAATATAGTTTGTAAATAATGTATACAAGAGGTAACACAAAAGACCGGACCACCTCACTCCAAGAATAAAGTTTCCTTGCAACTTTCCTAAAGTGGTTTTAGTAGGATATTTGTCTACAAACGCGTCGTATATCACCATGCTGCTAGGCGCAACACATTCCTTAATCCTTGGATGCATGATGGGAGCCTTTCAGGCCAGAGGTTAAATTAATTATCATTTAATTGTATTAAAATCTTATATAATTAGACTACATTTTACATAATCCTTAAAAATGTATCTAAGAATATGAAATATGATAAAACTATATTTAATGTACCAAAGATTGCATCAAAATAATGTTTTCTTAATGCTATAAGAATTTAATGCACGAAGGGGGCCTTTCAGGCTTGTTGTAGTATAATTCTTTAGCAACGCATTTTACTGCGTATCTATGGATGTTGGTACCTCTGATACTTCATATTGGCAATTGTTGCATGTGCTAGACCATAGTCATGACTATAATGGAATTTCTGCTGATTGTTCAAGTTTACTGCAGAAGTGTAAGGTGCTGATCTCATAGCTCTCAAGTGTAAGCATTTATTTTTGTTATTCTCTATCCTTTTCTTTCTTTCCTTCTTTTCTTTTTTTCCTTGAAAAAGTTTAGTATTTATAATTTTTTTCTACCAAGGAGCGTTCTTATCTTACAATATGTAATCATCCAGCACTTATCGAAAGGGACAACCTCTTTATACTGTAAACCAGAGGTGGCGAAAACGGGACTAGCGAGTTATTTTGACTGGTAGGCGCCGTTCCCTCTCTGCCACTGTCCCTTTGTTTTTCACATGCTGCTGATTGATGCAGTGCGTGTTGCATATTTGGTGACTCGCGGAAGGAAGGTGCTTTTGCCACCCTTGCTGTAAACGATCCGAACGCTTTAACAATTTGGGCGAATGTGAACCCAGTACTCCTTCCGAAGACAAAATTTGTCCTGAATATAGACCTATGTCAGGCAGCGCAGAATCTGAAGAAAGTAGTGAAGAATCATATGATGTAAATGATATAGGCTTACTAAGTACAGCCCGGCCTGCAAATACAAACAATATAGCAAGTATAGCCCGGCCTGCAAACTTTATTATCGGGCGCGATGGAACTCAGTAGAGTAAAGCACCACCTGCTTCCAGCAGAACGCTTACCCGTAATATAATGAAAATTTCTCCAGGTCCTGTGAGGGGAACAAATATTCAAACGCCAAATGATGCGTGAAATTACTTTATCACACATAATATTGTGGACGAAGTAATTCACTGCACAAATCTAGAAGGACGATGTTTAAGCAGCTATGAAAGTTCAAACATGGCGCATGTCACGAACCAGAAATGAATGCATTTTTCAAATTCTGCTATTAGCTGGTTGTTACAGAGCTGGGGTGTTATTATAAGGGAATTATTTCACGACTCTACTGGTAACTCTGTTTAAATGGCAGCTATTTCTGTAAACGGGTTTGCAGAAATAAGGAAAACCATAAGGTTAAACAAACTAGAGACAAATATATCTTACAACAATGAATTCGTTGCATTATCAAATTATTTTTTGCCAATAAAGTAATAAAGCAGAAAAAAATAATATTAATGTTTATCGAATTCTCAAAGCGTGCTTCTGAGGTCCCATCGTGCATTAACGTCAGTCCAAACACTTATACATCCAGGGTTAATTGTACTTTTGCTAGATATTGATCCCTATTTGCACATTATCTTAGTGTAGCTGATAATTTTAGATCGCGAATTTGTCCCAACACAGGACAACAGTTAAGCGGGCCGCAACCTCAGGGCATGCTTGCTGGCTAAAACAATCCCTGTGCGAGGGAAAAAATTCGGCACACCGATAAAGCAGTTTCTAACGTTAAATAAGCTTGTTACTTATGACCATCCATCATCATCATTTTAAATGGTGTTAAGTTGTAATTAACATTTTCAGCGCAAGTAAACTGAAATAAACCACAAATGTCGTAATTAAATTTCTGGAATGCATGTAAGGGAATCATAAGAATAGCTGTGATTTTTCACTTCCTAAGTAAAGGTGCATTACACACAGGTATTATAAGTTAACTATAAAATTAAAATGTTAAAACTTGTTTAACAAGAACAGCTAAATCAAACGAAGTTAATGGACTACCATGATTGTTTACTTTCTCTACCACGTATATAGTAGGTAGAGAAGGTAATTGCATTCCACCCAAAAATTCGATACCGAGAGTTACCCGGAAATACATGTTTTGGGGACCCTGCACAAAAAAAAATCCATTTTTAGAAAAAGGTCCGTCCATCTGTGTGTGTGTGTATGTGTGTGTGTGTGTGTATGTGAGTCTATGAACAGCACAACTCAAAATCGAAAAGTCGGATAAATATCAAAGATGCGACACGAGGACTTTCAATAAAATCTTTCCATCCCAAATTACCTTTTGCATGGACCATTTTTCGAATTTTTTCATTTTCTAAAAAATAGCTCTAACGATTTTGATTAAAATACCACATATTAAAGATATGTACATGGCAAATAAAATGTATATCTTGAATTTTCTGGGAATAGCCTGCAAAGTCCTCTTTATTCGGAAGGAATTTTGTATAATTTTGTTTAATGATAAGCATTAAGAGATGCACGGAAACGTACAACACAAAAAATGTAGATCTTCTTAAGGTACACAATTTATTTTAAATAAGTTTTTTGTGGCATAAGCCATTTCTGAGATATCCTTTTAGAAAGGTTCGAATTCTTCATTTCTTGGTCATTCTTTTTAAGTCCTGTCAACATTCAATTGCTTCTCGCGAATGCATGGGAGCAGCATGGAACTTTAAGGCTAGCATATAGCGTCCAGTTCTTAAATATTTTATTGTCGCTGTTCTTGTTTTATCAATAATGAAATCTGTAATGTATGTATTTCTGCAAAGGTTTATTTGGATTAAAATATAGAAAATAGAAAAACAACTAGTAAGAATAGTTTGTATACCCACTAATAAACGATAGAGGGTAGAGAAAGTCATGTGAATGTAACATCGGATTTTTACCTTTGAAAAATATGAACAACCGTTAAACTAGTTAGAAAATCATAATGTATTTTGCTTTAGTATTTAATTCCATGACTGAGCTATTACATAACGAGATTAACAAAGGACAGCACCGTCTGATTGGTATTTCAGTATCGCATACTTCATTAATGTGGATATCCTGCTATTTGCCACTGGTTTAGGATGAAATAACTTGGACAGAAGATATGCTCGATTCTCTCTTAAAGTCCTTTGTCCATAAGTAGTTCAAAAGTTATTTGGCTCCAAAACAAACAAACAAAAATAACAAGACAGCATGCAACAAAGCTTCAAACTGGTATAGCAGCATCAGTTTTCAAAATTTTTATGGTGTTTTCACAATTTATAGATAAAAGTTTGTAGAAATAGATGGAAATTTCTGCTTAAAGCGCCTCCTACTTAGCTGCCTCAATTTAGCGTAATATAAAAGCACATTTAGATGAAAATAATTAAACCCAGTCGAAATATGATTCAAAGAGTGTATTGTATGAATGAAAATATTACGCTATGTAAACAAGAGGCAATTCACCCGCTTGACCTGGTAACCATTTTTTAATTTATGCACAGGCCTAGGGGAACACGGATCCGCAACTGGAACTGACATGAAGTGCCTCATGCATCCCTGCCATCGTTCAGTTATTTGCACTGAGGAAATTCTGGACTCATTGCCACACAAATGAGGTACCGCACAAAGCCGCTCTTGTTACAGGGGCGATCTAGTTTTTCTTTCCATAGAATTTATGGAGATGACATGCGTTTTTCCATTTCGTTGAAGTCTCTTTAATGACTGACAAAAGCACTACAATTCTTTGGGGTTTAGTATGACACTTAATGAAGTGCTTTCTGGAAACATGGAACAGTAAGCTGTTATTTTGAAAGGGTTCCGAGAATGAAACCGTTTCGAAAATGAACCATAGATCCACTTCTACAGTTCTTAAACAACAGTTCTACAACTTTGCACGAACGCCATTACTTGAATATTTTGATAATCGGTTCCAAAAGTAACGCTCTGATCGCAATAGTACGATATGAGACAATATAATGGTTACAAGTGCGTATATGGTATGTGACCTTGGAACCTTCCCTGCTTTAGTGCTTCCATGTTCCAATAGAGGGTAATGACGACTAGAAATCGTTCAGTCAACCTGATTTAAGGCGGAATTGTGATCAACTTGGCGTAACATGACTTGACTTGATTTAACTGATATGACTTGAAGGTCTAACATATGGTATTGAGCTGTATAGGATAGACAGAGTTTGTGAATGCCAAACTTTTCTTTCTGTTATGTTAAGTTTCACTTTCACTTGATTGATTCGAATCAATCTGCATAGGGAAAGTGTTTTTTATTTACTCTATAGAATTACTTCCAATTTAATGCTGTTTTTCTTCCGTTCTTTTGTTTTGTAAGTATCTCGCGGGAAACAGAAAACATTCGTTTCGAAATTATGGCAATATCGGGCGATAATGCTTCAGATGAAGCTGTTAGGGTCTGGTGGAGATTATCAGCAATGTTCTGTCGAACTTTAGAAGTAGTTACTAACGTTAAAGTACATTAAATTAAGTGCATCCTAATAGATCTTAAGTAGCGGTGGTAGTGGTAAACCACGGTGATCAGCACATCTATGTACTTGAATTACAAGCCGTGGTATTGAAAGACGGAGTTAGTTCAGCTACCCTTTCAAAATAACAGCTTACTGTTCCATGTTTCCAGAAAGCACTTCATTAAGTGTCATACTAAACCCCAAAGAATTGTAGTGCTTTTGTCAGCCATTAAAGAGACTTCAACGAAATGGAAAAACGCATGTCATCTCCATAAATTCTATGGAAAGAAAAACTAGATCGCCCCTGTAACAAGAGCGGCTTTGTGCGGTACCTCATTTGTGTGGCAATGAGTCCAGAATTTCCTCAGTGCAAATAACTGAACGATGGCAGGGATGCATGAGGCACTTCATTTCAGTTCCAGTTGCGGATCCGTGTTCCCCTAGGCCCGTGCATAAATTACAAAATGGTTACCAGGTCAAGCGGGTGAATTGCCTCTTGTTTACATAGCGTAATATTTTCATTCATACAATACACTCTTTGAATCATATTTCGACTGGGTTTAATTATTTTCATCTAAATGTGCTTTTATATTGCAATAGTACCTTCATTCTTATCGTATCCAGAATGACATTATTTTCTGCACCGCATTTGAAAGCATATTTACTCAGGTATTCCATTAGGCTCTGATGTTGACCTTCGAGCGATGTTTGCACGTGCTGCCTAAGCATAGCTTCAAATTCGCCCATACGCTGATATGAAGTCTTTTCGGTGAACGTCTGCATTCGATGCTCGACGATAGTCGTAAGCGTATCCACATAGTGTTTAGTCGTTGCATCATATTCTTCTTCAGGATCCTGAATGTTGCATAATCGCTTTTTCTTGAATTGATAGTTTCCCGTGTCATCTCCATTTATAATATAACGGTTAAGCACACCCCTGGATGGGATGATCCTGCGCGATCCGAATCTGTCGATACTCATAGCTGTAATGAGCGATACTCTCTATTTATTCACTCTGATAAATACATCGAAACCGTTTCTGTATCGTCCTTCATTCAGTGGAAATTCAGGTACCATGACAACAAAGGGTCTCGAGTTCGATCTGTCATTACTCTCCCATACTTGCTTACACAACTCTCTGAATTCCGTAAAAGACATGTCAGTATTTACGTAATCGTCTTATATGTGCTTTAAGTTGAGATTATCTTGTCGGAATAGCACGATCATATTTGCATTGTCTCTAATTAGATGTTTGGGTACCTTTGTATAAGATTGTGCTAGATATATAGCATCGACGTTACGGTGTCTGCCCATGCTGTAATACGAAGCTATTTTACCCTGTTTCTCGTTGATGACGTCATCGAACACGAATATGGAATTTTCTCTGGCTTCTGAGGTTTCCAGTACTTTTTCACCGTCCTCGAACGTGTACACTCCTATATCGGGTATGGTTTTCAGCACTTTGAGCAGGTACTGATATTTCGGTTGATGCAGTGATTTCGAGTAAATGTAAAGATTCTCGAACCTTAGCCCGTTCTCGTGGATTAGCAGGTTGAGTAAGATATTCGTCTTCCCCGCAATCGAGCAGAATGAGCGCTCTGACGTTGCTCGGAAAAGAGAGGCGTGCCTTCCCTCGCGAATGTCATTGTCGAAGTCTAAAGCTTGTATGGGTAACGAGCACTTTTGCTTCACTACTTCCATCGTGCGACTAAGATTATAAGTTATATCTTTCGCTTTTTTATTTTCATAGTGTATCATGAGCTCTGGACGCGCTCGGAAGGGTTCCGGAGTACTTAATTCTTTGATTAATTCTCTACCGTTTGAGGCTCATTTGCCCGGCTACAGGTACTGCGGTCCCGGAACTAAGCTACATAAGCGATTGCAGCGAGGGGATCCTCCTATAAACGAATTGGACGCTGCGTGTCGAGAACACGATATCGCTTACGCCACACATCAGGATACTGTTCCGAGGCATTTGGCTGATAAGGTTCTTGTGGAAAAAGCCTGGAATCGGGTGCAGTCTGCCGACGCTACTTTTGGCGAGAAGCTTGCCGCTAGACTTGTGACTGCAATCATGAAGGGAAAGCTGGCCATGGGTGCCGGATTGCGCAAACGTCGGAAGAGAATACTACCGCCACCCGCTAGAGGTGGGATCTTACCTTTGCTACCGCTTTTGGCAGCATTGGGTGCTGCAGGTAGCTTGGCAGGGGGAGCCGCACAGATCGCTACCTCGGTGAATAAGAAACGTGCTGCGGAGAAGCAACTGAACGAGCTGGTTCGTCACAATCAGCACATGGAAGCATTAGCCACGGGCAAGGGCAGAGGTCTTAAGAAGGGAGGTGGACGACGCAGGAAGGGAAGGGGCTTGTATCTACGTCCAAAAAACTCGGGGCGAAGTCTGTACTTATCCCGGAAAAAGCCTTAAGTGGTGCGGAGATTGAAACTTATGCTGAACGTCTACGCATTCCTAATTTTAGAGGCGTATACATGCTAGATAAACTGCCTCTAAGACCTAGACGTGCAGCGAGGATCGTCGTCAATCTGGACAACTCGCAGAATCCCGGTACCCATTGGGTTGCTATACGCAAGGATGGAAATTTAGCCTTTTATTTTGACAGTTTCGGCAATCTGAAACCTCCAAGAGAGATAGAATGCTATCTCGACGGTGTTAAGATCATGTATAACAGACACAGGTATCGGAATTTCGATTCTGTCATTTGTGGTCATCTGTGCTGGCAGTTTCTGTTATAAAACACTTTCGACAGGATGTTCGAATGGTCAAAATGAGTTACACTATCACTGTGAGCTGATCTGATTCTAGTTTCTCTACCCATTTGAATCCGCCACTCCATCTGGATCCAGATGGAGTTTACGAGATTGCTCTACTGAATTTCGAGACATTTTACTCGATACCAAATGTTGATCCTAGCAATAACCTTTTCCATTACGTGCGGGATGGAAAACTTGAAACTGTCGAAATTCCACCTGGAACTTATGAAATAGAAGATATAAACACCTTCCTCAAGGATAGACTCAAAGCCGGCGATGACTTTTTTCTCCGTCCCAATAATAACACTATGAAGGCTGAGGTTCGGTGCCCCTACGTTATCGATTTCGCTCGAGAGAGATCGGTGGGCTCTCTTCTCGGTTTCACCGGCAAGCGCACGGTGGAACCGGGTGTACTGACCGAGTCTGACGAACTGGTGAACATGTTTAAGGTCAGCATCATACGCGTCGAGTGCAGCCTTGCCACTGGATCCTTCATCAACGGTAAAAGCGGGCATTCTCTCTACGAGTTTTTCCCGTCGGTTCCTCCGGGCTACCACATCTCGCAGGAACCGCCCAGTCCTATATATCTACCCATCATCGACACGAATCTCATTGATCATCTCAGCATTCGCGTGGTAGACCAGAACGGGGATACGCTCGACTTCAGAAACGAAACTATAACAGTAAGACTGCACATAAGACGGAATGGGAATAAATTTTAAAAGGCATTACTATAATAAAAAGCTTCTCTCGAGATTGATACCTACTCAGTCTTCGACACGCAAACTGCTAACACCATCCAACCGAGAGTTCCTCGAGCGTCTGGGATTCAAGGTTCTGTAATGGATGTTTTAGATGTGACCGGAGTTCCGACGTTTGACGATAAGATTAGTAAAGAGGAGGAACATGTCTTCCTACCTTACAATACGTCTGCTCTAGATGTGAATGATGAAATTAGAATACCATGCCAAGCCGAGGATTTGTACACGCTTCCTAGCAGAAGTTACCTCTACATAGAGGGATCTGTGACAAAACCTACTGGCGAAGCTTCATCTGCAACACTGACCAACAATGCCATGGCGTTTCTGTTCGATAAAGTTCGCTTAGATATGAATGGTACTACCATAGATAGAACGAGAAATCCCGGAATTTCTACGACTATGCGCAACTATGCGGCTCTCAACACTTTGGACTCCAATCGCCTGCAGAACTCCGGCTGGACGTATCCCGGAGAAGCTGTAGACATCGTGAACGCATCGAATGGTGTATTCAACGCTATCGTTCCTCTTTCGATGCTTCTGGGTTTCGCAGACGATCACAAGGAGCTGATACTTAATAGCAAGTTTGAACTCGTTCTCATTAGATCTAAAAATTCTAATAATTGTGTGATGGGCAACGATGTGACTATCATTAAACTAAACCGCATCGAATGGAGGATGCCCGTACTTACTCTCCGATGCCGAGAGGGTGGAGAAACTTAAACTCGTCCAGTCAGATCGCCCACTGCACGTTGCTTTTCGAACCCTGGACCTTCACACTCAACCTGCAGTACCGCAGACTAAAGCGTTCACGTGGAACGTTGCAACGACATCGAAGCTTGAGAAACCGCGTTTTGTCATAGTGGGTGCACAGACCGACAGACTGAACTACCTTGCTAAAGATAGCTCTATCTTTGATCACTGCAATATCACCAATCTGAAGCTTTATCTCAACAGCGAATGTTATCCGTATCATGACATGAATTTGGATTTTGCAAATTCAAAGTTTGCATCTCTGTATGATCAGTATTCTAAATTTCAATACTCTTATTATGGCAAAGAAAATTACCCTCTTTTGAAGAGAGGCGATTTTCTGAAATATGCACCACTATTCGTCATAGACTGTTCTCATCAACCGGAGGAGACCGTGACTGGAGCCGTTAACATCAGATTGGAAGTTCAAGCATCGGCGAATTTTCCTGCACAAACATCTTTGTTTTGTTTGATTATTCATGATAAATTGTTCACTTATAAACCTCTAACTCATGTTGTTCAATCTATCATATAAGAAATGAAAATGTATTTTGTTTATATCAATAAAGAATGAAATTTTTATATTTTTTATTGATTTTAGCATACATCTCCTTTAACTTTTTTCTGACACTCCTACCTCTAACATCGTATGAACACATTGATTTATGAACGTCATGCAATTGAAATAAATATATTTCAATGTATGGAATTAGTCTCTTCAGTCCTGCTATTGCAACACTGTCCAGGTTTATGACATTTTCGTTTAGACACGTATTCACAAATGCTATTTCATTAACTTTATTCATATGCACTGTTATGTTATATGCATAGATTATATTCTCACTGTATGATAAACGAGGAAGCTTACCGTCTTTCACATACGTTTCAATCACAGCTATATTTCGAACTATTATCTGCCAGTCCTCTTTTGTTATGTATACAAAAGTTTCGTCAACTGCTTTGATGAAGAGGGATGCGAGTTCGTAATGCAGTCCTATATTCACACGATGCTTGGAGCTGATGGAGATGTCGTCGAGCATAAACACGCTATTTGGATTCATCTTCCTCTGACTTTTCTGGAATGGGGTCAAAGATGAGCACTATAACGTTCTCTCGAGAGGCTTCCAACATCTTCTTCTTGTTTACGACTTTTGCCTTGTTCCTCTTCTTGTCAGGCTTTTTTTCGGACCTGTAGACATATACACAACATTTCTGTTTTAACACACGGGTCATTAATAAAAAACTCATTCTTTTTATTCACAATGATTCTGCTTACCTTTCTTCTTCTTTCTCCTCCACGGGTTCGGATGTCGACACCGACCGATCCACGTCGCGATGCGGTGGCACATCTTCTCTTTCGGGCGTTCTGTAAAAACAAAGGCACAGGTTTTTGCTAGTTATCTTTTTTCTCCCCCTACTACATCTATTCTATCACATGTTCTTTACTTACTTACCCCTTTGCTTTGAGATACACGTCGCAGCACTCTCCACAACGGAAGAATGACGACATTGTTGATGCTGTGATGGTTCCTTACAGATGATGGTATGCGTATCGCCATCACATATTTCCTCATGCTTATCGAGACAGTGCTGCTTCATTTGCTCGTACTCCTCGAGGTTCACCCAGCAACAATTGTCACTATCGCTCGCGATTCTGATATTTTCACTACTCATCGTGCTGGCTCACAGTCGACTGTGGACGCCGATCCATTCTCGTTTCACATTTAATGGATAGGGTGGTGGTGGGGATTGAACATGCTCGTTCTTGCACTGACCTAGTTTATACCGTTACGCACGTGGGCTCTTTCTCACATACACAGTCTTCTGTAACATACTCATGCAGCCTAACATTCATACACCTAACTCGAATATTATATTAGCCTACGTCTTTTTTTCTCACTTCATTGCCTCTCTTCTTGCAATTTCTACTTTATCTACTACGTATAGTAAGTAGGGGAAGTATTGCATTCCACCCAAAAATTCGATACCGAGATTTCACAGGAAATACATGTTTGAGACCCCCTGAATCCAAAAGAAGCATTTTTGGAAACATGTCCGTGTGTCTGTATGTGAACAGCATAACTCACAGTCGGATAAACACCAAACTTAGTCCCAAAAATTCGATACCGAGATTTCACAGGAAATACATGTTTTGAGACCCCCTGAATCCAAAAGAAGCATTTTTGGAAACATGTCCGTGTGTCTGTATGTGAACAGCATAACCAACAGTCGGATAAACACCAAACTTAGTATTTTGGTTCAGTATCTTCACGAAGGTTTTTTCAAGAAAAATTCCCACCACCCCAGACTACCCTTTACATGGAACATTTTTCTCAAAAATGGCTCCAACGATTCTTCATTGTGAACGACTTTTGCATAACTGGTAGAAAACCATAAGAGATAGACAAAATTTTACTACACGTGAGCGCGCACGCGCGCAGATCGAAATTTCACATATTTTTTCGGCTTTTAATTATCTTTATTATTCATTTAACTCCACAACATAACAATACAGTGTATCAACAACTTCACGAGGGGAAATAACGTGCTACAGGGAGGGGACGGACTTCAGAATTCTACACTCAGACTCCCAAACGTCACGTTATCCCACACGTTACTCGTATACACGGGTACTAACTCCGTCTTTCAATACCACGGCTTGTAATTCAAGTACATAGATGTGCTGATCACCGTGGTTTACCACTACTAGCGGTATTTCTTTACCGCATGTTACGTCACGTAAAATTAGTTAAATTCATCCTAATCCGGCTTTAATAATATTTTATCGACCTTTGCGATAGGCACTTATGCAAAAAGGAACATCTCATTAGCATCAATCAATACAATACAGTTACTATGGTGGTGGTGGTGGTGGTGGTGGTGGTGGTGGTGGTGGTGGTGGTGGTGGTGGTGGTGGACGCGAATTCCTTTAACGTGAGTTAAGCAAGCAGTAATTCTAATAAGTATTTAGATGTAACGCATACGTGTTATTAAGTATGAAGGGAGACATAGAAGGAGGGAGGAGAGCATCGTCTTACGATAGCTCTTGGGACGGAACCACCAATCCCGACTTGATACGAAAGGACCCGAGGTAGGCAGGTTACAAATGAACTAAGAGTATTCTGCTGTTAAGGTCGTGCGTAAATACTCGTGGGTGTACATACTGTTATTCTTGAAAGGGTAATCAGAACGATGTATTTCTGGAACTATTACTGAAAAAAAAATTCCCACCTCTAATGCAGATTCTCGTATCCTAAGAAACAAAATATTTTTAGTCATTCGCTGTCTTGGCAATTACGGATTACCTATTTTAGCGCATATAAACGGTAAATCTATTAACATTTAGCACGGCTGAATTAAATTAATATCGATAAATTCAGCTACTGATTCTACTGCAACTCCTAGTATAGAGAGTACTTTTGATTTGGCAGCAAATAGTCCGATTCTTGAGAGTAAGTAGTTCAAATTCTGCTTATTTTCAGCTCCATTCGTTATGAAAATCAGAAACATAGTTTTATGTTTATTAAGCGCCATTTGCTCCGCAAAGTGTAATAAAGAAGTTCCCTTTGTTCCTCTTGCTTTGTTGCAAAAACTGTTCTGTTTTCTACTACAAAGGAATTTTGCTGCTCTTGTCATGTGTATCAATACGCTCATTGACACTCATTTCCTCGCTGGCAATATGGCAAATAAGAAATTCCAAACTATACTAGGTGACCCGAACACAAGCCGTCCTTACCTGAAGTTGGTTTATACCGGATAGCGCGGATCCTAAAGATTTGCCTAAGAGAACTGCAAAGGGGACTCCATATTGACAGAGAGTAGGCCGCTAAAAGTAAGACCGTACTTGAAAACGAGCACTTCAACTGGTATTGCTCATCCCAGAGCTCATTCGGTAAAGAAACTGCCTGCTATATGAGGTGTTCCGGGTTGGATTCCCGGCTGGACTCCCGAAAGCTGTGTTTAAACAAAAACATTTCCGTTATGACCAGCATCTGGTGTTTGAATGTGAGAGTATCTATGTGTGTGGGGGGAGATGTTATCGATTATTTAGTAACCAAATCGTTCATTAAAAAGAATTCAGGATTGTCGCTTGACGCAACCTGAGCACACGTGTAAAGTCATTTAGTTCCATGACAGTTAAACTACAATCAGTACAACTTCATGGCACCAATTGGTGCCGCAATGTTAATATTAAAAAAATTGATGCCGCAAAGTTAACAAGATTAAACAAAATTCTAGTTTTATTGTACTTATGTAGCTTTTAAGGTGCGTTAGAATTAAATTGTTTTCTATTAGTGCATTATTCATAATAAGCATGTACAAAAACATGCCCGCTTTGGTGGACGAATTGATGTATGGGCTTCTCAGATACAGGTTCTACCGGAAATCATCCATCACTTCTTAATATCATCTCTGCGCAGAAGACATACCGCGTCTGAAAATGTTCAGAATACAGCCTTCGAGCCTCCGCTGCATTTTGGTGCTTCTCCGCACACATCGTAACCATATACGTGTGTTCGTTATTGGTGAACATTACCTTTTTGTCTGAATGACCTGGCTCGAACTGCATGCGGGCGAATACGCGATGCTTATCAGTACGAAACGACCACATAAACACCTGCAGTAGTTTGAGGTAGCAATTCAAATTAATTAATTAGCCATACACCATATTTCTGAGGCTTTGGCAAATTTGCTAGTATTCATTAGATGCTTAGTCAACCACGCTACCCTTTTATTTATGGAACCTAACATGCTTGCCACGAGGTGCGAACACAGATTCTAGGTGAGCAAGGATAGAACGGTTTTTGTTTCAATGAGTTTATATTGCCTGAGTGCGAATACTATCTACCGTATCACAAATGCACTAGCACGTTAACACCCTGCAATCCTCTAGTGCGCAGTAAAAGTTGAGTTAATCTGAGTGAAGTAATTATGTTTTCTTCACTGCAACAAGCAACGTCTCTCTGTCTCTCCAATAGAATTGGCTCAGCAGTGCACTTATGTTTCAGATTTATTCGTTTGTGAGCATTCTTTTCCAGAAGTGTAACAAATATATAAAACTCCGAGATGTAGCATTGATCGCGAAACGTTGAAGAATCTTTCTTTCACTGGTGTCCTATTGGAAACTGAAGAGATGTCCAGCGTTAGGAATGTGCTGACACAAAGCTTTCGCACATACCAAAATGCAAAACATGAGCGTTCCCCTCACCCTACAGAGTATCTACCATTTCCTTTACTTTCCTCATGCCCCATTAGCCAACTCAACAGCTTCCAAATATTACTATGCATTCTCTCCAAGTTGTAAAAGCAGAATGAGGATATAGGCAGCCGTTATTTACTCAGAAATGTCCATAAACAATATTCACCTTTTTTATCAAGCTGAAAATTGAGAAACTGATTATGTAGAGTGACCAAAACCATTAATCTTATTGGAACTCCTGTATTGTACGCTTTAACGCTCCCTCAGACAGGCTAGATACGAGCACTATGAGGTTCGCGGGCTCACTTACATAACATCATACATATATGCGATCGATGCATGAATGCCTGATATGATAATTACAGAGCATACTCAGCAGATGGCAATTTTTTTTTAAGTTTTAACGCCCGTTGATACTGCATACGGCACCATAGGCTATGAACACTAGTGATACATAAATGAAAACTTTTGAAAACGAAACTTTCCCGGTCTACGTTTAAGAGCTATTTGCGAGTTATGAGGATTCAGGAAACCTCAATCAGGGAGGTCGGTTCAAGCTGGATTTGAACTTCGGCCCTCCCACTCGCAAGTCCATTTTTAACGAGCTCGGCCATCCGTTGTGGTAGATGCCTAAGTGCCGCTTTTGTAATTGAAGTTTAGGGGGAAAAGTTTGATTTAATAAAATAATGTCCTATACTGTGCTATACTGTGTGATTATCGTCATCGTAGGGAAAAGGACAATCGCATCTTCCTATGATGATTACTCTTATAATGGTATTTACTATTCAAACTATTCTTATAAATTCTTCGGACGAAATTAATGTTAACCTTTCAGTAATTTTTCGCCAACCAGTTTTTGTGTTTAATCTTAGCATGTATTTGGGTTAAGGTGTACGGAAATTAACAACTGAGCCTGAGAAAAGTTTGATCATTCCTGTTGTCATCTTCGACTACAGCGATGAAAAGTAAGGAAATCCTCCTTCTGATGTTGAGCTAATGACTGACATTTTGTTAATGCTGGGTGCAGAACGTCATGAATCGTGCGGTCTCTCTCTTCTGGTCGTTAGACCACAAAACTGCCGAGAAAACTACTCTGCGGTGAAACCGCGTTACTCGGTAATCCCGTCTGTTTGTACCTTCAGATATACTGCGATGCAAATAGTTATCGTGCGGTATCTTGTTACACCGCGAACCGTACCATGCCTATCCGAGAGAGCTTTAGATGAACGCCAGAGCTTAGTTTATGCCATGAAAACCATTGGAAATGTGGGAACTCTCATGGGCCTCATTTCCTTCGAAACCATTACTAATGAAGCTATCCGGTATGAGAACAAAATACGACATCTAATAATAAGGGCATAGAGCAAGCATGGACCCTATTAGGGATCAAGGGATATAAGAGTAAACTGAAGTTACTGTGACAAAATCCGTGGACTCGGTTCTTTCTTTAAACTCATCTCTAAAACACAATCTCGAAAGAAACAATATTGTAAATAAATGAAAACTAAATCAATTGTATTTGAGATTTTGTAGTGTAAGATAAACTATAGAAGGGTATGCTAATTTATTCACATTTATATTTTGTCGGAATGAAGACTCGAAGGGATTGTAGCACGCAATGTGGTTTTGTATTCCATATGTAGTATCAGACGTTACAGTAAAAGCATTCTGCTTCGCAATAAAGCAGTTCAGACAAAGAGTGAAACCCAAGAGACAATATTTGGATTTTTTGCCTGCATCGAGAGAACAAAATGTACTTTTCGAGATGAAATCGGTGTACTTTTAAGCCTATGAAAGGCACTATTGTTTGTTTATTCGCGAATATTAATAATCACTGCCTTCGATGCTATGCACAAATGCGCAGTGTGTTCATTCATGCCTTTAGTTACTGAATACTTGCTTACACGGTAATAGGTAAACACGGGAAGACGCCCGATTGCAGCAAATTTCTCTCCTGGCGTCACTAAAGGAAACAATCGAGCTACATCTTAAGCTCCAGTGTATAGACTGTGATGTATTATTTGCATAAAATTGCTACTGCTTTGGATTACGTGACAAATAAAGGTAATTAAAATTACACCTATCGAGATCTATTGAGAAATGCTTGGTATTCTATGAGGATAGTTCAAAAATCTGCTTGTTGTATTGTATGGGATACTGAATTAGTTATCTTCGTCCACCTAACATTTATAAAAGTAGCGAAGAAACGGCATGATATACAATTTTCAACATTTATTGATATAATTTACGCTTTAATACTGAGAAACCATTAAAATATGTACGGAGCTGCTAAAGAGTGTATCCTACATGGCAACGGTTAGGACAGGAAACTTTTTCTAGGGCTTAGCTTCAGGGCGGAGCTACCACAAGTAACATTGTGAAAGGGAGTACAGCAAAGTTATACGTATAAGGAGACAATGAGTGATCAGTGACTATTTCGCTTCTGGTGTACTCCACATCGCAGTGGAGTAGTGTCTTATAAGTAAAACGTATGTACGGAGTAATAATTTTAAGAACAGTTCAATATTATCAAACGTCATTGTGATTCTCCACAGGAACAAATTAAGCATGTTTGGTGAGAAGATACATTAATTTCAGACTTACCAACGCAGGTAAATAAATTTAAAGTATTACTTTGTCATTATATTCTTAGTAATATTATTGTTATTATTGCTTTCGTGGTAGTAATGTCTTTCTACATTTATACAGTTACTTATAGCTTTACTGAGACTACTATATATATATATATATATATATATATATATATATATATATGTGTGTGTGTGCGCGTGTTATGGTAACAGTTTAAAATGCAATAAATCTTAACAGTTATCGGCAATTATTGTTAACATTTACCTGTTGCTTGATAAATATAGGTAACACAAGCAGCCCATTTTACATTTTCCTACTTTAACCTAAATTGTTCACAATTACTGGCAAACGTCCACATTTAACAGACAGCATGTCTCGTTCGCTCAAATTTCAGAGCTGCCAACATACAGTTGTAGTGCACATAACAAATTATGACCTATCGAGAGTTGCCAACTTCTAAGTTCGATCAGACCGCTCCATGCCGTACTTGAAAATACTAAAACCATTAATGGTTAGTGATTGTACGCTGCTATTTCATACACAAGTTTTCAAAATGACGGCATACCGTTTGGAAGGTGCACACAGCACAAGGTTTTACATCAAATTGTAAGAAGAAGTAAGTAAGTATGTTGCAGTGAATGAAATCAACATAACTATTGAATTACAAAGCTAAGAAGTATAATTGGTAAACTTGAATGACGCAAACATTCGGAGTATTCGTATTTCATTTTTAAGAAACTTGAGAACTGCATTAAAAAGGAGGAAGGATTTTATAATTTGCATGCAATCGAAATTCTCCATCCTAGATCGCGCAAATATGAATTTATCGCAGTAGTGTACACATATACATTTTGGCACAAGACCGTCATAAGTAACAATATGTAACAGAGCTCAGTGCAAAAGCGACCTAAATGACATATACGTTCTGGCACAGGTCATGTGATCTTTGGTAGTGGAAGGGGTAAATAAATGTGATTTAAGTGACTTTAATTGGATTTAATGTATATTTAATTGGCATCCCCGGACACGTGTTCATGTTTAGAGCAAAGACAACCCAAATGACATATACGTTCTGGTACAGGTCACTTATCTTTTGGAGGGTGATGTTTCCTAGCGTCACTTTCATGGTCATGTGATTGCTTTAGAGGAAGAAATACCCAAAAGACATGTTTTCTGGATTACATTACATTATCATTAACAGAAACCAGTCAACGGAAATAGAAACACAAGTTCTAACAGAAGTATTCAACTGAGAGAATTTTAAGAAAAGTATAATGGTATTGGGCGAAAGATTTGGCACAGAACAGTTTCAATTTGAGTTCGTGATTGACATTTGAGACCAGAATCATGTAAGCACCCACGTGACTAATAAAACCTCTCTATACTGGTGATAGGTATATGTATTGCGGCGCTGAAAACGGCAACAGCCATAATATTTATGTAAAATGTTTCTTCTGAAGTAAACATGAAAAGAAAGACAAATTATCGCCTACATCGAATTAATGCCGCCAAGTTGATAATATTTCGATGTATTTGTCACTTTTAATAATTACTTTGGTCCATAAGAATTTAGATATCAGAATTGTATTATTATTATTATTATTATTATTATTATCATCATCATCATTATATTCAGATGCTCGTGAACCAAAGCAGTTATTGTAGCTGACAAATATATTGAAATAATAACCTTCTCATCCACCATTGATATTTGTCATAACTATATCTGATGTACATATAAGAGGTGTTTCAATTTTAGTTCGATATCTTTCATACTTTTCTATATATAAAAGCTCCAATTGAATTTTGGAATTGTTTGTAAATTGTCTTGTTAATGGAAATTTTGAAAAATATAAATTTAAAAACAAAGATAGAGTTTTTAAGGATCTCTTTTTCAAAACCTAAGTATTATTTTTATGTATCCTTCATGGATTACCATAAAAGGTTATAAAATGCCATTTCATATTTAAACAAAAATTGCAAATAATGTTTTGAAAATAAAGCATACTTGCCAAAGTATTCTGTGTAAACAAGGCATTCTTAGGTTGCTTTGTTTACTTTTCCATAAGTAATCCTGAAATTTTAAACAGGAACATTTGGGAACATTTGGGATTATGAAAAATGTTGAAAACAAGGTTTGTCGGTGAACGGAGTTCATTTGTAAATTTACTATGAACTTGCCAGAATGCTGACAATTTAAATCACGCTGAAGAACATTTAAAACGTACAGGACACAAAATATAAGTGGATTGTTAATCTACAAGGTTTGGGGATTTTCTTACTGAAAAAAGAAAAGAATATTCATGTTTTGAAAATTTGCAAATTTCAATGCAGGATTCCCTTAAAAGTAAATGGCAATTATTTAAAATGTTTATTTATTGGCTGTTGGCAGTACAAGTAACTGTAAAAACATGTGGTGGTGGTGGTGGTGGTGGTGGCGGCGGTGGTGGTGGTATGAACATTTTGATAAATCATGTTTGACACCTAGTCAACACTTGAAATGTTAAAACATTTCATTCTTACCTTGCGTTCACAAATTTAAGGTAGTACTCAGCAAGGAAATGCACTATAAGTAACACGTTTACGGAAAGAATCGTAGCAAAGAAAGAGATCATGGTTCCTGGTCAACGGTGCGAAGTGCTGAAGTAGTGAAAACCGTAATTTATTTGGATTATAGCTATATTAGGTGGAGATTACAAAGGCGAGAACAAACGGAAATGCCACTCGCTATATTCCCGATCTTGTCTTGCCAATTTCACAGAAAATAGTTTGCTTTGAGAATGCCCTGCGAAAGAGACAGCCGAACTATGGATTGCTGGGGAACGAGATTGCTAGAGCTTCTAAGATGACAGGCATCTGAAGCGTGCATTTAGATGAGATTCTGACGGAAGAAAGACGACAGAAGCGAGAAAATTGCATTGGCAAATGGTCACGGTTGCACTACATGCTTGCATTCCCTTATTTAGTTTGGTCACTGTTAAAAACAATGGGTCGTCTCTTCGGAATACAAATACGAAGTAACGTGAGCCGTTTTAAAACATTTCTTTTGACCTAAGATGGTTAATATTTAATATGTGTTATAAAAGAAAATATCGGGCGTATCCGAACTACAAAGGATTTGTTTGATCATAAATTGTACACATCATACGGCGATTCATTATGAAACATGTAGACTAAGAAATACAAGCACCAATGCAATAATTTTAGGAGAGGTAGCAAAAGTCAAATACCTATACAAATTTCTCCTATGATTAAGGCTTCAGACGAAATATATGAAGTATGCTAGATGTTTGAGCTTCTTGGTCAAATCCTTTGACAATTCCAAGCTTTCATAACGGAACAATAAAGAGAGTACTATAAAGAACCATTTTTTTCAGTATTTTTTCATATAAAACTCACCATTGTAATGCATTTCTGATATACATTACAGGGACGAGTTTTATGAACAAGTAAAAATGAAATGCTTTCCTCATTATGAGGTTCTCTAAACTATTCTGTTAAGACTACTCAGACCTACCCAATAACTTCTTCATAAATAGGGTTAAATTACTAAGCGCACTTTTTGGTAATCGAAGACAAAATGTGTTGTATTTTTTGATTACTTATGCCCATGAACAAGCTTCTGGTAATGCACCAATTTTATTTCTATCTCACATACAAACGATCATATAACTTTTTTTTCAAATAAAAAGAGAACTGAAGTAGTTGGAGAGCAATACAATGCCCTGAGACCTCTTTTTGGAGAATTTAAATGCCCTTATACTGGTAGTAATAATTCAAATAATGTTCCTATGCTTCGCAGGTGTTAAAAGAGGTAATTCTAGTCACATTATCATAGTAGCTTTTCTTATGCATTCGGTGGTTTTAAAGACCACCTTCAAAATATACTAGATGAATCGCCTGACTCTAGCCTTTTTTTTTTTATTTATGAGACCCGTTAAGCGGCAGGCTACCAGCCTTAAAACCGTCATCGTCACTGTCATTGCGGCTCATTTACATATTTAAATAAACGAAGGCTCCGCAATAAGCGTAAAAACCGTTTAAGCGAAAACTATTCCGGAAAGAGATGCATTTCAAAACATAGTCCCCTCTATCACAGATAAACTAGTTTTCTACTCGATTTAATAAACGTTTAGTGTTGTGTATTTTGCCTCCGAACTCCTATAATGAGTGAAACACCTGTCTTATAGAGCCAGTGTGAAAATCTTCCTAAAACACACTGACAGTTCCAGAGAATATATATTATGCCTCGTACATTTGATACACTATGTGTAATAGCTTGTTTCATTCTATTCATAATGTTAGACTAAAGCCTCGTAAAAGGCTTTTACACACACAAAGGTTTCGAAATGGCAACAGTGCATTCGCTTAGCGTAAATTCCATTAGAACTATTTAAAAGACGCCGAGAATCAACGTATTAAATAGTTCAATGGTATCGCTGCCATTCATTCCAGCTTGCAAAGTAGCAGCGCGGGTTTTAATCCTACATAGTAGTTTGGCTTTTTTCACTGTTTATTGCTTTGGGCTTGGGATTGGTTATTTTGGGTTAAAATGGTGTGTGAACGTAAGAAATAAGCTGTAGCAGCTTGGATTTTAAGTTAGATCAGAAGGAATCAAAACCGATATTTGTGTTGCTCTCCGGAGTGCTTTTGAGTAAGAATTAACACTGTAAATGAATAGTGAAGTTTATCCAACAGCTAATACTGCACAATGATTTAACAATTACTACATGATTGTAGTTAATATTTGTCTCAGATTTTTTTGACTCAAGCGATAAAGGATTAAAATTTATTCCGAAGTGCGAACCATCGCTTCCATCACGGGAGGAGCGGACGTTATGTACTTGAGCATAAGGTATCCTTGGCTGTGGTATTTCTGCAGTTGTTTTCGTTGATTACGGTTAGGCACAAGGAGAAATAAGTTGTAAAAATTAAATTAAATTGAGTTTCATTTATGGACGCTCTTTAACTACTATGGTCCTTAGCGTCCCATTTTATATTAGGCGTGAAAGACCGCTAATTTTGCTCAGAAGGCTCTTTATCAGGCTTGAGGTTCTTTTACGTGCCGTAAATCTACGACACGGGACAACCGGCTTTACTTCCCTTCCGAAGGAAGCCATACTAAGAATTTTTACGCCCGAAAAAATCCATCACCCTCCGCCGGGTTTGAACCCGCGACCTTGGGAACTAGAGGCTAGCACGGTACCACTAGTCCATGGAGGACGACAAAATAAGTTTTATGAGAATCGGATCTGCAGAAGATGAGTTTTATAGCAAAAATTCCCGAAGTTTCCACATAAGACTATAATTCGTGGATGGGTGATTCATCTGATATACTACCGAGCCAGATGGCTCCGCGATAACTGCGAGGCTCGCATTCGGGAGATCCCAGGTTCGATTCCCGTCGGGCCGACCACTCTGACCATGGGCTCCTTCGTGGCTTCCCCGGATTGGTGGACGCACCTGGAGTGGTTCATCTTGTACCACGAATTTCCTGTCCCCAGGATTTCCTATTGTCCATTTCACCTCATCTCTTTCAAGATTGTAGGACAAGTGACGGCGGTTGTTGTGTTGCGTCAGGACGGTGGAATTTGCGATCTGGAAAGATTTCTCCCTGGCGCTTAGCGGGAATGTTGGGAGTGTCCCCCTGCCTTCCTGGGAGTGTCTCGTCTATTTCCGGGCCTCGCAAGCTGCAAGACAGAAGTCGGCATGAGCACTATGTGATGTTGGAATCGTTTGGGACCTTGTCTTTGCTAGCGCATATCGTCGTCCGTATCTGTTTCCCCTTCGGGTCTTCCCTTCCTCCCAGGGATCACGTTGGAAGCACAAAGTACCCACTATTGCCTACGTGTGATGCTGTGCTCCAGTTACTGGAGGCCGTACTCTGACTGCTCGTAACTCCTCACCTGGTATATTTATTCAGTGTTGTAAAATGATTGGAACAGTGAATCGGCCAACAAATGCCAAAACTGAGGCTAGTGTCGTAATACTCATGCAGCCAAGGTAAAAACCTACTGCGGTAGGGCTGATACCGTTTGCTGTTCAACCTGAACACATGGATGTTATTATTAATGAAATAATTATATTGGAAGATAGAGAAAATTGTTACTAACATATTAGAAGGTTGGTGTGTAGTTTCACAAGTTTGAAGGTGTGATATTATTTTAATTACAGGCTGAAACGGGTGTATAAATAAGAGACAAACTATTATAATCCACCCAGCGTAAGGAAAACGCCCAGAAGAAGGTATTCACTAAGTTTTGAAATGACTGTGGAGCTTGTGGCATTACAATTAGACATTCTGAATACAAAATTCCCGACGCAAGGCTCACGCTAAGTAAAATCTAGTGCAAAATGTTAGTAGGTTTTGAAATAGTGATTTCTTCTCATGTTTACACCTAAACAAAAATTTATTAGCTGTAGCAAGAAAACAAATCAATAAGGTGCAATATGTTTAGTTGCATTGGTTTATGTTAGATTTACTCTCGATGTATAAAATTTGAGTAGTTCTTTAGCGACAGTGGAATATGTAGTTGATGAAACATCATACTGACATAACCAGCTGTCAGCCTTCAAGTTGTCCATGTTATTTCGTACTCCACAATATAAAGTAACAGGATTCTGTGTAATTCTGCAAATAACACGTGAACCATTACATTCATATGCTAAAGTATTATGTCTTATTGTCCTCTGGCTCCGTAAATTAATTATTTATCTTTCTTCTCTTTGGGCTGGCAGAATATAAAATGCGCCAAAAAGTCGCTGTAGACGGGCACAACAATGAAGCAAATTCATGTAGTTTCTTATGGTGCACTTCAAGCTCCCGAGTCTTCTGCAGATTCCGACCGTCTATCCTACACTTTTACAGCAAATGCAGACAGAAGCTGATGTAAATATAGTTAAAATTCCGATTTCGTGTAGTAGAAGGGTTGAAGACTGGACTGCGTTGGAATGAGGGGACGAGTGGAAGAGTTATGTGCTACAACCGCAACAGGGGTGTGAATGTCAGTTTTGGGACATTAACGTGAGTGCGACATCTGCGGATCCAATGTCCCTCCTTGAAATGGGGGGGGGGAACTGTGGGACGATTGCAAAATTATGGTCCCTAAATGAGCTCCAACGTTCTGCTGATGATTATTGTTATTTTAGGGTTGCTAGGTTATAATGACAAATGGTAGCTCCTCGATAAGTGTGTTAGCAAAAGGATAGCAAGACGGATAGGTCGTTAGAAACAGTGGTTGAATGTTTAGGAAGGAGCAAGATAACAGTATTAAATATATATAGAGGGAGAGAGGGAGGGGGAGAGAGAGGGAGGGAGAGAGAGAGAGAGGGGGGGCCGCACACCAAACGCGTCAGCATCTGTAACACGACATGAAATAAGATGCTGTTGTTTGTCGTTCGCGTGATGCAGACTTGCGGCCGCACACCGGAGAAAACACATGCCTGAATCAGTGCGACACGTTATTAGCTGTTGACATGGATTCCTCGGGTGAGGACGACGTTTTGATGTACATATGGATGAAATTACGCAACAAGAGGAAAAGAAAATGGATTCATGATTTTAATTTGTCATGTGCCTAGTATGGTGCTTATGTCCTAGCGCAGGGTTTATTAAAAGATCCGGTAAAATTCCAGCCCTATTACAGAATGTACCCCGAAACCTACAGAGAACTTCTTCAGTGTGTATCTCCTTTATTAAAAAGTAAGACACAAACTACAGGAGAGCTGTTAGCCCTGATGAAAAGCTATTTATAACACTAAGGTTAAGGCTTAAAATAATATCTTGTTGGTATCTATTTTAGCGTTAATTTTATTAGTTAATAACATACTTTTAAACTTTTCCATGTTGGCAACTCCTGTAAGTAATGCAATGCAATATTTTTTAGTGTTTTTTTCTTAACTTTTGCGGCTGCATTTGCAATCAGGCATATGAATATGAGTGAACATCTTCTTACTCTTCTTCTTCTACTAAATTTACCGCAAACGGTAATGGAGTGGAAGTTTTTGAGGAGCCAGGCTCTCGACTACCATATTGCAATACAGAAATGGAAGGATAGGAATTGGGTACTATTAGAACTACACTGAACATCGGTGGTTGATACGTATAGCATGTCGTTTAATTTTTGCTGCATAAACAATTTGAATGCACTTTTAGCGGCAGGTGATAATTTAGCCACGTCCGGTAGTAGGCTTTTGAAAAATAACACATCTGGATAATCAGACTCCACTTCAGCCGTGCGTTTGTATATTCATCTGGAGATATGAAGAAAATATTTGGTCAACATTCACTTTCGAAGCTTTTCTTTTTGTGGCTCTTCTAGGTGTTCGAGGTAGCAGTTGCATCATTTCTGGTGTACTTTTCCTCCTCACTGTCTTCTTATACCATGGGCGGAAATGAAGGTTGTTCTGTTGTAGGTAACTGCTCTTCTACAGACGGATTTTCCAAGTTTCCCATTTGCCTTCTTGATTTTGTGAATGGTATCAAAAACGCTAAGTATTCTGCAAGATGGCAGGGTTTTTTTTTGTCGTTGCTGCTGAACTACTGGCAGGAGTTTGGCTTAAATTTCTGGACCAACAATTCCTGCAGTTTCTCCATTTGTCTTTACATGTGGCCACTGCAATGAAAATACGCACTATTATTAATTATTATTATTATTGTTATTATTATTATCGTCTGTTTATTTTTAGATGTTTAGCTACTGGTAGCAGCTTGAAATGCTTGAGCTTTCAGTTTAAAAGAGGTGAAAAAACAATTAGTAAAATTGTCGAAGAGGTATGCCTCGCAATATGGACGACACTTCAATCTGAGTTTATGCCTGCACCCTCAAAGGAGTTATGGGAGACCATTTCCGAAAGATACTTGGAACTTTGGAATATACCGAATTGTATTGGTGCCATAGATGGAAAACATGTTCGTATTCAGTGTCCCCGAAACAGTGGCTCATCTTTTTACAACTACAAGGGTATTATTCTATTAGCTTTGGTTGATGCAGATGGGCTCTTTATTGCTATAGATGATGGTGATTATGGCAGAAATAGTGATGGTGGAGTGTTGCGAAACTCAGCTTTAGGAAGAAAGCTTCAACAGGGCACACTAAATATACCTGACCCCAAGAAGCTACCAAAGGATGATGGTCACTGTTCCCCATTTCCTTATTTTTTCGTGGGGGATGAAGCTTTTCCATTACAGAAACATATCATGAGACCCTATCCTCGAAGAGAACTCACAAATGAAAGGAGGATTTTTAACTATACGTTTAGCAGAGCCAGAAAGAATGTAGAGTGTGGTTTCGGAATGCTTGCTTCTAAATTTAGAGTTCTTGGGACGGCTATAGCTTGCAAACCTGATAAAACAGACAATATAATAAGAGTAATTTGTGTCCTGCATAACTTCGTGAGGCTAAAGGTGGCATTTTTAGTGAACCGAGTGTTACAGAAAATGGTGAAAACCATGACAGCTCCCTGAGTGTATTGCAGACATTGCAACCCTGTAATAGAAGAGCAACCGCTGAGGCCGTGAGATTGAGAAATCACTTGTGTTCATACTTTATGAAATCAAATGTTCCTTGACAAAATAAGTACGCAACAGGACAAACCTAAATATTGTTGCACTTACACAAGAAGTGTTTATATTTAATGTGCATGTTCCTTTATTACATAGGTAGTTAATAAATATTTTACTCAATGTAAGTGCTTACCACTTAAATTTAATTCTTTGGACACTTCCTGCCACACTCGATACAGCTCGTTCTTATTCGAATGCCCTGGTAGCGAATGATCATATATTATAGGATATCTCTCCACCGATTGCACCAACTTAATGTTGATTTGATCTTCACTCATGCTGACAAAATTCCCTGAACGTATCTTATTTAGTGTCACTTTGCAAGTTAAATGCTCAGAATACGCACACACACACCTAAGTATACTGGAGCGTTGTTTGTTAAGACATGACGCATAGAAATGGAGCATGCAGTGTCTTATCGCTTGTGTCTGCAACAAGCTGCGTATGACGTCATCACGACGCAGCCCGGTGTGCGGAGATACTTGTTTTTCCATTGATTTGCATTGTGCTCCATTATGTTGCGTCATGTTGCTGAAATGACTAGTTGTCGCTGACGCGACGTGACGCGTCCGGTGTGCGGCCTACCTATCGTATTCAAACGGATACATGAAAGCGGAGCTGGTATTTACGAAAGTAACGACAATTTTACCTTGATTTAAAATAATTTTAAAGACTAGGGTATGATATCTCAGAGAATATACCACTGTGTTTGAAAGCCCCAAGTTGTATTTTATCAGTTAATAAAATATTGTTTTGAACATTTGAAATCTTAGAAACAGAAAGTTCATTTTTAAATACTTCGAACGTCCTTTAAAGCCGTAGATGACAAACCTCGGTCAACCTGCCCCTGGCAAATTGACTCGTGTAATCATCATTTGCCGAGCGTTTATTCTAAAGAACATTCAGTAAACACCCAAAAATAAGATCGAAATACGTGTTAAATGAGAGGTCTATGATTTTTATGCATACTGTTCAATTCGAAAAATATTCTGGGCAGATCACACAGCTAACCGCCTTGAGGTAATTATATTACTAGTGGCGGGTTGAGGCGATAATTTTAATGGTCCAAAACATAGCTAAATGCCATTAATCAAGAAGTTATTGGCAATTATTCGAGATCGAAGTTGACAAAATTACACAGTTTTGACCCTGTAACAAAACTCAACACCATTAGAAATCCTGCAGAAAAACACCAGTGTGATCAATCTTGTAAATATGAGTTAATAAATGAGCCCGTAATTATGCAGTGTTGCTTGAAAGATTTTCTGTACAAAATAAAGTTTAGGCGACCGTTCGTGTCTTTGTTACATTTCAAACTCGGTAACGTGGGTAACGCGCAGTCTATTGTATTTTTCGGGGTTTCACCGAGTTGAAAGTGAAACACAGCGTCCTTCTAACTTAATTTTAAGTAAGGTTGATCCCCCGGGGGGGGGCTTACTTCGTTAAATACGGGTTTGACGCGCCCTTGGTCCCGAGCCACTGATCATCCAGCTTTCGGGGTTTGGGTTAGGGTTAACTACCCTGCCCGTGAAAAGGCCTTGTTCCTACTCCTTTGAAGGATAGCTGGGGCAGCGCGCGGTCTCAGGTCGACCCCGTTCGAAACCCCACGAGGTTGACCTGCATGGAGATAGACGGTCCAGTGATGTCTCTCCGTGCATGCCATTCACTGCAGCTGTTCTACTACTGATTTTCGTCTAGTACCTTCAAAAAACAGACGTATTGTTTCTCTAGCCTTGGAAGGAAATGTTTCTACGTCAGGAAAGTGTGACACTCCCCGTTATTTAATCTTACGCTCGGCTACACCAGAAGAAACAAAACTTACCTCTTTGAACCCTTTCGTGGTTCAGGCCACCTTGGACAAAATTGCTGGCCCAGTACAGAACTGCACCCGACAACGCAATGGATCTTTATTGATATTGACTAAGGATGATCCACAGTCCCTTCGTTTAGTCCAGGTACATCACTTTGGAATCCAAGTAGTTATTGTTGAGCGACATGCTTCCTTGAATGTCTATCGAGGTGTTGTGACTTCATCCGTCTTAGACGGCCTCTCTGATAAAGAAGTTGTCGCCCACCTTTCTAGCCAAGAGGTCAGTGCAGCTAAACGACTCCTGCCGCGGGAAAGTGCGGAACAGGTACCTACCAGAACGGTATCTTTATGTTTGCCTTGGGGCAGTTTCCTACCACTCTTAAGGCTGGCTATGAGATACTGCATGTTCAATATGTTCCAAACCTTCTATGTTGTTTCTCTTGTCAAGGATTCGGGCAAACAGCCTTCTCCGCAATCTCATCAGCTTCGGGAAACTTCCACATTCCGACCGTCACTTGAAGTGGCCAATCGGTTTGGTACCTTACCCTTCGATAATCCTGCAGACCCATCTATGGATACCAATCAGGCGGGTGCTGCTCCTGGTTTCTTCGAGAGAACTCCTGTTCACCAAATTCACTACGGCGGAAACCTCCGGAGTGCGTCAGGGGTGCTCCTTTTGCCACAGCTTTGCGGCGTTCCAACGCCAGTATTCCGTAATCGACGTCCAGCAATCCTAGGAATTTAAACACATCGGATATTTCTTATTCACCAATGCTTTCTGCTGCGCCTCCGCCCCCCCCCCCCGTTGTCTCTGACTGCATTGAGGACATCTATTTATCTACTACTGGTGTGTATAGGGACATTTCTTCAACACCTCATGTTGTGATGTCTCCTTTTTCCATGGGGTTATCCACAGCTCTTCTGTGGGTCTGTTCCAGTCCACTACCAACATTTCCGCAGCAAACGTTTTACCTGCAGTGACCAGTGTTAAACTACAGACTCAGAAGAAGTCTAAAGCTGCTGTGAAGTCCACCATTGCTGTCAGCACTTCGGATAATTCTTGTTAGCAGAAGCGTTCTAAACCATCTATGTCGCCAAACTGCAGGAAGAAAAACTTGACTTCTAAGGTTCTTGAGCGGAAAAACAGACATGTATCGAAATCTTTTGGAACTGTAGAGACAGACTAACTTTTAAGGCTTTTACCCTTTCCTCAGCGATTGTTAGCTTCCTTTTTTCGTTTTAATTATTATGGCCTTTTTGCAGTGGAATATGCATGGTTACCGTTCCCATAAGAAGCAGCTTGACTTTCTTCTTTATACTTATCAGCCTTCGTGTGTGTGACTTCAGGAGACTAAACTCTGTCCTGAAACCATATGCACTTTCTTCACTATATGGTTTTTCGTAATGATCTCCCGGTTCCAGATGGTGGTCGTGCCCATGGGGAGACTTGTATCTTGGTGCTTCGGGACCCTTACTGCACTTCGGTCGAGCTATATACGGATTTACAGGTGGTGGCTCTCCGTATTATCTGGCTATCGCATTCTTTCACGCTTTGCTCTTTGTACCCTCCACCTAATTTTTCTGGGACTGCGGAGGGCTTTCTAGATTTGCTTCCCCTGCTCCCCTAACTGTTTCTTATCTTAGATGATCTCAATGCCCATTATCCTTTATGGGGCTCGGTCCGCGAGTGTCCTAGGTGTACTCAGACTGCTGCAATTGCAGATCTTCACAATTTAGTTATGCTCAATGCTGTGCTTCCCACGTTTCTTTGTAGTTCTACTGGCTCTTTTTCTTGTCTTGACCCTTCCTTCTGTTCACCACAGCTCGCTGGCTCTTTACACTGGTCTGTGGTTTCTGATATTTACGGCATGACCACTACCTGTTTTGTTTCATATGGTTGTTCGCGGAGTTAACCTTTAATACCACCGAAATGGATGTTCAGTAGGGAAGACTGGCCGATTATTCAGAACTTGTGGCCCTAGATAACACTGCTTCTATTCCTTATATTGATGTACGGGTCCAGTATCTTCGGGACACGATACTAGACGGTGCTGAGCTTTCCATTCCTGAAATGTCGTTTGCTGGACGCCGTACTCTGGTACCCTGGTGGTCGGAGGAATGTAGTGCAGCTCTCCGAGCTCGCCGAAAAGGTTTTGATAGCGTCATCCGACGCTAGGGAATATGATTACTTTAAAACTCTAGTGCCCAGGTTTGGAAAATAATTCGATAGTGTAAGGAGTCTACTTGGGAACATTTTGTCTCCACTTTGTCATGCTGCACTTCCTCCCTGCGTGTGGAATAAAATCCACCGACTTTGTGATAAATCTTCGACTTCATCTAACCCTGGGCTTTCTGTGGCTGGCAATATTGTTACCGATCCCCATCATATAGCCAAATCCTTGGATGGAGTCTGTGCTTCTGCATCTAGTCCTGCCCACTATGATCCCCAATTCTTGGTTGTCTAGAATCGAGTAGAGTTCTCTGGTTTTGATTTCACCTCTCAGAATCTTGAAGACTTTAATCTGCCCTTCTCATCAACTGAATTGGAATTAGTCTTGTCGGTCACTCCGGACACTGCCCCTGGCCCGGAGGGTATACATGCACTAATGCTTAAAGACTTGCTTCCAAGAAGTCATCTCTTTCTTTTAGACTGCTTTAACTATATTTGGCTGCATACGCTTTCCCATTTCAGTGGCGCGATTCAATTATCGTTCCTATTCTTAAGCCTGGAAAAGAACCACGGTTGCCCACTAGCTACCGACCCACTTCTCTAACAAGCTGTATTAAAGTAATGGAACGGATACGGATGCTCGATAAGCGCTTAATGCGGTGTCTTGAAACCTATGCTCTTCTCACTCCTGTAGAATGCGGTTTTCGACAACGGCCGTCTACTGTTGACCACTTGGTTTTATTGGCGACTCACATATATGATTCCTTTCTGCGCAGATAACAGGCGGTAACTGTATTTTTTGACTTGAAAAAGGCCTACGATACCGCCTGTCGTTTGGGAATCCACCGACAGCTCTTCCTTTGGAACATCCGTCGGGTTCTTGCAATGGCTTTCTGACATTTCCCTATCAGGGTGGTATCGGCACTTTATATAGTTCAGTGGGGGATGAGAAAGTCAGTCGACGCCTAATTCTATATGTAACAAGTCGAGTCGCCGTTTCGAAATATGTGAAAAGTTACGTTTCGGAAATGAGATTTTAATTCCTCGTAGCGTACATCAGTGTAGAAAATAGCGACATATAGTGAAGTATTGGAATCTGTAAGCGGTTAGTTGTCCTTCGTGGTGCAGTGGTTACCATGCTAGCCTCTAGTTCCTGAGGTCGCGGGTTCAAAGCCGACGGAGGGCGATGAATTTTCGGGCGTAAAAATCCTTGTCATGGCTTCCAAAACCGTTGGTCCCGTGTCGTAGATTTACGGCACGTAAAAGAACCTCAAACCTGATAAAGAGACCTCTGAGCAAAATTTCCAGTCTTTCACTCCCAATACAGAATGGAACTCTTAAGGGTCACAGCAGTTAAAGAGTGTCCATAAACAAATAAAAAAATGTAAGCAGTTAAACAAGCGAAGTACTAAGTGTGATTGATTAGGGCGTTGAAAAGAAATTGAGTGATAGACAATAATATCGCCGCACGAGAATCAAGTTAAGTACGCGAGTATGTCAGCAAAGTAAGGAATAAAAGAACGACCGATTAGGTAAGGGAATATTTTAGTGCGCCATAGTAAACTTGCAAGTGGCATAGTTATTCTAACAGCATCATTGAAAGTGAATCGTGTTTTTTTCTTTCTTTAGTGCACCATAAACCTGCAACCCGTATCCCTAGACATACGCACAATTACAGTTTTCATCATAGCCGTGGAGATAAGGATCGACCCTGAGAAGAATTCTGGATCCTGAAGCGAAGCAGACGTCAGACGACAACACTGCTATATCTGGCAAATCATTCCATCAATTAACCAACGTGGAACTAAAAATCCGCTACAGGGTTCAATTCTTGAAATTCAATAACTGTACAGTGAGGTGTAAATGAAACGATATTCTGTGCAAGGTCAGTTAAACTTTATTATTTCTACAGTACCTAATATAACAAAAGACATAACGACTCTCTTCTTGAACAGGCTTCGCTTTTTTAATTTTGTTCTTTTGCAGTTCGGAAGAAAATGTGTTTTAACCTATTCACTTCTATAAACATTCTTTCACTGAAGTTTAACATAATTTAGTCTGAGGTAGTTACAATCGTGCTCCGTTCTCAGCTTAACAAAAATCGTAGTGCTTTATGTGCCACTTGATGCTCTTTGTTCTGAATGTCAGAGTAAATCCAGATACTGGAAACTTTTTATTTAAAAAAAGAAGGAACGTTATTCAGATGGTTTACATTGATCTGCAAGTTTGGGATCTTGGAAGTGCAGTTCGCGTTAAAGTAAAATGCACACATGTGAGGAGCTGAATGACGATGACTGGCCAATCAGAGAGGCGAGCAGAGATGAAAGAGTTGATTGGTGGCGTATCGGATTCTCCAGGGCATCAAGAAATTCCTATGTCACGTGAAACTTCACAAAAACATTCAATCAAGACTTCGGGATCAGTTTTTGGGAGTCGCGTCTTCAATCCATCAACTGTATGCTTCGACTTTTTGGTCATGTATGAGTGTAGTGGAATCGTAGCATGCCATCCAAGAACCAATTCCTTTTTATTCCTTTTGTTTTTCTAAGAAAACGACGGAGGACAAACTGACAAGGGTTTCACATTAAATTACTTGATCGGAACGAAGTTAGACTCTTCAGGAAACATAGGATAATGAAATATATCCTCAGAATTTTCTAACTTGTAGGAGAACTGAAGAATTAGTCTTCTTTAGAGCGTGTCATTAAGGAGAGGAAGATATTTACAACCATTAATCGTTCTTAAACTTCACGGAAGGAAGGTGAATTGCAAAAGGAAGTTAAACAATTTTGTTATCCTGTAGCTTGCCAAATGTGCAGCGCGTATCGATCATCATTTGTGATAGTTTGCATGTATGACATATTTTTCCTTTATATAATTATAAAATGCTCAGTTACCTTAGGAATTTATAACATCCAGCCATTTTTTAATGATCATGAGAAAACTACACTGCAAGGAAATAAAAAAATTATATATGCGTAAAAGTACAAGATTATTCTGAGTGAAAGATCTCTAAAGAATAGACAGAGCCACACAATGAAAGGTCTTCTTCAGGTTTATTTATTGATCATCCATGCAACTGTGTGTGTATACACAGGTGTGTTGATTTTGGCATTTATTTTCACCTCAGAGGTGCATCAAGCTTTGTTTTCTCCATGCAACATTTTATTTAGCAGAAAAGGCAAAATTAGAAGAAACCTTTGGAGGAAGTTGGTTTCACGAGGCGGGAACAAGGGTTTATATAATTTAGCAAGAAAATTAACTGTAAAGACTGTTGAAGCTGATTTGAATGCACATTTACATGCTCGTTGTTTTCTTGATTGCCTTCCGGACAAAAATCTCAAAACATTGTGTCTTTAGATGTCGTGGTCCTTGCTTTTCTTTTGTGTTGGGTCACGGAATAAAAGAAGAAAATTGTGAATGTCACACCCTAGTGAGTAGCAGTAGTCGTGTTGGATCTTCGCAATGACAAATAGTGTTTCAATGCAGTATAGCACAGAATTACGATGAGATAATCGCACTTGATGAAAAATTCTGTCTGCTTGTAGTGTGGCATTCATGGCGAAAAGCAAGCAACAGTTTCTTCTGAAAAGAATGTTCTGCACTAGTTTTGGTATTCGTTCAAATGTAGACCTTGTTTCGCGATGTAAAGCAGTAAGAGGAACCAGCATAACATTAGCTACTTCTTGTACATTACAGACTAAAAAGGAATCTAAACCAAAATAGTGATAAAAGGTGTCCTATATGCTTGTAACTTTATATTTTAATTCTTAAGCATGCATGACGTCAGTTTCTAAGGTATTTAAAAGGACCCCTCCAAGTCGCCCTAGGTTCTTTGTATCTTGTGCCATTAGGTTTTTGTACCGCCTATATTTACGAAATGGCGATTAATTTGTCTAATCTAAAACCTGCACGTGATAAAGTCCATCTGGCATTTTCAGAACATTTTAAACAAGTAAATAACTCAGCACTCTTCTCATTTAAGATGTTGATGAGCAGATTCACCATCTGATGTACGTGGTGTAAGCTCCGTAAAGACTTCATTCTTTGGAGTCTCATAAGCATTACCTTTACCACACAAAAATATAATCTTAATCTTCTTTAATTGTTTAAGAGAATAGCACTGGCTCGGTTACAAACACAGTACAGCCAAACAATCCATCGATTAATTTATCAGTCAGTTTTAGTGTTCCTTTGAGTCACAGAGTTTCTATTGGTAACGAAAGGTAACGAGTTTGCTCTTTTGGTAACAAGAGTACCTAAAAAGCAACTAATTTAGGCCTACTGGACATGATGGTAACTCTCCCCCCTCTGTTACTACCGTGGTTGCTATGATTGCACTGTAATGTGCGCCACGTCATATTGGTAACAGCAAGACTCCGTCAATCACCGTTCTGCTTCTTTCAGGAGCAGCATTCACCAAGTTCGTTTTAAGCCGGGATTACGACTAACTTAACGTAATTACGCGACGTAACGTGCAGTCTAACACGTATTACATGGAGCTATTTAGGGTTGAATTTAGTAGCAACGCACGTAACTTAAGAGTTTGGCAATGTCAAACTTTTCCTTCCCGTAATGTTAGGTTTGATGTCACATGGTAATTGTAACTAATCGTCGTGAAGTAGTACCATGAAGTAATAAAAGAGCTACCAATCAAGTCATTCCCGTTACGTTACGTGCTTCCTACTTAGACCTTTAGTTTGGCGGCATTCCTTAACTTCGCGTTACGTCCCATCATGTTAGGTAAAGTTCATCGTAATCCCGGCACTGTAGATACCGATTTTTTCCAATAACATTTTCGAATCGTTCGGATTATGCACATTAAAGGAACCATATAGAAAATGCCTTCTAACAAACTATACCATGCAATATGATTCAGTCAAAAGGAATCAATAATATCAGTACTTAAAGGTAGGGAAGGGTCGCTAAATTAACTTCCTAATAGCAAAACGTAATGCATTTATAAGCATAAAATGTTAAGTGCAACTGGAACTTTATTATGGCAGAAACTTCTGTATTTGTAAAGAGAGCTTAAAAGTAAGTGCATTTGTCGAGCACTATACGGCCGTAAGTACTAGGCAATAAATGGAACGTCAAACAAACCAAAGTGAAACTGAAGACTTGCTAGGAGCCCATAGGTAACGAGAAATACACGTGGCGAAAGGGATTATGTTCATGAATAAAAGTGAACGAGAACTAGCTACTTCCAGTTTGCGTATTTTAGGGCTGAAATGTGAACGTGCGATTGCGACGGTTTTTAGCTGGGTGTTTTTGTAATTATCTGCCTTTAGCTGACATCCCGGAAAAGGTTGGTTTCAAAACTGTTGGTTGGAACAAGACGAATTCAAAGTTTTGGCTTAGGCCTGCAGAAGGGCAGAAGCACGATGCTCGCTGTAAGGCCTCATTTTGCAAGCAATTTGGCGCCGCGTGACAAAGAATGACGCAACGCAGCGGACTTAGTGGTATATTTATACATGCTATGTGTCACGCTGTGTGCTGTTGGGGATATCAGTTCTACCAGCCCGTTTCCACATTTGGTTCGACATATGCCATGGATCTGTGTTTATTGCACTATTGTTGCAAACCTTTATCTCGAAAAAAACAGACGAAAACGACGGAATGCACATCCGATAAACAGTGCAAAGTTCGTGGACAAATTGAACTCCTAATATGAATTTCCTCTATAAAATGTTCTGTATCCATACTTGATAAAAGCCTGAACCACAAAAATCGCAACACTCGGAAGCACAGTGCACACTGAAATGTGAAAACTGCTGCTCTGGGTTTCCGAAAATGGCAACACTAATTCAGCTGTCTCGCTCAGAATGCGATAACGTGGCGTGGTTAAATAGGTCCATATATACCTGTAACTAAAATCAGATTTAAAGAAATAACACAGATGCTTGAAGCAACGTTATTACTATAAGTCAAGGCAATTAATGTTGGTTTTCCATTTAGAATAACTACATGCCTGTTTTATTTAAAACGAAAGAAAATACATACGTTAAACAAAAATATCGGATAATTGGTTACTGGGCAAAACACACTACAATAAAACAGTAACATCAATCCTAACTTAGTCCTTCCAAAATGTCTCTTTGCAGACGGAAAACAGTTCACACACATAGCCACAGAGAATAAACACATCATTGCAGATGTAAGTGGCAATTTCGTGGAAACATGATTTATGTGAGACACAGCCACATACTCCCCTCACAGTGATAACGATGCCATTAAGTGTACCTCTGAGGCAACTTGACTTTACGTCCAGAATGTGTAATCTTTGTTGGGATGAGTTCCTTGGATGTGTTGGAATGGTATGTTGTCATCAGACAATGCTTGGTTGTTGCCGTTTGAACAGGCGTGCTGGTTGTCCTCTAATGGTAGTTGAAAACTACCATGTAAGGTCCGTGTAGTTTACCATCAGATGGTGGCCCTTAAACATTCAACTAAATCGAGTTTTATTTATGGACGCTCTTTAACTGTTGTGGTCCTTAGCGTTCCATTCTATATTACGCCTGAAAAAATCCATCGCCCTCCGCCGTGTTTGAACCCGCGACATCGGGAACTAGAGGCTAGCATGGTAACCACTACACCACGGACGATGGCTGGTGGTCCTTGGATAGTATAACGGGGTAAATGGTGAATTTTTCCAGGACCGGTAATAACAAAAATGCCGGTTTTAGTCGATCGACAGAAATAAATCTTCGCCACGAAGTAGTTCCACTTTGAAGAATTTGTCTGCTCGAGCGAGAACATGATACGGTCCTGCATATATGTGTTCTTAACTGTGTCGGTTCGAATGAATACATGAGAAGCTATCATATCAGGAAGGATAAAAATAGACCTTTTATTATGATGCTTGAAATGAATAGGAGGATAGATTTCACGTGGTTTTGTAGTCTGCTAAAGCCGTGATGGAATGTCTGTTGAAAATCCATTACTATCGAGGAAATCTGTTGGTAAAGTGGTAGGTTCTCCATAGACCAGTTGTGTTAGATTGACATTGTGCTCAGGAATGATTTCTGAGTGAAGACCATGTAGAACAATAGGTGGTTTGGGAACCCATTCCGCAGTAGTCTGTGCTGAGAAGGCGGATTTAAGACAGCGATGCCATCTTTCAATTGCACCATTAGTGGCTGGATGGTATGAAGTGGCCTTGATGTATTGAATACTGCGCATTGGAGTTGGGAGAAAAGTTCGCAGTCGAATTGTTCCTCCTATCTGTGGTGATGTACCTAGGTACTCAAAATCGGGATATCCATGTCTGAAGAAGAGTAGAAGCAATAGTATTATATTACTAATGTGGCTTGCTTCTGCCCATCGAGAGAAACGCTCGACAATTGTCAGTAGATATTCATACCCTTCAGATGATGCTAAATATCTTACTATGTCCACATTAAGGTGATAGAATGTTTTAATCACCGGCGAATAACTGCCGATTACGCTGGAGGTGTGACGCCATATCTTGCAGCGTTAACTTTGCCCACAAGGTAACGTCACGTTTTAATGAAGACTAAGAGAACCTTTCCTGCACTAGTTTAATGGAACTGGTGATTTCTGGATGAGGCATGTTAATTAATAGCTCAAATAGGGTTCTTCTATAAGATGTGGTATGAAAGGTCGTAATTATTTGTTGGATGCATCGCACACTAGTTCCAGACCATCATCGAGCATCATAGCATGAAATGTAAATGAAGAGGTCTTCGAAGTTCGGAGTTGCTTCAGTTCTTCACAATTCATTTAAGATTTTGCGATGTCGATTAGTAATACAACTGAAGGAATTGATATTTCTGAAATGCATTAGAATGCATCGGCAGTAATGTTCGTTTTTCCTGGTGTATATCGATGGTCGTTGGTGAATTGTTCAATATAGTCCATATGACGTAGCTGGCGAGGTGAAGCTTTATCAGATTCGCTATTCAAATGCATACGTCAGAGGTTTGTGATCAGTATAAATCGAGAACGGTCTTCTTTCCAATATACCTTTAAAGTATTTCAGTAATTCACAGTTTTCCAGGACTTCACGTCATATGTCCTTTGTCACGGTGCTATGTCCTTGTTGTGTTTTACTCAGGCCCCTTGAAAAGAAATCCAAAGGTTCAGGCATATTGTCTCGGAGTTGCTGAAGTGAAACACCAATGGTGAAATGGATGCGTCTACGAAGTATGAGCCAATTATGACTCTTCTTTCAACTAGTAGCTGTTTTCGCAGAGATAGCCGCAGTTCCTTAACGTATCTGGAATGATGAACTACAATTTTTGGCCCCTGCTTGCCACTACATCAGCAGCCCACTTAAAAGTCAGTAGCCTGCTGCACCTGGTATCTAGAGCGCTCGTCAGGTTGCGTCCTCTCCGCCAGCATAGATAGCGCTTATGCAGTCTCCACGTCATTACCTGACCTTCCCGGTGCCCCTTGAGCGATGCGCTCCAACGAAGAAGATAGAGTGTGTAACAGGCTTAGTCCTCGACGGCGAAGAACGACTTTCTTGAGCTTCATGACTGGGAGCGGCCGTCTCCACACTTTTTGGCCTTTCTAAATTATATACCTTTTGGCGTAAGTAAATTTCTAAATTCATTTTAGTGTGTGGAGCGGCACTTAAATCTTATCGAAGCGAGTTTATATTGGAATATCGCCATGTTAAATTCTATTTAAAATAGCAAATATTGGGTGAGAAGGACAAAGCAGCCTGCTATGTGTTTCAATTGTAATTTATTACTGATTATACATTTGAATGTGAATATATTAACTGCTTTTGGGGCTGTATGAATTGTTAGTTTTATTTAGAGCTGCTTTAAATCCTTATTTCATTTCCTTTAACCTTTGGTAGTACAAAGAGTATTACTCTGGGAGAATACTTTGTTTCGAATGCATTCTACAATGATTCCGGCATTTTACCTTTTCAGTTGAATTTTTTTAAAGAAATTGTTGCATTCTACGCATTGACCACCTTTAAATCGGCCTTGCAAGAATGTTACAAGTACCAGTGGAAGTCTGCTAGATGGGTGCGCTAGAGCGTCGCATTAGCTGACTAATATTTTAGACGATGGAATGCTTCTCTTGTAGTGATTGTCCAATCAACTTCTCTTTTGTCTTTCCGCTTTGGAACAGGACAAAGATCACAAATAATTTGTTGAGTAGTTGCCGAATGTGGAAGGCTTCGTCTGTAAAAAAAAAATCGTCGAACTTCCACTGTTTCTGCAAGTGGATAGGCAAGAACTTTCTGCACTTGCTCCGGCAGGGTAAAACTACCAGACTTATTCATACGATATCCAAGGAAAGAAACTTCTGGAAGTTCAAATTCGCATTGGAGAGATTAATGCGTAAGCCATATTGATACAGACGTTCAAAAAGAAGATGAGTGTGTTGAATATGCGCTTCCTCAGACTTTGATGCAACAAACATGTCATCTAAAAAGGCGAAAACAAATGCAATACCTTGGAAGACATCATGGATGTATCGCTGAAAGAATGGACCTGCGTTTTTAAGACCAAAAGAGATTAATACGAATTCAGATAAACCAAATGGCGTTATCGCTGTTTTCGAAATGTTATTAGGGTGAACAAGAATGTGATGAAATGCTCTGACCAGATCTATTTTAGTAAATGTGGTCTTGCCATCAGGTTGAGAATTGAAATCTTGAACGTGTGGAATAGGATACTTGTCCGGAATTGCTATACGATGGAGTGCATGCTAATCACAACATGGTCGCAATGACCATCTTTCTTGGAGACTAAATGAGGTGGATTGTACCAACAACTTTTTGACGCTCTGCAAATTCCCGTGTCGATCATTTTCTGGAACTCCGTTATCGCTTGTGGCAGTTTATAAGGAGCTAATCGTCTAACCTTGGCGGTGACTGGAGGTCCAGTGGTATTGATGGTATGTTAGGAATCTATTTCTGGACACTTGTAGCCAGGATTTTCTTTGAAGTTGAGGAATTTCTTAAGTATAGCTGCATATTTGTTATTTGGATCAATTAGGAGAATCTCGGAAGTGATATTTAGCGACTTGTTGGTGGAATAACTGAAAATCAACTCCAGAGTCTATCGGGAACTTCAAATTGTGGTTTCGTCTTAAATAAATAAGCGTCGAGGTGTTTGTTTACACTACCTTCCGCCACATCTAAACAGTGCCGGTTTAGTTTCCCTGCCATTTCTCCGATTGTGAATAAGCGCCGAGGTGTGCGTTTACACTACCTTCCGCCACATCTAAACAGTGCCGGTTTAGTTCCCCTGCGGTTTCTCCGATTGTGAATCGGTATTGTAGTGCAAGGCTGGACACATTTATTTGCTTCCCTACTATATCTGTCATAGTACCAACATAGATTTTGAGTTTTTTTAGATGTAGAGCAAGTTCTGTGATCCAGATAGAGATCTGAATCGGAATCTCAACTACTTCTGAAGTTAGTTGTGAAATTTGCACCTCTAAACGCGATAATTGGTCAGGTTCAGATTTACTGGTTGATGCCTGGTCTTTTTGAGATAACATACATACGACTGCACTGGTGACTACTCTAGAACAGCTATCGTCAAGTACCGAGCAGACCGGTTGGGAACTTGCCTGCTCAGTACATAAGCATGGAAGCAGCTAAAAGAGGAGCAAAGTTGAAAATAATGGCGCCGTTCATACCCTCCCTCGGCGCATCGGCGGTCCTGCCTGGTAAAGTCATCGCAGGCAAAGGATCCCCAAGCGGCGGCCTTTGTGCAGTAGTCAAACACTTGTTCCCTACCCTCCCTAAACGCAAGCACCATAAACATCTTAGTGACATCCTTGTGCACATGCGCGTTGTTGCCACAATTAAAAATAGCATTTAGAAGCAAAACTTTGCAGCTGATTTTCACATGTACAGAATACAATCATAGAGTTTGCCTGCTTGCTTTACACACAAAATAACCATGTAAATAACTATGCATCGCATAGTAATTACATTTAAGTTACAAACCTTTAAAATATAACTGAACTAATGGATGATCTGAACTAATATACTGCGCTTCAAGAATGGAAATGCATGTTAACACATCCGAGAGAAACTTAGAAACATGCCCGGAATAAACTATACATTGTTAGATTATCATTAAATAATTAAAATACATAAATATGAATTTATTTTGAAAGGAACTCTTACGCCCAAATCAAAGCATCATTTTTGATTATGCTGTGTGCGAAGCTATGGTAAAAGTATTCTTTATTTTGTTTGTCCTACAACCACAGAATGTATACAAACCAAGTCCCAGAATATGTAAACAAAAACAGGTGAAAAAGGTAAAGCGAACGCAAGATTTTATCATTTGTATCACAACAATGTTTTATTAATATAAAGCTGATACAAGAAGTTGTGTATTGTTTAAGGTGTAAGATTTATAAGCATGGCAGCTTCTGGAAAGGTAGAATCAGATGACTGAAAAATTCAATGCCATAGCCGGGATTTGAACCACGAATCTCCCGGTCTCCGTCCATGGTTCAAATCCCGGCTATGGCATTGAATTTTTCAGTCATCTGATTCTACCTTTCCAACCCTGTCCAACACACGGCTTGTGTGAAAGAACAATTAATTTCATGGCAGCTTCTGTTTACTTAAATCCAAAGCTTTATTATAAAATGCAGAATAAGTAAAAATACGAAGGCAAAAGAAAGAAAGAAAAAAATATCTATTATATTCACAAGATTATCTCTACACTCTCTTCTACAAACTGCTTTTACAAAAGCTTATTCTTCTATCTACTTCTTTTTAAATAAGATAAAATTTCATTGCGCATATCGTTGTAAATATTAGGATACATAGGCTAAACCGATAGTCAGATTTTTAAAAATCAGATGACTATATGATGACTTTGAAATTCCATACTCTTAGCATGACGACGAGGAAAATACAAATAGGGACTTCCAACTTTTATTTCAAAATTCAAACCAATAACAAAAAATTTCTCGGAAATGATTAACACAATTTGACCTAAAATGGGTCCTTTACCGAGATTGCATTTTACGCACAGTAAGATTTTGTCTATCTCTTACGGTTTACAAGTTATACAAAAAGTTGAGAACGAGGAAGAATTTACAAGTTATTCCCAGAATATAAAATTCAAGATACAAATTTTATTTTTCCTGCAAATGTCTTAAACTTGTGGTATTTTATAAAAATCGTTATAGCTGTTTTTGAGAGATTCAAAACAATAACAAACATTTTTCCACGTAAAGGGTTCTTTTCTACATGTTCTTGAACATTACACACAAAAATCTGGCTTTGCTTATTCAAAGTTTTTGTAACTCTTTTCTTCGTGGTCTTGGCACTACTGGTATTCGGCAGAGGGTCATTTGCTGGTGCGGCCGGAGGTGCAGCAACTTGGTTCGTTTCCCAAGGCCTCCACATCTTAATTAAACTATTAAACGCTAATAACTATTAAACACTGCTAAACTCACAAAAGTGTACTAAGTAAAACACTATATAACTTCTCTGAAGAAGTAGGATATAAGCTTAACTCAAAGACGGAAGAAAAGCACGAGCGAACAGTCACAGCTGCTAAAACGTACTGAAACCGAAGAAACAACAGAAATGACATTGCAACAACGCTTTGCTTTGGTGGAGCTAGAGAAAGGACCACGTGCTGTAGTTGGTGGATGGGAAGACCCTACTAATCGTTTACTGATGGGTTTATGGTCAGATTTCAAAGCTATCCGTTCGCTTTGTAGCCGACTGGGGAAACGTTGGCTGCGACCAGTTTTAGTTTTCATTTACCATGGAGGACAGTAAGTCAAAGCATAGATCAACAGCCTCAACTAGGTTCAACCCTGCACACGATAATGGTGTAAGGTTTTAATTTGTGTTAAGATGTCGTCTCGAACGCTCCCCATATGTGGCCTATGACCTTATGGGGTTAGGAAGGGAAGTAAAGCCGGTGGTCCCGTGTCGTAGATTTACGGCACGTAAACAAACCTCAAGCCTGATAAAGAAGCCTCTGAGCAAAATTTCCGGTTTTTCACGTCCGATATAGAGTGTGGCGCTAAGAACCATAGCAGTTAAAGAGCGTGCATAAATAAAATTCAATTTAATTTTATTTTACATTCCACCAAGCGATGACCGGACCCATTTCTAAGGAGGAGGCACCGGAGTCTGTTACTTTCGATGGTAGAGTGATGATGAGGATAGTGGTGGAATGAGAGGACCTACAACTTTTACCGAGGACTCACTTGACTTATTTTGTGTAATAGCACAAAAACTGAACCTCCTAAAAGACAACTGGCATATGGTGTTACATAATATGATCTAGGTTCTGATTTTCATGATGTACCTCAAAAAAAGATCTTTCATTATATTTTTTATTCTTCTACAATATCTATTTTAATTTTTTTACGCTTGTGTATAAAATCATTTCTTTGGTTTTAATTTTAAAAGTACTTTAATTGTGTATTTAATTTCCATTGAGCATACTGATTATAAAGTGTTTAATTTTGTTATCCTTCTTGCCTTTGTTGTTTTTGCATTACCGTTTAAAGAACAGTAGTTTACACGTATTGCAAGCTAATTTCACAGCCTTCATTCACCTCTGCAACCACATTAAAAATGCGTCTTAATGGTTTTCACTATTCGTTGAAGGCCTAGGTTTCCACATACAGATTATCACATTTAACACGACGCACTTCGCTTAACCCTCCCGTTAAATTAAATTAAATTGAGTTTTATTTATGGACGCTGTTTAACTCCTACGGTCCTTAGCGTCCCATTCTATACTGGACGTGAAAGACCGGTAATGTTGCTCAGAGGTTTCTTTATCAGGCTTGAGGTTCTTTTACGTGCCCTAAATCTACGACACGGGACGACCGGCTTTACTTCCCTTCCGAAGGAAGCCATGCTAAGCAGTTTTACGCCCGAGAAAGCCCATCGCCCTCCGCCGGGTTTGAACCCGCGACCTCGGGAACTAGAGGCTAGCATGGTAACCACTACACCATGGTAGTGTAGTGGTTAACCAATACACGCTTCCGTAGTTCTTTGTTCCCGGATCCACAGACGATGTTTCTTTTTCAAACAAAAGCTTTCTTTCTCATTGCTATCCTTTGAGTGACTTCATGAAAGCAGCTCATATTACATCTGTATGCAACAACATATCAAGTATCTAGGCTATCCATTTGCTCCACTACCTTTTCGGACGTACGTCATAGTTCAGTGAATCTTTATAGTAAATGTGTGATTTAATTTATTGTTCAATATTTTATTCTATACCACAGATTATTACGATGTATGTTGTCTTATGAAGCTATAAACGGTACTTATAATTTGAATAAAAATGTAGATCTGAGATGACAAAAATTACTATTGCTGGTACACGGATGTCTACACAAAGAAAAATTGGCCACAATTTCGCAAAAGGTCAGCTGGCTATTGAAATTACTGCTGCCAACGTAATTAACACTTAATATTTCCAGTATAACCCAGAGATAAAAGTGGGGTCCTTAGGTACACTTGTGCGAAAAAAAAAGTTGCCCATATATGTAGGATATAGATAGATAATGAAATCTGTGGCTCTGCCACCTCCAAGCTTCACCCGTCTCTCGCCTCTTTTGTATAATTCTAAAAACTAGTTTGACATATTGCTTATCATCACAATATTATTGCTAGCTAGTCGAGTACTGTTACGTTAATAATAAGCATAATATTAATGAGATGATAAATGAGATGCTTTTTGAATATCGGTCCTAGAATGTCTTTATTATGTAATAGTAATAATAATAAAAAACCCCGCTTTCGGGAATATTTCACCACCGTGATTCAATTCTGTGTAGAATGTCACACAATTCATCAGCCCTTGCAGTGCTTCGTTCATATTCGATGGCGGTAAGGATAAAGAAATTTTTGATATAACTGGTTACTAATTTCTCATCTACCTCTCCGTCTATAAGTTCGAACCGCCAACCGGTTTTGTCAAGGTGGTCCCCGGCATCGCTGCTTCTAGTCACGGGAGTAGCTCTATACGCCAGTGCCACCGTGCACTTGCTACGGACACCCCCTAAGGGTGACTCGTGAGATCGGAATCTTAATCATAGGCCTCAGCTATTTACCAGGTGTACACCTACACCCAACATACGGTGGTTTGCTTAAATAGGAAAATAAGGAGAGGTGGCGTTCTGAATGCTTTAAGCTTTGCAGGGCGTGCGAGAGGGGGTGGGAATATGATCAGAGTGATTCCAAACACTGACATAGTAAACCAGAGTAGGTTAAGATGATTTAATATAACATTTAAGTTCCCGTTCTAGGATGGAGATACAAAGAATTAAACTGTCAGAGAACCTATCTGAGCCACAAATGATGCTGGCCGGAGCATGTCGATGCATTTAAAAGTGAGAATGTGCTACCTGAATTTTAAAATGCGACCAACAAAGATTTTGGTAGCACCTTTCAAAGATTGGACCCTGAGCCGGAAAATTCAGACAATTTAACGCAAATGCCTGGCAGTCAACAATACGTAACGCCCAGGGTATTGACCTCATGCAAGTCAGCAGAACTATGGGCACTGCTCCGAAAGGTAAGTGCCCTCTGACATAACAACTTCTTCGTTCGCTATACTTGGGTTTCTGAACTCTAGACTAACGTGAAATCCTTTAATTCCACCTTTACGGAAACTTATAACTTTACGAGTGTCTAAAAGCAATGGCCAATGCATCATGACATCATCCGCCGCCCCGAGAGTATAGCCGTAAACGGCTGAGAGAGTGGAACCAAAAAAATACCGTAACAATATACAGTATTAACACAAAAAACACAAAGTACAGGTTTTGTTGTTTTTGTTTTCTTTTCCTTAAGTTTTAGGGAGGAAAGGGATCACTGGAGAGACAGAACTGGCAGGAGTAGCTGGGTGAGAAACACTGAGAGTAAACAAAGAGAGGGGGAGGTTAAGCATAGAAAACTCAAAGGAGGAAAAACAAAAAAACAAAAAAAAGGGGGGGAGACAAAATGAAAGGAACATTCACGCGCACACACACCATAACAGCACCCATTTTAAGAACACCCGGTTTATGGGCGCGGGTGGAAGAAATTAAAATTGCATCATCTTGTCACCGCAGAACTTGTAGGCGAAATCTTGTACTTTCGATGGATCTGGGACTAGGGCCATCAATCTGTACGGGCATCAGGTTATGCCTGGATAGTCTTAGGCATTTGCAGAGATATCAGAGTGGCATATATTCTATGTGGAGGAAGAAGTCAACAGCTCACACGAAATGGAAACGAAGAAGTAGTAGAATCTCACTGGTGTTATTGTAGACATATGTAATCGGTGGGCACATATGAAACTCAGAGAATGACAGGATCCCTCTCGCCAATTTCGAAGCTGTGTCGAATTGACACCAAGATGTACCCGGGCATCTCAAAGAGACACCAGCATTCTCCATTGATGACAGACAGTATAACTCAGTTGACTGATCGCTGTGTGCGTGAGTCCTTGGCGACGACGGGCGGTGCGAGTGCTCGTGAATGCTCAGGAACAAAGGAGGCTTGACATTAAGGTCAACCGGAAGCATGAAAAAGAAATAAAGTGGCATTAGTTGGGGCAAAGGAAAACGAGCAATAAAAGGAAACTTACAGAAAGAGAGGGGGAAATCAAAACGAGTAATACCAGGAGGGTGAGGATAAGGATGGGCAGAGTTAGAGGCTAGCCTCTAGTTCCCGAGGTCGCGGGTTCAAACCCGGCGGAGGTTGATGGATTTTTTGGGCGTAAAAATCCTTAGCATGGGTTCCTTCGGAAGGGAAGTAAAGCCAGTAGTCCTGTGTCGTAGATTTATGGCACGTTTAAGAACCTCAAGCCTGATAAAGATGCCTCTGAACAAAATTATCGGTCTTTCACGCCCAGGGTAGAATGGTACGCTAAGAACCACAGCAGTTAAAGAACGTCCATAAATAAAACTCACTTTCAATTTAGGAAATTGGTTACATTATGCAAAATTATTTAATAAAAGGTCATACACAAAATGAAAATAATTCCGTACATACTAATAATGAAAGAGAACAGAAAGGGGTCGTGAAAGGTGGAATGATCACTCATCCTTCACAGTGAGTAACGGTACTGCAGCTGGCCAAAAAGAGTGGCGCTCCGTACAAAGTTACTGAAATGTCTACTCATGATTTTATCGATTTCAAACATTTTACAAATTCCTTGGGCAAAAACTACAACATAAATGAAAAAGTAGAAACGGTTGTGTGGGTGGACATTAAGACAAATGCATTTTGAGAGAAACGAACCTTTCAAAATATTTTACAGAAGATCCTACTCTGAAAAGGGATATAAAACCATCAGTATGAGAAGACTTACCAGAGACATGAGTGCAAATGACATGACAGAATTCAAGAGAGCCTGTAATGACACTCCCAAAATGGATTTAAAAAAGAAAGATATAATTTCTTTGTGCGATAAATATGTAATTCCTAGTATACTTTGGGATTTTAATAAAAACTAAAAAACTAAATTAGATCATTCCATTGTTCTTAATTTTGCTTTCTATGCGAAATGTAAATCTATTCTGACCTGAGAAATTTTTGTGCAGGCTTAAAATATAATCTTGCAGTTTTTAAATTTATGTTCTTTTTGTTATAAAACTCTTAAAATTGTGTTCATTTACATTTAGACCACTTGAAATTAGCAGTAAAGTTATACATTAAAGTACTGTTGTATATGTTAGCTACACATGTTACAGCTAACATTCAGTGTTAGAGTCGTACATCTATAAAAAGCGGAATAAATTGACGGAAACATAATGTAATAATTAAAAAAATTAAGGTTCATAAAGTATGTATGATTATTTTGTTGTAATAATTTGATAAATTGTGTTTATTTGGTGAATTGTGGAAAAGTGAACATTGAGGCAGTATTTTATATCACAACACTGTGAATACCGGAGTGATTGTAGTGTAAATTAACATTATTGTATGACAATGATTTTAGATGTTTGTTAACTATAAGCATTGTTAGGAAATAAGTTTACACGGCCTCACTGAAACTCACAATAGGAGCGGGTAACAATGAAGCGATGGGGTGAGTTGTTTATCAATTAGAAGAGGCAAACAAATGACGTCAGGGTAGCGCGCCTTTCTTTAGAAATGGAGGGAATATCTTCCCTAGAGCATATGTGTTTGTAATTTTGATTGGCTTATAAAACAGACGCTAATGTTGGCGCGCTTTAGTAACCAATAGCAGCTCGATTATAATGTTTAGGCATATCGGGGTGAGGGAGTATAAATTCTTGAGCCAACGGCAAGTATCGCTCAGTTCTACAGAATCATTCACAAGGTAAACGTCGCGCAGTTCTAAGAAATCTCTCTCGCGAGTTACACGTCAGGCAGTTCTAAGGAAGCATTCACGAAGTACACATTGCGCAATTCTACAGAATCTCTCGCGTCGTAAAGTTAGTTACAAAATGTGAAATACGCGAATTAATAGTGCGCGGCAAATAAGTCATTGTAGTTACATTAAAAAATATAACAGTTTCAATCAGGCGTGTATCAAGATTAAATATGTGAAATTAATTAAATGTGACGGCAATAGAAGTGCAAAAACAAATTCTTTTATCAGTATTATCTTTTAGTAACAACTCCTTTCCGTTTACACACCCTGTTCAAGAGATATTTGCTCGACTGAATAATAGTAGCTAGCCGGAGGACAAAGAACCCAAAATTCAAAATAGTAAAATAATAACAGGCGCCAAGTAAAAAAAAAGATAATACGAACAAAATACTGCGACAACATTTAATTCTCAACAGTCCCTTTACAAGAAAGACTGAAGGATCAAAAGAAAACGTTTTCTGCTCCTACTGAAAAATTGTTGATTTCGACTTGCAACAGTCTTATCCTTGAGGTATATATATATATATATATATATATATATATTAAAGATTTATAGCTACTGAAAGTGATGGACTATTTACAAAGTTAATAATGAAACTGTAAAGACAACGCTTACATACAAAAACGTAACGCAACCGAACATTAAAAATGACTTACCTGAAAATGATAATGTCTGAATAAACATATTCAGGAAGAGAATAAATGAGCGTCTCGATTAATCTCAAACAATACCAAATGAATATGCTTCGAGTAAAAGCGAAGTGTCACGTCAACATGAATCAAAGCTTAAAATTCGATTTACGTGAGACCAAAAATACTCGAAAGCCACAACATTATTGTCATCCATAAAATTATTATTATAGATGCAAGGAAATCAGTCGGCGTCCAATCTGCTCTGAAGAATATGCTGTTATCAGTTTTACTAATAATCACCATATGTGTTAACGTTAATCTTCTGAAATATTACACTACTAAATCACAGTGTCATGGAGCTGACGAACTACTTGTCAATACACTGCTGAATGCTACGAGAGAGAGAGAGAGAGAGAGAGAGAGAGAGAGAGAAGAGAGAGTTTGCCTTCTGTGTAAGTAAATAAGACTCCTTCCGTTGGATTATGCACGTTGTCTCTTTATGAACCAAGGGTATGCCGGCCTTGAATATAATGTATGCATGAAGTATCGGACTTCTCTTGAATGGTGCAAACAATATGAATATGTTACACTTGTCTTAGATATAAAAGCTTTTCAAAAATATGCCCGTCTATGTCTGTGCAAAGGATTTTTGTACAGTAGAGAATTTACACAGCCGAAATATTGGAAAATGCACTCCGGATTCTGCCTTATAATTCGTAGAGAGTATGGGAATTTATTGCATAAGCTTCATCTTTAGGCATTCAATAAGTACATGTATTTAGATCTGAAGAACGAGCGGGCTATTCATTTATTCTATCATCGAAAAGACGTTTTAGTATGAGGCAGGGATTTTCTTGGACTTCTTTCCATGGTAGCCCCTATTTCTTCAAGGTTTTCCTTGGTTAGAACACTGCTCGTTTCGTGTAACACGCACCCAGTCTGTATAATTGTTTACCAACATCCTATAAACTCTGCATTTGTTAGGAACGTTCACACCAAAGAATCTCTGTAAATTGAAGCTGACAGTACCCATGTGACTCTGTTGGAGCAAATCTTAATACAATAAGCATACGCTTTTCTGTTTTCATCACTATGTTTTCATCTCAGTAACTACACACATTAAACACAATCAACAGGCAGCTTCATACAATGCAATTTCCACTATACACCATGCGAAATGTTAGACTGAACTCCAAATGCCATTACTCTCCGTAGGCGCATGGATACGTTACTGCAGAGCGAGTTCATTTAACCAATAATCCTCTGCCACCAGTCGTATCATTCACGATAAAACCGTTATTATTAAGCACATTTGAAAGATGTGCATAACAGTTTTATCACATACAGGTATAATGCAGCTTTGACCCTACCGAATTTCATTTGCTTTTTAAGTTTTGTAAATATGATTTTTCAAACAAATTAAAATAGTCCAAAAATCTTATCATGTTTTCCATCATTAAGGCTTATTTCATAAACTGGAGGCAATTGGCAGCAATGTTACAGATTTAAGAAGGTTTACGAGTAGGTTTAGTTAAATCTACTCACTGAATTTTAATTTGGAGGTATTTCATTTAGAGATTATCTGTTGCACACTGGCTAGTAGATTTTAGCAGCTACTTGGGGCCAGAACTAATAAAAAATTCTTCCCCCCCTTTTTTGTTGTTGTTTGTTTGTTGGGTATACGAACATTTGAAATTCATTCAAAGGGCTCGGCCAACATTTAAAAGTGGCACATTTTCTAAAACTGATGTTGAAATGTTACGGGTTTCCAAGGTACAATAACCTATAATATGAATTAGAAATACTAAACAGTATAATTTTACAAATTTGGCAATGTTTCTGTTAGTGGACCCTTTAAGTTCGCCAGAGAATAATACTCGGCATTTCCCTAAAATCAATGGTTTGCATCAATTTCTACTTCGGAAAAGATACAACGCGAAATATCTGGAAGGGAATTTACCACAGTTTTACGGCCTTTGTTAAAAAGGACGCTGTTCGTTGAACCTTATACAACCTTTTGTGGGTTTAATAGCACTTGTTAATGTCAAAGGCTCTTTTATGCGATTCTATTTGATGTTGTTATCGTGGTATTGTTAACTTTCTCAAAGTTCGATTTTCACTGCAGATGGCTCCAGCTATTGTATTTACACATTCCGCAGAGGTAAATGGACCTAAAACTGCGGGAAGGTAAACGAGTTCGTATTCGCCTTAATGAAAATGTTTATCATCGGTGCATTAACTGGAAATACGCTGCAGAACTCTTAGGATGAGTAAGGCAGCCAATTAGAGGGCTTAATCTTATATAAACAATGGTTTTCTGAATTATTGTGGGATGCCCATAAAATGGAAGCCTTCTGTTCTAATTTTACTATGAGGTTTGCCGAATACAAAATTTTGCTGGTGCGTGCTTGTACAATAGAAGTTAAACGTGAATGTACATGGAAATTAATCTACTAATGAGGTACTTCAGCAGACAAAACAATATATTATTAGTGAGGCAAGGTGTCAAACATGAGTTACAACTTCGTTTCTTTTTGTTTTAATTTAACTCACGGATGAATTTTAAAAGAGTGTAATAATTTAACTAAGAAGCCATAATTTAATGAATTTATGTTTTGCTTTCCAAGCCTACAAAAATAAATCTGTAAAAGCAATTCACCTGTTTGTTTTTAATGTTTTAAATAAATGAAAATTGCACAGTATGTAAAGACATTTAATTTTTAAAAATTCTAATGCCTGTCGTAACATCTTCTCTGATCATTAGTTTCATAGAGATTCAGTTGATTCATTTATCACTCTTTGTTTCCCAATATTAACTCTCACTAAACTAGATTTCTATGAGATAAAAATATTACATTTTGGCGAAATTAGGCATTTCAACAGGCAGATCAAGATACCTAACAAAAAATGTAGATCAGCTGCAGTTCTCTGATAACACGACCTGGCTTTAATGGCTCCGTATTTGAATTAGAATGCAACGAAAATCGTGCAGAACTTATTTTTTCTACTGAACTCTTAAGACTAAAATGGTGTCATTTTTCATTCATCTCTACACGTACACTCACCTCCAAGTATATTTCATGTATATGGCGCAATGGTTCTCAAGTAGCTCTCTACGCTGGTTGAGATTTTGTATACTGAACTGGATTATTTTTGTTCATGTATGTCACCTTTTTCCCTTTGCTGGTCACATTTTTCCCTTTACTGGTCACCTTTTTTCCCTTTGCTGGTCACCTTTTTCCCTTTGGTGGTCACGTTTTTCCCTTTACTGGTCACCTTTTTCCCTTTGCTGGTCACATTTCTTCCTTTGCTGGTCACATTTTTCCCTTTGCTGGTCACCTTTTTCCCTTTGCTGGCCACATTTTTCCCTTTGCTGGCCACATTTTTCCCTTTACTGGTCACCTTTTTCCCTTTGCTGGTCATATTTTTCCCTTTACTGGTCACCTTTTTCCCTTTGCTGGTCACATTTTTCCCTTTACTGGTCACATTTTTCCCTTTACTGGTCACCTTTTTTCCCTTTGCTGGTCACCTTTTTCCCTTTGCTGGTCACATTTTTCCCTTTGCTGGTAACATTTTTCCCTTTGCTGGTCACCTTTTTCTCTTTACTGGTCACATTTTTCCTTTTACTGGTCACCTTTTTTCCTTTGCTGGTCACATTTTTCCCTTTGCTGGTCACATTTCCTTTGCTGGTCACATTTTTCCCTTTGCTGGTCACCTTTTTCCCTTTGCTGGTCACCTTTTTCCCTTTACTAGACACATTTTTTCCTTTACTGGTCACCTTTTGCCCATTGCTGGTCACTTTTTTCCCTTTGCTGGTCACCTTTTTCCCTTTGCTGGTCACATTTTTCCCTTTGCTGGTCACCTTTTTCCCTTTGCTGGTCACCTTTTTCCCTTTGCTGGTCACATTATTCCCTTTACTGGTCACCTTTTTCCCCTTGCTGGTCACCTGTTTCCTCTTTGCTGGTGACATTTTTCCCTTTGCCGGTCACCTTTTTCCCTTTTGCTGGTCACCTTTTTCCCTTTACTGGTCACCTTTTTCCCTTTGCTGGTAACATTTTTTCCTCTGCTGGTCACCTTTTTCCCTTTTCTGGTCACCTTTTTCCCTTTGCTGGTCACATTTTTCCCTTAGCTGGTCACCTTTTTCCCTTTGCTGGTCACATTTTTCCCTTTACTGGTCACCTTTTTTCCCTTTGCTGGTCACCTTTTTCCCTTTGCTGGTCACATTTTTCCTTTGCTGGTCACATTTTCCCCATGGCTGGTCACCTTTTTCCCTTTACTGATCACATTTTTCCCTTTACTGGTCACCTTTTTTCCTTTGCTGGTCACATTTTTCCCTTTGCTGGTCACCTTTTTCCCTTTGCTGGTCACATTTCTTCGTTTGCTGGTCACATTTTTCCCTTTGCTGGTCACCTTTTTCCCTTTACTGGACACATTTTTCCCTTTACTGGTCACCTTTTTCCCTTTGCTGGTCACTTTTGTCCCTTTGCTGGTCACCTTTTTCCCCTTGCTGGTCACATTTTTCCCTTTGCTGGTCACCTTTTTCCCTTTGCTGGTCACATTTTTCCCTTTGCTGGTCACATTATTCCCTTTACTGGTCACCTTTTTCCCCTAGCTGGTCACCTTTTTCCTCTTTGCTGGTGACATTTTTCGCTTTGCTGGTCACCTTTTTCCCTTTTCCTGGTCACCTTTTTCCCTTTACTGGTCACCTTTTTCCCTTTGCTGGTAACATTTTTTCCTCTGCTGGTCACCTTTTTCCCTTTGCTGGTCACATTTTTCCCTTTGCTGGTCACCTTTTTCCCTTTGCTGGTCACATTTTTCCCTTTGCTGGTCACATTTTTCCCTTTGCTGGTCACATTTTTCCCTTTACTGGTCACCTTTTCCTGTTGCAGGTCACCTTTTTCCCTTTGCTGGTCAGCTTTTTCCCTTTACTGGTCACCTTTTTCCCTTTACCTGTCACGTTTTTCCCTTTGCTGGTCACCTTTTTCCCTTTGCTGCTCACATTTTTCCCTTTACTGGTCACCTTTTCCCGTTGCAGATCACCTTTTTCCCTTTGCCGGTCACCTTTTTCCCTTTGCGGGTCAACCGTTTCCCTTTTGCTGGTCACCTTTTTCCCGTTGCATGTCACCTTTTTGCCTGAGCGAGTCACCTTTTCCCTGAATGGGTTACGTGATGGGCATGTCTAGAACATTGACATGAAACAGTTTTCTACTAAGTTCACGTCTAAAGTCGCTTTCGAAGTCTAACATATGAATAGGCTGTGAGCATTCTTGTTTCATCCGTTCTAGCTTGTCAGCTAAAATAAAACAAATCGCTCTTAATGTATCTACGCTAATGAGAAAGTATAAAGGAACTATCCCGAATAAAATCGATTAGTATAACGTGAGAGCTAAGGTGGCTAAGCTCGCAAGAGGTTTCGGTTTAATTAACTCTCTCACTAGCCTGCAACCGTTGAAGTACATTTACCCGGTTACATATACTGAGGAACTGGGGTAAAGCTAGAGAAAAATTAAAGAGAGGAGACCCTGGAATCATTCCGTTAGACGAATCGTGTAATCTTAGCGACATTGCCTACGCTCAGCATAAGGTCTCTGCTTCGAGAAACATTGCTGACAAGATCTGGCTGAAACGGCTTGGAAAAGAGTGCAATCATCTGATGCTACATTAGGTGAAAGGTTGGCAGCCCGACTAGTAACAACTATCATGAAGGGTAAAGTAGCTCCAGGTGTAGGAATCACGAAGAAGAAACGAGGAGGATTTCTACCTCTCATACCAATTATTGCAGCTCTAGGCGCTGCTGCTGGAGACGCTGCACAAATAGCCTCTGCTGTAAATAAGAAAAAGGCTGCGGATAAACAAATTGCCGAAATGATGAGGCATAAGAGAGAAATTGAGAGAAAGGTATCTGTTGGCGGCTGGTCCAAAAAGAAGAAACGAGGAGGATTTCTTCCGCTCATACCAATTATTGCAGCACAAGAAGCTGCCGCTGGAGGTGCATCACAAATTGCTACAGCTGTAAATAAGAAAAAAGCTGCGGATAAACAACTTGCTGAAATGATGAGACGTAACAAAGAAATTGAATCAAGAGGGAAAGGCCTACGAGTGAAGAAGAATAAGGGCAGGAACATCGAATCAAAGAGGGGGACAGATCAAGAAAGGGAATTCAAAAACTCTGGCAGAAGACTATGCTTGTCCCTGGAAAAACATTAAGTAACATAGATTCCGTCTTGTATGTCCAATGTTTTAACATTCCTCATATTAGGATGCGAATGTCTTCTTTATTAGATCAGTGAATAATAATAATAATAATAATAATAATAATAATAATAATAATAATAATAATAATAATAATAATAATAATAAAATGTCATTAAAATGTCCTTTCACTCTTGATTTTTTCCAGTGATTGTTCTATAGGAACGTTCTGTGGCCCTTCAGTGACAAAGTTATTCCATCTAATCAGCTGTCTGAATCTGATTTCCTGGTGAATATATTTAGGTTGAGCATCATAGGAATTTAGCGCAGTATTGCATCAGTCTCCTTCCTCTATAGTAAAGGTGGACATTCCATCTATCAGTTTTCCCATCTGTTACGGCTGGATACCGTATTTCACAGGAACCATCAAATCAAATTTTACCTGTTGTTCATAAACATCCGCTTCATAGAGCAAACAGGGGAGCATAACAGCAATATCATTGCCTTTAGAAACAAGGATATAAGCATAGTGTCTATAGATTTTAGAAGAAGTCAACGACGTCGAGGATATAATGATGGAGTGATTCGACGCACACATCGTGCTCTGCCCTTGACGCCCATCAGGTTAACATCACGCAATCAGCAGTTCCTACAGTTATTGGGCTTCAGAATCCTATAATCATGGGCATCTTCAATGTTACCGACGCCTCAATGACACCGAGATTCGACGACAAGATCACTAAGAAGAGGAACATGTGTTTTCACCATATAATACATCAGCTCTGGACTCTAGCAACGAGTTTAGAATCCCTTGTCAGGTTGAACATTTATATACTTTACACCGTCTCAGGGTGAAGAGAATGCTGTTGTTAAACCTGTACTCATCGAGTGGAGAAGGCCTGTGATTCGACTTTCTGATGCTGAGATCCTCAAGACTGTTAAGCTGGATAAGACTCTGTTTCACCCATTTAGGACCACGGATCTGCATACTCAACTTGCTGTGTTACAGGAATTTACCTGGAATGTCGCCACCACATCAAAAATGGAGAAGCCGAGATTTGTCATTTCTAGCGCTCAGACTTTATGATAGAGTAATCCATCTAAAGACGGTTCTCTTTTTGATCATTGTGACATAACTTAAACTAATCATTGTAATGATTTATTTTTCATTAGGAATGCAAGGATTTTTAATGAATAAAAACACTATGTAAAAGCATACCTTAATTCTTTTTATTGTTATTATTTATCTTACATTTCCATCACTTCCTCATCCGACTCATTGTTTCTGTATATGTCATTACACTTGTAACAGCAGGTTATGTAAATTTCTTTATTATTTAAATGAAAGTCTTTTTATTTTCATAATTTGTATTCCAGCGTGGCAAACAGTCTTAATGCTGTTAATGTATACAGGGCTCAAGTGTTTTAGGATACAAATTTCACCATTATTTAAAGTATTTTCACAGTCACTTAAATTATTGCTCACAATGCTTAATTTCAATGAATATAGGGAGATTCGTTCGAGCTAACTCTCAGCTATGCATTGAATTGTATACAAATTTGTCGTATACCCTGTAATGTTATATAAGGATCCTGTCTTAACGTGTTTCGGTGATGTAGATGTCTCAGCACCCGCTTCTTGCCGAAATGTTTGTTGTAGGTGCCGATGGCACTTATTCTACCCCCCAAAAGCGTCAGCCTCCTTTGCATGGCAGCAGGCTATTCCTCTTCTTCTTCCTCTTATTGCACACCCTGAAACATTGCACAATGAAGGTCTTAGAAAACTATCTTGGTCAAGTAAAGGCAACCTGAAAAGAATTACATTTTTTGTTATGATACATGTAAAATGAAGCACAAGGATTTGTATAAACATTCGGATATTTAGAGTTATTTCAATGCGCTAGATATAATTAAACTCAAAGCATGTGATATTGCGATTTCGTAAATTTTTTATAAAATTCTATAATATGCATCTTTTGTATCTTTATATGTAATATCAATGAGTCAGTTGTTTTATTTATGAATTTTTCATTGGGAAATAGGAGAACATTCAATACTTAAGTTTGACACTTCTACATGCCTTCTCTATAGGTATAAAAGACAATTTACACGTCTTAAATTTCCCCATCCCTGCCATACCGTTATACTGGAGGTATACTTTGCCTGGTATTTCTGCAATCTCTTGATCAGTTAACGAATTATAGCGCTCTGGTAAGAACACTTGGCAATCCTCCAACGAAGATACGATCCTGGTACCATATCTTCTTGAACTCTCTCTCTCTCATAATCAAGACCTATTTCGAGATCTTGAACTCGACGAGTCGGTAGGAAACTACGCTCTTCAACCATCTTGTTAAGTCTATCAGCTAAACAATCTGTAACAGACATTGTCATGAATTATTATTTTCACTACATTATTCAAGTTGAACGAGTTATACACTTCTTTATATTAGAACTAGGGTGTGTATGTTTTGTAGGTAAGCCTATGAATGTGTAGAGAAACAAAGAACGAATGGAGAAAATCATGTGAATGTTCATTGAAGATGAGCCAGCAGAGAACCAAAGAATGAGCAGAGGAAATCGTGTGAATGTTAACAGAGCATGAACCTGCAGGGAAACAAAGAATGAGTAGAGGAAATCATGTGAGTTTATAGTGAAACAAAGAATGAGGGGGAAAATCGTATGAATGTTTATGTAAGAAGAATGTGCGGCGAAAATCTTGTGAACTGGAGAAGAGTACGCAGTGAAATCCATGTGAATGTAAAGCACAGATTAGAAAATATGATGCTCTTTGCAACGAATCGTCTTTCATTTACTGTAACGTTTAAACAAAATTAAATGTATTGTAAAAGCCAACAGTGATTTTGTATAGTTAGGTAAAAAACTTACCTTGCATTGTTATGTGTTGATATGCGCTGTACGTGTAGATGGCCTGCACCTCGCGTTGCGTTTAAAGTTCTTTAAAACTTAAATGTAAAGTTAATAAGTACACAACAGTTCTAACATGAGCAGATATCTGTTTAGATAGGGATCTAAACCCCCTTTAGGCGATGCCGACACGACAGCATGGCTGTGATGCTTACACTCACGTGATTATTGCAGCCAATGACATCATCTCTTGCTGCGCATGCGCAGAGGCTCTCGGCACTTCTATCCCTACTTGTTTCACTTCCTCTCGCTCGCTCTCTCTCTCTCTCAGGGTACATCCATAATGTCTTTACACAAAGCTGCATGCAGTTACATTCTAGTGTACAGAGGAAAATTAAGGAAGTCATTGAAAGATCGGGATTTGAACTAGGGGCAACTGATTGGAAATTATATACAGCATTAATTGTTCATTGTAGGAGCTATCAAACATGCTTTCGTCCACGGCTCTATCTCTGCTAGTTTCTGCGATAATTGAGATTTAAACTTAAGGATCGAACCCTTGACGCCAGGTACCCTAATGTACACCCGCAAGATACTAACTGATGATATAAACGTAATAAGGTTTATTAGGTGGCTTTTATCTTAATTATTTACTATGTTATTAAATTTATAAGTAAATTTCATTGAATCGGTATTCGAACTCGGAACACCAGAAACAAAATTATTTATAATATTAGTTTGATGTGTTTAAAAGACCTGTATGCAGTTACAGCATCGATCTAAGTGATATATTCTAGAGTACAGTGGAAAATTAAGGACGTCACTGAAAGATCGGGATTCGAGCTAGGGACAACTGATTGGAAATTATATAACGCATTAATTGTCCATTATAGGAGCTAAAAATCGTGCTTTGGTCCGCACCTTTATCCCTGCTAGTTTCTGAGATAATTGAGATTTTAAAATTAAAGACCGAACCCATGACACCTGGACTCTTATATACATGCACAAGAAACGAGCTAATGACATAAGAGTAATACAATTTATTTGCCGTCTTTATTTTACTTAGTTTTGGAGTTATTAGAAGATGAATTTGTAATCACTCCTAGGATTCGAACCCATGCATCCAGACTAGTTTCCACCAATTCGTAAATGATGCGTCGCATTCCAAGCTATAATTAGTTTTTATTGCATCATTTTGTTCTTTTCATTCAGGACATGCGCGTGAGTTGGTGTGTGCGTGTGTATGCGTGTGCGTGTGTGGATTGGTGCTGTTTGGGTGTAAGTGAACAGGCATATGTGCTTGCGTGTGTGTGTGGTCGTGTGCGTATGTGCAAGTGTAACGGTGTGTGTATGTACGTGAGTGTGTGTGCGTGTATGTGTGTGTATGCGTGTGCGTGTGTGTCCATGTATATGTATGTGTGAGTGTAAGAGCACTGGTGTATGTATGTATACGCATGAGGTGCGTGAATGCGTGTGTGTACTGGTGTATGTATGTGTGTGCTGGTGTATGTATGTGCGTGTGTGTGTGCGTGTGTGTACTTGCATGTACGTGTGTGCGTGTACTGGTGTATGTTTGCTGATGTGTGTACAAGTGCTCGTGCATATGTGAACGCCTGAATGTGTACAAGTCGTGGAGAAAGAAAGAGATAGATAGAAAGAAAAAGAGAGGAGAAGATGAAAGAATGGTATCTAGGCATCGGGATATCTAAGTATACGCGGTGGTTTAATATAAACAATGATAGTTGTTAAATGCAATTTTAATCCGACCACTCCCTGCTTCAATAACTTAATAGTTATTATAGCGCTTCGCAGGGCAAGATTCGAACTAGGGACCTCTGGGTTTCTAAGAATACAGCTCGTTAAACATTGTAATGTCGTATAAATTAAATTATATTTCTTAAATACGTTTTTAATCTGGCCGTGCATAGTTTAATATTTATTAAGCATTAGAGTTTCGCAGATTCGAGCTAGAACCCTCTGAACACCCTTTCATTAATTAAATTATATTTATTAAATACATTTTAATCTGACCGTGCATAGTTTAATAGTTATTGCGCATTAGAGTTTCGCAGATTCGATCTAGGAGCCCCCTGAACACCCTTTTATTAATTATTGTAATGATATATAAAAATTAAATTATATTTGTTAAATACATTTTAATCTGGCCGTGCATAGTTTAATAGTTATTACACATTAGTTTCGCTGGGTAAGATTCGATCTAGGACTCCCTGAATACCTTTTATTAATTAGGGTAATGATATATAAAATTTAAATTATATTTGTTAAATGCGTTTTAATCTGACCTTTCATAGTTTAATATTTATTAATCATTAGAGTTTCGCTGGGTAAGATTCGAGCTAGAACCCTCTGAACGCCCTTTCATTAGTTAGGGTAATGATGTATAAAAAATTAAATTATATTTGTTAAATGCGTTTTAATCTGACCTTGCATAGTTTAATAGTTATTACACATTAGAGTTTCACTGGGTAAGATTTGAGCTACAATCCTCTGAACGCCTTTTTATTAATTAAGGTAATGATATAATAATATCAATGATTAATTTCTCATTAGCAATAAACTTTTGATTACAGTAAGAATCGAACACCGATCTGTGGATATCCACGCAGAGGTTTAATGTATGTAATGACATAGGTTAAATACATTTTTATATCGCGATTGAAAAGTCAACTACATAAACAGAGAGCTTGTTTAACTATGCTCGGGTATATTCGTAGGATCTCGTAAAACATCGGAGAGAACAGCCCCTCAGGTCAAAAATAATGATGGCCGACTCTCACGTAGAGCTGGTAAACAAGCTTCTCTCTCTTTCACGCGAGCAAGGACAGGACGAGCATGAAGCCACCTTCAGATTCTTTTGTTAAGCTAGCAGTGTTCGAGAAAACAATGGCAAGGGACCGGCTTTGTTATGGGGCAGTGCAATGGGAACGCCGCAGGGATCTTTATAAAGTAGTCTTGCCCCGGACAATAGAAAGGCACACAATAGAATCTCTTCCACAATGGAAAGGGACCGGCTTTGTTATAGGGTTGTGGAATGAGAAATGCCAGATGGTCTTTCTAAAGTAGTCCTGCTCCGGACAATAGAAAGGGACGGGCTTTGTTACGGGTCAGTGGAATGAGAAATAAAGGCTTGTCCCGGACAATAGCACTTGTTTCTCTGTTAACTGGCTTTAGGTTCTCTTTGTCACGACCCTAATTCATCATGTGCTTTGTTCATTTTGACAGCTGAAGGGTAAGCATTGTTCTTTTGTTAAAAGCTAGTGGAATGAGTATGCCACGTGTTCGAGTAACAATGTAAGTGGGGGTGGGTAGCTGCAACAGGTGTAGAAATGGTCGGATGTGGAATGGGTAGGAAAAACATCTCGCCTTTGTTACAGAACCTTAAATTTATGACCCCTTTGTTCGTTTTGACAGTTGATTGACAGCCTTAATTGCTTAACTGTCAAGCTTCCATTGTACTCAACAAGATTTATGACCCTCAGCTGCAAGTAAAACTACCAAGGAGCTGGGGGTGGGGGAGCTCATTTGCATATGAATAGACATTTCATGCATAAATTAATGTGCCAGCTCTGTCATTTCCCTACTACTGGTAGAGAAGTGTTTCTAATTTGAACCCTTAATACTTGGTGCAGGAATGGTCGTTTTAAAATGTCCTAGATGTAGTTTTAAGGCAAGCTTGCGGCTCTTTAAATATCGTCGCCCCAGCTTTTGCTATAAGTAATTTCGAATTTGAAAGCCACCGCGCATCCTCATTTGACTATTATTGTCTATTTCAAGTTAAGAATGCAATAATAGCTAAGAAAAGTGAGTAGCTAAGGAAATTTACAAAGCATGTCTGATATCGTGTGCTGGTACCTGCTCCGTGTAGCGTTTTACTCCTCGAAGAGGAGAAGGTGGAGTTGCTAGATGTAGATGACGATGTTATTCCTGGTCTAACAGAGCTGTCGCTGATGTAGGGTCCAGGTTCAAACTCAGGGTCGATCCTTCTCTCCTCGGCTATGAGAGCTGTAAATGTGGGGTGGTGTCCAAGGATATTGGATGCATGTTAATGGTGCACTAAAAGAAACGCAATGGCTCATTTTCACTGAGGCTATCAGAACCACTGTGTTACTTGCAAGTGTGTTTATGCCGCACTAAAATATTTCCCGTGCTACTCACGCAGTTGGCTTGATTCTCGCGCGGCGATTTATTGTTCATCACTGTACTTCGGTTCGCCGTCATAAGTACTCACGCTTAGTAATTTGGTAGCTAACTATTCACAGTTTACAATACTTTACTGCACATAACTATTTACAATGAGTGATAACATACTGCGAGGAATTACAGATCTCGTCTGGCGAAAATTAACTATCACATGTTTCTGAGTATCATGGCGACACAACGTGCTGTACATAAAATTAGGCGTTCGACTTAAACTGACACTACACTGAACTTGAAGTGCATTTTAACTGAATTGGAACTGCACTTGAACTGCAATTGCCCTGAGTTGGACTGCAATTGACTTTCATCCCCCCACTAATCTATATATATATATATATATATATATATATATATATATATATATATATATATATATATATATACTGTTAGCAGTAAACCTTCGTGATTGCTACACGTAGTCAATTTTCATCGCTTTCTTATTGGCTATATTTCTTTCTGCTAAAGCCTCGTGATCTTTCATTGGTGACGTTCAAACATTTGTACTCCCAAGTGCCTTTTAAAAGGACGCTGTGTATCCTCTACAACTCGGTGAAGGCTCATAGCTCATTCGGTAGAGCACCTGCCTGCTGTGCGAGGGTCCCGGATTCGATACCCGGCTGGGACTGGGAATTTTTCTCTAGCCAAGATTATTACCTATGTTCACCAGAGTTTGGAAATATGAATGAGAATATGCGTGTGATCTAATGATTAAAAAACTCAAAGTGCAACAAAACCCAACGACAAGCGAATGCTAGTTAATACCATTGCCCTAGGCAAAAGTTTCGAAGGAAATACCGCCGATAAGACCAATATAATTAAAGGCGGGGTATAAATGGAACTAAAAAGAAAAAAACTCGGTGAAGCCCCTGACTAAATGCAGTAGACTACGCGTCACTCATGCTACCGTATTTGAAATGGAATAAAAGAAACGAACGGTCGCCTAAAATTATTTTATACGGAAAATTTTGCAAGTAACACTGCATGATTACGGGCTCATTTGTTAACTAATATTCACAAGGTTTATAACGCAGTGGTAGATTTCTGCGGGCTTTCTAATGGTGCTAATTCTAACTTCGTAATGTCAAAACTGTAGAATTTTATCAGTTGGATGTTGATTAATGTCTAATAATTTCTTAATTAACGATATTTAACTATTTCTTTTCTAACCATCAGAATTATCGCCTCACCCATTATCATCCAGGCATGCCATACCATAGATTTAACCTGGGCGTTCCCCATGCATACCCAAAAACAAGATAGAGCACCCGGCGGGTCTAGCCACTTTCCACCAATAGCATATTTCCGGCCGTGAAATAGGGGCTGTTTTCCGGCAGAACGCAGTTCGACTCGGACCACTATTATATCACTCGGAATTAGCAAAAACGATCCGTGAGAGTTGCCAGCTATAATTGAATTAAAAATTGCTGCTGCTTTCAAAGAATAAATAACATGTAGATTAGTATGTAATAATAACGTTAAAATGTCATATGAAAGTGGCTATTCAGCAAGAATGAAGAGGACTTACACACTAATTATTATTTAGATATATTTCCCTTGTCACGTCGACATCACAAATATATAATGCTTTAATCAAAATTGTTACAGGTGTTTCTGAGAAAGTGAAAAATAACAAACGTTTAGATGTAAGGTGTTGTTTTGTAACCTTTGAGTACACCAGACTTGAATACGAACCTTATACTGCCCTCGCTCTCTCTGTCTGTCTCCCTTTCTTTTTCACTCGAATATACTACTTCCTCTATCTTAGATAAAGAGTATAGAAAGTACAAACTGTAAATGATTTTCAAATGGCGTTTGTTTTTCTGAAATGACTACAGGAAAGTTTAGAAGTGCGCTCTTTATGGAGCATGTTCAGACTAACATTAAAGCTTAATCTGCGCTCTCTAAGGAAGTTGTGTGGCAGTCTTTGGGATAAGCCTCTTCTACTTTCAGTGACGCCTAAATGTGATGATCAAAACATCACTGAACAAATTTAATAAATGTTAAGTTTTATACAAATCAATTCAGAAGCTGCTAATGTATGTCAAAATGCAATTTGAAGGCATAGAACATCTGCAGTAAAAAGTTTTATCTTGTCATATCAACAGCATTAGCGACTAAGTGTCTTTTTAGCCGCACCAACATTTTTACTTCCTCTACCACGTACACAGTAGGTAGAGAAGGTATTGCATTCCACCAAAATTCCATCGAAAATAAAAGTTTTGAGGACCCCGAATCGAAAAAGGCATTTTTGGAAAAAGGTCCGTGTGTTTCTGAGAACAGCATAACTCAAAAACGAAAAGTCGTATAAATATAAAACTTGGAATTTAAGTTCAGTATCTTCCAAGATGCGACACGAAGATTTTCAAGAAAATCTCTCACCCCCAATTACCCTTTACATGGAATATTTATCGAAATTTTTTATTTTATAGAATGTGACTCTAACGACTTTGATTAATATACCATATATTGAAGATATTTTTATGACAAGCAAAATGTATCTTGAATTTTCTGGGAATAGCCTGTGAAGTCATCTTCATTCGCAAGGAATTTTGTATAATTGGTAAACGTCAAGCGATAGACAAAATACTACACAAAAATGCAGATCTCTTTAAAGCACATAATTTATTCCAAATAACAGTTTTTGTGACATAAGTTATATCCGAGATGTCCATTGTTTATGATCCGAATTGGTCAATTCTTTTGTCATTCTTTTTAAGTCCTGTCGACATTCACGTTTTTTCTCGTGATTGCATGGGAAAAGTATGGAATTACCAGGCCAGCATATAGCGCCTCCTTCTTAAATATCCGACTATCGTTATTCCCCTTGTATCTACAAAGAAATGTGTAATGCAGCTGTTTCCGCAAAGGTTTATCTCGATTGAAATTAAGTAGATAGAAAAATAAGCTTTTGTAAGAATAGTTTGTTTAGCCACTAATAAATGATAGAGGGTAGAGAAAGTCATATGAATCATCAGATTTTTTCTCCTCATGCCGCCTAGTTATTGCTGGCAACTTGGACATCAGAAGTATTCTCTGTGACATTCACGGTAACTCGCCGCATATCTCAAGCGAATTAGAATCTGTGCTTCGCTCATAATATATAATTTTTACAAAGTCAGGTTTTGAATATCAAGTTAAAAGATTCTCGGGCCTTATTCGCGCGAATTTACCGTTAGTAGACAAGAGAGAGCGATTAATAGTTTGATCTGATCCTAGAAGCAGCAGGTAACATTCTAGCACTCTAATGCTGAAACATAGTGCAATTTAAATGATCTGGAAAACTGGAAGATAAAATGAGTAACCAATCTGTTGTATTCAACCCTAAAAATTGGCAAAAATCCAGACTTAGAAACAACAGGTCGCGAAAAAAAAAATACAAGATTCAGGTGAACTGAGAAACCTAATATGTTCAGTTGGAGCTTCTCGAATTTAATCCGCCCTAATCCAGGATTTAAGGAGGACCGGCGACGTTGCCACATATCGCAAGCACTTGGCGCACTAGGTTTAGTGCGTCAAAGGCGATCGTGTTGCACGTGTTAATGAAATGGCTCTGTTATAAAGTGTATTGTTATTATTGCTTTTATTATTACTGTTATTATTATTATTATTATTATTATTATTATTATTATTATTATTATTATTATTATTATAATAATAATATACGGTACAGTCATATCGGACATACACAAAACGATAATAAAATAGGGTATCCATGTGCAAAGCATGGAAATGAGCATGCAAATATCACCCTAAACAGTATGTTAACAAAAGAGTGAAGCCTGTGAAATATTAAAGCTTATTCCAATGGAAAATATCGCTGATATCCGAATCACTGCCATCAATGTTGATGTTGCTATTGCTACTACTGCTAGTGTAATAGTCAATTTGCCGTCTCCATAGCCGTCATCTTACGAAGAGCTGCTGGAATTTTGCACGGAAATGACAAGCTGTTCTATCGCTTCTTCCACAACACCTTCATTTTTCCATTCTGCTCTTCTTATGTCCTTTGTGTGAGTCACCGCTTTGTTCCAGTTTTCAGCATTTATTGTTGTTAGTGTCTCTTCCGTCAGCGCTATTGTTAACGACGCGGTGAAATAGTTATTGTTTCTTCCAACCAAATGTTTTATTTCAGCCCAAATTAACTCGATTGTATTAAAATTGGAGTGATAAGGGTGAAACCTAACTATTTTGTGAGCGTGTTCTGCAGCAATGCCACCGACTACATAACTTGGAACCCGGGTTTATTCGCTTTCACAATTTTCAGCGATGAGAGCGGCAGTTGGCCTGGACGGCACCCTAATGCCGTCTGCACGGCACGAAGCAGATGGTTACAGGGATGAGACCTAGCAGGCTAACTGTCCGCCTTTCTATATTAGAGCTGCAGCTGGACTGGATGGCACCCTAATGCCATCTGCACGGCACGAAGCAGAAGATCGGGTAGCTATGCGCTAGGGTCTCTGTGACGCGTGACGGAGCGAGTGGTTACGGAGATGAGACCTAGAAGGCTAACTGTTCACATATCGTTCTAAGAGTTATCCACTAACAGATCCGTCGCGATATGACCAAGGAGTTAAAGCGACGTAAAATAAATAGAGTAATAATACGTTTCAATGATTCAATTTTCTTCAATCCCTCCTCCACTTGTACATTGTGGCGAATAAGCCACAGAATTGTGCGTAATCTTTGTCACCATTCTTGGACATGATTATAGATCCATTAAAAGAGTATATAAAATTGTAAATGCTCACACAAAACATACACACACCAAAGTACAGGGAGCCTACAAAGCAAAACAAACCCTACCGCACGAGCCTACAAGGCAATAACCACACACAAATGGAATGATGCAGTTGCACTTCTCACTACACAAGAAACTTCTAAACTGATGCGCGAATGCAGCAGGTGCTACAGAAAAGTAATATTTGTTTATACCGCAGCGACAGGAGATAGAAGTCCGTGTTAGTGTAACCGACGTAGGATAGGCACATGCTAATCACATGTTACGTATTGCCAATACAGCGATAGAGAGAGTGCACATTGCTATGGAAACGTCCTAGCTCTAATTGGTTCATCTACACGTTATGATGACCGCTATGATGTTTATACCCCCTCTCATCATTTTAAAGCTCTGTCCCACGTGTTCCGCAAATGTCAATCACTTTCAGTCCTCGAGATGCAGCGCTTATGTACGCCCACACACCTGGACCAAAAAAAATAATGTCTTGAACCCCAAACGCACAGCGCTGTATTTACCACGTGTCTTCTCTGTAGCGCTGTGGCAAAGCGTACGATACTTCTGTGGTTAAGACCACAGGTTGGCTTCGCATATGTAGCAAATATCCCCCCTTTCCTTCTTTAATGTTTAATCAACACGTAGCGGCTACTTGCGTTTCATACACGGCATTCGGTAAAGTTAATAATAAAATAGTTATTATAATGCTTCTTTAAGGATTTGTTCTACCTAATATGCTGCACACGAACTCATGTGAAGCGCAGAAGGGTGCCCAAACGCATCAGATCCGAATAGGTCTGTTTCACCGCTTTTGACAATGGCAGAACCCGCACATAACGACAAAGGCATAAGGAAGACTCTCCTTGCTAGTCAATGTAACAGGCCTTTCTCCTCGTGAGGCTGTAGCTCGTATTGGATTCCCTGCTACTACAGCGCAGGGGTGGGCGAGATTATCCAGGGAAGGGATTGAACGCCGTCGTCCTGGTTCAGGAAGAAGACTCCCGAAATGGATGCAGCTTTAATTGCAGTAGGAGTGGAACCCTTTCGAAACTGTTTCTGAAATGAAGGCACATTCATAATTCCGGATCAGCTCAAACATCTCTGCAGCGTGTAAACGGCGCAGGACTTCTTGCAGGAAGGGCAGTTGAAAAAGCAACATCTGGCAGATGATCACAGATTGTTTCGCCTCACGTTTGCAGAGGAAAATGCCAACCGTGACTGGGATAACATGATATTCTCAGACGAGATGTCATTTTCTTTCACATGTTAAGTAAAGATCTACCGTCCAAAGGGGTGCAAAATACGATGCAATATACGTGACTTCACCATTTCATCATGGTCACGTATCGTATCTTGTTGTGCTGGATATCAAGAGACGGTCTAAGTGTGTTGTGGTAGCTTGACGATACACAGAACAGTGCGCAATACACAGTGATACTTGAGGAAGGTTTCAAAATTTGTATCATAGAGATAAACTGATCTTCCGGTTCACCATATTTCAAATTTGAAAATGTGTGGACTGAGGCGAAAAGGGAGCTGCGTTCGAATTTCCCTGCAGATACACGAAGGACAAAGATGACTTCTGGGCACAAATTCAAGAAGCTTGGGATGTTATAGCTTCTTGTCCACGTTATTGCATGGGTTTAATTTCGTCTATGTCCTGAAGATTGAAGGCAAATATACGTGCTGAGATTCATACACTCAGTATTAGTTTTGTTTCTTTATTACGGGTGTGTCTTTTAGTTTTAGAAGATATTCTTTATTTGCATTTATTTCTTTAGTTATTTAAAACGAGTGTTTTAGTAGAATTATGTTTCTGTGTGCATAGATATGCCTAAAACTTAAAATGCTTAAAGTTATATTAATGCAACATTATGTTCAATACATCCAGTCAGAATTTTAACAACATAAATAACAACTAAAGCGAGATTTGAACCGAAGAGCTTATGAGCGCAATCAGTGCCTTCTTAACCTCGCGGCCACCGTAACGTTGTTCCGTTGACTCTTTTTCAGTAGCTTATAATGTGACCATTGCCTCACATACGCAGACCATTCCACAGTTCCTGCATTACGTTGTGAACACAGCTGTTACGAAGGTACACCAAGCCCTCCGATCCATACATGTAATCTGGGGCGATTTCTCTTTTCTTTGGGGGGGGGGGTCCCTCGGGTGTACATACTGCTTGTCCCACTCTAAGTAATTTAGAGATGCCAGAGCAGAGAGATGTCAGGAGGGAGGAAGAAACTAAACTGGATCACAGATGATGACCACGAAAGAAGAAATCGCTCCAACTGGTGCATCCGGCGTTAGCAGTGAAAGGGTTAAAATAGATTCAAGAAAACAAATGTGATAACTAGTGAATAAGCGTTTTATTGTGCAGTTACTTCAAAAGACTTCGTAGCGTAAGTAATGAGATAGTTGGCGTTAAGGTCTTTTGGATGTCACTAGGGATGGGACCCAGATACTTTCGATACCTCGATACTCGATGGTATCGAAATATTCTAATACTTGAGCTAAACCTTAGATACTTTTTAGATATTTTTAAAAGTTTAAGTTTTGCATTATGGAAAGTTGTTGTGTTTAACTTTGTGCTAGCTAAGGAATGAGCAGAGTCGAGACTTCACATTTTTGTGTCGCACATATCCCCAAAGAGTTGCTGGACTATAGTTCTTGATAGACCTTGGCTGTGTTTCCTGAGGGTGAATGATTGCGACATCCCACAAATCCTTGTGCCTAAATGAAAACATGCAAAACAATGGGGAAGGAGTAGAGGTACTCGTGTAACATGCAGCGTTAACTGAGTTGTGAATGAAGCTGATTTAACTGACGCACTAAATCGCATTTCTGCAATAGCCTGGCTTGGTGACTCACTCTCAGGTATTACATTTACCTACTCCGGTGACCAAAATCTGTGAATTCAGCAGAAACAAATCAGAACTTAAGCCTGAGATATTACAGCGCATGGAAATATTTGTTCTTTCCTTCCATCTGTTAGATTGTGTTTACACGTCAGACCTTTGTATTAAACATGTATATGCTGATGTATGAAGGTGTTTAGTATAGATGCTTAATCCACAAACTTGCTATGTTTCCGAGTGTTTAATGGTTACTTACTTATTACCGGAAGAAAAAATACATTGTTATGTGGTAGATGTGAATAGTAGTAGAATGGTGCAACGCACACATTGTTTTTAGCTTGAGTTTCATGTAATATATATAAAATTCAGAGATCAAGCTATCGCCTTTAGAGCTTCTTTTCTAAAGTATCGAGTATTCGGTGCTCAAAAATCAGTATCGAGTATCGAGAAATAGTGGTATCGTCCCATCACTAGATGTCACCCAAATGAGCAGTAACGTTGAGAATGGCGTATTTTGAGGCAGGACCCTCATCAAGACACATGGCTTGCTGTAGAAACACTTTGAATAGGCTCTCATAATAAGGATCACCGTGGATATACAGGAAACAACTAAATTGTGTGTGGAATGGTTGGAAGGAAACCCCACACCGCAAAGTCGTGGCCAAAGATTGAACCCCCTCCTTCATAGATAAAGCTTGTGGCACAGTAGTGATATTACTTGTAACCCTTCCATTTTCTCTGGCACCTCCCCCCCCCCTTCCCGGATACTAGAGTTGACTACATTTTGGTCGTGAAGGAGTGGCTTCGGTCACAATTTGGCGGTTTCTGAAAAGAATAGGGCAGGAGGTAGAGAAGTGTTTCGAATTTGAACCCTTAATACAATGTGCTGGAATGGTCATTGAAAGCGCATTATCAGTGTAATAGAAATAAGAGGGCATTACAATAAGTCAACCATGTGTAAGATACCGCTCCGGATTCGGCTGCCAGAAATACGCATAGCTCAAGTCATTTCTCGTGGCGGGAGTTCAACGTTCTCCGGTTTCCCACACAGAAGTGGTATGGCAGTTGTATGATAAAACTAAAAGGTTTGTTGAGCAAAATACAAGAAGATAATCCACTGCGAAACGTTTAGTTTTGAAGCATAACTCCAGGTAAATAGATACATGTAGTAAGTCTTCTTTGATCTCTTGGATAAGCCTTTCTGAACTCTATCAGTTTTCGGGTTGTCGTTAATGTAATTTGCTCAGAGCATCCCTTACGCGATTTCATTAAGCCTGTAAGGAACTGCCGCCCGCAGCGGTGAGTAGCGTTGTGACTTTTGCGGAGAGAGAGGACCTTGACTCGATATTAGGAATACACTATGTGATCAAAAGTATCCGGACACCCCCACAAACATACGTTTTTCATCTTAGGTGCATTGTGCTGCTACCTACTGCCTGGTACTCATTATCCGCGACCTCAGTAGTCATTAGACATCGTGAAACAGCAGAATGGGACACTCCGTGGAACTCACGGACTTCGAACGTGGTCAGGTGATTGGATGTCACTTGTGTCAGAAGTCTGTACGCGAGATTTCCACACTCCTAAACATCCCTAAGGCCACTGTTTCTGATGCGATAGAGAAGTGGAAACGTGAAGGGACATGTACAGCACAAAAGCGTACAGGCCGACCTCGTCTGTTGATTGACAGAGACCGCCGACATTTGAAGAGGGTCGTAAAGAGTAATAGGCAGACATCTATCCAGACCATCACACAGGAATTCCAAACTGCATCAGGGTCCACTCCAAATACTATGGCAGTTAGGCGTGAGGTGAGAAACTTTGCATTCAATGGTCGAGCGTCTGCTCATAAGCCTCACATCACGCAGGAAAATGCCAAACGACGCCTCGCTTGGTGTAAGGAGCGTCAACATTGCACGATTGAACAATAGCAAAACGTTGTGTGGAGTGACGAATCACGGTACACAATGTGGCGATCCGATGGCAGGCTGTGGGTATGGCGAATGCCCGGTGAACGTCATCTGCCAGCGTGTGTAGTGCCAACGGTGAAATTCGGAGGTGGTGGTGTTATGGTGTGGTCGTGTTTTTCCTGGAGGGGGCTTGCACCCCTTGTTGTTTTGCGTGGCACGATCACAGCGCAGACTTGATATTTTAAGCACCTTCTTGCTTCCCACTGTTGAAGAGCAATTCGGGGATGCCGGTTGCATCTTTCAACACGATCGAGCACCTGTTCATACTGCACGGGCTGTGGCGGAGTGGTTACACGACAATAACATCCCTGTAATGGACTGGCCTGCACAGAGTCCTGCCTTGAATCCTATAGAACACCTTTGGGATGTTTTGGAACGTCGACTTCGTGCCAGGCCTCACCGACCTACATCGATACCTCTCCTCAGTTCCGCACTCCGTGAAGAATGGGCTGCCATTCCCCCAAGAAACCTTCCAGCATCTGATAGAAAGTATGCCTGCGAGAGTGAACGCTGTCGTCAAGGCTAAGGGTGGGCCAGCACCACATTGACTTCCAGCATTACCGATGGAGGGCGCCACGAACTTGTACGTCATTTTCAGCCAGGTGTCCGGATACTTTTGATCACATAATGTATCGAATTTATAAATTGTTAAGTTTAAAACAAATTTCATCTAGCGGAAAGAGTTAACATAATTAGTTTATTAATGCATGCTGCGTATAAAGAAGTAGTTTAATCAGGTATTTTACTGTTGCTGCTAGAATAAGTTGTAAAGAGGCGGGCATAAACATCTTCACAGCGTATTTCTCCCATAAATATATTTATTGCACGCTTATGAGTATTATCTCATCCAGTGTAGTTAATATACACCAAGTGCATTCTGTTACTAACACGTTCAGTAACATTTCAGAATTGAAATTCGAAATCCTAGTTTAGCACAGGGTTGCTATTCGTCCAAGGAGTTCTTTAACATGCTCCTGTGAGAGTATCTCGTGTAGCCCCGCTACCTGCAAGGCACGAGCTTGGCAGAAGAGAAGAATGAGAATTACATCGATTCTCAGAAACCTTCAAGCCTGGATTAGAACACTATTAGAACGGTCCCCGAGAGCGTATCCTTTTCACCTATTGTCAGATGAGACGTTTCTTGTGTTAAGCTTTATCGATAGCTTTGTACACACCTGTATTTAATTATTGACGAAGTGTTTCCCATTTTGTAAAGATAATGCTTCAAGCAAATGCTTGTTACTGTTTTCGATTATTAAACAATACATCAGAAAACGTCACAAACAGGTCTCTGCATGCCAAAAGTATAGCGAGGAAAGGGATTTGCTCGAAATAGAACATTTAAAGCTCTTGAAATATTTACCTTTGGATAGATTTTAAATTACGTACCCGGGAATACTACGAATGGCTTGACTAATAGGGCAAAGCTAGTTAAAACGTAGAAGTCAAAATCTGCAGCTAGAAAGCGAGTCAGGCAGAATGAATCAGAGCTTGTAAAAAGCTGCTTCCCACAATACCACTCTAGGATTGGGAGCAGGGAGCCAACACGTGCTATCAGAATTCCCCTAGATGGTCTTTGAAAATCTGCAGTTTTCCAAGCAAAGTTTCCATATTTTAGTACGTAGTTTCTATTAATCACTGGACTTCGAAACTAAGACCTCTCCTCCTAGTTACCTCCTGCAGAGCATTATGGGTTCACACAAAAGCATATACCCAATGCAAATATGCTATCTTTGTTGCTTTTAAGTTTGTAAAGCAGAACGTCGATTCTCTAGACAAGATTACACCAAAACGCGGACAACATATTTTCTTGAATAATTAATGTGTACAGTCTGTTTAGAAATATGAATGTCATGATTATGAAGTACAGCTGCTGTGATGAAAAATATATGATTTTATTACTAACTTAGTTTAAAAGCAACTAGAGTTCTCACCAGGCGGAATAAAATATTTTTCGGCGCTAAACTGGTAGCCAAAATCTCTGGCGGGAAAAATTTTAAATTGGCATCCATGATTGCCAGTTCGTAACAGTTACACGTTACCTAATCTACAAAAGTGTGCGCACTCTTTCCATAACCCTGGAATGTCATAAACTCTGAAGGTGTTACTTGCTCCACGCTATCTCCTAACGTCACTGTCGATTTCTGTGTAAACATAAACGTTATTCAAGACAAATGCTTGAAGCGGAAGGAAGCCATAGTGTTTGATAGAAACTAACGAAATAGCAAAAGCCGAATTCTGCAGGGAGCGCTATAAATCACCCTTACTTGTAAGATTTACACTTTCCCTTAGTTTAGTACCAATGTTCTTTTTTAAAAATTATAAAATGCTTTGCAAGAGGGAAAATTGCTGCAGGATGTGTTTGGATTTTATTTGTACCATCGCATCTGCAGGCACATCCTGTTCCTCGGCTTGGATCCGAAAACGCTTAGATGGTTAATGTTGATATTTTCGTAGGCGCTCCTCTCGTCACACCCCAGGCCACGGTCTGACTGCGATGTTGGATCAGATTTCTCAAAACAGGCAATGACATATACCGATGGCGGCCGCCTTCTATGGAATAAATGACTTATTAATGTGACAGCGTTAAATGTGTGGTGAAGACGCGTTGTTACGGGAACAGTATGCGCCCGAACACATGCACACACTTGTATATCAGCGCATCATACGCAGTTAGTTTAGCGGTCTGCATCGCGTTATTGGGGCACTTTTATGACGAGCAGACAATAAAAGCCGGATTGTGTGTGTATGCAGAGCTCAGTTGTTGTCAAGTACTGCATCCTTCTCACTCGCGCTATCACTTCAGTTGAGTTTTATATGGTACGTAGAAAAGAATGGGGCGGATGGTATTAAAGAGAGCGTGGGTATTTCCAAAAGTGTGAATGATCATGGGTTACAGTCATTTTGCTACACTATAGTATAACTAGAACCGTGGAATGGAGCGTAAGGGCAGATGCAAAGGGCTTATTGTGTTGCGGCACGTATATGAATGTTTCAGAATGGTCCAAGACAGTCTGGGATGAAGGATTGCCCACTTTTGCGTGAGCGTGAGCCCGGCTGTTGTGTTCGTGGTCTATGGAGTACCAAGACTGTCATGCCACAGATTGTATCATTATATGTTGCAAAACGCGTTAAGCTGCGTGACCCCGAGAAGCCACGCCTTTTTGCATCACATTTACCCGTGATAAGGTCAGAATTCCACTTAGCCTCCTTCACAATATTGGCAGAAAGATTCGCACCAGTATGTGAAAGTTCCTCTACCTTTTGAAATTACATACCTGTAAATAATTAGAGCAACAAAAAGAAATTCACTGAATGAGAATTGTTACAACCGAGCGGGATGCCCCAGCTGGTAACGTCTGTGTTCCGCATTCGAGAGGTTCCAAGTTCAAAATCCTGGGGCCTACCACCTGAGCAAAAGTTTCTTTCGCGGTTTTCCTCGGTCGCTAGGTGAATGCTGGATCGAATAATTTGATCTGCGAACTTCCTTACAATTCCTTGCATCACTACATTTGATTTCCTTCTTCTTCACCGCCATAAGAGGCATTGGGCTGAATACGCATCCTGAATATGCTGTGATCTAGAGTTTGCTACTCCTCGACAGGTTACTGACCCAAGGCATTGGCTTGTATGTCCTACAAAGAGGAGAGTAATCTGTTAAAGAAGATTTGTTATACCCATCTACGGCGAAAAGGCAGAATGATGGCCATCTCCTTATTGCCACGCTTTTGACAATACGAGCAAAAATAAATAAATAAATGATACTTTTATGCTTTAGAATGCAGAAATACTGTAATACCACCCAAGCAAACCATCATATATACTAGGACAAGGTTCAGGTCCACTACAATGATTGTGGTTATCCCAAATTGCCTATTGCAAAAGTACTAAATAATAAGACTGCATATTATTTCTATACAATCAAACTAAAAACTTTAAATGTAGGCAATATTGGCCGTTTCTAGCGATTTTTCTGTATAAATTTACCTGTAATATATGGAAGCATCTACGTCTTCTGAACACGGAAAAATGCCCTTTTCATTATGAAATGAAATTATCTGCAAAGTATGTTTACTTTCCCTACCACGTACATAGTAGGTAGAGAAGGTATTTCATTCCACCCAAAAAACTGATACCGAGATTTCACCGGAAATACATGTTCTAAGGCCCCCTGAATCCCCCCAAAAGGCATTTTTAGAAAAAGGTCCTGTGTGTATGTGTGTGCGTGCCTGTGAGCAGCATAACTCAAAAATGAAACTTTGGATAGACACCAAACTAGTATTTAAGTTCAGTACCTTCTAAAGATGAGACACGAAGACTTTCAATATCATCCCCCATCCCAAACTACGCTTTACATTGAAACATTTTTTCGAAATATTTGTTTTTATAGAAAATGGCTGTAACGGTTTTAATAAAATACAATATATTAAAGATATTTACATGACAAATAAACTATATATCTTTAATTTTCTGGGAATAGCCTACGAAGTCTCTTCATTCCGAAGGGATTTTTTGTTATCTTGTATAACTGCTAAACGTCAAGCGATAGATGAAATCGTACTTCACAAACTTTGCAGATCTCTTTAAAACGCACAATTTATGTTAAATAACTTTTTTTGTGACATAAGTCATTTCTGAAATATCCGTTATTAATGGTTCGAATTGTTCATTACTTGGTCTTTCTTTTAAAATCCTCTCAACATTCAGTTTTTCTCCTGATTGCATGGAAACAGTATGGAATTTTAAGGCCAGCGTATAGCGTCCAGTTCTTAAAGATTTTACTGTCGCTATTCCCTTTGTATCTATTGCGAAATCTGTGGTGTAGCTATCTCGATTAAAATGAAGTAGATATAAGAGTAATGTGACGCAGCGGTTATGGCCCAAGATTATCGGGAGTTCGGAGCCGAGCGGTCCGAGTAAACAACGATAACTTCGCTCACCAGCGTAAACACAGGGCGCGTTATCGGGGGAAAACTATAAGCTTCTGGAAGCTTCTCCTCCCCTCCTCAGAAAGTGTTTCGAAATAGTTTTGGAACGTTCGAGAATCTTCTGTGGAAGATTTCACTGCCTGTATAAGCGAACGTTCTCGCGCAGTCCAGTCAATTGCATGTCAAGTTGCGAGTCGAGTGAGAGAGGGTTGTTGAGTCAGTGCGCGAGCGAATTAGCGACTGCGTTTCTGGTGCGACATCAAGAGCGATTCTCCGAGCGAGTTGGTGACGACTGTTGTGACGTGCGAGTGCTACTGCGGAGCGAAGGGTTGTGGAGGTCTTGTGTGAAGTGAACCGTCCGCCGTGAAGAGGCTACGCCATTAAGGAAGTGAAGTGACGGAGAATTGAGCTTCACCTTAGTGAAGTGTTAATGAAAATTAATGAGCTCCCAGTGAAGATGTACTATATAAAAAACAAAACAGTGTCAGTGAGGACTGAATACAAAGTGACAATTGAAAAACTGGACAAAGTCGCAAGAAACTTTAGTAGGATTAGTTCTTATGACCATTAATAAACGATAGAAGGTAGAGAAAGTCAGTGAGTATGTCACATCAGATTTTTTTATCTTTTATTCATGTTATTTATTGTAAGAAGTGTGTATAGAGTTATATCAGTGCCTTTATTGAGCTGGTTGCAGGTAAAACGATTGACAGTTAAACTTCTGAAATCAAATTTGCTGTATACGCAGAGCAGAAAGCTCTTCCTATTTTCACCTGGCATTAATTTCTATGTGAATTTTCGCTGAAACATTTAATTTTATGTCCGGAACGGATATCCTAACGCCCATTTCCCATCTTCGTTCTGATAAACATTCCGATTTAGCAAATCGACCCGTGCAACTGAGGAAAGCGGTGTGAGGAAGGCCTTGTTGAACCTTGCCGTATCTCCTCAGAATGCTGAATATCGCATTACAGCCAGCTCTAATTGCGTTCCTTCTCCTTAATTTGAGTGAAGAAGAACGGTCTCAAAGGAACGTCTTCCATCATTTTTAAGCGAGTCCTCGAAGATACAACAGCCTATGTGTACATATACAGATCCCAATTTTGGATTCTCATTCAGTGTTTTCCACAAAGCCTTGAGTAGATATTCCTATTTATTCTACAGGTAACGAAGTATACCAATAATGAAACTCGGTACAATGTATAGCATAAAGAGGAATGATCTCAAGTACTTGAAGCGTAAATTTGAATGGCTGAGTGGAAAAGTTATACTCAATTTTTTACTAAGAATGTTTCCTTTTCTTTTTGGCCGTGTGTAAGTCGTTATACTGATACTTAAATTTCATGCACAGATTCTTTCTATCGAACTTTTGTCGAATTGAAATAAACCACTACATTAATTTTGGAAAAAACAGTTGTTAAAGGGCTAACTTATTTATCAGAATTTAGTTATCAGTTCAATATCCCAGTGGCGAATGTCTTGTATAGCAAAAGCAACCAAAGACACGTATTTACAAGGGCTTCTCCTAAGCGCAGTCTGTGAATTACTGATATAAGTTTAACTTAATTAACCAGGTATACCATATCGGAGAGTGAATGAATGCCATGGATGAAATTATGTTTCAGTCAGCCGGAATCCATAGAGCTTAAAATTACTGGACATTCTTCTTCTGAGGATGAGGGTAAAGCCCGGAAAAAAATCCTTAGTCTGGTTACTTATCAAAACGATGTTCAAATTCAGTACCTCCGAAATGACACAAACACACTACTTCCACACCAGGAAGATGAGAAGTGTAGGCCACATTGGCTAAAATTACATTTATGTTAACAATTATAAATTCAGTGTATTCTTTAAGTACTACTTTTCAAGCTTAGTAATGTGGATGAAGAGATATTACGACGGGTATGCATTCTTCGCTGGTGCTCCAAAAGAATCTATAGGGAGAGTGACAACTCAAAAAAACCTCTGGACAGCTTTTCAATGGACTCTTCTTCGTAGCACTCTATCCCTTGTCTTTATTTTAAATAATAGATATTCCTGTCCGGCTACACCGTTTTTGCTTATCGGTTTCTTATTCCTAGTAACTTTCAGCCAGTAAAAATGTATATGCATCTGGGAAACCTGTTCCTGTGCTCCATTATCTATTTAAACCAGAGAAAGGAGCGGCATTTTCACTCAGATTCCTGCAATGAGAGTTCGAAATTATTTAAAAGGTTTTTCTTCCTCTTTTTCCGATTTAGCTTGTAACCTATATATAGTTTGTAATAACATGAAAATAACAAAATTTGGAAACGCAAAGCTGATTAAAGCCCGGCTGAACGTATCTGTCACATTCAAGAGATCCCGAGTTCGAGTGAGTTGCCCGTATAAGGTTTTTTTTCTTGCGTTTCCCCTTATCCTGAGAAGACGAATGTTAGCTAACTTTTAGTTACTTGAACAGGAAGGAGTAAAACATAATGGGACAAGGAATTATATTACGTATATTATGTCTAAAGGAACAATACCACCAAATATTTGTTGGTTCATGGAATTCATTTGGTCCTACAAAACAGCGGGCAACATCCGACTGCAAGTTGTATGAGATAAGAGGACAGGGAAATTGCTTCTTCTTCGTTCAGTATAGTTTTAGATAACAGTATAGAAATTGAATTAAATAGTTTGAAGTTCTCCTTACCTTGTCTTACAACAGAGTAGCAAGGATTTTCATTCTCAACTGAAAAATAAAATAACAGGAATTGGTGCAGTTGTTTCTTTGTTCATTAAATATAATTATATTAAATTACAAATGTATAACTTCACATTATTACAACACATTTTAAAAACTATATTCTTAGTAAAAGAAATCCAAAAATGATAAATTTTCGTATTTGGCATTTTTGCGCTATGCAAACAAACCAGTATGTTTTGCGTAAATGAGTATTAAGTTCATTAAAAAAATTTAGCGCGTTCAGTAGATTAATAAATTTGAAAGTACTTCACCACATCTTTTTAATGATAATAATAGTAATAATAATTATTATTATTATTATTATTATTATATATATAAAACCGAGCAAGATGATGCCGCGCTAACGTATAGGACTCACATTCGGGAGGTCCCGGATTCGATCCAGAGGTTTCCCCGCATTGGCAGGCGAATGCTGGAGTGGTTTCTTCTCCATCACGATGTTCTTTCCATCGTTTCCCTTTCATTCCGTTTCTTTCTCATCTTTCAGGTGTGCTTCTAGGTTTCGTGGCATATAGCAGTTTCGGACAGATGGCGCGAATGCATGTTTAAAGAAAAGAGTACTCCCCATGGACACCAGAGGGTTGCTTGGGTGTCGGATCATTCACTGCCCTCTCTTGGCAGCTCCAGAAGTGGGTCGGCTCTTCGAGCTTGGAAATGTAGGGACTTCCGCGCGTCTCTGTGGCCTGCTTGCCTCCGTTCTATAGCTTTCAGTGTCTGCTTCACTTCATCTATTCCTCCTCGGGGTGATAGCTGCAATATATTGTATTGCAGGTCGCAGTGCGCGAGGTGTCCCTCATTGTTGAATAAAACACACACACACACACACACACACACACTAAACAGGGGCTTCCTTTTTAAGACGCTGTTTATGCTATTCAGTTGTTTATGATCAATAGAGCCTTGAACTGACATCTCACAACATGTTTTCATTGTGATTTCACAATACTGTTTATTGTGAATTTTTGTAATTGTTTGTAAATAAAATCATGTACGCGATTTGTGTAACGTGGGATTTCTTTTTATCCTCTTGGACTCTTGGAATTTTCATCACGAACGTAGAGTGATGAAAATCTTTGCAGTCGTAAAACAAATTCCAATTCAGTCACAGGTTGAGTAAATAACTATTTTTATTATAAGCAGAATAAAGTATGATACAAAAGCTGGGCTACTGCACTTAATTGTAATTGGTTTGTGAAGTGCTAGTATACGACAATCCAGTGGTCTTCGGTGGTGTAGTGGTTAATACGACCGATTGTCTCCTGGAGAATCGGGGATTAATTCACTACTGGTAGTAGGGATGTGCAGAAAATAACGTAACGGCTACATTGTAATGGTTACCTTAATGTAATTGTTACCAGAGTAACGAATACAAATTAACTAGTTACCCAATGACGCTTGCCAAAGCAATAATTACAACAAAGTAACTAGTTACTCAATAATGGTTACCAAAGTAACGAAGATAACTAGTTATCGCGTTAACGTTCACTGAAGAAACGTGACGGTTACCGAGCCTGGATGATGTCATTCACTGCATGTGCCCCGGCATTGGTATCGCTTATCGGGAATTAGTTACCTCAGTATTCGTTTACAACTTGAGTCATCCTCGCACGGAGTTGCAAGTAAATACTTGTTTATTACAGGGTGTTGCTTACCACTTCGAATATAGGTTCGAGGCCATAGATGACAAGTCAGTCAGCAGTCAGGCAGCATTGTATTAAGATGTTATGTGCATAGGATTATAGGTGCACGAGTTTTTATACTTCGCGGGTATAAATAAATAATTAATGCTGTTTAGTAGGTAATTATGCACGGGCCGCTCAAACAACGACATCGCTCATATTGAAATGTAATTACATCTAATCGTTACTGGTAAGCGTTAGCGTAATGTAACTGCGAACGTAATAACTACGAAAACAAATAACTTAATCGCTACTGGTAACTGTTACATGTAACCGTTAACGTATTGTAACAGTTACAGCCGTTACTCGAAAATAACTGTCATATCTCTAACCGGAAGGTATGCCTTTTACCCCCTCTAAATGTGTCGAATATATTCTTGATTGTCTCCAACTAGGCTGAAGATGCTCCTTTATTTTATGCTTAATGCAGTGATTAGCTACCTAGCCTCAACTCAGAGCATGAGCCTGGGGCTCTCAAGCATGCCTTGGCACCTCTTAAGGTTTTTTTTTAAGACGGAAACCACGTAAAAGCTATCAATAAAATTAACTAAAATATTGAGGAATCCCAAAGATTTGCGAAAGCGAATACTGCGGAGCAGGAACGGCCCTCTAACAATACATAAATGTTAGTGGAGAGTGGTGTCAATTAAAATGCAACCTGTTTATAAAAATCTGATGTGTTACTTTCACATGACTTTCTCTGTCCTCTATCGATTATTAGTGGGTATACAAACCATTCTTATGAGAGCTTATTTTTCTATCTACTTCATTTTAGTCGAGATAAACCTTTGCAAAAATAGCTACATTACATATTTCGTTATAGATACAAAGGAAATAGCGCCTGTCAAGTGTTTAAAAGGACGCTATATGTTGGCCTTAAAACTTCATACTGTTACCATGCAATCGCAAGCAACAACTAACTATCGACAGAACTGTAGAAGAATGACCAGTAATAACGGTTACCCCAGAAATGGTTATGCCACAAAAAAAGTTATTTGAAGTAAATTGTGTATTTTAAAGAGATCTACATTTTTGTGTAGTAAAATTTCGTCCATCTCTTAAAGTTTACCAGCTATACAAGATTATACATAATTCCTTCCGAATGATGAGGACTTCATAGGCTACTCCCAGAAAATTCAAAATATGCATTTTATTTGTCATGTAACCGTCTTTAATATGTGATATTTTAATCAAAATCATTAAAGCCATTTTTGAGAAAATAAAAAATTTCGAAAAAAATTCCATGCAAAGGGTAGTTTGGGGTGTGGGATTTTCTGTAAAAACGTCGTGTCGCATCCTTGGAACATACTGAACATAAATCAAGCTCGGTATTTATTCCAAATTTTAGCTTTTGAGTTATGCCGTTCACAGACACACACGCGGAAATGATTTTTTATTCAGGGGTACGTGTATTTTCGTGAAGTATGTATATCGAATTTCTGAGTTGAATGTAATACCTTCTCATCTACTACGTACGTGGTAGATAAAGTAAAATTGAGCAGATATGGCTGCTTATTCTAGATAAAATATGTGTGCCTTAAGGTATTGTGAAGCCTAACAATATTCCAAAAGTATTGAGCGGTAATTGTCGCATTTTGATTAACGGACTAAATATTGATCTTAGTGATATGAAACAATCAACTGTATAGCTCGTTATTTTGTTTGTTTCTTTAAGCATTCGCAGGCACGGGGGTTTAACCAGCTACCTTGCAAATCACAGGCAAACGACTTAATCATTCAGGTGCTAAGAGATTTTGTAAGATTAGCATTAACGCGCATACTGCGTATCTCGACTCTATTCCTAGTCGAAATGTGGATGAGATCAATAACGTTTAAGTGTATAGGGTGCCCCGAAAGCAGTTTCAAGATTCGGCTCACTACTTTATTTCAATATTGGACAACTTGGATTCAGCTCCTAGATCCCTGAATGAAGCCCTGGATAGCAATGGGAGGCACTGACTATTAAAGTTGCATTCGAAATTTATTGCTGTCCCTTAATTATACTGAACACGTATATTTTTGCACTACGTAAAGTTGTATAACTATGTTGTATAAATAAGAATGCATGTTTCAGTTTCCCATAAGTGATTTACATAACATTTCTTGTTACTTAATTATATAATTTGAGCGTCATATACACACTAAAAGCAATACTTAAAAGTAATTTTTACCTGCTTAAAATTATTCAAGTTGCGATATGTTTTAAGCAACGTTCAGATATGCATATATTGCAAATATGTTACGTATTTATATATTTAAAAATGATCTTTGCTTGTTTTGAAGAGGTGGACTCATAAATATGTATTTTGTTACAATTACATGCTTACTATATTTTTGTTTGAATTCCTAAAACAACATGATTTTATGACACATACATAGTTAGAAGCCAGATAATCCCACAAAAGATATACCTACAAGGACCGTATATTTGTAACTTATTCTGAATCGTTTTACAGACATCGTACATTTCATGCCTTTAATGACACACTCATCTCCAAAACATAGAATTAATTGTCCACCAATGCGCATGAAGGATCAACGTAAAACACTTAAACCCATCAGTTAGAAGAAAACCCAATCTCCGGGTCTGTTTCCGTCGTGACATCACGGGTGAACATAACAGTAAACATACGCCATTTTAACAGCTAGAAAAGAGACTTGTTAAAACTTAACCAACATTATCGTAAGCACATGAAAAAAAACTGCTGGAAACAATGGAGAGTGAGCACATTGTATCGGCTTACACTGAAAGTTTAATACGATACCCTATATTGCGTGAAACATGGATATACTATCGCTATTATCCTTTACTACAATTACTATATGGTATTAAGATAATCCTAAGTAGTAACAAAAAGATGATTGAAGCACAATTAATATGCAGGAATGTCTATTCATATGCAAATGACGTCCCTTCCCCCTCCCCCTCCCAGCTCCTTGGGACTTCCAGGTGCAGCTGAGGGTCATAAATCTTGTTGAGTATAATGGAAGCTTGACAGTTAAGCAATTAATGGTAACCTTCACCTGTCAAAACGAACAAAGGGGGTCCTCAATTTATGGTTCTGTAACAAAGGCAGGATGTTTTTCCTACCCATTCCACATCAGGCCACTTAGCAGCTCACCCACCCCACTCCCATTGTTTCTCGAGCACGTGCAGGAAGACATCCATCAATGTCAAAATGAACAATGAGTATGCAGGACAAAGGAAGAGACGCTATTGTCTCTAGCCCTATTGTTTACTTTTAGGTGAAGCCACCTGGCATCCTCATTCCACTAGCTTTTAACAAAAGAACAATGCTTGCCCTTCAACTGTCAAAATGAACAAAGGCAATGATAAATTAGGGTCGTGACAAAAGAGAACCTGAAGCCCGTTAACAAAGAAACAAGTTCTATTGTATTCTCTTTCTATTGTCCGGGGCAAGGCTTCTTTAGAAGGACCATCTGGCATTCCCGTCCCACTAGCGTTTAACAAAAGAACAACGCTTGCCCTTCAACTGTCAAAATGAACAAAGGTCATGATAAATTAGGGTCGTGACAAAAGAGAACCTGAAGCCCGTTAACAATGAAACAAGTTCTATTGTATTCTCTTTCTTTTGTCCGGGGCAAGGCTTCTTTAGAAAGACCATCTGGCATTTCTCATTCCACCGCCCTAAAACAAAGCTGGTCCCTTTGCATTGTTCGAACACTTATGCTCGCCCTGTCTTTATTCGCGTGAAAGAGAGAGACAGGTATGTTTACCTGCTATACGTAAACACTTCAACGTCAGAGTCAGCCATCATGGTTTTTGCCTTGAGGGGCTGTTCTCTCCGATGTTTTACGAGATCCTACGAATATATCCGAGCATAGTTAACAAGCATTCTGTTCGGCTCATTTCAAGCAGCGACTCCGAAAAAGCGCTTAATATATATTTCATTACATGCATTAAACCTCTGTGTGGATATCCATAGATCGGTGCTCGATTCTTACTGCAATAAAAAGTTTAATGTTTTAATTGCTAATGAGAAATTGACGATTGATATTATATCATTACCCTAATTAATAAAAGGGTGTTCAGAGGGGCCTAGATCGAATCTCACCCAGCGAAACTCTAATGCGTAATAACTATTAAATTATGCAAGGTCAGATTAAAATCTATTTAACAAATATAATTTAATTTTTATATATCATTACCCTAATTAATGAAAGGGTGTTCAGAGGGTCCTAGCTCGAGTCTAACCCAGCGAAACTCTAATGCTTAATAAATATTAAACTATGGGAGTATCTGCGGTCAGATTAAAATCATTTAACAATTATAATTATTTATATTAAACACATGTGTATACTTATGCGTCCAACTTGATACTTTGTTAGGGTAAAACATTATTATATCATTACCTTGAACAATGAAAGACTGTTCAGAGGTCCTAGCTCGAATCTTTCCCGGAAACTCTAATGCGTAATGACATAAACTATGCGCGGCCAGATTTAAATGCATTTAACAAATATAATTTAATTTTTATACATCATTACGATGTTTTAATGAAAGGTATTCTTAGGAACCCAGAGGCCCCTAGTTCGAATCTTACTAGGGAATTCTAATGCTTAATAAACACTAAATTATTGAAGTATGCACGGGCAGATTAAAATGTATGTATTTAACAAATATAATTATTTATATTAAACCCCTGCGTATACTTAGATATTCCGATGCCTAGACACGATTCTTTATTTTCTTTCTTCTTCTCTCTCTTTCTTTCTTTTCCCTCTTGCAATCTATCTATCTCTTTCTTTCTCCACGGCTTGTACACATCCAGGCGCTCACATATACACGAGTACTTGTACATACATCAGCAAACATACACCAGTACACTTACGCACAACACACACACATGCACATATACACTCACATACACACACATATACCTGTTCACTTACACCAACACCGAGCACACACACCCACTCACATACACACACGCAAGCACATACACACATGAACATACACACTCCCGCTCAGTCACACACGCACATACACAACCACACACACACATATACCTGCTCACTTATGCATACCAACCCACACACATATACCTGCTCACTTATGCATACCAACCCACACACGTACACACATACACACACGCACATACACAACCACACATACACATATGCCTGTTCACTTACACACATGAACACCTACCCACACACACGTACAAACATGCACGCACACACACATCCTCACGTACATGCCCTGAATGAAAAGAGATAAAATGACTCAATAAAAACTAATTATAAACTTGGAATGCGACGCGTCATTTAGGAATTCTTCGAAACTGGTCTGGATGCAAGGGTTCGAATCCTAGGAGTGATTATAAATTCATCTTCTAATAACTCCAAAACTAATTAAGATAAAGACGCCAAATAAACCTATTACGTTTATATCATTAGGTCGTATCTTGTGGATGTATATTAGGGTACCAGGCGTCATGGATTCGATCCTTAATTTTAAAAATCTCAATTATCTCAGAAACTAGCAGGGATAAAGGTGCGGACCAAAGCATAATGGTTAGCTCATATGATGGACAGGTAATGCATGTATATAATTTCCAATCAGTTGTTCCTAGCTCGAATCCTGATTTTTCAGTGACTTCCTTAATTTTCCACTGTACACTAGAATATATCACTTAGATCGAGGCTGTAACTGCATTCAGGTCTTTTAAACATGTCAAACTAATATTATAAGTAATTTTGTTTCTGGTGTTCTGAGTTCGAATACCAATTCAATGAAATTTACGTATAAATTTAATAACACAGGAAACAATTAAGATAAAGGCACCAAATAAACCTATTACTTTTATGTCATTAGGTCATATCTTGTGGATGTATCTTCGGGTACCTGGTGTCCAGGGCTCGATCCTTAAGTTTAAATCCCCATTATCTCAGATACTAGCAGAGATAGGGGTGTGGAAGAAAGCATGTTTGTTAGCTCCTGCGATGAATAATTAATACTGTATATAATTTCCAATCAGTTGTCCCTAGTTCAAATCCCGATCGTTCAATGACTTCTTTAATCTTCCTCTGTACACTAGAACGTATCACTAAGATCGATGCTGTAACTGCATACAGATTTGTGTAAAGACATTACAGATGTACTCTGAGAGAGAGAGAGAGAGAGAGCGAGAGGAAGTGAAACAAGTAGGGATAGAAGTGCTGAGAGCCTCTGCGCATGCGCAGCAAGTGATGATAATTCCATTGGTGTAATAATCACGTGATGCGTAAGCATCACCACCATGTTGACGTGATGACATCGCCTGGAGGGGGTTTAGATCCCTGTATAAACAGATATCAGCGCATGTTAGAACTGTTCTGAACTTATTAAATTTACATTCAAATTTTAAAGAACTTTAAAAGCAACGGGAGGTGTTTTTAATTTTAAGAAGAGGTGCAGGCCATCTACACGTACAGCACACATCAACACAAACAATGCAAGGTGAGTGAGTTTTTTTACTTAACTATACAAAATCAATGCTGGCTTTTACAATACATTTAATTTTGTTTAAACGAAACAGTATATGAAAGACGATTCGTTAGAAGAGCGTCATATTTTTTAATCTGTACTTTACACTCACATGGATTTCTCTGCATACTCTTCTTCAGTTCATAGGATTTTCTCAACGCGTTCTTCTTCTATTAACATTCACACCATTTTCTCTGCACATTCTTCTTGTATAAACATTCACATGATTTTCGCTACACATTCCTCTTACATAAACCTTCACACAATTTTCCCCACTCATTCTTTGTTTCTCAGAAGGTTCGTCTTCCATGAACATTCACACGATTTTCTCCCCTCATTCTTTGCTTCCATATGATCTTCGCTACACATTCTTCCTACATAAACATTCATACGAGTTTCTCCGCTCATTCTTGTTTCTCATTCACACGATTTTCTGTACTCGTTGTTTGTTTCTCTGCAGGTTCATCTTCCATGAACACACATGATTTTCTGTACTTATTCTTTGTTCCTCTACACATTCACACGATTTTCGCTGCACATTCTTCTACTAATATTCACATGAATTCTCAACACCTTCTATTAACATTCATATGATTTCTTCTACATATTCTTCTATTAAATTCATGATTTTAGCCACCCATTCTTCTATTAACATTCACACCATTTCTCTACACATTCTTCTGCAAACATTCATATGATTTCCACTATACGTTCTTCTTCTGTAAACATTCATATGATTTTCTCAACACGTTTTTCCTCTGTTAAGATTCACACCATTTTCTCTGCACATTCGTTTGTATTGTGTTTCATTTTACGTGTATCATAACAAAAAAATGTAATTCTTTTCAGCTTGCTTTACTCGATCAATGCAGTTTTCTAAGACTTTCATTGTTCAATGTTTCAGACTGTGCAATAAGGGAAGAAGAAGAGGAACAGCTTTGCAGACCTGCAAAGGAGGCTGACGCTATTGGAGGATAGAATAAGCAGCAGCGAGACACCCAAGAAACATGCTGGTAAGAAGTGGGTGCCGAGACGTCTACATCTCGAAAAGGTACAGCGTTAAGATAGGATTCTTCTACGATCTTCCAGTGCTTATAGTGAAAAACACAGACAAATTTGTATACATGACAATTCAAGATTGGGAGATAATTTCAGAGTCTTCCTATAGTCAATGCATTCCTCCAGACGAGAAAGTGCCCGAGTGTGGAATATTGTGAAAATATTGTTTTATCTTATAATATTGTTGCTTATATGCAAGAGACAGAAATAAAGTGTTTCAACACTAATTTAAATGATTGTGAAATACTTTTAAATAGCGATGAAATTTGCAGGCTAAAAAGACTTGAATCGTTTATAGATTACCATTTAGGTAACCTGTCTGTTGCAAATGTAATGCCATATGCTGGAACGAGGAGTTGGAGGAAGTAAATGATAGAAATGTAAGATAAATAATAACAATAAAAAGAATTAAGTTATGCTTTTACATAGTGTTTTATTCGTTAAGAAATCATTGCATTCCTAGTGAAAAATAAATCATTACAATAATTAGTTTAAGTTATGTTACAATGATCAAAAAGAGAACAGTCTTTAGATGCATTACTCGATCTTAAAGTCAGAGCACCAAAAATGACAAATCCCGGCTTCTACATTTTAGATGTGGTGTCACTATTCCAGGTAAATTCCTGTAACACAGCAGGTTGAGTATACAGATCTATGGTCCTAAATGGGTGAAACAGAATCTTATCCAGCTTAACAGTCTTGAGGATCTCAGCATCAGAAAGTCGAATCACAGGCCTTTTCCACTCGATTAGTACAGGTTTAACAACAGCATTCTATTCACCCTGAGACGGGGTAAAGTATATAAATGTTCAACTTGACAAGGGATTCTAAACTCGTTATTAGCGTCCAGAGCTGATGTATTATATGGTGAAAACACATGTTCCTCTTCTTAGTGATCTTGTCGTCGAATCTCGGTGTCATTGCGAAAGCAATGTCCCGGTAACATTGAAGATGCCCATGATTACAGGATTCTGATGCCCAATAACTGTAGGAACTGCCGATTGCGTGATGTTAACCCGATGGGCGTCAAGGGCAGAACATGACGTGTGCCATGAATCATTCCATTATTATATCCTCGACCTCGTTGACGTCTTCTAAAATCTATAGACATTATGCTTATATCCTTGTTTCTAAAGCCAATAATATTGCTGTTATGCTCCCCTATACTATGGCTGTTTGCTCTATGAAGCGAGTGCAGGTAAAATTTGATTTAATGGTTCTTGTGAAATACCGTATCCAAGCGTAACAGACGGGAAAACTGATAGATCGAGTGTCCACTTTTACTATCGAGGAAGGAGACTGGTGCAATACTACGCTAGATTCGTATGGTGCTTAACCTAAATATATTCACTAGGAAATCATATTCAGACAGCTGATTAGGTGGAATAACTTTGTCGCTGAAGGGTCCCCAGAACGTTCCTATAGAACAATCATTGGAAAAAATCAAGAGTGAAAGGACATTTTAATTACATTGCATTGCATTATTATTATGATTATTGTTATTAATTAATCTAATAAGGAAGACATTCGCATAATAATATGAGGAAAGTTAAAACATTGGACATACAAGCCGGGATCTATGTTACTTAATGTTTTTTCAGGGACAAGTATAGCCCTCTGCGAGAGTTTTTGAATTCCCTTTCTTGATCTGTCCCCTGTTCTATTCTATGTTTCTCCCCTTAGTCTTCTTCACTCGTAGGCCTTTCCCTCTTGGTTCAATTTCTTTGTTATGTCTCATCATCTCAGCAAGTTGTTTATCCGCAGATTTTTTCTTATTTACAGCTGTAGCAATTTGTGATGCACCTCCAGCGGTGGCTCCTAGGGCTGCAATAATTGGTATGAGCGGTAGAAATCCTCCTCGTTTCTTCTTTTTGGACCCACCGCCAACAGATACCTTTCTCTCAATTTCTCTCTTATGCCTCATCATTTCGGCGATTTGTTTATCTGCTGACTTTTTCTTATTTACTGCTGAGGCAATTCGGGCTGCACCTCCAGCGGCAATAATTGGTATGAGAGGTAGAAATATTCCTCGTTTCTTCTTCATGGATTCTACACCAATAGCTACCTTTCCCTTCATAATTGCTGTTACTAGTCGCGCTGCAGCTTTTTCACCTAATGTAACATCAGCTGTTTGCACTCTTTTCCAAGCCGTTTCAGCCAAGATCTTGTCAGCAATGTTTCTCGAAGCAGAGACCTTATGCTGAGCGTAGGCAATGTCGCTAAGATTACACGATTCGTCTAACGGGCTGATTCCAGGGTCTCCTCTCTTTAATTTTTCTGTAGCTTTGTCCCAGTTCCTCAGTATATGTAACCAGGAAAATGTACTTCAAACGGTATCTGGTTAATGAGAGAGTTAATTAAACCGAAACCTCTTGCGACCTTAACCGCCCTTAGGTCTCATGGTATACTAATTGATTTTATTGCGGCATAGTTCTTTTATACTTTCTCATTAGCATATATACATTAAGAGCGATTTATTTTATTTTAGCTGTCAAGCTAGTGCGGGTGAAGCAAGAATGCTCACAGCCTATTCATATGTTAGACTTTGAAAGCGAGTTTAGACGCGAACTTCGTGGAAAACTTTCATGTCAATGTTAGAACCCTAATTCTAGACATATCCATCACGTAACCCACTCAGGGAAAAAGGTGACCCACAAAGGGAAAAAAGTGACCCGCAAAGGGAAAAAGGTGTCCACAAAGGGAAAAAGGTACCCAATCAGGGAAAAAGGTGACCCGCAAAGGGAAAAAGGTGACCCACACAGGGAAAAAGGTGACCCACAAAGGGAAAAAGGTGACCCACAAAGGGAAAAAGGTGACCCATAAAGGGAAAAAGGTGACCCATAAAGGGAAAAAGGTGACCCACAAAGGGAAAAAGGTGACCCACAGAGGGAAAAAGGTGACCAACAAAGGGAAAAAAGGTGACCCGCAAAGGGAAAAAGGTGACCCACAAAGGGAAAAGGGCAGGGAAAAGGTGACCCTCTCTCGCTAGAGGCTCTCAGATATGTGTGACATTTTCGCTAAAGGATGATACATGAGCTTCAGTCTCGTTCTACCTACACCTGTATCTCACTCAACTCTCGCATTCTCTGTGATAACTATCAAGAATACTTCCACTCTTATCCCTATGAATCCATTTCATGCTACTTGAATCTGCTTGTGCTTAATGAAATAGTTATAATTAACGGAATTACAACTATTAGGTGTGAATACTACAATATTTTGCTTAGTCTAATTCGGATATGACTGTTTATATACGTCAATGCCTGAGATCATATATAAATACGTAAATGTTGAAAAATAGTTCAGTCTCGTGTTATGGTATACGAATTCAACATCTACAGTATACATTGACTAGTTTATATATACTGTTTGAGCATGAACACTCATAAAGATGGTCAATTACAGTCAATTTACGAGAATCTTGATTTTTCGTATGTTTCCCAAGGGGGAAGGAATCGTTTTGTTAAGTGCTGCATATGTAATAGAACTTTAAAAAACAGGACAATTTCAAGGCTCAAGCAACATAGGAGAAGATACTGTAAAGAGATGACCAGCTGTGCATTGACTACAATACCCAAACGAGATCCTGAAATCTTCTCAAGTTCCGAAGAGCGGGATTCAAGATGTACCGTACTTGGAACCAATTCAAGTGATCCTGTAATAACGTCAAGAGCTACCACTGATGAAACAATAAGCGCAGTTTCTTTGAATGAGCAAACTCTGAATAAACACACGAATGAAAGCAAGCATACTAGTGTTAACTCGCCAAGATTAGAAGATATATCCAAAGCGAATATTGAGGAGATGCTATACCGCTACACCGATCCTAATGATTTGGTAAACATGCTAAGGGTACTAATGATGCTTCATACACCTGATAAAAATGACTTTTCGATGCGATTAGCGAAATTATTCATAATTTAAAGTTGGGTGGTTTTATAGCGTGATTAGCATCTGCGGAACCTTAAACCAGGAAAGAGTTAGAAAGATCCCTCATATGCGTTAAGACACTGTTAAGGGGTTTCAGAGTTTCAATTCAGTCATCTGCGGACACTTGTGCTTACAATTTCTATCCCAATGAGTTATACTATTGCTGTCAGTGGCAACGAGTCTGTTCTTCTTACTTACCGCAATACTCCTCTTTAGATAGATCCAAAGGGTCATTATTAGGTTACTCTATTGAATTTGAAACCGTCTATTCCATTCCAATTTAATGCATGCACAGTGATGAAATTAAGATCCTTGATATACTTGATGCAACTTATGAGATTACTGACATTAATGAATGCATCAGAGATAAGTTACGTATGGATGCGAATGTCTTCTTTATTAGATTAATTAATAACAATAATCATAATAATAATGCAATGCAATGTAATTAAAATGTCCTTTCACTCTTGATTTTTTCCAATGATTGTTCTATAGGAACGTTCTGGGGACCCTTCAGCGACAAAGTTATTCCACCTAATCAGCTGTCTGAATATGATTTCCTAGTGAATATATTTAGGTTGTGTATCATACGAATCTAGCGCAGTATTGCACCAGTCTCGTTCCTCGATAGTAAAAGTGGACACTCGATGTATCAGTTTTCCCGTCTGTTACGCTTGGATACCGTATTTCACAAGAACCATCAAATGAAATTTTATCTCCACTCGCTTCATAGAGCAAACAGCCATAGTATAGGGGAGCATAACAGCAATATCATTGGCTTAAAAACAAGCATATAAGCATAATGCCTATAGATTTTAGAAGAAGTCAACGACGTCGAGGATATAATAATGGAATGATTCATGGCACACGTCATGCTCTGCCCTTGACGCCCATCGGGTTAACATCACGCAATCGGCAGTTCCTACAGTTATTGGGCTTCAGAATCCTGTAATCATGCGCATCTTCAATGTTACCGGGACATTGCTTTCGCAATGACACCGAGATTCGACGACAAGATCACTAAGAAGAGGAACATGTGTTTTCACCATATAATACATCAGCTCTGGACGCTAGCAACTAGTTTAGAATCCCTTGTCAAGTTGAACATTTATATACTTTACCCCGTCTCAGGGTGAATAGAATGCTGTTGTTAAACCTGTACTAATCGAGTGGAAAAGGCCTGTGATTCGACTTTCTGATGCAGAGATCCTCAAGACTGTTAAGCTGGATAAGATTCTGTTTCACCCATTTAGGACCATGGATCTGCATACTCAACCTGCTGTGTTACAGGAGTTTACCTGGAATAGTGACACCACATATAAAACGGAGAAGCCGGGATTTGTCATTTTTGGTGCTCCGACTTTAAGTTCGAGTAATGCATCTAAAGACTGTTCTCTTTTTGATCATTGTAACATAACTTAAACTAATCTTTGTAATGATTTATTTTTCATTAGGAATGCAATGATTTCTTAACGAATAAAACACTATGTAAAAGCATACCTTAATTCTTTTTATTGTTATTCTTTATCTTACATTTCCATCATTTTCTTCTTCCAACTCCTCGTTCCAGCATATGGAATTACATTTGCAACAGACAGGTTACCTAAATGGTAATCTATAAACGATTCAAGTCTTTTTAGCCTGCAAATTTCATCGCTATTTAAAAGTATTTCACAGTCATTTAAATTAGTGTTCAAACATTTTATTTCTGTCTCTTGCATATAAGCAACAATATTATAAGATAAAACAATATTTTCACAATATTCCACACTCGGGCACTTTCTCGTCTGGAGGAGTGCATTGAATGTAGGATGGCTCTCTTGAATTATTTCCCAGTCTTGAATTGTCATGTATACAAATTTGTCTGTGTTTTTCACTATAAGCACTGGAAAATCATAGAAGAATCCTATCCTAACGCTGTACCTTTTCGAGATGTAGACGTCTCGGCACCCGCTTCTTACCAGCATGTTTCCTGGGTGTCTCGATGCTGCTTATTCTATCCTCCAATAGCGTCAGCCTCCTTTGCAGGTCTGCAAAGCTGTTCCTCTTCTTCTTCCCTTATTGCACAGTCTGAAACATTGCACAATGAAAGTCTTAGAAAACTGCATTGATCGAGTAAAAGCAAGCTGAAAAGAATTACATTTTTTTGTTATGACACATGTAAAATGAAACACAATACAGAAGAATGTGTAGAGAAAATGGTGTGAATCTTAATAGAGGAAAAATGTGTTGAGAAAATCATATGAATGTTTACAGAAGAAGAAAGTATAGTGGAAATCATATGAATGTTTGCAGAAGAATGTGTAGAGAAATGGTGTGAATGTTAATAGAAGAATGGGTGGCTAAAATCATGAATTTAATAGAAGAATATGTAGAAGAAATCATATGAATGTTAATAGAAGGTGTTGAGAATTCATGTGAATATTAGTAGAAGAATGTGCTGAGAAAATCATGTGAATGTGTAGAGGAACAAAGAATAAGTACAGAAAATCATGTGAATGTTCATGGAAGATGAACCTGCAGAGAAACAAACAACGAGTACAGAAAATCGTGTGAATGAGAAACAAGAATGAGCGGAGAAAATCGTAAGAATGTTATGTAGGAAGAATGTGTAGCAAATATCATATGGAAGCAAAGAATGAGGGGAGAAAATCGTGTGAATGTTCATGGAAGATGAACCTGCTGAGAAACAAAGATGAGCGGAGAAAATTGTGTGAATGTTTATGTAAGAGGAATGTGTAGCGAAAATCATGTGAATGTTTATAAAAGAAGAATGTGCAGAGAAAATGTTGCGAAGTTTAATAGAAGAAGAACGCGTAGAGAAAATCCTGTGAACTGAAGAAGAGTATGCAGAGAAATCCATGTGAGTGTAAAGTACAGATTAAAAAATATGATGCTCTTGTAAGGAATCGTCTTTCATACACTGTTTCGTTTAAACAAAATTAAATGTATTGTAAAAGCCAGCATTGATTTTGTATAGTTAAGTAAAAAAACTCACTCACCTTGCATTGTTTGTGTTGTGTGCTGTACGTGTAGATGGCCTGCACGTCTTCTTAAAATTAAAAACACCTCCCGTTGCTTTTAAAGTTCTTTAAAATTTGAATGTAAATTTAATAAGTTCAGAACAGTTCTAGCATGCGCTGATATCTGTTTATATAGGGATCTAAACCCCCTCCAGCGATGTCATCACGTCATCATGGTGGTGATGCTTACGCATCACGTGATTATTACACCAATGGAATTATCATCATTTGCTGCGCATGCGCAGAGGCTCTCAGCACTTCTATCCCTACTTGTTTCACTTCCGCTCTCTCTCTCTCTCAGGGTACATCTGTAATGTCTTTACACAAATCTGTATGCAGTTACAGCATCGATCTAAGTGATATATTCTAGTGTACAGAGGAAAATTAAGGAAGTCATTGAACGATCGGGATTCGAACTAGGGACAACTGATTGGAAATTATATACAGTATTAATTATTCATCGTAGGAGCTAACAAACATGCTTTCGCCCACACCCCTATCTTTCCTAGCTTCTGAGATAATGGAGATTTAAACTTAAGGATCGAGCCCTGGACACCAGGTACCCGAATATACATCCACAAGATATGACCTAATGACATAAACGTAATAGGTTTATTTGTTGCCTTTATCTTAATTGTTTCCTGTGTTATTGAATTTATACGTAAATTTCATTGAATTGGTATTCGAACTCAGAACACCAGAAACAAAATTATTTATAATATTAGTTTGACATGTTTAAAAGACCTGTATGCAGTTACAGCCTCGATCTAAGTGATATATTCTAGTGTACAGTGGAAAATTAAGGAAGTCACTGAAAAATCAGGATTCGAGCTAGGAACAACTGATTGGAAATTATATACATGCATTAATTGTCCATCATATGAGCTAACCATTATGCTTTGGTCCGCACCTTTATCCCTGCTAATTTCTGAGATAATTGAGATTTTTAAAATTAAGGATCGAACCCATGACGCCTGGTACCCTAGTATACATCCACAAGATACGACCTCATGACATAAACGTAATAGGCTTATTTGGCGTCTTTATCTTATTTAGTTTTGGAGTTATTAGAAGATGAATTTTTAATCACTCCTAGGATTCGAACCCTTGCATCCAGACCAGTTTCGAAGAATTCGTAAATGACGCGTCGCATTCCAAGTTTATAATTAGTTTTTATTGAATCATTTTATCTCTTTTCATTCAGGGCGTGTACGTGAGGGTGTGTGTGTGCGTGCATGTTTGTACGTGTGTGTGGGTAGGTGTTGATGTGTGTAAGTGAACAGGCATATGTGTATGTGTGGTTGTGTATGTGTGTACGTGTGTGGGTTGGTATGCATAAGTGAGCAGGTATATGTGTGTGTGTGGTTGTGTATGTGCGTGTGTGACTGCGGGAGTGTGTATGTGCCTGCATGTGTGTATGTGAGTGGGTGTGTGTGCTCGGTGTTGGTGTAAGTGAACAGGTATATGTGAGTGTACTGGTGTATGTTTGTTGATGTATGTACAAGTGCTCGTGTATATGTGAGCGCTGGATGTGTACAAGCCGTGGAGAAAGAAAGAGATAGATAGATTGAAAGAGGTAAAAGGAAGAAAGAGAGCGAAGAAGAAAGAAAATAAAGAATCGTGTCTAGGCATCGGAATATCCAAGTATACTCAGGGGTTTAATATAAATAATTATATTTGTTAAATACATACATTTTAATCTGCTCATGCATACTTCAATAATTTAGTATTTATTAAGCATTAGAGTTCCCTAGTAAGATTCGAACTAGGGGCCTCTGGGTTCCTAAGAATACCTTTCATTAAAACATCGTATTGATGTATAAAAATTAAATTATATTTGTTAAATGCATTTTCATCTGCCCGTGCATGCTTTAATAATTTAGTATTTATTAAGCATTAGAATTCCCTAGTAAGATTCGAACTAGGGGCCTCTGGGTTCGTAAGAATACCTTTCATTAAAACATCGTAATGATGTATAAAAATTAAATTCTATTTGTTAAATGCATTTTAATATGTCCGCGCATAGTTTAATAGTCATTACGCATTAGAGTTTCCGGGTAAGATTCGAGCTAGGACCTCTGAACAGTCTTTCATTGTTCAAGGTAATGATATAATAATGTTTTACCCTAACAAAACATCAATTTGGAGACGCCTAAGTATACAATGTGTTTAATATAAATAATTATAGTTGTTAAATGTATTTTAATCTGACCGCACATACTCCCATGGTTTAATATTTATTAAGCATTAGAGTTTCGCTGGGTGAGATTCGAGCTAGGACCCTCTGAACACCCTTTCATTAATTAGGGTAATGATATATAAAAATTAAATTATATTTGTTAAATAGATTTTAATCTGACCTTGCATAATTTAATAGTTATTACGCATTAGAGTTTCGCTGGTTAAGATTCGATCTAGGACCCTCTGAACAGCCTTTTAATAATTAGGGTAATGATATATTAATATCAATCGCCAATTTCTCATTAGCAATCAAAACAGTAAACTTTTTATTGCAGTAAGAATCGAGCACCGATCTATGGGTATCCACACAGAGGCTTAATGCATGTAATGAAATATATTTTAAACGCATTTTCGGAGTCGCTGCTTGAAATGAGCCAAACAGAATGCTTGTTAACTATGCTCGGATGTATTCGTAGGATCTCGTAAAACATCGGAGAGAACAGCCCCTCAAGGCAAAAACCATGTTGGCTGACTCTGACGTTGAAGTGTTTACGTACAGCAGGTAAACATACCTGTCTCTCTCTTTCACGCGAACAAAGACAGGGCGAGCATAAGTGTTCGAACAATGGAAAGTGACCAGCTTTGTTATAGGGCAGTGGAATGAGAAATGCCAGATGGTCTTTCTAAAGAAGCCTTGCCCCGGACAAAAGAAAGAGAATACAATAGAACTTGTTTCTTTGTTAACGGGCTTCAGGTTCTCTTTTGTCACGACCCTAATTTATCATTGCCTTTGTTCATTTTGACAGTTGAAGGGCAAGCATTGTTCTTTTGTTAAAAGCTAGTGGAATGAGGTACCAGGTGGCTTCACCTAAAAGTAAACAATAGGGCTGGAGACAATAGCATCTGTTCCTTTGTCCTGCATACTCATTGTTCATTTTGACATTGATGGATGTCTTCCTGCACGTGCTCGAGAAACAATGGGAGTGGGGGTGGGTGAGCTGCTAAGTGGCCTGATGTGGAATGGGTAGGAAAAACATCTCGCCTTTGTTACAGAACCATAAATTTACGAACCCCTTGGTTCCTTTTGACAGGTGTAGGATACCGTTAATTGCTTAACTGTCAAGCTTCCATTATACTCAACAAGCTTAATGGCCCTCAGCTGCAGCTGGAAGTCCCAAGGAGCTGGGAGTGGGCAGGGGGAAGGTGGAGGGGATCTCATTTGCATATGAATAGACATTCCTACATATTAAATGTGCTTCAATCATCATTTTGTTACTACTCTCCTACTTGTAAGTTTGTAGATTTCTCATTGTGAGTCTTGACCAAAGCTATCAACATGAAAATCTCCTGGATGGTGTTTAAAGGGGCATTTCTAGATGCGCAAAAGCTGAAGATTTAAAACTTTCAGGAATGGAAGAAAAGGAGAAAGTAATGAAGGAGGGATTCTGAAAAGAAATGGAGCACTAAGGGGCAAGTACATCGCACCTTACTGAGATTCTAAAACGATAAGCAGAGTAAACTCCATGCATAAAATGGAGTGTTCAGAGCCTTCGAAACGCTATTTGTTGGTGTGTGCATGCACAGCATTTGCTAGGCGTGAAAGTATTGAGCGTATCTGCAAAATATTTCCATCGATGAACTTCATTTGCGAGATAAAAACGCGTGAAGTAACACCAACGATAACGTATAAACACTTGTAGTTTCGTTGTATCAATAACTCACTTTTGCCCTGTGGAAAGCTAAGGCAGAATACTTGTGTAACTTTCAGTTTTGGTTAATGCATTTTGTTGATAAAAAATGTATCAGCCCCTAAGAAAAACCTTGAACTAAGAAAGGGAGAGTAAAGCTTCGCATGAAAATCATTTCCCACCAAAGGCTTGCAATAAAGGCTGCAACAAAAGTATAATGTGGCAATTTTCAACGATGAAGCTGCTTGCTTTCTGTACCTAAATATTTATAAAAAAATAATAAAATGCAGGTTATCAGAAATGCGAACACTCTTTAACAAGCAGGTGATTAACGCAATACATCAGAGCGCCTTAGAATAAGAAGAAAAGAGAAACATAAAACTTCCCTAAGGGAATTGTGACAAAACGCGCTTGTCTGCCACCGACCAATGAAAGTTCAAGCAGCAACAGCAAGCTGCACACCCGATAACAACGAAGCAACTCCTCCATCAGCTAAGATTGAGCTCCTATACAGTCCGTCCAAGAGATGCTTGGACATCAAAATTACAATAACAACCCCAATAAAATATTTTGAAAATATATTACACCAGCGGTGCACAAGGGCTGCTACACCATGATCGGTAACCGTTGAAGAGCAAATCTTGCTACTCTCTTTCATCCCCTCTACTTCATTCACACGCGCCATCCTACCCCACATCCTATGTTAAGCCTATCAAAGTACATGTCTACACACCTTCGGGCTGCTCTCAGTCTGTCAACATGTCGTTTTCGTCCATCCCAGTGTCAGGCAACTGGATGCTCTGTGACGTCAACGAACAATTATCTTCTGACTCCCGGCTCTCAGCTAGGAACTGGGTGAGAAGTATAGGGACAGATGAGGCAAAAAGACAGGATAATTTATTGTTAGCGAAAGACTAGTGGATTCCTCACAATGCTCATTGGACGCCAGTCCAACGCATAGGGATGGGACCCCGATACCGTCGATACCTGATTCTACGATACTTGATGGTATCGAAGTATATCTGATATTTTGAGATAAACCATCGATAGTTTTAAATTTCTAAGTTTTGCATTATTGAAAGTTGTTGCGTTTAACTTTATGCTAGATAAGAACTGAAAGCAGTCGAGCCTTCACGATTGTCTCACATTGTACCCAAAGAATTGATGGACCTTGATGGTTCTTGGTATACCTTGACTGCGTTTCCGGTGGGAAAATCAATGCAACATTCCGTAGACTCTTGTGTCTAAATGAAAGCATGCAAAACAATGGGAGAATGACTATAGGTACTCGTGTAACATGCAGCGTTAAATGAGTTGTGAATGAAGCTGATTTAGTTGACGTTTCTGCAATAGCCTGGCTTGATGACTCAATCTCGGCCATAACATTTACCTACTCCGGTGATCAAAATCCCTGAATCCAGCAGAACTAAACCAGAACTTAGACGTGAGATAATACAGCGCATGGAGATACTTGTCCTTTGCTTCTATCAAGCCCTTTGTTTGATTCCAAGTCAAACCTTTGTATTAAACGTGTATATGCTAATGTGTGGTGGTGGGTAGTAGGGAGACTTTATCCACAACTTACTATGTTTCCGAGTGTTATTACGGCTAGTTACTTAATACGGGATAAAAAAAAATACAAGTTTTATGTGGTAGTTGTGAATGGCGGTAGAATGGTGTAACACACGCTTTATTTTTAGTTGTTCGAGTTTCGTATAAACTATCTTTATTAAAACTTTATTTTCAAGATTGCAGAATAAAGGCGAATTGCTACTATGTGTTTTTCTATGGATAGAAAACCCTTTAAAAGTAAGTTCTCAGCACAAAATATAGTTACATAAAAAGGGAAGCGAAGAAATTATTATTATTATTATTATTATTGTTATTATTATTATCATTAATATTGACTAACAATAGGGAAACATAACTTGTGGCATTATCAAGATAAAAAAATTGCTGCCAATTGTAGAATGTCAAGCAGGAACAAATTCGAAATTAGCATACAATGCAAAATTGGTTACATGCGTTTATACATAGAAAACTACTAATAAGAACATATTCAGTGAACAAGCTGTCGCCTTAACAGTTTTTTTATAAAGTGAGTATGGAGTATCCGTGCTGTATAAATCGGTATCGGCATCGAACATCGAGAAAAAGTGGAACCGCCCCATCACTATCCACGCATATACCCAAAAATCCGCACCTGGGTTTCCGAGGGAACCGCAATGCCACGCTTCAAAGCACTACGCCACGGTTGAATCTCAGTATTGCAAAATATTAATAACACCATAACCGTTTAGGATAGAACGAAATGTGCATTTGGTTTTTGTTCCTTTAACCGATTCTTGTATTGTGATTTCTTCCAACCTCTATATGTTATCTTAACCTCCATCAAAATATCATTTTTTCTTTCCGCAGGATGGTATAAAACATTTCGATTATTTAGAGTAAAATACGTAATAAAATTCATATAACGTTATTATTCATTAACTAGTGGCAACTGCGAACGTTTGATTTTTTCTGGTTTTACCCTAAAGTTTTTCCCAGGATTAATTTCTTTTCTGCGGTAGTTTATAGTACTGTATTATCATTTCACAAGATATTTCAGCAATACTAATGTGGGTATCACCTATTCAGTAGATTTTCTATTCAATAAAATTTTTCAACCCCGGAAACAATGGTTTACGGTTATAAATACTAAATTCAAATATGGGGTATGCAGGAATGCTACCAAAAACCTTCAAATTACTTCAGCAAGAACAGATGCGTTCTGTTACTTAGTACATAAGCGGTTGCTCGAGATTTGGATGCAAAATCCTATTGCTGCGGTGAAGGGCACAAATTTACGTACTTTCCTCGTATGTGCTACGCATGTGAAATCTCTTCTTGCAACTAATTTCACGCGGACAGTCAAAACATAAGCTCACTAATGACTGATTTGCATGAGCAAATTTATCAACACGAAAGAGCACCTTGCTGCGTTTCACAGGCTTCTGGTCCTTTCTGACGTGATCGCTTTAATACGTTTTCATCATGCATGGCATTTCGCCATGCTACAATGAACAGCTTTGAGCACTTTACAGTAACATGTATATATAAACTTTCCGTCGCGTACAGATGATTTTAACGTTCTAACACGCATTTTTATGAGGAAAAACGTATACATTTACTTAACGTGTGGATATCGAGAAATAGTAAATTACTAGATTATTATTTTAAGCTTCTAGATAGATTCAAAGTATAAAATCGTTATGGAAATATTCAAATTTATCTATTAAAATAGTCCTATACAACTTCTTATGCTTTTATGAATTGCTTTCAGAAGAGTTTCAACTGTTGTATAGTAGATTTGAGAGAAATGCTCGGATTACAATATGGTTTCCTATCTTTCGGTTTTCAGATTGTTCTAATGAATGCAATTTTTAATGAACATAACCTTGCATGAGACGCACACTGAAACTGAGATAAAATGACGATAATTCATTCATGAAAGATTTTAATTCTTAATTTTCAACTGTGGTTGTATTCTCACTATGGGTTTTACGCATTTTAAGTTATATTTACTAGAATTCTTGATCGGCTAGAGCGTTTCTAATGCATGTTGGTTAACAAAGCTCGTCATAACACTAGCGAACGAACACAAGAAGAAATAGAAAAACCTCAGTTTAAAAGCTGGTGTAGTTATTTTACCTTGTTCAACGTATCCTTGCTTGTCAGAAACACATAATACACTGCTTTTGCTTCACACTGTGGCCACCGCGCGCCAGCCGTCGCAGCTCGGACTCCCGCAGAAACAGTTACAGTATCCTTGCAACCGCCTCGCGCTCTCATATTTACAAATTACAGTGATTACAAGCACATACCTTGACATAAGGTATTTTGTAAGTGTGCCCTTCTCTATCCTCATAATTCTGGCCCCTTTACAGGGAATTTTCATTCACGCTGTAGAGTTCCATATCCGAAATCAAGGGAATTCTTCACCTATTTTCTTTTACTTCTTTCAATGTATGGGGTTTGTTGCATACACTTTATTCTTTAAGTTCCCCAATAGATAAAAATAACATAAAGTTAAATCAAGTGATCGTAAGGGCTATAATTCCTTACCAATTACTCTAACTTCAAAAATTCCCTGAATTAATTGTAATGGTTCATCAGCTATGTGCGCGGTGGCAAAGGCTTGTTGGAAAAATCCAGACTGACATTCAACGTCGGCCAGCTGTTCAAAAAACTGTGCAAGTCATCCCTGTAGCTCTCCGCAATGGTGGCGCTTTTTCTTTTCTCGAAAAATATAGGTCCTATTATTCTGTATGCATTTACAGCACACCAATTTTCGCGTAAGCGATGGAATCTCGTGTGAAAAAGTCCAGTTTCTCTGTACTCCAATATCTGTAATTTTGCGACGAAATACAGCCATAGTAGGTATATTAGAGGAATTCGAGCACAGTTTTTAGAGCATATATGGGAAAAGATAGGGAAAACGAGGCTGGATGAGGCGGTTCAAGGAGGAAAATGGGTTTATATGGGAGAGATAGGGAATACGACGACCGATACTATGCTAGACAGGGGTGAAGGAGGTAAATACGTTTATATGGAAGAGATAGTAGAGAGGTGTTAGGGTAAACAAAGGCTGTGGAGTAGATTATGGTTTATATGAGAGGTATAGGAAAACGAGGAGAGGTGTTAGGCTAGACAAAGATTGAGGAGTAGAGTATGGTTTATATGAGAGGTATAGGAAAACGAGGAGAGGTGTTAGGCTAGACAGAGGTCGAGAAGTAGAGTATGGGTTACATGAGAGGTGTAGGAAAACGAGGAGTCGTGTTAGGCTAGACAGAGGTCGAGGAGTAGAGTATGGTTTATATGAGAGGTATAGGAAAACGAGGAGAGGGTTTAGGCTAGACAGAGGTGGAGGAGTAGAGTATGGTTTATATGAGACGTATAGGAACAGGAGGAGAGGTATTAGGCTAGACAGAGATTGAGGAGTAGAGTATGGTTTATATATAGGAAAACGACGAGAGGTATTGGGCTAGGAGAGTTTGAGTATGTGTTTATAAGGAGAGACGAGAAAACGGAGAGAAATCCTATGTTACGATAGACAGGTGTTAAAGGTAGAATGTGCTTTATATAGGTTAGATAGGAACCCAAGGAGAGATACTCAGCTAGACATGGGGCAGGAGGGGAATGCGCTTTATAAGAGGTAAGGGTTACGGGGAGAGATGCTAGACTAGACAGAGGTTTAGAGTAGAGTATGCGTTTATATGTATGAGGGGTATAGGAACAGGAGGAGAGGTATTAGGCCAGGCAGAGTTGCAGGGTAGAGTATGTTTTATATGAGAGAGGTAGGGAATACGAGGACAAGTGCTAGGCTAGCCAGAGGTTGAGGAGTAGAGTATGCGTTTATAGGGAAAACGAAGAGAGCTGTTAGACTAGACAGGGCTTGAAGGATAGAATAAACCTTTTATATGGGAGATATAGCAAACCGAGAGAGGTATTAGGCTAGGAGAGTTTCAGTATGTGTTTATAAGGAGAGACGAGAAAACGGAGACAGATCCTATGCTAGGATAGACAGGTGTTATAGGTAGAATGTGTTTATATAGGTTAGATAGGAAACCAAGAAGAGATACTCAGCTAGACTGGGGGCAGGAGGGGAATGCGCTTATGAGAGGTAAGGGATACGGGGAGAGATGCTAGACTAGACAGAGGTTGAGAGTAGAGTATGGTTTATATGAGAGGTATAGGAAAACGAGGAGAGTCGGTAGGCTAGACGGATAGCGAAGCAGTAGGAATATGGACATATATACAGGAGAGATAGGGAATAGGAGGGAGATACTAGACCTTGAAAGCGACTTTAGACGTGAACTTCGTGGAAAAACTGTTTCATGTCAATGTTCTAGACATGCCCATCACGCAACCTATTCAGGGAAAAGGTGACTCGCTCAGGGAAAAAGGTGACTGCTCAGTGAAAAAGGTGACCCGCAAAGGGAAAAAGGTGACCCACAAAGGGAAAAAGGTGACCCATAAAGGGATAAAGGTGGCCCACAAAGGGAAAAAGGTGACCCATAAAGGGAAAAAGGTGACACATAAAGGGAAAAAGGTGACCTACAAAGAGAAAAAGGTGACCCACAAAGGGAAAAAGGTGACCCACTCAGGGGAAAAAGGTGACCCACAAAGGGAAAAAGGTGACCCACAAAGGGGAAAAGGTGACCCGCGCAGGGAAAAAAGGTGACCCACTCAGGGAAAAAGGTGACCCGCTCAGGGGAAAAAGGTGACCCACAAAGGGAAAAGAGTAGGGAAAAGGTGACCCTCTCACAGGAAAAGCTAACCCACTCACACTAACAGGTAAGTAATTCAGTTAGTATCACAGGGTAGGACAGATCCCGGGAAGCGGATATAACATAGTTCCGTATGATGTTACCGGTAATTCAGAGAGTATCGTAGGTATTTAGGATAATTCAAGTAACATAGGTGTTTAGAGTCACTCAGCTAGTATCACAGGAGGCTAGTTTCCAGGGGCAGGACGTATCATAGCTGCATAATTTTCGCAGGCAATTCAGCTAGTATCGGGGGCATTTAACTAATTCAGCTAGTATTACAAGAGGCTGACTGCATCATAGCAGTGTATGATTTCACAGGTAATGCAGTTAGTATCATAGGTATTTAGGCTAATTCATGTAGTATCACAGGAGGATGGATTCCAGGGGTTGGGTATAGCATAGTTTCGTATTTCACAGGTAATTCAGCTAGTATCGTAGGTATTTAGGCTAATTCAAGTATCATAGGTGTTTAGAGTAATTAAGGTAGCATTACAGGAGGGTAGGTTCCAGGGGTCGGTTATAACGTAGTTTCGTATTTCACAGATAGTTCAGGTAATATCGTAAGTATTTGGGTAATCAGCATAGTTTCACAGATACTCGTGATAATTTCGATCAGAGATTTGTATCACAGCTAGTTAATGTAAATGCAGGTGATTTAGGTTGTATCAATGGTATTTGAGTCATTTTAACAGGTAATTCATCTAGTATCATTGATATTTAGGGCAAACCAGATAGTATCACAAGTGCTAGTGCTACGAGGGGTATTTTTTAAGTAAGGTACGCTGACCCGTATCGTCGGAAGAATCAGGCGACTGTACTTTCGCGCATGCGCACTCAATCCCGGCATCCCTTGCACACAGTGACACAGCGGTTGGAGTCAGGTAGGCAGTGAATGTGGACCGTACTGTGTGATGGAAAGGTTTAAGACGATCGCGCGGTCCGCCGGGTGTGAAATTAGATCGCTCATTCGATTTTTGACAGCAAGGAATACGACAGCGGCAGAAATGCATCGCCAGATTAGTGAAGTTTATGGCCCCAAAGTCATGAGTGATACCAAAGCATCTTCGGAACCCATCGATTGCACAATTTTCTGTAGCCCAGGACTTCTGACAGAATTCTGTACATAACAGACCTTGAAAGCTGCGGAAAATGCAATGACAGTGTGGAAACGGTAAACCGTCGGTTGGCACGAATTTCGGTGTTTACGGCACGCACAAGATCCTCGCTAATGACAGATGGCCGGTCCGAGCGAGGTTCGTCATACACGTTCTCTCTGCCTGCCTTGAATAACCTCACCCACCTACGGACTTCGGTATCACTCATGGCTTTGGGGCCATAAACTTCACTAATCTGGCGATGCATTTCTGCCGCTGTCGTATTCCTTGCTGTCAAAAATCGAATGACCGATCTAATTTCACACCCGGCGGGCCGCGCGATCGTCTTAAACCTTTCCATCACACAGTACGGTCCACATTCACTGCCTGCCTGACTCCAACCGCTGTTTCACTGTGTGCAAGGGATGCCGGGATTGAGTGCGCATGCGCGATTGTACAGTCGCCTGATTCTTCCGACGATACGGGTCAGCGGACCTTACTTAAAAAATACCCCTCGTAGCACTAGCACTTCTTATACTATCTGGTTTGCCCTAAATATCAATGATACTAGATGAATTACATGTTAAAATGACTCAAATACCATTGATACAACCTAAATCACCTGCATTTACCTTAAATAGCTGTGATACAAATCTCTGATCGAAATTATCACGAGTATCTGTGAAACTATGCTGATTACCCAAATACTTACGATATTACCTGAACTATCTCTGAAATACGAAACTACGTTATAGCCGACCCCTGGAACCTACCCTCCTGTAATGCTAGCTTAATTACTCTAAACACCTATGATACTTGAATTAGCCTAAATACCTATGATGCTAACTGAATTACCTGTGAAATCATACACTGCTATGATGCAGTCAGCTTCTTGTAATACTAGCTGAATTAGCTTAAATGCCCCCGATACTAGCTGAATTGCCTGTGAAAAATATGCAGCTATGATACGTCCTGCCCCTGGAAACTAGCCTCCTGTGATACTAGCTGAGTGTCTCTAAACACCTATGTTACTTGAATTATCCTAAATACCTACGATACTCTCTGAATTACCTGTAACATCATACGGAACTATGCTATATCCGCTTCCCGGGATCTGTCCTACCCTATGATACTAACTGAATTACTTACCTGTTAGTGTGAGTGGGTTAGCTTTTCCTGTGAGACGGTCACCTTTTCCCTACCCTTTTCCCTTTGTGGGTCACCTTTTTCCTCTGAGTGGGTCACCTTTTTTCCTGAGTGGGTCACCTTTTTTCCCTGAGCGGGTCACCTTTTTCCCTTTGTGGGTCACCTTTTTCCCTTTGTGGGTCACCTTTTTCCCCTGAGTTGGTCACCGTTTTCGCTTTGTGGGTCACCTTTTTCTCTTTGTTGGTCACCTTTTTCCCTTTATGGGTCACCTTTTTCACTTTATGGCTCACCTTTTTCCCTTTGTGGGTCACCTTTTTCCCTTTATGGGTCACCTTTTTCCCTTGGCTGGTCACCTTTTTCCCTTTATGGGTCACCTTTTTTCCTTTATGGGTCACCTTTTTCCCGTTGTGGGTCACCTTTTTCCCTTTGCGGGTCACCTTTTTCCCGTTGCAGGTCACCTTTTTCCCTGAGCGAGTCACCTTTTGCCTGAATAGGTTGCGTGATGGGCATGTCTAGAACATTGACATGACACAGTTTTTCCACGAAGTGCACGTCTAAAGTCGCTTTCAAGTTCTAGTATCTCCCTCCTATTCCCTATCTCTCCTGTATATATGTCCATATTCCTACTGCTTCGCTATCTGTCTAGCCTACCGACTCTCCTCGGTTTCCTATACCTCTCATATAAACCATACTCTACTCTCAACCTCTGTCTAGTCTAGCATCTCTCCCCGTATCCCTTACCTCTCATAAGCGCATTCCCCTCCTGCCCCCCGTCTAGCTGAGTATCTCTTCTTGGTTTCCTATCTAACCTATATAAACACATTCTACCTATAACCCTGTCTATCCTAGCATAGGATCTGTCTCCGTTTTCTCGTCTCTCCTTATAAACACATACTGAAACTCTCCTAGCCTAATACCTCTCTCGGTTTGCTATATCACCCATATAAAAGGTTTATTCTACCCTTCAAGCCCTGTTTGTCTAACAGCTCTCTTCGTTTTCCCTATAAACGCATACTCTACTCCTCAACCTCTGGCTAGCCTAGCACTTCTCCTCGTATTCCCTACCTCTCTCATATAAAAACATACTCTACCCTGCAACTCTGCCTAGCCTACTACCTCTCCTCCTGTTCCTATACCCCTCATACATATAAACGCATACTCTACTCTAAACCTCTGTCTAGTCTAGCATCTCTCCCCGTAACCCTTGCCTCTTATAAAGCACATTCCCCTCCTGCCCCATGTCTAGCTGAGTATCTCTCCTTGGGTTCCTATCTAACCTATATAAAGCACATTCTACCTTTAACACCTGTCTATCGTAACATAGGATTTCTCTCCGTTTTCTCGTCTCTCCTTATAAACACATACTCAAACTCTCCTAGCCTAATACCTCTCGTCGTTTTCCTATATATAAACCATACTCTACTCCTCAATCTCTGTCTAGCCTAATACCTCTCCTCCTGTTCCTATACGTCTCATATAAACCATACTCTACTCCTCCACCTCTGTCTAGCCTAAACCCTCTCCTCGTTTTCCTATACCTCTCATATAAACCATACTCTACTCCTCGACCTCTGTCTAGCCTAAAACCTCTCCGTTTTCCTACACCTCTCATGTAACCCATACTCTACTTCTCGACCTCTGTCTAGCCTAACACCTCTCCTCGTTTTCCTATACCTCTCATATAAACCATACTCTACTCCTCAATCTCTGTCTAGCCTAACACCTCTCCTCGTTTTCCTATACCTCTCATATAAACCATACTCTACTCCACAGCCTTTGTCTAGCCTAACACCTCTCTACTATCTCTTCCATATAAACGTATTTCCCTCCTTCACCCCTGTCTAGCATAGTATCGGTCGTCGTATTCCCTATCTCTCGCATATAAACCCATTTTCCTCCTTGAACCGCCCCATCCAGCCTCGTTTTCCCTATCTTTTCCCATATATGCCCAAAAAACTGTGCTCGAATTCCTCTAATGTACCTACTAGCCATATAAATGGAACCACCCTTCGTCAGAGAAGCATATTAAGCGTGGGTCAATTACTCTATTATTTCGCAAAATCCGGTTACAGAAATCCACCCGACTGTGAAAAATAAAATATATGCACAAGTCGTATACTTACATTGTAAGAACTAAAAGAAAACATCGAGCGAAAAAATTCACTTAATTTCGGATATTGAACGCTCGGGTGTGAATGAACATTTCCTGAAAAGAAAATAATATTTTTAATGAATTTGTCAAGATTCTTAAAAGGTTTTCTACCAGGTGTTAGGGAAAATAATATAGCTTGTATCATTTGTGTCACCACATATTATGGTTGCGTGGTGAAAATCGTGTATTTTAACTCAGAAAACACAAATGCACTGCACAACACACCTTTTTGGAGTTTACCTATATAAAACATCACGCGGTTAATTGTGAAGTAAAATAACGGCCAACTAACTTTAAAGAACTTCAGTAAACCCTTAAATGGAAATATGTGCGTGAGAGACACGCATGCCTTTGTACTTTATTAGATTGACATTGTTTGTGCTATTGGCGGGAACGCTTCTGTAGCTTCATACAATTTCTTTGTCAGTCTTGTGGTATGAGCCATTGTTATGGCGGCAGTTACACGTGAAGCAATAACTGTGTTCTCGAATGTCAGGCTGTCTGAGAGATACATACTTCCATAAACGGAAGTTTTGTTGCGTATCTATTACACGTATTTCCAAAGGTGGTACATTTATTTCTGGTGAGTAGAACAAGATGCAACTATTTGTCTTTTCTTTTAGAGATTCTATTAAGTTACATTGCTGTAATATATTATACGGTGGGAGAAATGGAGCAGGTTCCGTGTACTTAACGAAAAAGAAGACCACCTGATGTCTTGAGAGAGGATGATCCAACTTTCGAAGAGAAACGTGCTAGGATGTGGGTAGAAGAAGATGTAGAGGAAATGGATTTAGATTAATTTTCTTAGATTCCGACTGTGATCCTTCCTTTTCTCCTGAAAAAGCAACTTCTAGTTCTTCCTCTGATGAACAAGAGTCTGTTGCACGTCATGACTTTTCCTACACATGCGACCAAACAAGTAAGTTATTTCTACTTCTGAGGTTTACAAAGGGAAAAAATGGATTTTGTTGGGAATCAAAAGGCGATAGTCGTAAGATAGAAGATATTTGGTCTTTGATTTTTGATGATGAAATTATAGAACTAATAATAATTGTGAAATTGACAAATGTAAAACTAGTAGAGTTCAGAAACAGGGTTGAAGTGCATCAGCAAATTAATTACATATATACTGATATGCATGAAATAAAATCACTCTTGGCTCTTTGTATGCTGACTTCTATCTGTAAATCCGGTCATGAAGATATGCTGTCATTGTTCTCTACTGACTATATTGGAAGACCTGTATTTAGAGCCGCAATGTTAGTAAAGCGATTCAAAATCATGTTACTCTCTTTGCTATTTGATGACCCCGAAACAAGGGAAATGCGGAAGAAAGAAGACAAATCAGCACCAAATTCTGAAATGTTTTCCAAATTTATCATTAACCGTAAAAAGTATACTCCATTGGAGATTAGGCTTGTGTGGATGAAATGCTCATACTATATCGTGGCAGATGTGACTTCAAAGTTTATATGCCCAAAAATTCCGCTAAACGTGGAATCAAAGTCTTGTGTCTAACAGATGCTTGCACATCACATTTATACAATGCCTACATATACACTGGTAAGAGTTCTGACCGAATTGGACTGAGCAATGAACACCGAAAGCTTAGGGTTCCTACGCAATCAGTTGTTCGGTTAATGCAGCCCATAGTGAACAGTAATAGGAATGTAACAGTTGACAATTGGTTTTCATCATAGAACTCGTCAGACTTCAGAGCAAGAGTTTAACGTACATGGGAACATTGAAGAAAAATAAACGAGAAATCCCGAGCGAACTCTCGCCTTCCAATGGTAGGGCTGTTGGCTCTTTTCTGTATGGATTCAGTAATAAAATTACTCTTGTCAGTAATCCCAAGAAGGAACAAAGCAGTAATGCCATTATCCAGTATACATTTCTCAAAAGGAATAGATGAAGTGACAGGGAAACCTGAAATCGTGGACTTCTACAATAGCACTAATTGTGGAGTAGACACACTGGATCAGAAATGTACCAACTACCCATCTAATAGAAAATGTAGACGCTGGTCTCTAGCGGTGTTTTTTACATTAATAAACATAAGTACAGTGAACAGCTGTATTCTCTACTTGTGCTTTAGAAACACCCAAAGTTTATCCAGGTACAGATTCGTTAAAGAACTGCCTGTAAATTCAATGATACTTCATTTTGAAAACAGGCTACTTATCTCCAAATTGAGAGGAGATTTTAAGATTATAATTCAGAAGGGCCTTGGAAAAGACTCAGAAAAAGGAAGATGAATAAGAACTGGTGAAGAGTGGCAAACTAGAAAGAAAGAGGAAGTGCAGTCTTTACCTTACCAGAATTACACAAATACTGTACGTAAGTGAGTGAATTGTGATGGACCCGTATGCCTGGAGCGCTCCAGAAAAATGTTTGTTAAGTATTCAAGGGCTTAATGAACTAAAACGTTTGCGAATTTAAAGCTTATCCTTGACATTTCTTTACACAATTCTGATAGTTTCTCTAAAGGTCCTTTGTATATGAATATTGATGAAAGTAATACGCCTAAGTGTTGGAATCTTTGCATAATAGGGATGTTTAGTGAAATATTATATAGTTTCTTCATTATACTAGTATATAAAGGCACATTTTGCCAGAAAAACAATATTTGCATAGTTTTTGTGTTGATGTGTCTGTCGGATACACATTTCCAGTTAAGTAATAAAAATCATTCTTCCTATTGTGGGTAAAGATGGCTTTGCAATCAACTTTTCCTACCTCCCATAACTTTGAGTTTTAACGTGGATTTAGGAATAGACTAATGCAATGCAATTATGAAGGAGCATGAAGTGTTGAAAATAGAGGTGTGTGTTTCAACATTTTAAAGCAGCCTTTCACCTCCACGATTTTAAAATGCAAATGAACAAATGATTTGTGGACGTCTTGTATAAAGCGTAGATAAATATAACTTTGTTATATAATATATACACATTATGCAACTTTCCAGCCTAAGTTTATCCATCTGCAAACAAGATGCCCTTCTCCCACAACAGAAAATATATTGGAACATTTCACATAAAATCTGAACAAACGAGAGTTACAAGTCCACTTGGGCAGCGGGGACGCCGAACTTCTACATACATGCGTTAAAGAATTCAACCGACTAACTTTCAGGGTTTACAGAGGAGCATTAGACGAGCACATTGATATAGGGCACTTTGAGAAAATTGAGGTTTTTGAGAGCATGATCAAAATCAATAACTAGCTAGCATGCCACTGACAGAACCTCCCTGAGTCTCTGCTACTTGCAGGTAATCGTGGCCATGCTATGCTAAAAAATTCCATACGTATGCTTCAGTAATATGTACTTAAACTTCGAAAGAAATGTACCGGTGGTCCCTGTCGTAGATTTATGGTGCGCAAAAGAACCTCAAGCCTGATAAAGAGGCCTCTGAGCAAAATTTCCGGTCTTTCACGCCCAATATAGAATGGGACACTAAGAACCACAGCAGTAAAAAAGTATCCATAAAGAAATAAAGAAACGCGAGAAATTATAGGTAACACTGAATTCACTTCAAACGTACACCGTTAATCTGTTCGGGAAAAACAGGTTTAACCCCTTGTAAGGGGTTTGAATCCCGCATCACCAGATTGCCAGCCGAGCAAGCAATAACTACGCTATTACTACAGTAACTGTTGTTTGTCTTTCTGATATGTATGATGTGGAGGTATCGGTGGTGCACTGGCCCTTCCTAACGGAGCACCTTTTTCGGTAAAGGCAATGCTCATAACTGAAAATACTACAATAGTAGCTATTTTCGGGCTTGTGTAAGAGCAGTTAACTATTTAAGACTGTAAATCAGTACCGCATTCGTATTAAGTATTTATTTGTTTGGATTTATCAGTACGAGTATTCAAATGCAAAATATTACTAGGTAACTTAAAGTTTGTATCACAGACCATAGGTGTCCTATTTCAAGGTGTCCGTGTAGCAGCCCTCTGAAACCCCTAAAAGTATATCCGCTGAATTCTGTAATACCCTATGTAAGATAAAGGAAGATGTAGTCTAGGTTTTCTGAGAGTTACCTACAACTGCGTACAAGAAACTGGAGAATGCAGATCATATAAAGCAGAAGATAAACGAAGTGTGTGCCTGCGAAACCTCCATATAAAAATTCTGTGGTGCCAGGTAGATTTAAGACATGGAGAGTTTAATATTTGAAGTAAAATGTATTTTGTGCTTTTCATTCAAAAGAAGACATTTTAGTTGGAATATGAAGAAAATACCATAAAATCAATATGGTAGCTTAACCAGGTTGAATCATTCCTGAAAAAGACACGTAGCAAAAAAGACGGGAAATCGAGAATAAAATGTCATAAATGCCTTTAATTCGATCATTGTTGCAAGTAACAACAGTGGCCGGTGAACCCCCCCCCCTGGATGGCTTGGTTATGGGTTCGATTTTGGTTTAGGACGATAGCTATTTAGTGTGTTTGAATGCAGCAGCTTCATGTGAGGGGATTTACTGCCGTATGAAACACTTCTGAAGGACAAAGTTCTGTCACTTATCCTGGTTGTTTCCGGATCGTTAAAATTAGATTGATAATAATTCGTACTTTGATGCGAGCCGTGTGTAGGCACTAAGATAGTTTAATCGCGCTTGGAAAAATCAGTGCTATGGGTAGGAGCCGAACTACAAATCGTCGCTTTCCGAGCTGATGTTCTACCTTCTTATTCTGTTAGTGCGCGTATGGGAACTTGCCATGGTAGCTCAGCAGTAGAAGATCGACCTGAATGCGGAAGATCCATAGTTCGAATCACGGTCGTAGCATTGTATTTTATAAATTTTGGTTCATTTTTCCAACAGTGCCTACATACGGCTGATGTGAAATATCTCGACAAGGATGGCCGAGGTTCCTAATGCACGCACTCGTGAATCATAATTGGTATATGCTAGGGAGGCGTCACAACGTAGGCCTGAAACGTTTCTTTCACAAATATATTTTCCTAATTATCATTTCATTTCATGTATCATCAGTGTCCACTGCATGCGTTGCGGTATGTAGTTTGAACGGGCGTAAACATTACTCCTAATGTGAAAGAAATATCAACTTAAATAATAATCACAGACAAACCCACACAGTGGTTTGTTGATAAACCAAAACTACCGTGCAGGTTCCGGTAATCCACCACCCGCCGAAGCATCCGATACACGCTCAAGGTCCAGCTTTAGGGGCTTACGGGCAGTTACGCCACTCTAGATGCCCCGGCTGTGGACATCTGGATCGTTACTTGCATGTATATCTTGTTCGCTTCGATAACTTTCTGGAAGCCCGAAGGATGTGTGTAAATTCTGACAGATTTCACATTCTTAGTTTCTATCATGTGCAACCAGTAAGATACACGATCAACTCCTTTCTGTGTCTTACAGCACGAATATTTGGTGTCCTTATTGATTCCTGGCTCAGTGGTATGGTTAATTCAGTTTGTTGGCAAGAAAATTCATCACACTTTCGGAGCACTTCACTTCCGAACATACAAGGTGGACGATTTAAGTTGAAACTGTACAATATCTCCAAAACTAAGCGCTGTAGAAAGGCATTTGTTGAATAAAAGTTGCTTGATATTATGGGGGAAAGTAAATGCCATTAGTCGTTTTGTATGGAGTATATTATTATGGTCATTTTAGGAACGATTTAATTTTTTAAATGGGAGCCTACAATTAAGGTCAGTTTAAATTGAGCCTAAAATGACCATCACAGCGTCCTCCAAATAAAACGCGACTAATCGCAATTGCTTTCCCCCATAATATCAAGCAACTTTTATTAAAGACATTTCTTTCTACAACGCTTAGTTTAGGAGATATTGTACAGTCTCTACTTAAACGGTCCACCCTATTTATCTCTGAGGATAAAACTTGTGCTTTACACTCCTGTAATTTTGCAACAGGTGTTATATGCTGCTCTTGCGTGGAGGGATGTTTCCTACACAGGCCTAAACGCGCTAGCAAATAAATTTATGTATTTGCTTAGAAAAATGACAGGCTTATCGGGGATGCAATTCGTAAGTGCTTATATGCAACCCCTTCCTGCTATCCTTAATCAACTGGATTCCCAAAGGTAAAACCACTTGACTCGCCATGGTGCCAGCGCTCATCTTACTATTGGTATCAATTAGCCGAAGCCGCAATGGGATTGTTAACCACAGCCCTGGGCTAATCCAATTCCTTTTATCATTCAGTGAATTATTCGTAACATCCTGCTTCTTGATCACACATTGCTCCATATAAAGGTCCGTAGGGGGCCTGGAAATAGATGACTACCATCATGCTCTATGTATGTCGTCGTCGCTCTTGTTACAGCCACAAGGAGGAATTCTCGACAAACCTGGCACAGAGGAAAAACAATAGGAATATAGTGTATACCACGGAGGGGGACACTTCGCGCACTGCGACTTTCCGCAGATCTATTGCGGCTGGCATCCCCCAGGAGAAAGGAATGAAGTGGAGGAACCACATGAGATTATAGACCGCAGGCAGACAGGCCACAGAGGCGTGCGGAATTTCCGAACAGTTCCACAGTTCCTGGCACGAAGACATCCGCTACTAGAGATGCCCAGAGAGGGTGATGAAGGATCCATTAACCAGACAGCCTTCTAGTGACCATGGGGAACGCTCTTTCCTTCGAGTAGACATTCGCGCCATCTTTCCGAGACCGCCCGCACCACGAAACCTAGAAGCACACCTGAAACATGAGAAGAAAACGGAGTGAAAGTGTAATGTTAGAAAGAAAACTTTGGTAGAAGAGAAACCACCCCAATATTAGCCTACCGATCAGGTTAAACCACGAGGAACCCAGGGCAGAGTGGGTGGTCGACCGGAATCAATCCCGGGACCTCCCGAATGCGATCCTCACGCGTTACCACGCAGCCATCTTGCTCGGTGAGGAAAAAAATAAAAAACAGTATTTATAGGCCACTATGATTGTTTCTGTTGTTTCCTATATGACACCACAAAATAATAAAGGATATCAGTGATATTAATTCTTAAGAAATATATTTGATTTTAATTTAGAATACTCCATCATAAATGATTGTTTATATGTTGTTTGTGCCCGAAAACATTGATGGAAGGAAGGTGTAGAAGAATTAAGTCTTCAACGTTAGTTTCCGTATAACAATATAAATTAACAATAAACGAACCCTGACCTAATGACGAAGCTAGTACCTTTGCCTAAAAATTAATTTATTAAGTTACCCGGAATTTATTTAATGTAAATCATTTAGGAGTTATAATATTAATATAAAACGCTACTACCATCTTTTACTATTTTTTTCAACAGTTTTATATCTGTTCTAAATTTGTAAGATCTTTCGCTGCAGAGATTCCGATTTTAAAATTACGAATTTTTGCTGTATCTTCAGTTTAAGTCTCTAGTGGGCGTTGAAAATTTTATCGTACTATTGTTTTCTAACCAGGAAAATCCTTCTTCTTAATTGATACCGTCCGGGAAACTCACTTACATTATTTGTTTCTCAACCAGAGGGCAGCGTAGTGTCCGCAACATTAGGTTTTCAACAGTGCTTGGTTACGTCTGTAGATACAGCTTATAGTGTTTGAAGTTCCTTCGCCTATAAATGCAATCTGGTGCCAAACACCCTACATTAATAACCGCCAAGTTACCCCACTCCCCCTATTCGATAGCGCTCTCGAAGCGTTGGTTTAATCCTCAGCCGGCCCTCCTGCAATCTCAAAATCCGTCATTTACGCATATTCCTCCACTAATTTAGATGATTGGTCATTAAAGCGATAACCAGTAATAAATAAACTAATTCTAATAATATAAAACATCTGTAAGACGTGAGGGTTATGGTTCAATGGGTGGTTTCTCAGCCTTTCCCCAGAAATTGCAATTGACGAAGTTGGAACTGTCGTTAAAGGATAAGTCCGAAGTTTAAGTGGGTGCTACGGAAGATTTGCGCTATAAGTGTCCAAGTTGGAATGTTGATGTGGTTATGGGATCGGAGAGTAGGGCTGTGTATGTGACTTTAAAGCAATGAACCTGAGAATTGTAATGGATGAACTGAAGATTAGCTGCTATATATCTACCAAGGGAACAGTTTAATCACATAACTGCCCACTGATTGGAGTTGTAACAGAAATAAATACAAACGTAAAGGAAAACGAATACCTAAATGTGAAAATTTTGGTGAGTATAGGTGTCATATAGAATATTCCTGTTTGCTCTTTGGTTTAGGTGTGGAACGGAAAATAGACACAGCACCATTTGCGTATATCTACAATTTGATATCGCATAACGTGCAACGCCCTAATGCTTGATGTATGGAGTTTAATTGGTACCCTCTCTATGCAGAAATTAGGTCTCCGTTTTCTCACCCTATATAATATTACTAACTGATGCCCCATTCTCTTTATTTGGCACGTGTCTTTATGGTCTTCCTACACTGTTCTTTATTTTCGAACATCAACTCGTTTTCATATTACTTCTGTTTTGATTGCTTGCCTTTCATCTTCTGATATGCTATTAGAGCTGGCACGCTGCTAATATCAGACATAACTGCCGGCCTTACATATGAAGGGTGCAGGGAAGAAGGGGGTATTTTGGTGAAAATTCGAAATTGAGGTAACCACACCAGCTCATACGATGAAGTTTTAAAACCACGCTTAGATGTACAGCTTCAAGAAATTAGTATTCAACATTTTTCTATACGGGATATAAAGATGGAGAAAATATCTGTTTAATTCGAAATTATTCCAAATGCCTTTCTTCCTTTATTTTTACAAAATATCACAGCAAATTACTCCTTCATGTTAGAAGCACAGGGACGCACAGAACACCTTAACTCCAATGGGGTGGCAAAACGAAAGGTCCCAGCAGACGATCACCAACGATCCCAGCCCAGATGTTTACGGAACACTTTTGTTGGTGATGTCTAACGAACACTGCATGAGGATTCTCATCATCCCAGATGTGGCTGTTCTTGCCGTTGAAGTATCCGTCTCGTGTAAAGCAGGCCTCATGGGTAAACAAAACTTGAGCGGGAAATGTAGGATCTGCGACACTTCGTTGCAAAAACCACTGGACTAACTGAACACGGAGTGCGAAATCGTTCGGCCCAGTCCCTGTACTTTCTGGAGGTGGTATGAGTGGGGCTGTAGTTCAAAAACACTGAGTTAAATTGGGCGGGTTCAAACCCGGCGGAGGACGCTGGAGGTTTCTCGGACGTAAGAATCCTTAGCACGGCTTCATTCAGAAGGAAAGTAAAACCGGTGGTCCGGTGTCTTAGATATACGGCACGTAAAAGAACCTCAAGCCTGATAAAGAGGCCTCTGAGCAAAATTTCCGGTATGTCACGTCCAATATAGAATGGAACGCTAGGAACCATAGCAGTTAAAGAGCGTCCATAATTAAAAGTCAATTTAATTTTGTCGTTTAGAACGAGATCAACTCAGGTATATAGCGAGATTCTTGAAAGAAGAGAAATGACGTTAAAAACGAGACCAACTCTCGTGTGCAGCGAGATGTCATATGTTTTGATGTTTTGTTAATTCCGTAGCAGTCATTTTCAGTTAAATTATTTTAATATGTTTTGCCTTACACTAGGCAATGAAAGGATTAAATTCTGTATCATATTGTCTTCTGGATTGTTTGGGTAAGTAATTAGTGTTATTCTTTCTGCTGCTTCTATAATTTCACCTGGCATTTCAATTTCTTCTGAATACATAGTTGCCGCCATTTAATCGTTATGTAATTGCAATAGATAAAAGAATAACATTTTAGATCAAAGAAAGCACAAGGCTGCAGTGTAAGTTATTGGTTAACACCACAAAAATTGCGATAAATTGAAGTATGGCGATTTGTATTGTGAACAAATAATGCGACTATCGTGAGAAATTAATGATGTAAAAATACATAATGAAAAATAAAACCTAATCAAACTAAGCCGAATTATTAAACACGTGCAAATACAAAGGATAATTGCCATGTGATTGAACTTAAAAGCAAAGTTAGTCACATATCCTCCGTGGTGTGGTGGTTACCATGTTGATGTTCCGCTCTAGTTCCCGAGGTCGTGGGTTCAAACCCGGCGGAGAGCGATGGATTCTTTTTCGGGCGTAAAAATCCTAAGTATGGCTTCATTCGGAAGGGAATTAAAGCCGGTGGTTCCGTGTCGTAGATTTACGGCAAGTAAAAGAATCTCAAGCTTGACAAAGAGGCCTCTGAGCAAAATTACGGATTTTTCACACCCAATATAGAATGGGACGCTAAGGACCACAGCAGTTAAAGAGCGTCCATAAAAGAAGTTGGTCACAATGGAGTGGTATAACAATTTTATCCCACTAGTACTATGTTAAAAGAAATACTTTTAGGCTTTGGTGTATAAAAATTAATGTTTATGAACCTTTGTACCCAAGTTTCCAAGAAAATAACTTAAAAATTGAAACTCGACTCTAATGTGAAACTTTTCACGTACCGATATTTTGTAAAGTTTATAATTTTAAATGTTGGATATTATTCTTCAGATATATTTCTTTACAATCAAGTATTACATTTTTTTAACATTAAAGGTTTTCCTGATAAAAAAGTAACAATTTGAACTTCCTAAAAATCAGTAACATAAAATTATTAAAACGCTAAATATAAAGATATACTTGACAAGAAATCCCTCTTTGGATTTCTTTATCAAACCTCAGAGGGCGTATGTTGAAAATATGAAAGAAAATTACCAAAACATGCATCATATGGATCATTTTAAAATGGCCAAAGCGTAAGAAAGCACGTTACGAGAAAATCAAGCTTTAAAATTGCATGCGGTATCTGCACACAGCAACTCACGTCTATTTAAACGTCGCGTTTATGCATTTAATTTTCAGAAAAGCATAACTGCAATTGGATTCTCACTACAATGTTTTGAGTATACTATCATGAAAACATAACAAACCTTTTCTTTTCTGGACTGCCGTGTATTCAGTATCGAGTACGCATAAGATACAGTCAACAATGATCACGCAACCAATCATCTGCTTCTTTCCAAAAATCGAGGGAAGTTTGGAACACATCTAATTGCTGCCATAGCAACCTCTAAAATGTTCCTATGTTCTGTAATGACGGTCATTTTTCTTACATCTGCCGTATACCTAAAAATAGGTTTAGAGACCTATATCCACTAAAACTAATTTTTACAAGCGTTTCGTTGGTTTCTTCTTTCTTCCGCACAATCTCTTCCCACAAACCTCGCTGTTCCGTATGTGCACTGACCCACGTATTTAATGACCGAGCGAAACGGCTCCGTGGTAACGTGTGAGGCTTGCATTCGGGATCTCCCGGGTTCGATTTCCTTTGGGCCAGACATTCTGACCAAAGGTTTCTTCGAGTCAAGCGAATGTTGGGGTGGTTCCCTTTCTACCACGAATTTCCTGTCAATTTCCTTTCATCTGTTTCAGGGTTGTAGGACTAGCGAGGGCGGCAGGTGTGTTGTGGCAGGACGGTGGAATTTGCACTTTGGAAAGATTTCTCTCCCCCAATCGACGGGACTGCTGAAGCCACCTTCATTCCCGGGAGTGTCTCGTCTACACAAGGGGCATGCAGGTTGCGAGTAGCTAAGGCACGGCTAGCAGGTGTCAAGTTTTGTGTTGGAATCGTATGGGTCTCGTCCTTGCTAGCGCACATCGTCGTCTGGATCTGGTCGACCTTCGTGTTTCCCCTTCATCCCTTCCTCCCAGGGGTCACGTTGGAGGCACAAAGGGTCCACTATAGAGTATGTGCAGTGCTGCGCTCTAATTATTGTAGGCTCATCCATCTGACTACTACTAACTCCTAATGTTTATTAATGGATCAACATTCTATAGCTTCTGGACTCGCTTGGAAAATTCTAGACCTCACCATGTCAGTCAAGCATCTGAGTTGTGTATCCAATTTCGCCTCTATGTTTGATATGTAACGGGAATGAAAACAAAGAGTTCATTGCAATCATGTTCTGTATTCTAAAGTAGTCACGATATGACTTTATAGTTGAAACGACAATAAAGAATATATATATATATATTAAATAAAGAGTCGTTACTCTAAAATATAATTCGTCACTTCTAATATGCAACCGACATTGGCATATGACAGGGTTGCTCAGTGTTCGCTGCACCTGCATCCGCTGCAGTGACAGCATGGCGCGCACAGTACAAGCACGATCCTCAGCAACAGTACATGCGAGTATGTCTGGTGGTAGTTGTAATAGACAGAACGTTTAATGTCTTCCAAATGAGTGGATCTCGTTGGGTAAGTGTACAGAGGGAGTTCAGGAAGAGGCAGTGTGGTTCTAAACTGGTGCGTGGCAAATCCCTGGGATTGCCGAGTGCAATGTGCAGCTGTGAACCGTTAATCGAACAAACGGTGACGTCTAGGTTTGTAGTTGTTGCAGGTAGAACGTTTTGATGTGTTCAAAAGAATGCGGCTCGCTGCTTAAATTTAGAAAGGTAGAAGCTATGTGCCGTAGAAATGGTGTGTTAGTAACCACTAACGGTTGGTACTTTCCTTAATGTTCTGTTTCAAGAATCTGCCTTGATAGAGGAAAAGGAGTAGAATTTCAGCGTTCCTCTTGAAATGGTTTCTTTATTAGAAGAGATTCTGGAAGAGAACTATTAGACTGTTGAAATGTCACCTGTTAAAGAATTGAACTTCCTCCATCATTTGTTCATTCGGTTAACGGTTCGGCAAAATTCAAGTTATACAGGATATTTAAAAAATAGAGGGCATACATTCAGGTATGCATTCCCCATATATAGACAATAAAAAAGTCCATTACAACATGTGTCCTCAAATGCTTGATTTTTTAGTTATGGCCTTCAAAACAGTGGTATTTGCCGGAACGTTTTTCTTCCCGCAGGTAGTTGCCGTGACAGAAGATATTAACAGGACACTCTTGACAGTTCATTCCGAGGCGAAGGCTACTTTGAGTGTTGTGTTTGACGTTCCACTGAGCGACATGTACTCAAATCAGAAGCTGGCAGAAATGCACTTCATTTACGGTATGGCGGATGGCAGTGCTGCGCTGGCTCGTCATTTGTACTAAGAGAGGTACCCACAGCGAAGATGTCCAGATCGGAAGACATTTGAAGGCCTACATCGCCGTCTGTGCGCTCATAGAAAGTTTACATATCCTTGTTTGTGGAGGGGCGATCAAGATCTACAACTGCAGATGTAGAGGAGGAGCTTCTGGGTTCTGTGCACACGACTCCTTCGATCAGTACACGAAGGTTAGCGTTGCAAGTGAATGTTCCTCATATGACTGTCTGGAGACTGTTGCGAGAGCAATAGTTGTATCCTAATCATTTGCAACGTGTACAGGCCCTGTCATCAGCAGATTACCCTGCTCGATTGATGTTCTGCCATTAGTTCGTGCAGCAGTGTGCTACAAATCCGAACATTCCTTTCTTAGTATGATTTATAGATTAAACACAGTTCACGCGAGATGGCATTACAAATTTCCGCAATCAGCATGAGTAGTGGGTAATTGCGGAAGTCGGGACACTTAATATGAAAGAATTTGCCATTAATCAATCAATCTGTAAATAAATCATCCCGCCCCTTTCCCCAACATTCCGGGGAACGGTTCTGATAATTGGAGATGACATACGTCCTGTATTATTTGGTGAACAAAGCATGACAGGAGTCATTGCCAGGTGTTACACGCCTCTGCCTGTTTTCAATTGTCAAAATAGGACCTAATTAATCTCTTTTGTTCTCCTTGAATGCCCCATTCACCATTTGACAGGATATTTATAAGTAGGTGTGGTTAGTGGTTTTTGGAATGTGCGGCATTCTCATGCACCTCAAAGAATCCCGGCATTCGAAAGATTGCTCTGCGGGAGCCAGGACGCTTACATATGCATTTATGCTAATTGATACCTCACCCCAACTTTCCTCTCATGCAACCTTAAAGAAATCCCAAGGATTCCAATAATAGCCGTTGTACATTAATTCAATTCAAACAAACCCCATTCCACCAAAAATCGCGGCTGACAAAGAGAAAATGCCGCAGGACGCTTGCATCCCAATAGCACCCCCATCCCATGCCAAACAATCAGCAGCCTGCAGGTGTCTTGAAATACGGAGGAATAATTATATTTTTTCTAAGAAAAAAAAACTTCATTCATAAGATACACGTGTTGCGGCTATCCCACGCAGCATACAATTACCCCTGAGCACATTCCAAAGACTGCTATGCGGAAGCCAGGACACGTATATGCATTTATGATAGTACCTCACCCGAACTTTCCCCTCATGCATCCTTAAAGCACCCCGCAGCACTCCAAAGTTTGCTATGGATGAGCCAGGACGCTTATATAATATGTATATATGCTAATTAATATCTCACCCAAACCTTCCTCTCATGCACTCTTAAAGAAACCCCAAGCATTCCAAAGACTCTCATTGTGAAATAATTAAATTAAAATAAACCTCATTCCACCAAAGTTCGCGACTGTCCTAGAGAAAATATCGCTGGGACGCTTGCATTCCAATAGCACGTCAGAACTACAATCCCACTTCAGCTAAAATCTGCCGCCAGGTGACTTGAAACACGGTCATTCTGACACCTGTACATTTATATCACGAGATGGGGGAGCTGCGATCCGTCATGCACATGGAATATACAAAGAAACTCGCATTCTATTGTCTGACAACATAACAGGATTCTAAGAAATAGCAAAAAAGAAAAAAAATCAGCATGGAAGAGCGATTCCTATACGGCAAATCCTCAGTTAGAAAGAGAGAGAGACAGAGAGAGATCCTGCAAGTTATATTGAAAAAAACGACAATACGCCTGACTTTACTCGCCAGCAACCCCCGAGCTTGAAAAAATAAATTCCTTACTTCACATCTGTTCAGAGAGAAAGACTTTGAAATAAACTTTTATCTCTCGAGAGGGCAAGGCATGATATCAAATACCATGTACAGTTCGACCAAAACGCTATCGGCCTTAATTCCCAATACAAAATTCAATGAAGATATTCATTCAGAATAAAGTGATACTGTTCATAGAAAATTCAAGAAATGAATTTTATTCTGTTGTAAATATGTTAAACATATGCTATTTTAATCGCAATCAGGGCAGTTTACGAAAAAACAAAAACTAACGGAATGTTATCCTTATAAAGCTTGAAATGGGAGGAGTTTTGTGAAAATCTTCGTGTCCCTTTCTTGTTTCTGAGCTATGTTATTCTCTCTCTCTCTCTCTCTCTCTCACACACACACACACACACACACAAAACACACTGATGTATAAAATTTAAACTCCGTCCATAGTGTTTGGTCAAATATTCTAAATTTTGGCAAGCCCTGTACATAAACTACTCTTAACTTTCAATAGATTTCAACACAATATGAAATGTGTAAATTAACCTTCTTCAAAAACTTATAACATTTCACTCGTTCTGGAATAGCTTCATTCACAGAAACACAAGTAATGGCAGGATGTGACGCATTGCTTTTAAACCAGGCAAAATAAATTTCGGAGGAATAAAATAGTTATTTATGATACAAGAATTAAAAGTTAGATCTTATTTTGTCAGTAGATATGTTTGCGAAACTCGTTATTCCTTCTCACAGAATAAAATTGCTTTGAACATGCGTGTCATACACTATTTTTAGACAGTCGTCAACATTTCCGGACAAATTAATTATAGATTATGAATTAGATTCTTTTTATCTATTTCGTATATGTGATGCTGAGCGCCACTGTGATGGTCACCTGTTTCCTTTTAGCATCACTGCTGACAACATGATGAGTTAGAAAATACATTATATATAAAGAAGGCTATGGGAATAATTCGACTTCTAACCTTGAAGGATATTAGTAGTTTTTAGCATTTACTTTGTTGTCTTTGACATTGAGGTACAATTTGATTATAGAGTAATTTGCCCACTATATTGAAGATATTGTGAGCGTTACAATAGCCATGTTTTGGCTTTATCTTCAAACTATGCTAACAGCACATTTTCATTTTAATTAGTTTGTCGGTTTCTTACCTTCACCACTGAAGAAACCGTTTATAGTTTGTTCAGAGTCTTTTGAGACAGTCCAAGGAGGAGATAAGAACGTCTCGAGAGGTGCGGCAGCTATCACAAGGAGCCTCCACACGTTGCCGATGTGGGAAGCAACTGGTTTTCTACTTTCCCCATTCCACTATCTCAAAAGACTCTGAACAAACAATATATGCTACTTCGTACAGTTTTTTTTGCAGAAATTCTGATGTTTCTCTCTCCGCTGCTTGTAAAATTTCGGTTGGTTCTTCAGATTCCATAACTACTGCATTCAAATTATCTGCCGTTACATCAATACAAGCCTACTGGATAAATAATCTTCACATCTGCCAGGAAATTAATGTTGGTAACCCTAGAGTGTTATACCGCTTAGTGACGTAATTTTGTCCTTTTAACTAATATTATCTATCGCTAAAAGCGCTTCTTTTACCTCAGACTGTCAAAAATTAAAAAAAGAGATGAATGTGAAAGAACAACGTGCTTCTCAAAGTACTGGCATCCAAATTAATGCAAAACTAGAGTGGATGCAAAGCCGGTACCGAGGTGCTGTCCCACTTGGTGATTGTCGTCATGTTTACCTGTTAGTAACGTTTTCACAGAAGTTGTATTGCACAAGCGATACGTTTGGCTGCAGCGTTTCATTTTTGGTCCGTAGCCAAATCACTGAGCCGTGCGAGATAAATAATATTTAATAATGCCCAATTTTAGTGTTCAATACTTGTTAGCAGTGTGTTAAGTTGACGTAATTATGAGGTATTTGTCATCACGGCTAAGAGCGTTTAGTTTTTGTTACCGCTTTTGTTGCTTACATTTCCACATTTTAAAGCATTTTATACGAATGTTCCCATTTTCAACGTCCCCACATGATGTAAATTCTAAAGTAGGGCAAGATTAGCGTTTAGGTTGACACCAGTTTCATAGCGTGTCAAATGTTCCTTGAATTATGCGTAGTCATGTGGACTGCTTATACGTTTACCTCGTTTATAATATAGGCCTTTCATAGAAAAAAAATGATGCCTGAATACTTCGTCTGATTCAGTGTACAGAGAGTAACTCAAATACAATTCCCTAGAATAACCGGGTGAGAAATACCATACTAGGTGTGTAAAAAACCGTTATTTTTGTGTTATAATAGTGTATTCATTTTGCGTTAACAGTTGCGAGAAACGATTAGCGTATTAATAGGTTGGTTGATACTTAACTTGTTACCGGTAGCAGTAACTTTAAAAAACCTAATTGCTATGGTGAATCATACGGGCGATATGCATTAATATTCTAGTTTAACAACTTTGATTATCAAAGCACTTGAATTTCAAACAAAACTTTACTCACTGTAAATGTGTTCATAGGTGTTTATTGAGGCCGCATTATACCATCTTCTTTTCTTTCGGCATAAATCACATTTTGAATAACCATTATCTACATTTGTGAAATAGCTCCAAGTTTCCTGCGTTTGCTTAGTCAGAGTAATCGGTAGCATTGGAAGAGAGGCAGAGTATAAGCTAATTATCAGAACATTGTTTTTGATGGATGAATCCCTCTAATTTCTTTTAACTTCTCGGGTGTAACTGTCGGAGTTAAAATTTAAATCTAGCAACATGGCATGTGGTAAGATTATCAGCTTTTTAAGATGTCTTTTATTATTTAAGAAACGTTTATATATATATATATATATATATATATATATATATATATATCTGAAAACCCATGCGGCTTCTTCCGCGGCTACAGATCAGTATTATTTTCCACTCCGTTTGATTTGACAAACTTAAAAATCCGTGGCCTCTGCAATTTGGCATTTCTGACCTATGGATAGGATAGGGTAAAACTAGTTAACTAGACACCTAGCACCTCGACCCCCGATGTATCCTTAGTGCGTACACCCCCAGGAGGAACGGATGTGGTGAGAGAACCGCAGGAGACATATGGGTTGCTGAAGGAGGCAGGCGCAAGTCGGAAGAGACCCGCAGAGTTCTCTAACAGCTCCAGGCTTGAAGACCCGGCCACGGAAGGGTCGCTCGGAGACGTCCCTCTAGTATAAACGGGAAAGCACGACCTAGCAGTGGAGACTCGACAACTTCCCTCTAGCAGGGCCGAGAAGAGGTTCCAAATCGTAAGCCTCTGCGCCCTCTGCCCGACACCGACCTAACCACAGCCCCGGAGTCAACCTGAAACATGAAAAGAAAATGGGGGAGAGAGGGAATTCGTGATAGAATACACCACTCCGGCATTCGTCCATGTCAATCAGGAAAAACCACGAAAAAACCCATGGTTAGAGTGGGTGGCCACCGGGAATCGAACACGGAACCTCCCGAATGTGATACTCACACGATACCGCGGAGCTATTTCGTTGGGTATTTCTGATCTTAGCTTGTATAACAGAGCGAAAAATTAGCGGCAATGAGCTGAAAAGGGTACATTAATGGGCGTTGATGAATGAATTTTGGTGGAAATTTTACAGAAAGTGGAATACTCTGGTTATATAAAATAGTTTTATGATATTAAACCTGTCTAAAAAAGGGTTAAGTTGTATAATCATGTCTTACTGAATCGCAGATGCTACTCGGTTTTATTTCAATTGCTTCCTTGTAGTCTGAAATATTAGAATTTATATCAATATAATAAATAATTGATATAAATATTTATTTACTTTCATTTTTAAATGCTGTTTAGGTGGTGATTAAATAAATGGAAAATTATGCATTTAGGGATTGAATAATTAATTTTCTATACAGAATATTAAGGAATGGAAAGCTATAATTCATTCCCAGTAATGCACATCTTTCATGCAAGTTCTCCACTAATCTATGCATATAATAAAACTAACTGAAAATTTTCTGACTTTTCATTTTGTATGAGTATTTAATAGTTACATAAATGACGGACTTTCTGAAGCCAGAGGCATGTTCAAAATGTGTGTATTGGAGAGAAAGGGAGAGGGGGAGAGAGATAGAGAGAGAGTGAGCATGAGAGAAAGAGTATGTGAGTGCGCTTTACCTTTCTAACCAAGAATGAATCAATCGATCGTTATGAAACTTTGATATAATATATCTCGGGTCCCACTTCGAAAATTGGCATTTGGCATCTTAGTTACTTTTCCAGAAGGGGATATTGATGGGGCACAAAGAAAAATTCAAAATATCTGGTATATTATTAAGTTCCTAAAAAATGCAAAATTTCCATAGGATGAATATTCAGGAATATATAACAATTGTTCGTTACTATTAGTCGGGTACGTTAAGAGATTACCACGAGAAGTGTAGGGAAGAGAGAGGCATTTACTGCTAAACCTCTGGCTTATGTTTTAATTGCTATTAACACTACACCAGAAGCAGTTTGTTTACCGTTTTCAAAACATCACATGCCATGCAAGTGTTGTACAGAGAGTGGGGAAAAGGAAGAAACCGTGAAAAAACTAGAGAGAGAGAGAGAGAGAGAGAGAGAGAGAGAGAGAGAGAGAATATCCGCAATAACGGAAACAGCGCGAGCAGAGTTGCTGGTTCTGCTAGTAATGTTGCTCAGGTATCAGTAATGTTTCAGGACAAATATTTCGATTTCTGCTAACATTTAGCAATGTGTTTGCATACTCTTTGATTATGAAGTTAAGAATTCAGCTCACGCGGGATTTTGTTAAGAATTTGTTAATTTTTCCATCTGTTATTGTCATGTTTGGCGACGGAATTTTCGTTACGAATCGTTGTATTTCCAACTATTCATCCTACTGTGCGTGAGGACAAAGTGTAAATATACATACCAGGTTGTCCATTGTACACAATTGAGTTGGAAACATATTGCCTGATGATGACTACGATAAAGATAAATTACAGTTGGAAAGGTCGAATCAGATGACTGAAAAATTCAATGCCACAGCCGGGATTTGAACCACGGATCTCCCGGTGTCCGTCCGGTTGCTCTAACCATCCGGCTATGGCATTGAATTTTTCAGTCATCTGATTCTACCTTTCCAACCCTGTCCAACACACGGCTTGTGTGAAAGAACAATTAATTCCATAAATTACAGTCGTTTCATGAAATCCAGGTTGATTGTTAAATGATAAGTTGCTTGTTTCTGGGAATTACTCTGTAATCAGAGATACTGTACTGCGATTGCTGAAAGTGACTAAAATACACTCCTGTTTATCACTGCATGAAAATACTTTGTTTTTATTTTCTTTACTGCTTACCTATAGTAAGTAGAGGAAGTATTGCATTCCACCCAAAACTTCTATGCCGAGATTTCACCGGAAATACAAGTTTTGAGACTGCCTGAATCTTAAAAACACATTTTTAGAAAAATGTCCGTGTGTGTGTGTGTGTGTGTGTGTGTGTGTGTGTGTGAACAGCATAACCCAGAAACAAAAAGTCGATTAAATACCAAAACTTGGCATTTAGTTCAGTATCTTCCAAATATACAACATGAAGATTTTCAAAAAAATCCACCACCCCAAATTGCCTTCTACAAGGAACATTTTTGGAAATTTTCTAATTTTTCAAAAGTGGCTCTAAAGATTTTAATTAAAATATAATATATTAAAAACATTTACATGGCAGATGAGATGTATATCTTGAATTTTCTGGAATAGCCTATGAAGTCCTCTTCATTCGGAAGGAATTTTTTTGTATAATCTTGTATAACCGGCAAATGTTAAGTGATAGACAAAAACGTACTACACCAAATGTAGATGTTTTTAAAACTCACAGTTTATTTCAAAGACGCTGTTTTCTGCCTTAAGCCATTTCTGAGATATCCGTTATTAACGGTTCGAATTGTTTAATACTTTTGTCTTTCTTTTCAAGCCCTTTCGATATTCAGTTGTTTTTGTCGCGATTGTACGCAAAGAGCATCGAATTTTAAGGCCAGTATATAGCGTCTAGTTCTTAAAGATTTGACTATCGCTATTCCCTTTGTATCTATAGTGAAATGTGTACTATAGCTATTTCTACAAAGATTTATCTCGAATAAAATGAAGTAGGGAGAAAAATAAGGTTTCGTAAGAATAGTTCGTATACCCACTAATACATGTTATAGGGTAGAAAAGGTCATGTGAATGTAACACGTCGAAATTTTTCGTTTATTATTTATCTATCATGTACATTAAGTAGAGAAGATATTGCATTCCATCCAAAAATTCGATACCGATATTTCACCGGAAATACATGTTTTGATGCCCTGAATCCAAATAAAGAATTTTTAAATAAAGGTGCGTGTATGCAGTGGTTGGCCACGATATGACTGCGCTTGGTAGAGGGCGTCACGGTTTTGTTAACAATCAGAGGGGCGTGAAGAGCAAGGCGATAACGAAATGTACAGTCTCACAATGAAAACAGTACTACATATGCAGGCCTCAGCCTCGCTAGTAAATGGAACTCGGAACTGCGAATGTTTTTCTTTACTTGACTGTCCTTCCACTTGTTTCGTAACCATTTATTTCTTCCCACCACGCGCTTTCATACCATGGCCTTATGTATTTTGTGTGTGTGTGTGTGTGTGTGTGTGTGTGTGTGTGTGAACTGCGTAACTTAAAAACCAAAAGTAGGATATGTTTCAAACTTAGAATTTTAAGTTCAGTATATTTCCAAGATGCGACACGAAGATTTTAAAGAAAATCTCCCACCCCAACTACCCCTTACAAGGAACATTATTCGAAATTTTTTATTTTCTAAACAGTAGCTCCAACGATTTTAATAAATACCCACCATGTATCTAAGATATTTACTCGACAAATAAAATGCATATGTTGAATTTTCTGGGAATAGGCTGTGAAGTCCTCTTCGTTCAGAGTGAGTTTTGTATACCTAACCGTGTATAAATGGTAAACGTTAAGTGATAGAGGAAACCTCACTATACAAAAAATGTAAATCTCTTTAAAACACCCAATTCATTTCAAATAACCTTTTTGTGGCATAAGCCATTTCCTAGATATCCATTATTAATGGTTCGAATGGTTCAGCACGTAATTCTTTTAAAGTCCTGTGGACATTCATTGTTTCTTGCAATTACATGTAAGAAGGCCAGTATATACTAGCGTCCAGTTCTTAATTGTTTTTCTATCGCTGTTCCGTTGTATCTAACAATGAAATGTGTAATGTAGCTAATTCTGCAGAGGTTTATCTCGATTAAATAAAGCAGAGAGAAAACTAAGCTTTCGTAAGAATAGTTTGTATACCCACTAATAAATAATATAGATAAAGTCATGTGAATGTAACACACCAGCTTTTTTTAAAATTAGTCTCACATTCCTACCTGTATTTTAAATACGAATGAGAGAACATATAGTACAACAGCCTACAGTGTGAATTTCTGACATTTCTACATAAACACTGAGAGGAGCGCTTTTATGTGGGCATATTCTGTTCATGGACTGTTATGAATAGAACATAGAGTTGCTCCGGAAATTGGTTAAAACAGGTACATTTTTTACTGTTAAAACTATAAGGTTTCGTTTTAATTACAGAATTGGTGTCCGTGTGCTTTTCCCTAAGATTGGTATCTAGGAACACTGCTGTTGCTGTTCCGGAGGTGTAATTTGACCGAGGATGTAAGCAGAAGTAGAAAAGAGCGGTACACTCATGATAGACACAACACAATACTAGTGTCGTCTGAATAAAACAGCCTCATTCCTCCTTACAGTTGCCCTCAAAACAAATGTGGCGAAAGCATACCGTCATGCGATCGCAATGCTCTGGCTATGCGTTATGATCATTACGTCCACCTGCTGCCAGGGGCATCAAGTCCAGACGTAGACAATACAGAAACACAAAACACGTGCATGTGTGTTTATATTAGATCTCCTTCCGCCATTGTCGCGTTGCCCGTGTAGATTTTAAACAGACAGGGCTAAATATCATCATTAGTTTTTGCGGCATTATATGTAAACAGTGCTATAAATTTCAGAAAGTAATCGTAGGGTATACCACAAGGAAAAATCGGAGTATAGTACAGGAAACCTAACCGGTTAAAGTCGAAACCAGTGATATTTACTGGGACCATTTGGAGAATAAAACTAAAAATAACAGTAGTAATAGTAACAATAATAATAATCTGCTTGAAGCCCAACATTCTTGCTTTCTGTGTTAAATATGTAAAATTACATATTGCATTACTCTAGAGAACACAGCGTGCATAAGCATCTTGCAGCTACTCAGATTAAAGTTTTTCTTGTTTTTCTTCATGACTTCTTCCTTAACTTGAATTTTCCTTCGTTCATAAATTACTATTCCTTAAGAGAGTGGTTATTACCCCCGTTCCTTGTTGCCCTCATTCAAATGAAGAATTACATTCGACGTCGCTGGCAACGGGAACGGCAGCGGCAACCCTGGCTCCGCCGAAGATTAAATGGGCTTATACGTCGTGTGAAATTGGAACTCGAGCAACACCACTTCCAAAACTTTCAACGCAACCAAGACACTCTTTCACCAGATGATCGCATGTTATGGCAAACGACTAGACGCATTCTTCGGAAACCCACCGTTGTTTCTAGCCTTCATCATGACAATACACTTGTTAGTCTACTTCTGCAAATGTGAGTTTCTAGCTTCTCATTTCGAGCAAGCATTCACTCCTCATTCTAGTCTTAATGTTCGTACCTCACAATTTCTTCGTAGAGAACTTCATGCCTTTAAATCGCAATCCACTATTCCTGTCCAAATGTCTTTTACCAGCCCTGGGGAGTTATCGCACTTCATTTCTCGCCTTCCGAATAAGAATTCTCCCGGACACGATTTGATTCCCAACATCGTATTAAAGAAACTCACCAAGAAGGCTCTGGTTTACCTTTCTTCCATTATGAACGCTGCCTTACGTCTTGGCTATTTTCCCGCCTCTTGAAAACTTAATCAAATTATTGTCTTTCCTAAACCCAATAAGCTCCCGCATTTGCCGTCAAGTTACCGTCCGATTAGTTTACTAACCACCCATTCCAAGCTCTTCGAGAAGGTTATTCATCGCCGTTTCCCTGAGTTTGTCTTTCGGAATAATGTTGTCCTACCATTTCAGTTTTGCTTTCGGCCACATCACTGCTGCACAGCAACTGCTCCGATTCACTCAAGCCATTGTCCATAGATTTGAAAATCGACAATATACACCGACCATATTCTTGGATGTCGCCCAGGCTTTTGATAAAGTGTGGCACGATGGCCTTATGCTCAAACACTTTCGTGTAGGCCTTTCCAGTACTTGCTGGAAGTTGTTGCTAATTTTCTTTTGGATCGACAGTTCGCGGACCGTATAGGTGGCACATGCTCCTCACCGAAATCCATTCAGGCTGGTGTTCCCCAGGGCTCCATCTTGGCTCCACTTCTGTTCAGTGTTTACACTTCAGATTTTCCGAACCTCGAGCTTGCAGAAGTGGCGTTATGTGCCGAGGACACAGTACTTTACTACTCCCATCACGATCTTCCTACTGCTGTTGCTGCTTTGCAGGATTCCTTAACCTCTCTTGCTCACTGGTGCTCTACCTGGCGCATTTCACAGAACCCCCCACAAGACAGACAAACATTTTCTCTCTCCGTACCATTTGTTCACCCCATCCTTGTATATCCATAACACCTGTACTCCCTGGTTATCTTCTGTTCCAGAAAAGTATCTTGGAGTGTTATTCGACACCACCCTTACCTGGCGCCCACATATCTATCGCACTATTAACCTTGCTTCAGCCCGGCTTTCTCAGCTCTATCCGCCACTCAATAGACGTACATCTTTTGGACTTGATTCCTGTGTATTATACCGTTCCCTAATTCACCCTATCCTGACCTTCGCTGCTCCTATCTGGGGTGGAGCTTGGAAATCCCACCTACATCGTTTGCAGATAGTTCAGAACAAGATGCTGCGGTTCGCTAGCAATGCTCCCTGGTTCGTGCGCAACCATCAACCACACCAAGAACTCGACCTTCTCCCTATACCGGAGTTTATTCGTCAAACCGCACGCCGTTTCTTCTTCCGCGTACAGGAGGTTCCTGGAGCTGTGGAGTATCATCTAGGCGTCAGAACACGCCGGCCTATGCGCCTCAGAAAACGACTTCCTCAAGATATCCTACTTAGTTGCACCTTAAGCTCCGAAGAACCTTTAGGTTCTTACAGACTGTTCCGTTGTGCATTGATCTATTGTGCTACTTTCTCCTTTGTTAAACATACTGTAGTTATGTTCGAGGAGCTACATTGATGTAGCCAACCTCTACACGTCTAGCCGTTCTTTCCTTTCTATATATTGTTCTCCCAGGTCTGTAAAGCATTATTGCTGATCGATCTTTGTAAATAAAAAAAGAGTGGCTCATCAAGGGACTGATTTGGACATAAAGATGATAGGAGGTTCTGCCAAAATTAGATAAGGGATAGGAAACTATATGCATAGCAGTCATCCGTGTACCCGTGTATACGTTCTATGAATTTAATATTCCCTGTAACCGTTACCATAAACACGGTATATTTATATGAACTTATAATTTAATTAACTTTTCAGAACATTTTATTCATATTAACACGGTGAACATTATTTAAAGCTTACTCTTTCCGAGATAGTTAAGCGGAAACAATAAAATAATTATAGAATAACTACGAGATGTGTTTTTAAAGTAAGTATAATATTTTAATATTGTGCCGCTGCAGTCCTGCAGTCGCGATTTTGAGCTGGCGCAACCACTTCCTACATTCATTAGGAAGTCAGACATAGCTGTGAGCGATCGTCACTTTGTTTTTTCCTGTTGTTAGAGCGTTTGGAATTGTTCAAGACAATGGAACGACCCGCCGTCTTGAAGTCAGACCAGTGATTCGTTTTTTGAATGCGAAAATATTACGCCAGCAAACATTCATCGCCAATTGTATGAGATTTATGGGGAAGCAATAATGAGTGATAATATCCGGCCACATACAGCCAAACAAACTCAAGATCTGATTGCATCATTTGGTTGGGAACAATTCGACCACCCATCCTACAGTCTGGATTTGGCACCAAGTGATTTTCATCTCTTTTTCGATCTGAAGAAATTCCTTGGTGGAAAACATTTCTACGACGATGGTGTTGAGAAACAAGACGTGCATACTTGGCTTTCATCACAAGCGGCATCCTTCTTTGACGAAGGCATACAAAAACTGGTTTCCTGTTAAAAGTGCCTGGATAACGGCGGTGACTATGTGCAGAAGTAGTGTAAGATGTAAGGTAATAATGATGATAAAATATTTGGAAAATAGTGCGTTATTTTTTAAAAGTTATTCGTAGGTAGTTACTTTAAAAATACGCCTCGTAGCTTTCTTACCCGGCGTTGCACGGATGTGTATTAAAAACCTATACCCCGATACCTAACTAAACACTGACCGAAATAACGCTGAGATTTGGAGTTTTCTTATGGCCAGCCATAGGCATTCTTAAGCAGTTGGCCTCAAGTTACCTACACTCATACCATGTGTCAGTACAACGAATGTGGGTAATTGACTGCCAGGTAAACAGGTCTGGTGAGTGCTACCTGCTAACGCCAAATGACCGTACGAGGAATGAGGGTGGTTTGTTACCTGCGTCGTCGGTACTTAAAGTCCAGTAACAGTTCAGCTCTATTTCCTTCCGTCCTGGGTTTAATACTTAGTAATTCCTATGCCTGGCCAATGCATTTAATGCTGAAAGAACCATTGGGCTCAATTTCCAACATTACCTAGTGCGCTATTATACACACAACTACGCACACTTTCTCTCTAAGGATGAATAAGGACAAAATAAAAGCTATGCTCTTATTTACTTTACGATTGTTAAAGGCTCCATTGCAACTTTGTTCTTCTAATCTAAGAAAATCTGAAGTGTTTTGCTGGTCAAGCTTTGTAATTTGCTTTCCCAAACATCAATATTACTACTATAGAGAGACAAAATTTGTGTGTGAGTGTGTATATGTAGGATAATCTCAAAAAACTACTGAACCCATTTTTATAATTGTTTTACCACTGAAAAGCCCAATTCGTTCTGACGGACATGGGGCTATAAAAAACTTAATTTCATTTCATAAATTACCATATATTAAAAAGGATTTAGAAAGCCCTTGTTCTTGAATACGAACACATTGGGGTTATAAAAGAACATGCTTCGAAGAAGGCCGTGACTTTAGTTGAGAATGCCATGGAGTATAAAATAGTTGTTGTTAATCCGCAGAATATGCATGTAGAATAAGACAAATGCCGCAGTGTTTCAATCCAAGCAATACATTTTACGATGATGATCACGATTTAGTAATTAAGACACAGCAAAACAAATGAGAATCGAATGTGTTTATAACGCTACGATACGCATGCGATACCAATGCAAACATGCTTTAATAACCGTCATGTAAGAAAGTTTCGCTTTGTTGTTTATGGAGTAATAAACTTCGCTAGCAGGACATGCTAAATAATTGTACAAAGAGAGAAAAGTGCTAACATTAGAAATCTGTGAATGGGTATTTTTTAATTATCAATTAAGAAAATTTTTTTCGCGATGGTCTTAGACTATGTGTATTTTCCAAAGACGTTAAACTTATGGCTTGGAAGCGAGGAATCTACATATTTGCTAACTTTACCTCTATTTTGGTGTATTTGTTAAGCATTTCTGTATTATATGAAAAGTGTGTGCCATGTATGTTATTAAATAAGTACAGGACCAAAGAGAAGGTACAACTGTTTAGAACTTCACTTCCTGCTGTAATTATCTAACAAGTTACTCAACCATTCCGATCGACGATTGTTCCACAGCCAAGAGTACTTATAGGCTATGCAGCATTTCCGGAACTTGGGAGACTGTCGGGGGGAGGTTAAGGAAGCCAGATGTTCCGTCTATGTTTCACATCCTTTTCCCTGAATATCAGGGGATTTTCATCCGTTATTAGGAATAGCCAGGAGGAACAGAAAAGCACAACTATAAGGGTTAAAGTGGAGGAATCATCATAAAAATATTCTAGATCATAGTACAATACTTTTATAAAGAACAGAGGGAGGTAAATGAAATTAATTTATCCTTGGAATTTAAAAAGTTACCCATGCAATGTCGGGCAGTAATAAATGGATATCGTTGGCGATATTCAGACTTCAGTCAACCTTATTTATTTTTGGTGTTTCGCACGCTTGAGACTAGACGGTGCAATGAACTCAATTACATCCCGAGGAAATACAGTACTATAAGGGCTATTAGAAGGTTTTGGCATAAGTATTCCTATACATATACCGTTATAAGCAGATGCTTTAGTTTGCTATGTCTTCTGTTTTTTTCAGTTGATAAATCTTGTCCGACTCCAACATGCTTGCATTCTAATATCTAGGCATTTTAAATCCTTTTTAGCCTTTTAATTATTTGGGTTTTGAAATAAAATTAGAAGTTGTGTCAAAGCTTATGTCCGTCGAGAAGAAGAGCGGTTTTCAATGGTGAACGAATTTTCGAAATCAGTTGAGCGGTTTCCAATATTAAAACACACACAAGCACACCACAATTTTCTGTTTTCATAATACTAATAAAGATTATTCGGGACGTACATCGTTTAGACATTCTTGATATATATGTAGAATCTACGCACTTCGGTGCTTTGGGGATGGGGTGGTACATCCGGTGTGGACAACAGTGCATATGTCAAAGCCGGCTTAAAATCAATGTGTGAGGGTTAATACCATTTATCAAGCATGGAGTATTTTTTTGTTTACTTTCTTTCTTTTTGAGTGTGTGTTAGATGTAGGTTTGCATACTATACTACAGGGTAAAAGTGACGTGAATCTATATGCTGGAGAATGTTACAATTACTGGGGTAGCATTATCGACCGAACCTGAGCACGCGTGGCACAAACGTGCGTGCGTACACGTGCAGATATTATCGCTGCATGGGGGAGAGGAATTATTAGTACCGATGTTAGAGAAACTCTATGTTTCATAGAACCAAGCGGTAGTCTTCTGAACTGCAGTTGTGGTAGGTATGCGTATCGGTGTGGTGTTGTTTGCTCCTCGGAAAACCAAACTGTAAGGGAATTTGGTGCCATACAAGAGCATCCAATATCCCCGTGGAGCGCAGTACATATCTCTTATTTTCTAGGCTTAGTTCACCCATCACCAATCAAGATAACTAGGAAAAATACTTGAACATAAGTGAATAAGACGAGGATGCCTACTGTCTCCTATTCTATTTCATATTTATATTGACGAAAGTATTAATCGATAAATTTACCGAAGGAAAACTTTGGGACTAGAAGATCAACTTTTGGGGGGCTAAAGAAGTCTATGAGAAATACTAAGATTACAAAATGAAGTAACAGGAAATTATTGAAATTGAATCTTCAAGGAATATAATTCAGTCAATCCAAGTAGGGGGAAATGGGCAAGCTGGCGCACCTAGTATGCAGGAATGTGTATTCATGTGCTAATTAGGTCTCCCCCACCCCTGTTACGCCCCCTTGTACATTTTGGTTGCAGCTGCGGTCATAAATTTTGTTGAGTATAATGGAAAGCTTGACAGGTAAGCAATTAAGGTTGTCCACCACCTGTCAAAATGAACAATGCGGATAATACATTTTGTTTCCTAACAAATGCGGAGACACCATTCTACCCATTCCATATTCGCACACGCGCACTTCCGCACCCTGCAACAACCCACCTCTAGCCGCATTGTTTGACGAACACGTGCAAAATAACAAAAGAGCAGGCTGGAGCCAAGCTTACAAAAATTGAATAATAAACGGACATATGCTATTGTCTCCCTTGCTATTGTCCACCACAAGAGTTCGTTAGGAAGACCACCTGTGTAGCACCCATTCCACTGCAATTTAACAAAAGACAGTCTGACGCAGCGATAACAAAAGGAATTCGTGAAGACTTTATACCTGTCCCTGTCTTTGTTTGACGTTGGGAAAAGAGAGGTCAGTTCCCAGGGCGACAGACATTATTTACCCGCTAGACCATAAATTCCACCCCACTCCACATCGCCATCCTGGCGCCGGCACTGCCTGAGGCTAGTTCTCTCTGCGCATGTGCAGCCGAGTCTACACGAAGACCTACGGAAATCTTCGAGCATAGTGCACACGCTCCCTGTTTCCGCAGCTATTGACTATTCAAACAGTGATATCAAAACGTGTTTAACATATATCACTTACCCTAAGCCTCTGTGTATACTTAGATACCCGTAGGTCTGTGTTCGAGTCTTACTGTAGGCAAAAGTTTAATGTTTAATTCATAATGAAAAATTGATGCTTTAATAGTGTAATTTACATGCCTTAAATTTCCCCATCTCTGCCATGCCCTTATATTCGAGATATAATTTTCCAGTCATTTCTGCAAGCTCTTCGTTGGTTAACGAATTATAGCGTTCAGGCAAGAACACTTGACAATCCTCCAGCAAAGATGCGATCCTGGTAGCGTATCCTGTTTGACCTCTCCTTAAGGCCTTTATCTAATATTTAAGACATATTTCGAGATCTTGAACTCGCCGAGTCGGTAGGAAACTGCGCTCTTCAGCCATCTTGTTGAGTCTATCTGCTAATAAAAAGGTAATTTATATATTAAACGTCATTAATTCCTTATTCTCAATATGTTTTCTTGTTTTTTATATACTTTCAAACCAATCGTGAGATGACTTAAGCAATTCAATACTGATTAAGCGGTTAAACTGATATTTCACTCACCTCAATGACGTTTAATGATGTAACATGAACGTTGATCAAGCATTTAATTTTTCTCTAAATCATAGCATGAAAACTGGTTTGTTGTATACCACTCATTTTAATGCTCTGAGCATATTAGCTTCAGTCATATAACCTCACACCCAGAGACATGATGTTTGACTCTATCAAACATGTTTAAACTCGTGGCATAAGTATCTGTATATGATGTCACACCAGCAAGAGAAGTATTCTCACACTCTCATTCAGTCAGACGTTGCCATTCAAAGCATAGCACAACCACCATCACCACCACAACCACCACCACCACCCATTGCACCAAAATTAACTCCAACTCTATTACCGCAATACTTTAGAAATATGCGCTTAAAAGGTAGCTTAGAAGATTTTCTCCCTTGTTTAGTTAAATGCATGCATATACTGTATTATTTCATGTTTTCATTTCCATTTCAGTTCTTACTTTTCAACTTCCCTTTATTCTCCAAAATATGACATTCCTGTACGCTTAATACTCGGTTATCGCAGAAAACCATTACATTTCACTACAAGCACAAGCAAAGCAATTTTTCCAGAGTTCCACAGATTTTAAGCTTCTAGAATCGAACCTGGTAATGCTTTAATAAATGTATTTTTAGTAATTTAGCTCTCCTGCATCATCATCCACCATATAATCTTTACTGAAAGCTGGTAAGATTCATACGCTTGAAGATATATGAAATCACCCCTTCGGGATTCGAACTGAGTACTTTAAAGTAAGTTTTTCATGATGACGATATTTCGGGAGCAGGTACTCTGATTACTTGCTTCTCGTTGTCAAGACAAATGAGTTTTTTGAGACAAAAAACATGGATTATCTCGTCCAAACATTCTTTATTACGCGGAATGCGTTTCAAACCTTGCTTTGCAGTTATTACATACAAATCGGTCGCACCACACTCGAAACTAATCTCATAACTAACTCACATTTATCTTCTGCCATCTTTTTATAGTTCCCTGTTGCTAGGGAGACACATTAATTTAATGTTCCAGAATTTATTAGAATGCAGTTGGCGAACTTTCTCGAACAGTAACCAATCAAAGCCTCTTTCAGTTCTTGGCCGACTATACCATAGGGGGTTTGCTTTTTCGAATCTGCCGCGCTCTAAGACTTCATCGATGACTTGGCCGAACGTATCACGCGGATTTGGCCACAGTATATAAAAATGAAACGGCATGTGTACTGGTGTTGCATTTGCTCGTGAAAGAAGATATCAGGCAAAGACATACATAATTTCTGTAAAAGCGATACGGTAGAAAAGAAAAATGAAAGACACAAGTAAATAACAAAACCGGAATAAATTAGCACCCTTTGAGTCTAATTTCTGGCAACTTTAAGGATTTCAGTTAGGAATATGAAACATAAATACAATATTTACGGAAACAAAGACGTATAATGTGAATTATTATTATTATTATTATTATTATTATTATTATTGTAAGTAGGGTAGCTAGAAGGATCCTGGGCCATACTTATTTGGATCAAGATGACGGCTCTGCATAATCTAGGGAGTACTAGCTGAGGTGGTCGAGAGAGCATGAGGTTGAAGGTGTACAGGGATGGACCTGAGAGTAATTTAGCGTTCAGTTGGAGGTGTATTATAAAGTGTATGCGCGTATTGTTCGATGTATCTGATGTACGGCGTATGTACGATGTGTAAGAGACTTCTTGATGAATGCATCTAACGTAAGTTAGTTTAACCTAGAACGTCCCCTCATCATCTATTCTATCCTGCCTTCGTCTAACCTAACCTGAAACCGAACATGTTAACCTAACCTAGACCACCTCCTTAACTATTCTATTCTATCCTCCTATGGAACATCGAAGTCTTAAAAATCGCGATACCATTCATAGCAACAGAGACGCTAACAAGGCACAACGCTATTATCCGCAGAGAAACCTTTCTAACAGAAGAATATACGAGGGGCGTATTTTTAAAGCAAATACTGATTATTTTTTAAAAATAACGGAACATTATTTTCCAAATACTTTATTACTTTCATTACGTTACAAAATAAAATAAATTGAATTTCATTTATGGACGCTCTTTAATTATTATGGTCCTTAGCGTCCCATTCTGTCGGGCGTGAAAACCGGAAATTTTGCTCAAAGGCCTCTTTATTAGGCTTGAGGTTCTTTTACGTGCCGTAAATCTACGATACGGGACCACCGGTTTTACTTCCCTTCCGAAGGAAGCTATGCTAAGGATTTTTACGCCCGAAACTATCCATCACCCTTCGCCGGGTTTCAACCCGCGACCTTGTTAATTAGAGACTAGCATGGTACCCCTAGACTACAGAGGATGCCTCATTACACCTTACACTACTTCTTCACATAGTCACCGCCATTATTCAGGCACGTGTCGTAACGGGAAACAAGTTTTTGTATGCCTTCGTCAGAGAATGGTGCCGCCTGTGATGAAAGCCAGTTTGCACTTCTTATTTTACTACAACCGCATCGTCGTTGAAATATTTTCCACCAGGGAATTTCTTTAGATGAAGAAACAGATGAAAATCGCTTGGTGCGAAATCTGAACTGTAGGGAGGGTGGTCGAATTGTTACCAAACAAATGATGCGATGAGATCGAGTATGTTTGGCTGCGTGTGGCCGGGCATTGTCATGAACCGAAAAGATTCCACGCGAAAGCATACCACGACCTTTGTTCTGTATTGCGCTACGGAGATTTCGTGGCGTCTTACAATGGACGTCTTCGTTGATTGTCGCATTCCTGGACAATAATTCAACCAGCAAAACACCTTGACTTTGCCAGAAAACCGTGCAGATGATCTTGCGAGTGGATATCGTCTGTTTGACTTTCTTCTTCACAAGGGATGTTGTGTGCCTCCACTCCATGGATTGTTACTGTGATTCTTGAGTGATGCGAGATCCCATGTTTCATCACCTGTAACGATGTGCGTTACCAGATCATCGCCGTCTTCAGCATTTCGCTTCAGAAAGGTCAGTGCAGCGGCAAATCGCTTGTTTTTGTACTCATCAGTAAGATTTTTGGGCACCCATCTTAAGTACAATTTCCGAAATTCTAAGCGTTCTGTCGCAATGTTGTAGTGGACTGACCTTGAAATTTGGGAAAATACGAAGACGGCACCGATAGGGTGAAATGTCTGTCCTCGCGAATGTTTGCTTCCACAACTTGTACCAAATCATCCGTGATCACAGACGGTCGGCCGTCCCGCGGCTCATCATGCACATTTTCACGACCTTCGTTAAACTGTCTAATCCACTTCCACACCATTCCATCACTCATTATTGTTTCCCCATAAACCTCATACAATCCGTGATGAATGTTGGCTGGCGTAACATTTCTCGCATTCAAAAAACGAATCACTGATCTCACTTCACAATCGGCGGGTCGTTCGATTGTTTTGAACATTTCGAAACGCTCTAACACGAAGACACAACATGGCGATCGCTTACAGCTGCTGCTACAGCGGAAAAATATTAAAAAACGGTACTTACTTTAAAAATACGCCTCTTACTATAAAACGATACTACGGTGTATACTCGTTCGCACACCAAACCACAGGAAGACTAGCAGGAGGGGTCTCCATCTTCCTCAAACCATGCCTAGGAATAATAGAGGAAATAATAAAAGATGAAAATACTATTACTGTTCAAATAAATCACATCACAATAATAGCCATATACGCTCAACAACAGATGACGGTAGAAGATGAAACCGAAAGGACATCAGAAGCATTAATAAAAAAGACAGCCGATAACAGAGTGTTCCTTGCAAGCGATTTCAACGCAAGCATAGTCCAACCAAACATTAAAACGGAACTGATCCTGAAGACGCTATAACAAGGAGGATATAGTCTCACAAACAAACCCATATGAAACCGTTGCACGGAATGGGACTAGCGCAATAGACCTCGTACTATTCAGAGGCGAAGGCATAGAGACAGTCAGCCAGAAAGTACTTTGGACATCAACAATAACACCAACCAGAAAACATATACCAGTTACGACAACTTTTGAACTCAGTCAACCATTGCCACCAACCTGTGTCGAATGTGCGATTCTACAATCCTACCAAACACAATAAATCAAGACAATCATTTTGAGAACAACCTAAACTACGAACGCAAAGACACAGCCTACGAGCACTGTACAAAAGAAACAACAGTAAGTCACACCGCTATAACAAGACAAGAAATACGCCACGCGATAATAACAGCAAAACACTAAAGGCTCCATAGCCATACGGCATATATACAGAACACTTCAAAGAATTATTTTCACATGAAGGAAGACTATTGGACAGAAGCATTCAACAAATCCATGAGCACAAGATAAATACAAAAACAAATTGCGATCATCAACAATGAAAGTCATTTCAAAGGTAAAGGAGAAACCTGCAACCCTGTTTCATACCGAGGCATAGCCCGCGAAAGCACATATTTAAAAATCTTCATGGAAATATTAATCAGTAGGCTTACAGCAAAAACAGGTGCCTAAATACAAGAAAACCAATTTGGATTCAAAGCGGAGAAGCTGCGTACATGCTGTGAGCTGCTTAATAGATCAAGCCCAAGACATTAAGCCACCCAGGAAAAAATACTTTGTGATCTTCATACACTACAGCAAAGCCTTCGACATTATTAACAGAACTACACTCATCCGAAAGCCCAGCCTATTAATTGGTGGCTTACGCCAAATAACAAAAGTACTTTCAGACATCCTAAGATACAACCACATCCAAATATGTGATGTCACCTTATCCAAGACTAACACAAATTGAGTACTACAAGCAGACCCGCCCAGTCCGATGTTGTTCAACTTCACGACAGCAAACATAACAAAGATCATTATGGACAGCTCCGCAAAACTCATACTCTACGCAGACGACATGGCAATAAGTTCAGAAGACAAAGAAAAGGTGCTGCAAAAGGTGCTAAACAGACTCATCTCATGGCCATGAAAAACGACCTTCAAATAAATCACAGCAAAAGCAAACAAAATATGACTTTCAGAAGAGTTGAAAAACTGACACCATAAGACACATTGACCCTTCAAAATAAAACCCTAGAAGTGGTGCCAAAATACAAGTATCTCGGAGTCACTCTCTAACCAACACTGGCATGCTACAACACTCATGTCAAAGAAAGCAACAGCAGCAATAAATGAAATGTACTTTCAGCAGGCTCAAATGAAATTCGGTAGCCTTAAAAACTTTCAATAAAAACAGCAATGGTACTATTAAAACAGTCATAGCGCCAATAGGAACACAAGAGATCCACTTAATCTGGGACAAACTTAAAATCAAAGACCTCAGGACAATAGAGAAAGTCAAAGGCCCCTATACGAAACGAGTCCTTGGTATTGGGAAGACAGCACCGTCGAGGCTGGTTTATGTCTTAACGAAAAAATGTTTTTCATTGAAGACATTAGAGTACTGACACTTCTGCCAGACACCAAGGCCTACGAGAACACACACCATATACTAATAGAAAAACAACTCTGGCTGGAATAAATCCTATTCAACCGACGCCATAAGGACGGAAAGCAAAATCAGGCAAACTACTAACTTCGACATGTAGTAACACAAGACGCATTATATGGATTCCAGTACAGGAGATTCCAGCACCTGAATAAAGCCTACGTGTGTGAACTCTGCAATAAACTCTTTGAAAGATATCATGCCCAAGACTGAAAAGAATTGTCAATAATAAGACTAGGGTTAGAATAATATAACTTCCTTTTTTGCACATTGTGCGCATTTCATATATTATAGCCTAACCTAACACCGACCATTCTTACCTAACCTAGATCGTCTATTCCAGAGGTGGCGAAAATGACTCGCGAGTCATTTTGACTCGTAGGCGCCGTTCCCTCTCTGCCACTGTCCCTTTGTTTTCCACGTGCTGCTGAATGGTGCAATGCGTGTTGCATATTTGGTGACTCGCGGAAGGAAGGCGTTTTCGCCACCCATGGTCTACTCTATACTATCACCTAACTCAATCTTGTAGACCTATGCTCGGGCATTTAACTCGTTTTTACAGTAATGTTTTGTAGCTTTATGGTTTTCGGTGTATTTTTACGGGTGTATTGTATATATTTTGATGTTTTACAACCATTTCTCTCGCTTTAGGGTAGTTTGTGTGTTTTACAGGTATTTTGGGCACTTTAAGGGTATTTTTGCACTTTCCCGGACATTTAGGCTCTGGTGGAGGTATTTCGGCCACCTTGAAGGAATTTTCGGCACTTATTGGTATTGATGGGCACTATTACAGGTAATTTGAATACTTTTACGAGCATTTTGGACACTATTAAAGGTATTTAGAGCACTTTACATGTATTTTGGACACCGGTGGAGATATTTTGGACACTTTTACGGGTATTTTAGGCACCGGTAGGGATATTTCGGACTCAAGCGTATTTTTGGCACTTTTACGGCTATTGTGGGCTCTGAAAGAGGTATTTCCGGCACTTTGAAGGTATTTTGGGCCACTCCACAGGTATTTCGTGCACTTGTGGACATTTTGGCATATTTCATTTATGAGCATTTTAACAACTGTGAAGGCATTATGGACGCAGGACTAGGTATTTGGGGCCTTGAAGAAGTACAGTAGGCACTTTACAGGTATTTTGGGGACCTTTAAGGTTATCTTCTGCATCTTTGCAGAGATTTTGCTGTGTTTTACAGCAATTTTGTTATTTTTTACAGTATTTTCATATGATTTGATGATTTTGAGCACTCTTTTGGTTACTTTCTGTATCTTTACGAACATTTTGCTGTGTTTTACCATAGCCCAATACTACGCTTAAGAACCTTGGCAGTTTGGCTAGTCTCTTGTTATAAGTAATAGTTGCACTACTGGCCGATTCGCGCTTAACGACGGCCGCCGCCCGTCCAGCGACTTGCTGCTGTAACGTTATAATCGCAGAATTTTCCGACTTGTAGGCTTAATGTTAAAGTATTTGGCTTCTCTATCATTTCTTTGTAGCCGCAGCAATGTTGCTGAGAATAGCGGGAATGAAGGATCTCCATGTTAGTTCACTAATCGCCTGTGAAATAGCTGGACTTTCTTCACTCACAAGAAAGCTTGTAACAGATAATGTTGGTAATACAAACCATTCTGGTGTCGTGGCAGAATTTTGGCAGTTTTCCTGTAGCACTCATAAGGAGTATGGATTTGTATGTTCTACGATCATCGTAGAACAGACATCTCTGTTCTGCGGTTAAATCTTGATCGCAGAACATACAATGTATTATAACACATGGATGTGAAAGAGACGGAAAATGATCGTAGAACATACAATGTATCTAAGCGCATGGGAGTGAAAGAGATGGTTGTATGGTGTGTAAGAGTGGTGGAAAGTCAATGAGTGGGGATAATATGTAACATGGTTTGGGGTATGTGGGTCATGATGTCTTAGAAAGTGTATTGGGGTGTTGGGGTAACTGTACGAGCATCAATGTGACAAAGACGATAAGGGCGATTAAAAAAGAATGAATGAAACGAGTATTGAATCCTGACTAGCATCATCATTGCGGGATCGAACCTAGGCGTGATATGAGCAATATTCCCAGTAAAAGAGCCCCTTCGTAAAAAAGGCTTCGAAACCAAAATCACGATATTCGCAGTAACGAACCCCTCGGTATAAAGCATATGAGTAACGAACCCAGGAGTGATATGAGCGACATTCGCAGTAACGAACCCCTCGGTATCAAGCATATGAGTGACGAACCCTGGTATCGAACCCAGGAGTGATATGAGCGATATTCGTAGTAACGAACCCCTCGGTATAAAGCATATGAGTGACGAACCCTGGTATCGAACCCAGGAGTGATATGAGCGATATTCGCAGTAACGAACCCCTTACCATCGAACCCCGGAGTAACATGAGTGATATTCCCGCCTAGCTGTGATATAACAGTTAAAAACTCAAGGATCACACCCGACAAGCTGAGTATGAACGATCCAATATGAAGCAATCACATGCTTGTACCTTCACGTCGCTGCAAGCACAACACATCGGCGCATAGTCAGGGTGGGGGTAGAGTATATGAGCTGTGAGGGACCGTCACAAGTTCACGCACATGCTCGAGACAAGTAGCAAGATGGACAGTGACAACGCAACATGGAACACATCGACCTTTGAAGAGATGCGTCAGCACTATCTTGAGAAACTTATCGAGAAGTGTGATGGAGTGACACATTGCGTCATGTGCATCGAGCCATCGAAGCACCAGGAAATGATGAGCATGTTCAGCTGCTTTGAGCATTGAAACGTGAAACGTGACGCCGAGCCAACACCCGAAGGCGCGGACATCCCACAACCCATCTGGGAAGACGAGACAGAAGGGTAAGAACAGTAACCGCTGAATAAGGTAATAAAGTCGTATGTAAACGAACGTCAATCTAATAATGAACGCATGTGTGTGTTACAGCGGCGACAAAGAGAAAAAGGAGGCGGTAACAAAGAAGAAGAGTAACAGACACAGGAGGAACAATAAGAAGGATGAGCAGCTTGTCGTCATATTCCTCGATCCCTACTACCACCGCAAGCTCCAGCAGCAACCAAGAATGAGTGAACTATGCATATTCGATAGCGATATCTCCATAATCCCTTATACGTGTGAACATCGGACTGCAACACCAAACACCTGTTTTATACATTACAAGTGACAATAGAAAATATGTGTATATAACGCTAAAGGACTGGAAAATAATAAGGTTAAACATACCAGCGATTGTAAAATATCTCAAAGAGGGAACGTACCCACCATCAGTGGAATATTGCGAAAACATAATATATGCTTACCATGTGTTAATACATATGACCGATAGGGAATATATAAGAATAGAAAACAATTGTTTAAATGAAAACTTAATAGAACTGGATTTGGATGAAATACGAGGACATGAAAGATACTCATCACACATTGAAAAGTATCTTCAACATCTTCAAGATGTTCACACCTCACTAAATTCCTTTTGTATGTCAAGTGGAAGGATAAGGGAGAGGGTAGTGGAGATGTATGGAAAAAATGCAATCAAAACATTGTATAAAGTATCAAAAATTATTTATTCATATTATAGCCTGTACAACATGAGATAAAGGTTTGTAGGTGAATAGTTTATCATGGATAATCAAACAAAACATTGATGTTTGACGTGGTATATTCTTCGAGGTTTGTACATCCAGACGTATGTTGACACCACCGTTCACGACCTCTTCAGGCTGATGGGAGCAGCCGATGATGAAAAGCTGTGCGGAGGTAAGTAAATGATCTCTCTTCAATAGCGGGTAATTATCCTTTCCATAATATGCACTTTGGAATCTAGAGTATAGTTCATACAGAAAGGCAATCTTCAAATTGTCAAAATCTAAATTCATGTCATGGTAGGGATAGCATTCACTGTTGATGTATAGCTTCATATTAGTAACGTTACAGTGATCGTAAAGTGAGCAATCAGAATTGGAATTATTCAGGCGGTTAGTTTGCATTCCAACCATGACAAAACGTGGCTGCTCAAGCTTCGAGGTAGTGGAAACATTCCAAGTGAAGGCTTTAGTCTGTGGTACTGCAGGCTGTACATGTAGCTCCTACGTTCTAAACGCGACATGCAGTGCTGGATCAGACGTGACCAATTTAAGCTTCTCGGCTCTCTCGCCATCGGAAAGGCGAAGTACTGGCATCCTCCATTCGAATCTCGTCAACTGCTCGACCGCCTCTTCCTTGCCAACGATGCAATTCTTCGAATTCTTGGCTCTAATGAGAATTAATTCATACTTGCTATTAAGTACAATCTCCTTGTGATCATAGGCAAAACCGAGAAGCATGGATAGAGGAACTACAACATTGAAACTTCCGTTGGTAGCGTTCACAATCTTCACCTCCTCTCCCGGGTACACACAGCCAGCGTTCTGTAGACGAAAGGATTCCATAACATTTAGACATGCATAGTTATGTAGCGTGAATGAAATACCACGAAGTCTCGTTCTATCTATGGTAGTACCATTCATATCCAGACGAATATCATCAAAGAGAAAGGCCATAGCATTGTTGACAAGTTTCGAGGATGTCGGTTCCCGTGTAGGTTTAGTGATAGTACCTTATACAGATAACTATTGCTAGGTAATGTGTACAGATTCTCAACCTGACACGGAATTGGAATTTCATCATTCTCACCCAGAGCCGACGCATTGTAGGGTATAAATATATGTTCCTCTTCCTTGGTAATCTTATCATCGAAGGATGGAACTCCGATCACATCTAATATATCCATAATTTCACCTTGTAGCCCAGGCTCTCGAGGAGCTTTCGATTAGATGATGTTAACAGCTTGGATGTAGAATATCGAGTATGCTTTAGTTTAGAGAAGAAGGGCTTAATATACTGACGACGACGTTTAAAGTCTAGACCCATTTCTTCGGATGTGTAGTCTCACGGTTATGACTTCGTGTCTGAAATCTACAGGAGTGCCATTCTGGTCTACCGCTCGAATAGTGATCTGATCAAAGAGATTCGTATCGATGAGTGGTAAATATATAGGTTTGGATGGTTCCTGTGAGATGTGAAATCCTGGAGGGACCGATGGAAAAAACTCGTAGATGATTGTCCAGTCATACCATCGATAAATAATCCCGTTGCAGAGGTACATTCGATGCGTATGATGCTCACTTTGAATATGCTGACCAAAGCGTCAGATGCGGTCATCACACCTGCCTCCACCAGACCAGTATTCGTAAAGCCCAGGAGCGAACCGATAGATTTGGGCTTCAAATCAATCGTGAATGGGCGTTGTATCTAGTCCTTGATGGTATTATTAGCACGTAGAACGAAAGCATCACCCACGCCGAGCATCTTCTTGGTGAGAGCGTCGAGATCGTCGATCTCGTACGTACCATGAGGGAGTTCCAGTACGTGAGATTCGCCATCTCGAATATAATGAAACAGATTATTGCTTGCATCGACGTTCGGTATGGAGTAGAATCTTTCGAAATTCAGAAGGGCAATCTCGTAGAGTCCATTGGAATCCAGGTAGATGGGTGGATTTATATATGTGGAAATGGCGGAATCATTCCACTTACAGTAATCGTATAACTCATAGCGATAGGAACTGAAGACACAAGTGTCCGCAAATGACTGAATCGGAATCTTGATATCTACGTTTGTTATACGGTACTTTGATTCCTTTCAGATAGGATGTAATCTCCCTCAGAGGTTTATGATTACCGAAACTATCCAAATACAATGCTGTATTCCCATTCTTACGTATAGCAATCCAATGATTACCTGGGTTATTTGAAATATCCATGTTAACTATGATGGGCTCCTTGTACCTCGGTTTTGTCAGTAGAGTGTCCAGCATATACACACCTCGAAAATGTGGAATGCGTAGAAGTTTGGCATACTTCACCTGCTCCGTTTTGCTCATCGCTTTCTCCGCGATATGTACAAGCCTCGACCTTTTTTTTCCTACGAAGACCTTTTCCCATGGCCAAGGCCTCCATGACGTTTTAACTCATCGAACTGCCGATCGGTGGCACGCTTCTTATTCACTGCGGTAGCGATGCCAGCTCCACCGCCTGCAAGGCTTCTAGCAGCGCCCAAGGCCGCTATGAGCGGTATCAGCGGTAGAAAACCACCAGTTCTTTTCTTCTTCTTCTTAAGCTTAGCACCTACAGCAACCTTACCCTTCATCAGTGACGTAACTAGACGTGCAGCCAGTCTCTCTCCAAAGGTTGTGTCTGCCAACTTAGCCCTATTCCAAGCCTTCTCTGCAGGGATGCGATTAGCGATGTCTCGAAGCGGTATCTGGATGCTCAGAGTATGCAATATCGTGCTCCCTGCACGCCTCGTCTAGCTTATTTACACCACGATCACCTCTTGCCAGACGCTTCTTGAGCTTCATACCCGGCCCGCAAAAATGATATCGTGGAAGATGGGCTTCGAAAGGTGGCGCGCTGATGAGGGAATTAAGAATTCCCGAACCCGCTTCCTCACTCCTAGCTCTCATGATAGAATAGCAAATAAATAGTGTATGGGGTGGTTATATAGTCTTAGTTACGAGATGGAAGTTGTAAAGCAAGCGTGTTCCCTACCCATACAGGTGTTAGACTTCGAAAGCGACGTGCAAAGAGGAAGACACGGTGCACTCCTCCAAACAATGTTCGTGCACTCATACTAGGCAGCTCGAATGCCGGCAAGAGCAACGTGCTACTCAATCTACTCACACACGAGAACGGTCTCAGATTTGATAATTTATACATATATTCAAAATCAATACATCAACCGAAATATTAGTACCTACTCAAGGTGCTAAGAAACATACCCGACATATAAGTTTACACCTACACCGATGGCGAAAAGGTCTTGAATACGTCGGATGCTAAAGAAAACTCAATCTTCATCTTCGATGACGTCATCAGCGAGAAACAAGGAAAAATCGCCTCGTACTACAGCATGGGTAGACATCGCAACGTCGAAGCGCTCTACCTAGCTCAATCATATGCTAAAGTTCCTAAACATTTAATTAGAGATAATGCAAATATGATTATTCTCTTTAGACAAAACAACCGTAACTTAAAACACATACGATGATTATGTCAATACTGATATGAGTTTTGTAGAATTCAGAGACTTGTGTAAGAACGTATGGGAGAGCAATGAGAAAGAGAATGTGAGGCCGTTCATGGTGATTGTTCCCGAATTTCCACTAAACGACGGGTGCTGGAGACGCGGCTTCGATACCTTTATCAAGACCTGCAAATAACTATCTCCAGTCACAGCAGCCATGAGTATCGATCGATTCGGTGCTCAAATAAAGGCATACGTCAAGACGCTGATCAACCCATAGATGGTCGACAGAGATGCTGAGGGCAACTACGTTTTCAACGACCGACGGTTACGTCAGGTGCAGCTGCCTAGGGAAATTAGCGATTTGCTACTAAAGGGTATGTGGATACGCATAGTCTAATATGGAGGATAGAATGAAACTTGGAATGCAGAAACAAGAGAGCACGCTCAGAGCGTACGTGCACACGTCGCTCGACGCCATGAGGACGCACGTCGGGAAACACCTGCTGAAACGTGACACCGAAGACATCCTACTCGATAAGACGAGACTAAAGGTAACGCTTCCTTCAGAGCACGATCTCGATGTGCCCAAAAGGAGATACGTAACAAATTACGTGAAGTTACGCGTTCCACCCATCGCCTTGTGCGGTAGCTTAAAATTTCTCAAGAGAAGAATAATAGATCTAGCAGACCCCGCCAACGATATGGATGGAGTAAATAAGAGATATCTGCTAAAGGAGATAAATCAATTACAACAAAGTATAAATAAACAAAGTATAAACATCGATATGGTAGTTAAGGGTAAGACGAATCCGTCGAAGGTGCGCTCACTTATAACATGGAAAGACATGACGAAAAACTGAAGCAGCAAATAGAAACTGTAAACAAGTCGCTTCTGACACACGAAAGGAATGCCCTGAACACGTCAAATATTGAAAATAATATAAACATGAAACTACAACATACTGAAAACCAAGTGTGCACGCATCAGTGATGAAATTTCAAAACTCGAGACACTGTTCAATAATAAACTACAGTCAAGTGTAAACATCCTTATGAATAATCTAAGCGACGCAACTGTAAATACCATGACTCGAGTGAGTGAACTTACATCTCAGGTCAGATCTATAGATGAGCTCATCGCACAGGTGGTCGATAGTAACAAGTCACGGGTGAATGATCTTGCAAAACAAATGAGATCGACCGACGAGCTCTAAGCTAAGGCTATCGATACATGCAAACACGTGTGGTTGGCATGTCGGGTAATCTCACCATACATCTTCGCTCCCTACCGCTGAGGAGAGCCAACACGTATGTGCTATCATCTGGATTCTTATTCTATACATTTCCGATCAAGGGTGAACGTATAGCGTGCTGGATCACATCGCAGGATCCTGTAGGTGGACCGAGAAGTAGTATAATTGCTCAAGAGAGAAACGATACAATAGTTGCGATAAATGATAATGTTATCGTTGAATATCCTACATCCTTTAACACAGGTGATAAAATAACATTCACACCACCCCCTCATCGTGTGATTGACGGTCATACGCTACACATCGAAATGCTCGTATGATATAAAATGAATGTACGCTAATAATGATTCATCAATGACTGGATGGATACCGATGCTATAGCTGTGAAACAATCCATTGCGAAGCATACGAATTCCATTAGGGAAAAGTTGCGTTCCCTTAGAGGTCTACGATTCAAGACGCAGGCAAAATGACTGAGGTACTGAAGCCTGTAACTACACCACTGAATGCCATACTGGAAAATACCAAGAAGGTGGAGCTGGTGAGTAGGCAGGATAATGAACTAGAGCGTCACCTAAAAGAGATGCGACGTTTAGGTAAAAATAATTTGGATACCACATATGGAATTCGATACGTGGATGGTAATTATCGTTTGGGAAACAAAAATATTCGCCATAGACGAGGATGATCACATTCGAGTGGGAAGCGAACGCTACAAGACTACCCTCGACCTGCTAGAACTCATCTTCAAGAGGAAGCCTCTCACCTATACCGATGAGGATGTAGATGTATACTGTGGAATCTTAAATCAAACGCTAGTGTACAGAAGTGGACACACCATCACCGAACATATAAAATCGAACACTGGACACAAGTATACACACATCATTCGCAAACTCGTGACTGACAAGGTGACCGGTTTGGGATACGAATGGAAAGAGCTGCAGAATAATCAAACCGAATACATATTCTGGTCCGATGTGAATGTAGTAGTGGATCGTCTCAAATTACTCATTGCATCGCAAGAAGCCGTAAATAGAGGTCACACGTCCGAGATTGCCGAGATTGTTGAGGATTTGAAGCGAGCTAAAGTTATAGCATGATCAAACGTGCAATTGCATAGGAATTACATGCGCCAGCCAGACGAAACTATGAACGTAGAAAGATAATTACAAAAGGTCTTCATGATCTACTACAGATCGATCTAATGGAAATGATTCCATATGCACGCGTAAATAAGAATCATAAATACATATTGATTGCAATAGACTTTATACGAAAAAGGCATATGGCAGAGCATTGAAGAATAAGAGGGGCGAGGATGTGACGCAAGCAATGGAATCCATTCTGATGGAAATGATTCCGCCCAAATATATCCAGTCAGATAATGGAAGAGAGTTTTATAATAACTTATTCAAGCAGCTAATGGCAAAATATAAGATTAATCATTACAGTACGTTCAGTAGCATAAAGACTGGTGCTGTCGAACCACTTATCGCACTCTAAAATGCCTTCTCTACAGAGAATTTGTAGTGCAAGGCCCATATAAATGGTTGGAACTCCTGCCTAAAATACTTACTCAGTATAAAAATACTTACCATTCAACGACTCGCATGAAGCCACACGATGTCACGAGCAATGATTTTCTTCTAACGGTATACAGTCAGCAGCAGCGGCAACCTCATCGGTTCAAGATTGGTGATTATGTACGCATCTCCAGACATAAGCCACAATTTGAAAAGGGCTACTTTCCCAATTGGAATGCCGGAATATCTCAGATCTATCATATTTAGGTATTTTCATCCTCCAGTCTACCTTTTGAAGGATTCGGAACGAGACGTGATAAAAGGTGGATTTTATAGACAGGAACTTCAAAGGACACGGTATCATGACGTCTTCCTGATTGAAAAGATATTGAGCCGCTCCAAGGATAGGATTCTTGTCAAGTGGTGGGGATTTCCAAACCCCGAATGGATTAAACGTGAGGATGTACTATGAGCATGTACATTATATGAAATAAGTGTTTTTTATTCATAACACATCTTGGTCTTATTTTCCTTATCTCTTACAATTAAAGGACAGTGACAGGATGTAAGGGAATACTGAGATAAGTATAGATTTTATTTGTATCAGTTATATATTTCTAAAGTTTAGAAGCTGGTATCTCAGAATCAAATCCCAGAAACAAACATGTATTATGCAGAATTACTTTTTTAATCATAAACAAACATGTAGGTAGAAGATAAATATTTTTTTAAAAGCAGACCGCCCGTCACACCTAGAGCTGAAAATGAAATGCCAAGAATCCACATAACACTGAACTACTTGTGTGTTTTGAAATCTCCACACAAACATATGCATACCTTCCACATAACATTTTTTTATACAGAACTACTTTTAAATGCTTGCAAACATGTGTGTATGGGTATACATTTACATCAATACATTCAATACCTTCGTTATTCCACATAACATTTATACAGAATTACTTTTTAATGCTTACAAACGTGTGTGTATGGACATACATTTACCCTAATACATTCATTACTTTTGTTATCCCACATAACACTTATACAGAATTACTTTTTTAATTGAGCATACCCTCATCATATTCGCATACAGTTAATGCTTCACCCTGATAGCCCCATGCTAATGTCATATGACTACCATTATTAAGGATTATACGCTTGTCATCGAATGCGTCCAGCTTGCGTTTGTTTGATTCGATGGTATGCACATCGTGTTTGAGACTTCTAAAACACAACTGAATCAAATAATATGTTTTGGACTTATCGTTTAAACATGTTTTATAAACCTCAAATTTAATTGTTGGCATTGCCTGTTTGGTGATACCCTTAGCGTTTTTTGTTTTCTGCCCTTCATATTTAAATGCATACAGTTTAGAACGTAAACCTAAATATTCTGACACTACCTTATTCGATAGCTCATATTTGAATGTACCAATAACTTTATGATTAACCCTTTGTATACCGTAAACATTGTTTTCCGGATAATTGGAGGTATCGAAATAATTGAGATTCTCTTTCACAAATTCATATATATCGGTGCTGGTTTAAAAAAGAAAGACATCCATATCTGTATACAGTAATTTAAGATCCTTCAGGTTCGGCTTCATCACGTTATAGTAAAATGTAGGCATAACCAATTTTGACTTCTTTTAATATTGCCTGTCCTATGTATATCGGTTTGGTGATTTTAATCTCCTCGCGTGCCATCTCGATACCAACCAGACTTTCCGAGAACTTAATGTAGCGGACAAAGTTTGGACGCGTTATCAATTTATGTGCCTGTTTCCACGACGTGACAAGTCGAAAGTAATTGTATTTCCTTACATTCTCAATCGCTTTACCATATATCGCATTATTTAGCAGTTTATAAAGGTTCTGTCCGAATTTAGAGGTCTCTCGTGCGCGTAGCTCGGAATTCATCATTATGTATTTTTTAAGCCATTCTGATTGCTCATACGCAATTACTCTATGTAATTACTCTTTAATTTCATACCCAATTGAAGACATTGCTGCAGATTTCGGTAATGAATCACATATTTATATTTTTTCGTTAGTGTAGCTAGTAATTTTTTATATTTCCCGTTTGGTGGTATTTCCTAACGTGCACACAGTGGCAGATCATTGTGAAAATCGTAAATTTCTGAACGATATTCAATGTCTACTTCTAGCACATATCCAATCGGAGAATTTTCGGGCACTCTTGTAAAGTTAATGTTTTCAATTTCATTTTTTTCATCTGAGTCCACCATATGAAAGGGTCCCCGACATAGCTTGGCCATATAAATTCGTACAGTCGTAGTGGCCTAAATATTTCATTTGTTGTGAGCTATCATAGTCCGAAACGTATTTATTATTTGCTTTTGCATTACTACCAGAGACGGTACATATCCCAACACGTATTCCATCTTCAATCATGCAATGCATCTCTTTATTTGTAATTAGGGAAAGCGTTACATTGGTTATCTTGAACATTGCATCGAATGCAAGTCCTGGGAGTGTAAAGTAATGAGCACAGTCCGACTGATAAACATTTAAAATTATGTCACGAAACTTTTCGAAAATGTCGGCTAACAAACATGTATTGGTTTTCAGGTATAAATCGCTATACTGTCTAGCGTCTCGATATTAAATGTTCGCCAAACGGCAAGGGCGTGTTCGTATTGCTCTGCTGTTATATCATCAAACATTTTAATATCAGGCAACTCTGTCTCATTCGATTTAGTTAAACGATCAATATAACTATATGGGAATACACCTTTCTTTCTAACGAGATTCTGTTGTGTCACGGTCTTAAATTTACTTTTTATAAGTTTGAAATCATCCATATATAACATATCAGCAAGGTTTGATAATTTATCATTCATGAATCGATAGGCATCTAGAAATCTTAGGTAAATTGTTTTATACTTTTTACTGAATGAAACGTACTTTTCAGAGCTTTTTGCTATGCAACTTATAGGTTGAGTGTCATAGTCGAGATGTTTCACTATAAAGTGAGCATCGTATGACGTTAGACAATGAAAGAATATGGGTATAAAATTTGGTGCTTTTCTATTTAAATTACAAGAGCTGTGGCTAGCCGCTTTATACTTTCCATTCCAATGTTCGTGATCGCGCATTTTATCGTCAGCTTCCATGTCCCGATTACATATGTGACAAACAGTTACATTCCTAAAATTCAACTCATCTTCAGGTGTCATTGTTAATTAAACATTTTTTCATATAAAGCTATAGTTTCATCTGCTATACTTTTTACTTCATTGAGAAAGTCTGTGATTGCATTGGGTCCGCGAAAGAGTTTAAATCTGGAAATAGAGGGAAACGGTCTACATACCATCATTAGAGCGACTGGCATAATCTCATGCTTCTGTTTGGGACGCGACAAGCTATGGTCATTATCAGGTTGACAAGTCTGGACTCGAACCAGTGCACTTTCCATGTCTGCATAAATGACCACTGGTACATCGAATGCTTTGTTGTGTGCTTTAAAACTAATTTATCATCCACTCCAACCTGAGGCATTACTATGGACCGTGTTTCCGTACATTTTAGCTATGCTTCCTTAAAGCCTCTGCGTTTGAAAACCGTCTAAGACACCCCTCGCACATCTGCATTCTCCGCGTATTTTTAGTGATTTGACTGTTAAGTAGACGTGATAAATTGGTGATTAGTACGTAATGTGCATGTGTTTCGTTTTCAATAAGTAGTAAATTGGCATGATTTTGTTTTCTAGACATTGTCTGATATAATAGAATGATTGACTGATTTTCTATGCCATATACTGACAATGATGTGTCTTTATTCTGTTGTTCGAATAGCTCTAACTGATCCAACCCCACCGGAAAGGAAATGTTGTCTAATACAAATTCATTATATATATTAAATTTGTTATAGGTAGATTGTCTATTCCTGTGGGATAAAGATGGATATTTCGCCGCTAGCAATGAGTAGACAAAGCATAGTGAATTGTCATTACGTATATTACAGGTTGCTTTCTTTCGACTGATATAATCGGCGAGTTTAATATAGCACGAAGCATTCAACGGATCATATCTACACATATTTATCTCCAATGATATAATTTCATGTAGCGCTTTAGAACTACCGCGACATTCAAAGATTTCAATCTGCTCGATTATAGGATCTTTAATTTTACCCTCATAAAACTGCTCAAAATCTGTTGATTGGAGGATGAAGGACATCCTACTATTGAAACAAAACGTTTCAGTCACTTCTTCATCTGGTTTATTTAGTATATATGCACATGTTAGTGTTGCACCTACTTTAGGACCGGTTTTGTGCTTGTTTAGAGTCTGCTTTGTTTGTTGTTCAACCAACGGTTTACACTGCTCAAGGACATTGGATGGATTCACGGCACCAATAACATTTTCAAGTCTATATGCGACTAACCTGCGTTTAAAGGCAGTCTCGATCTCATGGCATTCCAATTCTCTCCTACACTTTTTCGATGTTGATGGCATATGCTCGGCTTTTCGCCTCACTGCAGGGGTCTGTACTGTCATATCTGTAAAAACATATGTGATTATTAGTATTGATATTTTCTCGGGAACGTACATGTAATGCTATTCCGTGGGTTGACACATACCCTTCTTTATTGCTGCTGTAAAAAAGCAATACTGTGCTTTTTGAAGTCTGGTGGTTGGTTTTCGAGACGGCGGTATTGTAGAGCATACGTTCCATATGCTAATTGCATCATCATATCAGCTGACATTTGCATGTAGCGTGCTGGGAGAAAGACTTGAATCTCATCATTATCCTCAGCTTGGATATGTACGACAGTTCTGGTACCGTTAGGTGTCGCCACTGCCCTGCATTGCGTGATCCTGTAGGTGACATGTTGATGTAGGTCGCTAAGCTTCCGTAGCTCAGGGAATGTACTTCCAGCCTCCAGTTCTGCTGATCTATCGAGCAGCATAACTGAAATGAAGAGAGATTCATGTATAAACATTTTAAGAATGCAAGTACAGTTACATATGATTTTAGGAATGTACATACAGCTGCATAACTGAAAGTATACCTGTATAAACATTTTAGAGACTATGTACAGTTACATAACAAAATGTAAAAAAACATATAACCAATCTAACATGTATAAGCATAACTGAAATGTAAACATTGCGTGAGAAACACACAATCGATCTAACGAACGTAGAACATACAAATTTATACTACAATTCTAAAAGTAAACATGTATAAACATTTTAGAGATGTACGTACAGTTGCATAACCAAAATGTAAGAAACACATATTCAATCTGACATGTATAAGCATAACTGAAATGTAAACATTGCATGAGAAACACACAATCAATCTAACGAACGTAGAGCATACAAATTTATACTAAAATGCTAGAATATACACAAATTCGGTAGAACATAAAAATTTATACTATACAGTAGAACATACAAATTTATACTAAAATTCTAGAATATACACTAAAATTCGGTAGAACATACAAAATTCGGTAGAACATACAAAATTTATACTAGACAGTAGAACATACAAATTTACACTACTACATTGAAATTCGTAAACCACATAGTCAAGCTGAAACGAATCGTAAAATATGTGTATTATAGGTTGGGCTACAATTCGTAAGGTGAAAGGAATGTTGTTTCTTACCGTCCTCTGGCATTTCCTGTAACATGTTGCGACGCTGTCTGGTTTCGTTGTATTCGCAGTGTATGTACTGTAGCACTATTTATACACAGTCGTCTTGTTGCCCGCCAATGGGATACCAGCCTCTAGGCTTGAAATATTATATACTTACAGGCTTCTAGCCTCTAAGCGTGAAAGGTTGTATGTTGAAGAGTTTCTATTTACTAGGTTTATTATGTTTTATGCATAGTGTTTAATACTGATTTTACCCACATACACCACTCATCCAGCGTCTCGGTGTGGAGGTAGGGGTGGCCCCTTTACACGTTTTTGTGTGACGTCTGTTTATTTTTCGCTCGAGAGTGTATGATGTATTCATATCACACACCGATGACCTACATTCATAAGAGTTTCACTGTCTCTCGTTATATTTGTTTTTGTCATTACTTATAAGCAAATTTAGTCTTGTGTTTATACATTAGTTTACTGGTAATTTGCACCCGCCGTATTGAGTGCGCTATTTCCAGGCTTATAAGTAGAAATGTTTGCTTGTTATGAAGTGATCAACATACCGGCTCTGTCTATGCTAATGTCACCTCGCTAAGTGCAATGTTTGTTTGCTACGAGATGACCTACGTTACCGGAGCGAACGTCTGATGGGTTTTCCATGAGTAGATCGCTAATCGCTATTGTATACTGTCCTTGACTGGACTTGCATGGTTTACACCAGTCCTTGGTTCGAGTGATATGTAGTCACCCCAAATGCGGTTTCCTGGTGTGTTGAATGCTTTAAATTTGTGTTTGGAATCGTTCATACAAGTGTTGAGGTTTGTCTTTACTGCAGCTTGACCGGAATATCATTCATATTACTCCAGGGTACGATGCTAAGGGGTTCGTTACTGCGAATATCGCTCATATCACTCCAGGGTTCGTTATTCATATGCTTTATACCGAGGTGTTCGTTACTGCGAATGTCGCTCATATCACTCCAGAGTTCGATGCCAGGGTTCGTTGCTCATATGCTTTAACCCGAGGGGTTCGTTACGGCGAATATCGCTCATATCACTCCTGGGTTCGATGATTTGTGATTCGTTACTGCGAATATCGCTCATATCACTCCTGGGTTGGAAGATTTTGGGTTTGTTACTCATATGCTTTATAGCGCGGGTTCGTTATTGCGAATATCGCTTATCACTCCTGCGTTCGATTATTTTGGGTTCGCAGCCCTTTTTTACCAAGGGGCTTTTTTACTGGGAATATCGCTCATATCTCGCCTAGGATCGATCCCGGAATGATGATGATGCTAGTCAGGATTCAATGCTCCTTTCATTCATTCTATTTTAATCGCCCTTATCGGCTTTATCACATTGATGTTCGTACACAGTTACCCCAACAACCATAAATACACTTTCTAAGACATGACCCACATCCCCCAACCATGTTACACATCATCCCTACTCATTGACTTTCCACCACTCTTACAGAGCATACAACCATCTCTTTCACTCCCATGCGTTTATATACATTGTATGTTCTGGGATCATTTTCCAACTCTTTCACACCCATGTGTTAAGATACATTGTATGTTCTGCGATCAAGATTTTACCGCAGAAGAGTCATGTCTGTTCTACGATGATCGTAGAACATACAAATCCATACTACTCTCATCATAAACTCTTCTAGCACAAGCATTACAAATCTTGAAGAAGGATGGTGAAACCTTGAATTTTCTCCCCGTTGTTGTATATTCGTGATGGATACTATACTGTATCGCTACACAGTAAAAACATGATTTCTGCAATTATTTTGCGCACTATAGATCCTCCTACATGTACAAGCCAGAGATGAACGATGACTTTGTATCTCATTAGGAGCTATTATACAAAACTGGCATATCTACATATAGATAAAAAATATGAATAATAATAATTTAATTGTTTATTATTATTCAAACAATAGGGAAATTTTCTTTACCATCCTATTGCACTTGTTTTTACAATCTCTTTCCTTGGTATTTCTCTTTTGGTAACTTGATGATCTAGAATTAGGAAAAATAGTTGTACTGCTCTGTCTTAAGTACTTTTACTTTACAGGTTTGTAATCGCTTTCATATAAATGTACGCTAGAAGTTACAAAAGAATTGGATGCAGTGTTTGGTGGCAGGGAAATTGCTTTTAACCATAGCCGTGTTAGATAGTGATTTACAGTAAATCCATAATAACTAATTCCTTTTGTTTGGCCATTCACATTATTACAAAAAGGCACACATCGATTGAAGCAGTACGAAAAAGGTCTTCGTAATTTGAGATTAGTTATTAACATTTTCAAGTAAATTTACATTTAATGCCTTTTTTCCTATACCTTATTTGTGTTAAAAGCGTCTACCTTTTACCCTTTAGTGATCCAAAGCAAATCTGGAGTATCCATAGTTATAATTACCACTTATTTCAAATATAACAACAGAACAAAAAATCGCAAGCAAGGACAAAGGAGTAATGAACTGAATAGTCGGCGATCAGCGCCTCTGCCGTCAGGAATTAAAACTTCTTCCTTTCGTTTAGTCCCGTAAGGATCCGAAATTTGCCGAGGCTCTTAAGCATGGTAGTGGACTATGGTAGTACTGGTCATTTCCAGTACAGGCATTGTCAGGTCTTACCACTACAGCAAACATCACCATTTTTATCGACCAAAACAACCACAAGCAGACAGTGCCTCTCATCTATTCTATATAGCCACTGGCTACTCCTAAAATTATTCACTTATTGATTTCTCATGTGTGGATAATAGCGATGACTTGCTGACCCTCAATTTGTTGCCACAACAGATGTGTCGTCAATCGGCAGTGCTGAGGACCAAAAGGGAACACAATTGAAAGGGAAACTGAATCTGAATTAATGCATTACCCCAGGCTAGGTGGATGTTTAAAAGCAAATCATGCTTCTGTTTTTCTTGTGTCTGAAGACTGTTAAAATTAACACATCCCTCTATGTTGGGTAGATGTTTCAAAGCAAATCATGCTACTATTACTCTTTTGTGTCTAGAGACCATTAAAATCAATGCATTGATCTAGGCTAGGAGGATGTTTCAAAGCAAATCATGCTTCTGTTCTGCTTGTGTGTCTGAAGGCCATTAAAATTAATACATCCCTCTAGGCTAGGAGGATGTTTCAAAGCAAATCATGCTTATATTATTCTTGTGTGTCTGGAGACCATTAAAATTAATAAATTGCTCTAGGTTAGGTGGATCCTTCAAAGCAAATCATGCCACTATTGTTCTCGTGTGTCTGGAGACCATTAAAATCAATGTATTACTAGTTGGATGTTTCAAAGCAAATCATCCTCATATTATTATTGTATGGCCGAAGACCATTAAAGTTAATACATTACTTTAGGTTAGGTGGATGTTTCAAAGCAAATCATCGTCCTATTATTCTTGTGTGTCTGAAGACCATTCAAATTAATACATTACTTTAGGTTAGATGGATGTTTCAAAGCAAATCATGCTATTATTATTATTATTATTATTATTATTATTATTATTATTATTATTATTATTATTATTATTATTATTATTATTATTATTATTGTTTTTGTTGTTGTTGTGTGTCTGAAGACCATTAAAACTAATACATTACTTTTGGTTAGGTGGATGTTTCAAAGCAAATCATCCTCCTATTATTCTTGTGTGTCTGAAGACCGTTACAATGAATACATTACTTTAGGTTAGTTGGATGTTTCAAAACAAGTCATGCTACTATTATTCTTGTGTGTCTGGAGACGATTAAAATCAATACATTACTCTAGGCTAGGTGGATGTTTCAAAGCATATCATCCTCCTATTATTCCCGTGTGTCTGAAGATCATTAAAATTAATGCATTGCTTTAGGTTAGGATTATGTTTCAAAGGAAATCATGCTACTATTATTCTTGCGTGTCTGAAGACCATTAATTTTAATACATTATTCTAAGTTAGGTGGATGTTTCAAAGCAAATCATCCTCCTATTGTTCTTCCGTGTCTAATGACCATTAAAATGAATACATTACTTTAGGTTATTGGGAAGTTTCGAAGAAAATCATGCGGCTATTATTCTTGTGTGTCCGAAGACCATTAAAATTAACACATTACTCTAGATAAGGTGAATGTTTCAAAGCAAGTCATGCTTCAATTATTCTTGTGTGTCGGAAGAACAATATAGTTATATAATACATTACTCTAGGTTAGGTGGATGAAAACAATGTAAAGGAAAACTATCCCTATATTAAAAGAAACATCTAAGAACAGGTACACGTATTTCAAAAAACAGTTTAATTTACACTTGTCATTTTATCACCATGCATTTTTATTAAAGGAGAGAGCTGCTTACAAAGTAATGGGCAAGCTTTAAATGGTTCTTAACCCTCCCGCACAGCGGAATGTAATGCATCACGCTCCTCGCCTGACAATTAAAACACAACAATGCTCAAGTAATGAAAGGAAGGTCCGTAAAAGGAGTAGAAATTCATTCTCATGGATAGTGAATGGAGCGTGGAATCTCTCAACAGAGATTTGGCACACAAAGACCGAAAAGGTAAGGTTATCCAACTAGATTAATGAAGCCAGAATGTACCTCAACCCTTGCGGACTGAAGGTTAATTCATGAAGATAGGCAGGCTATTTTTGAATATTTTTGGCAGGTGGGAGATCATAGGAGATAGCAAGAACTCATCTGCCGAGATGTGAAAATGTTAACAGAAAACAGATCGGAAATGTGGCTGATTCAAGAAGAAAATTTTCGAGAATATATCCCCTAACAGCTGATGGAAATAGCATTAAGGTGAGTCAGAAAATGTTTCTGCATATCCTATTAAAGACATGTGGGTGAGAACTTGCTTGGAAAATTTTGGAGAAGATGGATTTTTGTCGCCTTATTTGAGAGAAATACATTCTAATAAGCAAATACAGTACAACCTGAAATCAACGAATCAGTGAGAGGGCTTATAAACAGCTTTCCTTGTGTAGACTCACATTGCGCAAAAAGAACGAGCAGAAAATACGTTGATGCCGAGGTGAACATTGCAAAGATGCACAGAACATACGAAGTAAAGTAAATACGTCACTTTGAATCCTGCCACTGTAACAAACACTTTCCTCATCATAATTCATAGGTATACATTCCTTATACCAACGGATGAAACCACAATGTTTTCGGTGTTCACACTGTCTCGGAATCGCTGTCAGAATGGTACAAATTATCATAATCGCTTTCTTTTGGTTCTACTTATAAGACCGGCTACCACGTTCAATCATTTTCAAAGCAGATTGTTGGACTACTGTTTATCACCTAGCAGGTATTAACTGGATTATGAAAAGCGATTGGCTACCTTCAGCTGTGATCTTTGTTATTCAGAGAAGTTAGGAACTTCTAGTGAAATTAACACGTTAACTTCTTAGTCATTTAAAACACCTGTGCTGCGTACGTGTTGTCTGGGTGCAGTGTAGCTCTCATGACGTCACGCGTCAACTCGACAAACAGACCGTAACCTGATAACCATCCACCTTGAGATGGTGAAACTGCGTGCTTTGTTTATTCCTGACGACAAATAAACTAACGTGGTGAATGAAATATTCATTTTTGTGTTTCGTTCCCCTTTAATTAGAATGATGTCACCAGCAGGCCATGCACAATTAAAGAAGTGAGTCAGGACTTAAAATTTCGACTTTTGCAGGAGCAACAGTGGTTGCACGACACCAATAAAAATAAGGTGATATGGAGTAAAGTATGGGAAATTGGTGTCCTAGAAGGACGGCTATACAAAGTGTACTTCAAGTAAACTTACCGGGAGGAAGCAGAGAGTATCCTTGTCCAGAAGGGAATTAATTCACATTTATTCTTCTTAGACTGAAAGAATGCCAAATTATATTCTTGGTTGAATATATCAGTGTATTGTCTTAATGTGGCAGGATTCAAAGTGACATATTTATTTTATTTGATCCCTTCCTGGTACATTCTGTGCAACTTTGCAATGTTCAGTTCGGCATTAACGTATTTTATGCTTGTTTCTTTTCTTGTGTAATGTGACTCTGCACAAGGAAAGCCATTTATATGCTCTCACACTGATTCCATGATTTCAGGTTGTAATGTATTTCCTTTTTAGAATGTATTTCTCTCTACTCCAAAATTTTTCATGGCAGTTCTCACCCACATATCTATAATAGGGTGTGCAGAAGCATTTTCTAACTCACCTTAACTGCCAGAACTGTTCAAAAATAGCCTGCCTATTTTCTTGAATTAACTTTCAGTCGGCAAGGATTTAGGTCGCATCCAGGCTTCATTAATCTAGCTTAGATATAAGCACTCTTTATGCGTTTGTGTGCCAGATCTCTGTTGAGAGATTCCACACTCTATTCACTATCCATAAGAATGGATTCCTACCCCTTTTAGGGATCTTCCTTTCATTAATTGAGGATTATCCTGTTTTAAGTCTCAGGTGAGGAAAGTGATGCATTACATTCCGCTGTGCAGGTGGGTTAACAACCATTTAAAGGTAGGTCATCCTCCTTTAATAAAAATGCATGGTGTTAAAAACAAAAGTTTAAATTGTATTGTTTTTTAAATACGTGTACCTGTGCCTAGATGTTTCTTTTAAGGTAGGGATTATTTCCCCTTACATTGCTTTCATCCACCTAACCTAGAGTAATGTATTATATAATTTTAATGTTCTTCAGACACAAAAATAATTGAAGCATGATTTGCCTTGAAATATCCACCTTATCTAGACTAATGCATTGATTTTAATATTCTTAGACACACAAGAATAATAGGAGCGTGGTTTGCTTTGAAACATCCACCTTATCCAGAGTAATGTATTCATTTTAATGGTCTTAGACACAAAAGAACATTAGGAACATGATTTGATTTTAAACATCCACCTTATCTAGAGTAATATATTAATTTTAATGGTCTTAGACACAAAAGAATAATAGGGCCATGATTTGCTTTTAAACATCCACCATATCTAAAGTAATGTATTAATTTTAATGGTCTTCAGACACACAAGAATAGTAGGAGGATGATTTGCTTTGATACATCCACCTAACCTACAGTAATGTATTAATTTTAATGGTCTCCAAAAACACAAGAGTAATAGGAGGACGATTTGCTTTGAAACATCCACCTAACCTTTGGTAATGTATTAATTTTAATGGTCTCCAGACACACAAGAGCAATAAAAGCATGATTTCCTTTGAAACATCCTCCTAGCCTAGAGTAATGTATCAATTTTAATGGTCTCTAGACACACAAGAACAATAGAAGCATGCTTTGCTTTGAAACATCCACCTAACCTAGAGTAATGCATTAAGTTTAATGGTCTTCAGACACACGAAAATAATAAGAGCAGGATTTGCTTTGAACCATCCACTAATCTAGAGTAATGTATTAATTTTAATGGCCTTCAGACACACAAGAATAATAGGAGCATGATTTGTTTTGAAACATCCACTAATCTAAAGTAATGTATTAATTTTAATGACCTTCAGACACACAAGAATAATAGAAACACTAATTACTCTTAAGCATCTACAGTAAGGTTACCTGATATCCTGGAACATCTCAGTTCCAGACTAAGGTCATTAAACGCTCTGCTCCACAGGATCTGCAGTCAGAGCTTAAAGGGGAAAAAATGCGCACAGGCAACGTTGTTAGGTATTAAAACTGTTGCAACTCATGATCGCTTTATTATTAGGCAGTATTATGCCACATAGTGTCAGCAATTATTGTTATATTTATTATTATTATTATTATATAGTTATGGAATTAAACGTTTTATTAACTTTAATTTAAATATAAACAAAATATCCCAATTGTTCAGATGCAAAATTACAATACCGAAATACAAAATCGTACACATTTTATGAGGATTAAATCGTTTTTAGTATGTCTTTTCTGGAGGCCAGTTTTTTCAGCAAATTCCTGACAGTCATGTGGAAATTTGTGATGACGGCCAAGATGGATTGAACTGTTTTAACACACAGCCTTGAACGATGAGATATCCACATCATGTTCACTGCTGAAACAACTTTCTACTTTTTTCCAGTGATGCATTGCTTCCCGGCAAACTGAAGGACATTTCGACAAATGTGTGCAACTGTTTATACGAAACCATTTTTTTTCGTTGAAATGTGAAAAAATATGTCACTCCATCTTTTACACATATTTGCACTATTCATATCCCATTCCCTTAGTTTATCTTGAGTCACAAATGCCTTCAGTGAAGATATTTCATCAAACAGGACATCTTTAAAATTACTCTTATTTACATTCCCAGTGATGAAACTGGCTGCATCATCAAACTCCTTTCTTTGTGGTATAGCATGATGAATTTTGTCAAAGTGAACACTCCAAACACTTAAATACTGTATTGCTGTACTGTGCAAAATATCAGATATCTTTAAAAAGACAATTTTGGAAAATGTTCTATATTTCTCTTAGGAAGATAGTGATTTCTTTACGACACTGAAATAAAGTGTTCCTCATACTTGCTTGCTTTCAGTTTAGTTTCCAAATTTCAAATAATTATACACGATTCTACAGAAGCTATATCTTGTCCTTCAACTTCTTTAATTGAGTCATGAAAAAGAGGCAGTGTGAGTTGGCAAAATTGAACCAAATCTCAGTACCTAGATCTGAAAACCATTTTTCCAGCACTAATGGACATTTATCCTCGGACAGGAAATAAGCCTGAAGAGCTGAATATATTTCACAAATTCTTTTTATGGCTGGTAAAAGTGACAGCCACCTCACATAACTGTAACTAAGGATATCTTTATGTTCCTGGTCAACAAAAACACAAAACTGTTTCAGACGTTCAACTCGCACCGTGTATATGTGGAAATATTCAATCATCCTCACAAGACTTTCTATGAAATGTGCAATTGTGCCTACTGCAGAATGAGCACAATAATTGTGTACTATGTGAGTCACACATCCCAATCCAATAACTTTTCTAGTTAAACTTTCTTTTATTTTACAAAAAACATCGTTCATACCTTTCCGTTTCACACCTCCAAAGTTAGTGTTTGTATTGTAACCAGATATGGCTATCAGTTTGTTTTCAATTCCTAGTTTCCTTATTGCATGCAGAATACCACGTGGAACAATTTCAGCTGTTTCATCCCGAATTTAAAGTAAATCAACTAATTTTGTCTATACTTTAACTTGTTTCGTTTAAATTGGAATTGACAATTACATATCTAACCACAATTGGTAATAATTTCACATGACCAAGATTAGATGCATCAGTCAGCACAGTCACAAATGAAGTTTTCGTCAGTTCTTCATTTAATTCGTCAACAGCCCCCCATGGAGATATAACACCACAAACAATTGCTTGCACTTTTGTCCTGGAACATGTAAACTTTGGCTTGTAGAATTTCTACACTAATCCAGATGTACAGTCCACTGACTTGAAACTTTGATGATGCACCATGGTATAGAATGCAAACGTATCTTCTTGCAATGCAATATCCATACAATTATTTTCTGGAACAGCACCTTTGAAATAACTAGTCAGTTTAGCTTTAGAGGAACCACTATGCTTGATCACAACATTTTTATGTCTTTTTGTGGCCACGTGTTCAGTAACTGCAGTTCTCCCGCCACTACTAATGACGAAGGAAGTTTTGCGCAATGAGCAGAAAACGGCTAATCATTAATTCCATGCTTCAGAAAATGAAATTCATTCAACAATACTTCATTTACTATGCAGTTGCGTTTTTTGATTTTCTGCTCAGACATTTCTCACCACAATTACACAAAGCGCGTCCTTCTTAGTGTGGGCATAAGCTGCATACTATTTCCGCTATAAGAATTTTATTTATGGAAGGAAGAAGTGCTAAATTAAATGCGTAGAAGTACTACGCGCACGCTTACCTCTACATCTAGTGGAGAAATTTCTCAATTATGTCTGCTGGCACCAATGTCTTAATCGATATACACGATCCTGGTTTAAAATCTTTCATCTTTAAAGGTTCATAGCAATTCATGAAATCCGTTCGAAAATAGGAACTTTTTGAAAGTTCATTAGGAATCGGGAAAATTCCGGGGACAGAATTATGAATTCGGGGACAGTCCCCGGAAACCGGGAACGTCTAGTTACCTTAATCTAAAGGCATTCACGTAACAATTATTAGGGTAGTGCTGTCCATAACAATAGAAATAATAATAAGTATAATTACAATTACCATAATAATTGCATATTTATAAATTATGTTGTAAAATTTAGAGATTATTTCATTTACCTTTGTGTTTCTTATGCTTCCCTTTCAACTGTGTTCCCTTTTGCCCCCTCTCATCACTGCCACTTGACTGCTGCTGTGGCAACAAAATGGGGGTCAGCAACAGAGTCATCGCTATTACCCAAACATGAGAAATCAATAAGCCATTAATTTTAAGAGCAGACTACGGCTGCATAGAGGCGTTGTCTGGTTGTGGTTGCATTGGTAGATAATAATGGTGATGTTTGTTTTAGTGGTGGGCCTTGAGAATGCTTGTGCTGGAAATGATCAGTGAAACATAGCAAAATGTTCGTAAATATTCAGAAAATATCCTTAAAGGTGCTCAAAATCACCAAAACACATCAAAATGGTGTAACAACGATAAAAAAATGACTGTAAAGCACAGCAACTGGGCATGAAAACGTCACAAACTAGTATAAAACGAGAGAAATTACTGTAAAACATAGGAAAATGCCTGGAAAGATACAGAAAATAATCTTAAAAGTATCCAAAAATCCTGCTCCAGCGTCTAAAATGCATTCAGGTTTCCTGAAATGCCCATAAATGAGATGTACCAAAATGTCCGCAAGTGCCAGAAATACCTGCGCCAATACCCAAACGTCCTTCAAAGTGCCCCAAATACCTCTGTCAGAGCCCAAAATACCCATGAAAGTGCCAAAAATACCCTGAAGTGCCCAAAATACCTCTACCGATGCCCAAATGCCCTAGAGATGCCCAAAATACCTCTACTACTGTCCAAAATACTCATAAAAGTACTCAAAATACCTGTACTATTGCCCATAAATGCCTATAAATATACTCAAAATACTTTCAAAGTGGTCGAAATACCTCTACCAGAGCTCATGGGCCTGTAAACGTGCCAGAAATACCGCTACCAGTGCCCAAAAAGTGCCAAAAATACCTGTAAAAGTGCCCAGATGCTTGTAAAGGTGCTAAAAATACCTTCAAAGTGGCTGAAGCACCTCTACTAGAAGCAAAATGCCCGTACAAATGTCCAAAATACCTGTACCAGTACCTAAAATGGCCGTGGAAGTCCATAAATACCCTAACGTGTCCAAAATACCTGTAATACACAACAAGCTACCCTAAAACGAGAGAAATTACTGTAAAAACGTAGCAAAATGCTTGTGAATATACACAATACGCCCGTGAAAATACACCGAATGTCCATAAAACAAAACCAAATAACTCACAAACGAGAGTAATGCTTCAGCATAGGTCTACATGGAGTTAAGTCTAGGTTAGGTTAAGTGATGAGAGTACAGACTAGATGATCGAAGGCCGACCTAGGCTAGGTTAGCAGGTCGGCGTCAGTTTAGGTTAGGCTGTTGTAGGATAGAATAGTTAAGGGAATGGGGTCTAGGTAAGGTTGGCGTGCTCTGTACCAGATTAGGGTCGACAAAAGCAGGATAAAATAAATGATGAGAGGACGTTGTAGGTTAGGTTACCATAGGTTAGATGCATTTATCAGAAATCCCTTACGTTATGCATCGTACATACACCGCACACCAGTTACATCGAACGTACCACACAACTAACGTGCATACACTGCATTACACCTTCGAATGAACGCTAAATTCTCAGGACCATCCTTGTACAGCTCTCTTGAGCTCTCTCCTGCTCTCTTGACCACGTCAGCGAGTACTCCCTAGTTCAGGCATGGGGAAGAGGGGTGACAGGAATGCAATCGAGTATTTACCCTCTCCCCCAACTACATCACCAAATGCAGGACACCTCTCATTTTTCGGTTCTGTTTACGTATGTACGTATACATTTTCACATGGTGAGTTTCAAGGCGTGGAGTGGCGGAACCGAATAAAAACACGATGTATTGGTTTTGTGATTACACTCTAAACTTAAATGATTGCTGAAAGTATATGTATATATATATATATATATATATATATATATATATATATATATATATATATACAGCTATGCATCTCCAAAAGAAATACGGACACTGGAATAACCATTTCTGCAGAATCTTTTATATGCAAGAATGAGTTTTATTCGACATTATTTTGTCTATGTTAGGAGTCAAGATTGTGGAACTCATTCGTAGCACAGATGTAAGATGCATGTTTGTTATTCGTGATCTTTTCCTTGATTTCACAGTGTTCATTTCTGAAAACATCTGTTCACATATATAGTAGATCCGAATAGTGCTAATGACCGACCAGCAAAATTGCGAAGGTTAGAAAACTGATTTTCGAGGAGAACTTTAAAGAACTCTGTTTCAACCTTCTTTGGCAATCTCATAGCTGTGCAGTATTGAACATCTGTGAATTCTAACTGTAATGAAGCAGGTGCCTCGATTGGCTGAACAGAGAAAATATCATCAAACAACCGCCATTCCAAAACCCATAGATTTCATATCAGAAAATATGGCCTCGAAACTCCTGTACAGAATGTTTAGAATGTCTATATTTTTCACCTAGTTCCAGAGGAAAAAATTAAATTAAATTGACTTTTATTTTATGGACTCTCTTTAACTGCTGTGGTCCTTAGCGTCCCATTCTATATTGGGCGTGAAAGACTGGTAATTTTACTCAGAGACTCCTTTATCAGGCTTGAGGTTCTTTTACGTGCCGTAAATCTACGTCACGGGACCACCGGATTTACTTCCCTTTCAAAGGAAGCCATGCTAAGGATTTTTACGCCCGAAAAGATCCATCGCCCTCCGCCAGGTTTGAAGCCGCGACCTCGGAAACTAGAGGCTAGCATGGTAACCACTACACCACGGATTATGACACTTCCAAAGGAGGAATAGTGTTTTGTAAGTTAGAGAAATTCTGGAAATTTTTCATTTTAACTTTGTTGTGAAAATAAATTCAGTTTTGACATGAAATATCTTATAGAATCCATTAGATCTATGATTGTATGGTTAGGTCCTTGTAATGCAGTATTTAATTTATCTAAATGAGTCGATAAAGCTGTGAGAAAAGCGAGGTCACTTATCCATCTTCATCAGTTAATTTTGGTATTCCTATATATTCGCATTTCAGAAAGGTGTCTATTTCGCTCCTGAAGGTGAACAAACGCCCAAACATTGCACCTGTACCTCACATCGCACTTGACAATAATATGGAATATCTGTGAATTCGGCTCCAACTTCATCTAAATATGGCTGAAGTCAGCGATGGCGAGAGATGTCTGTTTAACAGCATTAACTGCTTTTACCACTATCTGCGTCACCTTATCTAGAGATGCGGCTTTAGCGCACAGTGCTTCTCGGTGTATTATTCAATGCATTGGGACTAATTCATTTGACCCCCATTAATATATTTTAGAAATCGTCTTAGTATACATATGAAGCCAATCTCGTTCCCTCTCATTGCTGGGGCACCATCTGTAGCAACACAAACCAGTTTTCCGCAAGATAATTCGTACTTTGTCAGAACTTGTAGAATAGCTTCGGAAATATCTTCCCCTTGTGTTTACCAAAGGAACAAGTTCCAGAAACTCTTCAAATATATTGAGTTCAGAACTCACATTGCGTTTAAAATGGCTAATTGACCAGTGTCTTTAATGTCGGTGCTCTTATCAGTAACCAGAAAGAATATCAATTCATTTTTTTAAGTTCATATTTTAATAGATATTCGATATCATTAGCCATTTCGGTAATCCAGTCTGTAACAAATCGCCGAGAGAGGCATATTGGTTTAAACCTTCTAACCTTTCTGGACAAAACTGCTCGGAGACCACGGTTAAACCTTCTTTAGCAAATTCCCTTCCGAGAAACATTTAAATTTTTGCTACACGCTTTGAAAGCAGATAACTACCTAGGAGTATGTTTGATGTTAAACAAAACAAAGCTGGCTCGTCTCTACTCTTAATGCATGTTTTATTTCTTCCAATTGTTTGGCCCAAGTTAGAAAAAATAAGGAAATAAGTCAGTTCTGAAATGTTTAAATCACTACTTAAGTTGTCACTACTGTGGTATCAGGATTACTATTTTATTAATGGTACCAAGATTGAACGAAGAAAGTGTCTGTTTACAAGCAGTGACTATGATTCGATACACGTAACAATGATGGATGGACGGATGTGTGTATGTTTGTTATGTGTGTATTGATGTATGTATGTACGTATGCTCATTTATTAGTAAATTCATATAGAATATGCGATACTTAATTAATTTAAATATGTACCTGCCAAATTCGTCTCGGCGAATTCCTGTGGATGGCCAGTTTGAAAATGCCGGCGTACACTAAACATGGATCTGTACATTTCCTTTTGGCATAGCAACCACAAAGCTTTATATTTAGGAACGCAAAAGTACTTACGTCTCCATTTGGCTTTGAAGACGTATATTTTTACTTTGTTATGGGACATGATTCCACCACTGACACAAGGAGGGTTGCTTTGAGAGACTGGCCGGTTCTCGGAAGTACATAACACAAGAGGCGTGGACCGATAGGTAACCGGTGTACGGTGGTGGGCGAGGTTAAAACTACGATTTAGGGGAAAGAACACATTGAGGCAATTTTCCCCCTGTCTGCCCTAGATTGCGCACAGCCAAATGGGGTTGGCGCAGAGTAGTAGGGATTTAGCGGTTTATGCCCACTTAATTTGCAGGAATGTCTATTTATATGCAAATGAGCTCGCCTCCCCCACTCCCCCCTTCCACCCCCAACGCCTTGGTACCTTTAGTTGCAGCTGTGGGCCATAAATCTTGTTGAGTACAATGGAAGCTTGACATTTAAGCAATTAAGGGTATCCTTCACCTGTCAAAACGAACAAAGGGGTCATAAATTTATGGCTCTGTAACAGGCGAGATGTTTTTCCTACCCATTCCACATCCGGCCACTTAGCAGTTACCCACCCCCACTCCCATTGATTCTCGAACACGTAGAGGAATCCATCCATCAATGTCAAAATGAAGAAATAGCTTGCTGGACAAAGGAAGAGATTCTATTGTATCGCTTTCTATTGTTTACTTTTAGAAAGACCATCTGGCATACTCATTCCACTAGCTTTTAACAAAAGAACAATGCTTGCCCTTCAGCTGTCAAAATGAACAAAGCCCATGATAAATTAGGGTCGTGACAAAAGAGAACCTGAAGCCCGTTAACAGAGAAACAAGTTCTATTGTATTTTCTTTCTATTGCCCGGGGCAAGGCTTCTTTTTGTCATTTCTCATTCCACAACCTATAACAAAGCCGGTCCCTTTCCATTCTTTCTTGAACACCTGCTAGCTTAACAAAAGAATCTGAGGGTGGCTTTATGCTCGCCCTGTCCTTGTTCGTGTGAAAGAGAGAGAGAGAGAAGTCTGTTTACCTACTATACGTAAACAATTTAACGTCAGCCATCATGGTTTTTGCCTTGAGGAGCTGTTCTCTCCGATGTTTTACGAGATCCTACAAATATATCCGAGCATAGTTAAACAAGCTCTCTGTTTATGTAGTTGACTTTTCAATCGCGATATAAAAATGTATTTAACCTATGTCATTACATGCATTAAACCTCTGCGTATACTTGGATATCCATACATCGGTATCTATTCTTACTGGAAATCAAATGTTTATTGCTAATGAGAAATTGAAGATTGATATTATTGTATCATTACCATATTAATAAAAGGGCGTTCAGAGGCTTGCATCTCGAATCTTACTAGGCGAAACTCTAAGGCGTAATAACTATTAAATTATGCAAGGTCAGATTAAAATGAATTTAACAAATATAATTTAATTGTTTATATATCATTACCCTTATTAATAAAAGGGTGTTCAGGGGGTCCGAGATCGAATCTTACCCAGCGAAACTCTAATGCGTAATAACTATTAAAGTATGCACGGTCAGATTAAAATGTATTTAACAAATATAATTTATTTTTTTATATATCATTACCCTAATTAATGAAAGGGTGTTCAGAGGGTTCTAGCTCAAATCTTACCCTGTGAAACTCTAATGCTTAATAAATATTAAACTATGGGAGTATGAGCGGTCAGATTAAAATGCATTTAACAAATATAATTATTTATATTATACACCGATGTATACTTAGGTATCCAAATTGATACTATGTTAGGGTAAAACATTATTATATCATTATACTGATTAATGAAAACGTGTTCAGAGGATCCTAGCTCGAATCTGCGAAACTCTAATGCTTAATAACTATTAAACTATGTGAGTATTGGGCGGTCAGATTAAAACGCGTTTAACAAATATAATTTAATTTATATGACATTACAATGTTTAACGAGCTGTATTCTTAGGAACCCGGAGGCCCCTAGTTCGAATCTTACCCAGCGAAACGCTATAATAACTATTAAATTATTGAGGCAGGAGCGGTCAGATTAAAATTGCATTTAAAAAATATAATTTTTTATATTAAACCCTGATGCATACTTAGATATCCCGATGCCTAGACGCCATTCTTTGTTCTTCTCTCTTTTTCTTTTTATATATCTATCTATCTCTTTCTTTCTTCTCGACTTGCACACATTCAATCGTTCACATGTACACGAGCACTTGTACACACATCAGGAAACATACACCAGTACACGCACACATATACATGCAAGCACATACACACACACGTACATGCAAGCGCACACACACATGCACATACACGCATATACATGTTCACTTACACACACCAACACATCCCACGTACACACACACACGCAAACACATACACGCACATACATACACCAGTACACACGCATTCACGCACCTCATGCGTATACATACATACACCAGTGATCTTACACTCACACACACATATACATACACCGTTACACTTGCACATATACATACGCACACGACCGCGCACACACACGCACACGAAAGCACATACACACGCACACGCACTTACACACCCGCACGCATACACATATGCCTGTTCACATACACCCAACAGCACCAACCCACGCACGCACACGCATACACACGCACACACCAACTCACGCGCATGTCCTGAATGAAAAGAGACCAAATGATGCAATAAAATCTAATTATAGCTCGGGATGCAAGGCGCCATTTACGAATTGCTCCAAACTGTTCTGGATGCATGGGTTCGAATCCTACGACTGATTACAAATTCATCTTCTAATAATTCCAAAACTAATTAAGATAAAGACGATAAATAAAGTTTATTACTTTCATGACATTAGCTGGTTTCTTGTGAACGTGTATTAGAGTACCAGGTGTAATGGGTTCGATCCTTAATTTTAAAATATCAATTATTTCAGAAACTAGCAGGGACAGAGGAGCGGACCAAAGCATGATTGTTAGCACCTATGATGGACAATTAATGCCTGTATATAATTTCCAATCAGTTATCAATAGTTCGAATCCCGATCTTTCAGTTGCTCCCTTCATTTTCCTCTCTGCTCGAGAATATATCACTTAGATCAATGTTGTAACTACTTACAGGTCTTTTAAACACATCAAACTAATATTATAAGAAATTTTGTTTCTGGTGTTGTGAGTTCGAATACTGATTCAATGAAATTTACTTATAAATTTAAGATCATAGTAAATAATTAACATAAAGGCACCTAATGAACCTTATTACGTCTGTCATCAGATAGTATCTTGCGGGTGTATATTCGGGTACCTAACGTCCAGGGTTCGATCCTTAAGTTTAAATCTCAATTATCGCAGAAACTAGGAGAGATAGAGCCGTGGACGAAAGCATGTTTGATAGCTCCTACAATGAACAACTAATGCTGTATATAATTTTCAATCAGTTGACCCTAGTTCTAATCCCGATCTTTCAATGACTTCCCTGATTTTCCTCTGTACTCTAGAATACATCACTTAGGTTGATACTGTAACTGCATGCAGCTTTGTGTAAAGACATTATGGATGTACTCTGAGAGGGAGAGAGAGAAAGAGAGAGAGAGCGAGAGGAAGTGAAACAAGTAGGGATAGAAGTGCTGAAAGACTCTGCGCATGCGCAGCAAGAGATGATAATTTCATGGGTGTAATAATCACGTGATGTGTAAGCATCACTGCCATGATAGCGTGCTGGCATCGCCTGCAGGGGGTTTAGATCTCTATATAAACAGATATCTGCGCATGTTAGAACTGTTGTTTACTTATTAACTTTACATTTAAGTTTTAAAGAACTTTAAAAGCAGCGTGAGGTGCAGACCATCTACACGTACGGCACATATCAACACATAACAATGCAAGGCGAGTTTTTTTACATAACTATACAAAATCAGTGTTGGCTTTTACAATACATTTAATTTTGTTTAACGTTACAGTACATGAAAGATGATTCGTTGCAAGAGCATCATATTTTCTTATCTGTGATTTACATTCACATGGATTTCTCTGCGTACTCTTCTCCAGTTCACAGGATTTTTTTCTACTCATTCTTCTATAAACATGCGCATGATTTTCGCTACACATTCCGCTTACATAAACATTCACACAATTTTCTCCACTCATTCTTTGTTTCCCTGCAGGTTCATACTATATTAACATTCATACATTTTCTCTACTCATTCTTTGTTTCTCAACGCATTCATACGATCTTCGCTACACATTCTTCTTACATAAAATTCATACGATTTTCCCCACTCATTCTTTGTTTCACTATACATTCACACGATTTCCTCTTCTCAATTTTTGGTTCTCTGCTGGCTCACCTTCCATGAACATTCACATGATTTTCTGTACTTATTCTTTGATTCTCTACACATTCATACGATTTTTGCTGCACATTCCTCTATTAATATTCACACGATTTTCTCCATTCGTTCTTTGTTTCTCTACACATTCATAAGCATACTCACAAAACATACACACACCATAGTTCTAATATAAAGAAGTGTATAACTTGTTCTTCAACTTGAATAATGTAGTGAAAATAATAATTCATGTCAATGACTGTTACAGATGGTTTAACTGATAGACTTAACAAGATGGTTGAAGAGCGTAGTTTCCTACCGACTCGTCGAGTTCAAGATCTCGAAATAGGTCTTAACTATGAGATAAAGTCCTTAAAGGGAGTTCAAACAAGATATGGTACCAGGATCGTATCTTCACTGGAGGATTGTCACGTGTTCTTGCCAGAGGCTATAATAACGGTATGGCAGAGATGGGGAACTTTAAGTCATGTAAATTGTCTTTTTTATGTTCAGAGAAGGTGTGTACAAGTGTTAAACTTAGGTATTGAATGTTCCCCTATTTGAACATGAAACAATTCATAAATAAAACAACTGACTCGTTGATATTACATATAACGATACAAAAGATGAATGTTATAGAATTTTTATAAAAAAATTTACGAAATCACATGTTTGAATTTAGTTATATCTAATGCATTGAAATAACGATAAATATCCGAATGTTTATACACATCTTTTGTGTTTCATTTTACATGTATCATAACAAAAAATGTAATTCTTTCAGGTTGCATTTACTAGTCCAAATCAGTTTTTTAAGACTTTCATTGTACAATGTTTCAGACTGTGCAATAAGAGGAAGAAGAAGAGGAATAGCCTGCGGTCATGCAAAGGAGGCTGACGCTATTGGAGGATAGAATAAGCAGCATCGACACCTGCAAGAAGCATGCTGGTAAGAAGCGGGTGCTGAGACATCTACATCACCAAAACACGCTATGAAGAATACTTATATAACATTACAGGGCATACAATGAAAAAACACGGACAATTTTGTATACAATTCAATGCATAGCTGAGAGTTAGCTCAAGCGAGTCTCCCTATATTCGCTGAAATTAAGCATTGTAAACAGTAATTTAAATGATTGTGAAATACTGTTAAATAGAGACGAAATTTGTACCCTAAAAGACTTGAGCCCTGTATACATTAACAGCATTAAGACTGTTTGCCACGCTGGAATACAAATTATGAAAATAAAAAGACTTTCATTTAAATAATAAAGAAATTTACATAACCTGCTGTTACAAGTGTAATTACATATACACAAACAATGAGTCGGATGAGGAAGTGATAGAAATGTAAGATAAATAATAACAATAAAAAGAATTAAGGTATGCTTTTACATAGTGTTTTTATTCATTAAAAATCCTTACATTCCTAATGAAAAATAAATCATTACAATGATTAGTTTAAGTTATGTCACAATGATCAAAAAGAGAACCGTCTTTAGACGCATTACTCGATCTTAAAGCCAGTGCACCAAAAATGACAAATCCCGGCTTCTCCATTTTAGATGTGGTGTCACTATTCAGGTAAATTCCTGTAACACAGCAGGTTGAGTATGCAGATGCATGGTCCTGAATGGGTGAAACAGTCTTATCCAGCTTAACAGTCTTGAAGATCTCAGCATCAGAAAGTCGAATCACAGGCCTTCTCCACTCGATGAGTACAGGTTTAACAACGGCATTCTCTTCACCTGAGACGAGGTAAAGTATATAAATGTTCAACTTGACAAGGGATTGTAAACTCGTTGTTAGAGTCCAGAGCTGATGTATTATATGGTGAAAACACATGTTCCTCTTCTTAGTGATCTTGTCGTCGAATCTCGGTGTCATTGCAAAAGCAATGTCCCGGTAACATTGAAGATGCCCATGATTATAGGATTCTGAAGCCCAATAACTGTAGGAACTGCCGATTGCGTGATGTTAACCCGATGGGCGTCAAGGGCAGAGCATGATGTGTGCGTCGAATCATTCCATTATTATATCCTCGACGTCGTTGGCTTCTTCTAAAATCTGTAGACATTATGCTTATATCCTTGTTTCTAAAGGCAATGATATTACCGCTTTGGTCCACTACACGAAGACTAATTTGCTCTATAGCATTGGTGTTTATGATTGGAAGGTAAAATTTGATTTGATGGTTCTTGTGAAATACGGTATCCAAGCGTAGCAGATGGGAAAACTGATAGATCGAGTGTCCACTTTTACTATCGAGGAAGGAGACTGTTGCAATACTGCGCTAGATTCGTATGATACTCAACCTAAATATATTCACTAGGAAATCGGATTCAGACAGCTGATTAGGTGGAATAACTTTGTCACTGAAGGGCACAAGAACGTTCCTATAGAACAATCACTGGAAAAAATCAAGAGTGAAAGGACATTTTAATTACATTGTATTGCATGATTATTATTATTGTTGTTATTATTATTATTATTGTTATTATTATTAATTGATCTAATAAAGAAGATATTCGCATCCTAGTATGAGGAATCTTAAAACATTGGACATACAAGCCGGGATCTATGTTACTTAATATTTTTCAGGGACAAGTATAGCCCTCTGCCAGAGTTTTTGAATTCCGTTTCTTGCTCTGCCTCCTCTTCCTTTCGGTGTTCCTCCCCTTATTCTTCTTCACTCGTAGGCCTTTCCCCCTTGCTTCAATTTCTTTGTTATGTCTCATCATTTCAGCAAGTTCTTTATCCGCAGCTCTTTTCTTATTTACAGCTGTAGCAATTTCTGATGCACCTCCAGCGGCGGCTCCTACTGCTGCAACAATTGGTATGAGCGGTAGAAATTCTCCTCGTTTCTTCTTTTTGGACCCGCCGTCAACAGATACCTTTCTCTCAATTTCTCTCTTATGCCTCATCATTTCGGCGATTTGTTTATCTGCTGACTTTTTCTTATTTACTGCTGAGGCAATTTGGGCTGCACATCCAGCAGCAGCGCCTAGAGCTGCAATAATTGGCATGAGAGGTAGAAATCCTCCTCGTTTCTTCTTTTTGGACCCGCCGCCAACAGATACCTTTCTTTCAATTTCTCTCTTATGCCTCATCATTTTGGCGATTTGTTTATCTGCTGACTTTTTCTTATTTACTGCTGAGGCAATTTGGACTGCACATCCAGCAGCAGCGCCTAGAGCTGCAATAATTGGCATGAGAGGTAGAAATCCTCCTCGTTTCTTCTTTTTGGACCCGCGGCCAACAGATACCTTTCTTTCAATTTCTCTCTTATGCCTCATCATTTCGGCGATTTGTTTATCTGCTGACTTTTTCTTATTTACTGCTGAGGCATTTTGGGCTGCACCTAATGTAACATCAGATTTTTGCACTCTTTTCCAGGCCTTTTCAGCCAAGATTTTGTCGGCAACGTTTCTCGAAGCAGAGACCTTATGCTGAGCGTAGGCAATGTCGCTAAGATTACACGCTTCGTCTAAAGGATTGATTCCGGGATCTCTCTTTAATTTTTCTCTAGCTTTGCCCCAGTTCCTCAGTATATGTAACCAGGCAAATGTGCTTCAAACGGTAGCAGGTTAATGAGAGAGTTAATTAAACCTCTTGCGACCTTAACCACCTTAGCACTCATGGTACACTAATCGATTTTATTCGGCATAGTTCTTTTATACTTACTCATTAGCGTGTATACATTAAGAGCGATTTATTTCATTTTAGCTGTCGAGCTAGAGCGAATGAAGCAAGAATGATCACAGCCTATTCATATGTTAGACTTTGAAAGCGACTTTAGACGTGAACTTCGTGGAAAAACTGTTTTATGTCAATGTTAGAACGCTAATTCTAGACATGCCCATCACGTAACCCATTCAGAAAAAACGTGACTCGCTCAGGCAAAAAGGTGACTGCTCAGGGAGAAAGGTGACTTGCAACGGGAAAAAGGTGACCAACAAAGGGAAAAAGGTGGCCCAGCAAAGGGAAAAAGGTGACCCGCAAAGGGAAAAAGGTGACCCACAAAGGGAAAAAAGGTGAACCGCAAAGGGAAAAAGGTGACCCATAAAGGGAAAAAGGTGACCCACAAAGGGAAAATGGTGACCCAAAAGGGAAAAAGGTGACCCATAAAGGAGAATAAGGTGACCCATAAAGGGAAAAAGGTGACACACAAAGGGAAAAAGGTGACCCATAAAGGGAAAATGTGACCCACAAAGGGAAAAAGATGACCCACAAAGGGAAAAAGGTGACTCACAAAGGGAAAAAGGTAACCCACTCAAGGGAAAAAGGTGACCCGTTCAGCGACATGGTGACCCACACAGGGAAAAAGGTGAACCACTCAGGGAAAAGGTGACCCGCTCTCGCTAAAGGCTCTCAGATACGTGTGCCATTTTCGCTAAAGGATGATACATGAGCTTCGACTAGTGCTAGCTAGACCAGTATCTCACTCAACTCTCGCATTCTCTGTACTATCAAGAAAACTTGTACTCTTACCTCCATGAATCCATTTCATGCTACTTGAATCTGCTTGTGCTTAATGAAATAGTTATAATTAACGGAATTACAACTATTATGTGTCAATGCTACAGTATTTTGCTTAGTCTAATTCGGATATGTCTGTATATATGCATCAACGCCTGAGAACATATATAAATACGTAAATGTTGAAAAAATAGCTCAGTCTCGTGTTATCGTATACGAATTCAACATCTACAGTATACATTGACTAGTTTATATATACTGTTTGAGCATGAACACTCATAAAGATGGTCAATTACAGTCAATTTACGAGAATCTTGATTTTTCGTATGTTTCCCAAGGGGGGGGGATCGCTTTGTTAAGTGCTGCATATGTAATAGAACTTTAAAAAAACAGGACAATTTCAAGGCTCAAGCAACATAGGAGAAGATGCTGTAAAGAGATGACCAGCTGTGCATTGACTACAATGCCCAAACGAGATCCTGAAATCTTCTCAGGTTCCGAAGAGCGGGATTCAAGATGTACCGTACTTGGAACCAGTTTAAATGATCCTGTAATAACGTCAAGCTCAACCACTGATGAAACAATAAGAGCAGTTTCTTTGAATGAGCAAGCTCTGAATAAACACACCAATGAAAGCAAGCATACTAGTGTCAACTCACCGAGATTAGCAGATATATCCAAAGCGAATACAGAGGAGATGCTATATCCCTACACCGATCCTAATGATTTGGTAAACATGCTAAGGGTACTAATGATGCTTCATACACCTGATAAAAATGACTTTTCCGATGCGATTAGCGAAATTATTCAGAATTTAAAGCTGGGTGGTTTTATAGCGTGATTAACATCTGTAGAACCTTGAAACAAGGAAAGAGATAGAAAGATCCCTCATATGCGTTAAGGCATTGTTAAGGGGTTTGAGAGTTTTAATTCAGTCATCTGCGGACACTTGTGTTTACATTATAATAATAATGCAATACAATGTAGTTAAAATGTCCTTTCACTCTTGATTTCTTTCCAGTGATTCTTCTATAGGAACGTTCTTGGGCCCTTCAGTGACAAAGTTATTCCACCTAATCAGCTGTCTGAATCCGATTTCCTAGTGAATATATTTAGGTTGAGTATCATACGAATCTAGCGCAGTATTGCATCAGTCTCCTTCCTCGATAGTAAAAGTGGACACTCGATCTATCAGTTTTCCCATCTGTTACGCTTGGATACCGTATTTCACAAGAACCATCAAATCAAATTTTACCTTCCAATCATAAACACCAATGCTATAGAGCAAATTAGTCTTCGTGTAGTGGACCAAAGCTGTAATATGATTGGCTTTAGAAACAAGGATATAAGCATAATGTCTATAGATTTTAGAAGAAGCCAACGACGTCGAGGATATAATAATGGAATGATTCGACGCACACATCATGCTCTGCCCTTGACGCCCATCGGGTTAGCATCACGCAATCGGCAGTTCCTACAGTTATTGGGCTTCAGAATCCTATAATCATGGGCATCTTCAATGTTACCGGGACATTGCTTTTGCAATGACACCGAGATTCGACGACAAGATCACTAAGAAGAGGAACATGTGTTTTCACCATATAATACATCAGCTCTGGACTCTAACAACGAGTTTAGAATCCCTTGTCAAGTTGAACATTTATATACTTTACCCCGTCTCAGGTGAAGAGAATGCCGTTGTTAAACCCGTACTCATCGAGTGGAGAAGGCCTGTGATTCGACTTTCTGATGCTGAGATCTTCAAGTCTGTTAAGCTGGATAAGACTGTTTCACCCATTTAGGACCATGGATCTGCAAACTCAACCTGCTGTGTTACAGGAATTTACCTGAATAGTGACACCACATCTAAAATGGAGAAACCGGGATTTGTCATTTTTGGTGCTGTGGCTTTAAGATCGAGTAATGCGTCTAAAGACGGTTCCCTTTTTGATCATTGTAACATAACTTACACTAATCATTGTAATGATTTATTTTTCATTAGGAATGTAAGGATTTTTAATGAATAAAAACACTATGTAAAAGCATACCTTAATTCTTTTTATTGTTGTTATTTATCTTACATTTCTATCACTTCCTCATCCGACTCATTGTTTCGGTATATGTCATTACACTTGTAACAGCAGGTTATGTAAATTACTTTATTATTTAAATGAAAGTCTTTTTATTTTCATAATTTGCATTCCAGCGTGGGAAACAGTCTTAATGCTGTTAATGTATACAGTGCTCAAGTCTTTTAGGGTACAAATTTCATCTCTATTTAAAAGTATTTCACAATCATTTAAATTACTGTTTACAATGCTTAATTTCAGCGAATATAGGGAGACTCGCTTGAGCTAACTCTCAGCTATGCATTGAATTGTATACAAAATTGTCCGTGGTTTTTCATCGTATGCCCTGTAATGTTATATAAATATTCTTCTTAGCGTGTTTTGGTGATGTAGATGTCTCAGCACCCGCTTCTTACCAGCATGTTTCTTGGAGGTGTCGATGCTGCTTATTCTATCCTCCAATAGCGTCAGCCTCCTTTGCATGGCTGCTGGCTATTCCTTTTCTTCTTCCTCTTATTGCACAGTCTGAAACATTGTACAATGAAAGTGTTAGAAAACTGATTTTGACTAGTAAAGGCAACCTGAAAGAATTACATTTTTTGTTATGATACATGTAAAATGAAACACAAAAGATGTGTATAAACATTCGGATATTTATCGTTATTTCAATGCATTAGATATAACTAAATTCAAACATGTGATTTCGTAAATTTTTTTATAAAAAATTCTATAACATTCATCTTTTGTATCGTTATATGTAATATCAACGAGTCAGTTGCTTTATTTATGAATGTTTTCATGTTAAAATAGCGGAACATTCAATACTTAAGTATAACACTTGTACACACCTTCTCTGAATATAAAAAAGACATTTTACATGACTTAAAGTTCCCCATCTCTGCCATACCGTTATTATAGCGCTCTGGCAAGAACACCTGACAATCCTCCAGTGAAGATACGATCCTGGTACCATATCTTGTTTGAACTCCCTTTAAGGACTTTATCTCATAGTTAAGACCTATTTCGAGATCTTGAACTCGACGAGTCGGTAGGAAACTACGCTCTTCAACCATCTTGTTAAGTCTCTCAGTTAAACCATCTGTAACAGTCATTGACATGAGTTATTATTTTCACTACATTATTCAAGTTGAAGAACAAGTTATACACTTCTTTATATTAGAACTATGGTGTGTGTATGTTTTGTGAGTATGCTTATGAATGTGTAGAGAAACAAAGAACGAATGGAGAAAATCGTGTGAATATTAATAGAGGAATGTGCAGCAAAAATCGTATGAATGTGTAGAGAATCAAAGAATAAGTACAGAAAATCATGTGAATGTTCATGGAAGGTGAGCCAGCAGAGAACCAAAAATTGAGAAGAGGAAATCGTGTGAATGTATAGTGAAACAAAGAATGAGTGGGGAAAATCGTATGAATTTTATGTAAGAAGAATGTGTAGCGAAGATCGTATGAATGCGTTGAGAAACAAAGAATGAGTAGAGAAAATGTATGAATGTTAATATAGTATGAACCTGCAGGGAAACAAAGAATGAGTGGAGAAAATTGTGTGAATGTTTATGTAAGCGGAATGTGTAGCGAAAATCATGTGCATGTTTATAGAAGAATGAGTAGAAAAAAATCCTGTGAACTGGAGAAGAGTACGCAGAGAAATCCATGTGAATGTAAATCACAGATAAGAAAATATGATGCTCTTGCAACGAATCATCTTTCATGTACTGTAACGTTAAACAAAATTAAATGTATTGTAAAAGCCAACACTGATTTTGTATAGTTATGTAAAAAAACTCGCCTTGCATTGTTACGTATTGATATGTGCCGTACGTGTAGATGGTCTGCACCTCACGCTGCTTTTAAAGTTCTTTAAAACTTAAATGTAAAGTTAATAAGTACACACCAGTTCTAACATGCGCAGATATCTGTTTATATAGAGATCTAAACCCCCTGTAGGCGATGCCAGCACGTTATCATGGCAGTGATGCTTACACATCACGTGATTATTACACACATGGAATTATCATCCTTTGCTGCGCATGCGCAGAGACTTTCAGCACTTCTAACCCTACTTGTTTCACTTCCTCTCGCTCTCTCTCTCCCTCTCAGAGTACATCCATGCAGTACTGCATGCAGTTACAGTATCAATCTAAGTGATGTATTCTAGAGTACAGGGGAAAATCAGGGAAGTCATTGAAAGATCGTGATTGGAAATTATATACAGCATTAGTTGTTCATTGTAGGAGCTATCAAACATGCTTTCGTCCACGGCTCTATCTCTGCTAGTTTCTGCGTTAATTGAGATTTAAACTTAAGGATCGAACCCTGGACGTTAGGTACCCGAATATACACCCGCAAGATACAATCTGATGACAAACGTAATAAGGTTTATTAGGTGCCTTTATCTTAATTATTTACTATGTTATGAAATTTATAAGTACATTTCATTGAATCAGTGTTCGAACTCAGAACACCAGAAACAAAATTATTTATAATATTAGTTGGATGTGTTTAAATGACCTGTATTCAGTTACAACATTGATCTAAGTGATATATTCTCGAGCACAGAGGAAAATGAAGGGAGCAACTGAAAGATCGGGATTCGAACTATTGGTAACAGATTGGAAATTATATACAGGCATTAATTCTCCATCATAGGAGCTAACAATCATGCTTTGGTCCGCTCCTCTATCCCTGCTAGTTTCTGAGATAATTGATATTTTAAAATTAAGGATCGAACCCATGACACCTGGTACTCTAATATACGTTCACAAGAAACCGGCTAATGTCACGGAAGTAATAAAGTTTATTTATCGTCTTTATCTTAATTAGTTTTGGAATTATTAGAAGATGAATTTGTAATCAGTCGTAGGATTCGAACCCATGCATCCAGACCAGTTTCGAGGAATTCGTAAATGGCGCCTTGCATCCCGAGCTATAATTAGTTTTTATTGTATCATTTTGTCTCTTTTCATTCAGGACATGCGCGTGAGTTGGTGTGTGTGTGTGTGGGTTGGTGCTGTTGCGTGTAAGTGAACAGGCATATGTTTATGCGTGCGGGTGTGTAAGTGCGTGTGCGTGTGTATGTGCTTGTGTGTGCGTGTGTGTGTGCGCGGTCGTGTGCGTATGTGTATGTGCAAGTGTAACGGTGTATGTATGTATGTACGTGTGTGTGTGTGCGTGTATGTGTGTGTATGCGTGTGTGTGCGTCCATGTATATGTATGTATGAGTGTGAGATCACTGGTTTATGTATGTATACGCATGAGGTGCGTGAATGCGTGTGTGTACTGGTGTATGTATGTGCGTGTGTGTATGTGCTTGCGTGTGTGTGTGTACGTGGGATGTGTTGGTGTGTGTAAGTGAACATGTATATGCGTGTATGTGCTTGTGTGTGTGCGCTTGCATGTACGTGTGTGTATGTGCTTGCACGTATATGTGTGCGTGTACTGGTGTATGTTTTCTGATGTGTGTACAAGTGCTCGTGTACATGTGAACAATCGAATGTGTGCAAGTCGAGAAGAAAGAAAGCGATAGATAGAAAGAAAAAGAGAGAAGAAGAAAGAATGGCGTCTAGGCATCGGGATATCTAGGTATGCATCAGGGTTTAATATAAAAAATTATATTTGTTAAATGCAGTTTTAATCCGACCGCTCCTGCCTCAATAATTTAATAGTTATTATAGCGTTTCGCTGGGTAGGATTCGAACTAGGGTCCTCCGGGTTCCTAAGAATACAGCTCGTTAAACATTGTAATGTCATATAAATTAAATTATATTTGTTAAACACGTTTTAATCTGACCGCCCAATACTCACGTAGTTTAATATTTATTAAGCAATAGAGTTTCGCAGATTCGAGCTAGGATCCTCTGAACACGCTTTCATTGATCAGTATAATGATATAATAATGTTTTATCCTAACATAGTATCAATTTGGATACCTAAGTATACATCGGTGTTTAATATAATTATATTTGTTAAATGCATTTTAAGCTGACCGCACATACTCCCATAGTTTAATATTTATTAAGCATTAGAGTTTCGCTGGGTAAGATTCGAGCTAGAACCCTCTGAACACCCTTTCATTAATTAGGGTAATGATATATAAAACATTAAATTATATTTGTTAAATACATTTTAATCTGACCGGGCATACTTTAATAGTTATTACGCATTAGAGTTTCGCTGGGTAAGATTCGATCTCGGACCCCCTGAGCATCCTTTTATTAATAAGGGTAATGATATATAAACAATTAAATTATATTTGGTACATACATTTTAATCTGACCTTGCATAATTTAATAGTTATTACGCCTTAGAGTTTCGCCTAGTAAGATTCGAGTTGCAAGCCTCTGAACACCCTTTTATTAATATGGTAATGATACAATAATATCAATCTTCAATTTCTCATTAGCAATAAACATTTGATTTCCAGTAAGAATAGAACACCGATATATGGATATCCAAATATACGCAGAGGTTTAATGCATGTAATGACATAGGTTAAATACATTTTTATATCGCGATTGAATAGTCAACTACATAAACAGAGAGCTTGTTTAACTATGCTCGGATATATTTGTAGGATCTCGTAAAACGTCGGAGAGAACAGCCCCTCAAGGCAAAAACCATGATGGCTGACGTTAAATTGTTTACGTATAGTAGGTAAACAGACTTCTCTCTCTCTCTTTCACGCGAACAAGGACAGGGCGAGCTTAAAGCCACCCTCAGATTCTTTTGTTAAGCTAGCAGGTGTTCGAGAAAGAATGGAAAGGGACCGGTTTTGATATAGGTTGTGGAATGAGAAATGACACAAAAAGCCTTGCCCCGGGCAATAGAAAGAAAATACAATAGAACTTGTTTCTCTGTTAACGGGCTTCAGGTTCTCTTTTGTCACGACCCTAATTTATCATGGGCTTTGTTCATTTTGACAGCTGAAGGGCAAGCATTGTTCTTTTGTTAAAAGCTAGTGGAATGAGTATGCCAGATGGTCTTTCTAAAAGTAAACAATAGAAAGCGATACAATAGAATCTCTTCCTTTGTCCAGCAAGCTCTTTCTTCATTTTGACATTGATGGATGGATTCCTCCACTTGTTCGAGAAACAGTGGGAGTGGGGTGGGTAACTGCTGAGTGGCCGGATGTGGAAAGGGTAGGAAAAACATCTCGCCTTTGTTACAGAGCCATAAATTTATGACCCCTTTGTTCGTTTTGACAGCTGAGGGATACCCTTAATTGCTTAAATGTCAAGCTTCCATTGTACTCAACAAGATTTATGGCCCACAGCTGCAACTAAAAGTACCAAGGAGCTGGGGGTGGAAGGGGGGAGTGGGGGAGGGGAGCTCATTTGCATATGAATAGACATTCCTGCATATTAAGTGGCATAAACCGCTAAATCTCTTCTACTGCGCAGGATCCCTCTAACTACCCTATTTGTATACGACTCCACATATACTACTCCACATTTCGAAGTTCATTTTATCACTGACGTACTTTTGTAGTATAATAAAATCATTTTTTTTCTTATAGAAGGTAAATCTTGGAATATTTGGTATCCTTATATGCTTTTTAGTGATAACGTGGTGACAGAATACGCCTTTCACTAAAATCTTTTGAATAACATTGTCATAACATTGTACGGTCTTGAGATTTTAAGATTAGAATTAACTTTAAAAGCAAAGGAAATTAGTGCAGAAGAATATAAACTTCCTACACATACCGGTGGTTGCATCTTGAGCTTTCATGTACAGAATTGGTAATACTTACTTCGTTGTACTTCGGAAGAACTACTGGGGATACATTATCCGTGGAGGTTTATTTTGGCTCTCCACCTAAAAAATATGGTGTTGTTTTCCGTAATAATGAGGGGGGATTTCAATATTGTTATAGTATTATTCGTTTGGTTCTCCGAATATTTGTTATAAAGCATTTTACGCATAAAACGTTGGCTACAGCTTATAACTAGTAAAAAAAGGAGCTATTGATGCATCTCTTAGCCACTGAAATGGTACGTTTTAAATGATCTCAGACACGTTTCTGTGTTTTTTTATAGATAATTACGTGTGAGCCAATGGGTGGTATTAATAAATGCGAGCCGTGACTCATGAGCCATGGCTTGTAGCAAAACCGAGTCGTCGGTAGCAGCGAGTTGGGAGTCACAGATTTGTTATTAATAAAAACTTCCCCTTCGTGCTGAGCCTTGGCTCTATGATTGCGAGTCTCTGACTCGTGTTTCCCCTCTTCCTGATTGCAAATGCATTATTTTCGAGCGGCAGTAAACATTCGATTCGGTTTAGGTATTTTTGTGGCACTATATCCATCAGAAATGACCGAAGAAAGCAATCAGTTAGTATTGTCTTTTGTGAACTTAACCACCAAAAGAGATCATGAGCGATTATCAGCTGTCTGCGGCAAGTGGAAAAGGCTTCTGCTAATACCTAAGTGAAGCGAAAACTAAAAGAGAATCTGAATCTTCGCCTAACAGAAGACGAGACGGCGAAGAAAATAAGAAATATGAAAAGTCGCCTAAAAGTGAAGACTGATCTGGTAATTACCATACCCGGCTACAACGCGAAGCAATAGAGATTTATAAACATCCCAATAATTTCAATAGGAAAGAAGAAGCATTGAAACTCAACAGTAACTGGCATCTAGTCATCAAAAACAAGAAAGGTCATACAAAACCGAAAAACACTGCGAGCCAATCAGAAGAGAGCAACAACACAATCGGCGCCAGCCCCCTCATACCAGCGGGCCAATCAGCAGAGAGCGCCCACACTATAAAGAGAGCGGCACTAACGGCCAACGCATCAGACGCTGCGATACTTTCACCGAGAAGACTTCGTCCGCGCCACTGAAGATGTCCACCGCAGTTGTGGACGAAACGTCTGGGAAATCTTTCTTCAGCAGACCACGGCATAACAGCCCGGAAAATCATATTAGTTATAATTGTGACACCGGCCGTGAAAACCTACGTTCTTACATGACTGTAAATTATTGTTAGAAATAAATATTAATTCTAATCCATGGTATAGATATGACTGTTTGGTATATATTCTTTTAATTACGCCTTTTAAACGCCCTTATTTGGTTTTAAGTTCCATACCAGCAGAACTCGCAGCTCTGACTGCGATATTCTGTTAATTGCGAACATTCTTCGCTTTCTTTCTCTTTCACTCTCTCACTATCTCCCTTCTCTTACTCTATCTCCGTCTTTCTCTTCCTCTCCTATATTATCCCTCCCTTTACCTCCCTCGCTCCCTTTTCACTCATTCTTCATCAACCTCACCCATGCTGTCTCCTTCTTGTCTCTGTGCATACATGTCGTTTGACGTTTTGAAAATCTATAATACAATTGCTTCTTATGGGGTAATTGTCAAAGTTCTAATGTAAATAATAGGTTTAACAGAACATAAGCTTGTGCCTTTTCCTTCTACTTGATAAGGAATTAGCATGGTACTGTTACTCATGGCAACGGGTTTATATACGTGAATATTAATAAGTAAAAATTAGTATAACCTCTAGAAATTCATTCTACCGAAATTTTGTAAATAACATAACTTTGTCAGAAACGCTAAGTTTATAAAATTTGTTAAGTGACTTCTTCAGAAAACGAAGTAATAAGTACAGTGTTTCATTTTTCGTTTATTTTGCACCCAATTAGAATCCAACCACCCATTTGGCCAAAGTTATTAAGATGCCATATAGCACAATTTAAATGTGGAACCTGAAATATGTTGCATGTCGGGTAGTTCGGTCAAGCAAAAAGCTCAAAAAGCATACATTTTAAAAATTCTCTTTTTTCTTCAGTAGCCCAGTTTTGCTTTTTTATTTACTATTTTACTTACCCAACTTTACTATTAGTCACTCAACCAAAATCGAAAATCGCCAGAAAATGTTCGGTTACAGTTTAATTATTTGTATAGATGCAGTTTACTGAACTGAACTGATGCATCCCAGGACTAAGGACTTCTTTTAACTGCACTGGTGCTAAAGCCTTAAGAATGGAAGTGTTTATTCCTAGTAGTATAAGCAAACCTGGCGGAGGGCGATGGCTTTTTTTGGGCATGGCTTCCTTCGAAAGGGAAATAAAGCCAGTGGTCCCGTGTCGTAGATTTATGGCACGCAAAAGAGCCTCAAGCTTGATAAAGAGGCCTCTGAGCAAAATTTCCGGTCTTTCACGCCCAATTTAGAATAGGACGCGAAGGACCACAGTAGTTAAATAGCGTCCGTAAATGAAACTTTATTTTTAACCTCACGAATTTCTCTTGTAGTTTTTAACCTTGGTAGTAAAGTAGGATAACTAAACAGAATTCGCTGCTGAGAGAGATGCGGTTTTCCTTTGTATTTAAATTCAAATCGTTTTAAACCTGTATTTCAGCTTGGATTCCTATTTCCCGCAGTTTTTGTTAACAAGTAGTTGCAGTATTGCTGTGAGTGTTGATTATAGGGATAGGACCTCGATACTTCGATACTCCGTGGTATCGAAGTATGTCTAACACTTTGAGATAAACATTTGTAAGTTTTGCATTTTTGAAAGTTGCGTTTAATTTTATGCTAGATAAGGAACGAAAGGAATCGAGACTTTACGTTAGTGCCCGCATGTGTCCCCAAAGAGTTGCTGGACTATAGTTCTTGATGATTGAGTGCGTTTCCGGTGGGTGAATCAATACAACATTAAATAAGCTCTTGTGTCTAAACGAAAACGTGCAAAACAACGGGGGAAGGAGTAGAGGTACTCGTGTAACATGTAGCGTTTACTGAGTTGTGAATGAAGCTTATTTAGCTGACGCACTAAATCACGTTTCTACAATAGCCTGGCTTGCTGACTCACTCTCAGCCATTACGTTTACTTACTCCAGTAACCAAAATTTGTGAATCCAGTAGAAACAAACCAGAACTTAAGACGTGAGATAATACAACACATAGGAATACTTGTTCTATATGTTATTTTGCGTTGATTACTGAAAAACGAATATAGATTGTTTTATCTCAAACATAATTCCTCCTTCCAAACTCACAAGACAAAGGAAGAAAAACCGTGCCAACAATATAGTGGACGTAGAGTAAAAACAGCTATTGTATCTAAAAGGAGTAAATGTTAATAGGTAGGAAGAAACAACGTTTAGCGCAAAATATGCAGTTCCAATATAGCTGCTTTATTCGGTTAGGGTAACATATAAGCTACATTTTCAAAATAGTGATCCGAAAATGTTAATGCAGAACGGTTGATGTGATTTTGTTGCAATTGGTTCATTTGAAAGCATTCTATTTGGAAAATTATATTGCTTTCAAAAGTAAACTTACTTTCAAATTACAAATCCGAAGCAAAAGAAGAAGAAGATGATGAAGATTTAGATACTTTGTATTACAATTCAGGTTCTGAATTCTTAAAATGTTGCTCTTCCCTGGTCTAGAATGGAATGGGATGTGTAACGGAGGGAATACAACCCGATCCTTAAATGAGGATATTGTGCTTGTGCCCCTCGAGAGGGTGCCCCCGGGTGGGAGGAAGGGAGGGAGAGACACCGGGCGGCCGGAACCAGGAGTGACAGCACAGCAATGACAAGGTTCCTAAAGTTTCCAGATTGAGACGCCCCGACAGTTGGGCAGGCAAACCGGGGACCCCATCCCACACAGAGGGTCCAACGGCCTCCAAGAGGCGGTCCATATAAGCCGGCAACCAGCCGAAGATCTAGAGACGGATGAGGTTTCGCAGAGATCTTCCTTTTTCCCTGCCACGCCACTCCGGAACACCATCACGGCACTTCCGACCCTGAAACAGACCTAATGGGGTTAAGGACGAATGAAATGAGGAATGGAACGATATTCGGGGGCTGAGAGAATCAGCATTCGTCTGACGACCCAGGAAAACTCCCGAAAATACCCATGGGTCACAGTGGGCGGTCGCCGGGAAGCAAACTAGGGATCTTCCGAATGCGAGTAGCACACGTGACCGCAGTGCCACCTAGAAGGAAACTGGACAATCGGTAGTTCAAATTTCGGCTATGATTGAATTTCTCAATCTGATTCTATCTTTCCAACCTTGACCTGCACACGGCTTGGGTGAAGGTCTTGTTAATTGAGATGAACTGTCATTACAAACTTCGTTGTAAGTGTAAGAAGAATGCAGTAGCTCAAACATAGTCAGATTTTTATGTGGCGCCTTTGAAACTCCACACTCTTTACATTACCACGAGAAAAATCTAACGTGTTGCATTCACATAACTTTCTCTTCTCACCATTCCACAAATTATTTTTATTCTTATAATCCAGATAAACTTCCAATTCACATTTAGCCATCTCTGTGGTATAGGAGTCTGCCTCACATTCAAAAGGTCCCGAGATCGAATCTCGGTTAGAGTGAGTTACCTGGATAAAGGCTTTTCCAGGGTTTCCTCTTATCCTGAGAAGATGAATGTCAGATAACTAAGCTGTAGGGACCTCGGGCTCATTTGAGCATCATTTTAACCATTTCGTTCATTCACCTTCCGTAATGTCCTACCCGGTTAAAAGACTTTAATTAAATACCAAAAGAAAAAGTTCAAATTTACACATTTCGTTGTAGTATACGTGGATAAAGTGATAGTCACATTTTCAAACAGCATGTCACTACGTGATGCTTTGAAATTTCATGCTGTTTGTATGACCGCGACAAAAACAAAACGAATAGCGACTTCTCAGTTACAGAAAGTATTCAAACCAATACAAAAAATATCTGGGAAATACTTAATCTCATAAAACATATTTATGACAAACTGCGTGCTTTAACGGGATCTGCATTTCTTGTGTAGCAAAGATTTGTCCGTCTTTTACAGTTTACCAGTTATACAAAAGTCATTCAGAACGAAGAAGACTTGAGGGGCTCTTCTCAGAGAATTCAAAATATATACACTGCCGTTTGTGAAAATTGCAACACCAAGAAGGAAAAGCATGAATTCAAGGAATTTAATACCACAGGTTAGGTACATGACAAGTAACAAATTATAAACATTTCAAATATATACATGACCCCTGAGCCCTAATATTCAGTATTTGGTGTGGTCTCCATGCGCTGCAATTAGAGCTGTTATACGCCGTGGCATTGAATCAAAAAGGTTCTGAATATGTTCCTGAGGGATTTCCCTCCACGCAGTTTGTATTCGAGCCCACAAATCCGTGACACTGGTTACTGGAGGACCGTGACGTACCAGGTGCCGACCAACCATATCCCAGACATGTTCGATGGGCGACATGTCAGGCGAACGTGCAGGCCAGGAAAGCAATGGTACCCGTCGCTCTTCGAGGAAGGCTTGTACATTCCTCGCAATATGTGGCCGGGCTTTGTCGTGTTGAAATGTGGCCTGTGAAGATGCCTGAAGCAGGGGGGGTACCTCAGGCTCTACAGCCACCGTTAGGTACCGGTTGCTGTTCAAAGTGCCCTCAATTCGTAGGAGGTGAGATCGGTTGTTGTAACCAATGGCGCTCCAAACCCTCACACCTGGTGTTTGTCCGCTATGCTGCTCAACAATGCAGCCCTCCAGGTTGCGCTCACCATGGTACCCCGGACACGTATGCGGCCATCAGTGTAGGACACGTTGAAGCGGGACTCGTCCGAAAGGACTACATTTTACTACTCAGCACCCCAGTGACGGCGTTCTCGTGCCGATTGTAGTCGGAGGAGCTTGTTGTTTCTGAACAATGGAAGCCGACGTAATGGCATGCTTGCAACCAGTCCAACCTGCAGCAGACGGCGATGAACCGTTGATGCAGAAAAGTTCACACCTGTTGCAGTGCTCCAGCGTCGAACCAGCACTGTGGATGAAGCTGTACGGTCCGTTATGGCCATGCGGACAAGATGACGGTCATCCCGTGCTGTGGTCATGTTCCGCGGTCCAGTACCCACTCTTCGCTGCGTACGGCCTTCATCTATCCACTGCTTCCATACACGCATCACTGTCGTAGCAGCATGACCTGTATGAGTCGAAATGTCACGGTATGACAAATCCGCTTCCCGGAGACCGATCATTCTGTCCCGTTCGAACTCACTCACATGGCGATATGGCTCCCTTTGACGTCGACGAGGCATACTGGCATTCTCTTTATTGTTTCCACCTTATTTGACAGCTCCGCACTGACTACACTGGGCGCAGCACTGACCTTGAGGGCTCTGCTCGGCCTACGTGTACCCCTTCTCTCTGCAAATCTAATCACTTATTGCTTCCACACTCTTCTACACTTCCACCAAGTTTGGAGTTATCCGGGAAGTTCTTTCTTGGTGTTGCAATTTTCACAAACGGCAGTGTATTTCGTTTGTCATGAAACTATCTTAAACAGAGAGTATTTTAATCAAGCTCGTTAGAGCCATTATTGAGAAAATAAATTTCGAACATTTATCCATGTAAGTGGTTGTTCGGGGTGGTGGATATTTTCTTGAAAATCTTTGTGTCACATCTTTGAAAAATGGTGAACTTAAATATAAAGTTTGGTATTTAATCGACTTTATGTTCTGGAGTTATATGGTTTACAGAGCATACAAGCATATGGAGCTTTGCTATAAAATATGTGTTGCATTCACATGACTTTCTCTACTCACTCTTCCGCAAACTATTCTTACAAAGATTATTCTTGCATCTATTTCATGTTAATACAGACAAACCTTCATCACTTATTTACGCAATTCGATGCAGGTATAAGTAGAACACATTACTGTCCGTGAGGTTTAAGTTGTCGTGTCCCTTTTAGACAGAGAAAGGAATACTCACCATCTCGCTCTCGCTCTATGGTGACGCAGGCAAAGCAGATACACCAGCCAAACAAGCATCAGTGGCGGGATGCCCCTCCTCCTCTCCGACCGGTTGTTGTTCATTCTCCGATTCACCATCAGAGACTTCAAACGAATATTCGTACTCATCTTCCGATTCCGATTCTTCTAAATTTATGACTAATCTGTCCGTAATTTCATCTACCAGACCGTCTTTCTCCCAGTAAAACTGTTCAGTGCTTTGTACATGCTCACACGCCCTTTTCCAGTTGTCTGGAGTCACTTTTGTAATCGCATTATCAAACAACGCTTTTACATCACCACTTTTAAATGAAATATTATGTTTGGCAACATCGTTCTTGACTTGCGCCCATATAAGTTCTATAGCGTTAAAATCACAGTGATAAGGTGGCAACCGTACTATGGTATGTCCATGCATTTCTGCTAGTGTATCTATTTCATAAACTTTGAAATTGTCTTTTTTCAATTTAATTAGCTCATATAGCACTGGTTTTGTCGCTCGGGGATCAAACTCAATATTTCTATTACGGAGCCATTCCTGCATATGGGATTTGAGTGAAGATGAAGTGGGTGCTTTATTAATTTCTATGGAATGATAAGGGGCATTGTCCATAACGATGACACTATTAGAAGGAATGTTAAGTAGCAGTTTATTAACAAACCAATCCTTGAAAATACTGTTATCCATTTCTTCATGGTAGTCTTTACTGGATTTTGACTTAAAAGTTAGCAAGGCATTAGGAATGAACCCTGTTGAACATCCAGCATGTACAACTATAAATCGCTGTCCTTTGCCTATTGGTGTTTTAAGAGGGAAATCATTTTCATCACCGTCACACTTCCACACCTTATTTCTCGTATGGTTTATATTTACCCACGTTTCGTCAAGGTACACTATAGACCTACCAGTAGCCCTCAGTTCCTTCATTCGTCTTAAAAACTGAAATCGTTTAGAAACAATATCCATTCGTTCCATTAAAAAACGTCTTCCTTGCGAATTTTTGCTATAACTGAAATTAAGCTTTCTAAGAATTTTTCTTACCGACCACACGCTTCCTTTCAGTAAGTCTTGAACTTTTAAAGCCTCATAAATGTCCTGCAAACTAGGCAGAAAGTCCGTACGATATAGCGAATAGATTGTTCGCTTAATAGCAGCTGTCGTGAATGAGTCTATTTCTGTTTTTTGCGATCTCCTATTCGAGCGCTTCTTGCCTGGAGTTTGCAATCTACCGCCACTAGCTTCAGTATTTTTGTGTTCTTTTAAAATTCGCTGGACGGAACGAGCAGAAATACCTGTAGCAGCAGCAGTTCTCTCAACTATACTAGTCACTGAAATAGTCGGCTTTCCACATTTCAACGCGTCACATTCATCACTGAAGAAACTGTGAACTTTGACTACCATTTCCCTACCATCTGATTTTAGAACTTTCCCTCGAGACCCAATTTGAAACAATACAAATACAACCAAAACTACTAGAAAATAATTCAACATTATATCCATATGCTGTAACACTGAAAACATCTTGCGTATCGTGTAAAACACAAAACACAAAACACCAAACTCACAGTTTCGCAGCTCATACGCCACTGTAACCTTCAGTCAGCATACAATAGAAGCGGGAGGGATACGAGCTTCTGCTGGTCTGGAATTTCCACAAATCGCAAGAAAGAAGTGGTTGCTGTTCCACCCCCTGTTCTAGACAAGGACAGCACTCTGTGTGAGACAAAGACAGTAGAAAACCTGCCAAGTTAAACCTCACAGAGTTTAAGATAAAGCGATAGCCAAACCCCATAAAGTTGATCGCTGTGTGATAGCTTTGGATTGGTTGGCTACGGAGGGGACTTGGCACCATTGTGTCTACACCTCACAAAGGGGTGTCTCCGGGAAGAAGGATGAGGCGAAAGGAGACACCGGGCGGCCGGAACTAGGAGTGACGGCACAGGAATGGCAGGGCCCCTAAGTTTTCAGATAGACTTCCAGTCAGACGGACAGGCAAACCGGGCAACCCTCCCCGCAGAGAGAGGTCCAACGCGACTCGAGGGAGTTAGAATACGCCGATAGCCAGCCGAAATCCGAGGGACGGAGAGAGTCACAAAGATCATCCTTTTCCCCTGCCAAACTGCACCGAAACACCATCGCTGACACTTCTAACCCTGAAAGAAACCAACGGATGAAAGTTGAAGGGAAATGAGAACGGAGATGAAATGGAGGGACAGGAAATTCGGGGATGTGAGAATCCTTCCGAGCATCTGCCTGGCGACCCGGAAAAACACCGAAAAAAAACCAGGGATCAGGAAGGTCGGCGACAGGAATCGAACCCACGACCTCCAGAATGCGAGCCACAGACGTGATAGCTTTGAGATTCTGTTCTCTTTGTATAAACACGATAAAGAAGGAAAGAAAGAAAGAAAGGAGGATAGAAGGAAAGAAGAAATGAGGGAAAGAAGTAGGGAAGAAGTAAGGGAAGTTTTGGAAGTATAGGAAGTAAGAGAAGTAAGGAAATAAGTGAAGTAAGGAAAGTTAGTGAAGTAAGGAAAGTTAGGGAAGTAAGAGAAGTAAGGAAGCAAGGGAAGTAAAGGAAGTAAGGAAAGTTAGGGATGTAAAGGAAGTAAGAGAAGTAAGGAAATAAGGGAAGTTAGAGATGTAAGGGAAGGAAGTGAAGTAAAGGAAGTAAGGGAAGTTATGGAAATACAGGAGGTAAGAGAAGTAAGGAAGTAAGGAAGGAAAGAAGTAAGTAAGGAAGCAAGGAAAGAAAAACAATAGCTATTTGCAGTTGAGAGAAGTATAAAGTATTTGAAAACTCAAACTAAAAACAAATAATATTTCAGAATAGGTAAAATATAACAATGTTATTCGACATAAAAATAAAAATGTTATTTGATATAAATTTTGTGCTTTATCAAGATCTATATTTGTTGTGCAGTAAGATTTTGTCTCTCGCTTACGATTTACTAGTTATCAAAAGTCATTCACAATAAAGACGAATTTACGACTATTCATAGAAAATTAAATATATACATTTTATTTACCATTAAACTTAGCTTAAACATATGTATTTTAATTTAAATTCTTAGAGCCATTTTTGAAAGAATAAAAAATTTCAAAAAATGCCCAATGTAAAGGATAGTTTGGAGTGGGGGATTTTCTTTAAAATCTCCGTGTCGCATTCTTGGAAGAAGTTGAACTTAAACACTAAGTTTGGTTTTTAATCAACTTTTCATTTTTGAGTGATGTTGTTAGCGGATACACAAACAAACACAAACACACACACACACACACACACACTCACACTTGGGCCTTTTTCAAAAACAAATTCATTGGATTCAGGGAGTCGCAAACGTGATTTCTGGTGAAATTATGACATTGAATATTTAGGTGGAACACAGTACTTTCTCTGCTTACTGTAGCTACGTGCTAATGCTAAAAAATGCTTATTTTGGATTTAGGGCGTCTCAAAATGTGTATTTCCTGTGAATCTCGTAATTCAATTTTTGGGTGGAACACAATACTTTCTCTACTTACTGTAGCTATGTGGTAGAGGAAGTAAAAATGCTTACTTTGGATTCAGAGGTCTCCAAACGTGTATTTCCGATGAATCTCTTTATTCAATTTTTGGGTGGAATACAATGCTTTCTCTACCTCCTGTAGCTACGTAGCAGAGAAAGCAAAAACGCTTTCTCTGGTTTCAGGGAGTCTCAAAATATGTAGGTATTTCCGGTGAATCTCTTTATTGAATTTTTGGGTGAAACACAATACTTTCCCTACTTACTTCAGCAACGTAGCAGGGAAAATAAAAACGCTTTCTATGGTTTTCGGGGGTCTCAAAACGTGTATTTCCAGTGAATCTCGTTACCTATTCAAGTTTTCAAGAACACAATACTTTCCCTACTTACTGTAGCTAACGCAGTAGAGAAAGTAAAAAGACTTACTTTGGATTCGGGGGTATCAAAACGTGTATTTTCGGTTAATCTCGTTATTGAATTTTTGGGTGGAATACAACACTTGCTCTACTTACTGTAACTGCGTAGTAGGGAAAGTAAAAATGCTTTATTTGGTTTCAGGGAGTCTCAAAACGTGTATTTCCGGTGAATCTCGTTTTTTAATTTTTGGATGGAGTACAATACTTTCCCTACTTATTATGGGTAAATAGTAGAGACAGTAAAAAGATGAGTTGTAGTATAGATAAGCGGCTGTTTGTCGTTACGGCATCTTGCATGCAACCAAATAGGGAAAAGTGTAACTTAGACTGTAACTTTAAATAATTTCTGGTCTAAATTGTCACGATGCACCGAAAAACCGTACTTCATAAGGACATTATGAAAATAAAGCACATATGTTAGTTGATAATGGGCAGAGAAAGCAGTCGATATTGAAAACCAAACCATTTTGTTTTAACACTTGCTTGTTATACAATGATATGATTGCTCTAATTCCTAAAAATTAGTTTTTATACTGCTTATGTCGCTGTGCTGTAATGTTATTGGTTTTTTTTTTCACATTTATTACATTCTTACAGTCAAGTCTAAGGGAAACGTGTTGGAATGATATTTCTTTAGCGCTATTACATTCCCTAACCTTGTAGAACAGGTATGAGCTAAGGCACCTGTCATAACCTCTCTATAAGACCTCTCCGCTTACGCCCCTACAAGTGGAACGGAAAACATTTGCAGCCGTCTGTACTACTAATTTCCATAATATGGATAGAACGTTTTCATCACAAAATATAGTTACATAAAATGGAATCAAAGAAATTATTATTGTTATTATTGTTACTATTATTAGCCTTGACTAACAATAGGGAATGTATAACCTATGTCATTATGAAGATAAAAACATTGCCACCAATTGGAGAATGTTAAAACAGGAACAATTTCGGAATTAGCACACAATACTAAACTGGTTACATGCGTTTATACACAGAAAGCTATTATTAAGAATATAATTCAGTGAACAAGCTGTCGACTTTACAGTTGTTTATAAAATGAGTATCGGTGATCAAAAATCAGTATCCGTATCGAGTATTAGTGGTATCGTCTATCTCTAGTTGTTACCCTTTCATTTATTCTACATTACTCCCAAACATAAGCTTTTGTAAATAATAATAATAATAATAATAATAATAATAATAATAAACGAAGGGGGCCGTGAAAGTTTCAGAAGTTATAAAGGAGGTCACTTAACTGGTAAAACGTTTGGGAACCATTCATTTAAACTAAGCTTTATTGCTGACTAGTATATTATTTCCTCTGTCATGTACATAGGGGGCAGAGGTGTTACATATGACCCAAAAATTCGATACCGAGATTTCACCGGAAATACTTGTTTTGAGGCTCCTGAATCTAAAACAAATATTTTTTTTAGAAAAAGGTCCGGTTGTGTGTGTAACCAGAATAACTCAAAAAGGATAAATATCAAACTTAGAATTTAATTTCAATGACTTTCAAAGATACGGCACGAAGATTCTCAAGAAAATCCCCCACCCCAAACTACGCTTTACATGGAGCATTTTTCGATATTTTTTATTTTCTCTCAAATCTGGGACCTCTGCGGTAAAGATTTTGATTAAAATATCATATATTAAAGAGATTTACATGTCAAATAAAATGTACCTTGTTACAGTAATCTGTTCGTGTTATCTTATTTGCTGAGTGCCTGTTATTGTTTTACTATTTTGAATTTTGGGTTCTTTGCCCTCCGGCTAGCTATTATTACTCAGCCGAGCAAATATCTCTAAGCAGGGCGTATAAACGGAAAGGAGTTATTACTAAAAGATAACACTGATAAAATAATTTATTTTCACACTTTTATTGCCGTCACACTTAATTAATTACACATCTTTAATCTTGATACACGCCTGACTGAAACTGTTATATTTCCGAATGTAATTACTATCCTAATAGTTGTCGCGTACCTACCTCACATTTTGTAACTAACTTTACGACGCGAGAGATTCTGTAGAATTGCGTAATGTGTAGCTCGCGAGAGATTCTGTAGAACTGCGCGACGTTTACCTCGTGAATGATTATGTAGAACTGCGCGATACTTGCTTTTGGCTCAAGAATTTATACTCCCTCACCCCGATATGCCTAAACATTAAAATAGAGCTGCTATTGGTTACTAAATCGCGCCAACATTAGCGTCTATTTTATCAGCCAATCATAATTATTAATACATATGCTCTAGGGAAGATATTCCCTCCATTTCTAAAGAAAGGCACGCAACCCTGACGTCATTTGTTTGTCTCTTCTAAGTGATAAACAACTCACCCCATCGCTTCATTTTTACCCACTCCTATTGTCAGTTTCAGTGAGGCCGTGTAAACTTATTTCCTAACAATGCTTATAGCTAACAAACATCTAAAATCATTGTCATACAATAATGTTAATTTACACTACAATCACTCTGGCATTCACAGTGTTGTGATATAAAATACCGCCTCAACCTATATCTTGAATTTTCTGGGAATATCCTGTGTAGTACTTTTCATTCGCAAAGAATTTTGTATATTCTTGTATAAGTGGTAAACGGAAGCAATTGACGAAAACGTGTTGCACTAAAATGTAGACCTCTTTAAAACACACAATTTGCTTCAAATAACTTTTATTTTTGTGTGGCATAAGCCATTTCCGAGATATGAGTTCATTATGGTTCGAATTATTCAATACTTTGTCATCTTTTTCAAGTTCTGTTGATTTTTAGTTGTTTCTCGCCGTTACATGGACAGTATGGAATTTTTAAGGTTGATCTATAGCGTCCAGTTCTTAAACATTTGGCTATTGCTGTTCCCTTTATACCTATAACGAAATGTGTAATGTATATATTTCTGCAAAAATTTGTTTCCATTATAGCACATTGGACAGAAAAATAAGCTTTCTTAAGTATAGCTTGCATACCCATTAATAATAATAGGGTAGAGAAGGTCATGTGAATGTAACACAGAATTTTTAATTTGATTTCATTGCCTTCTCGAGGCGGTGTAAATCAGCAAATGGGACAAAGTAGACCATCTTAGGAAGTTACTTCCAAATGACTTTTCAGCGTCAATGTTGTGATTATTTTCTGCTGCGTTTCATACTGAACCTAGGCATTTGAAACACAGGAAGACAGCTTAGAAAGTTCTCCATCGACAATCCAGTAGTTTCCCGAAATATCGACAGAGTTTCTTCTTTTGGTTTGTTGTAAGAGGGGACTATAATTATTGTGCTATTAACATTAGGATAACTGTTTCTGCGCCCGCAAAAAATTTGAGTACAGCTTTAAATGAATACCTATATAGTATGACCCTAGGTAAGTTTAATTTACCCTAACATAATACCCTGTTTACTTGATTTCTACCTTTTTTTATTCACATAACGTATTCACCTTACACGCATTAAGACAAACATTGTAAGTGTCTGCCACTTTGCTAAATGCATTATGTAGCAACTTACAGCAGATTCACAAATACAGGACAGTAGAGTTTTATTTGCATTAAAGTCATTAAATTCGTCTTCAGTGCTAACTCCCAGTTTATTATCTTTTATGCTATACAGGAAAGTTATATTCTTTACAATCTGCCGTAGATTAAAATCAAAATCACAGGCTCCTTCTAGATATGCTCGACTGAGCAGATGCTTGAGCAAACAATACAGCATTTTTTCGTTACGATCATTACATAGCCGACTATTTAATGCATCTCTAACGCATCCTGTTCTTTCAGGTTTTAAGATTTACTTTTCACAAATCTCCATGTGGGATTACTATGTGTTAAGAAACCTCTTACTGAAATCCTTATGAATTCTAAAAGACCCTTTGTCAAATTTAAACCACAATTGAAACATTGAATATTTCCTGAGGCATAAAAAGTAGTACGTAATTAAATATTATTTGTTAAAGAGTTATAGCCAATTTATTGATGTTAAGTTTAATTTCTGTACTTTTAGCCTCAGAACATCATGAGTTATATCATTGAAAATCCTTTTAAAATGCTAAGTGTTTTAATTTTTTTTAAAGATTAGCAAATAAACAGCGCCGCATTCGCCCTTGGTTTTATGCAAGATTTCCATAAAAATAAGGGAAAATATCCGTTGTGCTTTCATTGTGCAGGTTCAAACGCGTGGGCAGGCAAACACGTCATTCTTTTGTGACTGCGCGGGTATGCCCCCACGTATAAGAACCAAGTAGCGTCTTGTAGCAAACGGAGCGAGCAGCCGTTGATATTTGAAAGTTTAACACCCAGAAGGATGAGTTCGAGCGGAAAGCGAAGTAGCCAGTTATAGTGTAGGAAGGTTTGATTCCGAGTAAATTACCACGAAAGCTGCCATTGTAGGATATATTGTGGTGGTGGTGGTGGTGGCGGTGGCGGTGGCGGCGGCGGCGGTGGTGGTGGTGGTGGTGGTGGCGGTGGCGGTGGCGACGGTGGTGGTGGTGATAAGATTCGGCCTCAGTCTGGTAATTTCGCTGCTCGAAGATGCTTGTGATGCGAGAGAAAAATATGAGACGCGGTTACGAGTTATGCGCCGAAGTCAGTGCGAAATAAAGTTAAGTAAGTTTCAGTTATCCGCTTCCTATGAACAATAACCTAGTGTGCCATTAATGAAGGTAGATAATCGGCGGTCAATACTATTCGTGAAGGAACTAAGAGAAATTACACTAATTAAATTTGCGCATCTTACGAACGGCCAAGTATGCGGCCGGAAGGTAATTAGTGCCTATGCAAAATAAATTGTAATGCTGGCTGAGAACAGTGAATGCTTAGTGTTCAATTTACACTCAAGACGTGTGCCTGGTAGTGTGAGTGCAGCTGCGGGAGACGAACCCACGTGAACGAATGTTGCAGGAACAAAATGCCGGAACTCGTGTTAGAAAAAGTATAGTCGGTGTTATTTTTTTCCAGTGTTCCGACAATCACCAGTGATCCCAAATTCCTCACCACACCCACGCTTCTCCATTCACAGCCAAGGAGAATTTCTATGAGAAGGACCCTGAGATCAACGCTTCCATGTCCAAGACTATGAAGTCACCTCCACAACCAATACACACAACCCACAACCACTCATCCATGACACGGCACAAACGCTACCGCATGTATATCCATTGTTCAAGATTAAGCTTGTGTGGCATTGCAAAGAACGGAACACAAATTCCTCTCAAACAATAGCTGATTGACGACGGAGATATGAATTTGTTTATATGGTGCTATCAATATTGCAGGATTAACCTAAACCTAGGCATATCTTGTCTCATTAATTGTTGCGTAACCGGAATCTAACCTCTGCGCCACACTGCACAATAAAAGTTAGCAGGTCTATTCTCTGTGGCTTTCTGGCTGTCTGCCGCGCACTGCTTCTGCTGATTCGATTCGACAAACGGTCATATGAGTAAAAAGCAAGTACTTTCTCAAACTTCGTACGCATGAGTATGAGCACTTTCTGTGATTATATTATACTCAGCTCAATGAGAACACACTCCATTTCATAAGAATAAAAAATCTGCTACTTCACGCGAGTATTCGTATACTCATCTCCACAGCAATCTTGTTCACTTAAATTTAAGCATATACTCGTGTTACGTACACTCTCTAATCATATACCAGCTTCGTTGATTGTGTGGTGTTGTATTATTTGGCATTCTGAATTAGAGGAATAGATTTTGTTGCATTTGGTTCTGTCCCATTGAGGCGACCCTTATGCGGCTGGGTTTAGAAATGAGGCCAACTTACCGTCTCTCGTCGATCCGGGAGATGGGAGGCGGCCGCTGGACGCTGTCCTTTGTGTTCGTTGTGAGTCCCCTCAGGCGGCTTCTGCTTCTGCGCGCGTCCCCGACTCGTCGAAAATGACCCAAGCCCCATTGTAGTTTTTACGCCATTTAGGCGTTTTTTCGCCGGGGTGTTTTGGTTTTGCTCAGGGTTGTGGATGGGAATCTGATTGGTGTTTTTGTTAACACCAACGGGCCGAAGTGCTTTAGCTCCCGAGGTCGCGGGTTCAAACCCGGCGGAGGACGATGGATTTTTTCGGGCGTAAAAATCCTTAGCATGGCCTCCTTCGGAAGGGAAGTAAAGCCGGTGGTTCCGTGTCGTAGATTTACGGCACGTAAAAGAACCTCAAGCCTGATAAAGAGGCCTCTGAGCAAAATTACCAGTCTTTCACGCCCAATATAGAATGGGACGCAAAGGACCATGGCAATTAAAGAGCGTCCATAAATAAAACTCAGTTTAATTTAACGGGCCTCGGTTCTGGATGGGGACGGGCAGTAAATGAATTTCGCGGGACTCACTAATACTGAGTTTATTTACCCCAATAGGCAAAATAACATTTCACTTTGCATAATTTACGTTCTTGGCACGAGATTGCCTAGCCCTCAACTTTTTTTAATGCTTATTGCACACGAATATACTAGGTGAGTAAGCTGCGCCTATTTATTTTTTAATTTATGCAACGTGCTAAGCGACATATGTGACTTACGCCTTTCTTGAATGCCTTCTAATGCCTGATTTGCATAACACTTTATAGAGGAGGGATACATAACTCGGTGCATAAAAGTTTTTAGGACAGAATGCAATCCTTATGTATGTTGATGCAAAAAAACATCCCACCCTGACACTGAGAGCTTCAGCAGCACATTTAGCCAATTTTACAAAGTTTTATTCTTTAGCATACATCCATGCACCCTTTTGAAAACGCCCCTGAAGGAACTTATCACATGCATCTGTTGACAAAACCATTTGAAAACAAAATGGAAGATCTACGCAGTGCGACCAATTGGGTTTAAGCCGTTAGCCATTGTACAGCCTTCTCAAAAAATGCTAAGTATTAGGTAGATAATTTGTCTTATTTCACAAACTACGTCGTATTTCAGATCATACAGTAATTGTAATGACTGATGCAATTTATTTGTTTGAATTAAAACTACCAAACCGAGCTCAAAACTCTGTATGAAGCTGCAAAAAGTGTGTAAAGTATCGAGGTGGGGTCTAGTTCTACGATTACAAATTCCTATAGGAACCTCTGCTCGTAAGGTAGCATTGGCCGAATGGTATTATCATGGTTGCTTTAACGCTGTGCCAGTTTAATTCGGGTTCAAACTCTTCGGGTAAGTTCAAACTTTCTATTACCTTTTGTTTTATCTCTTTGGGCATATAATTTGATATTATGATATAAATAACATTTTAATAACATTATAAGTGTGTACAAAATAGAATAATCGTCATGTTTTCCACTGGCAGGTGGATAATTTGTACTTCGTAGTAGATATTTATTGTGGTCAGTATTAGCTTGACCCACTCAACCAAGTTTAAAACACTTCCCACACGCAAAGCAGCTTTAGCTATTTGCGCCTGCGTCAATGCTTGGCGTGAATAAGTCTCTCTCCATTATCTACTCAGTATCTGAAATATTTCTACGAGACACGGCTGCTGTCATAATGTATACAAACGACGAGTATTTGACATGCTGTTAATGTATGGAGAAACAAGGTGTAATGCACTGTCAGCAAAGCGCCTGTATGAAGAAGTATTTCAAGGAAGGTGGGCATCTACTGCAGACACTTTTCGAAAGGTTGAAAGACGCCTTCGTGAAACAAGATCATTTGGAAGAGCACCACCTGCTCGCGAAGCTCCAGTAACCTCTGGGGGCAATGAAGAAGCTGTGTGAAACGCAATAGAAAACAATCCACATACCAGTTCAAGAGCCATAGCAGAAGATCTGTACATAAGTCAGTCCTCGGTGATGCGCACATTGCATCGTAATAAATGTCATCAGTACCATCTACAATTACACCAGGCTCTCCACGGACGCGACTTTAAGCGCGAGTGATATATGCACAATGGCAACAGCAGCGAGCGCAAATGGATGCAGAGTTTTAAGGAAGTGTTCTTTTCAGTGATGAAGCCACGTTCCACAATAACGCAACTGTTAACCGCCATAATGTGCACTACTGGAGTATAGGCAATCCTCACTGAATGAGAGAAGTTGCATTCCAGGTACAGTGGAGCATCAATTGCTGGTGCGGAATAATAGGAGACCAGCTAATTGGATCGTAAATCTTTGAAGGCAACCTCACAGGACCACGGTACCTTGCATTTCTGCAAGATGAATTGTAATTGTTCCTAGAAGAAACGGACAGGAATGTGGTTCCAGCAGGATGGAGCTCCACCATACTGGTCACTGATTGTAAGGAATCACTTACATAGAACATATCCGCAAAAATGGATTGGCCGAGGGGGCCCATTCGCATGGTCACCTAGATCACCTGATCTCACTCCACTGGATTTCTTTCTGTGGGGTCATTTAAAGGTACGGGTCTAGGCTCAAGAGCCGTAAAGCCCAAATCATCTACGGGAAGTCATACGTGGAGGATGCAGCCAGATTACACCACGCATGTTACAGCATACAAGAAGATCTCTCCGGCAACGTACACAAATGTGCATTGATGAACGGGTCGTCATTTTGAACATTTACTTCCTTGATGAAATCCTCGCTCTTTAACAATTTATCATTCTATTTACCCGTGAACTTAGCACATTTACAACCCCTTTGTCAATAGAAGAAGTGAAACATAGGGTTTAAACATGAAACAAAAACTGTTATATTTAATATCGCCGATATGCGCCCAAAAGAATGAAAGCTAACTACGTAACACAGTTTACAACACCAGATACGGTACAGATTATTAGGGTAAACATGATACACAGTTATCTGATTCCAATTCCTATGTCTTTGGCTCACAGGAGAGCCAGTAACAAAAATACATTAATTAATACACTAAAATACAGAAAATAAACACACGGAGCGAAAAAAAAAACAATTTGATGTTTGTATCAGATTCGAACCTCCGAAGCTACCTTTGTTTCACCACATTCCATTAGCTAGACCCCTCGGCCAGAACCCACTTAGTCTATCCACTTCTTCGGGAAAACATTCCTCTATCTCATTGCAAGCATTATATCCGTGAAACGCCTTCTTTTTTAAGGCTTTCGCAGCTCGTTGGCTGTCATTCAGAACTTTAATCATTAGTACCGAATAGAAGGGTAGAGCTACAATAACAGTTTGTTTGCTAAAAGGGTCAATGTTTTCACATTAGACTATAAACTGCGGGTTGCATAGATATGAATAATTAGGTGCAGCTGACTCACCTGGTATATACCTAACATGGAGATATATGCTGTAGTTTGGCGCGAATGTTAGCTTGGTGTACTTACAGCGTATTCAACGTACTGATCCTATGTCAGGCGTATTAGTACCCCGATCACTACCCATATCTAATGCGGCTGCTACACTCACGCGATTTTTATGACAGCAACAAAGACTTGCCTCTTCGCGACACGGGTGACTTCCCGTTCTTGCCGGAATGAAAGGCTACCATTGTTTCATTATAGCCAGATGCACTACTTTGACCGCTTTCACTACTTTAACTCACATCCGCACCGGTGGAATTATCTTTATTACAGTAATATAGATTTCGCGGGAAATCCTAGAGGCGAGAGGCGCGGATTTTGCGTCGTGCACATTACGAAGCTAAATTTTGTTGGTCTTTTATACCCTACATACCCTACTCTAGGGCCACCATCCTAAAAGCTTATTGGATATCTCTTCACGGGCCTTGAAGCGTGGGCTTTCAATTCTGTACGGGATAGGCTGAATTTATATCTCACATGGTACAAACGTCACCCGGGATTTTATTGAGTTTCGCGCGAAGTTTCTTTTCCTATGACCACGGAAGCGTCAGTTCTTGCTAACAAAGACATACAAGAATCGTACCCTCCTGCTATTTAACAAAGGACTGTAACCAAACAGAGTAATAAAGTCTGCTGCTTTTCCCCAATATGTACAATTTCTAGCCTGTCACACTCGTCTTGCCAGGAACATGTTTCCATACAGAAAAAACTACGGATTACCAAAAATAATATTTACACATAAATGATTAATAAGAACTACATAAACGTACATGTCAAAAATAGTGTAACAACAGGGGCTATCTACGATACCAAACACAAGGCGGTAGGCATATACCGTTTCACCATCAAAACTGCTCAGAAATTATCCTGTGTTGCGTAACAAGTTTCAGCAGTAAATGCAAGACAAATATGTTCTTCAAGAAATAAAAAATTAATGGAAGGAACACACACAAAAGCATTGCTGTAAATTAAATTAGCAAAATAATAAATAAAATGTGATAGACAGAAATAAATCAGGCAAAAAGAAAATATTCACAGACTCTAAAGTTATAATTCGTAAGGTGGCGGATGCAAATTCAAGTCATACGTTTTCTAGAATCCTGGGATATTTACACTATTTTTTCTATGAAACAGTTTTGTTATAGGTAACCTAACTTCTTAAGCTTGATTTTGATGTTAGGATTTTATTTACCTTAATTATAATAAATTTGACTTTCAATGATACTAGGTTATTTTTTCGAGAAGCAATACAGGATTTTGAAATTCCTTGAATGTTCATGGTAATGTTAGAAAACAAGAGCGCCCGCAGGGGGACCAGAAGGAGCAGTTGCCCCTTCACTTAATTTGCGCACGATTCTTATAGTTAATGTAGAGGTATGTACATCTTAGGAATGTGATATCTTTATGTATTTTAAGTTGACTATCAGTGCGGTGCATGTGACATGAAATATGAATCACTGTGAATGTATCGCTCGCAAAACTTTTCTCTTATGATTTCTCAATTTTCTCTTAGTCCTTCAGAACACAGCAACTATAGGTCGCGCAAGGAACGATAAGCTGCTGTAGGCCTCTGACGAGAAAACGTTTGCGGGGTGTTCTGCTCTCCGGAGTAGTGAGGGGGGATAGTATCACATGGCAGCTCAGATGATGTCATAAATAGGTCTACTATCTACATTAAAAACATCGCGCAACGTTAGTGTTCCAGCTGTTTCACTTGTTGCAGTGTGTGTTTTCTAGTGATTTATAAAGTTATTTACAATGCCCAGTAAGAAAGGAAGAACTCTGCACAGTCAAGCCCGAGAAACAGTTGCTAACGTCGTTCAAATCTGGGACAAGAAAGCAAACAAAAGCAACGGGTCATTCAGCATTAATAGCAGAAGAGCGTATGTTTTCTAAGAGGCCTTAAACTCTTGTTGATATGTTGAAAGTAGAGCCGTAATCTTTCTCAAATAGCGTTAGAATTGTTCACGTAAACACATTCCTTACAGACACATTCTCGTGAGAGGAACACACTACGATGCGAGTCACTTGCCTTATCAAAGTATGATGCTTAAGATGCTGGAGTTCGTAGAATGATGCAACTTGAGACGGCAGATGTATACAGTGGGGTAGAACTGGACAGTCACAATAAAACATTCTGTAAGCTTCGGACGTCCACACACGTCGTCAATTCAAGCTCTGATTCTTTTGGGCATTTTTATGTTTTGTCTTAAGTATCAAAAGAAGCATCTTCTTAAGTGTGCTTTTCGCTATTCTTTAACATTCTAAAGACAGAAAGTTTTGGAAACCCTGACGTGTACCTTTTGTATTTTCTTGAAATAACCGGTATACGAACTTCTTTTATACTGTTTGCTTCTTGTTTCACAAACGCATAGACGTTCGATATCATTTCGCGGCTCTATCTGTGGTAAGGTTTCCCCTTTCAATTTCGAACTACAGGCATAGACAACATGCCTGTTTAAAAAAATCGGGAGTTTTCCATAACTAGATCTAAACTTAACAGTACCCCTACACAGCTACTGTGTGCCGGCCTCCGTTAGCGGTGGCCAGCGCGTCCCTTCCCATGCAAGAGGTAGGGAGTTCGAATCTCGGTAACGGTGGGCTGTCTGGATAAGGTGTTTCCCAGCATTTTCCCTTATCCTCAAAGGCGAATGTCAGGCAACTCTAAGCTCATTGGACCCTGGGCTCATTTGAGCATCATTTCACCTGCATTCATTGCCTCTGTAAAGCAGAGTACTTAAAAGTACATTTACTGTGTACTCTAGTGTGAAGACAAATATGTGAAAAGAAATGTAATTGCGGACATTGTATAGGCGGAAAAAACTCATAAGAATGACAATTTTCCACCTTAAAGCATCATCAGTTCTACCTTCTTAGCAGCTTTCCCGTAAGCAATCGGAGTTTACTCCTTTACATTATTGTGTCTGCACTTAGCCTTTCCGTGTAAATGTGCTACTAGCTGTACACTAACTGTTTTCCAACAAAATTTTCCCATATTGGTTTGATATTAATGTACATTAACAAAAATGCATCAGAAGTTTCGGGAGGGGGAGTTTGAACCCTAACCCTCGTCCCCTTTGAATATGGCCGTTGATAGAAGGTATAGTTTTAGTATTACAATTGACCACTAATAAAGCCGGTCACAACTCGCAGATACAACAGTTTTTAGAGAGACTGAGTTCATGCCTATTGTTTTGTGCAATTACATGGCTTGCCTTTAAAAGGAAAATCAAATTCGAATGCTATTTTTGATGATTTATTGTAGTTCAGGGTACATTCAGGTGACGAAACATTGAGAAAACATTTCGAAATGCCCTTAAAAATGCCAAGTGTGTTTCTCATTGAACTCAAAATGAATTAATCGATGCGTGCTCAGCAGTACTAAGGAATGATTTGATTTATACCATCAATAACAGTAAATCATTTTCGACTTTGGCAGACGAAACAACTTATATTTCGAGCATAGAACAACCTTCCGTTGCTTAACGCTATTTTGACTGTACAAGCAAAATTGTTAGAGAAGGTTTCCTTGGATTTTCGCCATTAACAGGAATGGGCGCGAAAAATATTTCCGACACAATCGTATCTACTTCATCTGCTTGGGGTTTAAATTTAGATTATATGATAGGACAAAGTTATGATGGCTGTGGTACAATGACCGGGAAATTGGCGGAGTATATAAAATAATGTCTGAGAAATATCCCAAGGCACGCTTCTTTCACTGCGCTAGCCATAGGCTAAATATAACTGTAAACGATTTAAACACCTTACCAGAGATTAGAAATGCTATTGGTACTATCAAAGAAAGAATTTCTTTCTTCAGGGGAAGTACACAAAGGAAGGTCCTGCAAAAATTATGCGAAACACGCTAGTCCGAAAAGCACAAGTCTGTAAGAAAATTTAATGAACATTTTTTGAAAATTTTGGAAGCCCTAACAATTTTACACAAAGAAGGAGACCATGCTAATAGACAGAAAGCCTGGCAACTTTACTGCACACTTACTTCATCATTGATTGTTGCATTAAAAATCATAGCTACATATTCAGCCAAATTAGGGCCTATCACAAATACCCTGTAACCAGTATAGATTAACTTGTTAGAAGTGTCGGAACATGTCCAAGAATTTGTGAAAATATTAATTGCACGAAAGAGAAAATGTAGGATCTGAATTTGATATAATCATGAAGAGTGCTGAAAGGCATTCTGCAGCTCTAGGAATAGATTGCATTGTCGTGAGTTGTTGGACGACAAATGCATCATTCAAACCTTCCATCTGTTTCTGTCAGTGAGTACTACAGAAAATCTCTTTTTATACCATATTTGGATTCCCTAATTCAGTCCTTACAAGAACGCTTTTCAGAAGAAAACAAGGCAGTGTTTGGGATTTTCTGTTTACTCCCAAAGTTTATGAACGCTCTGAGTGACGAAGTTATGGATAAAATAATAGAAAATATAAACAAACTGTATAGCGATTTTCTGTATAATTTCACTGATGAAGCGCGCACGTGGATTAGTATGTGGAAATATGAAGTTACTGTAGGGGAAGTAATTGAATTAAAGCTGGTCGACCTATTGAATTGCACCAAATTTCTGCCCGCTGTAGCTTTAGCTCTGAAGATCGCCTCTAGTTTATCTGCAACCACCTGCTCAGTGGAAAGATAGTTCAGGTACTTAATAATCATACTTATATGTTAATTTAATTGTAATTATTAAATGAGAAACGCTGAAGCATGTTCCGATTTTAAGTTAATTTATACAGTAAATTCTTTATACACGTCTATAAAACTCTAATTTCAGCAGAATAACTAGAAAATATTCTATTATAGGTTTTGGATCAGTTTTGTTTTTAGCACTCTAAGACACGTGAAAAACATGGCTAAGGACAACTATGACAAATAATTAATCGTCTCAGCGGTGTTTTTGTATGGTGTCAGTTCATCGAGAGAAAATAAAATCAAAGGAGGACTCCCTTATTGATAAAGTGGTAGACTGTTACGGCAGGGAGCCAAGACGAATCCAGGTATTGCTTAAATAATAATTCAGGCATGTGAATAAAGAAATTTTATTTATTGTAATCAAATACCTGAAGGAGTTTCCTTAATCACATCTTGCTCTTAAATTAACAACAAATATGTTACAGTATTTCATACTAAAGTATTCTCTCAACAAGAAAGGATTTTGACAAACCTTACAAAATTAGTACATTTCATAAATTTATGGCCTACATTAGCCATAATAAAGTTGTCATGGATTATGGAAATTTTATATACGGTACGCATTTAGATTACTTATGCTGTGTAGGATATAACAATATTACCTATTGTTTTCATGTTTCTAATATTGCCATGTATGAAAATGCAGCGCAGAGACTGGTAGGGGGAGAGGATGACAATATCGCTTTTGTGTTTTGCCCCCTACTGAGATGAAATCCTGCGGCCGCCCCTGTTAGAAAACCAATAAATGAAATGGTTATAGGCAAAAAGAAAGGCCTCAGTTGTGGACTGGAAAGCCATAATTCATGAGGTGCTGGATGAAGTCGCCCGACTGTTTTAAGAATCCCAGGATATTTACACTATTCAGGTTTATTATGAAACATTTTTCTTTTAAAGTTATGAGCAGGTATCTGGATTTTGAAGTTAACATTTTACATAATAAGGCTAATTAATAAAGCTGACTTTCAATGTTACTTATAAGTTATGTTTTTCTGAAGCAGTGCAGGATTTAAAACGTCTTTAATGTCCATGGCTATGTTTGTAATGTTTCCATGAGTACTATATAGCACGTAAATTGTGCAATTCTCTTCAGATTTAGTTTTAAGTAAAAAGAAATCAATATATACTCAAAAGTGAATATGCATCTAACAATGCTCAACATGAGAAGAGAATCAACTCATAAAACTGAGAATATACTAGCTTTTATTCCTACCAAATATAAGTACATACTCTTATAAGATGTACACCTAAGTATGTTTTACTCTGTTTCCATTACTTGAGTATGTTCTCAAAATGAAGTAGATACTCGAAAGATTTTGTTCGTACCAAAGAGAGTATTTACTTGAAAAAGTGAGGCATATACTATATACACATTTTTATTCATATAACCCAAAATGTTATCGTTCTACCTCTTTAATTTAATTCACCAACTCTATGCATTTGTAAATAATAATGGGCTGTATAGATAATTGGATCGAGCATTTGTTAATAATTAACATAACTATTATGAACATCTTATTGGTCCCGTTCAAATGCTATTGACAAATATGCATCCACATTTGTGGTTTACCGATATTCAATAAGGGCGAAAGTGCCATTCCGTATACTTTCTGGTAATTTCCGACTGAGATTTTCCTCCTGTGGGTCAAGGTTGAACAGAAATGTAAACACCACAGGTGTATATAACACTAAATTTATTTACTCCGCGTACACTATACTTTCAATATACGAACTATAATATATAAAACTCAGCGGTTTAAGTTCCGGTATGCAAGCGCCTGTTTTCGGCAGAAGGCCAGTCCCGACTTCCTGCCTTGGTGTTGCTTCCCGGCAGGGGTGGCTTAGCGACCCAGGCGCACAGCTGTTCCTTGTCACTTACTGCTCGGTGTCTGAGAGATGCTGCCCTCTGAAGACGTGCCCACCCTTGGAAGCTGCTTCCAAGGGGCGGTGAAGTAGCCGCTGTTCTGTGTAGTGGCTGAGCATTCACGTCAGCCCCCTTAGGAGAGAGGTGCCTAGGGCCTATAATAGTCCGGAAAAAGGACATGTCCAGAACGAGTGGTTGCAGATGGTGTTGGTACCGTTGTAGTTGTGTGGGATGATGGAGTTTCAGGAATGATGGCGTCTGTGAGAATGAAAGCAGGTTTCGCGCGATCAGCTGATACCAGTATTGCATTGTTCCTGACGGCAATACGGAAGATTTTGTCGGTACGGCCAATCGTTTTGTAAGGTCCAGTGACAGGTGGTTGTAAGGCAGGACGGAGGAAGTCTTGGAGAAAGAAAACATGAGTTGCTGTGGACAGGGATGGGTGGACTATGTGGATGGTGAGCAGTGGTGACTGGCTGGCTATGGTCGCAATTCTTCCATCCTCCTCCTTAGGCTTGCGAGGAATTGAGAAGTGTCAGCCGGTAGAGAAGCAGATTGAATGAATTCTCCCGGGATCTGTAGCGATTCACCATACACCAGCTCTGCCACCGAAGCCTGGAGGTCTTCTTTGAAGGCCGTGCGAACGCCCAGGAGAACGAGCAGAAGCGCATCACTCCAGCTGGCATCTTCATGGCACATCAAGGCAGCCTTGAGAGATTGTTGTAATCTCTCCACAAAATCGTTAGACGCTGGGTGATATGCTGTAGTCCGGGTGAGATGGATACCGCAAAGTTTGGATAGTGTTTAAAAGAGCTGGGAAGAGAATTGAGTGACCTGGTCGGTGGTGACCTTTGTGGACATCCGAATCGTGCGATCCATCCAGTTAGGAACGTCCTTGCTATTTCTGCAGTGATGTTCGGAAGAGGAAATGCCTCTGGCCATGGAGTGTATCGATCAATAGCTGTTACGGAGTAGCGAACAGGGCAGGGGCGAACAATGTCAATGTGGACATGAAGGAAGCGCCCTGGTGGAACTAGATACCCTTTAGGTGGCGTAACAGTGTGTCGGTTGATCTTTGACTGTTGGCAGGGTTGGCAGTTCTTTCTCAAACTGGGCCATACGAATCGATGGGGGACCAGCTTGACAGAAGCTTTTGTTTCCGGGTGCCTAAACTTATGGAGGGAGACAAAGACTTGTCAGCGAAAAGGTTGTGCGACAAAAGGACGTGGTCTACCAGTGGAAGTGTTACAGTACAAAGAGGAGAGAAGAATCGTTGTTATGGAGTAGCTGGAGAAGCTCGGCATCCTGCTCCTGAGACTTAGCGAGTGCCACCAAGTCCACGGGGTTAAATAGGGCGTCGATACGAGAAAGGGCGTCGGCAACAATGTTATCTAAACCAGAGACGTGTTCAATGTTGGTGCAGAATTGGAAAATTATGTCCAGGTATCGGAACTGATGAGGGGAGAAGTTTTCGCTCTTTTGTTAGAAGGCATAAGTAATGGGTTTGTGATCCGTGAAGATGGTAAAGGTTTGTGCTTCTAATATGTGTCGGAAATGTTTAACGGCCTCGTAGATAGTCAGACGCTGTCTGTCATGGGCACTGTACTTCTGTTGCCGGAACCGGAAGCATCTGTGACCAGAGCAAGAGGGACAGGGCTATTTGGTTGGGGTAGAAGAGTTGCCTTTGAGAGACTATCCTTGCAATTCTCGAAAGCCTGAAGCAGCTCAGGTGTCCAGTTCACAGGTTCAGAGCCTTTGACTCGAGAGCCTGAGAGAATGGCGTGAAAGGGTGCCTGAACGGCAGCAGCATTTGGTAGAAAACGACGATAAAAGTTTATCACGCCCAAGAACCTTCTCAGTTGTCGGATGATCTGGGGTGGTACATAGGATTGCAAGTCAGTCATTCGGTCGGGCAAGGGACGAGTACCTTCTCCCGAGACGGTATAGCCCAGGAAGATAAACCCGGAACTTTAAAGGTGGATTTGGAATGGTTGATGATAACTCCGAATTCCCGTAGCCTGGTGAAGTGTTGGCGAAGGTGCTGGAGATGCTGTTCCAAAGTCTGGGAAAAGAATAAGATGTCCAAGTAAGCGAAACAGAAATCCAGTCCACGGAGAACTTCGTCCATAAACCTTTGAAGCGTCTGAGCTGCATTTACGAGGCCCAATGACAAAAAGGAAACTCAAACAGACCGAAAGCAATAGTGATTGCAGTTTTGGGTATATCATCAGAGTGTACGGGTATCTGGTTGTGTGCTCGGACAAGTTCGATTCTGGAGAAGACGGAACAACCGGAAAGATGATGGGAATAATCGTGTATATGTTGTATAGGATATCGGTCAGGAATGGTGCGGGCATTAAGAGCACGGTAGTCGCCACAAGGTCGCCAACCGTTGCCTTTCTTGGTACCAGGTGTAGGGCCGAAGACCAAGGGCTCTAGAACGGCGGGCTGTACCCTCCTGCAGAATGTTGTCGAACTCGGCCTTAGCTATCTTGAGGCGCTCAGGAGCGAGTCGACGAGGGCGGCAAGAAACAGTTGGGCCGGGTGTTGTTCTGATGTGATTAACAACCTTGGTGTTGCACAGCTTTTGGCATTCCCGCAGGCCGAGTGAGCTCGGGGAACTCTGCGAAAAGGTCGTCAAGTGGTGTATCTGTGGGAATAGTTATAACACTAGGAACTGCACTGTTTGTGGTAAGACCGGGCATTGATAGTTTCGTTGTGCCATCCAGTAAACGTCCTTGACGACAATCAATCAGAACATTATAATGGGATAAGAAGTCTACACCAATTATTGGAATGCTGACGTCAGCCACCACGAAGCGCTCGCCGAAGTCCAAAATTTAGGTTTTAATGGATGTAGCCGAAAGTGTGGATAGTCGTGCAATTCGCGACGATCAGTTGGTAATCTAAGTGCTGTCTCCTACCAGGAATTAACCTTTTAGGAAACACGCAGGGATCTGAACCAGTGTATATTAGGAATCTTATTGCTTACTTGTGAGTCAGTAATGAACAGGCGGCCTGATGAAGAGGTGCAGTTGTTTGCCGCCTCTAACGGCTACTGCTGCCGTTTTCCGGGATATAGGTACAGGGTGACGTACACTTCCGGGCAGCGTCTGTAGGAGCACGGTGAATTCGGACGAAGGGTTAATGCTCGCCACGCAGGGAGGCGGAGGCGTCACCTCGCGAATTTTGTTTGCCAGCAGCGAAACGACATCAAAATTAGCGTCAATTTGGCAGGCGATGGTGGTCTGGATATGAGGTGGCAAACGCTGGACCATATACTCCTCAGGAAATCGCCCGGAACATCTGGTACTAGGCTTTTGAGGTGCCACAAAAACTGGGATGGCTTGCGGTCCCCCATTTCCTTGGGTGTTAGCAGTTGCTCTACATGAAACACTCCGAGGGCATTGGATTGGCCGAGGTGGGTATATGAATTGGCTTTCACCTTCTCCTGACATAACGCGTTGGAATTTTTTGTGGGGCTATGACATATTATCACTATACGGCACGTAAAATATCCTCAAGCCTGATAAAGAGGCCTCTGAGCAAAATTACCGCCGTCTTTCACGCCCAATAGAGAATGCGACACTAAGGACCCGGGCAGTTAAAGAGCGTGCATAAATAAAACTCAGTTCAATTATAATTTCATACCATCTCTCTGTACATGTTGGAGGCGGATGGACTTGGACGGAAATCAAATATAGATAGATCATTCTTCGTGTAACCATACGGTCTTGCGTGGAAGTGTTGTGATTTTTTATAAAAGCTTAATTCTTTATACGACTAATGTATGTGAATAAAATTCCGTCATCTTTATTTCTTTTTATTGGGAGCAAGGGCATTTCCGTGCAGACAACCTGTATATCTTTTAACCATTCGCACGGAGGTTTGTGTCTCCAATAAGGCAGGCGCTCCTCCCCACTACACGGTCGACCGCATGCCTACATTCGGAGTAGTCACCAGCCTACTTTATGTGAAGATGGCAAAACAGCTATGGAAAATGTCAAAACACTTGTGTCTAAATGGTATTATAAATACGAATTAGGTTGTCGCATTGGTGAGCATGTTATTCGGAAGTTTAAAGGGGCAGTTGCCTCCACGTCCTAGGAAATATATTTCAGATGGGGCGTTGTTCCCACGAAAATGATTGCGTGAGCACTCACAACAACCGCTGTTGGTATTAAGAAAAATCCAAATTCCGTGCAAGAAACTCCTATATGTGATAGAAAATTTGTAGTGTGGTGTGTGCTAGTGCGAGATGCATAGTCGGTCCGATTTTATACGAGGAGATAGTAAATGGAAGCAGGCACCGAAATGACATCTCTGACGGAAGAAGAGAAATCATATGGGTTTTTTCAACAATAGTACACAATCGCTCCCCAGACCTAAAGCGTCTGTGATTGCTATTTGTGGGGTAGCGTGAAGGACAACGCGTGCAAAACTAATAATTAATCAAACACTGGAAGAACTCGAAAAAAACATATGAAAAGAAGTAAGAAACATTACAGTGGCCGAGCTAAGTCGTATCATTCGGAATGTGTGTACTTGGTACAATTTTGACGGAGGATAACATCTGCAGCATTTTCTATAAGGTAATACAGTCATAAAAAACGAAGTCAAGAGTGCAGCTGCGGCCGGCTGTGGCGTTTCCAGCTTGCGAGACAGAAAACGCAGTGCCAGCCTTGAAGATGCATATGTCCTGGAAGCCCTGTATTTCAGATATTGTGTGAGCTCTGTACAGGCACAACCAGTTGTTAGTTTCGTGGTTTAATAAAAGTGCTACATTTTACTTCCATATATTTGTACTACCAGTGAATTCACATTGTATCGTAAAATGCTCAAAGAGGAGAAACTTTTATGTAACATTGGCAAGTCTATTTTAATATAAATAACTGTGTTTTAATTTCAAAATGACCGACAAAGTAAAATCGGGACTCGTCCAGCTTTTGTGTATCAAAGTGAAATGACATGTAGGCGGAATTTTATTATATGATATGTAACAAATAAAACTAAGAAATTGTTTTTATTTGCAGCACAGATTTTGCTCTATACACACGAAAATACACATTAAGATTGGAGATGTATAGCATGCTAAGCGCCAAAAAAGGAGGAAAAACATAAATAAAAACAAGAATGTCTGTGTAAAAAATGAGGTATCTTTAAAAACTAGAAAATGTAAATGCATCCATATCCCCCTAAGATACATTCTCTCTCTGGGCTTGTATAGAAAAAAGACCAAGACTTCATATATAAATGATAATGTCATTTTGATCGGGGGATGTGATGGTCCCATGTACTTCTTTTGCTTACTCAAATGCCAGTCTTATAAAAGTGACATTTAGGTGCAAAACAAACGAGTGTAACCTAAGTGCAGTCTTTATATAGGGCATGAACAGTATAACGGCATTTTAGCCCATAGCGCAAAACAGCAAGCTTGGTGATTGTAATAGCACGGTGTAGTTTATTTTCGCACACAAACAGTTGTGTTTTGGTTAGCAGCAAAAATAATAGATAAACAACGTAGCAGCTAACAAAATCAAAACCCGATGGCGAGTGAAATACTATTGAATTATCTGCACAATAGCCACAGCATTCGCGCCACGGATTTTGGCGTCTGAACATTTTAATGGAAAACCTCAATGTGGGAGTCACTTACTTCATCGATGTATGACTGCAGTTCGAAGAATGGTGCAAGTTGAGACAAGAGTTGAACACAGTGGAGGAACTGGACAATCAATATAAAACATAGTAACCTTCGGGACCCATACACACTTGAACAAATGTTTATAATGCACAATAGTGTTTCCACGTAAACAAATATTGAGCTACATCTCACGATTATGCGGTCCACATCTCTTGACGTTTGAGGCGTGTCCACTAACACGACACTAGCGAATAGCAGCAGTGCGGCGCGTTGCCTCATACGGACAGTGCACCTCGCCGCTGGTAAAAGCTAGTTGCAATATCATGTGCGCGCATTTCTTATTTCAGAAAAACAACAAATAGCTACGTTAAAAGCCGACGTTTTCCTAAACAAGTACAAAAAAGAATCATCTTTTTACACCGAATGGTTCGCCATTAATTTGCAGTGATGTTTAAAGGAGACTTTTAGTTATAACTATGCTTGTAATAGTAATAAATCCATTGTTGTCGTTATTTTATATTGTTATGTCATAGATATAATTATCGCTTATTAATGTGCAATTCTCCATGTCATAAATAAATTAAGAAATAGTTATCGCACGAGGTTTTCTAACACAGCTACAAACTCGTCATAAAAATACTTTCAAAGCCCTCTGACGCAACTCTAGAAAATCATACATGACGTTTTTTAATAAACACAAAATAAAGTTGTTCCACGAATAATACCATTGGAAAACCAATGTGCATAATGCTGAGTCCTAGAACCAAACACGTATCCGTTACATGAGAAGAGCGTGTTGTGTTTTTTTACAATATTCAACATTTGTTACTTGGAATGCACAAAAACAAACAAACAAACAAAGCCGTATAAACAATAAACCAACTGAGAACTTTAAGCAAAGAATCACCAACTGTCATTACATTCTCGAGGAAGCATCAACAATGGAATTCATTGCACCATTGATGTGATAGCTGGCGCCGACCTCCCGAAAATCTTGTGCCACAGCCACTGCGTCACAATTACAAGTGAAAAGTAATCAATTAAAACATTTCTGCACTCCCATATCATGCAGAAGGAACTAGATCGTATTTATCACCGAAGAGAACTGCTTAAATTTGCATCCACTGCCACATTTGGACCTCTTGGCTGCATTAATATGGGTGCTAGAAGGATGTAATCTGTATGGTTTAAAACAGGAAACCAAAACAGTTTGAAACAGTTTTTAATCTATTAGACTCACAGTCTCATCGATGATTACCCGGAGTGCAGAGGAAAAACTTGCTGTGTAAAATGTATTTTATCTTCAAACACTTTTTGCGTGCAGTATTTATCATGAAACAAGCAGTAATGCATTTTAACACCTTTCAGAAGGCAATAAACAATAATGAAAAACGACGGAGATTTGCAAATTATACAAAAACTGCTATTATTTTTCGTTTCTTCATAATGTGCTAAATTTAAGGCTATAGGAAAGTAAAAACTACACCGTTTTATTATAAAGCGTAATGTTAATACAATGCTTCGTAAACATATTTTCCCCCTTCTAAATCAAAACAGATAAGCATTTTCTTACGCTCAACTTGCCATACTTCTGTCATAATTCGTAAACTGTTCAGACTGGTCTAAGCCATTGCTGCTAGTAAAGCAGTTGTAAAGTGCAGTAAGAAAAACCCGGAGAGTTACAGAACTGTTAATGACACAGCCTTGCATGAAAAGTGCAGTAAGAAAATCGCAGAGAGGTTACCAAAGTTCGTGTCGACACAGATCTGTTAGTGACACAGCCTTGCATAAAAAGTGCTGCAACAAGAACGCGGAGAATTACCAAAGTTTGTTGTGATACAGATCTGTTAGTGACACAGCGTTGCATGAAAAGTGCAGTAAGAAAAATACGGAGAGTTACCAAAGTTCGTTTTGACACAGATGTGTTAGTGACGTAGCCTGCAATGAGAATTGCAGAAGAAAAATGCGGAGAGTTACCAAAGTTCGTTTTGACACAGATGTGTTAGTGACGTAGCCTGCAATGAGAATTGCAGAAGAAAAATGCGGAGAGTTACCAAAGTTCGTTTTGGCAGAGATCTGTTAGTGACAGCCTTGAATGAGAAGTGCAGTAAGAAAAACGCAGAAAATTACCAACGTTTGTTGTGATACAGATCTGTTAGTCACTCAGCCTTTCATGAAGCCAACGAGAACTGAGATTCCCTGCAGAGAGTATGCACGGAGTGAACAAATAAGAGTAACTGTGGAAATCAACTAAGTTTGTTTGGCATCTGCCACGTTATATTTGGGTAACTGAAGCTAACAGCTGCGTCAATAGCATACAGAAACATGCTGCACACTGCTCGGAAAACGGGAATATCCACGTAATGCAACTAAATAATTATACAGGTACGTACAATTCGTTAAATCCATTTATATGCCTAGGAAAACTTATACAGATTTTAATAGTGGGGCAAAATTATGGACATTTTACTTTTCAAACCAAGAGGGTAATAAGTTTTACCTAATTCAGGGGTAACATTTTTCTTGATACCTATTAATTTTCATACATATTTGTCGCTTGCAGATTAAGTTAGGAAATTTGAATCCCATTTGAAAAACTCATTATCATGTATGGGATTTGAACAATGGAACTTCGGCATACCATGTTGGCGCTCTACCCCACATCTACCTTAAACGTAACTTCTGAGCCCCAATTGAACTTCTCTGGTTGCGTTCATGTACTCCAGCATACCCTCAAGGCGATTTCAGTTATTCTGAGATGTATCTTATGGAAGGCAAATTGCAATGCTACAGAACTTTCAATTTTGTGTTTCTAGTTAATCACACTATTAAGATTAATTTATGCACAGTCCTTGCCAAATCCAACTAAGCCATCCCTTGTTGTAGTCCAAACCAATAATTTGGCGCACATCCACGCCAGCTATATATACTACGGACAAATCTTAATTCACATTCTTTCCCGGTACTAAATTAGATCATACATTTTTACCAAATAGAACATGTAACATACCGTGGAATAAAGTGGGGTCATTAAGGTCTGAACTTGAACTATGTCAACATAGCTAACTTAGCTATGTTTGGCCTGTTTATTTCAATCTTGCTAGTTGCAGGAAAAGTGTAAAATTCCATGTTAAAATTAATATTAAATATGTGCAGTATTTCCTTAACACAGCATACTTGATTAAGCTCTGTGGTGTAGTATCTTGAAATGCTTTGAAACTCAAACTAAGTAATGACTTAGCGAAGTTTTGAAAAAATTGCACAGAGATGAACACACCAAGAGATAACAATAAAAACATACACATTTCATAATATATTTTTGTTATGACATGTGTAAAACAGATCATTCGTATTTTCAGCCCCAAAAATACTGTCTGGGTTTTTTGCTCCACTGGAAAAGTACTATTTTCATTTAGTTGTACTTGGAGTCCACCTTTTCAATTGTTCTTTCACATTGGCTAGGAATAATAAACACTAACTATAACTAATCTATTTTTCAGCATAAGCATACACAAGCATTCTCTAACACAATTAAAATTCCAATGTTATGGCACGCTGCTCTTTTGTGACTTCATTACAGAAAAGGCAAAGATCATTTTAAAGAGAACTGTAGGGGAGCGTCATTTGAGTAATTATAAGAATGGATTTGGAGTTCAAACACACACACACACACACATACACACACACACACTAAATTCTCAACAGAGGTTTTTTCCCCTCGGTTCTCTGTCCCTTCTTATGTGCAGGAACGTTAATCGTGAGTGACATGAACGACTGATTTTTTTACAAAGTTTAGCATTCCACACCAACTGACGATGCCTTTGATAGCAGAATGGTTTGAATGATGTGGCGGTCGATCAGACTCGGGTGCACTGCCCTACATATTCACGCGCTATTTGCTTTTGATCGACTGAGCGAAAGCCTCTCAAACAGCCTCAACAAAGGGATCAGGGCTAAACAGGATTTGAACCTGAGCCGAGCGATTAGTAGCAGAATGCGTGTTACATGAACTTTCCGAATTGGTATGAGCTAATTGATGTTGATAACTGGCGGCTATTCCTTATAGTTCTTGCAGAATTGATTCAGCAATGAAGGAGTCTTTAAATCACCTCACAGCTTAGATCCTTAAGAGAGTGCTGAAAAATTCTCTATAACGGGTCATAGTTTCCCTGTTAAAGGAAATAATCGAGACAGGGTTCGGTTGCACTTCCAAAGTCAGCCAACCCAGTTATGTGCGACTTACAGCAGTCGTGTGAAGTAACACGTTTCGGGGATTCGCAGACAATGGGTGCGGAGGAAAAGGAAGAACAGTTTATGGCTTATAACCAGAGCTAGGACAATTAATATCCTTTGGCTTACAATGTGTGTCCGCAATGAATTTCTATCGACAGTGCGGCGAAGGAAAGTGGGTGCCAAGATAACCTGGAACTGTAAGCAGTAGCATCAGGGATAGAACAGAATATAAACACAGATCATCCCAGAGAGCAACTCTACCATACCAGTAATGCAAGCGAACTACGGACTGTCGACTGTGCAGCCCTGGGTTCATGTATTCAGTACGACTCACGTGTACTAGGTGTGCTGTTAGTACGTTGATTCCTCACTCAATGGATATTTGTCCTAGCTCTACTTATAGCCACGCAGGTACCAAGTACAACATACATTCTCTTATCTCACTAGTCCTTAGCTAACAATAACTTCATTTTCCTCTTGCCTCACCTGCCTATACTTCTCACTGAATTCCTAGCTGAGAGTTGAGACCAAGAAGCGACTTCGAAGCTGACGTCACAACATTCAGTTGGCTGACATTGCTCTATTCGGTTATTTCTTCGGGTCTAGGTACAATCTCCGCGCGCGCTTTCCGTGAAGACCGTAGTGACTGCATTAAATCTCGCAAGAAAGAACTTGGTAGTTCGATAAAATATAATTACATATTTATCTTGAGACTTAAATACCAACTAAATCTAAATATATATATATATATATATATATATATATATTATCCCACAAGCACAGTAAACGGTGTTACCATTTAACATTAACAGAAAAATCCTTGAAATTTAAAACAGACCTTCCGTTAGATGCTGTTACATAAGGAGTTAGGCGCGTTAAACTACATACTCGCATTAATCATTGGAATTCGGTCATGGTGTTTGTACTCAGGTAGTTAGTCGAAAGGGTGTGGGTTACAATATCTGTTGCCGAGCGGTAAGGCTCAGGTGGCAACGTCTGTGGCCCGCATTCCGAAGGTCGTGGGTTCGATTCCCGCGGTCGACCTTCCTGACCCATGGTTTTTCTGGGTTTCTCCGGGTCGCTAGGCGAATGCTGGGAAGGTTCATTACATCCCCCGAATTTCCTGACCCTCCATTTCAGCAACATTCTCATTTCATTTCACCTTTCATCGGCTTGGTCTGTTTCAAGGTAAAATGTGTTGTCGGGAGTCTCGGCGTTGCATGGCAGGGGAAAATGATGCTCTATGTAACCCTTGTCCCCCGGAATGGGGGCGATCTCCGATTCCCGGGCCTCCAGGGGATGTTTAAGCCCGCAGGGGGAGGGTAGCTGGTTGCACCAGCTGCCATCCGGGGATTTTCAGTCTATAAAAGGTAGGGACCCCGCCCTCTGTCCTGTCTTCCTCCTGTTCCTGCCTCCCTCAGTTTCCTCTCATCTCAACCCTCCCTCCCGGGTCACCCCGTCAGGGGTATAGGTACAAAATATCTTGTAGAACGAGCTGCTAAGATCCCCTTCGCTGTTAGTCCTATTCCTACAGTACCTGTTATTATGCACGCGTTTACTTTGGTCTTTCGGGGCTCTAATACCTAACAAGCCAAACTTCTGCCGAATGATGTATTATCAAATCGTGATACATCAGAATATTTAAGTGATTCAGAGCACTGAAGGAATCGAATGGACCAAATGTTGATTTTAACGTGTACCTGCAACGCTGGACAGAAATTGTTCCTGTTACGTCATTCAGCTAATTTGAAAGGGTGAAACCTTCGGAGCGTATAATTGCGTGCATTGGTCTCCTTTCGAACCCTCACGTGTTACCATATCCTTCCGGAAACTGAAGTGAACCACAGGCTGAAACATGTCGTATGAGTTTACGCCTAACATTTGCATGTTGCAAAGTGTTTGTGGTAGCTAACCCCCATAACCCGGGAGAGGAAAGGTTTCTTTTTCGTCCCAAGTTCTTCTTCCTCTTTCCCTTCTGTCTTTACAGCGTAGGGGTAGCTCAGTCAATCCACCTTCTCCATTCATTCCTATCCCTCATCATTCTCATTTCTCCCACCGTCTTATTCCTTCGTCTCCCAATCTTTTCCATCTGTCCCAAGTTAACAATCCTAAATCCTCTTTAAATTCAATTAGTAAAGCAGATAACGTAATAAGCGAGTTTCATAGCTTTGCGTCAGATTTCACTTCAGATTTTCAATTTGTATACTATGGCATAGAAAATGAATGCATTCCATGTATTATGTTTGAGGAAGTTAATAAGTAAAGTTACGTAGTTAAGGGATTATTATGTTGTAATATTCATTTTTATCATAAGAGTTCCTCCAAACACAGAAGCAGTTGCATAGAAGCACAAAAATATATCCAGTTACTACGACAATTTTACGGGAATTATTAAAATGTTAAGATATGCATAAATGAAAATTGGCCAAAAGATTACGGAAATCAGTTATATGTGTTGATAATTAAGGGTATTCATAGCTGACATTTGCTCAAAGTTTTCAAAGCATTAAAAATTAGTTTTTATGTCCAAGAAATACTTTATAACTTTAGCTTCAATTACATACCGTGGCTTTTGCTCTCAGAACCTATTAAAACTTCAGCACCTGAACATTTAAATGCCCCAGAGCACACAGCCTAATGGCCTATATTTACTTCCAATGCCTTTACTGCACTTTGATTTTTACTTCCTCTACCGTGTACATGACAGGTAGAGAAGGTATTGCATTCCACCCAAAAATTCGATATCGAGAATGCATTGGGAAAGAAATTGATGCAGTGTTGCAGAACGTTAGACGATAGACGAAACGCAAAAAAATCTTATTGTTACATTCACATGACTTCCTCTACCCTGTATCGTTTATTGGTAACTATGCATCTATTCTTATGAAACCTTATTTTTCTACCTACTTCAGTTTAATCGAGATAAACCTTTGCAAAAATAGCTACATTATAATTTCGTTAAAGATACTAGCGGAACAGCGATAGTCAAATATTTAAAAACTGGACGCCATATGTTGGCCTTAAAATTCCATACTCTTCCCATCAATCACGAGAAACAACTGAAAATCGACAGTACTGAAAGGAATGACAAAGTATTAAACAATTCGAACCAAACTGCCTCTGTGGCCTAGTGGTTAGCATGCTAGCTTACAAATCCAGAGGTCCAGGGTTCGATTTCCTACTAGACGTAAACGTACTGCACAAAAATGTATATCCTTAAAACATAATTTATTTCACTTTTTTGAGGTGGCAGCCATTTCCGAATTATCCATTATTCATGGCTCGAATTATTCAATACTTAGCCATTCTTTTTAAGTCCTGTCGATTTTGGCTCTTTCCCGCGATGTCATGGAAAGAGTATGAAATTTTAAAGCAAGCGTATAGCGTCCAGCTCTAAACATTTGATTATCGCTGTTCCCTTTGTGTCTTTGATGAAATGCTTAATGCAGCTATTTCCGGAAAGGTTTATATCGTATAAAATGAAATAGATAGGCAGATAAAATTTCGTAAGCATAATTTAAATATCCACTAATAAGTTATAGAGGGTAGAGAAGGTCATGTGAATGTAAGACATCAGATTTTGCGTGTAGTACGTTTTCCTCTATCGTTTTCTTAACGTTTACCAGCTATACCAATTTATACAAAATTTCTTCCGATTGAAGAGGACTTAACGGGTTATTCCCAGAACATTCTAGACATGCATTTTGTCGTGTAAACATCTTAAATATATATGCTATTTTAATCAAAATCCTTACAGCCATTTTTGAGAAAATCAAAAATTTTGAAAAAAAAAAGTTCCATAAAATTAAATTGAGTTTTATTTATGGACGCCCTTCTGCTGTGATCCTTAGCGTCCCTTTCTATATTGGGCATGAAAATGAAAGACAGAAAAGTTTGCTAGAGTATAGTGTAGTTGGCGTGGGGAGATTTTCTTGAAAATCTTTGTGTCGCATCTTTGGAAGACACTGAACTTAAATACTAAGTCTGGTTTTTGTCCTCATTAAACGTGTTTCCGGTGAAATATCGGTATCGTATTTTTGGGTGGAATGTAATACCTTTGTCCACCTGCTGGGTACTTGGTAAAGAAAGTAAAAATGTAGATCTCTATAAAACACACAATTGATTTCAAATAACTTTCTTGTAGCATCAGTCAATTCCGAGGTATCCTTTATTAAAGGTTCGAATTGCTCAACGCTTAGTAATTATTTTCAAGTCCTGTCAGTAGGTTGAAAGGACAGATCTGCTGCACGCTAAAATGGGCAATATGGCCACCATTTCCGTGGATCTAGCAATAATTAACGTTTTTTTGTATTAATTAGAGTGTTTTTACAACCGATATTGCAGGTTTTTATAGCGCTTTTATGCATTTTTGGAGGTATTTCATGCAATTTGAAAGTAATTTACGCCCAATATGGCGGCGACAAAAACCACTAAATTGTACAAGATGGTGGTGAAAATCCGCTAAATCTAATAGAAAATCATATATCGGAAAGTATTGATGTTATAATGAGGGGAAAAAATGAAAAAATAATAGGAATAGATCATATTAAGCTGTACCATGGGAAGCCGTGCAATCGTGACTGTCACATGCTCGATTCCAATGAAGAGTAAAAAGCACAGCTTAATTTATATTTATAGCCTTAGGAGAATGAAGCAAAAAAACTGTGATACATATTCGATAGAAGATGATAATGGACTGATGTAGGGGTGCTGTCGGACCACGATGGACAGACCTTCGAATCCGGTGAAGGCAAAAAGCATAACGCCTACATTTACAGCTTTAGAACAATGAAAGAAAAACTTTGTGATACATATCCGATAGAAGATGACGATGGATTGATGTATGGTTGCTGTGGGATCGCGATGGATACGCGTTCGAATCCAGTGAAGGCTAAAAACGTAACTTTTATATTTACGGCCTTAGAACGATGAAACAAAAACCTGTGATACATATACGATAAAAGATGACAATTCATCAATGCAGGATGATTGACAATACAAATAAAAATTACATTGTGTAAAGAATATTAACATTCAAACATTACTTAGCTAACAAATGATTACATTCCTCTAAATGGACAGTGACAAAAGAATATCCAAATAAAAAGTAATAATCCAGCATTGAAATCCTTTAAAATGAAAAGTAATGTAGAAAATAACGCAAAGTATCCAATCGGATTCTAAATACAGCCACTGTCTTATGAAACGATACCCATCATAAATAAACAAAGACAGGATATCAAATACGAGAGGAACGTACGTATATAAGTTTGGCTAGCTTAAGGATACAGACTCTGCCTCTATCTATCCATGTCTCCACTCTAGTGAATACGTAAGCTATCAGCGAAGAGCAGAAACTGCAAGACTCTCCCCTCCACACAGCCTAGCAGAGAGGGAAGCGGATTCCGGACTCTCTCGATGTATCACGGGCGCGGCTCCAAGCACCTCGGCAGAAGGAAAAGTGGAATCAACTTTGGTAATAATAATAATAAATTATGTAAACAAAAAACTCGTGGGACATTCTTGACTCAGAACTTAAATATATACTGAGTATGTTAATAAAACGAACTTGTGTCTTTGAGCTGTAATGTTCACACGCATAATAATAATAATAATAATAATAATAATAAAGGAACTAGTAATTCTATTGAAATTTAGGCTGCCATGTACAAATAAATAGTGGAGAGAGTTTCGCAGTAAACGGTAAAGTAAATAAACATACAGCGAACAATGATTTTTTAATTTACAAATACTTTGCTTTATGTGAATACTTTTTTCAAGTTTTAAGCACCTATTGAATTGTTTCTTACGGACATTCAAAGACTGAAAAGCCAACAAACAGCAACCCGCCTTTTAAATATTTAACTTCAGCTTCATCTTTACGTATTCACCTTATATTCAAAATGAAATGTGTTATGGAAGCATCTCTGTACACATTTTGTCTTGAATAACATAGGTATAAACTATTTTAGGACCAACTTATAGAGGAGATCACTAAACGGTAAAGGACAGAGAAAGTCGTGTGAATGTAACACATTAGAATATTTGCCACCAGTATTTCAAACATCTCTCCTTTGCTTCAGCCTCCTCTATTCCCTTGCACCTACCTACAAGGTCTGTTTGCATTTCGAGGAAGACAGAGAGGGTCGTTGAAAGAGAGGGAGGGACCGGGGCTAAATAACTCCAAAAGAATAAATCGACGGATATAAAACTTTGCATTTAAGTCCAGCATCCTTCAAGAGAAATAGTTAATATTTTAATGAAATTCTCACACTCCAAGATATCCTTTATAAAGAAATATCGCCATTGTTCCGAAGTGATTATTGCGAGTATTTCAATTTAAAAAGTGTAAATAATAACGGGCAAGGAATTAAACGGCCAGGTTCACCGTTTCAAGATGACCCTCTCCACTAACATGAGAAAAGCATTATAAGCTGCTAATGGTCTGACGCGAAAAACCCGCAGAAGCCATTCCTACATCCTGGCAACCTTGAAAATATGAAAGAAAAGAAATATTCAATGGCGCCATAGACCGGAATAACTAAATAACATTCATCTGTATTCATATGAATATTCTAGGAAAATTTACCGTTCCACCACGCATTCATATAAATACTGATCACAGAAATAAAGATACACGAATGCGTGCTCCCTGTTTGTTTTCTAGAAAAAAACGTATAACTTAGGAATATTATTCCATGATAAGATACTAACGGTCAAACAGGGACGAAGCCAACAGAATATACTGCTAAATCCTGCGACCTCTGGTAACATGGAAGAAAGAAATCAAGAGATGATATTCTCAGAGATCGAATAAGTGAAAAACATTCACCTACATTCATATAATTATTCTAGAAATATCTAGTGTTTCAACACGCATTCGTATACACGCACAGCAAAATCTAAGATAAGGGATTTTATTAGCAATAGAAATAGCGTAAACGTAGAGTATACTAAGAGAAAGATGCGTAGAAATACGATAATAATAATAATAATAATAATAACAACAATAGCATACTATTGTACATTCTTGGATGAAAATCAATCTAAATGTGTAATACATAAGTACAATAATAAAGGTAACAGCAATAGTAATTGCGATGATGACGCAACTTAAACGTTTTTACGCTTCGAAGGATTTAATAGAGGTTTGAAACTTTATCCTGGAATTTTCCTAACATCCCATTCATCACTACATACCATATCATTAATCTTCAGCTGCATACAAGGCATTGGGCTTACCAAAATACTGATTCAGACATAATCGAAAGTTTATCTGCTCCTTGACAGTTTACTGGCCCAAGGCATTGACTTGTAAGTCCCTTAAGGCGATCCAAAGAAGTAGGTGTACCAGAGTTGAAAAAATCTTAATAATGCACATGAACCTTTAAACTGTAGAAACTCGGTAGTATACTTACAAATAAAATACAAGAGAATACCAACCCACCACACATCACTAAACCAGAAAGCACACCCTAAACATGAGACGGAAGCGTAATGAAAGGACAATGTGGGGAAGGAAATCGGACGAATGTTAAACCATCCCCAGCCATTCACCTACCGACCTGGGAAAACCTTGAATAACTCAATACCAGTGTGCGGGGGTCGACAGGAATCAAACCCAGGACCTTAAGAATGTGAGTCGAAGTACGCAGGATACGGCCAGGGTGTTCGCATGGATTTAAAAATCAAGACAAGGCGTCAAACGTTTTGTTCATGATGAACCACTGAATTACTACACATAATTGGGTGAAATTCAAACTAAATGTGTAATATTTAAAAAAGAATTAACATATGATTGCGTATCTCTCGATGAAAATCAATCTAAGTGTATAATGGCTATGACAATAGAAATATAGAATAATAACAACAATAAGAATAATAAGTGTATCATAAACGTGTTTATGAAGCGAATTACTCAATTGGGCTGTACATTGCAGGGGTATATAGGAAAGAAGGCCTAAGGCAAATCCAGTGAATAAAAGAAGTAGAAATGACGGAAAGGAAATGGTGGTACATGTTAAGCCGACCAGGGAAAAGTGCGAAAGCCCAAAGCCAGAGTGAACGGGCGGGGGAAATTGAACCCGGGATCTATCGAATGCAAGCCTTACACGCTAGGCCAGTAACAACCCACTCGGAAAAGCTGACAATAATAGCGTATTTACTTAACAAAGTTCTAAATTGCTGTTGGCATTCGCGTCATTGTGCGGCAACAATAATAGGTATAAATTCTAAAGGTTATAAAACTGTTACAGAAATAGAGGCTTTATTGTATAGGAAAGGTTTTATAATCTGAAACCTAATGTATCATTATACATCAGCTACTGCATGAGCACAAAAAGTTAATAAATATTTACATATCGCTGTTAGAGAAATTCGGCCAAAACGCAAGCGCCCCACACAGAAAAGGAAGGGGAGGTATTCTCCTCTCGTGAGGTATTCTTGCAAGATGTACAACTTGTGTATGTATGTTTATGTATATACGGCGAGTATATTAATGGACGTTGTATCTTTGAAATATAACGTTCACACACTAATAATCAAAAAACTAACCATAATATTAATAATATTTTAATCTTTGCGCCTGGAACCTCGTCTCTCCAATGGTATACGAGTTTAGGCGCAGGCAAAAGTTGGTCACATCGCAGTCATACATTTATTTGTTTTACATCATATATTGTACAGGATTGTATAATATGGAGTTATACCTACATGTGTTTGCTGTCCCGATTCCATTGAAAACGATCTCTACAACTTCATGGTTCAACGACTGGCAAAATACTTTCGTAGTCTCTGTTTTATGATGTTATTTACTCCACTATATATCATTAATGGACATTAAAACCTTAAAAACATATAGCCCCCTGCTTCCTTTACGCAACGACATGATACACACAATACACTACAAACTAAATACTTCCATAGAAGATCTGTCAATATATGCGAGAGCAAACAAGACTATTCCATTTCTTTAAAGTGGAAATCTTTCAAAAGCACGACTTCCTGCCCCTTCTCAGCCCAACGTTTTAAGCACACACGAAGAGATCGTACGAAACAATGCTCTACGCGTAAAGGTATGTAGGAAGACGACAGGTTGAATGGATTGGGGTGCATAAACGAATATGTTTTTTTTCACCCGAAAACTCCATTGTCTCGCTAGAATCCAAGCTCCGTGTCTGTGAATATTGTGCTAAGCAAGAAGCTAATACACTTTGTCCTCGCTGGAAGCCGCTATTGTAATTCACCGAAATACTTGGTAAGTTTTTAAATAGAAATCAGATAGAAATATGTATTACTTACTGTGCAGTCTTGAGTAACATATTTACACATAGGACTTTCAATTAATAGGAATCCGTGGTGCATGCACCTAAAGTAACATAGGTGTGAGCTTTACTTCTAGGATAAAACGATTAGCATGCAGATAATGTCTTAGAGTATATTTTTTTGACATGTATAACCATTTCATCTTAAGAACTAAAAAAGCAATATTCCCATGTCCATATATAATAATAATAATAATAATAATATAATACTGAGCTTGAGTTAATTTTACAGTGTATACATCCCATGATATGTCTAAAGTCAACCACTCTAATAAAGAAATGTTTGCATTGTGTTAAAAATCATTATAACAAGGTTAATGATGCAGAAATATCATATCATTGCGTGCTTAATGGAAGCCATTTGCAAGTCAGTCGACTCTTCCGCACTTGGATATATAAAGAAACTGTTAATACTAATAGTAATAATTATCCTGATAAATTTAAATAAACGAATAGCTTTTCTTATGGAATACAAAATTAATAAAGGATATGGGTTATTTATTTTGCAGGGAGTTTAGCAAATTTAAAATGCTCACCTAGAGGAGTATTTTCCCACTCACCCAAAGACCACAAGATTTTAGCTAGAGGAGGCTTATAACATAAATGACATAAAAAAGATTGATACCATATAGTGGCTCAGAGCCGTGCCTTCCCTGGTTGAAAATCAGGTCTTCCTTCCAACAGGATATTCCAACCTAACAGCAGAGCAACAAGAAATACCTGGGAATTTTGAATTGGTATTGCGAAGGCTAGTACCAGCCTGTAAGTTTAAGACGTCTAAACGTGTGTATTTTGTTGCTGTAGAGGTATGTAGAAATAATTCAATTGATATTCCAATGTTCCATGTAGAGATACAACCTTTGAGGCTATAAGGCCTTGATTAACTGTACACTAGTATAGCGTGCAACCAAAGTCAGCATAGCAATATTAAAATTAAAAACCAAACATATATTGTGAAAGTTTTTCAATGTTTCATTCGACACTTAATGCTGTAAATAAGTATTTGTCTTAAAGCTTATACTTTTAACAAGCTGCAAATAATCCAAATATATATATATATGTGTGTGTGTGTGTGTGTTACAGGTGTACAAGGAGGGAGCGCAAAAAGAGTCAGAACGAGACAGTCTAGAAACAGCAGAAACGCGGTTGTAAGAGAGGCACTCAACAATGACCGCATTGTCTTCGTATTCATTGAAGATGCCCAACATTTCACAGCAGAGGGTGGAGAACCGTTTTCTTATACTTGAAGACATTGGTATACCCCTCTCACATAGCGGAAGCATCAGTCTATATTATGACAGCCTCATCCGACACTTGAATAAATTAAATTAATTCTATTAGCCAGAACATTTGGTCTTCATGGAGCAGGACAGTGTAGAGGATGAAAGATTTATATGCATAATAAGGTCAATAAAGTGTTGTAGAATATAAACCAGATTTATTTGTTTAGAATTATCCTATATCAATCCTACACAAAAGCCCTCCATACATACATTTCCCAAACACAATGGCGATAGTCTAGACTTTCTACACATTCAATTATACAACGTATTGCATCACATAGGAAAGAAACTTGCAGGTAAACAGTTTATGACGGAAAGAATAAGCAGCTCAGTAGTGTCACTCGAAATGTACAAACTTTTTGTTAACTCCTGACGAAGTCCATTACCACTATTTTGTATGCTTGTTATGCTATAATTTTAGATGCCTTCTACTCGATCATAATATTTTCAGTCTGTTGCGCCAGATTGCCTTAGCCGGCGTCCCTCGATGCGATGAGTAGCCTTAGCATATTTACCAGTCTATTCAAATTTGCAAGTCTAGATATCATTAAATTATCATCGTATAATCGACATATGCAGACGGCAAATTACTAAACACTCAATTTTAACTGTATTCTATATATTGTTTATATATATAGCTGGGTTAGCATATCAGCTTTCAATATTCTTGATCCCCTCACACAGGTTGTACAATTGAGGGTAAGGAAGCACCTCGCGCACAGCGACCTACACACATCTATAATGACTAGCAACTTCAGGAGGAAGGGGTGACGTAAAGAAACCACATGTAGCTAGAGATCGCTGGAAGATTCAATCCTGGAATTTTCTAGGACTTCCGCGCATCTATTTTACCTGTCTGCCTGCAATCTGTAGCCACATGCGGTTTCTTCACTACATCCCTTCCTGCTGAGGTTGATAGTCATTGTAGATGTGTGTAGGTCGCTGTGTGCGAAGTGCCTTCCTACCCACTCTTGTATAATCTGTATGGGGTGATCAGGAACATTGAAATCTGATATACTAATCGATTCAGCTATAAATAAACAACATACCGTATACACCGAAAATCGAGTATTTAATAATTTACCGTCTCCACATGTCTACTGTAGTGCAAACTCAGTGATCCCTACGCTTCCAAATCCGTATAACTGGTGAATATGATAACGTTACTCATCGCATCCAACGACGTCGGCAACAGCAATCTCACCTAAGAGATTGAAGATATTGTGAGCGAGCTGAAGGCATCTAAAATTATGGCATGACAATCTCACAAAATAGTGCTAATTGAATTCGTCAGGAGTTAACAAAAACTTTGAAATACATTCCGAGTGTCCACAATGTCTACTTTAAAATGGGTTATCCAGACGTTACTGAGCTGCTTAATCTTTTACATAATAAAGTGTTCACCTGCATATCTCTTTCCCATGTGGTACAATACATTGTATAATTGAATGTATAGAAAGTTTATCATCACTGTGTTTGGGAAATGTATACACGGAGGCTTTTTGTAAATGAATGTAATGGGCTAAATGTAGAAAAATAAATCTGGTTTATATTCCATAACATATTGATTTTATTATGCATATCAATCTTCATCCTCTACAGTGTCCTGCTCCATGAAGACTGGGTGCTCTGACTTATAGAATTAATTTACTTTATTCAAGTTTCGGATAGGCATTCATATTATAGGCTGATGCTTCCGCTATACGAGAGGGGTATACTAATGTCTTCAAGTATAAGGAAACGATTCTCCACCCTCTGCTGTGGAATGTTGGGTATCTTCAATGAATATGAAGACCATGCGGTAATTGTTGAGGGTTCTCTCTTACACCCGCGTTTCCGCTTTTTCTAGACTGTCTCGTTCTTACTCTTCTGTCGCTCCCTCCTTGTACCCCTGTAACATATATATTCGGATTATTTGCAGCTTGTTGGAAGTATCTGCTTTAAGACAGATGTTTATTTTCAGCATTAAGGGGCGAGTGAAACACTGAAGAGGCTATTACAATATATATTTCGTTTTTCATTTTAATATCGCTATGCTCACTTTAGTTGCACGCTATAGTAGTATACAGTTAATCAAGGATTTATAGCCTCTAAAGTTGTATCTCTACATGGAACATTGGAATATCAATTGAATTATTTCTACAGACCTCCACTGGAACAAAAGACAGTTTACACGTCTTAAACTTGCCTGCTGGTACTAGCCCGTGCAATACCGATTCAAATTTCCAAGGTATTTCTTTCAGTTCCTCGGCTGTTAGGGTGGAATACCTTTTTGAAAGAAAGACCTGCTTTTCATCCAGGGTAGCCACGTCTCTGGGCCCGTATTTCGTATCAACCTTTTTATGTCCTTTATATTATAGGCATCTTCTAGCTCAAGATCTTGTAGTTTTTGGGTAGGTAGGAAAATACTCTTCTCAGTCAGTATGTGCTTTGTGGTCTAGGGGTACCATGCTAGCTTCTAGTTACCGAGGTCTCGGGTTTAAACGCGACGGAAGGCGTTGGAGCTTTTCGGGCGTAAAATCCTTAGCATGGCTTTCTTCGGTGGCCCGGTGTCGCAGATTTACGGTACTTAAAGGAACCTCAATCGTGCTAAAGAGGCCTCTGAGCAAAATTTCTGGTCTTTCATGCCCAATTTAGTATGGGACGCTGAGGACCATAGCAGTTAAAGAGCGTGCATAAATAAAAATAAAAAATCTCGGTTAGCATGATAAGTTTGCTAAACTGCCTGCGATGCGATAGCCCATGTCCCTTATTAGTTTTGTATTTCATGAGAAAACGTATTCGTTTATTTGAATATATCAGGATTATTGTTGTTTCATTATTATTATTATTATTATTATTATTATTATTATTATTATTATTATTATTATTATTATTATTATTAACAAGTTTCCTCATATGTCCAAGTTCGGAAGAGTCAACTGGCTTGTAAGTGGTTTCCATTGAGCATGCAATGTTGTATTTCAATTTGTTATTTCTTCTTAACCTGGTTATAATCATGTTAATATAATGCGAGTATTTCCTTTTTATGGGATCTATATACCGTACAATTAACTCACACTCAGTGTATACTACTACTGTTGTTATTATTATTATTATCATCATCATCATCATTATTAAATATCGACATAATATATTTTTTATTTTTAGGATGAAATAGTTATGCATGCCACAATACTCTAGGCATTATCTGTATGCTAATCGCTTTTTCTTAGAAGAATTAAGGCTCACACCTTCCTTGCTTTTGGTGCATACACCACAAACTCTTATTAGTTGATAGTTATTCAAGACTGTACAGTGAGGAATATGCATTTTAAATAAAAAGTGCATTTGTTTTTAAAAACTTGTCAGGCATTTCGGTAAATTACAGTAGTGGCTTCCAGCGAAAACAAAGTGTATGCACTTTTTGCTTAGCTCAATATTCACAGGCTTAGATCTTGGATTCTAACGAGGCAATGGAGTTTTCGGGGAAAAGACAGATTTTTTGTACCCCGCTGTCCGGTCAACCTGTCGCCTTCGTGCATTCCTTTACGTGTAAAGCATTGTTTCCTACAGTCTCGTCGCGTGTGCTTAAAACGGGGGTGAGAGTGGGAGGGAGTCGTGTTTTTGGAAGTCTTCCACTTTAAAGAAAGGATTTGTCTTGCTCGCCCTCGCATGCATTCGGAGAACCTCTTGTATGTAAGTACTGAGTTTGTGGTGTCGTTGCGTGAAGGAGCCAGGGCACTTAATATTTTTAAGGTTTCAATGTCCATTAATGATACTTGTATAGTAGAGTAAATAGCATCATAACACAGAGACTCCGAATGTATTTTGGAAGTCGTTGAAGCATGAAGTTGCACAGAGACCATTTTCAGTGGAATCGGGACAGAAGAAACATGTTGGTATAACTCCAAATTAAACAACTCTGTACCATATATGACATAAAACGAATGTATGGTTGCGATATGACCAACTTGTACCTGCGCCTAACCTCGTGTACCACTGGACAGACAAAGTTCCAAGTATAAACATGCAGATATTACTACTATTATTATTATTCTTATTATTGTGCGCCTGTGCGAACATTATATCCCAAAGATACAAGGTTCATTTATTAACATACTATATATATACACATTAGCTTTTAGATTCTAAAAACTTTCCTATCAGCAGAAACATGTAGGTATAACTCCATACTACTTAACATATATGATGTAAAACGAATGTATAGTTGCGATATGACTAACCTGCGCCTCCGCCTAAGCTTTCATACCACTGGAGAGACAAGGATCCAAATATAAACATTCATATATTATTATTACTACTATTATTGTATGTAAACGTTATATCTCAAAGATGATACAATGTTCGTTTATTAATATACTCGCCACATATACACAGGATGGACCATTTAAATTGAGAATGTACAATATCTCCAAAAGTAGACGTTGTAGAAAGACATGTCTTTCATTTAAGGTGGTTCATATTATGGGTGGAAGTAAATGACAATACTGGTGTTTTATTTGGAGGACGTCATGATAGCCCTTTTAGGGTAAATTTAACCTACAATTAGGGTAAAACTGACCTTGAAATGACCATGATAATGGCTTTCAATATATACCAGGTGAGTTAGCTGCCCCTATTTATTTTTGCATTTATGCAACCTGCTAAGCAACATATGTGACTTACGCCTTTCTTGAATTCCTTCTAAAGGCTGATTTGCATAACACCTTATGGAGGAGGGATAGATAACTCAGTGCATAAGTGTTTTACGGGACAGAATGCTATCGTCATGTATGTCGGTGCCAAAAACATCCAACCCTGACACTGGGAGCTTCAGTGGCTCTTTAAGCTGATTTTACAAACTTTTATTCTTTAGCATACATTGATACACACCTTTGAAAACGCCCCTGAAGGAATAACTTATGACATGCATCGGTTGACAAAACTATTTGAAAACAAAATAAAATATCTACGCAGTTCGACAAATTGGATTTAAACCGTCAGCCAACAAAGGTTCGTTGTACAGCATTGTCAAAAAATGCAAAGCATTAGGTAGATAATTTCTCTTCTGTCATCTGCCATCTGTGCATTGTGTACATTCCATTACACGAGCCAAGTCTGTGAGCAACTCTACTAGCAGGTAGTAATCCGGGTGCTTGCCAAGATCGTACTGCTCACTGGAACAGTTGATGTTACCTGTAAAAAAGCATTGACGTAAGCCGCATGGCAACAGGGACATGTAAAAGAAAACACTGGCGGTGCACCTACGATAATGATAACATAACCAGACGTAACCAAGAGTGCATGTTCCCCATGATTCTATCGTTCTTTCGTGTGTTTTCCTGTGATTAGTGAGTTGGAGAAGATGAGTTGTAACATGGAAACAAAGCGTTTCCAGACCCATGTTTATGTAATATAATTTCTTCGTCTACGTGTGAGGAATGTGTCCTGCAATTTGTGCCGTACATTTTTGTTACATTCTGCACACACACACACACACACACACACACACACACACACACACACACACACATATAAGTTGCACATCTTACGAGAATACCTCACGAGGTTTTCCCTTCCTTTTCTGTGTGGGACGCTTGTGTTTAGGCCGAATTTCTATAAGTGCGATATGTAAATATTTGTTTCTTGTTTTGTGCTCAAGCAGTAATTGATGTATTCCGATACATTAGCTTTCAGATTCTAAAGGCCTTCCTATACATTAATGTGTCTAGTTTTTTAGCGTTTAAAATGTATTCCTATTATTGTTGTCGCATGACATTGATGCCACCAACAGTAATTTAGAACTCTGTTAAGTAAATAGACTATTATTGTCGGCTTACCGAACGGGTTGGTTCCGTAGTAACCTGTGAGGCTCGCATTTGGTGGTTTTGCTGGTTCGATTTCCTCGCCCGTTCGCTTTGGCTTTGTGTGTTCGCAGTTTTCCCTGGTCGGTGGGCTAATGCTGGGCGGTTTAACATGTACCTCGATTTCTTTTCCATCATTTCCACTTCTTTTATTCCATCGGGTATGCCTTAGGCCTTCTTTGCTCGCACACTCTGCAATGTATATCCAAATTGAGTATTTGGCTTCATAAATACGTCAAAGGTACAATTATTATTATTATTATTATTATTATTATTATTATTGTTTTTGTTTAAGCCATTCTACTTTTAGATTGATTTTGATAGGGAGATGCGGAATCATATGTTATTGTTTTTTTAATTATTATTCATTTAGTTCGAATTTCATTCAGTTGTGTATAATAATCCAGTGGTTCATCATGAACGCAATGTTTGGCGCCATGCCTTGATTTTTAAATCAATGCGAGCACCCTGACCGTGCCCTGCATACTTCGACTCACATTTATGAGGACCTGGGTTCGTTTCCTGTCGACCCCCGTACTCTGATATTGAGTTTTTCGCGGTTTTCTCAGGTCAGTAGGTGAATGTCTGGGAATGGTTTAACATTCATCCGATTTCCTTCCCCTCATTGTCCTTTCATTACGCTTCCTTCTCATCTTCAGGGTGTGCTTCAGGTTTAGTGATGTGTGGCGGGTTGGTATTCTCTTGAATTTCATTTGTAAACCTGCTACCAAATTTCTACAGTTTAAAGATACATTGCATTATTAAATGTTTATTTCCACTTTAGTAAACCTACTTCTTTAGATCGCCTTTAAGGACTCACTAGTCAATGGCTTGGGCCACTAACCTGTCGAGGAGCAGCCAACTTTGGATCATATCTGGATCAGTATGTTTGTTAAGCCCAATGTGTTGTATGCAGGTAAAGATGGATGATATGAAATGCAGTGATGGATGGGATGATAGGAAAATTCGAGGATCCAGTTTCAAACCTCTATGAAATGCTTTCGAAGCGCAGAAATATTTAAGTTACGTCATCATCGCCCAAAAATGCATAAATTTAGCACAACCTACATATTACGACATGATATGCCCATATAGTAGGTATATTTTGTCTTTCTCTATCTCTGTAATGTATAGATTAATTGAGTATTTTGCTTCCTAAACACACTAATGATAGTTTATTTTAATTATTGTTCTCATTTCTTTATCGCACTTACGTATTACACATTTAGATTGCGTTTTATCCAAGAATGTACAATAGTATGTTACTGTTCTTGTCATTATTATTATTATTATTATTATTATTATTATTATTATTATTATTATTATTATAGAATCTCTACGCATCTTTCTCTTAGTATACTCTACGTATACGCTATTTCTATTGCTAATAAAATCCCTTATCCTCGATTTTCCTGTGCGTGTATACGATTGCGTGTTGAAACACTAAATGTTTCTAGAATAATCATATGAATGTAGGTGAACGTTTTTCACCTATTCCATCTCTGAGACTATTACCCCTTGCTTTCTTTCTTCCATATTACCAGTGCTCGCAGGATTTAGCAATATATTCTGTTGGCTCCCTCCCTGTTTGACCGTTAGTATCTTATAATGGAATAATATTCCAAAGATCTAAGTTTTTCTAGAAAACAAACAGGGAGCACATGTTGGTGTCATTTTTGTCTGTGAACGGTATGTATAAGAATGTGTGGTGGAACGGTATATGTTTCTAGAATATTTATACGAATATAGATGAAAGTTTTCACTTATTCCGGTCCCTGGCGCCATCGAGTATTTCTTTTATTTCATGTTTTCAAGGTTCGCAGGATATAGGAATGTCTTCTGCTGGCATTTTCCCGTCAGGCCATTACCAGCTTATAATGCCTTTCTCATGACGTTAGTGGCGGGGACCATCTTGAAACGGTGAACCTGACCGTTTAATTCCTTGCCCGATATTATTTACACATTTTAAAATGAAATACACGCAAAAATCACTTCGGAACAATGACGACATTTCATTGTAAAGGGTATTATTGAGTGTGAGAATTTCATTAAAATGTAAGTATTTCTCTCGAAAGATGTTGGACTTCAACGTAAAGTTTTGTATTCATGGATTTATCCCTTCGGAGTTATTTAGCCCCGGTATCTCACCCACCCTCTCTGTCTTCCTCGAAATGCAAACAGATTTCCTTGTAAGTAGGTACAAGGGAATAGAGGAGGCTGAAGCAAAGGAGAAATCTTTAAAATACTGCTAGCAAATATTTTGATGTGTTACATCCACATGACTTTCTCCATCCATTACCGTTTATTTATCTCCTCTGTAAGTTTTTTTTTTTTAAATAATTTATTTTTCTGTATATCTCATGTTACTCAAGACAAAATGTTTGCAGAAATGCTTCCATAGCACATTTCGTTTTAAATAGAAGTTGGATACGTAAGGATGAAGCTCAAGTTAAATGTTTAAAAGGCGAGTTGGTGTTTCCATGCTTTCCACTCTTTCCATGTCCGTGAGAAACAATCCGTGTGTGCTTAGAACTTGAAAAAGGTATTCACATAAATAAAACAAAGTATTTGTAAATTAAGAAATCATTGCTCTCTGTACGTTTATTTGTCTTACCTTTTACTGAGAAGCTCTCTGCACTGTTGGTACTAGGGGTACCATGCTAGCCTCTAGTTCCTGAGGTCGCGTGTTGATACACGGCGGAGGGCGATAGACGTTTATGGGCGTAAAAATCCTTAACTTGGCTTACATCGAAAGGGAAGAAAATCCGGTGGTTCCTTGCTGATTTACGGCACGTAAAAGAACCTCAAGCCTGATAAGAACACAATTTCTGGTTTTTCACGCCCATATAGAATGGGAAGGTAAGAACTATAGCAGTTAAAGAGCGTCCATAATTACAACTAAAACGCCTGTTGGTATTTCCCCTTACTTGTATGTGTTAGCCTAATTTTCAATAGAATTATTAGTGGATTATTATTACTACTACTATTATAATTATTACTATTCTGTCTGTGAACATTGTATCTCAAAGACACAAGTTTTTTTTATTAACATACTCGGTATATTTGTAAGTTCTGCGCTTTACAGTGTCCCACGAGGCTTTTCCTTACATCATTTATTATTATCATTATTATTACCAAAGTTGATTCCATTTCTGCTTCTGCCGAGATGCTTGGGGGGGGGGCCTTGTGAGATCCAGAGAGTCCGGAATCCGCTTCCCTCTCTGCTAGGCTGTGTGGAGAGGAAAGTCTTGCAGTCTCTACTGTTCGCCAACGGAAAGAAAGTCCCTGACAGGAATGTGCTACCCTTATCTGTTTGGAAAAAGTGCGACAAGGACAGTGAATGTGTGACGGAGAACGCATGCTACGCAAGGAGTAAAACTATTCAACTGAGCTGTCGTGAGTGTCATAAATAAGGGTAACATAAGCAAGTAGGCAGGGTTCGGACCCTGTCTAATCAGCAATTTCCCCTCTGCCCTTCATTCCCCGGGGACTTTTTTTGCTGTAGAAGACTTCGCTTATAGCTTACGTATTGAGTAGAGTGGGGACATGGATAGAGGAAGAGTCTCTATCTAGCGAAACTTTTATACGCACGCTCCTCACTTATTTGATATCCTGTCTTTGTTTAATTACGATGGGTATCCTTTTATAAGACACTGATTGTGTTTAGATTCCTTTTGGATACTTGCGTTATTTCGCGCATTGCTTTTTATTTTTAAAGCATTTCAGTGCTGGATTATTACTTTTTATTTGGATATTCTTTTGTCGCTGTCCATCTAGAGCAATGTAATTATTTGTTAGCTAAATAATATTTGAATGTTAATATTCTTTATGTAATTTTTATTTGTATTGTCAATCATCCTGCATCGACCCATTATCATCTTCTATCTATATGTATCTTAGTTTTCTGTTTCATCGTTCTAAGGCTGTAAATATAAAAGTTACGTTTTTACCTTCACTGGATTCGAACGCCCATCCGTCGCGGTCCCAACCATACATTAGTCCATCGTCATCTTCTATCGGATACGAATCACAGTTTTTGTTTGAGTGTTCTAAGCTGTAAATATAAAAGCTAGATTGTTTGCCTTCACTGGATTCGAACGCCCATCCGTCGCGGTCCCAACCATATATCAGTCCATCGTCATCTTCTATCGGATACGTATCACAGTTTTTGTTTGAGTGTTCTAAGGCTGTAAATATAAAAGCTAGATTGTTTGCCTTCACTGGATTCGAACGTCTGTCCGTCACGGTTCCACATCACCTTACACCAGTCCATCATCTTCTATCGAATATGTATCGGAATTTTTTTGTTTCATTGTCCTAACGCTGTAAATACAAAAGTTATGCTTTTTAGTGTTCACTGGGATCGAAACTATGACCGCCGCGATCGCACACCATCCCTATGATACAGCTTAATATGATCTCTTCCTTCAGTCTTATTTTTTTATGTTTCTCGTCATTATACGATCAATCTTTCCGGCATATGAATTTCTATTACATTTAGCGGATTTTCGTCGCCATCTTACTCAATTTAGCGGATATTGCTACGCCATCTTGCCCGATATAGCGGATTTTCACCGCTAACCTACCCAATTTAGCGGATTTTGTCGTCGCCATATTGAGCACCTTCGATATAAATTTATTTTCAAATTGCATGATATATCTCCAAAAATGCATAAAACTGATATAAAACCTGCAATATTGACTGTAAAAGCACAGTAATTACTACAAATATCGCTAAATATAGCTAGATTCAGGGGAAATGGCGGCCATCTTGCCCATTTTAGCGTGCGCTAGATTTTCCTTTATAACCTACTTCTGTCGATTTTCATCTGTTTCTTGCGATGTCGTGGAAAGAGTATTGAATTTTAAGGCCAGCGTATATTGTCCAGATTGAAAACATTTAGATATTCGCATTCTCTGTGTATCTACACCGAAATGTGTAATGCAGCTATTTCCGAAAGAGTTTTTCTCGATTAAAATGATGTAGATAGGAAAATAAACCTTCGTAAGAATAATTTGTGTAACCAATAATAAGCGATAGAGGGTGGAGAAAGTCATGTGAATGTTACACATCAGATTTTTCTTACACGTTTGCGCATTAAAAATGTCCCCTACGATGTAGCTTGTGACTAGTCTTGTGCAAATTTTCAGTAGAAACTTGAAGAGAATTAACTTAAAAAGCCTGTATTACATCCATGTGACTTTCTCTACCCTCTTCTTATTAGTAGGTGTACAAATTGTTCTCACGAAAGTATATTTCCCTACCTACTTCATTTAAATCTAGATAAACCTTTCCGGAAATCGTACATTTCATTATAGATACAAAGGGAATAGTGATAGTCAAATGCTTTAGAACTGGACGCTATACACTGGCCGTGAAATTCCAGGACTTCGTGAGAAACAATTGCAAATCGATAGTACTTTAAAAGAATGACCAAGTAGTCAACAATTCCAACCATTACTAACGGATACCTCGGAAATGATTGATGCCATAAGACGTTATTTGAAATAAATTGTGTGTTTTAATCTGATCCACGTTTTTTTGTGCAGTATGTTTTCGTCTATCGCTTAAGGTTTACCAGTATGCATGATTATATAAATTTCCTTCCGAATGAAGAGGACTTCACAAGCTCTTCCCATAAAATTCAACATATACGTTTTATTTGTCATGTAAGCATCTTTAATATGTGGTATTTTAATCAAAATCGTTAAAGCGGTTTTTTTTATAAAATAAAATAATTCGAAAAATGTTTAGGGTACTTTGGGGTGGGAGATTATCTTGAAAATCTTCGTGTCCCATCTTTGGAAGACTCTGAACCTAAATACCAAGTTTGGTATTTATCCGACTTTTCATTTTTGAGTTATGCTGTTCACAGGCATACACACAGTTGCGGGCGCGAGCGCTGAGGTTTTTTTTTAACCCTTTTTGATTTCTGGGATCCTCAAAACATGTATATCCGGTGAAATCTCTGTATGGAACCTTTGTGTGGAATGCAATACATTCTCTTCCTAGTAATGTACGTGGTAGAGAACGTAGAAATCTACCTTATGGTTTGTGCTACACTTTTAAATTGTTCAAGATAATTAATTGGACCACTCATGATAAATTGTTACAAAAATTATATTGAAAGATTTAAATGTTTTTTCTGGAACAACCACAAAGGTGAACAAATTTAGTTTTTTGCATTAGTATTTATTTAATGTGGTAATACGTTTATTTTTTTAAATTACGATTTCTGAATCGCACCTGATTAATTAGTAGAATAAAAGCAGAATTGTTTTTCTCAAAAACTTTTAAAGATATCTGCATGGAATTTAAAGCACATTTATAATTGTGGTACAGCAACAGCAGTATATGAGAACATTTACGTAAAGCTGCAAGATATAGAAGTTTCACCTATGGGTACTCTTAAATATTAACGTACTCTTTAAGGATGTTAATTTGTTATTTATCTATTACTGGCACATGAAAATGGCGTTACGTGACCTTTTAGTTGTCCATGCGCATGTCGAAAATTCTGAAATATATCAATTTTCTCTATCCATAAGCTATAGATGGGCGTATAGGGGTGCACATACTGAAATCATTAACCTGGCCGTCGGTACACAAAGGACAGCAATCTGATCTCTCCTTGAGGTGAAAATTTTTAACCAATTTTTCAAAAAAAACTCATATGGTAGTAATTAACAATATTTATAGTTGGAAATTGTCAATAAAATAAAATGAACGAGGTATATGCTTTAGAATTTGTTTTAATAAATAAAAACGTATTCATGCTCTGGGTTTGCACTTTTCTAAACTAATTTATATTTTTTTGCAGTTCATGAGAAACTTAGGTATGTGGAAAGGGTATATTTGAACCCCGAACTTGAAATTTTGCTTCAAAATTTTGAAAGCTACATTCTGTAAGTTACTATAAACAACAGAAGATATGTTTTTCTCAGGAACTACTCAACGAGTTGTATGACAATTTGAGTTTGTTAGAAAAAACGTCTGCTAAAGATGAAACCAGTTACTCAGTTACTTAAGATAAGCGAAATTTTTCAAATTTTGATGTTGAAAATTATCAGTATTTTAGTCTGTATGCTAAAATTAATTTAAAGGTATAAAAACTAAAGGAATAACATTGCCTCAACTGTTTTGCAGTACTCATCTACATTAAAATTAATAAAGAAATGCATGCATTCATTGTTAGGAACATTTTTGTGCATTCTTGAGGCAATAACTTTAGAACAACTGGAAATATTTCAATGAAAATTGATATGTGTACTAATCTCCGCACATTTAACGGCTAATATAAGTTTCAAAGAATATGCTCATAAGTGTAGAATTTATTGTCACCTGCAGGTATTCTTAAACAGATTATTCTCCTGTTAGATAGTTTTAGTGGGATTCTGTAGCTTTATGTCCAGTACTTGTAGCCTTTGGCGGTTATGGAAGAAAAGGTCGGCTTGTGCACATTAAGGTTTACTTGGCACGGCAACTGTTAATTAATCATGGTCGGTCGCTGCTGTTTTTCCCAGCTGTCAGTTGCACACTCTCTGTAACCCACACCAGGCAAGTATTTTGTGCTAACAGCAGAAATCGATCGCTCTTTTTGGGTGGGATTCAAACTGTTTACTTTTCTGCATAAAACTGGATCCCACTTCTACTGCGTCTCATCAGCGAGGCAGAATGTTCAGGTCGCGAACTAGCAATGCCCTGAAAATATCTCTAGTTAGCACCCTGGTTTGTAGGTAGTAAAAGTGAAAACAGATACATACACACATTCTGTTGTTAATCACCATTATTTGTTTGTATTTTTATATGACATCCACTTGACTGTAAGAAATAAGTGACACGAGGTAAACCCTCCTGTGTACGTGAACAAAAATGCTGCTTTTAAAAGGTAGCTGCTCCTCAGTGCAGAGAAATAGAATTTGTTCAAGGTAATAGCCCTAATGCCATTCCGTTTCTCTCAGTAAACTCCTGTCGTCAGTTCCATCTTTCTTCTGATTTTATGATGTCAATGACCATTTCTGCTGTAGACGGATCTGTCATTCTAAGAAGCCACGTAAACGTTCAGTGTACTGCAATTGCAGTATCTAATATAGGTATTTGTGTATTTGATAGTGTATCATATTGCCTCATACTCTCTTCAGTATCTTAATTATCAACTAAGTAACAAACTAGTTTGTTTATATTATATTCCTCAAATGATGGCGGCTGCGTATTGAATGTACTTTGACTATGTAAGCAGCACCTTGATTCTTCTTAAGAATCTAAAGTTCCTCTACAGCGTTTTAGGAATGATAGAGGGGATAAAAGCGAGCATATGTGACAAATCTGGGTAGATGCACCATTTTTCCTCTAGTTGGCATTAAATTGTTGGTCACTCGAGCTGCGTGGTATAAGTTCGTTCGCAATTTTTTGACGTTGATAAAGGAGGTAAAACAAACAAATAAATAATAATAATAATAATAATAATAATAATAATAATAATAATAATAATAATCTGTTTTACTGTATGTGACAAAAACTTGCTAGACTTGTCATAGATGTTCGAAAGTGTTATTACGGATTGGTTTTCGGACTGCCGTAACTTGAATGCATATGGAATGTGGACAAATGTTCGTTAGAGAGGTTGTTTAAACTGCCTTTTAATTGAATGCGCAAATGATGCCTGCATATGAAGCAGGCAGTAGTACGCAGGGAGCGGATTTTTTACGGGAATAATTCAGCTGAAGAAAAACGTAATAAGTTTAAACATATAATACGAAATAGATGCCTTACCTACATATAAGTAATTTTATTAAAGAAAATCCCTATATAAAACATCCACTTGTTTCATTAAGTGTAGTTTCAAGTGGAAGCATTCACGTAACTTTTGGGAAGTTACAGATAGTCCAGCCATGAGTATAAAATACAAAGGGCTAAGTTCTAAGTTAAATATGTGTTTAATATATTTATCAGAGCAGCACCAAATGCTGCCATCTGTTCCATGGTTACATTTCATTATGTTAAAAATTTCGCCCCCTTAGTGGTTATGGAGAAAAAAGAAACATCGACATGTTGGAATTGAACTTTAAAATTGGATAGACAGCTGAACTGTTTTAATCGTTGATTTCTTTTACTACGATAGATATGCATTTTTTATATTATTCCATGAGGAATAACACAAAATTAGATGAATATATTGAAGTGTATTTCGGCGCCCATACTGCCGTTCTGCTTCCGGCGATCTCGTTTAATACATGTCGTTTTTAAGCATTGTAAAACAATGTTTCTAAAATGCATAAAACAAATTCTTAGCTAAACATGGAGATTTGTAGTAGGAATCCCCTAACCCGGGCACCGCCGCACACATTTTCTCGCAGCCGAAAGATGATTAATGTTGGCGTGACTGCGTGTTCCACATACACGTGCACGCAAAGGTTGCGTATCGCCTGGCGCTTGTTGGAGAAATGCCTGGAAAATACTATCGAGGACATGGGAAGGTCACTTATTGCTACTGCCCTATCTCCCTTTAAAACATAAAGCTGCCCTTGGGGAGACCGTCTTTTCGTCTACACTACATACGTGCACACGTACATAGGTCTGAGACAATCCAAAAGCCCATAATTGGGACTGCGTTTGACGCAACGGTTATTCTCCAAGGGTTAGACCACAGAGCAGAAGGGAACAAGCTTCCAGTGCCCCACAGACAACACTCTTTAATCACACCACAAACACCCGAGGAGCAGATTCCCTAATTGCTTTCCCCCAAGGTTTCCTCTAATGGCCAGTAATATGATGGGTATAAACCCTTCGATACACAAACAGGACGATATCTCGCGGGACCGGTTCGGGCAGGAATTGGAATCGATATGCGGATGATATATGAACACGTTGCGCTGTTATAGAGGCCCGCCAGCTTCCTCTTCCTCGCAACATGCAAGATAACTTTACGAATAGTACAACCGTTTCAATATATATTTTCTGACTAACTTGCAAAATAATGAAATAGAATATAGCACTGAACAATGCGTTAAAAGTAAAATTACAGTACGTAGGTTTAAGTTGAAACAAGGCCATTTTGACGCCACCTGACCGGTCTAAGAGGGTGTTGCGCTAATGACGGTCCGAGTGCTGAGAAACCTTGCCACAGTCGCCCTTCACTGCCTAGTCTCTCAATGTCAGTTGTAGTGTTGTTGCCAGTTGCACTTTTGGCAGTGAAATATGGAAAATATCCTGATATCTTCGGTCGTCCTTGTTTCGCTGGCTTTCGTATTGCTACAAACGAGTGTTGGTTGTTCTCTTCTAAATTTCATGTTTCAACTTAACCCAGATTTTAAATAGTAAGTTTCAATAGTAAGGGTTTTAGATTAGGCAAATGAAGAATACAAACTATCGGAATGTAGTGCTATCTCTTTCTACTTTCCATGTTTCAACTTAAAGCAAATACACTATAGAAGGATAAAGTTAAAAAGTATTCGTCGATGTGTTAGCGTTAACGCCATCACCTCTTAGCATGGATCGTTACGCATCCACGGTTGGAAATCCTTCGTTTACTCATTTTGTTATTTACATTATATGGAAGAAGGCAATAATTTAATAGCAATAAACCGGGTTTGCCGTCCTAGGACACGCCCTTTACTGCAAACACAGCCTTTTACATTATTAGCTTTTTGTGCTTTCCTATGTCTCCACATATGAACCATTTATTTAAATACTTTGTCATCGTGAATCTTCTGCGACGAAAGTTTTTGGTAGTCACAATCTATTCTAATAAGCCTCATGGAAAGGAATGTCGTGCCATCCATTGTTATAGAACATCTATGTAGTTTTCTTTCTGATCAACTTCAGTATTTTTCTGCCTTCGCTCGCATTTTATAAAAGAACATGTTTACCTATTTTGTTGTCCAGTTTATTCCCCATAACCCGCATTTCAAGCAATTCCAGTTTTTTTCCTCATTTCGTCACAATTCCAAATGACATCTTCCTCTTTTACTTTCTCTACTACTTACCTATAGTAGTAATATGTATTCCACCCAAATATTCGATACCAAGATTTCACCACAAATACACGTTTTGAGACGCCATGAATCCAAAAACGCATTTATACAAAAAAAGGTCGGTATGTGTGTACGTATGTGTGTGTTTACTTGTCTGCCTATGAAGCATAACTCAAAAACGAAAAGTCGGCCGAATAAATACCAAGCTTGGTATTTAAGTTCAGTATCTTTCAAGGATGCGACACAAAGATTTTCCAGAAAATCCTCCTCCCCAAACTACCCTTTATATGGAAAACTGTTCAAAAATTTTTATTTTCTCAAAAATGACTAACGAGTTTTATCAAAATACCGTATGTTCAAGAAATTTTTATTGCAAATGAGAAGTATATCTTGTACTTTCTGGAAATAGCCTCTGAAGTCCCCTTCACCCTGATGACTTTTGCATAATTAGTAAACTGTAAGAGAGAGAAAATTTTACTACACCAAGAATGTAGATCTTGTTAAAGCACACAATTTGTTACAAATATTTTGTTTTTAACAATTTCCGAGATATTCCTTGTTATTGGTTTGAATTTTAAAATGTTTATATTTATCTCAAATGGGAAGTCGTTATTTCTTTTTTACTCATGGTCGTGCAAAGAGGCTGAATTTTAAAGCCATCACATGTCGAACGCTCTTTAAAAATCTCGTGTTACATTCACATGATTTTCTCTATCCTCTATCGCTTACTAGTGGATATACAAGTTATTCATACGAAAGGTTATTTCCCTATCTACTTCATTTTAATCGAGATAAACCTTTCCGGAAATAGCTGCATTACACATTTCGTTACAGATACAAAGGGAATACCAGTAGTCAAATGTTTTAGAAGTGGTCGCTATACGTCGGCCTTAAAGTTTCATACCCTTCATGACATCACGAGAAACAGCTAAAAATCCACAGGACTTTAAAAGAATAAGTATTGAACAGTTCAAATCATTAATAACGGATACCTTGAAAATGACTGGTGCATAAAAAAAGTAGTTCTTTGAAATAAATTGTGTTTTAAAGAGATCTACATTTTTTTGTGTAGTACGTTTACGTCTATCGCTTAACGTTTACCAGTTATGCAAGATAATATAAATTTCCGTCCGAATGAAGAGGATTTCACAAACTATTCCCAGAAAATTATACATATTTTGTTTTTCATGTAGATATTTTAATAAATGTTATTTGAATTAAAATTGTTAGTCATTTTTCAGAAAATCAAAAAGTTCGAAAAAATCTTTCCGGGAAAGGTTTGTTTTAGGTGCGGGGATTTTCTTGAAAATCTTCCTATCGCATCTTTGGAAGGTACTGAACTTAAATGCCAAGTTTGGTATTTATCCAACATTTCGTCTTTGAGCTACGCTGTTCACAAACACACACACACGTTTTTCTAAAACCCTTTTTTTATGTTCAGAGGCCTCAAAACATGTATTTCTGGTGAAATCTCGATATCGAATTTTTGGGTGGAATGCAATATCTTCTCTACCTTCTATGTAATTGGTAGAGAAACTAAAAATATGACTATCGATTTACCTACTATATCATGCAACGAATTGTGTGAATGTGGATTGAAAGTTTATCTGGATTAACAAGTAGCTAGAATACTAAACCTTCGTAAGAATAAGAAAGATAGAATTAGAGTGAAAAAGCCAATGCCATAGCTGGGATGTGAACCACGTATCTTTCGGCATCCGTCCGGTTGCTCCAACCAACTGAGCTATCATGGTAACACGCTGACACGGCATTAAATTCTCCAACTGTATCGCATTTTTCCCAGAAAACCACAAGGAGGCCTCAAATTCATTTTGAGATGACATACCCCAATTGTGACTTACAATGTCGTAAGTACTTTAAGTTCTAGCCTTCAGAGTTTAACCAACAATTAATGATAAGTAATTGTTCTTTTACACAAGCCATGTGTAGGACAAGGTTGGAAAGGTACATAGAATCAGATTGAAAAATTCAATGCTATAGCCCGGATTTGAACCACAGATCTGCCGGTTTCCGTCCGGATGTTCTAACCGACTGAGCTACTATGACAACATGCCGGCACGTCATAAAATTCCCTAACCGTATTTGAAGAATGGGTAGAGAAAGGCACGTGAATGCAACGCATCAGGTTTTTCTTCTTTACTCATAGGTATAGGTTATACAAGAGAGTAGGACACCTAGCACACTGCGATCTACATAAATCTATTGTGGCCACCTCCCCCCCAGGAGGAAAGGATGAAGTGAAGGAACCACAGGAGGCTACAGGTTGCAGGCAGACAGGCCACGGAAACGCGCGAAAGTCCCTAACAGTTCCAGCTCGAAGACCCGCTTCACTGCTGTGCTGCCTAGAGAGGGCGACCAAGCAGCCCTCTACTGTCCACGGGGAATACCATTTCGTTTGAGCAAGCATTCGCGCTATCCGGCACCGCATAGACCACGAACGTAGAAGCACACCTGAACGATGAGAAGGAAACGGAATGAAAGCGAAATTATAGAAAGGAAATCGTGGTTAGATCACAATCGAACCCGGAATCTCCCGAATGCAAGCCTCACATGTTACCGCGGAGCCATCTTACATGGTTTCTTTGCTTATACCATTACTTCTTGTACCCTAAAATAATTAAAGCTGTCCTTTTGCTCCACTAACTCATCTCGTATCACAAGTGTATATGCTTTGATTTTATGGCAGTAAACACAGACTTTGTCTTTTAGTTTGTTTATAATTAATTATCTTTACGTAGTTTACGCATCCTCAAGGAGCAAGATGGCTCCGCGGTATCGTGTGAGCCTCGCATTCGGGAAGTCCCGGATTCGATTACCGACGACCGCTTACTCTGGCCATGGGTTTTTCGTGGTTTCCCCGGGTTGGTAAGCGAATGCTGCGGTGGTTCTTCTGCAGCGACTTTCCTCTCCCTCATTTCCTGTACCCATAATTTCCTTCATTGAAGGACCAGGCGCCGGTGTTCGCCGTGTTGCGGCTTAGAGGTGGAGGTGCACTTTGTAGAAGTTTCTTCCTGGAGTCGGTAGAATTGCTCAGTTACCCCCCACCTTGGATGCTTTCGGGCGAGCGTCTCTTCGGGGTCCCCCGGAGGTCAATGGCTAGTGGGTGGGCTTGAGCGTCATCGAATGCGTTCGAACTGGAAACGTTAGGGACCCCGTCCCTGCTTGCGCAGATCGTCACCCGGATCCGGTTGCCCTCCCGAACACTCCCCTCATCCCTCTCCCCCAAGGAATCACGGTTGAAGCAAATACGATCTATTGGCCTGCGTGTGGTGCTCTACCCCGGTTGCCGGGGCTCCTTTTTACACGTGCCTCGATGTTGTCATTTCATTTCTCTTGGCATACTTCATAGTAGCATTTCTTCTGCTGCTTGATTACGAACAATAATACACATTCAAGTATGTAGCCATTTCGAGCTTTTCTTACCAGAAATACTGAATAACAACCATTTCATATATCAGTAGTGTTCATGCTCAAGATTGGAATAGCAATGAATGGTTTATCCAAAAGCAATTTTTTAACTTAAATGGAAAAGATGAATTACTGATGAAAAATGTGAGTCATAAGTTGTATTCAAAGCACAGATCTTAAGCTTGCCATGCCGAAACTTTCTTGAACGCATTCTCGGTCTCTGCGAATCTACAGCAGAGTCTCGCTAATCCGAGGTAAGGGAGATGAAGGTACCCCGGGTTTGGGATAACTGGGTAAATGCGGAGCACCGTAAGAAAGCTCATTAAAGATGAAATGAAATCAGTAACAAATCAAGGTGAAGTTATTTATTGTAGGTTTTTAAACTTTTTGTAAAGAAATAAACCAATTTTTATAGAAGTTCACTGCACCTTCAGAATCTCTGGAAAGCTTTTCTCCACAAATCTCAAGCTGTCGTACACCATACCTGTTCTTCCATCTCTGTAACCAACCTCCACTCGCGCTGAAATCGTCTTCACCATCTTTAAACTCGTTTCTAAAAAATAATGTTTTTTCTTGCAACATTGGGCCGGAAATTGGACTTCCCTTCTGCCTTTGTAGACTGAACCAGATAAACAATGCTTCGCTTTTTTTTTCCGTATTCTGACCTCCTCACACACTTTCTTTTAAAAGAGTTATCTGAACGCTTTGTTGAAGAATGCTTCTCCAGTTTACCCCTGTTTCGTCGCCAGTCTCCAACTGTTAGTACCCCAACACCCTATTCCGCTGCAAGATTTTTAATTGTCTCCCCTTTATCCAGTCTTTTTAAAGCTTGTAATATCACCTTTAATGGAACAAATTTCCGCTTACATTTAGCATTCATTGTTGAAAGAAATTAGGAATAAGATGTACAACCACTTCTAAGGTACTCCACAAAGAAGGCTACGAACATACTAAAATAAGACACTCCTTTAACTTGACACAGCCCTGGCTTGCTGTTTGCGTTGCAAGGGATACTTTTCCTTTCAACAAAACATATCTTAACAATTAAGGCTAGCTTCTTTCTTATAATAGTTGTCAAACATTTGCAGTCATAAACTAGCCAGTGTGTTATTATTGCAGCTGAAAAGTATTTCCGGTGGGGAATGTTTGCTTCAATGTATGTAGTCTGTATTATTATGCAACTGAAAAGTTTTTCCGATGGGGAATGTTTGCTACAATGTATGTACATATTATGGAAGGGTTTTCCCATTTTTCGGCTGGTCCCTAATTGAAAAGTTAATTCTTGCCAGGTAACACACACACACACACACACACACACACACACACACACACACACACTATAGACGAGAGGTAGGGAGGTGCAAGAATATGTCGATACGTATCAGGACCGTCTAAACTGATGACTAGCCTCTGGTTAAAAAAGATCATGTCTTCAAGCGTTCAGATTTAACGGAACCTCGAATTTGCGAGACTCTAACTTTATTCGAGAAATTTCTGTGGCGAAGGAGTCGCACCTTTTGGGTATAGAATCAACATTTCAAGGAATGAATTTATTTCTGTATTTTATTTAAAACCTGCACGATGTTTGAAACCTTTAGTCCTGCAACCAGTAAACAAAAACTTGTATCACTTAAATATACAACTTGGTTGTATAAATTTATAACACAAAACTATTGTAGTGTGCCATCCTAAGGATTAGTAGTTGTGAGAGAGAAAACCTGTATTGTTATGGAGCCTCCAGGACACCATTATTGATACTATATCAAAGCCCTCTTTTTATGTATGTAAGATTGAATCCACTCACACTAGTATATTTTGTTTTCAATTTATGGTCCCAAAGCAGATGCGATGTTTTACTGTAGATGCTCTCGTACAAAACGTTGAACAAGATAAAGGTTATATCGTAGCGCTGCCATAATAAATGTTATCCTTGGGTACTGCTGATGTAGAAAATTCTAAGCGGCGTAACCGCTGCTTTATTTGTAACAAAAAGCGCATTAGTGTTTATTATGGTAACCCGCGTGATTTGAATTTATTTCGCCCTCACGGTGCAATCTGCACGGTGGTCACGGTGGTTGCTAAACAGATGCTCTACTAGTTTCTTCTCAGTTGCTTGGTGTGTGAACCGCGAAGACCTGAAATGTCACGAGCATGGGTGATACTGCAGATGTTCCATGCTTCCCTAAAACAATCGGCATGGAACAAGGACTTGCATTGTTGTTTTAAGATAATCGGCCTGCTATCCAGGTCTTCAGTCCCTCCATAGGCATAAAATCCGAGCCTGTTATATGCATATTCTACACATCTGTCATCAATTACATAATGAGCGAAGTTCAGCTGATTTGTTGCATCTATCCCGTTTCGGTAGACAAACAGAAATACCAGGCAACTTAAACCGTAGCATACCGACTTTCAGGGTGGTGCTGTGCACCTTGTTTATTTCTATGATTCGGGGAAGATTCACGTTTTCACCATGCCTGAATAAATAATTCCTAAAAATGAAACCAGGAGTACTCACACTTGCACCTGTTTACGAGAAAATTAGGCTAAAAATGTGAGAACTGAACATTTGGTAGAAAGGTTCAGTAGTACTGATTATCTGTACATAGCATAATTCCACCTTTAGAGATATTTGTCCAACTGTATATCGAGAGGAATGCCTCTGTGGAGGAAGTATCTGGTTTGCTGCTGGAACCAATGCCTTGCATGACATTATTCAACGCGAAGCTTAGATCTTTAGGGAGCCCTTCAAATTAACTTGCACGTCACTTCGGAGTTGTAAGGAATTCTACAGTAGATAGACATAAGTCTTAATTACTGAACACCTCAGTTTCTCGCTTTTATCTGTTGGGGCCACTGTACATATCTATATGCGTATGTGTGTACTGCATTCCAAAATGTTAACAGTGCATTACGGAGAGTTTAGGCAGTACTCCTCTTGCACTGCTGTAGATCTAGATAATACGATATCATCGTTTATAAACCCGGGACATCTGAACATTCGCCAACTACAACTTGTCAGCGTTTCGATATAGTGAATCGCATTCTCATATGCTCCTTTTTCCAGAAGCCCAATAAGGAATTAGCAGTCAGTCATTTGTTTGCGATTCATTTTTAAAACAACTGATTACAGTCTGACTATTGACCTCCAGTTCATGGCTTAATGTATGATCCGTATGACATTTCCATTGAATACAGTCGACTAGGTCACTAAAGATGTGATGCATTAAATTTCTCCAGCTACCACTACCAATTACCTCCTGGTATCTTAACCATAAATATTCATGTAGCTTTGTACAAATGGTGGAAAAGTGGCATTCAAGGTTTGTGAGGGGCTTTTCACAGGCCATATGTGATAATTTGTGCTCAATATAACCTCTCGTATTAGCAGCATTGAAATGTGTTCTTAAAGTAAAACTTGTTACATCCATTATTTGAGAAGGGTACAGTGGGCCGTCCTTTGGAATCCGGTAAAACAAAAACTATTTTTATCTGCCACAGTTAAATTTCCGTTGCACACAATTATTGCAGACTGTGACTGATCGACCTTGGACTCCGGCGGAATAAAGCAAGTTTGGCCATTTCTTTTAGCTAAAGCAATGGAGGTATGATAGAGGCAAATTCACACACCTTGAATATATGATATCTCCTGGCACCACATAGAGCTGCATTGCCGACACATTTAATGCAATGTAAGTTTAGCTTCCTTATATGGTTTTACTATTAAAGGGGAAGAGGGGATGTGACCTAACTTCTCACGGCTTTGTTATAGTCATAAGGACTCCCGAAGCCTATAGGATGTTAAATAAGTGGAAACCAATTGTTATGTATCTCTACCTAAAACTGTATGCATTTATGGAGCAGAAGAAGTGCTTGATTTAATGACGGTGACAAATAAATATCAATGTAAACTTGCTTGGACGGTTAAAATGCGTTTGAATTGGTTTAATTCCTGTTACCAAGCATGTTCCTGATTATTTAATTTCTGGAATAATTCTCTGTGCACTGAAGTATAAACACAGAAGTTTCAGAACCACCATTATTATCCGTCCAGAGACTGACAGAAATTAAAGCCAAGCAAAGGGAATGAAATTTCCTGGGTGGCTAATAAGTGATTACTTTTTATTTAGGACCTCTGTTGCAGCAAATGCCTTGTTCTCTCCTTTTTGATGCAATGTAATTATTGGTAATTTGTTGCGTTCGTCCTAATGGAACCTATATTTTAGAGTATGTACAGAAGGCAAATTAAGTACCCCGGGAACCTTTACGCCTTCTTTGCTACTTGTGCACTCCTGAAGATCGTGGCTGGTATGTCGGGTTTCCTACATGTTGTGTAGCATTAATGCAAAGCATTGTTCGATAAAAAAGAATAAGTCTTGCTTTCACAGCAAACTTTTGGAGTTTAGGAAAAGAGACACATTTCAGGTATGTACCAGAACGGTATTATATTTCGCAATATTTGAGTTTACCTTGAAGCTGTCCCGGGTTATATGATTCAGATGACAAGGTTTAATGCGGACTCCTTCACATAGCCATCTTAGTCCAGTAGTTCGCATGAATACGGAAAGTCATCCTCCGTGATTTAGGGGTAGCATGCTAGCTTCTAGTTCTCAAGGTCGCGGGTTCAAACCCGGCGGAGGGTGATGGATTTTTTTAGGGCATGAAAATCCTTTACATGGCTTCGTTCGGAAGGGAAGTAAAGACGGTGGTTCCATGTCGTTGATTTACGCTATGTAAAAGAACCTCAAGCCTGATAAAGATACCTCTGAGCAAAATTTCCGGAATGGAACGCTAAGGACCATAGTAGCATAAGAGTGTCCTAAAATCTCAGTTTATTTATTTTTGGATACGGAAAGCATAAAAACAGGAGGTTCAGGTCCTAGCTATGGCATATTTTTCAAGTCAGATTCCAGGCCCTAAAGTATCGATATTTTATGTACTATTTTCCTCTCGTTTATATACAACGCTTATATCCCTTAGACTGCTGCAGTGTCGAAAACATATCCTGTCTTGAATGGTTTGCTGTGATTAAGATATTAATCCACACAAGATGTCTAGTTAAGTTTTCATTCTGGGATAGTATTTGGGAAGAAAAATATAGTGTTAACTAGTCTTAGTTCCCGGTTGTTAGAATCATTCTTAGTCTTTACATGGGCATTGGCTTCTGTCTACCATAGAAATTTAAGTACGTAAATTAAATACGTCACTCAGCGTATATAAAGAAATTGAAGTACTTATGTTTCGTCACCTTTGTGATTCAGGTTTGTTTTAAGTAACAATCATTTATTTAAATGAGTGTCTAAAATGCATTTCGCATTTATAAACCTTTTTGTAAAGGCATGACAAAAGTGAACACACACTAACGTACGCCGTATAGGCAGGAGTAAATACTTAAGTCATGTGTTCGATCCCGGCTGTGTGATTATACGTACATTATTACTATTATTATTATTATTATTATTATTATCATCATCATCAGTATTTATAACTAGCATTAGTCCCTATGCTCCCCAGAGTTTGAAATTGCAGTATAAGAGATTAAGAGAGGGGAAGACAGGATTAACATTTTTATTTAGAAAAATCTACGGCAATACAACGCAACTATAGCTAAATAATTGTAAACAATGAACATAACTGTCTATGGGCAATGTTTCGGAAGCCAAAGCATCAATGTGAAGTACATATTATAGGCGCACATAAATGGAAGAGAATAACTACGTTACTGAAAAAAGTTTAATTATTGCGTTGACCCCAAATTTCTATTTGACATGCACTTTAATTTCTGTTATCTGAATTGCATAATTCCTTTTATTATGATTTTTCCTATGTTTTCTTTAAATTGTATTTGCCCTTTATTTTTGACACACACATTGACCTACATTGTTTATGTGTTAACTTTAAACATCGAATTCTTTTTCCAAAATATATTAATGTATGCTTATTTTGGTGTCGTAGTTTAAAACAAAATGTTTTATAAGTAGTATGTGTGTTCAATAAGATTAGCTGCTTTTCACTTAACTGTACGGGACTTAATATTATTATTATTTCAAAAGTTAGACATTTTATACAACCCAGAGAACCTAATATATCGTTAACTTTAGAATAACTTAAACATAGTTTTAAAATTTTACTTTCTTAATTGTTATACATCTATATTATTAATTATACTTTTTATAGTCTTAGCCTCATTTTGGCACGTTTATGATATAGAATCAAGTGGAAAATTCAACGCTACAGCCGTAATTTGTACGCGGTTCTCCGCTCTCCGTGCTGTAGCTCCAACGATTGAGCTACTATGACAACATGCCGGTAGGACATTGAATTCCTCACTTGACTCAAGTTGTTTCCCAGATAGACCACCAAGGCATATCATTAGAGATGGGCTTCTTAAGGTTTTAAAAAAGCTTTTTAAAAACCTTAAGAAACCCATAAGCACCCAGTTTTAAACTACTTGCGATGGCAGGTCGCCTTGAGATTGTCATCTCTAGTGAGAGGCTTTGGTGGTTTATCTGGGAAACAACTTTGAGTAAATTGAGAATTCAGTGTCCCACAGTAGCTCAATGGTTAGAGTAACCGCATGGAGCGCGGGATAACCGTGTTGAAATCCCAGCTGCGACATTGAATTTTGCAGTTGACTCTATATTTAAAAAGTTTTAAAATTTATTCTATTATTATATCTCAATTCATTCAAAGCTATACATTTTTTACAGATGATGTTCGAAACAATGTCGTACAACACACTGAGGAACACATCTCTCTGTAGAATAATTAAAACATATTTTTAAATTTTATTCCATCTTTCTAACACACATACTTTAGAAGTTACAATTTTTACCCATGACAGAACACGAACAAAATGTCATACTACATCCCAAGGTACACATCCCTTGGTAGAATAATTAAAATATATTTTAAAAATTTATTCCATATATTTTCTAACTCGTATGCTTTAGAACATCTTTAGCCATAATAACTTTCGAACAGCAGCCTAAATTAAGAACCGCAAATCCATAATATCATCAAATCCGCATTTCCTCGTCGAAAATTAGAAGAAAATAACGATAGGATTTAGAGGGGATTAGGATTAACTGTGCTACCAAACTCAAGGAATTACCCGAGATAAGTACTAGGTGTGCTGCAACTGGCATTTACCTACTATTCATACCAAGTTGTTAAGAAACTCCAGGATAAATAACCTATAGTTAAATAGCGTTCATAGTGCGATCGCTGCGTTTAACTGACAGTTAGCAATAACCGCAGGTTAACTAAATTCGGCTGTTAACCGGAGATCGACGTACAAGCCGTTAGAGGTACAGACCTGCACGCTAATTTCTTACTCCTCATTTAGAGACGTAAACCGTCCAGCCACGTTAGATTTTCAGGGCGAGAAATCTAAACAAACGTAAATCCTAAATTTCACTCTCACAACGCAGATAATTAATTTCCTACAGCCTCTGTAAGTAGTGTATAAATGCGGTATATACTGCACTTAATATGCTAATTTAAGCAGGAATGTCCCCCTTCCACTTCCCTCATCCTTCCCCTGCGTTCTTGGAACCCGTTGCCGACAACAGAGCTCACCGTCATTAATCTTCTTTGTTTGGTGAAGAATAGATAACAGGTCCCTTTGTCCAGTTAATACCCCTCCCTCACAGAGAAAAGACGACCCTAATTAATCCTTTTTTGTCCTCCGCGACAAAGACAGATGGAATTCATTCACTCACGCATGTGACCCTAAACACCTGCGCGCATGGAGCACACGCCTGTATCCTTCTACCCTCCGCCTCAGTATTGCCTTGCACCTGGTTCCTGTCCGCATAATAACCCCAAACACTTGCATGGCATGAAATACACACCTGCGCCCTTCTATCACCCCTCAGCATTCCATTCTTTGCTTTACACCTGGCCCACCCGACTCTTCCAAACAACGCCATCAAAATCTTACAGGGAATTTCCCCAGACCCCTCTGCAATACGACGTAACCCCTGCATCATTCTATCCTCGGCATCCGATTACACCAGATTCCTCCGCCTCTCACATTCAGCATTCTCTTGTATCACAAGCAAAAATAAAAAACACACCCTAGCCTGCAGAACAGTTCCCCTCTCACCAGACCACACCACCTTTATATGTGACGCCATGAACTGGTTTTCAAGCTTGCAGATATAAAGACCCCATTCGTCCCTGACTGAAATATTAGTGGATGCGTTATCGCGACATGAGTTTTGCGCAGTGCGACGATAGTGGCTGAATTGGTTGATTTTTGGAGTGAGTGCGGAGAAGAGGCTCATCATTACACTTATTACCATAAAGAGTCGTGCAACGGCATCATGTATTCCATAGTGTGTAACATGCCTTTACATCATGACCAGACGTCTTTTGCGGTATTTGCACGGATAACTGCCCTGTCTACAGAAAAAGTAACACGTAAGTACACATTTATTTTGTCACGAGGATGCTTTTCTAAAAAGGTTTACTGGAGGAAAACTAGTGGAAGAGCAAATGTTCTTTTCAGGGAGGCTGATTCGGATGAGTTAGAGAGTGACGATTTCGAAGAGGTAGATGGATGTCGTTTAAAGCCACGCACCCCTCTGCCATTCGGAGTACTGCAACGAGTATACTCATGCAGTCCTGTGCGACAAACCGGAGGTGCACGATCAGATGACCTCATACTTCCCGTGCAATGAGAACTGCACCGTGTACCAGTTCAGGCAGAGAAATTTAAAGGAAGTAGCAATGTAAAATTAATTGCTTATGCAATATTATCGTACATCTCGATATAACTAACTTTGGAAGTCATTATGCCTTTACAGAATTCAAATGAAGACACCTATACCTAAAAGCGACTCAAATTCAGGGAATAGAGCAGCAGGGGATATAGTGGAATACCCTCTTGCAGCAGGTGCACAGGCTACTGGTCATAAAGAAGACGAGCAGCAGTCCAATTTCCAGGCGGACGCGAATCTAATACAGCTGACTCCAGAGTCTTCCCCAGGCAAGCAGGCATAACTCAGGAAAACATTAATGTGAGTAGTTCCATATCTAGAAGAAACACAAGAATCTGTGCGTTTCATTTCTGTCACCTAGCAAATGTATAGTTTTCGGGCTAGTTGATTTCCCAAAAAAAAAAACATATTTCTGGGACTTTCATTGTGTAATTTTTAGGTGCGGTGATAACAGCAAATTAGCTGCTCTAAAAGGGGGGCTGAGACTTCTGGAGGATAGAATAACCAGAATCGCACCCCCAAGAAACATGCAGGCAAGAAGCGCGCACCGAGACGCTTGCATCTCGAAAAGCCATAGTGTTAACATTGGACTCTACTACGACATGCTAGTGCTTTTTGTGAAAAACCGGAAAATTTTGTATACAAGACATTGCATGACTAGGAGATAATTCGAGTGTCTCCCTATATTTCAAGCATTCCTCAAATAGAGAAACTATCCGCAGGTGGAATATAATGAAAATATTGTTCTCTCATATAATGTGATTCCGTACATCAAAAATGAAAAAATAAGATTTTTGAACATTTCTGAACTTTAATGACTGTGAAATACTTTTAAATAGTGATGGAAGTTCTGTTATAAAGACTTGAATAATATATACATTAGCATCTGGATAACCTAACTATTGCAAGTCAAATGCCATATGTAGGATCGAGGAGCTGGAGGAGGAAAGTACTGGAATTGTATGGTAAAAGAAACAATAAAAAAGAATGAAGGTATGGTTTTACAACTTGTTTTATTCATTAAAAGAACCCTCAGTTTTCCCTATACTCCTAATGAAAAAAATCCTAACGTTACGGTGATTCATTTAAGGGGACCTAGGACAGATTATATGATTTTCTACAAATTTTTTTCAATCTTTTTAACATTTTGTATGTTGGTTTCCCTCATTCTAAATAGCATTATGTATAAATTTCAATACAATTCATGAAGTAGTTTTCAGATATGAGTTATTTTCTGTTTTTCATATCACGATATTTGAAAATTATGAAATACTCCATACGGGACAAACTTTATTTTTCATCAGTACCACTTTTTGACATTGATATTAACTCCTTACAGATTATCCTAGTATGCTTTTTTCATTTTGTGCTTTGATAACAAATTATTAATTATAATCATTACAGCCCAAAAAGTAAAAATTTTTAGGATTAATAGCTCACTGTGTCCAAGTTTTACATAGTAGCCCAAAAATGATACAATTACTTTAGATAGAACAGCAGAACTATTATGCCAAGTTTCATTCAAACTAAAGAAAACTGTCCCGCATGGGACATTTGACGTATAGAAAAATGTCGTTCTGAGAAAACTTAAATTTTATATTGAAATCATTTATACAGGTTAATGTACCTGGTGTAAAGGGTTACAATTGTCCAGAACCATAGCACTTTCCCTCTTTCTTCTTCTTAGCCTCTTCTGCTTGCAATTTCAACACCTTCTTCTTTCTGGTGGACTTCTGCTGTTGTAATGTGGAGCGGCAACTTTCATACTTTCTGCGAGAATATCTTTTCAGAGCTATGTTTTTCCTATTCCAGTAATTTCTTCTCCAGTTGAACTAGCTTTTATTTCTTGTGAAGCAATGCATCCCATATTATATTCAGAAATTGCATCAATTACTCCTATGTCTAACCTTTTCCTGGAAACAAAGATTTCCTTAGGACACTTTCTCCAAATTGAAGAATGCAAACTTTCACCTTGGGTGCACCTTGACAAAAGCTCAGTACAGGCTAGTATTTGGTACAATGGTAGTATTTTTACTAGCATAGCAGAAGAAAACTGTATAGACATAACCTTATGGCTTTCTGGCTTTTTTTCTTCTGCAATACTTCTGTTGTAGAAGCACCATGAATCTTTTCCAGAAGGACATTTACTATGTTTTGGGCTTTCATCAGTAGATGAGCAATGATACAAAGTGGCATAGATGGCAGATTTCATCCTATCAACATCAGGTAAATTAGAGACATTGGCATTCCTATAATAATTGGTTAACTTGACAATATTAGCTTCTTTTAGTGTTCCTGGTCCTGGCCCACCAAGTTGAGTGCCTTTTGCTTTCCATTCCTGTACAAAATTCCTTAATCCTGTACCTATCCTCTTGGCAATATGGTTAACACACTCTTCTTTTATAATTGTGGTATCTGATCCATATATAGCTTCCTTTGTCAGGTGAAGGAATGTTTTGGCATCACCATCAGATAATAGAGTTGTGTAGCGCATCGAACACTCGCTTACAGACCTCTTCCATAAGATATCTGCTGCAGAAACTTCCATAGCAACAGATGAACCAGAGTAATTCTTACAGCATTCTCCAGGTGTACTTTTATGTCCTCTAAGCCATATGTTATACTCTGGAGTAACTTCTCCTAGTTCATTTTGAGAGAGGACACACGTGGGGCAATATTTTGATAAAATTTCAAAGTCAATGACTAATCAGTTAAAATATCAATTACTATCCCTATCACATATAGAGATCTGAACCCTCTCTTGTGCCAGGTTCCGTCAAATGACACAGCTATATCTATTACTTTCTTATTTATGTTTGCAGCATTCAGATCCTTATGGGCTTTGTGCACTGCTTCTCTTGATTTGGAAAGAACATTTTTCTTATGGTCTCTGGTTCATCTGCTAAGGCATGCATATGCTTAGTGAATGTTTTAGAATCTTATATATTCAAATTCATGCTCATGCATAATCTTTCCATTGTTCTGTGACCACCACCAATTTTTAAAAATGCCTCTATAATCTTCTATTTACATCAAAAGCAGCCTGTTTACTTTTGGAATCAGTCTTTACTTTTGGGCTGGAGTAAACATCTGAAAATGTCTTGTCACAGTTCTTACATTTACAGTAAGCTTACATGCTAGGCCCTTATATTCTCCTGTTTCAATAATCAAAAACTTTTCCCCACATTCATCACATACTATATAGCTACATAACTCATTCAGAAGTTGTGAGTGAATTAAAATGTATTTAGTTTCATATAGGTTAGGCTGTGTAAGTGCTGTTTCAAAATATCTGAGCTTTTTGTCACTGGCAGAAATTATTTCATGTGTACTGGTATGTGTGGGTAATGTATTATGTACAACAGAAGTAGATTATGAAATTTCTGTGCAGCTATTTGAATCAGATAAAATACTTTTGTGATCACATGGCAATGTTGATGGGCCAGGTTGTGATTCTATAGTTTCTTTGGGAACACCTTTACATCTTTTTTTTGAATATTTTTCAGAGTCTTTAGCTTCCTTTTACTCATCCTACCTGTGGGTTTCCTCCAACTTGCACTTAGTGTATGCATTTCAATTACCAATAAATAAACTTGAAAGACACTGATAGTAATAACCTTACAAAACCAAGCTGCATATAAACATAACACATAATTATTTAAAACTTATAAAGCAGATAAAATCTTACAATTAAGTTCTTAAAATATTTAAATACTATAATAAAAATATATTTTACTGGCGTGAGTTGGCTGTATGTTTTGTTTCTAAAAAAATCGGCTATATTTTGAACTCTTATGAAGAGGAAGTTTTGTTGTAGTTACAGTAATGAACACCAGATGGAAGCAACAACCAATACACACTGACTATGGCGCAAATTTGAATGATTTTTTGGAAAGAAAGTAACTATTTTGCAAGCGAGAACAAAAATGGGCATGGCAGGCATTTAAATTTCCGTGCAGTGGTTTTTAAAAACGGCTACCAAACCATTTAAAAAGGCGCTTATCAGCATAAAACGCGTTTAAATGTTTGACTGACATAAAGAGTTAATTTTTGCAGAAATCAAAAAATTTAAAATGTTGGTCATTTTGACTAAACAATCTGTCCTAGGTCCCCTTAAAATAAAGGCTGGATCACATGAGACAGAGGCTTGTATGTAAATACTTCATCATGAAGTATCAGACAACACAAAGCGGTCTTTGCAGGGATAGCTTGAACTGCCAGTCTAATTTTGACAGCCCCATTTACAACCTCCTCGGGCTGATGTGAGAAGTCTATAACAAATATAGGTGCATTTTAAGAGAATCCTTTCTCTTCAGTAATGGGTAACTCTTTTTCATAATATGAGTTGGAACTTTGAATACATTTTATACAATGAAGCAAATTTTGAGTTTTCGAAGTCCAAGTTCATGTCGTGGTAGGGATAACATTCACTATTGAGATAAAGCCTCAAATAAGTTATGTTGCAATGATCAAACAGGGAAGAGTGTTTACTTGCATTACTCGATCTTGAGTCTAAGTACCCTAAATAACAAATCAATGCCGTTGCGACATTCCAGGTAAATGATTTACCTTGCGGGACAGCTGTTTGAGTGTGTAGATCCGTGGTCCTAAAGGGGAGATATGTCTGGCTTGTCCGGCTTGAAAATCTTGAGGATTTCAAACTTTTCAGCATCAGAAAGGTGAATCACGGGCATTATCCACTCGATACGCACAAGTTTAAGTCAGCGTTTTCTTCCCTCTGAGGTACCAGAATGCTGTTTTTGGATACCACAGAGTATCAGTCAAATACATATACACCATAGAGGGGAAACTAGTGTGCGTATCTATTCCACAGAAACTGTGTGAAAATGTAAGACATAAGCCATACATATTTCATTACAAGCAATATACAGGAATGGTCGCGATTTAACTACTGAAAAAACATAAAAACAAAAGAGGGTCATATTCTGCTTATAATGGTACGGTACTTTAATGCAACACTTGCACTTTTCGTTGACATTTAATTCAAATACTGTAGATGTGTGAAGAATGTAGCATAAAAACGTTCGCGTAAACTTTATTCTAAATCTGCAGATGTATGCCTGTAATGAAGCTTCTAGATGCAAAAACATTTAAATAACCTTTACGTAAGAAAGTTTTGCTGCATTTCTGATGTGTATCATAATGAAGTTCATTACCAGCGTATACCAAGTGATAATATGGAGATAAAATTGCGACCAACGTAGTATCAGAAACTCTCAAATGATATTTTATATTTAACAGCTGAGATTATTTTTCTCTGTGATTACGGACTACGCACTGTTTCCATAACGTTCAAAGTGCTGGCCTGGGTGGGGTCCTCATGTTCATCAGTTTCACTCGTATTTCGTTGATGTTAGGTGTTTATGTATTATGTGTAAACTGTGTAGCTTTTGTGTTATTAACTATCCACAGGACCAAAGAGAAGGTACAAAGGTCTGCATTTTGAACTATTGCGACTATCGAAAGCTACATTATTCGGTTAATCTTTCACTACTAAAGTGCATTTTCTTAAAGATTATAGAAATTTTCAAGAATTTCGAAGACTGACGGGGGTTGAATTAAAAATTAAATTGAGTTTTATTTATGGACGCTCTTTAACTGCGGCGGTACTTGGCGTCCCATTCTATATTGGATGTGAAAGCCCGGTAATTTCGCTCAGAGGTCTCTTTATCAGGCTTGAGGTTCTTTTACGTGCCGTAAACACATGGCACGGGACCACCGGCTTTTCTTCCCTTCCGAAGGAAATCATGCTAACGATTTTTACACTCGCAAAAATACATCGCCCTCCACCGGGTTTCATCCCGCGACCTCGGGAACTAGAGGATAGCATTGTAACCACTACACCATGGAGGGACGACTGTGCTGGCGGGGGGTTTGGGGATAAAGTAACAATCAGAAGTGCAAAATCCATCGATGGTTCATCTTCTCTTTCGTCAGGATCAGGGAATTCTGCGTCTGTAATTACTTAATTAGGTTAACACCGGGCTTAAGGAAATTGTAGTTATAAGGAGTAAAGTAGAGGATTCAGCATGTTCTATATAGTTTCATAATGAATATGGCAGATAACAATGAAATATATTTAATCGCCATTTGAGATATAAGAAACCGCATGCCACTCCGAATATGCCAGTAGGTCTGAAAAATACTATTCGATTTTCAGTAAAACTTGAATACACAGAGGAAATGCGGCTGTGTTAAGGTTCTCAGTAATGTCAGTCTTCTATGATAAAGGATTGGTAATAGGAAGAGGACGAATTTTCAATGCAACAGAAGCCGAAACAGATGATTAAACCCTGTCTCGAAGCAGGGGCCTAAATAGCCATTCCTAATCAACAATCCAGGAAAGAACACATATCGGAAGCCAATGCAATCCCTTGCTCCAAATTTTGTAATTATTTATTTTAGCACGAAATGGTGCAAACTTTATAACGGTTGCAAATTACATTGGCGTTCACATGTTTCATTGCCTGGAAAGACATTCACTTAACCAGACTGTGGGCCGCTCGGGATTAGAAGCAACGGTGAGATCCAATGCGATCATTTGCGGATTTGCTGAAGGGAGGAAAGTGACATAGGAACTTTACGTGTTATATTCAAATGTCAAGATACTGGTAGGGCTTTTCTGTGGACTAATGGACCATTGGTTACACAAAATTACGATACATCTGAAAATAGCAGGAAAGAAACTGCCAAGTCCATTGGAAATTTATTTGATTCCTGATTTATATAATTGATTCAATGGTTTAATTTAAAAACATGCGGCGAAGTTGCGTCTTGGGTGGGATGTTCCAGATTTAACGAATTATTTAGCCTGAATGGGGTAGAGATATAACAGATATGTAGCGCAGAACTTTCCACTCTCGTTAGCCATATCAGCCTGGTGCCTTGAGGAAAATTGGTCATGTAAGTGATATTAAAAACAGCCAATAACGGTTTTACATGGAGCTTAATACTTACACATAAAAAGGATCGGTACCTTCTTTCGTATAAAAATGCCCTCGGATACATATACACAAACAATGCAGATGTTTTCTTTAGTCTCACAATTTATTTTACTTAGGATGTACATAAAAATAGGCCGTTCTTATCCTTCTAACCTATATAGTTTTTCTACAACACTGATAAATTTTATAATGCGGTCCCTTTTGATACCAGCGTAGGATTTCATATAGACATATGTCGTAAAATATCCGCCTTAGTTCGGATACATGCATGAAGCCGCCCTCGTATTGATCTCCGCTTGCACTGAGCTCACATAATCTTACGAATACTTAAAATATATCTACTGGTAATATGTAAGTATTACAAATAACGTTTATTTAAAGTGACGTTTCCATGCTCCACAGTTTCCGAAGCTGTTGCCTCTTTCGTGCAGGCCTTCCCCAGTGCTTGCTGGAAGGTGTTGCTAGTTTTCTTACGGATCGACAGTATGTCGTCCGTATTGGTGGCACATGTCACTCACCGATATCCATTCAGTCTGGAGTTCCCCAGGGCTCAATCTTGGCCGCACTTATGTTCAGTGTTTTTAGTGCTGATCTTCCGAACTTCGAGTTTGCAGAAGGGGTGTTATATGCCGACGATACAGTTCTTTACTACTCCTTACGGCTATTGCTGCTTTGCAGGATTTGTTGGATTTTCTTATTCCTGTTGCTCTAAATGGTACATTTCACTAAATCCCCAGAAGACAGGGACAACCATTTTCTCTCCCCGTACCGTTGTTCACCTGTGCCATTGTGTATCTTTAACACCTGTATTTCCTGGTTACCTCCTCCTGTTCCAGTGAAATATCTTGGAGTGTCACTCGACACCGCCCTTATATGGTGCTCACATGTCAACCGTGCTGTTAACCTTGCTTCAGCCGATATCCGCTACTCAATAGACGTCCATCTTTTAGGCCCCATATATGCATACAGTTTCATGTCGTGCGACAAGTGCGTCGCGATCTGAAAGTACTCGTACATTTATACCATGTGACGCACAGTCGCATAATATTCTGTATCGTACTACCTGAAAAACTCGTCGCATGGTTTTTGAGGTCCCACGACATATGCGACAGTCGCATGGCCTCAATATACATGGGTGTATATGGATCTGTTTATGCACGTCGGAATGCCGCATTGTGATCGAGAAAATCGAATCAGTGTTACCCCTTTGGGAAATACAGAGCTTTATTTCTGATTGTTGCGGTTTGTGCTTTCACGTGTTGCGAGAGTGATCTGATTGTCGTCTTTCAGACTTCTATCGCGCATGGATACGGAATATTTTATAGAAGAAATTCTTATTAGGAGTTCAATTTGGGATGCTCGTCAGAAAATTACAAGGTTCGTGACAAGAAGCAATTTCTCAAAGAGGTTCTTAAACACACGAACCTTGTACTGTTTATGAATTTACACTCCACTTCGACATATAATAGGTACGGAAAGTATTTATTTTTTGTTTTCATTTATACCCCGCCTTTAACTACATTGGTCTTATCAGCAGCCTTTCCTTTGGAACTTATTGCCTAAGGCAATGGTGTTAACTCGTATTTGCTTATCGTTGGGCTTCGGCGGTTTGGGTTTTAATCATTAATTCACACACGCATTCTTACTTCCAGACTGTGGGGAGGATAGGGAATAATCTTGGCTAGAGGAAAATTCACACCCTCAGCCAGGAATCGAACCCGGGACCCCTCGCACAGTAGGCAGGTACTCTACCGACTGAGCTACGGGGCTAGCCAAGTATTGTGTTCCACCCAAATATTCGATTCCGAGATTTCACCATAAATACTTGTTTTGAGGTCCTTTGAATTCAAATAAAGTATTTTTAGAAAAAAGGTCCGTGTGTATGCATGTGAACAGCATAACTCAAAAACGAAATCAAACTTGGTGTTTAAGTTCAGCATCTTCCAAGGATGTGACATGAAGATTTTCAAGTAAATCCCTTCACCTCACACTACGCTTTAAGTGGAACATATTTTTACTTTCTCAAAAATAGTTCTAACGGTTTAGATTAAAATAACATATTATATTAAAGATATTTGCATCACAAATAAAATATCTTGAATTTTCTGGGACTAGCCTGTGAAGTCCGCTTTATTCGGAAGGAATTTTGTATAATTTTGTATAACTGGTAAACGCTAAGCGTTAGACGAAAACGTACTACACAGAAAACATACATCTCTTTGAAACACAGAATTTATTTAAATAACATTTTTGTGGAATTAGCCATTACCGAAGTATCCATTATTAATAGTTTGAGTTCAATACTTTTAAGTCTTTTCTATAAGTACTGTCGATTTTCGACTGTTTCTCGCGATTCCATGGAAAGAGTATAGAATTTTAAGGTCAGCATATAGCGGCTAGTTCTTAATCATTTGACTATCGCTGTTCCCTTTGTATCCTAAAGAAATGTGTATGCAAAGGTTTATCTCAATTAAAATGAAGTAGATAGAAAAATAGACCTTCGTAAGAATAATTTGTATATCCGCCAATAAAGGAGAGAGGTAGAGAAAGTTACGTGAATGTAGCACATAAGATTTTTTCCGAGTTAAGTGGTTGTAGCAATAGTGCAACACACAGGGATCTATTCTAGCTGTGGAACAAAATGTGGAAACCGGCTGGTAGAACTGATTTCCCAATACGCAGGAGATATGTCGCATGGATAAATAGATCACTAAAAATTATGCCCCGTAGTATCATTTCTTGGCGTGCGACATGAAATTGCGTGCATAAGTGAAGTATTACACTTCATTCCTGTCAGATGTTATACCGTTGCCTCATTCGACCTACGCTTCTCCGATTTGCGGCGGAGCTTGTAAATCGCAACTACATCGTTTACAGGTAGTTCAAACAAAGTGATGCGGCTCGCTGCCAATGCTCCGTAGTTTGTACGAAACCATCAGCTACACCAAGAACTAGGGCTTCTCTCTATACTGCAGTTCATTCGCCAAACAGCACGCCGTTTCTTCTACTGGCTACGGAGGTTCCTGGAGCCGAAGTACCATCTAGGCGCTCGAACACGCGGTCAACGCGCCTCGAGATGTTACTTAATGCTACCTCAGGCTCCGAAGACTCCGAAACTAGGTTACTTATTTACTATTTTGTTCCGCATTTGCATTGTATCTATGCTCTGTTGTGCTTCACTTCATTATCCTACGGTGAGCCATGCTATTTTTCACGTTCAAGGACTTACATTGATGTAACCGGTTTGTACAATTTTATAGCTGTTCTCTACTTTTTACATATTGTACTACCAGGTCTATATAGCATTGTCGCTGATCGATGTTTTGTAAATAAAAAATGCAGTTGTTGCAAGACTTCTGCAAAGTGTTCTTCTAGTTCTTTTCCCCTAGAGGTGATTCTCAATTCCAAAATTTTGAACTTTCTACTTTTTTCTTTATTTATGAACACCAGGGGCAGCTACGGAATTGTCCTAATTTGTATAGAGTTGCTCTTATTAAAAACTTCATAATGTTTTGTTGATATATATACTAGATATTAGCTGAACTATAATTTTAAATGAGTGAAGATTCGAAACAGTGACAGGCAAGTGTGTTAAATGTGCACGGAGCTCTACATTGAATTGTGGAAATTCAGAAGGAAATAATTCCGGTTGGAGTATGGAATAAGAGCGTGTATCGTCTACCCAGATGCTAGCTCCTCTACTCTTAAAATGCTCGACCCGTGCAGTGCTCTGCCCTACGCATAATGTTAGGTGCATTTTGTACCAGCCCTATAGATAGTCTATATAGAAGCCAATGAACCTCCATTAGCCATCAGAAGGAATTTGTTAAGTAAATGTTATGCTGTTTGTATAATGGCTAGACAAGGTACAACTGCAATTCATTCCTGCATGTCCCCCACTAACACAGGGTCAAGCTCTGTCATGAATCAATTCCAACAAGTCAGCCTCGCTAATCACCTCTCTCAATATCTTGATGAATTTAACATCACAATACCTGAACTAGTTCCCTGTTACTGTCCACCTATAGCACCCTGAAAGCTCAAGCCTCCCTCATCATGATATCTCTGTATCCAGATACAGCAAATCCACTAATGAGAGCTATACATTCAGAAGCATGTTTCATGATCTCCACACGTCAAATTCATATTCATTTCCGATTTATACTGATGACTCTAAACTTGACTACTGCGGTTGCGCAGTAATGTTCCCTGATGACATGATGCTACACAGTCGATCTAATTACCTCAGCGTCTACACGTGTGAGCTATATGCAATTCGCTTTGCTCTGTTATACATCCCAGACAACACAAGTATAACTCACACACAGTATGACTCTTTTGTCATATTCACGGACTCGTTTCGCCCACTGGTTGCAGAACTATTAATGTTACACAATACAGCAATTTAATCTGGAAAATATATCAAACTTATCTCGACTCCGTCTCATGTCGGCATCCAAGGGAACGAAGAAGCTGACGCTCAGCTAGAGGCCACCAAGCATCCTCCAAAGAACCGTAGAACATACGAGCTGTGACTTCCTCAGATACAACCACAAGATCACTCAGATATGGAAGCAGCATTGGAATAGCTCATCTACAATTAAACTGCATGACATCTACTCTCCTCCCTCTCCTAAATACCCGATGATTTCCCTTCCTGGCATGGACCAAGTTGCTCTCATACGATTACGCAAACGACTCACAGCCATCACCCACTTCTACCTTATATCTTATGATCCTCCTTCACTTTGTAACTTCTGTAATTGTCCATTTACTGTACCTCATATTTTCCTGGATTGTCATCACCATACGAGTGCAAGACGAGATTGTTAAGTTTCGGACAGCATGTGTGACGCCATCAGCAATCCAGTGTTTAAAGAAATGATACTTAAGTATATTAAGCAAACTAAGATATACGCCAAAGTATGTCTGACTAATGTACATTTACAATGTAATTTATTATAGTGGTTTGTATCCTTATTGGGTCCCGATATGTCCAGCAAGTTCAAGCGACTTAAAATAAATTTAAATAAAAATGAATGTTTCAATTACCATTTTACCCAGTAACATTGTTGCATCCATTATTTGCCTTAAATCAATCTGGAGTTTGTTACTGTTGTGTATTTTAACGAGCCATAGAAACTTTACAACTTTACACCAATATTTCAGTTATCCTGTAAGCTGGAGTTTAAAAAGCCACATTAATTACCACTTTTCTACGCCAGGTACAATAGCCCTACTCTTAACAAAATGTTTGCCTGTGAGCCCTCTGTCCCATTCTTATGACTAGACTTGTAATCTGAGGACCGATTACAAAAGTTGACGATACTACAATAGATCAATTGGCTCATTCCTGCCTATTAGGATACATCACTGTAATAGTGCATTCCACTCCGGCGGCCCCTATGAACACGAGAACACATATAACGTGTGTGTTGTGTATGTATATATACACCAGGTGAGTCAACTGCCCCAATTTATTATTGAATTTATGTAACGTGCTAAGCGAACTATGTGACTCACGCCTTTCTTGAATGCCTTCTAATGGCTGATTTCCATAACACCTTATAGTGGAGGGATTGATAACACAGTGCATAAGTGTTTTACGGGACAGAATGCAATCGTTATGTATGTCGATGCTAAAGACTTTCCACCCTGACACTGGGAGCTGCAGTAGCACTTTTAGCCAATTTTACAAAACTTTATTCTTTAGCATACATTCATGCACACCTTTGAAAACGTCCTTGAAGGAACAACCTATCACATGCATCGGTTGACAAAATAATTTGAAAACAAAATGGCAGATCTACGCAGTGTGACCTATTGGATTTAAGCCGTCAGTCAACGTTGTACAGCCTTGTCAAACATGCTAAGTATTAGGTAGACAATTTCGCTTCTGACACAAACTGTGGTATATTTCAGTTCATACGGAAATTGTAATGACTGATGCAGTTTATTTATTTGAGTTAAAACTACCAAACCGAGGTCACAACGCTGTATGATGTCTCAAAAAACGTGTAAAGATTCGAGGTGGGGTTTAGTTCTGCGATTGCCAATTCGTATAGGAATCTCAAATCGTAAGGAATCATTGGCTGAATGGTGTTTTCATGGTTGCTTTAACACTGTGCCACATCAATTCGGATTCAAATCCTTCGTGTTGAGTCTAAACCTTTTATTACCCTTCGTTTTATCTCTTTGGGCCCATAATTGGATATTATGCTACAAATAACATTTTTGATAGCATTATAAATGTGTACAAAATAAAACAATCGCTATGTTTTCCGCTGGCAGGTGGATAATTTATACTTCGTAGTAGGTATTTTATTGTGGTCACTATTATGCTTGACCCATCCATCCAAGTTTAAAACACCTAACACATGGTGGCTTTAGCTATTTGCGCCTGCGTCAATACTTGGCGTGAATAAATAATTCTCTCTCCATTATCTATTCAGTATCTGCAACCTTTTTACGAGACATGGCTGCTGTCATAATGTACACAAATGACGAGTATGTTGATCTACTGTTAATCTATGGAGAAACAATGTGTAATGCACCGTCAGTAAAGCGGCTGTATGAAGAATGCTTTTCAGGAAGGACGGCATCTACTGCAGACACTTTTCGAAGCGTTGAAAGACGCCTTCTAAACAGGATTATTTGGAAGAGCACCACCTGCTCGCGATGCTCCAGTAACCTCTGGAGGCAATGAAGCTGCGCGAAACGCAATAGAAAACAATCCATATACCAGTTCAAGGGCCATAGCACAAGATCTGTACATAAGTCAGTCCTCAGTGATGCGCATATTGGACCGCAATAAATATCATCCGTACCATCTACAACTACACCAGTCTCCAAAGACGCGACTTTCAAGCGCGAGTGATATATACACAGCGGCTACAGCAGCGAGCGCAGATGGATGCAGAGTTTTTAGGAAGTGTTCTCTTCAGTGATGAAGCCACATTCCACAATAACGGAACTGTTAACCGCCATAATATGCACTACTGGAGTATAGGCAATCCTCACTGGATGAGAGAAGTTGCATTCCAGGTCCAGTGGTGCATCAATGTCTGGTGCGGAATATTAGACGACCAGCTAATTTGACGGTACTTTTTTGAAGGCAACCTCACAGGACCACGGTAGTTTGCATTTCTGCAAGAAGAGTTGCCATTGCTCTTAGAAGATGTGCCACTAGTGAAACGGACAGGAATGTGGTTCCAGCAGGATGGAGCTCCGCCACACTGGTCACAGTTTGCAAGGAATGACTTACACAGAAATATCCGCAGAAATGGTTTGGCCGAGGGGCTCCAGTCGGATGATCACCTAGATCACCTGTTCTCACCCCACTGGATTTCTTTCTGTGAGGCCATTTAAAGGAACAGGTCTGTGCTCAAGAACCCCAAAGCCCAAATCATCTACGGGCAGTCAAACGTGAGGAATGCAGACAGATTACACCGTGCATGTTACAGCATGCAAAAGGTCTCTCCGGTAACGTACACAAATGTGCATTGATGAAAGGGGTCGTCATTTTGAACATTTTCTTCGTTGATGAAATTCACGCCCTTTAACAATTTATTAATCTGTTTGCCCCTGAACGTAGCACATTTACAATTCCTTTGTCAGTAGATGAAGTGAAACATAAGGATTAAACATGAAACAAAAACGGTTAGATTTAATATCGTCGATGTGCGCCAAAAAGAATGAAAGCTAACTACGTAGCTTACAACACCGGATACGGTACAGATTATTAGGGCAAATATGATACACAATTATCTGATTGTAATTCTTATGTCTTTGCCTCACAGAAAAGCCAGTAACAAAAAAATTAGTATAATAAAACACAGACTATTAACACAAGGAGAAAGAAAAAATGAACCAAAACAATCTGATGTTTGTATAAGATTCGAACCTCCGAAGCTAACCTTTGCTTCACCACATTCCGGCAGCTAACCCACTCGGCCATAACCCACGTATTCGGTCTCGCTCTTCGGGAAAACATTCCTCTTTCTCCTTTCAAGCATTATATCCATGAAAAGCCGTCTTTTTAAGGCCTTCGCAGCTCCTTGGTTCTCATTCAGGCCTTTAATCATTAATGCTGGTTGCATATAGTGCCGAATAGAAGGGCAGAGCTACAATAACAGTTTATTTGCTAAAAGGGTCAATGTTTTCACATTACACTATATACTGCGGGTTGGAATATAAACTGCCGGTTGCATAGATACGAATACCTAGGTGCAGCTGGCTCACTGGTATATATATACAAGGCGAATCACCTAAAATTTGCACCGCAAATATTTCGCAAATGGAAAGTGCTAATGATGTGCAGTTTTCACAGCATTGATTGGTAGTCAGGGGCTCGTACATTTTGCCTAAACAGATTTGAATAACACTGAGAAAGTGTATTTTTTGAGCAAACATATAATTTTTTAAATGGAACAATGCATAGTTACATCAACAGAATAAAGGTAAGGTAAATTAGAAAGCCAATGGTCTTTGTTGCAGGATTCTAGTGAAGGTGGTTTACGTGAAATCGTATTTTGAAAAGTTTCCACCCGACAATTGTTTGTCCCATTCAACCTGCTTGGTTGCTAGGTACGATGTTGTTATGTTTGTTTGCATTGTGTTTTCTGTTCATTGATTGCGTTGATTTGCTGGTCAGTTAGTTTGTGACAGTTCAAGCAGTAAATCGTGAGTGGAAGATGGGGTTTACTAATGCAGAAAAAGCCGACATGCTCATGGTGTATGGAGAGTGTAGGAAGAACGCAGTTCGTTCCTGTATGGTGTATGCGGAAACGTATCCCAATAGACGTCAACCATCTCGGTAATTATTTATCAACTTCTTCAACCAATTACGTGAAAGTGGTACTGTAACACCTAGAAAACGTAACAGAAACAAATAGGTGACTGTAGAAGAGAGGTGAAATTAATGTTTTGGCTGCCGTTGCAGTAGATCCGCAAATTAGTTCCCGCACAATCGCACGTGGAAGTGGCATAAGTCAGGCAAGCGTACTGTGCATTCTCCATCGACATAGGTTCCATCCCTATCACATATCTCTCCATCAAGAGCTGCATTAAAACGATTTTGAGAATCGTGTTATCTTTGGTACATGGGCATTAAGACATGATACTCCAGATTCATCATGTATCTTGTTTAATGATGAGGCAACATTTGCTAATCATGGCCAGGTAAACCGCAGAAACATGCACTATTGGTCTGTTGACAATCCCCGTTGGCTTCGTCAGGTGGAAGGTGAGCGTCCATGGAGTTGAAACGTATGGCATGGGATAGTGAACCATCAGCTCATAGGCCCTTTGTTCATAAAAGGAGCAATGAACTCGCACAAGTATCGCAGCCTTCTGACAGACCATCTGCCACTAATGCTAGAAGACGTTCCTTTGCAGACTAGAAGGAACCTGTGATACCAACATGATGGCTGTCCAAATCGTTGGATTGGACGAAGAGGACCTGTACCTTGGCCGGTCCGTTCACCGGATCTGACCCCTTTAGACTTTTTTCTGTGGGGAAGGCTGAAAGACACTGTCTACAAGGATGTACCAAATACACCAGACTATATGAAACGACTGCTGCCTGCTTTGAAATTTCCGCTGAAATGCTTGAACGTGTGCAGCCGTCTTTCCATAGCAGACTAGAAGCGTGTGTTGAAGCTGCCGGTGGTCATTTTGAACACAACCTTTGAAGGGCTATGTTCCCTTTACTTGTAAGAATCCACAGACGTATTGCCATTCCCTTTTGTTTTTCTTTAGTTTGTGCTATCACAGTTGTACAAGTGTCGGTGCGTAAAGTTTCAAAATAAGATTTCTCGTAAACCAGTTGCGCTAGAATCTTGCAGCAAACGCCACTGACATTCTAATTTACCCTACTTTTATTCTGTTGATGTAACTAGGCATTGTTCCATTTAAAAAATTGTATGTTTGCTCAAAAAATACACTTTTTCTGTATTATTAAAATCTGTTTATAGGCTAAATGTACGAGCTCCTGACTACTAATCAATGCTGTGAAAACTGCACATCAATAGCACTTTCCATTTCCGAAATATTTGCGGTGCAAGTTGTAGGTGATTTACCCTCTATATATGTGTGTGTGAGAGAGAGAGAGTGTGTGTGTGTGTCTGTGTGTGTGTATGTGTGTATTTGCAAGTCAATGCTGAATGTAGTTCTTTTATGAAATTATTAAAATCTATGATTAATTCGTATTATTAGCACAATTAAAATTTTCAAAGGAGTCAAATGCATCATTGTTTGCAGTTACTTGTTTTGCATTGCAAAAGCACTTTAAGTATATGCTCTGGTCTTATTTTCTCAAATTGGCTTAATGTACATATGCCCTTAATGAGTAAGTACTTGATTTTTAATCATTGTAAATAGTGTGCAAACTTCTGGTCAGTTATACTCGTGGAATTTTGAACTTTCTTTGCAAATGGAATTTCCGCTTTGGAATATTACTTCAGTGAAAAATGCGCAGTGGACATTTAAATTTGAAGAGTGCTTTCTCACACAATTTCCCGTATTTTTAAACATAAAACTAAAGATAACTGTTTTTTTTTGCACTGGAAGTACAAATTTGCACTATTAATAAACTCAGGAAGTTGTACAGGTGGCGTGCACGAGAAGAACCAAGAACAAAGGAAAACGTTTAAGTACTGGAAGAACTTAGCCTAAAGTGTGTGCAAAATAATAAAATGTGTGTTTTGATCGCGCTTAAGGTGAGGCGCAAGTCACTCACAGAGTTCTGCTCCCTTCCCATATTTTCTTTCCTTCACCTTATTATCGGTGTTTTGCGTGGCAACATTGATAACAGTAATTTCCTCATAAGCTAAGAGAACATGTATCCACACAAAGTATACTGAATACAACGCTTGCTCTCAGAATATATTTTCTTTCACTGCTATAGTTACGTGCGCCAAATACACGACAGTGCTACGTAATGTTGACAATGCAGTCCTAAGCAGCGATTAAATTAGAACCTTTAGCTATGAAACCGGCCACGAAAGCCTATCCAGACTTAATTATAACCGGAAAATGCGAGGACGTACATTATGGAATTAGTACATTCAGTCAACTGTACTATATCCAGCAGCTGAGTGAGGGCTGATAGGAATATTCTGGGTCAAAGTTTGTAAACTCACAGTGTCTATAACTTTTACCTATTATAAAAATAGCATCCAAGCAACTTCAATCATTTCAATAAATGTAAACATTACCAGTACAGAAATTAGAGGCGCATCGAACTAAAAATCACTTTGCGACCGCAAAATCGCCTCGTATCCAGAGAGTTACCGCGTTAAGTTTCAAACTTCAATGCCCTTTGGAACCGTTAGTGTGTCAGTCCTTTTTAAAGAATTTGTGCTCCTTAAATATCTTCAGATATTTGCAGTATTCATCTTTGTGTGCTTATTATTTTTAACACTTAACATTGTAGAATCAGCGAAATGTAAACAGTGTTGTTTTCCGCTTTTTTATCTTCCCCCTTTTTTGCATATTATTTGTCTTGGTTGCGTAATGAACATCCTGAGAAGCTGTGTGTATTTAAAGACCAAGTTTCATCGAACTCTAAGCTGAATTCCAAACCAAACATGAGTGAATCTATGGCGAATCTTTAATTGCAAATTAAATGGTGCAGTTATTTAATTATTGAGAGAAGAGTTTCAGTAGTGCAAAGATGCAAGTACTGGATTGCTTAAAAATGTGTTCTTATGGATGAAGTAAATTATGATTTACAGGTAGCCTTTTAGCGGAAATACAGCAGTTTTCATGGTTCAGGTGTACTTTAAACCCAAATTTCATTGGCGGCAATTGAATGGCATTGCGCCAAGCAGATGATACAATGCTGATCGCTTGTTGTCAATATTTAAACTGGAAATGGCCAATTTCTCGTTAAATAATATCCATCCTTAAATGTACATTACGTTTTTTGTCCTTTGGCGGCTAATTCGCATATTAGGCAGAGATGAGAGAAATCACCCAAGGTTACGACGATGCACTGAGGGTGGAAACTGACTCACTAGTTGACTCAGTCTATGCCGATTTAGCTAACTTAACTGCACTGATTCTAATTTGCATAATTTCTGTGCGTAGGAAACAAAGAGCTCATAATGGAGGCAGTATTTTTACGAGGCAGTTGGAATTACTGAGGCAAGACTTCCAAATTGGCCCAGGGAATATGTTCAGTAATACGCGCCCTGTTACATTTGCATATCATCAAAAAGTGTTGAGAACCCGAATGTTTATCGTTGAGACATAGTGTTAACCAAATAATCGTTCTAGGCACGAATATCCCTTACCAAAACCATATAAAGAACGTGCAAGTTTTCATCAGGTGGTGAGAGTGGAAATGCATCGGATTAAGCACCTACGAAGAAATCTGGCGTATTCCTGAATTACACAACCTAATGAACGTTTAGCCTCCGTGGCAGTCTTTCCTCCATCCTTTCGTTATGGCGGCTTTATTGTCTTGTTTTCTTCTCTTCACCACCATGAATAAAGCTCATAGGCTGTAAAAATGTGATTTTTCTTTTCCCTCTTCATTACTTCAGTGAAACGTGCGTTGACTTCATCACGTTTGTTCCTACACCACTATACTTGAATCAAGACAATACGTTTCTTGTGTTAGTGCACGATTTTGAAAGTAATTGTTAGAAAGAGGCACGGTATTCCTAACATTCATGGGATGTTAACTTTCGCTCTTGTTATTCCCTGCGTTGCAAGCCGATAGTGTTAGTACATTTGACTAACAAACGCATACTTCCACAAAACAACAGCTTTTATTGCAGTTTCAAGCATTCTTTCTTTGGATGTAAAAATGGTACTGCAAAACGAAAAGATGCTACACAAAAATGGAAAAGAAATATATAATGTTTTACTGAAACTTCATTATTCTGAAATATTGCTTTGTTAAAAAAAACAACAGAAATACATTCGACTGCCAAATAAATAGCGAGAATATCCTCGATACCTGAACATAAATTAAAGAGAAGTACTTTTATATACATCGGCGCCTGTCCATGAATGAAACACCGCAAATTAGAAGGCGAAGAAGCTAAGCATTTCAATGACCTTACAACCCGAGACCGAACGGGATGGCTCAGGTAGTAACGCCTGTGGCTCGCATTTCGGAAGTCCCGGATTCAATCTCCGTAGCCGGTTAACCTGGTTGTGGGTTTTGAAGTGATTTACCCTGGTCTGTCGTGGCGAAAATGTCGGGTTGGAATTTCCAAAGCACCCACTTTCCTATTCTTTCCAAAGGTGGTAGTGGTATTGATAAATACTTTTTGTCTGTCATTAGACAAATCTGAAGATAACGTGTTTTGTATCTGTTCTGACGTGCATATCCGCAGCTGTGCTCTGGGTACAAATGATTAGAACCGCCGGTTTTAAACGAAGATGTTCCGAATTCGAATCCCGTTCCCGTCTGCAGTGTATTATATCCGTAACATATTTTGTACTTAACCTCTATGTACCTCTACAGACGCACAACTCGTAACTGATTTTTACCGCCTCTGAAATCCCTGCAACGTATAACCGACACTACCGGCGCTCCATTCACACCTACAAGATGCAACTTCACTTCAAAAAGTAGACGGGAATTCGAATCATCGTGTATAAAGTCGATTTATGTGGCTCCCTGAAAAGATCGTGAATATAGTTAGTACCGGGTCATCAAAAACTTCCTCCATGCCGTTCTGGTGGCTACCGCTTGAGATAAGGTTGGTACTCTTAAGATTTTTCCCATTCCACTCTGACCGAATGTTTTGGTTTTGAGCACTTTATTGCAAATAATCGCCGGCTGCCACAGATGAGTAGTTGTGCTGCGAGTACTGACGTGTGATTGAGGTGACCGCAATAACTATAGAGGAACGTGTGTTTTTAGTGGAAAACGTTTTTTATGAACCTGGAAATTACACTGAGAAATTGAAACAAATGCTGTTGCTAAGTTTTCTAACTCAAAAGTACCGCACAGAAATAATGTGCGTGATTTAATTAGTACATTTCGTGAGACAGGTCCGGTGAAGGATGCTGCGAGGAGTGGTAGACCGAGTGTCTTAACAGATGAAAAACTGCCAGTTATATCGGACAGAATGCTTAAAAGTCCACAGACATCAGTTAACAAACTGGTCCAACAATGTGATAATATTTCTTACTTTCCATATACAAAGCAATCAAAAAAGAACTCGGTTTGCGTCGATATAAAGTGTCCTTCGTCCACGAATTAAACCCCACAGATCACGGGAAAAGAGTGCAGTATTGTGAATGGTTTCAGAGGTTTACTGTGCGCCATGGAATTGACGTGTTAGATGGACATTTTTAGTGAAGAAGCTTGGTTTCACTTATCTGGATGCGTAAATTGAATATGGTGTATTGAAAATCCTAATGTCATTCAGGAAACCCCTTTGTATTCGAAGAAAATTGGAGTACGATGCGCGATATCTCGCTCGCGAATTATTGGGCCAATTTTTTCCCACACCTCAGTTAATTCCGATGTTTACTGCTAGGATACTCTCCCGTTTATTGCACAGCTAAATGAAGATGAGGTGAACGGTGCCTTATTTCAACAAGACAACGCCACTGCTCATACGTCACATCAATCTATGAGGTTGTTAATAGAAAGTTTTGGGGAAAGACTAATTTCTCAAAGTATGTGGCCCCCGCGGTCTTCTTATATGATCCCTACGAGTTATTCTCTTTGGGGAGCTTCGGTCTACAAGAACAATCCCAAAACAATCGATGGGCTGAAAACAACAATTACAGATTATGTAACATCTGTAACGAAAGATACTTTAATTACAGTGTTTCAAAATAGATTAAAACGAGTAAATCTGTGTCTTCAAGAAAATGGTAAACATTTTCGGACATCTACTTTAAACGGGCGAGTTTCATATTATTTATCCGCATTCCCTAACAGAGTTCTTAACTAGCGGGACGTTATAACCATACGCTCGTGGCAGCCAGTGATACCACCGGAAATCCCGTCTCTAGGAGAATCTTGGTTACACGAGAGATGCGGAGCGATTTCGCGATGACATATTAGAACGCGCAGGCAATCCGACGAGCCTCCGCTACCTACCCATCTGTTAGCAAATTCGCGAATAAAATATGCGACGATCAACTGATTGTCACAGTTAATCAATAATCTGCCTGATAAGCGGGTTGATATTTATACCGAATGCGTAGACATTTCCGTTGGCTACATTTCTGAAGGATTCAAATTCACCTCAAGTTTAGCATTGCTCCTGTCCACATATTCCGTTACATGTTACGAAACAGCCTGTATATTTCTGGAGTGGCAGTGTCTCTCTACAGCCTAATACAAAATAAATGAGCAACAGCCAGAGGGAGTTCGAGTCGGAAAACATCGGAAGCATTCGCTAACGCCGCGTTCACAATACACGATTTAATACCACCCTGCGTTCATTTCAAATCTATGCGATAAGTAGGAAGATGCCTGTCAGTTTGGTTGAATGCATGGTAACCGAGCGGTGAAACGCATGTGTCTCGTAATTAGGACAATCTGGGATCGACTCCTTGGTGTATTTATTATTATTATTATTATTATTATTATTATTATTATTATTATTATTATTATTATTATTATTATTATTTATTATTATTATTATTTAAATTTTAATTTGTTAAATATATGGCAAAGGCATATGTTTTGCATGCATAAGGTATCTATTCATTTTAAAACATTCATGCATAAAACCACAAACATATTACTTTTATCGTTTTTGAGATAAGTGCCATATTAGTACGAACTCTAAAGTAAAAACTCGGGATGTGACCTCGATACTCCGCGGTATCGAGGTATGTTCAATGCTTTTAGATAAACCTTCGATACTTTTTCGATACCTTTAATTTTTTAAGTTTTGCATTATTGAAGGTTGTTGCGTTTAACTATGTGCTGGATAAGGAATGAAAGGAATCGAGACTCAGGTTGTTGCCTTGCAAGTGTCCCCCAAAGAGTTGTGAATGCAGCAGAAACAAATCAGAACTAAAGACGTTCTTGAACAAACATTCTTGCTTCCGCCATATCTCTGCATTTCATATAATACTTCCTTGATTTTTTCTTGAAAAAATGTACTTGTGTACATGCCTTTTCATTAAATATGTACATACTAATGTTTGTGGGTGGGGAGTAGAGACGCTTAGTCCACAAACTTTGGACAATGTTTCCGACTGTTATACAGCTAATTTCTTATTACGGATGAAAAAATACATGTTATGTAGTAGTTGTGAATACAGATAGAATGGTGTAACACTAACACACACACACACACACACACACACACACACACACACACACACACATTATTTTCACTTGAGTTCCAAGCAAAATAAATATTCGTTTATATTTTCAAGATTGCAGAATAAGGAGGAATTGCTAGTATTTGTTTTTCTATATATTAGAAAATCCTTTAAAAGAAAGTTTTCAGCACAAAATATAGTTACATAAAAAGGGAACCATAGAAAGTACTATTGTTATTATTATTATTATTATTATTATTATTATACTTGAATAACAATAGGGGACATATAACCTGTAGCATTATCAGGATAAAAAATCTGATTTGTTACACTCACATGACTTTCTCCACTATTGTACAAACTATTTTTACAAACTCTTATTCTCCATCTATTTCATATTAATCGAGATAAACATTTGCAGAAACGATCTTTTGACATACAAAGAGAATTACATTTAACACATAGCGACCAGTTCTAAAAATATTTGACTATTGCTTAAGGCCTACTAAGTTCCCCTTGTTTTGTATTTGCAAGGGCAGTATAGAAATACAGTAGCCTTTAAGCATAGACATATCTCTTAATAGCTGGTTGCTATGTGCAGCACCATTCTCTTTGCCACAGATTAATACTCTTTGCATATCCAAGACAAAAAAATGAATAACGAATTCCCTATTGAGAAAATAAGCATTGAAAAATTTAAGGGAATAACAAGCAATATCTCGAAAATGGTTCACTCAACAACAAAAATGTATAGGCATAAATTGTGTATTTTAACGCGATCTACATTTTTTGTGTAGTAAAATTTTGTCTATCTCTTATGGTTTACCAGTTATGCAAAAGTCGTTCACAATGAATAATACTTTTGGAGACATTCCCAGAAAATTCAAGATATACATTTTATTTGTCATGAAAATATCTTAAACATATGATATTTTAATCAAAATCGTTAGAGCCATTTTTGAAGAAATTAAAATTTTCGAAAAATGTTCCATGTAAAGGGTAATCTGGGGTGGGGGATTTTCTTGAAAACCTTCGTGTGGCATCTCTGTAAGATACTGAACCTAAATACATAGTTTGGTGTTTATCCAACTGTTCGTTTCTGAGTTATGCTGTTCACAGACAGATACACACACACGGACATGTTTCCAAAAATGCTTTTTTAGGATTCAGGAGGTCTCAAAACATATATTTCCGGTGAAATCTCAGTATCGAATTTTTGGGTGGAATACAATACTTCCCCTACTTACTATACGTAGTAGAGAAAGTAAAAATTGCTGCCAATTGGAGAATGTCAAACACGAACAACTTCGGAATTATGCAGCGTACAACACAAAATGCTTACATGCGTTTAAACACAGAAAACTACCAATAAGAACATAATTCAGTGAACAAGCTATCGCCTTCACTGTTTTTTACAAAGTGAGTATAGAGTATCGGTGCTGAAAAGTCAGTGTGTAGTATCGAGAAATAGTTGTATCGTCCCATCATTATTAAGAGCTTAAACCATATATTTAATTGACTTAATATTGGATGTGAAAACTCCCTTCTCATTCTTCAGTTCTGAATGGTACGGCGATCATGCGCGCGTACCTCATAGCCTTGGAGTTCTGCATGATATATTAGCACCTTTTATTATGGCTGAGGGCACATGTAAAGATGAAACTACAAGGAGAACACTCCTTACATTAGTGAACGTTGCTGGATACTCTGTGTCTGAGGCTGCAAAAACACTTGAAGTCCCTAGGTGGGTGCGGTTATCCGGTAAGGGATTGTTCGTCATCGACTTGTTTCGGGTCTAAAGCGTTTGTCCAGCAGGACACTGCACTTCTAGAAGAGACAAACAGCAATTCCTTCCAGCATGTGTTTTGTGTTTAGAAGTAATTCTAATTTCCCTGGGATGAACCGCAAAGCCTTGCGTCGTTTGATTACAGCAGGGCTCTTTGCTCGGTTGCCAACTAAGATGCAGCGTCTTATAGACGATCACAGATTATATTCGCCTTATATTTGAGGAAGAAAATGTCAACCATGGCTGAAACATGGTTATATTAACAGACAAGGTGACATTTTCATCTACAAATGGTGGAAAAGTAATTGTCTACCGACCCAGAGGAAAAGTTACGACACATAATACATGGCACAAATGGATCGCCAAGGTTGCGTATCTGTGTCGTGTTGGGTTGGTTGTCACGAAATAGTTTAGGTGTGTTGTGGCAGCTTGATGGCACATTAAATAGCTAGCAGTATAAAGACATCCTTGAAAATATCATAGTTCCTCCCGTAAGGACTATATATCCCGATGGAATGATTCAATTCCAGCAGGATAACTAACTTGTTTACACAATTCAGCAGGGTTCAAACTGATTCTCACAAAGGCAAGACAACACAGTGATTGATTGGGCTCCTTGCTCACCAGATTTGAATCCTATTGAGAATGTGCGGGTAGAGGTGAAGATAGTTTTGGAGTTAAATTGGCCTACAAGAAAACGCAAGACAGAAGAGGTTTTGTGGGATCAAATACACGATGCTTGGGAGGAGACATCTTCATCCATGCCGCGTAGAATGAGGGCAGCAGTAGAAGCAGAGGGTTTACGCACCGATATTAAGTTAAATGCCTATTTTATTCGTTTTTTCATTTAGGAATATAATATTTACTTATTTTATATTTAGTTTGAAAACGAAAAGGGGAGTGTTTCAGTTTTTATGTGTGAGCATATATGCCTTAAAATCAAATAACTCTTAGCAAATGGAAACTATGTTATAATATGGTAATAAACTTTGCTTCTTTTTTTTGTATATAAACGCGTGTGCTCAAAAAATTATTGGGATACGAACTTCTCGGTAGGCTTTATCGCTTACCTGCTTATAAGCACTCGGCTGTCAGCGCATATTCAGTAGCTGGAACTCAATATGAAAGTTGACAATAGAACGAAACTAAAGGCATGCGTCCCGAGACACCTTTGCGAACCGGCCGCGGAAACGATTTGGACTTCGACAAACATACGCTTCGAGAGTCGTTCTGTTTTTTTTGTGGGGGGGAGGTCTTAGGATGTACATACATTCAGGCGTTTTGAATAGAAGCTCATAGGAAGAACGATATGAAACTTGAATCAATACCACGGCAACAACGGCGTCCTGGCAAGCATCGCGGTCAGTGATATTGTGATTTATCCAGTACCATGAATGGAAGTAGATTTACTAAACGTAGAAAGGCATATAACGGTAGAATGGAGGTATGTTGGGAATAAATGTAGCTGTTTAGTACCAGAGAATCTTGTGCTGTCAACAGCGATATAAAAGAAAGAGAACCTCATTATATAGAGCTGAAAAATATTAGTTAATAATCCACATTTTATATTGTCAAAATAAATTCAATATTGATGAATCACTATTACTTAGTGTAGCCTAAATAGAATTTACTTTGCGGAAACGTGTTTACATTAGAGGTGGGGAATAGGATAAAACATAGCCAATGTGTTAAAATCATATGACTTTCTGTACTCTCTATCGCTTATTGGTGGGTATACAAATTATTCTTACGAAGGTAGTCAAATATTTTAGCACTGGTCGCTATACACCGGCCTGAAAGTTCCATACTCTTTCCATGACAGCCAGAAACAGCTGAAAATCGACAGGGCTTTAAAAGGATGGCTAAGTATTGACCAATTAGGACATTTAACCCTCCGTCAGTCGCTAGGGGCCAGAGAGACCCCTGGCATTATATAAATGTTATAATTTTCGAACGAACGCACCTATGCAATTGCCTAACTAGGACATCTAACATTACACCTTTGGCGATTATTTGCTGCAGCGATAACCTTATCTGTTTATTTGTTTGGCTGGAGGAATGAATAATCAGCAGTTACGTGTCGCACAGGTCAACCAGGCCCCGCGCGCCTGCTCTCGTTACATATTGTTGACAGATTTGTTTCTTATTAGCTTTTGTGCAATATTGCTTTGCTATGCAAGGAACTGTTACTGCTTCGTCATGAATACGAGTAAAAGGTACGATCTACAAAATCCCAAGGATTTGGAAGAAGTACATCGTCTACTTTGCAATGATGATGCCTTGCCCGTGGATGACAACTTATATGAATCAGATGACTCTGATTCAGAAGATAAACTCGAAACGAGATCTTTAGATTCAGAAACTGACCATGAAGATGAAGAGGAAGACGATGAAAGCAGCTTGTGTGATAGCATGTTTTTTATAGGTAACATCATATGCGTATCATAGTAATTCTTCTTCTTTTCTTCTTCTTCTTCTTCTTCTTCTTCTTCTTCTTATTATTATTATTATTACTGACAATACATTCTGTTGTTATTTACAGGAAGAGATGGAACAAAATGCAAAAAAAAAAAAAACACCTTTGAAAATGACACAGACAAGGGCTCACAATATATTGACCAAACTTCCTGGTGTGGTAGGAGCTGCCAAAAATGCGAAAACGGAAATTGATTGTTGGAACCTTTTTGTTACCGAAGATATAGTTGATTTGATTGTTGAAAGCTCAAATACTTACATTAGTAGTGTGCAGCACAAATTTGATCGTGAAAGAGACAGCAGGCCTACAGATGTAATAGAAATAAGAGCTTTCCTAGGCTTATTGTACCTGGCAGGAATTTTTCGTGGTGGACGCCAGAATATTCACGATTTTTGGAGAACCGATGACCTTGGAATTCCTCTATTCCGAATGGCTATGTCTGAAAAACGATTCAGTTTTCTAATACGCTGTATTCGCTTTGATGACAAAAGCTCAAGACTGGAACGACGAAGATTGGATAAATTGGCTGCTGTTAGAGAAATGTTTACATTGTTTCTGAACAACTGTCAGAACCATTATTCTCTTGGACAAAATGTAACTGTCGACGAACAGTTGCCGGCATTTCGTGGTCGATGTGGTTTTAGACAATATATACCATCCAAGCCAAACAAGTATGGCATAAAGATATTCTGTTTGAGTGATGCAAAACTGTTTTATACAACTAACATGGAGATTTATTGTGGACAGCAGCCGGATGGACCATATTTGCAAACTAACTCGGCAGAGGCTGTAGTGCTGAGAACCAATCTCTGGCACTGGACGAAACGTTACTGCAGATAATTGGTTTACCAGTGTATCGCTGGTGAATGAATTGCGCAAAAGACAACTTTCTTTCGTCGGTACAGTGCGAAAGAACAAAAAAGAGTTACCCACTAATTTTACTTCTCCAAAAGATCGCAGACAGTACGAAAGCATATTTGGCTTCACAAAAAATGAAACGCTTGTTTCATATGTTCCAAAAAAGGGTAAAACAGTAGTTTTGCTCTCAAGTCTACATGTTTCATCCACACAGTTATCAGAAGGTGCTGAGAAAAAGCCTGAAATAATCCTGCATTACAACGACACTAAATCTGGAGTTGATGTAGTAGATAAATTGTGTGCTACATACAATGTAGCCAGAACAACGAGAAGGTGGCCCATGGTAATTTTTTACCATATCTTGAACATTGCAGGTATCAATTCTAGGGTTATCTTCCTTGGAAACCAAAATAAATATTCCACAAGGCAAGAGTATTTGAAAGCACTATCTTTAGCTTTACTGTTGCAACAGCTACAAAGGAGAGCAACAGCATCAAATCTACCCGGTGATTTGAAAGGCCTTTTGACAAAATATAAACCTGAAGAATCCGACGTAGATGAATTGTCAAATACACCACTATGCACATTGAAAAGGAAACGATGTGAACCTTGCAACAAAGACAAAATGAACTGCAAAACTAAATATGCATGTGGGAAATGCAACATCCCCCTGTGTTTGAGTAAACATGCTAAAATTATTTGCGAAAGTTGCTTAGTCGGGGAAAACACGGGTGAGATAGTAGATGATTCTGAGTAACTGAACATTTGAAATTACAAGTTGTATGTATACCTGGAAATGACAATGTATTTCTTTATACTTACTGTAATACAATTTATAACGTATATGTACTCATATTTTAGCTTGTATTTTTATGTTGTAAGACAATACCTATTAATGAAAGCCTTGTACGCTTAATCTAAATAAAGGTAAAAACAGGAAAAAAAAAAGAAAATAAACGAAATAAAACAAAAATACAAACAATAACAACAAAAATATAGCGCGGGTCTACTAGACCCTGCGCGACTAACGGCGTTCTACCAAAGCGCGCGCCTGACGGAGGGTTAATAAAATATATCTCGGAAATGGCTGCTGCCACAAAAAAGTTATTTGAAATAATTTTTTTAAAGAGATCTACATTTTTGTGTATTACGTTTTCGTCTATCGCCTAACATGCAGTTATACAAGATATATGCAAAATTCCTTCCGAATGAAGTCGACATCACAGGCTATTCCCAGAAAATTCAGGATATACATTTTATTTTTCACGTAAATATTTTAATATATGGTATCCTTATCAAAATCGTTGCCCATTTTATACAATAAAATATTTCGAAAAATGTTCCATGTAAAGGGTAATTTGGGGTGGGGTATTTTCTCTGAAAATCCTCGTATCGTATCTTTGAAAGGTACTGAAGTTAAATACAAGTTTGGTATTTATCGGACTTTTTGTTTTTGAGTTATACTCCGCACACACACGAGCGCGCGCGCGCGGGCCTTTTTCTAAAACTGTTTTCTTTGGTTCAAGGTGCCTCAAGAGATGTGTTTCCTGCAAAATCTCGGTATCAGAATTTGGGTGGAATGCAATACCTTCTCTACCTACTATGTACATGGTAGAGAAAGCAAAAGCTAGGTCGCACAATGGGGTACTAACAAATAGCTAGCGTGGGTATACATTCACTTTGCGTTTCAGTGACGGGCAAGCTGCCCAAATGAAGTTTTGGATAGAAATGATGGTTGAACTGGCATTTCAATCTAATGTATTGTCAACATTTCTTTACTTTTTAAATACATTTTTACTTTAACTGATTTGGAACAGATTTCCCTATGTACCAATAACTTACCTTTAGTAGGATTATGTAGATCAAGGGTGGCGAAAACGACTTCTTTCCGCGAGTCACCAAATATGCAACACGCACGGCGTCACTCAACAGCATGTGAAAATCAAACGGACGGTTGCAGAGAGGGAACGTGCGCCTGCGAGTCAAAATAACTCGCGAGTCACGTTTTCGCCACCTCTGATGTAGATAATAAAATGACGAAGCGCTTTGTAATATCTATCAGTAAATCTAAAATACAAATAATACAGTTCTAATAAATCAGATGGTACTAATATAATGTAATGTTTCTTGAATTTGCTTTAAAACGGAAGTTTATTTCCACCAGGTGGCCCAAACAAGCCGTCCTTTGCACTTTTGTGTTTCCCGCATACATAGGTGCAAAATAAGTTGCCGCATCACTGTTGTTCAAAGGGCAGTGCAGGTAGGAAGTGAAAGGTCACTGAGGTAGTGCTGATGTCTACATGTGTTTACCTGGTAGTTTCGTACCGATAAGCGCCGCGTGGGCGCCTGCTTGCAATTCCAGGCAGGTCATTCAGACTAAAAGATAATGTTCATCAATAACAAACACACGGATATGGTTACTATGTGTGCGGAGAGGCACCCAAATGCAGCTGAGCCTCGAAGGCTGCGACATTTTCAGACGCGGCATCTGTCTTCTGCGCACCGTTTTTTTCAGAGATGATATTAAGAAATGATGGTTCATTCCAAGTAGAACGTGGGCCTGAGAGGCGCTTACATCAATTCGTCCACTAAGGCGGGCAGCATTAACACCATAACTCTACACTGTCGCCACCGCAACCACATAACCCCATCAACACCATAACTTCTTAATTCCGCAATTTCCGCCATCACCATCATTAATCAAATCATTAATCAAATTACAACCTCCATAAGATAGACCCTCTCATATATGAAGTTATATTATAACAGAGCCACGTACCTATAAGTTCGAGTGCCTGTCTCTATTAGAGTTTTGTATGTTTCTGTATGTGTATATGTTCGAGAGTATTCGTCGGTCTTCGCTCAGGCCGTGTGTTTGAAGAGGTGCTTGGAGATGTATATATCGAGTGCTTGTGTATGTGTTTTGTATGTTTCTGTGAGTGTTCGGGTGTGTCCGTAGGTTTTCGTGCATGTCCGTGTGTTTGAAGAAGTGTTCGCAGGTGTGTATGTATGTGTATGCGTGTCTCCTGGTGTATTTCTGTGAGTACATGTCTGTGTTTATAGGTGTGTATGAGTGTTTGGGTGTCTCTGGGTCTGCTTGTGTGTGAATGTTTTTGTTTGTCTGTGTTGCTGCATGTCTATGTTTTGTGTGTTTACATATGTGTATGTTTGTGTGATTGTGTGCGTGTGTGTCTGACTGTCTTTGTTAGTTTTTTGCGTGTTTGGGTGTGTCTGGGTGTGTTTCTAGCGACTGCTTTGTGTGTTTCTCGTTTGTTTTGTTACATTCCTGTGTTTATAGGCGCATATGTGAGTTTTTTGGGTGTCGATGAGTCTGTGAACATATGTGTTTGGGAGCCTGTGGATAAAGAAGAAGAAAGAAAGAAAATTAGGAATCAACCGCAGAACTCGGGATATCTAATTATGCTCCCGGAATTTAATTTTAATAATGATATTCGTTAAATACAATATAATCACCACACATTGGTTCCTTCATTAGTAATTCAACATTACAGTTTTTCTACTAAGGCTCAAATTCGGAGTTCGGGATACCTGAGCATACATTAGGCTTTAATCTACACAATTATATTAATTAAATGCATTTTAATATACCCATCTAAGTGCCCTTAGTTTAACTAATGTTTTGCTACACTAAGACTCGAAGTTGGACCTCTGTATACCTGAGAACGCCTTTCATTAATCCACGTAATGCTATATTATAATAATAATAATAATAATAATAATAATAATTGTGATTTACCCTGCCCGTCTAAGTATCACACTTCATTAGCAATTAGACAGTTCAGTTTTGCCGCTCCGGGAGTCGAACAAGAACATCGGATACCTAACTAGTTATTCAAAACAATCTAAATAATAATACCAATTAAATGTAATTCGTCCGCCGCATCTAAGCATAATACTTCATTAGCAAATAAACATCAAAGTTTGAGCCTACCGGGGATCGAACCACGGCTCTCCTAGAGCTGCTAAGATTAAGTCTTCACAGTGCTCCAGTTAGGCACTTGTAAGGGAGATTCATTTTAATTCGTATTTCACTGTGTGCGTATATATGCAGGTATGCGTGTGCTAGCGAGAAGGGAGAGAGAGAGAGGAGAGGGAGAACAGCCTAGTTCGTTTACTCTAGGAAGAAACATAATTATTAATGGAATTTAATATGTGATCGAGTCTTTTATACGCTTACAGCGCTTTAGTTAAATTATGGATTCGTACAATGTTGTCTAGATGCAAATATATATTATTTTTCAATGGGAACGCTAGATGCCGCTATAGTACTGAATACGGCCGATATCTCTGGCTGGATGTGGAAATTAAGACAAGGAACAGCGGCTCTGTTCATTTCCAAATCAGAGAAGGTGGTTTTTAGCTGCGGTGTCTAGATTGCCAGATGCGAATATACAGGTTGTTCCAAAACCTGGTAGCCTGAAAGTGGTCATTAACTTGTAGTACCATTCGCAGAAGCCGTTGCTTTTTTATGTACTGGAGTTGTTTATGTACTGGCCTTTAAATACTGGGGTGCTTGTTAACATTTAAAGTTAGGACATATTCTAGTATTTTTTTCATTGCTTGTCATTCATCTCTGTGTGATTTCTCACTGCAAAAATCGCATGCGTTAGTTAGCGCACTCCGTATACTAACTCACTATTAGTGCCTCTCAAATCATTACACAGATCCATCCAAGTGTTTTTTTTCACCCTGCAAAGCAGCAAGTGACTGCAGGGAATGTCTTTCATGGTGAATTGAAGCGTTTTAATTTTTTAAAGAGCCTTTACATTCTTTAGGCGTTTTCGCATCCAAGCGTGACTTTTATTCAGGTATTTTTAAGTGTGTATATGAGTGGGTATGTGTGTGATTAGTGTTATGCTTTGCGTTATGCTTAGGGCACCTTTGCGTGGGACTCCTTAGTATCATTGTTTCTCAAGGGGTGTTGACTCATGTTTCATAGCGGTCTGGATATGACATGGTTTTTATTGGCTTCCCTACCGGAAGCTAGTACTTGTGTTGGAAGGAACATGGACTTTAGGTGTTTTCGTGCACTAAAAGACCGCCACGTGATATGAAAGTGACGCTAAGAAACCTCACTCCACCAAACAATGCCGCGACCTTGACTATGTGTTGGAAGGAACACGTAATTTAGGTCGTCTTTTCTCTCAAAACCAACACTAGCCGGAAATGCCAATTAAAATATCCATCAATCCGAAAAAAGCACCTCCAACTACCCCAAAATATCATGTGAATACACGGTTCTGATAGGGCCGAATCATACCGTATGATAGTACAACCCCCTTCCTCTGCCCTCCAGGTACTACTGCGTTAATTGCGGACCAGAGGTATTGTGGCGGAAGGAACATTTGTACCCTATCAACGTTAAACATGATAAATGTGGCTACGCAATCTTGCCAGCAAATTAAATATACGGGTGTATTCATCTACATAACCGCGAAATATAAGGCCTCCATTATCACTGTATTCAGTTGTGTGTTTAACATTTTCACAGCCAGTAATAAACAGCACGCCAGTATATGTATTAAACGACTAGTATTCGTGAAAACTCAGCACAAAAGATGCGTTATTTCCGAGGTTCTTCTCTTTCTCCCATTCAGGCTTTCTCCCCTATGACCGAAATGGACAATCGCCTTGCGAAAAGTGTACGTATCTTACGATGTTTGCCTGGAGAGGAATACCATCACTTTATATTGTTAGAGGTTGTAGCTCAAATGCACTTGAGATATTTAACGCGGATTAACGTTAAATACAAAGGAAAGAAAAAACACAAGCTCAGAAGGGTAGATAATTGCTGAAGGGGCTTTTCTACCCATTGAAATAAAATACGGAAGTATGGGCAATGTGCATATCCAGAAGCGAAGCCATGGTGCAAAATAATGTAAGAAAGTATATTTTTGAGTTTAACCAATTTCTTCACTTAATACGAATTACTTAAAGATTTGCAAGAAGCATTGGCTTATTTGTCCTGTTTCGGTGGACTTTGTATTGGGGCTTACATGACCTTAATTGGCTTGATGTAGTCAAATCTAAAAAATGTAATAATATTTGCTTATGTAACTTCTATATTTTCCAAACTTACTTCCATATTTGGCATAATATTTAATATTTTACACAACTACAGTGCATATATGCTATCTTTCAGCTCTTCGCTTACGGGGTTTGTGGAGCTGTGCTGTCTATTGCCGCTTATGACAATGCTGCACTGGTACTTTGATGCAATATTTAAAAAAATCACTTCTCACTTTAGGCAAACGTTTTAAGCTTTTTAGATCCATAACTTTTTATTCTCTCTTTCTTCATATTTATATGTCCTCCAGCGTGATTTAACATGGCGACTATGCTCTTAAGTTGACAGTGAAATTACAACATTTATGGCAAACTTTTGTACAGCATTTGTCTTCATTGTAATGCTCCATGCTATGTAGCTTTTATGAATTCTAATTGAAGTTGTCAGCATAAGTTCTTCAAAGGTCACCACAGAAATTCAAGTGTAACTTTTGTTGTACGCTTTTTTCAGTGTTTATGGGCTTATTTTGGAAAATTTATTAGTTTTTTATGTTAAAATGGAATGTCATACTTTATAAATCTTTCTCCATAAAATACAATAAATTGATAAATAATGCTCAATTTTGAAGAAAGGATATTATCAAATTTATAATTTAAGCTTTTCAAAATATCCATTTGGGGTCCCTTTCAAAAGGATACCAATTTTCTTTTCGAACAATAATATAAAGTTTAATGGATATTGAAAGGAAAGTTGCCCCCAGGGGCTTACTTCGGTAACTACGGGATTGGCGCTACCGGGGTCCCGAGCCACTGGTCCTCCGTGTTTTTGGGGGTTGAGTTAGGGTAACTACCCTGCCCGTAAAATAGCTGTGTTACCACTCCCTTGGAGGATAACGGGGTCTCAGGTCGACCCGTTCGGAACCGCCATGAGGTTCGACCGCATGGAGATCGATGAATCCAGTGACGTCTCTCCGTGCATGGTATTCGCTGGAGCTATGGATACTACCAAAGATTTTCGTCTTGTAACCTCTAAAAAGAGACGTATGATGGAACTTGTCTCGAAAGAAATATTTCTGCGCCAGGAAAATGTGACACTCCCGTTATTTAATTATGGGCTCCGGTACACCAGACCAAACACCGCTTAGCTCGTTAAACCCCTTCGTGGTTCAGGCCACCTTGGATAAAATTGCTGGCCCAGTTCAGAACTGTACCCGGCAGCGCAATGGGTCTTTGTTCATATTGACTAAGGATGATTCACAGTCTCTTCGTTTACTCCAGGTACATCAGTTTGGAACCCAAGACGTTATTGTTGAGCCACATGCTTCCTTGTATGTCTGCCGAGGTGTTGTGACTTCCTCCGCCTTAGATGGTCTCTCTGAAGACGAAGTTGTCACCTACCTTTCCAGCCAAGGTGTGAGTGCAGCTAAACGGCTCCTGCGGCGGGAAGGTGCAGAACAGGTCTCTACAAGAACGGTCTTTCTGACCTTTGCCTTAAAGAAGCTTCCTCCCACACTTAAGGCTGGCTATGAGATACTGCGTGTTCGTCAATATGTTCCCAACCCTATACATTGTTTCTCCTGTCAAGAATTCGGACATATGGCATCATCCTGTAAGCGGCAGCCTTTATGTCCTTAGTGTGGAACACATCGATACGACAGCTCTCCTTGCACCTCCTTTCAAAATAAGTGAATTGTGAGGGTGCCCATCCTGCATATTGTTGCAGCTGCCCTGTACATAAAGAAGAATACGCCATTCAAGAACTGAGGGTTAAGGAAAAACTTGGCTATGGAGAGGCGAAGGAGAAAGTTCGCTTGTTCTTTCCCAGCATGTTAGCTTGCTGATCCTTCCGCCTGGTTCTTCAGTCTGCAGCTACTACCACTCCTGTGACTTCGAAGTTGAACTGTACTTGCATTTGTACCTATACTCCGCGATCTAGCCATAATGGTAGTTCTTCAATCCCTACCCTCCTTCCTTTTCAGCCCTCCCCCCTTTCCACTCCTTTGAAATCTTCCAAGCCTCCCCGTCAGCGTTTTGCTTCTCCTCCAGCACATCAGCATCGGGAACGTTTGACAATTCGACCGTCACTTAAAGTGGCTAATTACTTTAGCTCTTTACCCTTGCTTAATCCTGCAGACATATCAATGGATACCGACCTGAAGGACGCTGATACTGGCTTCCTCGAGAGAATTACCTGTTCACCACATTTACTACGGCGGGAAACTCCGCAGTGTGTTAGGGATGCTCCTTCTGCCACAGCTTTACGGTGTTCTACCTGCGGTACTCCGTCATTGACGTCCAGCAATTCTGGAAATTTAGACACGTTGGATGTTTCTCATCCACCAGTGCTTTATGCTGTGCCTTCGCTCCACGCTGTCTTTGGCAGCATTGAGGGCATCCGTTCTCCATCTACTACTGGTATGGATAGGGACATTTCTTCCTTAACTCCTGTTGTGCCGTCTCCTTTTTCCAAGGTGTCGTTCGAGGCTGCTTCTGTGGATCTGTCCCAGGCCACAGCCGACATTTCTGTAGCAAACGTTTTACCTGCGGTGGCCAGTGTTAAATTACCGTCTCAGAATAAGTCCAAAGCTGCTGTGAAGTCCACCACTGCTGCCAGCGCTATGGATGAATCTTTCAAGCAGAAACCTTCTAAAGCATCTTTGTCGACTAACTCCAGAAAGAAGAATTCGACATCTAAGGTTCACCAACGCAAAACAAGCATGTATCGAAATCGTTTTCAACTGTTGAGACAGACTCTGGCTTTTAAGGGTTTTTTACCTTTTTTCCTCGTTTGTTACTAGTTTCTCTTTTCCCTTTATTTTTATGACCTTTTTGCAGTGGTATATGCGTGGTTACCGTTCCCATAAGGAGGAGCTGAACCTTCTGCTTTCTACTTATCAGCCTTTGTGTTTGTGCCTTCAGGAGACTAAACTCCGTCCTGCGGATCATATGCTTTTTCTTCACTATATGACTTTTCGTAACGATCTCCCTGTCCCTGATGGTGGTCATGCCCATGGGGGGGCTTATATCTTGGTGCGTCGGGACCTTTACTGCACTCCGGTCCAGCTAGTTACTGATTTACAAGCGGTAGCTCTGCGTATTACCTTACCATCTCTTTCTTTCACGCTTTGCTCTTTGTCCCTCCCACCTAATTCTTCTGGGGCTGCGGAGGGCTTTGTAGATTTGCTTTCCCAGCTCCCCCAACCGTTTCTTATCTTAGGTGATTTCAATGCTCATCATCCTTTATGGGGCTCAGTTCGTGAGTGTCCTAGGGGTACCCATATTGCTGCAATAGCAGATCTCTACGATTTAGTTACGCTCAATTCTGGGATTCCCACGTTTGTTTGTGATTCTTCTGGCCCTGTTTCTTGTCTTGATCTTTCCTTCTATTCGCCACAGCTCGCTACCTCTTTGCGCTAGTCTGTGGTTTCTGTTACAGCAGTGACCACTACCCTATTTTGCTTCATATGATTGTTCGCGGAGTTAACCCTACTTGCCCACCGAAGTGGGTGTTTAGTAGGGCACACTGGCCCTTTATTCTGAACTTTAAAGAAATTTTAAATTGATTGGGTAAATATTAATTTTATATGAATTGAATACGCATAAATATACAATTAAGTAAGGGTGTCCCTAGCTAACACTGCCTCGTTTCCTCATATTGATGCCCGAGTCCAATATCTTCGGGACATAATACTAGACGGTCCTGAGCTTTCCATTCCTCGAATTTCGTTTAGTGGACGACGTACTCTGGTACCCTGGTGGTCGGAGGAATGTAGTGCAGATCTCAGAGCTCGCCGCAAGGCCTTGAAGGTGTTCGAGCGTCATCCGACACTAGAGAATATGATTAGTTTTAAAAAGCTGCGTGTTCAGGTTCGGAAAATAATTCGGCAGTGTAAGAAGTCTTCTTGGGAACATTTTGTCTCCACTTTGTCACGCTGCTCTTCCTCCTCGAGGGTGTGGGATAAAATTCGACGACTTTGTGGTAAACCTTCATCTATCGCTGGGCTATCTGTGGCTGGCAACATTGTGACTGATCCCCATCATATCGCCCTTTCCCTGGGTGGAGTCTTAGCTTCAGCCTCTAGTTCTTCCCTCTGTGATCCCTAATTCTTGGTTGTCAAAGATCTGGTGGAGTCCTCTGGATTTGATTTCACCTCTCAGAATCGTGAAGATTATAATCTGCCCTTCTGATTAGATAAATTGGAGTCAGCCTTGTCGGTCACTTCTGATACTGCCCCCGGCCCGGATGGTATTTATGCACTAATGTTTAAACACTTGCTTCCAGTAGTCGGCTTTTTCTTTTAGATACCTTTAAGCATATTTGGCTACATGGTGCTTTCCCCTCTCAGTGGCGTGATTCCATTATGGTTCCTATTCTTAAGCCTGGAAAAGACCCACTAGCTACCGACCCATTTCTCTAACAAGCTGTGTTTGTAAAGTAATGGAGCGGATGTTCGCTAAGCGATTGATGCGGTGTCTTGAAACGTATTCTCGTCTCACTCCTGTACAATGCGGTTTTTATAAACGATGGTCTACTGTTGGCCATTTGATTTCTTTGGCGACTCACATTCATAATTCTTTTCTGCGCAGACAGCAGACGGTCGCTGTCTGTTTTTTATCTATAAAAGGCCCACGATAGCGCCTGGCGTATGGGTATCCTTCGCCAGCTCTTCCATTGGAATTTCCGGGGTCATTTTCCTGTCCTTTTGCAGCAGTTTATGGATGCCCATACTTTTCGAGTACGGGTGGGATCTTCTTTCTCCCTGATCTTTAGACAGGAGAACGGTGTGCCGCAGGGCTCGGTGTTGAGTGTTCTTTTGATTGCTATAGCCATTAATCCCATAGTGTCGAACGTTCCAACGGGCATCACGCCGTTTCTCTTTGTAGAGGATTTTGCAATTTGTTGTATCTCTGGGCGTACGTGCTTTATCCAACGGTCCTTCAGTGCTTTCTTGATATCTTACACACTTGGAGTTTGGAGAACGGGTTTTAATTTTCAGCGGAGAAAAGCCACTGTCTTAATTTTTGGCGTCGTAAAGACTTACTGGTCCCTATCTCTCTCTTGGTGGAGCGGAGCTGCCGTTTGTTGAGGAAGCTAAATTTCTCGGCCTCATTTTTGATCGTAAACTTTGCTGGGGACATCATATTTTATATATTCGCGGGCGTTGTGCTCGTTCCCTGCAATTACTTCGTGTCTTTAGTGGCAATTCTTGGGATGCCGATCGTGTCCTCTTATTGCATCTCTACCGCGCTTTGATACGTTCGAAACTTGACTATGGGTCTATGGTCTATTCTTCTGCTCGGCCATCTATTCTGCGCCGATTGGATCCTGTCCATCATCAAGGCCTTATATTAGCCCTGGGAGACTTTTGTACTAGTCCCACTTGTAGTTTGTACGCGGAATCTGGTGAACCATCCCTTTGGATATGTCGGGATGTTCTTCTTTGTAATTATGCCTCCGCTTTGCGTGCACTGCCTTCTCACCCGCCTATTCTACGTTCTTTGGTGCCGTTCTGGATTATCGTTATCATAATACTCCGTCTGCTTTGCTTCCCGCGGGGTGTAGTTTTCGGAACTTACTGTCAAAGTTGGATGTAGTCCTTTGATTTTCCGTAGGGGATTACATCGTTTTCCTCCATGGATATGCCACACCCCTCTGTCTCATCTTGATCTGGATCGGTTGCCCAAGGACACTACTGCTGCTCCTATATGTGCAGCCCATTTCGCGGCTTTCAAACACGACTTTCCTGGATACCATTTTCTATATACTGATAGTTCTCGAACGCATCAAGGGGTAGGCTGCGCTGTGGTTGTTGATTCATATGTTGTACACAAGACTTGTTTCCCCTTTAGCGCTTCTGTTTATACTGCCGAACTGTATGCTATACTTAAAGCCACATTTTTCATCCGCTCTTTTCGCTGCGCTTTAGTGTCCTTTGTTCCGATTCCCTCAGTGCTATGCTTAGTTTACGGGATCTCTATAGCCAAAACCCATTTGTTCAGAAAATCCACGAACAGTTGCACTCTCTCACTCTTAATGGCTTTCGGGTGGTCTCTGTCTGGGTTCCTGGACATTGTGGCATTGTAGGAAATGACCTGGCAGATCAGGCCGCGATGGCTGAGATTCTACACCCCGATGAACGGGTTCTCCGCTGCCTCTGTGCGGATTTGAAGGGGTTTTTTGCGCCGACAGATCCTCTCTCAATGGCATGCGGAGTGTTTTACGTCTACCGACAAACTCCGAGAGGTCAAGGCAACAACGCTTCCTTGGCGTTGTTCTTCTCGTCTTTCACTTCGCGATGAGACCGTGCTTGCTCGGCTTCGTATTGGCCACTGCTATTTTAGTCACGGCTACCTTCTTAGAAGTGAACCCCCGCCTCGCTGTTTCCACTGCAGTATGCCCTTCAGAGTGAAGCATTTCCTTACCCAGTGTTGTTTCTATTCAGCCCTTCGCGAACGATTTGGACTCTCTCCTAGTTTAATTGAGGTTTTAGGGGACGACTCTGCCTCTATCGCCAACCTTTTTCGTTACATTAAATTCAGGGTTTCCTACATAAAATTTAATCCTGTAGTTTCTGGTATGTTACTGCCTTTCCAACTGTGTCTGTATAAACTCAAGTGCTTGTATTCGCTCAGAATTAGTTCTGGTACCTTTTAATTTATGAGCTGTTTTGTGTCCTAACTTTTGCATCTTTGTTTTGTTTATTCTTTCTGCTTCTGTAATCTGAGTTGCTTAACTTGTACTTGTTTTGTTTTTATTGTATTGATGTACTGACTTGAATAAATTTATAGCCAGAGGGTGGCGCTGATGACGCCGCAGTTTTGCGCCACTCGAACCGCTATTACTGCATGAACAGAAAGTTTAACACCTCTTAGGTGTATATTGACTGGGCCATTTAAGTTGAGACTGTACAATCTCCAAAACTAAATGTAGTAGAAAGAAATGTCTTTATTAAAAGTTGCTTGATATTTTGGGGGAAAGTAAATGTCATTAGTCGTGTTTGGTTTGGAGGACGTTATGATGGTCATTTTAGGGTCAATTAATTTTTAAATGCGAACCTCAACCTACAATTAGGTCAATTTAAATTGACCCTAAAATGATCATCACAACGTCCTCCAAATAAAACACGACTAATGGCATATACTTTCCACCATAGCATCAAGCAAGTTTTATTAAAGACATTTCTTTCTACAACGCGTATCTTTGGATACATTGTACAGTCTCAACTTAAATGTTCCATCTTGTATACACCAGATAAAGCAATGGCATAAATTTGAATTATGTTCGTTAAAAACTGGAAATTTAGCGTTTTAATTGGAGGGTTTCCGTAAGTCTGCGATTGAGTATACTTACGCTGTTTCCTATTTATCTAGAATTATTGTGATGCGCGTCCATGCGCTGGCTGGGAAAGCTTTGTTTACAAAGAAATGTTTAAGTCGGGCAGCGTGAATTGCACTGTGGCATTAAAAGTTGCCGACCGTCTGAGTGCATTTTAAAATATTCCCTTTTGAATTGGCTAACTACATAATGGGATTTAAAATGACAACAACGGATTTTATACAATTTTCAGTTTTGTTACAAATGGCTCCCGCTCCTAAATGGTCTTAAATAATTAAACATTACACTTAGCAACTTTCAAAAGCACAGGTGGTATTATTTAAATATCCTTTGGAGAGGTGCTCCGATGAAAGAGAAAAGGGCTAAAGAAACGGTATGTAAGTAACGATTTTTTTCTTTTTCTTCGTAGTGTAGGAGCTCCCACAAATCAGTTATAACTTATGCCCCTTCTCCGTCTTTTAAGACGTCAGACTCTTCACAACCTGTTTTAGAGTGCAGCTCCAATTTGTTATACACTAAAGACTTTGGGATCACTTCTGGTAAAACAGAAAACTATGTAAAGTTGGTAATACAGCGTTTACTTGGTAATATTTAGTTATTTCACATACCAGCTTGCAAGTAAATGAAATGCATATCATAAAATAATTATACGTAGTTGGTGCGGGACCTACATTGTTGACGGATTGTTTCTATGTGAAAGCAAATTGTTGCCAATACTTTATAGAGTCTTAAAATTTATTATTATTCTAATAGCGATTCCATTGTGCCCTTCATGTGTATTTCATGTACTGTCCTCTATAACCGCTGAGACACCGCACTTTGACAGTCTTTCAATTGCATTTTTATTTTGATATACACATTTTTGTGCAAAAATGGCGCCTATAGGAATGGTGCGATATAAGGTGGTAATGAAATGCTTTGCTCTGCCCTCTGTACAATTCAAGCAACTTTATTAAGAAGCTCGCTTCCTAAACGTGGGCGGAGGAGCTATGTTTTTGCTAGGAAAGTCCCGTTAGTTAGTAATAATCACGATAATATTAATAAGCTGAAGACAATAGCCTACTTTACAACAGCTTTTCACTACCATGTCGCACAATTCATCAGTCCATGTAGTGTTACGAATATCCTTTTTCAATGGGGATATTTATTTTAACGTTCGTTTCGGTTTGTACTTCAGAAGAAACGCAAACACAATATTTGGGCTGTTGTGGATTTTTACAAAAATCGTTTCTCATCCAAACCTCATCCTACGTGGTTCAGTATCTAATCCTGTTATATTGAGCCAACCGACATCTAGTTATTTATGCCAATCACAATAGTGTTCATTAACAGAGGCTGCTTCAGACCCCTTCCCTTCGCTTCACGCCAAATATTGAAATGTCAACTCCGCTAGTAATTAATATTCAGTGATAAATAAAGTAAATGTGTATGGATAAATAAAGTAAATATGTTTGCAAGTGATTCATAACAAATGGCAACGCAGAGTAAAAATGGGAATAACAGGAATGGAAATATTTAACATTAAGAGCGATACACGATATGATTGCAGCAATTGAAATATTGCTACATAATTCTTATTTAACACTTCCTTAATATTTTGTAAAAGAATTGGAACTGGAAAACCGAAAGATTAACATTTTGGTAGATGAAAAGTAAATTGTGGCTCAGGTCGGGGTCAACTATTACCGAAGTCCAAGGTAAGGGTTCTGTGAAATGTATTGAGTAGGCATGTTCCAGGTGATTACAGATAGAGTTGGGATTCTAAGAATTAACACGTAGTATTAAACAATGTCCTATACCGGGAGGCTGAGCGTAATTCAAATAAATACGCATGTGTCCATGCGCCCCATTTATTGATTCAGCATTCAGAACTCAGTTCATGCCTCTCAAGTATTCAAATCACTTGACTCGCGGCGATGCAAATTAGTTTAAGCGTTTTAAGGATTAAGGGGTTAAGTGTTTAAGGGATTATCCAGCGAACCATATTAATTTCTTAAAAAGTTGAAAGTAACGTTCGCAATAGGAAAATGTTTATTCGGGTAACGCATTAGCTTGACTTGGCGCAACATAATTTAATACTTTGTTTCACCTAACTCTGGCAAATAAAAATTAAAGGGGTAAAAGGCAACAAAAGTGCCATTATTTCAAAACCACTCTATTAACCACACCCACGAGACGAGTTAGCCCGAGGAAAACAACAGCGATGGCACCCAACGTTTACCGCAGCAACGGCGTAATGCCCTTACAATAGTCTTAACATCACTCACAGGCTCATTTCTTTCTTTCTTTCTTTCTTTCTTTCTTTACTTTCTTTCCTTTTTTGGGTGTTTGCAGTTTTAGTCAGGTAAATTCCGAAACATTACGGAATAATACAAATTACTATTGTGATGTGGTGGAATATCTCAGTTTTTCAGCAGCTGTACATGGTAGCTTTGCCCTCTAGTGTTCTGCTCCCTAATAGGACCATCAGTTCTAGCTACAGTAATACCTGTCTAAACCGGATCCTCTATATACCACAAACCTGGACAAAGGGAAAATAAATCTCGGAGCGGAGCTATTTCCTATGTTGAATAGTACTCTAACCCGGAAAACTGACTAACGCGAAAACGGAATAATTTCCATGAACCGTTTGCGTAAATAACCGGACTAAGATGGATTACTATATGTGTAAGACATAGTTACGTGTTAAATTTTTAAAGTAATAGCCATTAATTTTGAGCGCGGCTGTACTTGCACCGAAGTTTTAAGAACCGTGTATGTGATATCTAACTTAGACTAAGTTATGCGGGCCAGGGAACCTGCAATTGTTATATGTAAGTTCAAACATCAAAACATACATTTGAACCTACTTTTTTATTTACAGACTTTTATTTTAAACTTTTCCTTCATTGTAATTCTATGCCAGCACATGTTTTGTGCTTGTTTTATTAAAATGCAACCCTTTAATAAGACGGAAACCTTTGAAAACGAAAAAATACCGGAACGAACGCTTTCCGTTTTAGGCAGGTTTTGTTGTGCATGTTATACACCTCGCGTCCTGCGACCTACATAGATCTATTGTGGCTACCATCCCCTCTAGGAGGAAGGAATGAAGTGAAGGAATCACAGGAGGCTACAGGCCTTAGGCAGAGAAGTCACAGAGACCCGCGGATGTCCCTAACAGTTCCAGACTCGAAGTCCCGTCCTACTGCTGGAGCTGCCTAGAGAGGTGATGAACGGCCCGTCGACCAAGAGCCCTTTATTTTCCACGGGGGTACTCTTTCCTTTGAGCAAGCATTCGCACCTCTGTCCGGCACCGCCACGAAACCTAGAAGCACATCTGAAAGATGAGAAGGAAAGCAGTGAAAGGGAAATGATGGAAAGAAAATCGTGGATGAGAAACCACCTCAACATTCGCCTACCGACCAGGGAAAACCATGAAAAACCCAAGGTCAGAGTGGCGGACGACGGGAATCGAACCCGGGACCTCCCGAATGCGGGCCTGGCTTGTTACCGCGGAGCCATCTCGCTCGGATAGATCCGTTAGTTAAATCTTAACACAGCAGCACATCCCCAGCACCTTGGATTACAGTAGACGCATCAAGCTTCTTCCGACCCTTGACTTGATCAGTATTGTGGTTTTCACCAGTTGCAATCGGTTGACCGCATAATGTGGCAACGGTTTTGTAACGTATTTATTCCTCGCCCACCTGGTAGTGGTGTTTTCCAAGTGGATATAGAAGTGAAGGGCTAAAATAGGGGGTGCGTGGACGTCACAGAGGCGTGCACGCGAGGAGAGTGATGGCCTTGTGGGGTACACTTGAAAGATATATGAGGCGTCCAACAGCAAAGTGACCCACCCTTGTCGTTGATTAGCCCGCTTTGACGGCAGCACAAGGTGATGTGGCGTTAAGAAAAACGCTGCATAGCTGAAGTACACGCTACACAACACAGTTTAATTTTTGATACCAATTGCAGGTATGCGTAATGTATATCTTGAGTTTCTTACTAGGCCTTAATAGCTTTTCAACTCTTAACGCACTGCTACTGTGAAAATCCTTAAAATCCAACACATTCATTTGAGCAAGTTGAAAAATGTTATGACAGTATGACAATGTAATATAATGACAGCATACAAAATGTCGATGTCCTAAGTGTATTGCTTTCAGACATTAATTTCTTTATTCTTATGTATTTGAGTTTTGCGAATATCAAAACTAGGAGTACGAAGATATTTAATAAAGAATGAATAAATTAAATTCCTTTAAAGATGACCATGTAAATGTTTTTAGTAATCATCCTAAAGTTTTACTGAAAATTATAAGTTAACTGGTAAAAAGATTATGACAATAAAAATGCTGAAAGTAGGGTTTTGAGAAAAACGACATTTAATATACCAAATGCTCATTACAGTACTATCCTCCGGAGAATTTAAAAAGCAGAACAAAACTTTAAATATTGCCAAAATCAGTACATGAAAGACAGCAAAAGAAAGTATAGGCTGTAAATATTACAAAAAGCAAAGAACACAATTCTTGATTCTTTTCAAGATATTCACGCAATTTCACAAGTGCCTTTACCTTAAGTGTGGAATTTCATTAAAAATTATCCTTTAACCTTATCGCTACTAACGACGGATTTATCAATCAGAACACTGTCTTCCTTCCTGGTCATTATATTTGGTTCGGTTTGGTTTCTTTCCTTGTGACAGTGTTACCTGTTGTTCAAATGAGGTGTGTTTAAGGCTTTGCCGCATATTTTGGCTTTTATAATGAATTAATGAGTATAAATGCGATTTTAGATTTCGATATTTGCGCAATTAAGTGCCTGTTTAATACATATTCTACATGTATTACTTCTCTCGGTTAACTTGCGGATAAGCCTGCTACTCTGCATGTCCTGCTTGTTCCGTCCCTTAATTGAAGTGTGCATATTCAGGAGAGCTAACAGGTCTGTTCTTACAAAATCAGATGTACACTATAAGCATGCGGGCTGAAATCGCTTGGAAGTCATGCAGTACAGAGAGAACACGGTCGCTATTTCCTGAAATATCTAGTAGCGAGAAGACTATCCATCCATGTAAACAACATACGAAAAATAATTTAGTAAACTTGCATTCATAAGTTAACCATCTAATCCAAGGGAGAGATGAATGTGTCAACGCAATAATCTTATTAGGGCATGGAAACAAGGATACAACCTTCTACCAGCACAATGCTGTGGCTTTGTAATTCGTTTGAGAGGCACTTTGTCTCTCTCAACTAATTCTGATTTTTGCATGTCTGCTATTGTGTAATAACTGTGAGTCTCGAGGAAATGTTGCTATGTTCTGAACATAAGGTGACCGAGAATGTAGGTTTTGGTTATTTTTCATTGAAAACAAAAGCTTTAGGCAACTGGGATTTATTCTCATTCCTTCAAGAAATGAGTCTATTTTAACTCTGTTTAAAACTGTGCAATGGAAAAGATGAGTGAAGGATGCGGAAACATGTGCTAAATATAATTTAGAAAATAGAAAAGCATTATTGATTAGTTTTGTCTTAATAAGTTTCATCTGCTTTTCACAGTTAAACGTTTTGTTGAATAATTAAATTGACCCGATTAACAAATATTTGTCCCTGCGTGTTGGTCAAACCTTGTGGCAATCCCCCAAAGAGAAGCGTATTATTTTTCAGTCACAGGACGATCATAACTACGACCTCAACACGGGTGTATGGGATGGCAGTTCCCATACTGTGGAGGGCAATAACAAATCATTGAAGTTTCCCCTTACCTACTGCATCCTTGTGCAAAAAGTTGTTGCTACACACAACCTAGACTAAGGAGACAGGATCTGCCCTCGGCAAAGCATTACTATTTCCGCCGCTACCACTACCTCACATATAAGGGATTTTCCAAAACTAGTACAGAGATTGACATACGAATATGCTGATTCCAATTATCTGTGTAGTATTTTAATGTGAAAAGCCAGGTTGTTGTTTGTAAGAATTTGAAAAATTAAGTATCAGTATCTTATAAAATAACGTACACTTGGGACCAGGAAAAGCGGCGGAGATATAAGTTGGCACTGAAATATGTAGCTCCGCCCTCTCCAAGCGATGCCCTTCTACCTCCCGTCTTGCATAACTCTAGCCACGTGATTGGCAAATTACTTGCATCATCCCAAAAGATAGGCGGAGATAAGATTGCTAATGAGATGTCTATGTTCTTATTAGCTGAGTATCGTTAAGTTAATGATAATCATGATAATACTAATAAGGCTGCCAATAATGTAAATTTGTTTAACGACACAGTTTTATTACTTGGCTCACATCACTGTCATTTTGTAACGGCAACAACGATGATTGTGACGATGATAGTTCATTGTTAGGTACCTATATTATTATATTATTATTATTATTATTATTATTATTATTATTATTATTATTATTATTATTATTATTGTAATATACATGCTTATGGACGAGAGTAATTATTGAAATTGTATCCTCTTGGTAGTCGTAATTTCAGATTTCGCTTTTATGCATTCATGAAATTAAATTAAATTGAGTTATATTTATGGACGCTCTTTAACTGCTGTGGTCCTTAGCGTCCCATTCTATATTGGGCGTGAAAGATCGGTAATTTTGCTCAGAGGCCTCTATCAGGCTTGAGGTTGTTTTGCGTGCCGCAAATCTACGTCACGGGACCACAGGCTTTACTTCCCTTCCGAAGGAAGCCATGCTAAGGATTTTTACGCCCGAAAAAATACATCGCCCTGCACCGGGTTTGAACCCGCGACCTCGGGAACTAGAGGTAACCGCTACACCACGGAAGACGACATATGCCTTCTTGAGAAGAAATGTTGTGACTGTTTTGCATTTCAGTACTATAGGTAACTAATTTGTCGCTAATCCTCCCTGTGAGAGGTTGAGTCGCTATCATGTTACATTGGACTAGCTATTTCTGTTTCTATACCCGAATCGGAGTAGAATTCATTAAGAGAGGTTATTTCTGACCCCACCTTCATTTCTCACCGTTCATAACATTCTTCATTGGTTTTTGTTTCTTGGGATTTTTTCAAGTCAGTTAGAAAGACATGATAAGGGTTGTTTGGAATCTAATGTTGGATGTGCAAATCTGGAAATCTTACGGAAGAAAAAATCAGTAGGATGTAGGATGTGTTAATTGGAGGGGGACACCTCTCGCACTGCGACCGTTTTGGTCTATTGTGGCTACACTCCCCGGGCGGCAGGAATAAGGTGAAGGAGCTGTAGGAGGTCCCAGGTCCGCAGGCAAATAGGTCCACAGAGACGCGTAGAAGTCCCTAACATTTCCAGTTTGAACACCTGCGCTTCAGTGGCGAGGAATCACAGAAGGGCGACCCTAACAGGCGGGGCAGCTCACTCTGGTGTTCACGGGGATAACTGTATCCAATGCGCATGCATCCATCCCATCTGCCCGGCATCGCCACCACCACAGGACCTGAAAGTACACCTGAAACGTGAAAATGGAGATGAAATGAGAGGAAATGGTTGAAAGGAGAAATCGTGGTAGAATATACCATTCCGGCATTCACCTAGGAACTAGGGGAAAACCCCATGGTCAGAATGGGCGGTCACCGGGAATCGAACCCGCGACCTCCCGAATGCGAGCCTCACACGACACCGCGGGGCCATCTTACTCGGCGAAAAAAATCAGTACTCTGATCTAGGGAAATGGCCCACTTTTTCTGCTCCCAAGTGTACCAAACCTCCTTAATTGCTATATATAATTTACTTTTGGTGCTTAAAGGTCATAACATTAGCTTAAATATACGCAAAATTCTAGTTATTACCTGAATTTTGCCTCAAAATTAAATTCCTGCATGCGGTAATAGAAGTGTAAATTTATTATTGCGTAACTTGTTTGTGTTGTTTCTTAAAGAATTACTGATGATCACAAATCAAATTGAGAATGGTTTCATACATAACAAATGTTGAAATAAACAGAAAAATGTGTGTAAAAACTCCTCTGCGTTACTTAAAATAGCTACAATACTGAAAACCTGAAATGCATAAATCACATCTGAGTATTCTTCATCACTGCACTGTGATGAAAACAGGGTTAGCTGATTAATACTGTATTTGTGTTGCGGGTGGAACGAAAACAAAAAGTTAAAATATAGTGTTCACGAAACAGTGCAGTATAACATTCAATTTGGCAAAATAATTTACAGAAGACAACAAAATACAATGATTGGTTTGGTTGCGCAGTTTAAGCTAAATGCGGGCTTGCTATACAATTTACAGACCAAGCACCCATTCCACATTTTTTATCGTGACTTTGGCTGCAGGTCAGACAAATCTTGCATTTGCCAACGAAACGGGTGTTGAGTCGGAGAACGGATGTATTGTGATCCTGCTCTTTTGTTGTTTTGTTACCTTCTTTCTTTCTTTCTTTCTTTCTTTCTTTCTATTTCACGACGCTGGTTTTAATGGAAAACTAAAATAAAACCACTGCTCTCAGATTTCTTCTGCGGTTGTCCGTCTTAAGTTCACTGAATGCGCTGTAATATTTTGTACAATTTCCCTTTCAGACGTACAGATCATTAAAAAAAATGAATTATCGTTGTCTCCAAATTATTCTCGAGTTATTTTACTATATTGTGTAGGTAACGTTGTTTGGTTTATACACTGTCAATGGGGACAAGTTAAGCCTAAACAGGATTTCTTTAGCACTTAATGTGTGTAGATTAAAGATGTTGCGAATCATTTCCTATTTAGATATGTGGGTCGTTTTATAAGTCATGATAGCTCTGTTATATCTTCCGATAAATTTGCAACAATGGAAATACACTATATGAGTTTGAAGTGTGTACTTTTGAATCGTAACACCCAGATGAGTTCGCCTGAGTTAATGACATGTTAATCGTGTTATTGTATTGTGCACGAAATGAACAGAACAGTAGATACAGTGCATTATAATAAACAGCTAGCAGACTTGGAATCCCCCTTGTTGGCCAAAGATGAGGTTTTTCACAGACCAATGTAAAAGAGTATGCTCTTGGTTTGTACCGATATCACAGAGGGTTATTGCTCGTCTACTACGTTTTAAGCCTTGAATTAAACGTGAAACGGTGCAGCATGACAAAACACAACTACCTTATACTTATCTTCGCTTCATGTATATCTAAAATCTTCAGACATACACGCAATTCAAATTATCCCCACCATTTAGAAACATAGCTAGTAGTTAATTAACCAGTCACAGATGCACACATGTCATGTTTTCAAACTTATGCACTGGACTTGGGTGTTGCCTCACTTTCGATAGATACAACACTGTCCCCATGAACTATGAAAGAAACTCCGTGTTTAGATATTTGCGAAATATTCCGTTAAAAAGCACCAGACTAGCAAAATCACTTCACAATTTTGCACTGTCTGTTACCGTCATATCGTCAGGTTATTCTGCACGTCCCTGGGAAGGCATTGAAATTTGCATTAAAACAGACATTGCAAGCTAAGTCATTGTGCTTCTTTACACGTAATTCAGCAAATGGAATGTAGGTACTACTGTGTACCTAATAAAATTCTGGATTTATGTGTTATCCACCATTATATTTACAAACTGCATTATATCATAAAAATCATAGATGCAGCTTAATTTTTTATTGGTTGATGGTTGTTGAAAGTAGCTGGATATATCTCAAAAGTTAACAACTCTAATAATTTTCACACCATGGAATTACATTAATGCAAGACTTTGCTTCACTTTTAGGTTAGATGCACCTTTCGAATCAACGAGTTGTGATCTGATCTGATCATATTTTGCAATCAGTAAAACATTAAGTGAAACGTCTTATTGCTAAATTTTATAAATATTCCCATTTATATAATCTTTCCCGTTTTATTCATGTAATAATTCTAATAACTATTGCTCAAATTGTTCATCTCTAGCTGATAACTTCAGAATGACCTGTAGTATTACGTACATTACTACTTGGAACTAAATAGTGTTCTAGATGCACATTAAAAGTTTTTTCAACACTCGAATAAAATGTGAACAGCACACAAGGAAAAGGTAACCTGCTGCAGCAATAGCGAAGTGTGACGCCAGTGCGGACGACCTCAATCACTGTCATTGTTTAATTTGCAATGCAGATCTCCTAGCAGGAGACAAGTGTCTATACGTGTGCATGGAATTACGTACTCCTTAATTAAAAACAGATGACAACAAGAGAAGCGTCACTAGGCGTAATTTGTAAACTTCCATAGCAATATCCAAAAATTCTGATGGTGACTGCTTTATCCTCTGCTATCGTTATGCGTATTATATAATGTGCGTGTAGTATGACTTTTTACTTTCTCTATCACATGTATATTAGGTATTTCTGTCTTTCACCGATGAAGTGATCTTTGGTAGAGATCGCATCATTAACCTGCATAATCGTCATCTGTGGGCTACAGAAAATCCTCACGGGATGGTTGAAGCGTCTCATCAGCAGCGGTTCAGCATCAATGTTTGGGCAAGGGTTATTGGCGACCGCCTACTTGAGCCAGTTCTTCCACAACGCCTGAACGGAGAAACGTATCTGGAATTCCTGCAAAACACTGGCTCCATTCATGGAGAATGTGCCTTAGGCAACATGACAGGCAACGTGGCTGCAGCACGATGGAGCGCCAGCCCATTTCCGCATTAATGTTCGCCGACACCTCAACAGTTTCCCCAGACGTTGGATAGGACGTGGAGGCCCCGTTGCTTGGCCAGTTCGATCACCGGATTTAAACCCCCTGGATTTTTACTTGTATGGGCATCTGAAAAGCAATGTTTACGGTGAGCCTGTTCCTGATGTTCACATCCTTCAACCCACGTAGCCTGTGACGATATTCGGGCACAGCCCGGAACATTCGAACGAGTGAGGCAATCCATGATGTGACTGTGAACACGTGCATTGCATCCCATGGAGGCCGCTTTGAACACCTGTTGTGGCATGGATGAGATTCAAGCCATGTACTGTTTGCCAGGGCTCCTTGTTTGATATCGTTCTTCAGTGCCATCTACCGTGGAAGCTATCACTGGACACAAGGTGATATGAGCTTTAGTGCTCCATTTCCAGCCAGGAATCTTCCCTTGAAGTTTGTCGGTGGACTTCAAACACATCCTGTATAGCCACTAATAAACGACAGGGTAGATAAAATTATTGAATGTGTCACATCAGATTTTTACTTTCACTGTGACGTAGTTTCTCATTGCTCTGTTTCAAACACATTGGTATCCGGATCGAGGAAGGGATGATTAGCTTTAGCTGAATCATCTTTGCACTTAATAATTACAATTGATACATTTGCACTAATGTGAATAGCATCGCCAAACCAAAGCATGGATGGGGACTTTGATTCCTGACAAAGCATATTATTTGCAGAATATTTTCCGTGCACTCAGTGTGGCTCTTAAAGCAAAACAAGCAACTTCATTTTAAAATAGACTTCGTACCGATAAAGTATATATTGCAGAAGGCTGGAAACGGTTTTAACATCGTGTTACCAAATGTACCACATATATTATGTAAGCTACTGCAAAGCAAATGTGATCTTGCCTTGTCTTCCTGTGGATACGAAAAACTCGAGAATCGCTGCGATTCCGAAGTTGGAATTACAAACATGTAAGGTATCAGGATTAAAAAAGAAACCTCAGAAAATCTAGGAGAAAATATTTGACTGGTTCGAAAGTCTTATTTTGGCTGCAGAATTGTTTATGCTCGATATCAACTTTTATTATGAAGGGGTGTGTATACTACAATGAAAAGAGTAATTTGATTCTAATCACTTGGCTTTTAGAATAAGGATCATGAGGTATAAAATTGTGTAAAATATAACAAAATTTTGTACTAATAGGTCTTAAAATGAAATTAATTACCCAGTCTACCTTTAAAAAGAGTTTAAAGAAACCAATTTCAGATTTATTTGCATGGTGGGTTCAGTATTAAACAAACCCAACAGCCCCCACCATTGGCTTTAGCGATGAAGCAATGAGCATTTGTAATTCTAACATTAAAGCCATTGGACATTCCTTGATTTCCACCAATATATCTCAGTATTACAGTCTATGCCCTTCATTTTGCAGCTCTCCTGACAATACATATATTTTCTTAAAAAAACTATTTTCAGGATTTAATCTAAACCACAGAAATTAATAGGGGCGAACTTTTAAATCTTAAATTTACTTTCTCTCACAAATACTTTGATTGGGCATTCATTGTTTGTTTTGGCACCCTCCGTAAATCGTGTGCTTATCACCTAATTTCAAATTTGGACTAATTCACTGAAACATCTATATACTTTTTTTGGGACTTTATTAAAATGTACCACTTTTAAATTGCATAAATGTACAGTGTCAATATCAGAACAGCAATACATCCATTTGTCCTTTTTACTTTCTCTACCGCGTACATAGTAGATGCAGAAGGTATTGCATTCCATAAAACTTCGACATTTTCACCGGAAATACATGTTTTGAGGTCCGACAAATGAAAAAGATTTTTTTAAAAAGTTCCATGTGTACCTGCAAACAGCATAACTCAAAAACGAAATGCTCGATATATACTAAACTTGGCATTCAGGTTCAGCATCTTCCAAAGATGTGACACGAAGATTTTCAAGAGAATCCCGACCCCCCACTACACTTTAAATGGAACATTTTTTCAAGTTTTTTATTTTCTCAGAAATGGCTAACGAATTTTATGGAAATATCGTATATTAAAGGTATTTACATGCAAATAAAACTTACATCTTAAATTTTGTGGGAATAACCTGTGAAATCTTCATTCGGAAGGAATTTTTGTAATCTTGTATAACTGGTAAACGTTAAGCGACGGACGAAAACGTACTGGACGTAAAATGGGATCTCTTTAAAGTTTATTTCAAATAACTTTTTTTGTGGCATAAGCCATTTCCGAGATATCCATTATTAATGGTTCGATTTTTTTTTTTCATTTATATTCCACCTTTAACATCTAAGATTATATCGGCGGCTTTGCGTTTGGAACAATTCCTCATCGGCAATGATCTTCACTCGTTTTAAAGTGGTGTTAATGTTTGGGTTTGTTTACCTTTGGGTTTTCTGTTTGAACATTAATTTAACACACACATTTACACTCTCAGCCAAACTTTCAGACTCTAGGGAAGATAGGGAATAATCCTAACTAAAGAAAAATTCCCATCCTCCAGCAGGAAATCGAACCCTGTACCTCTGGACTTGTAAGCTAGCATGCTAGCTACCAGACCGCAGAGGCAGCTTGGTTGAAATAGTATTCTGTACTTTATCATTCTTTTAAAGTCCTGATGATTTTCAATTGTTTCTTGGGATTGCATGGAAAGAATATGGAATTTTAAGGCCAGCGTTTAGCGTCCAGTTCTTAAACATTTGACTACCGCTTTTCCCTTCGTATCTTTAATGAAATGCGTAATGTAGCTATTTCTGTAAAGGTTTATCTCGATTAAAATGAAGTAGATAGAAAACTAAACTTTCGCAAGAATAGTTTGCATACCCGCTCATAAACGATAGAGAAAGAAAAGTCGTCTGAATGTAAACATCAGATATTTTTTAAATTTCGGGTAGCAGTTGCTGAAGTTCTGTTATTACTGCTCCAATAGTAACTATTACTGCAATTTTAGGCTTAATATTTTTTCTTGGACGTCTGCTAATGTTAATCGGAGCCAATTTGAGATCAGCATTAAAATTGGAATTGGTGAAATACACTGTATACAACAATTGTATTAAAAGGGAATGGCTGTAGTGCTTATTTAATGCTGATTTTCAGAATCTGCAGTTGTTTCCTGATCAGGAATGACTTTGTGTATGCTATTCTTATTCTTCTTCTTATTATTATTATTGTTGTTATTATCAGCAGCATTTCTCTTATAAACACTATACTAGCCTTAAATTGATAATGTAATTAGTGTTATATGAACATTTTCATTTAGTGGATTAAGTTGCTGAAAGGAATGATTTTTTAAAAGATTAAATACAGAAGAGTAAAAAGTTGGCTCGAAAATATATGGATATAGCACGTTGCGTTGCCTTTTAGAAGTTACAGTTTGGGATAGTGTCAACGAACACACTTGACACTATATGCTTCCAACGTTTCTATTAAGTTGCAGTTGTAACATTTATAATCTGTTTTTCTGTTTGCCGTTGTTACAGGTGCACGGTGCGAAGTGCCTGTCAGAAGGCCAGTCAGAGTTCACCAAGATGGCTATCGCTTGGCACGGGTCAACAGTGCATCGACTTCGAGCAAGTGCTTCCAGACCGCATCCCCATCAACCAAATGACGACGGTAACGTAAAACTATTGCTTCTCAGGTGTAGGAAGGTTGTATATATGGAATGAAGAAAAATGGAAGGAAACTCTACCTGTTCTTTTCTCTGATGGGCCGCAGGCTTTGAATGCTTTTCTTCTCTGCATTTCCTCACAAGAAGACTTGCACGTTTAGTACCTTCTTTTCCTTGTGAATTTCTTTTCAGTCTTTATTTCTTTTCAGGCTTATGCTACACAGAAACTAGAAACTTTCTCGAATTAGAACGTAACATGGAGAGTATTCTATCTGCTTTTCAGTCATTCAAATTTGATTGAACCTATCAGTCTCAAAGATATTTGCAGCCAGAGCATTGACTATTCTCAGGACAGTCTTCAAAGATAAGTGAATTGCTCAAAGCTTATATAAACAGACGAAATGCGTACTGTTAAAAGCGACATTTCTCATTTTCTTTATTCCATTTCGTCTCACTTGCCATCCATCACACGTTAAATTTCCTGTACGACTTAGGTGAGTATATAACACAGCAGGTCCAAAGGGTGCTATGCCTAAATGAATTACGAATGCCCTGATAATTTCCATTTGATTTTAAAAAACTTGATGGTTTTCTCACACCTACAGGTTGTAACAAAAACGTATGGCATAAATTGCAGGGCACATTCCTCACACGTAGACGTAGAAATTATGTTATATGAACAAGGGTCTGGAAACGCTTTGTTTCCAATGTTACAACTAATGTTCTCCAACGCATTATTCATGCGAAACACACACGAACAGAACGTTAGAATCATGGGGAACGTTGAGGCAGTATTTTTAACACTTAACCCTCCGTCAGGCCCGCGCTTTGGTAGAACGCCGTTAGTCGCGCGGGGCCTAGTAGACCCGCGCTATATTTTTGTTGTTATTGTTTGTATTTTTGTTTTCTTTCGTTTATTTTCTTTTTTCCTGTGTTTACCGTTATTTAGATTAAGCATACAAGGCTTTCATTAGTAGGTATTATGTTACAACATAAAAATACAAGCTAAAATATGAGTACATATACGTTATAAATTTATTTCAGTAAGTATAAAGGAATACATTGCCATTTCCAGGTATACATACAACTTGTAATTTCAAATGTTCAGTTACTCAGAATCATCTACTATCTCACCCGTGTTTTCCTCGACTAAGCAACTTTCGCAAATAATTTTAGCATGTTTGCTCAAACACAGGGATGTGTTGCATTTCCCACATGCATATTTAGTTTTGCAGTTCATTTTGTCTTTGTTGCAGGGTGCACATCGTTTCCTTTTCAATGTGCATAGTGGTGTATTTGACAATTCATCTACCCCGGATTCTTCAGGTTTATATTTTGTCAAAAGGCCTTTCAAATCACCGGGTAGATTTGATGCTGTTGCTCTCCTTTGTAGCGGTTGCAACAGTAAAGCTAAAGATAGTGATTTCAAATACTCTTTCCTTGTGGAATATTTATTTTGGTTTCCAAGGAAGATAACCCTAGAATTAATACCTGCAATGTTCAAATTATGATAAAAAATTACCATGGGCCACCTTCTCGTTGTTCTTGCTACATTGTATGTGGCACGCACTTTATCTACTACATCAACTCCAGATTTACTGTCGTAACGCAGGATTATTTCAGGCTTTTTCTCAGCACCTTCTGATAACTGTGTGGATAAAACATGTAGACTTGAGAGCAAAACTACTGTTTTACCCTTTTTTGGAACATATGAAACAAGCGTTTCATTTTTTGTGAAGCCAAATATGCTTTCGTACTGACTGCGATCTTTTGGAGAAGTGAAATTAGTGGGCAAGTCTTTTTTGTTCAGAAAGTTATCTTTTGCGCAATTCATTCACCAGTGATACAGTGGTAAACCAATTATCTGCAGTAACGTTTCTCCAGTGCCAGAAATTGGTTCAGTTAGTTTCAGCACTAGCCTCTGCCGAGTTAGTTTGCAAATATGGTCCGTCCGGCAGCTGTCCACGATAAATCTCCATGTTAGTTGTATAAAACAGTTTTGCATCACTCAAACAGAATCTATTTATGCCATACTTATTTGGCTTGGATGGTATATATTGTCTAAAACCACATCGACCACGAAATGCCGGCAACTGTTCGTCGACAGTGACATTTTGTCCAAGGGAATAATGGTTCTGACAGTTGTTCAGAAACAATGTAAACATTTCTCTAACGGCAGCCAATTTATCCAATCTTCGTCGCTCCAGTCTTGAGCTTTTTTCATCAAAGTGAATACAGCGTATTAGAAAACTGAATCGTTTTTCGGACATAGTCATTCGGAATAGAGGAATTCCAAGATCATCGGTTCTCCAAAAATCGTGAATATTCTGGCATCCACCATGAAAAGTTCCTGCCAGGTACAATAAGCCTAGGAAAGCATTTATTTCTATTACATCTGTAGGTCTGCTGCCTCTTTCACGATCAAATTTGTGCTGCACACTGCTAATGTAAGTATTTGAGCTTTCAACAATCAAATCAACTATATCTTCGGTAACAAAAAGGTTCCAACAATCAATTTCCGTTTTCGCATTTTTGGCAACCCCTACCACACCAGGAAGTTTGGTCAATATATTGTAAGCTGTGTTATTTTCCAAGGTGTTTTTTCCATTTTGTTCCATCTCTTCCTTAAATAACAACAAAATGTATTGTCAATAATAATAATAATAATAATAATAAGAAGAAGAAGAAGAAGAAGAAGAAGAAGAATTACTATGATAAGCATATGATATTACCTATAAAATACATGTTATTACACAAGCTGCTTTCATCGTCTTCCTCTTCGTCTTCATGCTCAGTTTCTGAATCTAAAGATCTCGTTTCGAGTTTATCTTCTGAATCAGAATCATCTGATTCATATACGTTGTCATCCACGGGCAAGGAAAGTCGCGATGTACTTCTTCCAAATCATTCGGATTTTGTAGATCGTACCTTTTACTCGTGTTCATGGCGAGGCAGCAACAGCTACTTCCAATAGCAAAGAAATATTGCACAAAAGCTAATGAGAAACTAATCTGTCAACAATATGTAACGAGAGCAGGCGCGCGGGGCCTGGTTGACCTGTGCGATACGTAACTGCTGATTATTCATTCCTCCAGCCAAACAAATAAACAGATAAGGTTATCGCTGCAGCAAATATCGCGCAAGGTGTAATGTTAGATGTCCTAGTCAGGCAATTGCATAGGTGCGTTCGTTCGAGAATTATAGCATTTATATAATGCCAGGGGTCTCTCAGGCCCCTAGCGTCTGACGGAGGGTTAAATGATTTTAGTCAAATTATATAATATGTAAATTCATAACAGCCCGCCTTGAAACAATATGTGTATGTAATAATTTGTAAAATGTATGCAACAGTCATTGCATATACTTATATTATTGTAAACATGTTCAATGATGTTATGTGAATGTATTACGTAATTTAATAATTTAGGAGCTGTGAGAATAATAAGTTAAAAGTTGCTAACAATGAGGTAAACTTGAGGCAATAATGAGTTTAAGAGTTTAAATGTTACTTGTGATTCTTGGAAGCAATAATATAACTTTGAGACAGTTAAAAAATAGCCAATCAACAACCAGAAAAAGCTTTAGTTAAAAGAAGGTATTCTATTGGAGTAGGATTAGCCAATCAGAGACTTGAAATACAGAAATTTACAAGTCTAGTCGGTTGAAATCAGTTCAATTGCCTCCAAACAGTGCTCATAACCAGACGTGTTGCTTCTAGACAGTGCTCATAACCAGACGCGAGATGTGTCCTCGAGAAATTAAATACGTATTCGTGTGAGACGAAAATAGTTTACGTGTTACAAAGTGCAAGTATTAAATAAAAGACTCTTCCAGCTCTCGATACCAGTGAAGTGCTATTTAATTTGTGTCAAGGTTTAATAAAAAGGAGTGAATTAAAACTTAAAATCTGTGTAAGCCTACATTCTTCAGTCGCACCACAACCCTGCCAAGACTTCCATGTCTCTAACAATAATACTGACGCAGCCGAGGCAAACATAAATATATAATATCTAAAGAAACAGTCCAATTACAAAGCTAATATTCTAAAACATGGGGCGAAGGCTACCGGAAAACGGGTACTATACGTGCGATTGCAACGAATTTCAAGTTCAGCGCCCCCAACAGTCGAAATACGATACAACACCACCATAGCATAACCTTACTTCAATTGACGCCCAAAGCGTGGTGCAAATAAAGGCGCAAATAACGTAACAAAGCATCTTCTTCAAATTGGTGCCCAAAACGTGGAGCTAATAAAATATTTCTCAACGTGCACTCTTGGTTACATCTGGTTACGTTGTCATCGTAGGTGCGCTGCCACTGTTTTGTTTTACATGTCCCTGTTGCCATGCGACTTACCTCATTGCTTGTTTACAGATAACATCAACTGTTCCAGTGAGCAGTACGACCTTGGCAAGCACACGGGTTACTACGTACTGGTAGAGTTGATCATAGACTTGGCTCGTGCAATGGCAGTGTACACAATTGCAGAGATGGCAGAAGCCCATTTGATGTATGGATTAGCAGACGGCAATAGCGGTTGCGCTCAACATTTATACCGGGAGAGATTTCCAGGACGAAGGTGCCCTGACAGGAAAACGTTTGAAGCCATTGATCGTCCTTTTAGGGAACATGGGGCATTTCAGCCTGATACTCGCGAGCGGAGGAGGCCTAGAAGGACGAGGACACCGCAACGGGCAATTCTTCAGGCAGTTGACGACGACCCCTATTATCACTACAAGACAAGTAGCTGCAACAATGATTGTTGACCACATGACTGTCTGGCGAGTGTTACACGGGGTCCGGTTGTATCCATACCATTTACAGCGTGTGCAGGCACCACCAGCAGCAGATTTTCCTCGGTTACGCTTCTGCGAATGGTTTATGCAACAAAGTGTCAACCCTAATTTAAGTGCAACGGTGCTGTTCACAGATGAGGCGACGTTTCAACGAGATCAGATTGTAAATTATCACAATCGGCATGTATGGGCTGACGTCATTCCTCACGCAACTGTTTAAGCAAGTCATCAACAAAGATTTTCTGTCAATGTTTGGGTCGACATTGTTGGTGACTGTTTGGTAGGGCCTCACGTTCTTCACCCAAGCTCAACAGACAAAGTTACATAATTTCGTAGAGAATGTTCTACCTGATCGTTAGCAAATGTGCCTTTAGCTGTGCGACAAAACATGTACTTCATGTACGATGGACACCTCATTCTAGTGTTAATGTCCGCCGGCTTCTAACTAATAGATCCCGTGACAGGTGGATAGGTTTATGTGGACCAATTGCCTGGCCTCCACGCTCCCCGGACCTAAACCCATTGGACTTTTATTTGTGGGGGCATTTGAAAGCTCTTGTGTATCGAACCCCAGTACCAGATGTTCAGAGTCTCCGTGCCCGTATTATGGAAGGCTGCGAAACCAAACGCAATACACCAGGGATACATCAGCCCAACCGGCATTCACTACGACGGCGGGTTGATGTATGTATCAATGCTCACGGAGGGCATATTGAACATCTGTGAGAAAGAGTTGCATATGGTGGATTGGTACTTGTATTTTTATGTGTTTCCCAAGATTAATGATTTGAGGAAAATGAGTTGTAATATGGTAACAAAGCATTTCCAGGCCCATGTTCATATAACATAATTTCTTCGTCTACGTGTGAGGAATGTGTCCTGCAATTTGTGTCGTACATTTGTGTTACATTATATATATATATATATATATATATATATATATCCTTAAACGTAACCTTAATTATACAGGTTCGATACACAGGAGCTTTTAAATGCCCCCACAAATAAAATTCCAGTGGGTTTAGGTCCAGGGACCATTGGTCCACCTCTACCTATCCATCTGTCACCGAATCTGTTGTTTAGAAGCCGACGGACATTATCACTAAAATGAGGAGTTGCTCCATCGTGTATGAAGTACATGCTTTGTCGCACAGCTAAAGGCACATCTGCTAACAGATTAGGTAGAACATTCTCTACGGAGTTATGGTAACTTTGTCCGTTAAACCTGGATGGAAGAACGTGAGGCTCTACCAAACAGTCATCAACAATGCCGACCCAAACATAGACAGAAAATCTTTGTTGATGACTTGCTTAAACAGTTGCGTGAGGATTGACGTCAGCCCATGCATGCCGATTGCGATAATTTACAATCTGATCTCGTTGAAACGACGCCTCATCTGTGAACAGCACCGTTACACTAAAATTAGGATGACACATTGTTGCATAAATCATTCGCAGAAGCGTACCCGTGCAGGAAAATCAGCTACTGATAGTGCCTGCACACGCTGTATATGGTATGAATACAGCAGGACCTCGTGTAACGTTCACCAGACAGTCATGTAGTCAACATTCATTGTTGCCGTTAATTGCCTTGTACTGACACTAGGGTCGTCGTCAACTGTCTGAAGAATTGTCGCCTCCCGTTGCTGTGTCCTCGTCCTTCTAGGCCTCCTCCGGTCGCAAGTATCAGGCTGAAATGCCCCCTGTTCCCTAAGACGACAATCAATGGCTTCAAACGTTTTCTTGTCGGGGCACCTTCGTCCTGGAAATCTCTCCCGGTACAAACGTTGAGCACAAGGCGCCATTGCCGTCTGCTAAGCCATACATCAAATGGGCTTCTGCCATCTCTGCAATTGTGTACACTGTCATTGCACGAGCGAAGTCTGTGATCAACTCTACTGGTACGTAGTAACCCGTGTGCCTGCCAAGGTCATACTGCTCACTGGAACAGTTGATGATACCTGTAAATAAAACACTGGCGGTGCACCTACAATAATGACAACGTAACCAAGAGTGCATGTTCCCCATGATTCTAACGTTCTGTTCGTGTGTGTTTACCATGATTAATGAGTTGGAGAAAATGAGTTGTAACATGGAATCAAAGCGATACAATTTCTTCGTCTACGTGTGAGGAATGTGTCCTTCAATTTGTGCCGTACATTTTAGTTACATCCTGAGTGCTGTTTCTTCTGCTGTTGTTTTCTGCGGTTGCGTTTGATTTATTCGTTTCTCCTAAGGATGTATGTGTTCTCTTGGCCGTACTGTCTCCTTTGAACAATCTAGATTGTAGCTCTGGCTTATAACTTTTTTTAGATTTAGTTTTACTAGCATTCACATTTGGAATTCGCTTTTCACGCAACAAATTGTTCACGTTTATGTGCCCTATATAAGGATATTATCTCTCTCATTTAAGTTTACCGACAAGAGTACAGACTCTGCTGAATGCTAATATTAACGTATTGACTTTCTATGAATGTAGCGCGGGACAAACAGGGCTTGCATCCCGCAGTCTGTCCTTCCTGAGAAGTCGTGTCAAAATTCAGCAGAACTACAAACATTGCCGCAAATTTAAGCCAAGCAAGTAATTTAACCATGGGATCTCATCGCGCGGAGAGCAATAGCATTGATCATTTCTTGGGATTAGAACAGATCTCTCGAAATGTGAGTAGTAAGCGTTAGCATTTGAGAAAAGACTTCGCCCCCAGAGGACAAAACTTATTTCACAAAGAAATTTAGAGACGTGCAGAAGCTATTAGCTAATGTTTAAATCACACAGTTACACTTTTTTGGTGATGAGCCACGCATAACGTTTTATTAATATCGGTTTTGACATGAGTGAGAAAATTCATCCTTCTTTATTACCGAAAGTCTAGGTTTCTCCCGTCAACTTATCGGTTTTTGCTCTTTCGTAAGCTATTCTTGACGCAGCCCTCCTTCCGGGTAGCAATTAAGGCACAGAACTCCAGACGCACATTTTGATGGCGGATAATCTTGGAAAGAAAAAATGGAGCTTAGGAGTAGCTAAACAGCTACCTATGGATCATTCACAGAACTCTTGTTTTAGGGCTCTGCGTTTTATTCGTGTGTTTAATTTATGATTAGGATAAAACATTCGTACGAAATAAAATACGCACATCCTAAGATTTTTCTTTCAAGTGACCCTGATATGTTTTCAGCACACCAAGCATCCTGGCCACTGGGCGCGATTTGCTACTCTAGGGGCAGTTGGTTCCCAATAAATAGTCCCTAAGTATTCCCCAAAGTACCCTCGAGACTGACTGCATCTCAATTAGCCCACTCAGCGTGATAAGCCATGTGTCGGTCGGTATCGGGACAAAACTCCGGTACCCTCTGACCGCAGGAAGTAGCGCTACCGTTGCACTATAGAAACAGTGTGATAAATACTGCTACTTCTCATACTATTGGACGAATTCTTGTATAAATGACTATTTACTGATGCACGCTGTATGAAGATTTTAATGTTTCAATAACTTTATAACTATCAGAATTCTGCGGCTCCTGCGTTGTGAAGTTAACTGCTGAGGTTCTCATTCGCTCCATCTCTCTCCCTCTCTCTCCCCCTTGTCGCTCCGTTTTTCTGTGCAACGTAGAAATGGTATGCTGTTTTGAAAACTGGCTGTAGGACATTTTTGCGATGTTAATAACAAATAAAATATGAGTCAGGTTATAGTTACACACAAACCTGCGTCTATTCTTCATGCATGTTAAACGATCGGCACTATACTCTTTCCACAATGTAACTGATTTATGTTTATGAGTAATAATTAATACAGTTGCTTATTTACTCATCCAATCGAAATTTTGCAAATAACCAAACTTATCATAAATATTATGGTTATAAACAGTTTTATGTAGCATTAAAAGAATAACAATAAAAGACATTTGGGTTTTTTGACTTCGTGTCCCATTAGAAACCACCTCCCTTTTGATGAAAGTAATTATTACGCTATACAGTGTGTTCTCTTAGTAGGACTTAACGTGCAATGTTTAACGTTCCATAGCAATAGTTTCGGCCATTCTTGAGTGAAGGATAACATAGACACAAAAACAAAAATTTCAATAATGCGATTTTTTGCTTCTTTGTAGCCCACTTATCATCAGGTAGTTATTCATGAAAACAAAAATGCATTCGAATATTTTAGACTGCGATATGCACACATTTCACAATACACATTCAACTTATATATATATATATATATATTTATATATAAACATGTTCAGGAATGTAATTCGTTTGGATCGAGGCACGAAGAGGGTAGATGAAACACTCCGCAATCGCAGGTTTCCGTGTTTTGCCATGGTTAAAGCTGAGGCTTCTGGTAAGGGGGTTAGTTCTGAAACGGTGACATCTGTTAACGGAATTGGTACCTCATCCTAGCAGCAAGTTATCGAGCGGTGAATTGGGCCCGAAGGGGATGGGACGCTTGATGAGAAGCAGTACACTTTTATTGTGATGCTGAGGGAAAAGACGATCCCACCAGCATGGACCCACTCTTTCGGAATGGATTCTCGGAGTCAGCATGAATAGAATAATGCAATTTGCCATTCTCCCCTTTTCGAAATGTATTGTGTGTGTATGTGTGTGGTTGCCGATGTGAATTTCTTCTTCAAACCCAATAAATCCTGCAAACGACAATAGTGGAAACAGCCAGACGAAGTTCTCTGCTTGTAATTCTGCAAGTGCTCTTGTTTTCCACATGATTCCGCTCTCTTCGGCTTTACACAGTGAAAAAAAGTCCGGTATTTTCCGGTATCTACCTACCCTTAGTTAAAGTGTATCACATCCAAAATTTAAAATCTGCGTTGTAAATCTGTTCAAGATTTCGCGTATTCGTTAGAGGAAAATTCAGAGTATATTTAACATTGCAAAACCGTTCGGCCTAGATGGAAGTTCCAAATAACGAAATTAATAAATTAATAGTGATTACCTTGCCATTTAAGCTGCAGTTTTCCATCTTATCGAACTCTGTCCATATACTTCGTAAAGTAGAGCTGAAGTTACATAATTGCGAGGGCTTCCTCTACCGCTGTTCATTTCCCGGTGAGGGTTTACTTTACATAGCCTGTTGAAATCGATTTGAATCCATTTACGTGGCCCGTATCTAATTTTACATGTAAACGCAAAGAGTCCTCACTGAGATCGGCTTGTAATTCACCTCTTTCACCTGTTTTATCTACAAATGTCTTAAGTAATTATGGCAAACAGCGTATTAAATAGTTTTAATTTAGCAACATGTATAAATTTAACGAGCTTTATCCACGGAAAGAAATGAGCTGCTTTCATTCATTAATGTTGCAGTTTGAACACGATTCGAGTAAGATCAACTTTTACCTTCCAGCATTCGATTACGGAACTCGATCCCGTAATCTTTTCTTCAGCATCGGTTTTGAAATTTAGTTCGAATGAATTCCCGTTTACATGTACGGAAAGTGGACTGAGATCGATTTAAATATCCCGTGTAAACATGGTATTTGTTTTGGAGCAAAGGTTTCGTTCTTCATGTTGAGTATTTTTTGGGAGGGGGGCTGCTACAACATGTGCGTGATATACGCAAATCATCTCGACGCGTGGCCTTATTACGGGCAATTGCTCACCCTGCACTGCGTTGTTTCTAAACGGTTCCGTCTCCCTTTCACTTTCTCTCCTCTCTGCGTACTGGGCAATCAACTGACGAAAAGCGTGTGCTATACAGAGATTGATGCGTTGTGAACCACGTGTTTCAGTCTTGTAGTGTGTTAGTGCTGATATAATACCAAAAAAGTTTGTATACTTTAGCACACAGAATATTCAAGTGTGATTCCTATGTGCCAACTATCTCTTGTAGAGAAGTGAGACGGTGACTTATAGACAGATTCCCTACTTTTTCTGCGCATCACAGAGAAACGGTTCGTAATCTTGGGAATAGATTTAGGGAAACGAAATTTATTCCTTATAAGAACCCGAAATTAATTCGCCGTGTTCTTAAATAATAAAAACTCGATAACATCGGAGAAAAGTTAGAAAGAAGCTCAAATAAATCTCTATGAAAGTTACCACAGGAATTAGGAATTTCGCAAACCTCGGCTTGGAATGCCGCTAAACTTCTAAAAGTAAAACCCTACAAGATAACTGTAGTTCGAATGTTGCAACCGCGCGATAATGTGAGTAGAGTTAATTTCCGCAATTGGGTATTATACAGCGATAATGATCGCTCTGTTGACTCGAGTTTAATTTTTTTTTACATGACTATGAAGAATTAATTAGTGTTTATGCAAATGCTGTTGAAATATGTGAGAAATGCATGGCGGCACCAGGACATAATTTCCAACATCTTGTATCATGAAGGTGTGTGGTTACTGTAATTCTAATATGCATGAGAACACTATGCACTTCAATATAAGGTACTATAGATATCCGACCTTCCGGCAAATAGCGTGTTTCCCGGTGCCAAGGAAATTCACATTAGGCCGGCCACGCGTCCAAACGAAGGCTCTGTATTTATACTAATAGGGCTCACTCTAGTGCTCAGGTGGCCAACCTATCCGAGCTTGGACCTCTAAATTAATTGAAGACACTTGCAGGAACATTGTAACTAATTTTACTCGTATTCACAGACATTCTGAACTTAAAATGAGATAATTGTAATGCGTATTCCAACAAAATTCAAACCAAACATACGTTTATTGAAAGTCATACGATATTTATATTATTATTATTATTATTATTATTATTATTATTATTATCATTATTATTATTATTATGAAACTCAAATCAAACGAAGTACTGGAGCATAAACATCCGAAATTCTCATATGGTTTCTGAACTCGCTTATTCTAATACACTTTTCATTATTGGGGAAATGTTTGATTTAGATAAAACAAACATATAAGGCGTGCATCTGTAATAGCTTAACGAAATAATTGTTTAAAGTCCGCTCCTTGGGTTAATAGCAAATATTAAATTAGGATCAACTGATGATATATAAATACCTTTAACTTCAGCAAAATTCCTAGTTGGTTTTGGAGTTCTGTTATTTCCATTCGAAAGAATGGAATGTATGAATTTTAGATTCTGAAATATGAAGCCGGAATTATAAAGGCAATAATTGTCATAATATTCTGAGAAGGATAGCGATGTAAAATAAGTAATAATATATTTAAAATCAGTGTGTGTATGTATAAAAAGGAGAAGCATTGTGAAAATTGTTGACTGTAAAAGCGACAGAAAGACCAGACAGGCACAGTTTTGTAATTAGGGCCCAGCCTCAGGTAGAAAGGGTAAATACCATTGAAGCAAGTTTTTCCTGGTAACAGCCGAGGACAGCTGCACTTAGCCTGGTGAAGGTCACTCTAGGCTTCAGGACGCCGAGTTGTGACGAGGTTTTAAGGGGAGAGAGGGGAAGTTAGGAGATTTTCCTCTTTGTAGCGCGGTGGTGAAATTCACTCTGTCCTGAGCGATCGGTGAAAGCGGGACGACATTCTCGTCGAGTTGTGAACATTGGCGGCGAACATGCAAGAGGGTAGAACGTTCAGCTGTAGTTAATCTTCAGTCTTGGTAAAGACACAGTAGCATCGTATGCATTTAAAAGTGATCAGCAAACCTTAAGTTTTATTTTAAATGGTGAAAATAAAAGTGTTCCAAGAAAGCGTTCGTGTTTCTCTGTACATACACCCACGCATACCCAATGATTAAGATCTCATGCTCAAGCAGCCGTGGCAAAGTATAAAAAGAACTAACTTAGAGGAAAAACGCAGCAATCGTGAGGCAAAGGTAGTGCTTCATTGTTGGAGGACGGAGCGTGGCTGCGTCAAATACAAAATAGAATTGAGGCAAGAATCTTGATCAGTCTGTTTATTGCTCACCTCGAGAATCGGCGCTTGTGCTTTGAACAACTTGTTCGTACAGCGCTCATTACTTATTGTCTCTGGACCGAAGTTATTGGCAGGTCACTTTTGCCTTTTCTATTCTGATTTGTCTAATTTTGATTTCGATACCTCTCAATGGAAACAAAGATCGGGATAGTTTATTTCTTCTTTTTGCTGCAAAAATCCTTTGCATAGCGGTAAGTAGGCTTTATTTGTTTGGAATGTATAACACTAAGGCAAAATAGACGTACTAGATATTTGCAATGCAAATTTCCTGTGTTCGCATTCACATCCGGATTTAAGAGAAGCTATCAAACATTGTCGCATCCCGTTTCCTTTCTGCAGCATGTATGGGTATAAAACAGACTCTACCTGTAGAATGCCGGTTCCTAAATGCGTCTTAATTCTCCCAAAACGAAATAAACAAGCTACGAACTGTTGGCTGATTCTCTCTCTCTTTGCGACACACATTACACCGCGTTTACTGAGTGTTTAAAGATATAATAATGGATTTCATTCCCTGTTAGCTGCAACACTAGTATATACTCGTGCGTGAGAGACAGAAAGTGGCTAGGGGATTTTGTGCCTGCAGAGGGCGTATTAACTGAGAGAAAGGAAAATGCAATCTGTCTCTTAGAAAACGTGAAAAGAGAACATGGGAACATCCAATCTCATGTTGGATCTCTTCAGATTTATTGGCAAATGTTAATTTCGCTACCTTGCGTTAACTCGTATGTTTCCAGTATTTATAGTGCAGCACAAACTGCGCTGAAGAAAGCTGAATCATTAAAACCTTTTCTGCATATCCCAGTCATCCCAAATATACTATTGAATAACACAAGCATAAGACACAAAGACTGATTCTTCTTGAGGAATATTGCGTTGCTTTATATTTCTTGCCATGTTTTTCCTATTTAACAAAGGACTTGATGAATGATTTCAGAATACCGTCATAAGAAAGGTAAGAGCAATGAGGGCCAAGAGTGTCTCAAATAAAGCGAGGTGCCTCATAGAAACATCGTATTTGTTACATTCACATGCCTTTCTCTACCCTCTATACTTTATTACTGGATATACAAACTATTCTTACTAAAGCTTTTTTTCTATCTACTTCATCTTAATTCAGATAAACCTTTGCAGAAATAGCTACATTACACATTTCGTTATAGATACAAACCGAACAGCGATAGTGACATGTTTAAGAACTGGAAGTTACATGCTGGCCTTAAAATTCATACTCTTTCCTTGCAATCGCGATATACAACTGAAAATCGATAGGACTTTTAAAGAATGGCAAAGTGTTGAACAATTCGAACCATTAATAATGGATATCTCGGAAATGGCTTATGTCACAAAAAGTTACTTGAAATAAGTTGTGTGCTTTAAAGATATATATATATATATACATACATTTGTGTAGTTCGTTTTTGTCTATCGCTTAACGTTTACTAGTTGTACAAGCTTATATAAAATTCTATCCGAATGAAGAGAACTTCACAGGCTATTCCTTGCATATTCAAGATATACATTTTATTAGTCATAAAATATCTTTAATATATGGTAGTAGTTATAAATTGAGAGTTTAAAATCACTTAATATGCAGGAATGTGCAATTAATATGCTAACTAGCCCTCCCCCCTCCCCTCCCCCCTCGTCCCGCAGTGCCTTGGTAGTTTTAGTTGCAGCTGCGGTCGTAAATCTTGTTGAGTACAATGGAAGCTTGACAGTTAAGCAATTAAGGTTATCCTTCACCTGTCAAAACGAACAAAGGGATCATAAATTTATGGTTCTGTAACAAAGGCGAGATGTTTTTCCTACCCATTCCACATCCGAGCACTTCTGCACCTGTGCCAGTTACCCACCCCCACTTCCATTGTTTCTCGAACACGTGCGGGAACAAAGAGCTTACTGGAAAAAGGAAGAGATTCTATTGTGTGCCTTTCTATTGTCCGGGTCAAGGCTACTTTCTCGCATACTCATTCCACTAGCTTTTAACAAAAGAACAATGCTTGCCCTTCAGCTGTCAAAATGAACAAACCCCATGATGAATTAGGGTCGTGACAAAGAGAACCTAAAGCCAGTTAACAGAGAAACAAGTTCTATTGTCCGTGGTAAGCCTTCTTTCAAAATGAACAATGTGGATGCAGGACAAAGGAAGAGATTCTATTGAATCTGAGGGTGGCCTTATGCTAGTCCTGTCCTTGTTCGCGTGAAAGAGAGAGAAGCTTGTTTACCAGCTATACGTAAACTACGTCAGAGTCAGCCATCATGGTATTTGCCCTGAGAGACTGTCCTCTCCGATGTTTTACGAGATCCTACGAATATATTCAAGCATAGTAAAACAAGCTCTCTGTTTATGTAGTTGACTTTTCAATCGCGATATAAAAATGTATTTAACCTATGTCATTACATGTATTAAACCTCTGCGGGGATATCCATAATTCGGTGCTCGATTCTTACTGTAATCAAAAGTTTATTGCTAATGAGAAATTAATGATTGATATTATTATATCTTTACCTTAATTAATAAAAGGGCGTTCAGAGGATTGTAGCTCGAATCTTACCAAGTGAAACTCTAACGTGTAATAACTATTAAACTATGCACGGGCAGATTAAAATGTATTTAACAAATGTAATTTAATTTTTATATATCATTACCCTAATTAATGAAAGGGTGTTCAGAGGGTTCTAGCTCGAATCTTACGCAGCGAAACTCTAATGCTTAATAAATATTAAACTATGCAGGGTCAGATTAAAATGCATTTAACAAATATAATTAATTTTTATATATCATTACAATAATTAATAAAAGGGTGTTCAGGGGGTCCTAGATCGAATCTGCGAAACTATAATGCGTAATAACTATTAAACTATGCACAACCAGATTAAAATGTATTTACAAATATAATTTAATTTTTTATACATCATTACCCTAATTAATGAAAGGGTGTTCAGAGGGTTCTAGCTCGAATCTGCGAAACTCTAATGCTTAATAAATATTAAACTATGTGAGTATTGGGCAGTCAGATTAAAACTTGTTTAACAAATATAATTTAATTTATACGACATTACAATGTTTAACGAGCTGTATTCTTAGGAACCCAGAGGTCCCTAGTTCGAATCTTGCCCTGCGAAACGCTATAATAACTATTAAGTTATTGAAGCAGGGGGCGGTCGGATTAAAATTGCATTTAACAAATATAATTGTTTATATTAAACCACCGCGTATAGTTAGATATCCCGATGCCTAGACACCATTCTTTCTTCTCTGTTTTTCTTTCTATCTATCTCTCATATGATTTTCGCTACACGCTCTTCTTGCATAAACATTATAATGATTTCTCCTCGCATTCTTCTATTAACATTCATATGATTTCGCTAAAGTTCTTCTGAAAACATTCATACGGTTTTCTCAACACATTCACATAATTTCTCCTCACATTCTTCTAGTAACATTCATATGATTTCACTACACGTTCTTCTTCTGAAAACATTCATATGGTTTTCTCAACACATTCCTGTATTGGCTCACAAGATTTCTCCTCGCATTCTTCTATTAACATTCATATGATTTCACTACACGTTCTTCTTCTGAAAACATTCATATGGTTTTCTCAACACATTCCTCTATTGACATTCACATGATTTCTCCTCACATTCTTCTATTAACATTCATATGATTTCACTGCACGTTCTTCTTCTTCAAACATTCATACGGTTTTCTCAACACATTCCTCTATTAACATTCATATGATTTCTCCTCGCATTCTTCTATTAACATTCATATGGTTTTCACCATACGTTCTTCGAATGAAAAGAGACAAAATGATGCCATAAACCTAATTATAGCTTGGGATGCGACGCGTCATTTACGAATTGCTCGAAACTGGTCTGGATGCGTGGGTTCGAATCCTAGGAGTGATTACAAATTCATCTTCTAATAACTCCAAAACTAATTAAGATAAAGACGGTAAATAAACTTTATTACTTTTATGTCATTAGCTCGTTTCTTGTGCATGTATATTAGAGTACCAAGTGTCATGGGTTCGATCCTTAATTTTCAAATCTCAATTATCTCAGAAACTAGCAAGGATAGAGGAGCGGACCAAAACATGATTGTTAGCTCCTATGATGGACAATTCAGGCCTTATATAATTTCCAATCAGTTGTCCCTAGTTCGAATCCCGATCTTTCAGTGACTTCATTAATTTTCCTCTGTACTCTAGAATATATCACTTAGATCAATGTTGTAACTGCATACATGTCCTTTAAACACATCAAACTAATATTATAAATAATTTTGTTTCTGGCGTTCTGAGTTCGAATACTGATTCAATGAAATTTACTTATAAATTTAATAACATACTAAATAATTAAGATAAAGCCACCAAATAAACCTATTACGTTTAAGTCATCAGATAGTATCTTGCGGATGTATATCCCGGTACCTGACGTCCAGGGTTCGATCCTTAAGTTTAAATCTTAATTGTCCCTGAAACTAGCAGAGATAGAGCTACGAGAGAAAGCATGCTTGATAGCTCATACAATGAACAATTAATGCTGTATATAATTTCCAATCAGCTGACCCTAGTTCGAATCCCGATCTTTCAATGACTTCACTGATTTTCCTCTGTACTCTAGAATACATCACTTAGATTGATGCTGTAACTGCATGCAGCTTTGTGTAAAGACATTATGGGTGTACTCTGTGTGTGTGAGAGAGAGAGAGAGCTAGAGGAACTGAAACAAGTAGGGGTAGAAGTGCTGAAAGTCTGCGCATGCGCAGTAGGAGATGATAATTCCAAGGGTGTAATAATCACGTGATGTGTAAGCATCACAGCCATGATGACGTGCTGGCATCGCCTGGAGGGGGTTTAGATCCTTATATATACAGATATCTAAGCATGTTAGAACTGTTGTGTACTTATTAACTTTACATTCAAGTTTTAAAGAACTTTAAAAGCAACGCGAGGTGCAGGCCATCTACACGTACAGCGCATATCAACACATAACAATGCAAGGTGAGTTTTTTACATAACTATACAAAATCACTGTTGGCTTTTACAATACATTTAATTTTGTTTAAACGTTACAGTACATGAAAGACGATTCGTTGCAAAGAGCATCATATTTTCTAATCTGTGCTTTACATTCACATGGATTTCACTGCGTACTCTTCTACAGTTCACAGGATTTTCGCCGCAAATTCTTCTTACGTAAACATTCATACGATTTTTCCCCTCATTCTTTGTTTCACTATACACTCACATGATTTCGTCTACTCATTCTTTGTTTCCCTGCAGGTTCATGCTCTATTAACATTCACACGACTTTCTCTACACATTCTTTGATTCCATTAACATTCGCACGATCTTCGCTACACATTCTTCTTACATAAACATTCATACGATTTTCTCCACTCATTCTTTGTTTCGCTATACATTCACACGATTTCCTCTAATCATTCCTTGTTTCTCAACACATTCATAAGCATAATTAGAAAACATGCACACACCCTAGTTCTAATATAAAGAAGTGTATAACTTGTTCTTTAACTTGAAAAATGTAGTGAAAATAATAATTCATGTCAATGTCTGTTACAGATTGTTTAACTGATAGACTTAACAAGATGGTTGAAGAGCGTAGTTTCCTACCGACTCGTCGAGTTCAAGATCTCGAAATAGGTCTTAACTATGAGATAAAGTCCTTAAAGAGAGTTCAAACAGGATATGGTACCAGGATCGTATCTTCACTGGAGGATTGTCAAGTGTTCTTGTCAGAGCGCTATAATTCGTTAACCGATCAAGAGATTGCAGAAATACCTGGGAACGTATACCTCCAGTATAACGGTATGGCAGAGATAGGGAAATTTAAGACATGTAAATTGTACTTTTTACATCCAAAGAAGGTGCGTAGAAGTGTCAAACTTAAGTATTGAATGTTCTCCTATTTCACAATGAAAAATTCATAAATAAAACAACTGACTCATTGATATTACATATAAAGATACAAAAGATGCATATTATAGAACTTTATAAAAAAATTTCAAAATCACAATATCACATGCTTTGAGTTTAATTATATCTAGCGCATTGAAATAACTCTAAATATCCGAATGTATATACAAATCTTTGTGCTTCATTTTACATGTATCATATGCTTCATTTTACATGTATCATAACAAAAAATGTAATTCTTTTCAGGTTGCCTTTACTTGACCAAGATAGTTCTCTAAGACTTTAATTGTGCAATGTTTCAGGCTGTGCAATAAGAGGAAGAAGAAGAGGAATAGCCTGCTGCCATGCAAAGGATGCTGACGCTATTGGAGGGTAGAATAAGCACCATCGGCACCTACAAGAAACATTTCGGCAAGAAGCGGGTGCTGAGACATCTACATCACCGAAACACCTTAAGACAGGATCCTTATATAACATTACAGGGTATACGATGAAAAAATACGGACAATTTTGTATACAATTCAATGCATAGCTGAGAGTTAGCTCGAGCGAGTCTCCCTATATTCACTGAAATTAAGCATTGTGAGCAATAATTTAAATGACTGAAAATACTTTAAATAATGGTGAAATTTGTATCCTAAAAGACTTGAGCACTGTATACATTAACAGCATTAAGACTGTTTGCCACGCTGGAATACAAATTATGAAAATAAAAAGACTTTCATTTAAATAATAAAGAAATTTGCATAACCTGCTGTTACAAGTGTAATGACATATACAGAAACAATGAGTCGGATGAGGAAGTGATGGAAATGTAAGATAAATAATAACAATAAAAAAGAATTAAGGTATGCTTTTACATAGTGTTTTTATTCATTAAAAATCCTTGCATTCCTAATGAAAAATAAATCATTACAATGATTAGTTTAAGTTATGTCACAATGATCAAAAAGAGAACCGTCTTTAGATGCATTACTCGATCTTAAGTCAGAGCACCAAAAATGACAAATTACGCCTTCTCCATTTTAGATGTGGTGTCACTATTCAGGTAAATTCCTGTAACACAGCAGGTTGAGTATGCAGATCCATGGTCCTAAATGGGTGAAACAGAGTCTTATCCAGCTTAACAGTCTTGAGGATCTCAGCATCAGAAAGTCGAATCACAGGCCTTCTCCACTCGATGAGTACAGGTTTAACAACAGCATTCTCTTCACCCCGAGACGGTGTAAAGTATATAAATGTTCAACTTGGCAAGGGATTCTAAACTCGTTGTTAGAGTCCAGAGCTGATGTATTATATGGTGAAAACACATGTTCCTCTTCTTAGTGATCTTGTCGTCGAATCTCGGTGTCATTGAGGTGTCGGTAACATTGAAGATGCCCATGATTATAGGATTCTGAAGCCCAATAACTGTAGGAACTGCTGATTGCGTGATGTTAACCTGATGGGCGTCACGGGCAGAGCATGATGTGTGCGTCGAATCATTCCATTATTATATCCTCGACGGCGTTGACTTCTAAAATCTATAGGCATTATGCTTATATCCTTGTTTCTAAAGGCAATGATATTGCTGTTATGCTCCCCTGTTTGCTCTATGAAGCGGATTTTTATGAACAAAAGGTAAAATTTGATTTCATGGTTCCTGTGAAATACGGTATCCAGGCGTAACATATGGGAAAAGTGATAGATGGAGTGTCCAATTTTACTATCGAGGAAGGAGACTGATGCAATACTGCGCTAAATTCGTATGATGCTCAACCTAAATATATTCACTAGGAAATCAGATTCAGACAGCTGATTAGGTGGAATAACTATCACTGAAGGGCCCCCCCAGAACGTTCCTATAGAACAATCACTGGAAAAAAATCAAGAGTGAAAGGACATTTTAATTACATTGTATTGCATTATTATTATTATTATTATTATTATTAATATTATTATTATGTAAACACAAGTGTCCGCAGATGACTGAATTGAAACTCTCAAACCCCTTAACAATGCCTTAACGCATAAGAGGGATCTTTCTATCTCTTTCCTTGTTTCAAGGTTCTGCAGATGCAAATCACGCTATAAAACCAACCAGCTTTAAATTCTGAATAATTTCGCTAATCGCATCGGAATAGTCATTTTATCAGGTGTATGAATCATCATTAGTACCCTTAGCATGTTTACCAAATCATTAGGATCGGTGTAGCGGTATAGCATCTCCTCTGTATTCGCTTTGGATATATCTTCTAATCTAGGTGAGTTGACTTTAGTATGCTTGCTTTCATTAGTGTGTTTATTCAGAGCTTGCTCATTCAAAGAAACTGCTCTCATTGTTTCATCAGTGGTAGCTCTTGACGTTATTACAGGATCACTTGAACCGGTTCCAAGTACGGTACATCTTGAATCCCGCTCTTCGGAACTTGAGAAAATTTCAGGATCTCGCTTGGGTATTGTAGTCAATGCAGAGCTGGTCATCGCTTTACAGCATCTTCTCCTATGTTACTTAAGCCTTGAAATTGTCCTGTTTTTTAAAGTTCTATTACATATGCAGCACTTAACAAAGCGATTACTCCCCCTTGGGAAACATACCAAAAATTCAAGATTCTCGTAAATTGACTGTAATTGTCTATCTTTTTGAGTGTTCATGCTCAAGCAGTATATATAAGCTAGTCAATGTATACTGTAGATGTTGAATTCGTATACGATAACACGAGACAGCTATTTTTTCAACATTTATGTATTTATATATGTTCTCAGGCTTTGATGCATATAAACAGTCATATCTGAATTAGACTAAGCAAAATATTGTAGCATTCACACATAATAGTTGTAATTCCGTTAATTATAACTATCTCATTAAGCACAAGGAGATTCAAGTAGCATGAAATGGATTCATAGAGGTAAGAGTACAAGTTTTCTTGATAATTAGCACAGAGAATGCGAGAGTTGAGTGAGATACTGGTCTACCTAGCACGAGTCTGAAGCTCATGTTTCATCCTTTAGCGAAAATGCCACACGCATCTGAGAGCCTTTAGCAAGAGCGGCTCACCTTTTCGCTGCCCTTTTCCCTGAGAGGGTCACCTTTTTCCCTGTGTGTGGGTCACCTTTGTCCCTGAGCGGGTCACCTTTTTCCCTTTATGGGTCACCTTTTTCCCTTTATGGGTCACCTTTTTTCCCTTTGTGGGCCACCTTTTTCCCTTTGCTGGTCACCTTTTTCCCTTTGCTTGTCACCTTTTTCCCTTTGCGGGTCACCTTTTTCCCTTTGCTGGTCACCTTTTTCCCGTTGCAGGTCACCTTTTTCCCTTTGCTGGTCACCATTTTCCTTTTGCTGGTTACCTTTTTCCCTTTGCGGGTCACCTTTTTCCATTTGCTGGTCACCTTTTTCCCTTATCTGGTCACCTTTTTCCCGTTGCAGGCCACCTTTTTCCCTTTGTTGGTCACCTTTTTCCCGTTGCAGGTCACCTTTTTCCCTTTGCTGGTCACCTTGTTCCATTTGCTGGTCACCTTTTTCCCGTTGCAGGTCACCTTTTTCCCTTTATGGGTCGCCTTTTTCCCTTTATGGGTCACCTTTTTCCCTTTCTGGGTCACCTTTTTCCCTTTGCTGGTCACCTTTTTCCTTTTGCGGGTCACCTTTTTCCCTTTGCGGGGCACCTTTTTCCCTTTGCTGGTCACCTTTTTCCCTTTGTGGGTCACCTTTTTCCCTTTATGGGTCACCTTTATCCCTTTGCGGGTCACCTATTTCCCTTTGTTGGTCACCTTTTTCCCGTTGCAGGTCACCTTTTTCCCTGAGCAGTCACCTTTTTCCCTGAGCGAGTCACGTTTTCCCTGAATGGGTTACGTGATGGGCATGTCTAGAATTAGCGTTGTAACATTGACATAAAACAGTTTTTCCACGAAGTTCACGTCTAAAGTCTCTTGCCTCACCCGCTCTAGCTTGACAGCTAAAAATGAAAATAAATCGCTCTTAATTGTATATAGGCTAATGAGAAAGTATAAAAGAACTATCCCGAATAAAATCAATTAGTATACCATGAGAGCTAAGGTGAATAAGGTCGCAAGAGGTTTCGGTTTAATTAACTCTCTCACTAGCCTGCTACCGTAGAAGTACATTTGCTTGGTTACATATACTGAGGTACTGGGGTAAAGCTAGAGAAAAATTAAATCGAGGAAACCCTGGAATCATTCCGTTAGACGAATCGTGTAATCTTAGCGACATTGCCTACGCTCAGCATAAGGTCTCTGCATCGAGAAACATTGCTGACAAGATCTGGCTGAAATAGCGTGGAAAAGAGTCCAAAAACCTGATGTTACATTAGGTGAAAAAGTTGGCAGCGTGACTAGTAACAGCAATTATGAAGGGAAAGGTAGCTCCAGGTATAGGAACCATGAAGAAGAAACGAGGAGGATTTCTACCTCTCATACCAATCATTGCAGCTCTAGGCGCTGCTGCTGCAGGTGCAGCCCAAATTGCCTCAGCAGTAAATAAGAAAAAGTCAGCAGATAATCAAATCGCCGAAATGATGAGACATAAGAGAGAAATTGAGAGAAGGGTATCTGTTGGCGGCGGGTCCAAAAAGAAGAAACGAGGAGGATTTCTACCACTCATACGAATTATTGCAGCCGCTGGAGGTGCATCACAAGTTGCTACAGCTGTAAATAAGCAAAGAGCTGCGGATAAACAACTTGCTGAAATGATGAGGCGTAACAAAGATATTGAATCAAGAGGAAAAGGCCTACGAGTGAAGAAGAATAACGGCAGGAACATCGAAGAGGGGGACAGATCAAGAAAGGGAATTCAAAAACTCTGGCAGAGGACTATACCTGTCCCTGAAAAAACAATAAGTATCATAGATCCCGGCTTGTATGTCCAATGTTTTAAGATTCCTCATATTAGGATGCGAATGTTTTCTTTATTAATTCAATTAATAATAATAATAATAATGCAATGTTATTAAAATGTCCTTTCACTCTTGATTTTTTCCAGTGATTTTTCTATAGGAAGGTTCTGGGAGGGGCCCTTCAGTGACAAAGTTATTCCACCTAATCAGCTGTCTGAATCTGATTTCCTAGTGAATATATTTAGGTTGAGCATCATACGAATTTAGCGCAGTATTGCATTAGTCTCCTTCCTCGATAGTAAAAGTGGACACTCCATCTATCAGTTTTCCCATCTGCTACGCCTGGATGCCGTATTTCACAGGAACCATCAAATCAAATTTTACCTGTTGTTCATAAAAATCCGCTTCATAGAGCAAACAGGGGAGCATAACAGCAATATCATTGCCTTTAAAAACAAGGATATAAGCATAATGCATATAGATTTTAGAAGAAGTCAACGACGTCGAGGATATAATAATGGAATAATTCGACGCACACATCATGCTCTGCCCGTGACGCCCATCAGGTTAACATCACGCAATCAGCAGTTCCTACAGTTATTGGGCTAAAGAATCCTATAATCATGGGCATCTTCAATGTTACCGACACCTCAATGACACCGAGATTCGACGACAAGATCACTAAGAAGAGGAACATGTGTTTTCACCATATAATACATCAGCTCTGGACTCTAACAACGAGTTTAGAATCCCTTGTCAAGTTGAACATTTATATACTTTACACCGTCTCGGGGTGAAGAGAATGCTGTTGTTAAACCTGTACTCATCGAGTGGAGAAGGCCTGTGATTCGACTTTCTGATGCTGAGATCCTCAAGACTGTTAAGCTGGATAAGACTCTGTTTCACCCATTTAGGACCATGGATCTGCATACTCAACCTGCTGTGTTACAGGAATTTACCTGAATAGTGACACCACATCTAAAATGGAGAAGGCGTGATTTGTCATTTTTGGTGCTCTGACTTAAGATCGAGTAATGCATCTAAAGACGGTTCTCTTTTTGATCATTGTGACATAACTTAAACTAATCATTGTAATGATTTATTTTTCATTAGGAATGCAAGGATTTTTAATGAATAAAAACACTATGTAAAAGCATACCTTAATTCTTTTTTATTGTTATTATTTATCTTACATTTCCATCACTTCCTCATCCGACTCATTGTTTCTGTATATGTCATTACACTTGTAACAGCAGGTTATGCAAATTTCTTTATTATTTAAATGAAAGTCTTTTTATTTTCATAATTTGTATTCCAGCGTGGCAAACAGTCTTAATGCTGTTAATGTATACAGTGCTCAAGTCTTTTAGGATACAAATTTCACCATTATTTAAAGTATTTTCACAGTCATTTAAATTATTGCTCACAATGCTTAATTTCAGTGAATATAGGGAGACTCGCTCGAGCTAACTCTCAGCTATGCATTGAATTGTATACAAAATTGTCCGTATTTTTCATCGTATACCCTGTAATGTTATATAAGGATCCTGTCTTAAGGTGTTTCGGTGATGTAGATGTCTCAGCACCCGCTTCTTGCCGAAATGTTTCTTGTAGGTGCCGATGGTGCTTATTCTACCCTCCAATAGCGTCAGCATCCTTTGCATGGCAGCAGGCTATTCCTCTTCTTCTTCCTCTTATTGCACAGCCTGAAACATTGCACAATTAAAGTCTTAGAGAACTATCTTGGTCAAGTAAAGGCAACCTGAAAAGAATTACATTTTTTGTTATGATACATGTAAAATGAAGCATATGATACATGTAAAATGAAGCACAAAGATTTGTATAAACGTTCGGATATTTAGAGTTATTTCAATGCGCTAGATATAATTAAACTCAAAGCATGTGATATTGTGATTTTGTAAATTTTTTATAAAGTTCTATAATATGCATCTTTTGTATCTTTATATGTAATATCAATGAGTCTTGTTTTATTTATGAATTTTTCATTGTGAAATAGGAGAACATTCAATACTTAAGTTTGACACTTCTACGCACCTTCTTTGGATGTAAAAAGTACAATTTACATGTCTTAAATTTCCCTATCTCTGCCATACCGTTATACTGGAGGTATACGTTCCCAGGTATTTCTGCAATCTCTTGATCGGTTAACGAATTATAGCGCTCTGACAAGAACACTTGACAATCCTCCAGTGAAGATACGATCCTGGTACCATATCCTGTTTGAACTCTCTTTAAGGACTTTATCTCATAGTTAAGACCTATTTCGAGATCTTGAACTCGACGAGTCGGTAGGAAACTACGCTCTTCAACCATCTTGTTAAGTCTATCAGTTAAACAATCTGTAACAGACATCGACATGAATTATTATTTTCACTACATTTTTCAAGTTAAAGAACAAGTTATACACTTCTTTATATTAGAACTAGGGTGTGTGCATGTTTTCTAATTATGCTTATGAATGTGTTGAGAAACAAGGAATGATTAGAGGAAATCGTGTGAATGTATAGCGAAACAAAGAATGAGTGGAGAAAATCGTATGAATGTTTATGTAAGAAGAATGTGTAGCGAAGATCGTGTGAATGTTAGTGGAATCAAAGAATGTGCAGAGAAAGTCGTGTGAATGTTAATAGAGCATGAACCTGCAGGGAAACAAAGAATGAGTAGACGAAATCATGTGAGTGTATAGTGAAACAAAGAATGAGGGGGAAAATCGTATGAATGTTTACGTAAGAAGAATTTGCGGCGAAAATCCTGTGAACTGTAGAAGAGTACGCAGTGAAGTCCATGTGAATGTAAAGCACAGATTAGAAAATATTATGCTCTTTGCAACGAATCGTCTTTCATGTACTGTAACGTTTAAACAAAATTAAATGTATTGTAAAAGCCAACAGTGATTTTGTATAGTTATGTAAAAAACTCACCTTGCATTGTTATGTGTTGATATGCGCTGTACGTGTAGATGGCCTGCACCTCGCGTTGCTTTTAAAGTTCTTTAAAACTTGAATGTAAAGTTAATAAGTACACAACAGTTCTAACATGCTTAGATATCTGTATATATAAGGATCTAAACCCCCTCCAGGCGATGCCAGCACGTCATCATGGCTGTGATGCTTACACATCACGTGATTATTACACCCTTGGAATTATCATCTCCTACTGCGCATGCGCAGACTTTCAGCACTTCTACCCCTACTTGTTTCAGTTCCTCTAGCTCTCTCTCTCTCACACACACAGAGTACATCCATAATGTCTTTACACAAAGCTGCATGCAGTTACAGCATCAATCTAAGTGATGTATTCTAGAGTACAGAGGAAAATCAGTGAAGTCATTGAAAGATCGGGATTCGAACTAGGGTCAGCTGATTGGAAATTATATACAGCATTAATTGTTCATTGTATGAGCTATCAAGCATGCTTTCTCTCGTAGCTCTATCTCTGCTAGTTTCAGGGACAATTAAGATTTAAGCTTAAGGATCGAACCCTGGACGTCAGGTACCGGGATCTACATCCGCAAGATACTATCTGATGACCTATACGTAATAGGTTTATTTGGTGGCTTTATCTTAATTATTTACTATGTTATTAAATTTATAAGTAAATTTCATTGATTCAGTATTCGAACTCAGAACGCCAGAAACAAAATTATTTATAATATTAGTTTGATGTGTTTAAAGGACATGTATGCAGTTACAACATTGATCTAAGTGATATATTCTAGAGTACAGAGGAAAATTAATGAAGTCACTGAAAGATCGGGATTCGAACTAGGGACAACTGATTGGAAATTATATAAGGCCTGAATTGTCCATCATAGGAGCTAACAATCATGTTTTGGTCCGCTCCTCTATCCTTGCTAGTTTCTGAGATAATTGAGATTTGAAAATTAAGGATCGAACCCATGACACTTGGTACTCTAATATACATGCACAAGAAACGAGCTAATGACATTAAAGTAATAAAGTTGATTTACTGTCTTTATCTTAATTAGTTTTGGAGTTATTAGAAGATGAATTTGTAATCACTCCTAGGATTCGAACCCACGCATCCAGACCAGTTTCCAGCAATTCGTAAATGACGCGTCGCAGCCTAAGCTATAATTAGGTTTATGGCATCATTTTGTCTCTTTTCATTCGAAGAACGTATGGTGAAAACCATATGAATGTTAATAGAAGTATGCGAGGAGAAATCATATGAATGTTAATAGAGGAATGTGTTGAGAAAACCGTATGAATGTTTGAAGAAGAAGAACGTGCAGTGAAATCATATGAATGTTAATAGAAGAATGTGAGGAGAAATCATGTGAATGTCAATAGAGGAATGTGTTGAGAAAACCATATGAATGTTTTCAGAAGAAGAACGTGTAGTGAAATCATATGAATGTTAATAGAAGAATGCGAGGAGAAATCATGTGAGCCAATACAGGAATGTGTTGGGAAAACCATATGAATGTTTTCAGAAGAAGAACGTGTAGTGAAATCATATGAATGTTAATAGAAGAATGGGAGGAGAAATCATGTGAATGTCCATAGAGGAATGTGTTGAGAAAACCATATGAATGTTTGCAGAAGAAGAACTTTAGCGAAATCATATGAATGTTAATAGAAGAATGCGAGGAGAAATCATTATAATGTTTATGCAAGAAGAGCGTGTAGCGAAAATCATATGATAGATAGAAAGAAAAAGAGAGAAGAAAAAATGGTGTCTAGGCATCGAGATATCTAAGTATACGCGGTGGTTTAATATAAACAATTATATTTGTTAATGCAATTTTAATCCGACCGCCCCCTGCTTCAATAACTTAATAGTTATTATAGCGTTTCGCAGGGCAAGATTCGAACTAGGGACCTCTGGGTTCCTAAGAATACAGCTCGTTAAACATTGTAATGTCGTATAAATTAAATTATATTTGTTAAACAAGTTTTAATCTGACCGCCCAATACTCACATAGTTTAATATTTATTAAGCATTAGAGTTTCGCAGATTCGAGCTAGAACCCTCTGAACACCCTTTCATTAATTAGGGTAAAGATGTATAAAAAATTAAATTATATTTGTAAATACATTTTAATCTGGTCGTGCATAGTTTAATAGTTATTACGCATTAAAGTTTCGCAGATTCGATCTAGGACCCCCTGAACACCCTTTTATTAATTTTTGTAATGATATATAAAAATTAAATTATATTTTTAAATGCATTTTAATCTGACCTTGCATAGTTTAATATTTATTAAGCATTAGAGTTTCGCTGCGTAAGATACGAGCTAGAACCCTCTGAACACCCTTTCATTAATTAGGGTAATGATATATAAAAATTAAATTATATTTGTTAAATACATTTTTAATCTGCCCGTGCATAGTTTAATAGTTTATTACGCGTTAGAGTTTCACTTGGTAAGATTCGAGCTACAATCCTCTGAACGCCCTTTTATTAATTAAGGTAATGATATAATATTATCAATCATTAATTTCTCATTAGCAATAAACTTTTGATTACAGTAAGAATCGAGCACCAATCTATGGATATCCACGCGGAGGTTTAATGCATGTAATGACATAGGTTAAATACATTTTTATATCGCGATTGAAAAGTCAACTACATAAACAGAGAGCTTGTTTAACAATGCTCGGATATATTCGTAGGATCTCGTAAAACATCGGAGAGAACAGTCCCTCTGGGCAAAAACCATGATGGCTGACTCTGACGTTGTTTACGTATAGCTGGTAAACAAGCTTCTCTCTCTTTCACGCGAACAAGGACAGGACTAGCATAAGGCCACCCTCAGATTCTTTTGTTAAGCTAGCAGTTGTTCGAGAAACAATGGAAAGGGACCGGCTTAGTTATAGGGTTGTGGAATGAGAAATGCCAGATGGTCTTTCTAAAGTAGTCTTGCCCCGGACAATAGAAAGGCACACAATAGAATCTCTTCCTTTGTCCTGCAACCACATTGTTCATTTTGAAAGAAGGCTTGCCCCGGACAATAGAACTTTTTTCTCTGTTAACTGGCTTTAGGTTCTCTTTGTTACGACCCTAATTGATCATGGGGTTTGTTCATTTTGACAGCTGAAGGGCAAGCATTGTTCTTTTGTTAAAAGCTAGTGGAATGAGTATGCGAGAAAGTAGCCTTGACCCGGACAATAGAAAGGCACACAATAGAATCTCTTCCTTTGTCCAGTAAGCTCTTTGTTCCCGCACGTGTTCGAGAAACAATGGAAGTGGGGGTGGGTAACTGGCACAGGTGCAGAAGTGCTCGGATGTGGAATGGGTAGGAAAAACATCTCGCCTTTGTTACAGAACCATAAATTTATGATCCCTTTGTTCGTTTTGACAGGTGCTTAACTGTCAAGCTTCCATTGTACTCAACAAGATTTACGACCGCAGCTGCAACTAAAACTACCAAGGCACTGCGGGGGGAGGGGGAGGGAAGGGGAGGGCTAATTAGCATATTAGTTGCACATTCCTGCATATTAAGTGATTTTAAACTCTCAATTTATAACTACTTATGGTATTTTAATCAAAATCTTTAGAGCCATTTTTTAGAAAATAAAAAGTTCCAATAATGTTCCATGTAAGGGGTAATTGGTGGTACGGGGGATTTCCTTGAAAATGTTTGTGTCGCATCTTTGGAAGATACAGGACTTAAGTACCAAGTTTGGTATGCATCCAGCTTTTCGTTTTTGAGTTCTGCTGTTCAGACACACAGGACCTGTTTCTAAAAATGCTTTTTTTGTGTTCAGGGGTCCTCAAAACACATATTTGCGGTGAAATGTCGCCATCGAATTTTTAGGTGGAAGAACATAACTATTTCCCCTTTTACCTTTTCAGGGTAATTAAGGCCATAGTGTAAAAATGGCCGAAACCTTGGTTGACAACCCAGAAATTACTTGGCTGCAATCCTAAGAAGTGATTGTGAACCAGCGCGATAAAGCTTTAAATCTCAAATTGATTTAGTCTTGTTACATCTCTTGCTGCAAAGATACTGCCACCGGTGCTTTATCCCGTTGACGATATTGCATACATTTTTGAAAACCTCCAAGTGGTTGTCAAATCACCCTTGTTTAGTAACTGATGGTGCATGTAGGTTTGCATGGATACCGGCGGACAGTTTAACAATTTTGTAGTTGTTAGACCTACACCAAGAATGATGTTACCTATAAAAGAGGCCGAATCAGTACAGTTAGCAGTGCCACTAAAGATTATAAGATTGGCCTGATATAATACTACAAGGGTTATAACTCAAATGGAGAATCCGGAAAACAAAACGCTATAGCAAATCCATGCATACAATTCCATTATTTATTTCTAAGTTATCCCATGCATGCTAATGGACCTTGGAAGTGAGGCTGGCACTGAGTCCCAAGCTGAAACATAGCAAGGCAGCTAATACGCTCCGGTCCGCGAAGTGATGCCAAGAGTCATGTTCAACATGGGCTTTGTTGGAAATATTGAGGGAGATAGAGACTAATCATCCTTTGCGAATAATGCCTAAACTTGATTGAAACGTGACTTAGTTTAGTTCATTTTTGAAATAATCTTCGTTAAGCCGTTCTACTCCACGACGTTTTAAAAGTTTTACGCTCAGCTAACCGAGAACAATAAGCTGAGAGCAATCATTGCAATATAATGCATAAACACGATCTATAAAAATATGTGTTACATTCACATGACTTTCTCTAACCTGTATAGATTTAATAATGGGTATTAAAACTTATCTACAAAAGCTTATTTTTCTGCCTGCTTCATTTTAATCGAGATAAACCGTTGCAGAAATAGCTACATTAAAGATGTTGTTATAAACACAAAGGGAACAGCAATAGTCAAATGTTTCAGAACTGGACGCTATATACTGGCCTTATATACCTACTGTTTCCACGCTGTTCGGGAGAAACGACTGAATATCGACAGGACTTAAAAGAATGATAAAGTGTTGAAGAATTCGAACCATTAATGACGGATATCTCCGAATTGGTTTATGAAACAAAAGCTTTATTTTGAATAAATTGTGTGTTTTAAAGAGTGCCTTACACGCCCTTGCGCAGTGCGATTTCGATAACAATTATCGGTTATACAAGATCATACAAAATTCCTTCCGAATGAAGAGGACTTAACAGAATATTCCTAGAAAATTATAGATATATATATTTTATTTGTCATGTAAATATCTTTGATGTATGCTATTTCAATCAAAATAGTTAAAGCTATTTTTAAAAAAATAAAAAAATTCTATAAACATTACATGTAAAGGATAGTTGGGGTGGGTAATTTTCTTAAATCTTAGTGTCGCATCTTCGGAAGGTACTGAACTTAAGCAGGCTTGCACATCCTACTGGGGGGGGCTGGGACTCGGAGACCGCCCCCATTCCGGCGGACGAAGAGTTACATAGAGCATCATTTTCCCTGACATACAACACCGATACTCTCGCCGACACTTTCAACCCTGAAACAGAGCAAGCAGATGAAAGGTGAAGTGAAATGAATGGAAATGAAATGGACAGGAAATTCGGGTGATGTAATGAACCTTCCCAGCATTCGCCTAGCGACCCGGGGAAACCCCCGAAAAAAGCCATGAGTTAAAAAGGTCGGCCGCGGGAATCGAACCCACGACCTCCCTAATGCGGGCCACAGACTTTGCCACCTGACACGCTCGGTAACTGGAGCGCCTAACCTATCCAGAAATGAATGGGGAAAGCATAAAGATCAGGCTTTTATTTTGCTGCCAGTTAAATAAGCAGGGAAATGAATGGATGAGCGCCTCATAGCGTTATCGTTTAGTGATAGGCATTTTACTGGAAACTGACTTCAGTTAAAAGTGAAATCAGTGCATCCATTGCCAGTTGTTTCAGAGGTAATGGTGTACGCTTAGATGGATATTTACACTATACCGGTGGAAACTTACTTTTGTCCAGAATAACCCCCTAAGTTGTATGTGTTTTCTCAACTCTTATGTAGCAGGTAACAGCAAACAAATCATGCTAAAGGTAACATAACCATACATCAGAGTAAAATGTGGTATCGTTGTCGAATAGAAGGTCGTTAACCTGTTTGTGTTGAATTAGACGTATGATTGCAATGATGTATCACATGACAACAGGGGGAAAAACGCTATGATTTATTAACAGAGAGGATACATTCAAATCATAAAAGCCTCTGGGTAGCTTATATAGAGGAATCCTGACGAAGTTTTTTGCGTTTATATGGGAAAGTATAGGGAAAACGAGGGTGGGTGCGGAGGAAAATGGTTTATATGGGGGAGATAGGTAACACGGGCCTGATGCTAGGCTAGACAGTAGTAGGAGGGAGAATGCGCATTATATGAGACAGATAGGTAATACGTGGAGAGGTGCTAGGCTAGACAAATGCTGAAGGAGGGGGAATGTAGAATTATACTGGAGAGATAGGGAATACGAGGGAGGTGCTAAGATAGATATTAAAGTCGGCATGCGTTTATATGAGAGAGATAGGAAACCGAGGAGAGATATAAGGCCAGCAAGGGTTGAATGACAGAGAATGGGTTTATATGGGAGAGACGAGGAGAACTGAGAGAGATGCTACGCTAGGGTATGGTTGAAGGAGAGAGAAATGCGTTTATATGGGAGATGCAGGAAAACGATGATAGGTCTTAGGGATTGTGATTAAAACCTGTGACACAAAGAACTGCATTATTCAAGAACTTTAACGATACAAAGGTCTAAGTATAGATCATTTGTAAGGTATTCGAGGATGGGTCTTTAGTGGAAAGACCTCTAAGTCTCAATTAATATGCATGAATGTGTATTCATATGAAAATGAGGTCCCCCACCCCCTCCCCAGTTCCATAATACTTTCTGTTGCAGCTGAGGAGCATAAATCTTGTTGAGTATAATGGAAGCTTGACAGGTATGCAATTAAGGCTGTCAATCAACTGTCAAATTGAACAATGCAATAATAAATTACGCTTCTGTAACAAAGGCGGAGACGTTATTCTACCCATTCCATATCCGGACACGTGCACTTCTGCACCTGCAGCAACTCACCCCCACACTCGCATTGTTTAACGACCGTGTGCAAAAGAACAAAAGGCTATCCATCAACTGTCAAAATGAACAATGGAGTATGATGGACAAAGGATCAGACCTATTGCCTCAGCTCTATTGAATACTTTTAAGAAGGCCACCTGCAAGCTCGCAGTCGAGTTAACAAAAGGGACAGATGCTATTGTAACCCTTTCCATTGTCCAGAGCAAGGCTTCTTTAGAAAGACCACCCGTGTAGCACCCCGCTTCCACAGCCGTATAACGAAAGAACAAAGCTGGACCCTTTCTAACAAAAGGGAGCAGACGTCATTGTCATCCATTCTATTGTTCGGCCACGTGCATGGTTTAACAAAAGAAACTTGTGGAGGTTTTATATTTGCCTTGTCTTTGTTTGTCCGTGTGAAAGACAGAAAGGTCAGCTTACCTGCTAGACTATAAACAATTCTACCAACGCTCGAGTCCGCCATCATGGCGTTGACTTTGCCCTGAGGCCAGTTCTCTCTGAGTGTTTTCACGAAGTCCTACGGATATATCCGAACATAGTTATATAAGCTCTCTGTTTATGTAGCTGACTCTTTCAAACAGCGATGCCAAAAAGCGCTTAACATATATCATTACATACATTAAACCTCTGTGTATACTTGGATATCCATAGATCGGTGTTCGATTCTTACTGCAATCAAAAAGTTTAATGTTTTAATTGCTAATGAGAAATTGATGATTTGATAATATATCATCAACCTGATTAATGAAAGGGTGTTCAGGGGGGTTCCAGTTCGATTCTTACTGTGCGAAACTCTAATGCTTAATAACTATTAAACTATGAGAGTATGTGCGGTCAGATTTAAATGTATTTAACAAATATGATTATTTATATTAAACACGAGTGTATACCAGGGAATATCCCAAATTGATAATTTAAAACATTATTATATCATTACCCTGATTAATGAAATACGTTCACGGGTACCCAGAAGTCCTAGTTCGAATCTTACCCTGCGAAACTCTAATGCTTAATAAATATTAAACTATGTAAGTATGCGCAATCAGATTAAAAATCCATTTAACAAATATAATTATTTATATTACACCCTGGTGTATTCTTAGATATCCTAACGCCTAGACACAATTCTTTCTTCTTCTCTCTTTTTCTTTATATCTATCTGTTTCTTTCTTCTTGACTTGCACACATCCAAGGGTTGACATATACACGCACACACACACTCACGTACATACATACACCAGTACACTTACGTACTCGCACACTCACGCACACACATACACCTACAAACATAGATACATACACCAGCGCACTTACACTCTCGCACACTCACGCACATACATACACCAGTACACTTACACACTCGCACACTCACACACACACACGCACGCATATGCCTACAAGCATAGACACATACACCAGTGCACACACACACCTATATACGGTTTCACCAGTGCGCTTACACGCATACACACACACTCACACACACACTCACGTACACACATACACCAGTATACTTACACACTCGCACACTCACACACATACACACACGCATACGCCTACAAACATAGAAACATAGATACATACACCAGTGCACGTACACACATACACGCATGATAGCATTGGAAATTATTGATTTTACAGAATTCAAAAATCTTTGTCGCATTTCACTGTAACCTAGCAAAACGTAATTATTTTCAGGCTACCATCTTCACATGACTTCCATCCCAATGCATTTTTTATAGATCGTGTAAAGAAATTATGGAGGTACTCTGGGAGAGCGAGAGAGAGAGAGCGAGGAATTGAATCACGTAGGCATAGAAGTGCTGAGAACCTCTGCGCAAGCGCAGCAAGGGATGATGTCATTGGGTGCAATAATCACGTGACGAGTATACATACCTCCACCACGACGATGTGCTGACATCGCCTGGAGGGGTTTAGATCCCTATATAAACAGATATTAGCTCATGCTAGAAACATTGTCAGCTCATTAACTCTACATTTAAATTTTAAAAAACTTAAAAAGCAACGCGAGATGTTTTTAATTTAAGAAGAGGTGGTATCTACACGTACCACATTAATCACAACGAAACAATGCAAGGTGAGTGAGTTTTTACATAACTATACAAAATCACTGTAGGCTTTTACAATGCATTTAATTTTGTTTAAAGGATGCAGTGCACGAAAGAGGATCCGTTGCAAGAGCGTCATATTCTTTAATCTGAACTTTACACTCAATGGATTTATCTACACAGCCTTCTATTAAAATTCATATGATTTTCTCCACTCATTCTTTTTCGCATTTTTTTTTCGAGCGTTGGTAGAATTGTTTATAGTCTAGCAGGTAAGCTGACCTCTCTGTCTTTCACACGGACAAACAAAGACAAGGCAAATATAAAACCTCCACAAGTTTCTTTTGTTAAACCATGCACGTGGCCGAACAATAGAATGGATGACAATGACGTCTGCTCCCTTTTGTTAGAAAGGGTCCAGCTTTGTTCTTTCGTTATACGGCTGTGGAAGCGGGGTGCTACACGGGTGGTCTTTCTAAAGAAGCCTTGCTCTGGACAATAGTAAGGGATACAATAGCATGTGTCCCTTTTGTTAACTCGACTGCGAGCTTGCAGGTGGCCTTCCTAAAAGTATTCAATAGAGCTGGGACAATAGCGTCTGATCCTTTGTCCAGCATACTCCATTGTTCATTTTGACAGTTGATGGATAGCCTGTTGTTCTTTTGCACGCGGTCGTTAAAGAATGTGAGTGTGGGGGTGAGTTGCTGCAGGTGCACAAGTGCACGTGTCCGGATATGGAATGGGTAGAATAACGTCTCCGCCTTTGTTACAGAAACGTAATTTATTATTCCATTGTTCGTTTTGACAGTTGGTTGACAGCCTTAATTGCTTACTTGTCAAGCTTCTATTATACTCAACAAGATTTATGACCCTCAGCTGCAACAGAAAGTACCATGGAACTGGGGAGGGGTGGGGGACCTCATTTGCATATGAATACACATTCCTGCGTATTAATTGTTTTTCAATCGTCATTTCCCCCCTACTGAGACTACCCATCCTCGAATACCTTACAAATGATCTCTACTCAGACCTTTGTAATGTTAAAGTTCTTGAATAATGCAGTTCTTTGCGTCACAGGTTTTAATCACAATTCCTAAGACCTATCATCGTTTTCCTGCATCTCCCATATAAACGCATTTCCCTCTCCTTCAACCATACCCTAGCGTAGCATCTCTCTCCCTTCTACTCGTCTCCCCCATATAAACGTATTCTCTGTCATTCAACCCTTGCTGGCCTTATATCTCTCCTCGGTTTCCTATCTCTCTCATATAAACGCACGCCGGCTTTTACATCTATCTTAACACCTCCCTCGTATTCCCTATCTGTCAGTATAATCCTATATTCCCCCTCCTTCAGCATCTGTCTAGCCTAGCACCTCTCCACCTATTCCCTATCTGTCTCATATAATGCGCATTCTCCCTCCTTCTACCACTGTCTAGCCTAGCATCAGGCCCGTGTTACCTATCTCCCCCATATAAACGCATTTTCCTCCGCATCCACCCTCGTTTTCCCTATACTTTCCCATACAAACGCAAAAAACTTCGTCAGGATTCCTCTATATAAGCTACCCAGAGGCTTTTATGATTTGAATGTATCCTCTCTGTTAATAAATCATAGCGTTTTCCCCCCTGTTGTCATGTGACACATCATTGCAATCATACGTCTAATTCAACACAAACAGGTTAACGACCTTCTATTCCACAACGATACCACATTTTACTCTGATGTATGGTTATGTTACCTTTAGCATGATTTGTTTGCTGTTACCTGCTCCATAAGAGTTGAGAAAACACATACAACTTAGGGGGTTATTCTGGACAAAAGTAAGTTTCCACCGGTATAGTGTAAATATCCATCTAAACGTACACCATTACCTCTGAAACAACTGGCAATGGATGCACTGATTTCACTTTTAACTGAAGTCAGTTTCCAGTAAAATGCCTATCACTAAACGATAACGCTATGAGGCGCTCATCCATTCATTTTCCTGCTTATTTAACTGGGAGCAAAATAAAAGCCTGATCTTTATGCTTTCCCCATTCATTTCTGGATAGGTTAGGCGCTCCAGTTACCGAGCGTGTCAGGCGGCAAAGTCTGTGGCCCGCATTAGGGAGGTCGTGGGTTCGATTCCCGCGGCCGACCTTTTTAACTCATGGCATTTTTCGGGGGTTTCCCCGGGTCGCTAGGCGAATGCTGGAAGGATCATTTCATCCCTCGAATTTGTATCCCTCCATTTCACCTCCATTCGCATTTCACTTCATTTCATCCGCTTGGCTCTTTCAGGGTTGCAGGTGTCGGCGGGGGATCTCGGCGTGTGCATGGCAGGGAAAAAGGAAGCTCTGTGGAAACCTTCGTCTCCCGGAATGGGGGCCGTCTCTGGGTCCCGTCCCCCCCCCCACCCAAGGGAGAGGATCTGTCTGCACCAGTGCCCATCCGGGAGTTTCATTCTGTAAATAGTTCAAACCCTGTCTTCTGCCTGTCGTGCCTCCTGCTCCGGCCGCACCCTGTCTCTTCTCACCTCATCCCTCTCTCCCGGGGCATAGACACCAACTACCTACTTAGGTCGACATGCTAAGTTCCTCTGCGCTTAGAATCCTAATCCTCCGGGTAATGACAGAAAAACACGCAACAAAATTGAATTTGTGTATCGTTATGTAGTAAAAGAAGCTCATACATTGTAACTGTAAGTAGAAGCAAAGTCGAAAACTCAGTAAGATAGCATATGCTATTGTCAATTATATGTCCTAACGCACTAAAGCTATACGCCTGACAACAGCACTATGATGTGAACTCTCGAACGAGCAAATATTTGAACGAGTAAATGCCCATTCCCTACGAGAAGAGGGCATATGAACCAGAAGCTCGACCATAGTTCGGTATATTCGTGCCCTATTCAAACGATTTGGGCTTGAAGAAACGAGCGAGTCCTTGACAGCTCTAGTGTGAACTCAGGACCTCTCGAATGCATGCCTCAGACGTTACCACCTGAGTAATCCCGCTCGGTGGGTAACGATTCCTGAGTATAAAATAAGTTGAGCTGAATTTCCTAGAAGGAGGTCTTTAAAATATTTCTGGCTAAATTTCTAGGGATATGGTTTGTGTCCTGAGGACAACAAACAGTGTAGACATTGAGTTGAGCCGAGTGTGGCATGAAGTTATTGGAAGTAGTTATGACGAGTTATTTAAACCATTATTACTTTCTCTACCATGTACTCTGGTTGAGGATGTATTGCATTCCACCCAAAAATTTGATATGGAGGTTTTACTCGAAATACATGTTTTGAGACACCTAAATAAAAATATAATTTTTATAAAAAAATTCTTTTTATTGCTTTGAATTGTCAAATACCTTATAAGTTTTTCAATTGCTAGTCCCTAGTCGTTTTCTTTCTCGTGTTCATGCAAAGGAAGCAGAATTTCAAAGCCGTCACATAACGACGCACTTTTAAAACCTTGCCTATAAAAATATAGAGCTACCTCCCATCACACCTCCAACATCAACACCATAGCGTCACCCTACAACAATCCATCCTACCTATGGTAAAGACCTTCCAAGGGTAGGTACATAGAAAAACTCACTTAGGTTCACCACGAACCTACCAGATTGAAGTCCAGTCCCTGTGAGTACACCATACTGGCAGTTAATCGATAGTTCTGGCGTTACACAATTATCAGATTCGAAAAGACAATTCATTTAATTCCGGGAATTTGTTGAGGTTTCCTGACTCCTTCGACAGTAACGCGTTCAATACAGTATCCAAAGTCGAGTTTTAATGTAAAATAGAAAGAAGCTGATTGTGAAAGTGAAAATCTAAACGTACTCGACATTCGGTCTTTGAGTTTAAGAAGCTAAAATGATAAACCTACAACCTAATATCTCGAAAATTGTTCTATTCATTTTGGAGTAATTTTATGATAATTTTGAGGGTATTTTAAATGAAGCACAGCGCTCTCCAGGATCTTAATTTATGGGAAAATTGTAGGCAACATTTTAAAGAAACTCTCTTTAGGTGTAGGTATTCTCAGGTTGTGGTGGTAAAAAGTTAACCAATCAACTCTTGCAAACGCCATCGCTCTGTCACGTTAGGAAATGTGTAGCCTGCTGTATGTTGTTCTGCTGGCATTCCCTAATCAATCGAAGGTCTATTTGGCGCTCTTCGTGTTATTCTTTTCTCTTTCAGTAGTCACACACGATAAGCTGAATTAGGGCCTTTATATATAGGGTGGAGTATGAGGGGCAAGATAACCAGCCTGGGTATAAGTCTCAGGCAAGCTGTGAAGTGCCTGGCGAGACGACGTGATTGCATTCGCGCATTCTGATTGTTTAATTTGTTATGACTATAACAAAAGAATTGTTACACTTAAAATGTGCTCTTTAACACTTTAACTCGTGGAATACAATGCTAGAATCATTTGGACGAATACATGAACAGCCTATATAATTAATTACCACTTAATCACACCCTGTTTATAAGCATAAAGTTTTAATATCATTGCTATAGATGACGCTAGTTCGAATACGCAGTGATCCAAAACGTCCGGTTGAAATTACTATTCATGTTTTCATCTATACTTGCTATCACGTAATTCGCACACGGTATTGGAGATATATAAATAATTAATTAAGAAACAACAGTGGAGGATTTGTTGTTGAGATTATTGGGAATCCCCTATTATGTGCGTTGTGCCATAAACGAGCCAAGCCCCTCCATGGTTGTTTGGCAAATATTTCTAACAATATGATCATTGATGAATGGATGTGCTGGATTTAAAAACGGGGTGCGTTTCCACTTTGCTGGATAATAATGCTTAGTCGGATTGATTACTCGCGTTTTGGATGCTGTTAGAGTTTCAATCAAATAAGGCAACAAAAAATGCAGTAAAACTCCACTATGTATTGCATACAATGTATACACGATAAAATGACATTTAAGCAGTTTCAGATGCTGGTAACAATACGGCATTTCAGCCCACAGCTGTGTTTTAAGCAGCGATTGTATTTGTGATCTTTCCAAGGAAATTTGACCTCGTGCCGTTTTCCGTTGAATGTATGTTATGAAATCATTGCTGTGAGTGCTTCCATGCCGTGTTCCCCGTGTAAGATATGTGTTTAAATGTTACGTTGGTAAAGGCATCTGAATTGGGCGGATGCTAGTCAGAGCATTTAATCTCTTGGATCCAAAGTATCTATAATAAGTAAGAATAATACATGGCACCCATTCTTCAAAGGAGTCTTAATCCATACATTAGTGATAAAATGCGCTGGCTTAAATTTATAGAGAAAGCTAATGTGTATAATCCTAACTTGTAAGCGTATAGACTTCGACAAAGCAAGGCTATTTCAGTTTGCGAAACTGGAATTGTGATTGCAAAGATGAAATGTGCGTAATGCAATAAGATAAACCAAGAAGAGTGAGGTTTTGCTATAGTGTGATATTGATACGGTATAGTGTTTCATCGCGTTTTCCAATACCTAAATAACAATAACGTCCTTTTCCATGGTAGAACTTTGCCTCCAAATCGTCAACACAAGAGATAAAATGAAGACTGTTCTCTCTCTCTCTCTCTCTCTCTCTCTCTCTCTCTCTCTCTCTCTCACACACACACACACACACACACACACACACACAGGATATTTGCCTAAAAATGTTGTTTTATTCAGGGGGCTCAAAACATGTATTTTTAGTAAAATATCGATATCGAATTTTTGGGTGGAATGCAATAGGTAATTCTGGTACCTATTCGTTCCGTGGTAGAGAAAGCCCCCCCGCAAAAAAAATATTAATTTTCTTCACTTTTATTACTGTGGCTCGAGAGCGTGCCCATCATTTTCAATTACCATACCGGTGGACAAAGAGAGGCACTTATTGCAATGTCCTCATTTTGATAAGGATGCCAACAGTGGGAAATGCTTTTATTACGGAGCTCAAAAACTAAGCAGCGGATTTTAATCGTAGTGGTTTCCTGCAGCATGTGTAAATCAAACAAGTATTTAAAAAACGGTTCGAAAACATGTTCAAACCTAAAGTATTGAGGATTGAAGATTCTTTCGTTCGAAGTAATTGCTGTGGTTTGAAACTTAAATTAACTGTTCTTCTACGCTAATGGAACATATGCGGAAAAGTGAACTGCTGAAATAAAGGTGTGATGATGTCTGGAGGATACTTTACCATCCTTCTGAGTTCTGTGTAAGGCAACATTGCGTGAATTATAGACTTTAATATTAACCTCCATTGTTTTTCAGTTAGGATTTATTTAAATTATTACGATAAAGATCGGTGAAATTTAGCAATAATTTATCAAAAATTAAACTTCTCGTACAGTTTTTAGCCTATACCTAGCTTACACCTCCAAGTAATTTTTTCTCGCATTCAATTGTGCTTGCTTTTGTTGTGTTCGTAAATTCTACGTGATACAAATATTATTTTATTTCTTCAAACTTTCAGAACAAACTCCGAAATAATAAGGAATAAGTGTACCATATAATTTTTCTATCAAAGCCATGTTATTGCCAATGTGTGGAATTCAGTTTGATCAAAAACGTTTAAAACATGACATTAAAAATATTAGGAATTTTAAGTGACTAAAGCATTTCCAAGAATTACCAATTTCATACTTAAGCAAATGAATGATTTTTATCAAGTATTTAACTTCTTCAATGTGTAGAACATTTCGATTAACTACCATAGTAAGTTAGTTAAAAGTATTTTATCTCATAGTATAAAGAAGTTATTAAAACTCGCTTTGATTGTGTGTATTATCCTTCTAGAGCAGTCTCGAATAAACATTATAACAAATTTATTGAACATTGTGGAATTTGGGTCACCTGTGTATTCTATTAAAACTTTTTGGGGGCTAATTAGTAACAACAACAACAACAATAATAATATCTTATCGTGGATATTCATTTCTTTTTCCAAGTAAGTAGCTTTATAATTCTAAAAGAGAAACTTCTTAGCGTATTTTATTTTGTACTAAGCTTGGTTATAACAAATTTTGTTTTCTTTCTAAATCGTGCACAAATGATCAAAACATCTTAAAGGTATCCCCGGATATATCATAATCTTTAGAAGTTATTAAAACCAACGTTGATTGTGTGTATTATCCTTTTATAGCAGTCTGGAATAAACATTAAAACAAATTTGTTGAATATTGTGGAATTTGTGCATTCTATTAAAATTTGTAATCATAATAATAATAATAATAATAATAATAATAATAATAATAATAATAATAATAATAATAATAATAATAATTTAGGTAGGTACCTAAACAGAAAGTTCTTAGCGTATTTTATTTTGTACTAAGCTTGGTTACAACAAATTTTGTTATCTTTTTAAATTGTGCACAAATGAATCAAAACTTCTGACCCCGGAAAATTCAAAATTTCAACTCCGTAAGCCACAACCAAGTTGAGCTGCATTCTCATTATTTAAGAAAGTTTTACGTGATAAAATCTGCTAAAATTGTTAATAATGGTGTCGCTAATACTCAGTCCGAAAATTCGTAGAAGATGAGCTAATGACTTCTGCTTGACCAGTTGGTGCAGCTAAACTGCGAATTCAAAATGTATATATCAACATACATTACAAATGAAAAGCGAAAATGGAGAAAATTTGCATCTAAATGCGAATTGGTACTGAAATAAAGGGCTAATATTCAAAGGAGGCATCATTTAGATCGAGGAAATTATGTGTACAGTGGAACCGCATTTTCTGTCATTCCATTAACCGATCGGCGGATTATCCGATTATCCGACTCTTAATTCTCGCTTTTTGTGTTGTTTTTTTTAATGAAATGAGGCACAAAAATGGCGTATTTCCGTGCTGTACTGTATGCACCGTTAGCTAGAACGCTTTGTGCCGGAAACAGGGTGGAAGGGGGTGTTTACATGGGTGTATTTGCAAGGCCGTCTCTACTTGCTTTCTAAGAAATTCAGACTTCCACACAACATCGGTCAGTTCTAGTTTTACTGTTTGAGTGCCCAAGTCTTCTGTAGAAAAAGTCTTCCACTGGTGTAAAAAAAGAAAACGTGTCGTGCTGAATACGTATAGAAACGAAAGTACAGACATCTAATCTTGCATCTGAATACAGATTGGCATAACTGTGCGCGATTTAATAAATAACAAAGACAAAGTGCGAGAACTTGCATCTTCGTCGGACAATCTTAGTGGGTTAAAGAATCGTAAAACTAGAAGGAATCCGATTCTGATACGGAAGACGAGGAGAATGTAGTTAATGGAAAAAGACGCGTACCACTACAAGTAGCTCTTCAATCAAGAAACGTTACTAGAATATCTGGAACAGGAATATTACAGCTATTTTCCGATATCTTCGCCATTAGAAATGTGAGAATGAAAATAAAAACAAAAATTACGCAAGTCAAGTTAAAAAAGGTAACCGATTTTTTCACCGCAGAGAAGTTATGAGAACATGCACAGTGTATGTGTAGAAAAGTGTAAAGTGTAAATAAAGTTTTGTTGTGTACATAGTTGCGTTTTGTTTGTTTGTTTTTTGCGTTTGTAATCAGTAGGTATACCTAATACTGTGTAGTGTAGTGCAGAATGCAGACAGCATTCGTAGCAGCACAACAGGAGCTTCAAATTAGAAAGCTGTAAGCAATGAGTATTTAATTTTTGAAAATTTTTATGATACGAGTTATCCGATTTTTTCGGTTAACCGATCAACCTATCCCCATCATTGCTACGATAATAGGTTCCGCTACCTAGCTATTTTTTCTGACATGTGATGATGATTCTACTTTATTGACGGTACATAAAAAAATTGTGTATAAAGTTTCGTTTCTTTCGCAAGACAACTATGTTAATGCAGTGAAAAGCTCATGTGCCCAGGTACTTCGTCATAGCCTCATAAGTTATCTGTTATAGGAGAGACGCGGGTTATTACCAAAGGCTTTGTTGTCCTCAGTTGTGTGCAGTTTTAAGTAAATTACATGGTTTTGTGTGCGAAACTGCAAGTAAGAGTGCTTCTTGTTAACATTTCCAATATAAAATTATGTTATAGAATTTTGTGAACTTTGTGAACACGCTAAGTTTTCAAGCAGTTTCGAGGGTATTTCCGAAATCGGTTACGAAGGAAGCAGAGGCTCCTTCTTCTTGACAATGGTTCATAGGACTCGTGCAGCTACTCATATGTATGTTTGCCCTGCCACCAAGCATGAACATATTCAGGAATGTCGATTTCCAATAGCACCCCCTCACTAGCCAGATAATGTAACAGTATTAAATGGATCGATCACTTACAGTTTTCCACCGAGCTTTAAACTGATTTGTGTTTCCATCGATTTTCTGAAAAACGTTTCAATAAAACGACTGATCAGATACCTTTATCCTCGAGACAAAAGGAGCGAAGTTCAAATAATGAAAGCATTTTTATTTATGTGCATTTCCCATCCAAGGCTAATGCATTTTATCCAGATGTGCTATGGGGTCCTTTACTCCTTCTAAGAAAAAGTTGGTATGCCTCACCCCATTTCCAACATCTGTGATCTGGAGCCAATAATTTTTTGCCCGCATTTGTCTACTCAACTGGCATTATATTAAATAGTATTTAAGATCAGATCGATATCGTAATATTTACCGTCTCCTGGTCATTGCCGTGGTGCGGGTGCTGCGGAACCTGAGCACTGGTGGTACTTCTGACACGTTACTAAAAGTACATTGGGCCAGACGTCCGAGTCCCACCCGTTAGAGTGTCGTTTGAACTGGGCTGGACTCGGCGGGGCAGTGGTTCTCGATACCCATGGGAGACTGGTTACATCTGTGCGGGTCTCCGTGCAGGCGGGGCTGCGAGACGCCTCAAGGTCCTCCGGTACCGCCCTGGCGGGCCGGTAGACAGCATGCTAGATTGCTGTCGGTCCTACCGAGGTTTTCGGTAGTCGCCCTTTCGGGATGACGCGCGTAAGTGACGTATCCGCCTCCATCCTCGCGAAGCGGGGGTCCTTTTTAGACTCCAGGTATTGACCTCATTGGGAAACCCCACGGGGAGGACAGCCACTCAGATGTCGCCTTCCCCTGGGTTCAGGAGGGTAGCTTGGGTCTTGGCTCTTGCTCCGGATAGACCTTCGCTTAACATGTCTCCTGGTCATTTCCAAATGTAAGAAAAGCGTATGTAGGGCAGGTTATGTTTAGTATTAGCTAAGCATTGTGGGATTAAACCTGATATTGCCTTAATCCCATCATCGATAACAGGTTCATATATTCAACATATTCAGTGTTTAAAGAGTGTTAATGAAGCGTTTGTGTATAAACATATGAATTGCTCGTGCTATAAACTAGTAGTTTATAAAAGAAGGTTAATTGGAGGCTACCTGCCATTGTATTTAGCAAATTCTGCACCTTGCCTACGTAGGCTATAGCATATTGAAATAGAGCCCGCTGAAAAATTCAATACCATAGCCGGGATTTGTACACGGTTCTCCCGCTATCCGTGAGATTGCTCTAGACACTGAGCTACAATGACAACATGCCGAGCGGACATTCCCTAGCCGGGCAGGCTGTTAGAAGTATAATAAATTTATTTCATTAATTGTAAATAATTCACATAATATAGCATATGTTCTCAAGCGTATATAACAAACTGGGATTTTCTAGGCAACTTCTCTGGCTTGCTAGCTGCGGAACTTGAAAACATTGGAATGCAGAACTATTTCGAAAATTTACTGTACTAGTACATGATTTGTAGGGCCCGGAAGTTCATGCCCTACAAAGCTATGAAATATGCATGCAAATATGCCCTAAATATTTGAAAATATGCCAATATGTACTTAGAATATACTTTATATAAAATATGTTCTTAAAGCTTGAAAATATGCCAGTAAATATGCACTTAAAATATACTTTGTAATATTCGCCACTATAAACAAAGGGAGATGAAATTGAACTTACAGTTATTGTTGAGAAGTAGAACCTTCTGATTCACTGCCCAAAAGAAGCGACGGATTGCAGTTTACAACAGCCACGTGACGGAGGTTTTAAAACTTGAAAGAATGCCTGTTACCTCTGAAGATAGATTTATATCCTGAGAAACTCCTCTGTACATCACAGGATGATACTGACGCATACCTAAACGATGGTTAACACTCTGTTAATTTTTTAAGGAAAACGCAACGTGGTTGTTAAAAATATAGTTTGTATAGATGAAACGCCAAAACACTTGGTGTATAAGAATAATTCTACAATGAAAGGATGCTTCGTCCACAAAGTTTGTCTTTACTTGCCTGCGGGTGTGCGTGCGTGTGTGTCGGAATATTAAATAGAATGCCATAAAGGATATAACATTTCCTAATAACATTGTAATTAAATCTTGTAATGCAATTTCAATTTGCATTCAGTGATTGTAACAAATTTGAAATAGGTTCAATATATTTAACGTTCTTCTGGTAAACTGTAATTTTCATGGGAAAACTAATAAGGATATTTTTCCCTCTTTATTCTTTGCTGTTTAATATTCTGGTACGAAGACATCAAAGTACTTAATTACTAACCCGTTAGCGGAATACGCACATCCAAGATACTTCTTCCTCTTCTTCTTTTGCTAAAACCTTAATTAGAGAAAAAAAGGTTTTAGGCATTTTGTTACCAATACCCTAAACAATCTTCGCTTGCAATTAATGCAATAATTCTTCCGCCGTGTATATTAGCACTAGGTTATAATTTTATCCAAGAGCCTTCCTATTCCTCAATCATTCGTCGTTTTTGCCCACGCATGGTGGTAGCTAGTACCCCGGCGGGCTTGCTCGTATTCGTATGAATACCCAGAGCATTTTTTGTTTATATCTAGCAGTTTCGATAGCGGTCTGTTCGTTTGGTCATTACCACAGTAGCAGGAATGAGTTATCTATGTGGCATACATGCGGTGGCTATTAAGATCTAAAGACTCGTGAAGTATATGGGTTGGAAAAGCTTTTCAATAATCAGAAGTTGAGACTTTTAATGGACATTTTTTGTGTTAACATGTATCGTATCCTCGTGTATTCTGGTATTTTCACGGAGAACTTTGTCAAATTTCCTTATAAGATATTGTCGCGATGGTAGTGTGAGGGTACCGAGAACTTTACATTATTAATTGTAGGATCGACATGGGAGTCCAGCCTTAACTACGTATTTTATGCATTAAGAGTACAAATGTTATAATTTGTATGTAAACAGGAATGGCAGGGAAATATTCCTTAAAAACTCAACAGTTCAAGAACAATTAAGCTAATTTATATAAAAGGCAAATACAAAATTAGTACCTGGTGGTGGAAAGAAGATGCGTGTGCTGAACCCAAGCTGACCGTCCTACGATAGCACAGTATATATATATATATATATATATATATATATATATATATATATATATATACTGTGTACGCTATAGCGAAACATCAGTTAAACTCGCCCTCTAATCTCTACGTCACAACCGGCCCATACTGTCAACCCCTTAATGTTAAACTCTCCCAAATATATTAGAATAATCCCTAAAAACCAAAAAAACGCCACACCTCCCCGGCCACCATGGCGATCTTCGTCGAAACAAAATAAGAACATGTTGACATATATCACAAAAATATTTTAAAATACTTCCACAGAAAAGTTAAGTGTTTATGCATACGCACTGCACCGCGAGGATGAGATAAACTGTATTGTATTTTACTACCTCTCTATTCAATCACAGTAACTATCAGCACTGACAAAGCAATGTTTGTTGAGCCTGTATCTCACTGGGCTATCCTTACCCAGGAGGCGTTGATATACGTTGGAGTGGTAGCGAGAGGCAACCGCTTCCTTGGATTGCCCCTCCACTTTACCACGAAGTGGTGCAGGCGACTAAGTGCAGCATCTCAGGTATCCAAACAGGCAGATGGCGTGTCTTCCAAAAAGCGGGCTCATCCAGCCTGGGTACTCGTGCTCCCCGTATAGCAGATATAATTAAAACGGTGGTGATGTCACAGTGTATAAAGCGAACTCCAAAAGCCAAAATTACCAATATAATACTAAAGTTGTATATCATTGCTTACAAAAATATATCGAACTTTACAAAAATTATTGCAGATTGCAGAAAAAGTTATTACACAATGACATAAGCAATTAATTTAAAAGCAAAATGTTTGCAGCAAATACAGTAAAAACGTAATAAATTAGTATGATAGCAGCAAAATACATGGTTTTTGTGCATATAACTCAAGTCCTTTTGACATACCAGCAAAATATAAAAATTGCAATTACAATCAAAGAATGAAACATATTTGGGATCCCAAAACATGACCTATCCAGCTGGTACTAAGTTTATTACAAACCTATAAAATAGTGGACAAAGCGCGCTTATCACTCGTAGATATACAAAGGAGAACAAAGAAGAGCTCTACACGGTTATGATTCCCAAGTAAAATGCAAAATATTCAATATAGCTATTACTCAAACCAAAATCAAAATTATTCAATGCTACAAAAATCAAACATAAGGTACCTAATATAACTACACACGTTAATGTCTGCAAATAATGGAGAAGGCCAATTCTGCGCAGGAAATATTAAATCATTCTTCCATAGAGTGAACATGTGGGAATACAATCTGCAACAAAGCTCATAGAAAACTCAAAGTAATAGTTCAAGCATACATGTAATTATTAAAACATATCAAAATGCACACATACACAACTCATTAATACATCAGGAATAGAAAATACGTAGTACCTACCTCTGCATTGCTGTGCCAATAATTGCAGTATGTACCAATAAGTGTCAGTATGAAGCTGTAAAAAAATCCATGCTTAAAACATAAAAATTGGTGCATTAAAACTCACTAAAAATCCACTCATTATATCAAAATCTCTCCATGTCATCAGACACAGCCATGATGGGCACATTAACAGCAACTACATCAAGCCAAATATAATCCTTTATATTTCGTTTAATTCACAAGCATATGTCAGCAACTTTGTAGATCAAACCAAAAAACACCGAAAACGCATTGAGGGTACATTGTAGCAATTCCATCGAAGCACCGCTGTAACAGAAAACAGTGCACATAAACATATCATACGCATTAGCACTTCACCACCATCGGAGGTACCTTGTTGCAATCCCACCGAAGTAAAACTTCATCAAAACACTACCATGCAACAAAATGTATAAAACAACTCTGTTTACGAAAATAATCACAGCATCATAACGAAACACTGGAGAAACAAAACATACTGATACAACAATACACACATCATAATCCAATAAACATTCTCACACATTATCATTCCTGGAAACAAAGCAAAATTAAACCAGTTACTTTGCAAAAGAACAGAAATTAAGCAGTATATGGCACATTGGCAAATAATGCAGTGCATTACCAAACACGATAAGAAATTTCATCACAGAAGACATTCATAAAAGTTTTCCTTTGTCCAAAACATGTGATTCACTTTGGTACACATAACCTCCAGTACTCACGAATTTGTTGTTTTCTAGGATGTGTATGTGTGTGTGTGTGTGTGCGTGCGTGCGTGCGCGCGCACACACAATCTTCCCGATTGTTCCCGAGGTTGCCGGTTCAAACCCGGCCGAGGGCGATGGATTTTTCGGGTGTAAAACTCCTTAGCATGGCTTCCTTCGTAGATTTACAGCACGTAAAAGAACCTCATGCCTGATAAAGAGGCCTTTGAGAAAAATTCCCGGTCTTTCACGCCCAATATAGAATGGTACGCTAAGGACCTTAATAGTTAAAGAGCGTCCATAAATAAAACTCGGTTTCAATTACACACACAATCTTCCCAAATTTCTTATAACACGAGTGAATCCCATGAACTGATGTACTATTGCTAACATGGTAAAACACTACACACTGAATAATGCTCAAAGCAAATCTGCAACATATCGTAAATAACAAAAATCAGCTGATGGTGAAACTTCGTGAACTTACATAACAAAGTTAGCGGTGCACTAACACACCAGAAAATATTCCCTCGCATACACGTGCAATAACGAGAGTATAGCACTTACTCATTATGTATACACATACGTACTCTGTCATAATAAAGTCCTTAGCTGGTGCATTTATTAGACACTTCTGGAATAGTGAAGGCTGTCCCACATCTACATCACTACCAGAAACCACAATAATTACACAACCACACATACCTCTGACATAATAAAGTGCTTTGCTGGAACATCCACTAGACAGCGCTGAAATCCGGTAGATTTTTAAATAACGTGAGACTTCTGGCGCTTCTTAGAGGGGCATGTTTCTACGGCAACGTCCCCTCCGCTGTGCTCTAGTCACCTCCTTTTCCTTCGCCTACAAGCTGAATTTTTAGGGGTAACACGTTGCCATGTTGGCGTGGTTTACTACTCCTCGCTAGCTTTACGTCCCAGCGAGCTGTTTGGTATTCGGCGCGCTACTAAACAGTTGAAAGATGCTCTAATACAACGTGGCAACGCAGCCCTCCCACTTATCCGCTTAGAGTGAAATGTCAGGAGTCTCCAGTTGTTTAAATGGCACTATAGTGACAGCTGTCCCACAGTGTCACTACCAGGACCCCAAAAAATTCAAACATCCTGCATATAATTGAAAGAAAGCGCACTGCTGAGCAACATGCCACTTGGAAAATCACAAAGAAACCACTGCTACGAAAGGGAGAATTCAAAGTGCCCATTTAATACCAATGAAATTAATTGCATTAGGCCGCGACAAAACATTTCTGTACAATATACCTACACAAATAAGATAAACTTAAAAGCACACAACACGAAAAAAGAAAAGGTGTCATTAAAGAGAATATTGCACTGAGAAAGAGAAAGAAATATGTAAGATATCAACTGGGAATTCTACGCTGAAAGCATTAAGGAGGGACAAATATCTTGGCTGCATAGCTATCGCATGAAAGGCACATCTAGCTTTACAGTTTAATACAAAATCTGAAGATTGATAACGTTGGATTTCCGCACTCCAAGTACAGGTTAGCCAAACATATTTAAACTTTGTCTTTGAGACAATATAGAAAATCAAATTTCGCAACTTTCAAATTCTTGTGGGAATATCAAATATGCAAGCTAATCACCAACGTAACTACTACAAAAATATGACGTCTAATGGAATCAAACACACCAAAAGAAAGCAGTATGGAAAATATGAGTTGAAATAACAGTAAGTAATAGAAATTATACAGAGATAACAACTACTATTACTAAAACTATGCGCCCAAGGCGAGATTCTGAAAGGGGTTGAGCACAAAGCTACATATTCACAGTCTTAACATTTAAGCCACTTGATTTGTGCAAATCAAGATTTTGAAAACAGACAGAACACGTGGAGAGAAAATAAAGTTGCAATGGGGATGTCTTCACTAAAAGCAACTGCAAGTGAAGTTAAAAAAAAGGAAAAAAAAGTAATGCTTACCACAACAAACTTCATATAGCGTGTAAAAACCCAAAAACTTTAGCACATTGAGAAAACTTGCGACACTCTTAATCACATTTCCACTTCACATTGACTTAACCTTCTTCCATTACACTAAATCCGTTATATTATAGCACTTCTAATTCTATTTTATTTACAGTAAAGAGAGGGAAAGCACAAAATAAAATAAGGCAGAAACACCAAAAGTTTCACCTAGAACACCTCGAAATTGAAACTAAAAATTGCGCAGAATTACGTAGCAACGAAAAGTTTAAAAGCTGCGCACAATATAAAAAATGTAACACAAATTTCCAAAGAATGTTTGAATTTATCACCAAAAGCCTAAATTAAAGCTAGAACTAAGAAACCTTTAAGACAAAGGTTAGAAGACTCGTTTACCACGTGGTGACGCAGTACAATTTCTAAGACGCAAATAGTGATAAAATTCACACAAGCAAGAAAAATGCAAAAAATAAACAGGGAAATTCACTAAAGAAACGGAATTTAACTTAATTTAAGCCATCATGATGAAAAACAGTGCCAGCCTAACTACAGAAATTTTGACGCCAGCCGGAACAAAGAAAATCACACAAAATAAAATCAGGAAAGCAGAAATTTCACCCAAATACTTCTAAAGTTGGCCAAGTTCTAATAAAGAAGCTACTTTCAAGGTATAATCACCGACACAGGTACTTAAAACAGAGCTACAATGCTACCTTAACGACCACGTTGTATCAAAAACAACTTACGGAACATCGAAATTTAAGGTGGAAAAAAACAATTCCACAAGATATTCAAATAAATTGCCGGGGCCTCCATTAATATGTCGTGATCTCAAACAAATTCAGATGATAGTGTGAGGGTACGGGGAACTTTACGTTATTAATTACAGGAACGGACCTGGGGAGCGTAGCCTAACTACGTATTTATCCATTAAAAGTACAAATTTCCTAATTTCTACGTAAACAGGAATGACAGGGGAATATTCTTACAAAAACTCAACACCAATTCAAGAACAATTGAGCTAATTTATTATAAAAGGCACATACAAAATCATTACCTAATGGTTGGATGAAGAAGCGTGTGATCAACCTGTGTTGGCTGTCCGCCGACAGCACACACACACACACACACACACACACACACACACACACACACACACACACAGAGAGAGAGAGAGAGAGAGAGAGAGAGAGAGAACTGTATACGCCTTAATGAAATAGCTGTTAGTTCCGTCCGGTCGCAACCGGTTGATACTGCCAACCCCTTATATTTGTAAGTTTAGTGAGCAGGATAACTTCAAATGCATTTGTAAATCAACAAAGGGAATAACATTATAATTTTAAGGTGCTAGTCTTCAAATTGTGTATTTCTATATCTTACTTTAAAGCAAAATCTCTTGTGATTAGTAAAATAATTGCATGACATACCTATACTTTATAATTTAGGTTGGAATAATAATAGAATGTTAGTAGCACATTGTAGTTATCCGTGTTAACAATTTAGCAATTATTTTAACGATTAAGTTTGTACTAAAAATGTCAATAATTTTTCATATCCTCTTAAGTCTTTCTTTCTAAAAGCGTTACCATTTGTAGAAAGCGTTAACGCTCCTTTTCAGAGTTAATAGAAATTGATTAAAGGAACAAAAAGTTGTGGTACGATTTTTGTTGCATTACTGACGGTTTTATTAGCGACAAACCCTCTTTTTTGCTTTTAGATTTATGGCTGCGAACTCTTCATAGGCCTTTTCTGCACAGTAGAGCTTGTTTCGCGAACTATAAGGACGATTAAACCCAACTCATAAAAGTCGCTCACTGCTTTTCAGTATAATGTCTTGTAGGTATTCACTTAAGTTGAGAGGAATACACTCGAATACAAAGCTGTTTAGTTAATAGTCTGAAAAGCAAAACCAGGCACTTTTATTGCGGTCTACTTTGGACACTGTCTCTGGAGTCCAACTGTCGCTGAGAATAGCGCGAGGATATCTCCCATACTTTGGAAGGTGTAACGCAAGGTAGTAACGTGCACAACGTAAGCCTTGTGTTCGAAATTTGGGTTGTCTGAAGAATTCCTATGCAGTCTATCGAAATTACTCCTGTATTTAACATTCATTTATGAAGAACTAGGAAGAGCAATTCATAGTGTATTTGTGGCACTTTTTATATATTAACAGAAAGTTACAGGAGTAATTAAAATGGTTGGCCATACGAGAGTTCAAAGGGCAAAATAATTAATTAGAGTCTGGTTCACCGCACCACAAATGCCTACGTATACCCCGAAAGGAATGGGATCTAACTCTTTCCACTCAGTATAAAATACTTAACCATCAGCTCTAGAAATACAAAAATATGGATATTGGGTTGAATGTATGTAAACCTCTTTCCAATTTATTATTTATTTTCTATCAAAGCTGCATATTTTGCAAATAGTAGATTGGTTATATGCTTTATGTACTGAAGAGTTCCTAAAATAGAATTATGCATGGAGTGGACACATTTATTTTTACTATATATACATACTATTAGCGTGCATAATCATTTGTAAAATCATGTGGCACTAAATTTTGTAAATGTTTTACAATGAATCTCTTACAATAATTATACTGGTGTTGAAAGATTATAACGAAAAATAAGCAACTCTAGAGCATCAAGTTGAGCTTTCATTTAACATCTTACGCCTTGGAGTTTTTATCGTGATTGTAGCCAACTGCCACTTCTGCACTGTTCCATTAAGACGGAAATTTGGTTAACACGTGTATACCGCTTTACTTCCGGCTAGAATGAGAAGCTACCCATCTCCTTCGTGTGTAAACGTGCGACCCTCAATGTCCAATTCCCTGGAGGCTGTAACTGTGGCAGGGACTGATTTAGCTTTGGCTTTGCTTTGATATTAGCTTTACTGTCATCCACAACATTTTATCCAATAGCCGAGAGTTGCCTATTGATCGCAACGCGGTTCTCGTTCAGGCATTTAGCATATTTACCAATAAAAAGCTTTACATCAAAACTTGCGTATGTTTCACACGTGATACTCGTATAAAACCAGCACAAATAATTCAACTCAACAGTATGCGCTCTAAAGAACAAAAAAGAATCGCTGCTGTCGGATTTTGTATGTTTCCTCGAATTTTGAAATGAGACTAGCCCTCAGGCAGGTACGGTCTTGGTACGGTACGCGGGCTTACCGCACAATATCAAACCCTGTGTTCCTTTAAAGTTCACACAGATGCGATCGCGGTGTGAGTCAGTAGCTGAGAAACAACATTCAGCGGATGATTTAAATGGCGCTTAAGCAATACATGTGAAAAACGAATTAATTAAGTGAAAGAAAGCCTTATTCTTCATAAATACCATCATCCTGCGTATAAGGGTACACTTGAAAAGGACAGGAAAGAATTAGCCAGAATCCTAATCACAGGAAATTTTCTAAGTAATGTCCCAATACACGCTAAATAAATATTTGGCATACAGTAATCACTATAGCACATATAGTATCACCCAGTGCATCGAAGTTTGATAGGCATACTTTAAGATTTTAAATAATAAATATAACAATTGAAAAATAATTATTAAAATTGTAGTTAACCTTAAAAGTTTATTCCTCCGCAAACCTATTTTTTGATTCAATAACAAGCACATTTCTAGTAACATTTAATAATAACGAGCATTTTTCATACGATAGTTATAATTTTTGTCCAAAAATGCATTCAGAAACGCCTAACATGCAGGCATAAACTTTGTAACAAACAGTTTTTATGCTGACATAAATTGCGGTAAACGGCTTAAAAGCTCATTAAATACTTTTGAAAATCAGCCCTCTTAGGAGGTGATTTATGTTCGATTCATTTCAGAAGCTCTACACTTGATTTTTGTTGCATACAACACATAATTGTTTGATATGGTTTCATAGCTTCAATAACTATCTACCAATTTAATCTAAAATTCCAGGAATTATTTCTGTTTCCATCATTTATGCCCCATGCAATAGAATTACAGCTTTCTAGGACATAATTTATGGGATCCAATTGGTCCAAACTATATAAAATGTTACCTGCGACGATTTTCGTCATCCTAGGCAACAGCTATCCAAAACAATAGCTCCTCTTGTATGATGAACTAATGGCTGCCATTCTATGGATGCTGGGCGCAGAAGGTGATAAACTGTGCGATCTACTTCACAAGGTTTGTAGACCGCAGAACTGCTGCGAAAAATACTCTGCGGGAAATTGGTTGCGCGATACTCGGGTTTGCGTAAACAACAGATATACCACAATAAATATACTTAAACGTGCGGTCTCTCATGAACCTGTCTTAGCGAGCCAAAAACCTTCCAACATAAAGTGATCTAGTATTATCGCTCCGTAAATAATATAATGTGGTGGAACGTGGCATGCGTATAATTGTTCACTATTTATTTTCTGCAAAAGCAAACATTTTATTTCATTTATCGTGCAGAAAAAAAATTCACGTTAAAAGCTTAGAAAAAGGTAAAGAAAATGTCTGCTCCTTTTTAATGCCATAAGCATTGCCCAGCATCGTTTATACTCAATCTACAATGTAACTTAACTGATTCTGAAAGACGGCACACAACTTAGCATGCCAGAATAATGCAGAATTATATAAAACGTGCACTTGAGGATACGTGAATCACAAGGACTTTTGTATAATATTGAAGTTAGCTAGGGAGGCGAGCGATTTCTTTCTCTTGAAATACTTTTCCTTTAACAGTCCCAGAAAATCATAGCATAGTATTTTTAGGACAAAACAAAGAAACAAAACAACAGTACATCATTAACCACGAAGGTACAGAAGTTCCTGTTAGTTTCCCAGTAAGACACAGGTCCCCTGGAAAGCAAACAGCTAGGTTGCAGAACAAAGCGAAAGCAAAAGCAAACAAAGCATTTATGTAGTAATTTATTTCTATAGTACTTGAAAAATGATTGGAAAAGTAACTGCTTGATTACTGCTGCACCTCTGCAGATAAAAATAGAAACTTTGCAGCAACCGTGCAAAATGTTTGGCTTTTGGATTTGTGTTAGCAAGTTTTTATGCAGTTTAAAACGCTTTGTTCAGTCCATTACCCAAGGGCAGTACGTTAAAGCTTTTATATTATAAAGGACACCACATTTCAAATATTACCTTATTTCAATAACTCGCATTTATTTTCAATATTTGTAATGAAATACTTATTATATAAGAGTCTCCATCTCAGTAGAAAAAAGCACAACTAAGAAACAAAGGATTCTATAAATATCATAAGCACCATACAAGTAAATCCGTGTTAGGATGTATAATTAATTTGCGTTGCATAATATACAAGCAATCCGACAGTTGTGTTTCTCCAATTAAGATTTTCAACAGACCGAATTAACTATAAAAAACGTGCCCTTCAATATTAGAATTAGATTGATTCATGTTATTTTAACATAGATAAACAGGAACCACAAATTATTATTTTGAAGTCATCAGTTTGGACAGTTTTTTTTTTAAAAAAATGACATTACATGATAAAGCTGAATTTTGGGGAAGTTGCAAAAAACATAAGGTATTGTATATATTTTTGATACAATACCTGTCATAATTCTGTTGCTTCCTACTGAACTTGCAAAAAAGTAATTCTGCGGTATTACAGAACGCGTCTTTATCGGCGAAGGGAGAATCCTTTGCTTTCAATTTTATGGCAACTCTCCTTTCTTAGGATTTTTTTTTCACTATGGTCTTGTATCAGCAAAAATTAGAACGCTTAAACCCAATTTATAAAGGGCGCTTTCAGTTGGGAGATTTAGTTCCAATGCAAAGCAGTTTAGTTACTAGCCTGAAAACTAAAACTGACACATTTTATTGCGGTCTTCTTTCAGCACAGTTTTGGTTTCAATTGTCGCCGAGCATAGCGCTAGGGTAGTGTTAAATGAATAATTATTAGTTCAAAAATATACAAAATCAAAATTTCAACTTTTGGGGGTCTTCCGTGTTAAGGTAATCAAGAAGTGCAAAATGCCCATAGTAGGTACATTGGAAGAGATCTGGCACAGTTTTTTGCCTTTATATGGGAAAGGATAGGGAAAACGATGATAGATGCGGTGGGTCACGGAGCAAAATGCGTTTATATGGGAGAGATAGGGAATAGGGGGGACTGATGCTAGACTAGACAGTGGTAGAAGAAAGGGAGAATGCGCTTTATATGAGAGAGATAGGAAATATACGGAGAGGTACTAGGCTAGACAGATGCTGAAGGAGGGTGAATATAGGCTTATACTGGAGAGATAGGGAATACGAGGGAAGGTGTTAAGATAGACGAATGTTAAAGGTGGAATGCGCTTATATACGTGACATAGGGAATACGAGGAAAAAGCTAGGATAATCAGAGATCTAGTAGAGTAAACGTTTATACGGGGGAAAGTAGGGAAACGTTGATAGGTGCTAGGAAATGGTTAAAGAAACTGTAAACAAAGAACCGCATTACTCGAGAAATTTAACAACAAAACGACTCGAGTATAGATCATTTGTAAGGTGGTCGAGGAGGGGCCTTTAGTGGAAAAACCCCCTAAGTTTAGTAATAGGGATTTAGCGGTTTACACTCACTTAATATGCAGGAATGTCTATTCATATGCAAATGAGCTACCCCCTCCCCTCCCCCACTCCCAGTTCCTTGGTACTTTTAGTTGCAGCTGAGGGTCACAAATCTTGTTGAGTACAATGGAAGCTTGACAGTTAAGCAATTAAGGGTATCCTTCACCTGTCAAAACGAACAAAGGAGTCATAAATTTATGGTTCTGTAACAAAGCGAAATGGTTTTCCTACCCATTCCACATCCGGGCACTTCTGCACTGCAGCAACTCACACCACTCCCATTGTTTCTCGAACACGTGCAGGAAGCCATCCATCACTGTCAAAATGAACAACGAGGATGCAGGACAAAGGAACAGATTCTATTGTGTGCCTTTCTATTGTGCGGGGCAAGGCTTCTTTAGAAGGACCATCTGGCATTTCCCGTCCCAGTAGCTTTTAACAAAAGAACAATGCTTGCCCTTCAACTGTCATAATGAACATAGGTCATGATCAATTACGGTCGTGACAACAGAGAACCTGAAGCCTGCTAACAAAGAAACAAGCTCTATTGTATTCTCTTTCTATTGTCCGGGGCAAGGTTTCTTTAGAAAGACCATCTGGCATTTCTCATTCCACAACCCTATAACAAAAGAACAAAGCCTGTCCCTTTCCATTGTTCCAACACTGCATGCTTGACAAAACAATCTGAGGGAGGCTTTATGCTCGCCCTGTCTTTGTTCGCGTGAAAGACAGACACACTTCAACAACGTCAGAGTCAGCTATCATGGTTTTTGCCCTGAGGGGCTGTTCTCTCCGATGTTTTACGAGATCTTACGAATAAATTCGAGCATAGTTAATAAAGCATTCTGTTTATCTCATTACAAGCAGCGACTCGAAAAAGCGCTTAATATATATTTCATTACATGCATTAAACCTCTGTGTGGATATCCATAGATCGGTGTTCGATTCTTACTGCAATGAAACGTTTATTGCTAATGAGAAATTGATGATTGATATGATTGTATCATTACCCTAATTAATGAAAGGGTGTTCAGAGGGTTCTAGATCGAATCTTACCCAGCGCAACTCTAATGCGTAATAACTATTAAACTATGCAAGGTCAGATTAAAATGTATTTAACAAATATAATTATTTATATTAAACACCGGTATATACACTATGCAAGGTCAGATCAAAATGTATTTAACAAATATAATTATTTATATTAAACACCGGTGTATACTTAGGTATCCAAATTGATACTTTGCTAAGGTAAAACATTATTATATCATTACACAGATTAATGAAAGGGTGTTCAGAGGGTCCTAGCTCGAATCTTACCAGCGAAACTCTAATACTTAATAAATATTAAACTATGGGAGTATGGGCGGTCAGATTAAAACGTGTTTAACAAATATAATTTAATTTATATGACATTACAATGTTTAACGAGCTGTATTCTTAGGGACCCGGAGGCCCCTAGTTCGAATCTTACCCAGCGAAACGCTATAATAACTATTAAATTATTGAAGCAGGGGCGGTCGGATTAAAATTGCATTTAACAAATATAATTATTTATATTAAACCCTGATGCATACTTAGATATCCCGATGCCTAGACACCATTCTTTCTTCTCTCTTTTTCTTTCTATCTATCTATCTATCTATCTATCTATCTATATATCTATCTATCTATTTCTTTCTTTCTTCTCGACTTCCACACATCCAGTCGTTCACATATTCACGAGCACTTGTACATACATCAACACACATACACCAGTACACTTACGCACACGCGCACATACACAATCATACACACATATACCTGTGCACTTACACATACCAACCAACACACGTACACACATACACACATGCACATACACAGTCACACACACTCACACACAGTCACACACGCACATACAAATTCACACGCACACACATATATACCTGCTCACTTACACATACCAACCCGCACACACACCCACATACACCTCATGCAAGCACATACACTCACATACATACATGCATACATACACCAGTATACTTACACATTCGCACACTCACACACACATATACGCCTGCAGGCATAGACGCGTACATCAGGGCAAGCACATACACACATACACCCATAAACATTGGAAATTATTGACTTTACAGAATTCAAAAATCTTCGTCTCATTTCACTGTAACCTAGCAAAAATGTAATTCTTTTCAGGCTGCCACCCTCACATGGCTTTCATCACAACACATTTTTATAGCTTGCGTAAACACAATATGGAGGTACTCTGAGAGAGAGAGAGCGCGTTAGAGAGGGGGGAATGGAAGCAAGTAGGGATAGAAGTGCCGAGAGCCTCTGCGCATGCGCAACAGGCGATGATGTCATTGGCTGTAATAATCACGTGACGTGCATACATCCCCTCCTCTCTTCTTCACTACACTGTTTAACCATGTATTTCAATATAAGAGATAATCATCGTTGTATTATTAAAAATTCAGTATGACTGTTCTAAAATGGTCCGTGTCACTTCTATAATTAGGATACCTTCAATCACTGGTCTTTATTATGCTAATGAGTATAGATGTATTAACAGCGTGTTCTCTCCAAGAATAATCATGTTTCTAAAGTCTTATCAAACTGAAGGGACCTACATTTCATTGAACAGTGATTAATACGTTAGTACATCAAGAATACGGATGAATAACTCTGCATATAAGAATATAATTCCTAGTGCATCAGGATACTCTTGTATTAAATGCGGGAATTAATTCCTCCAAGGTTATGACAAGAGAAGACATTAGATGAGCTGCAGGAAGCTCTTCAAATACATGCACTGTAATGTAACCTTCAAAGATGGTTATAAGGGTCAGCGACATGAAGATGTATGTGAAATAAACAGACCTCAGAAGAAAAGAAGATTGGAGCCTACTAAACATCAGTTATTATCAACAATGGAGGACTGTGATATGAAAGAATACGAGACATCGTTCAAAGGACGATTGAAATCGTATTTTATACGATGTAATTCAATGAAGGACCTGAATATGTATCTGAATGAAGCAAAACAACGAATCATCCACGCTGTGCGTAAAAAGCTTAGCATTCACAAGAGTGTTAAAATTAATCTGCCAGCTGAGTGCCGATTTGTAAACAGTATTGGAGAAACCTGTGACAAAACATTTAAAACACGGAATCAGCCTGTTTTCCTGGAAACTGATCTGGAGTCAACGATGGAAGCGAAATACAAGAAATTGGGTACTGAAATGGAGGAGTCTCAGCTTAAGGGTAGCAACTGGGCTTTGCTTGCTGTGGAAGGACTTCGTATCAACAAGTACAACCCGTTACGAGAAGGACCTACATTCCACTACCGTCATCTGTTGAAGCAAGAAAAGCGTGTATAAACATCCAGAACTTTAGTGATGAGAAATGTTTCATGTATTCTGTACTAGCTAAATTCGTTGAGAAGAATGCACAACGTGTGAGCAAATACAAGCAGCTTCAAGATAAGTACGATTTCAGCTGTGTTTCTTACCCTACTCCACTTTCTTAAATACCTAAATTTGAGAAGCTTAACAAGATGTCTATCAACGTTTTCGGGCTGGATGAGAAGCATGAAGTGTATCCGATAACACTACGTATATATAAAGAATTTTGAGAAACTCATTCGACGCCATAAAACTAAATGTAATGGGTGTGTTTATACCTGTAAGCGTTGTTTTACACATTTTGATGATCGATATGGACGAAGCGGGTTGGAAAAACTACAGGAGCATGTGTCCATCTGTAATCAACATGGTGTTGCAAGGGTAGTCATACCTACCAATGAGAAATCAATTGTTCAGTTTAAAAATGTTGAGAGGATGTTGAAACTACCTTATGTCATCTATGGTGATTTGGAGAGTATTCTCACTCCATGCCATACGTGTATACCCAATCCTGAAACTTTCTATACAACCCCTTATCAAGAGCACACACCAATGAGCTTCTGTGTTTATATGAAGCCTTCATTCAGTGTTGAACATATTGAAACTGATCTTCCTAAGCAACCTCATGTATATCGTGGTGCTGATGCTGCTCAGAAGTTTATGGAATACCTCTCGTTCCTTGTAAAGGAAATTAATAATGTATACAAATCAGCCAAGCCTCTGAAACTTACGGACCAACAGCAAAAGGAGTTTGAGTCTTCTACGACATGCTACCTGTGTGGAAAAGGCTTTACAGGAGAAAACTACAAAGTACGCGACCATGATCACATCAGTGGTGAATATCGTGGAAGTCTACAGAATGAATGTAATTTATTCTGTAAAACACCTAAATATATCCCAGTCTTCATGCACAACCTCAGCGAATATGACTCACATTTCATTGTCAAGGAGCTGGGTTGTACAAGTGAGAGAGTGGATGTAATTCCTAGCTCTGAAGAAAGCTATATCTCATTCACCAAGTATGTAGGAGATATAAAGCTTCGGTTTGTGGATAGCTTCCGATTCCTCAGTACAGGCTTGGATAAGCTAGTAAAAATCTAACCTCATATCCTGAAACACTAAAGTACATCGTAGAAGACAAATTTAAGTTGATGACACGTAAGGGTGTATTTCCATATGATTTTGTCACGTCGTGGGATGTTTTGAACGAGACCTGCTTGCCTCCTAAGCACTCCTTCTACAATAGATTAAATGAAGAAGAAATTACTGATACTGACTACGATCATGCTAGAAATGTATGGGAGCTGTTTAGTGTGAGAAACTTGGGAGAGTACAGCGACCTCTACTTAACTTCAGATGTACTTCTTCTAGCTGATGTCTTTGAGACGTTCAGAGAGCAAACCCTCAAAACACACAAAGTTGATAGGGCATATTATTTTACCTCTTCAGGGCTTACATGGGATGCAATGTTGTTGTATACAGGAATTAAGCTGGAACTGTTACAAGATTATGATCAGCTGCTCATGGTGGAATCAGGTATAAGAGGAGGTTTATGCCAAGTTTCCCATCGGTATGCAGAGGCTAATAACACGTATATGGAGAAGTTTGATCCGACGACACCAACCCAATTTATCACATACGAGGACGCTAATAACCAATATGGTTGGGCAATGTGCCACGCCCTCACTTATGGAGGATTTCAGTGGGCGCCACCTGAAGAAATCAACTTAGAAACATTACAAGAAGATGATCCTCATGGGTACATATATGAAGTTGATATCGAGTATCCTGCAGAACTTCACGATATGCATAATGATCTACCTTTCCTGCCTGAGTGCATGAAACCATTGGAAGCGTCTACAAAGAAACTGATACCCCAACTTGGACCTCGAAAGAAGTATGTACTGCATTACATGTCTTTGAAGCAAGCTCTTAATCATGGGTTACTACTAACAAAAATCCATCGTGTGCTACAATTCCGACAGTCTCGGTGGTTGAAACCTTATGTAGAATTTAACAATAGGCTACGACAGCAAGCTGCAAATGATTTCTAGAAGGATCTCTACAAGCTCTTTAACAACGCCATGTTTGGAAAAACTATGGAGAACCTGCGTAACCGTATGGATATACGACTGGTTACCAATGAAAAAACGCTAGAGAAGCTGATCGCCAAGCCTACGTTCATCGACAGGACGATATATGCTGCTAATCTAGCTGCTGTACATATGGCCTCTCGTCAGATTGTATTTAACAAGCCCATATACATCGGCATCAGCGTGTTGGACATCTCCAAGACATTAATGTATCACTATCATTACGATGTGTTGTTGCCTTATTACGGAGCTGAAAACCTAAAGCTTATATAAATGGACACTGATTCATTCATTCACCGTGTTACAACTGAAGATGTGTACCAGGACAAGCTAAGTTTTCTAGAGCATCTCGATACAGCTGATTATCCTGTCAATCATATATGCCACTCTACTCAGAACAAGAAGGTATTGGGAAAATTTAAAGATGAAGCTAACGGTAAAATCATCCTACGCTTTGTTGGACTACGACCTAAGATGTATGCTTTAGGTATTCAAGGCTTGATGATAAAAAAGATTAAAGGTATAAACCGTAGCGCTATTAAGCAGTACATTTCGTTTGACAGCTACACAGACTGTCTTACAACCTGTGAAGCCATCAGAACGCCCATGAATCTAATCCTATCACGAAAGCACGCTGTTACCACAGTACAAGTGAATGAAATTACATTGAATCCCTTTGATGATAAAAGAGTTATTGCCGAGGATGGAGTAACTGCCCTATGCGTATGGACATTTCAGTATTACAAACAGTGCTTAAGAGAATTTAATTCGAAGATGAAGATTTTCTCCGCGAGTCTACAACCTTTAAAATTGAAGTTTACTCACGTGCTGTGTATGCACATAGCAGACGAATGGTGAAGAAAGGAGAAGATGGAAAGGGAGACGGTAACCCTGCCATTAGGAGCAAATACTAATGTTAGTCTCAAGCCTAGATAAAGGGGAGAGACGTTTACCCTTACAATTCTTGTTTAATGAAGCAACGATTTAACTGATAAAGCTGCTACACTTGAACAAAAAATGTTAACATATAAAACAATAAGGCTGTCAAAAATGTTATAATATCTACTCAACCATGTGGACGCTATAGTTATGCTACTTCTATGTACTCTAACTGTTTCATTGTTACCGTCCCACCCGCTAGTTGTTAATATATAAATGTTTGTAGGGTCTAGAAAATTATATAAATGTAGTGTAATCTGTGATACTATGACTTATCTATTAAAACGAAGTTTTCATTGCGATAAATTTTCAGTAATAATCGTTCGTGATTGGTTAAAGCATGAGTTACATCAACATATTCGACAACTGCAGCAACATCCGCTGCATCAAGAGCTACAGCAGCAACAACCGGTTACAGAGCATCTGTAGCAGTAGCAGCAGTAAATCCAACAACTGTAGATTCACCATCCGCAGCAACAGCAAGCATCACAACAACAGCAACGGCAAATACGACCGATGTAGTAGCAGATACAGCATCTATAGCAACAGCAGCTATAACGATAGCAGCAATAGATCATGCAGCTACAGAAACATCAGACGCATCCTGTACAATAGCCGTAGCAGAAGCAAATACACAACAGTTACCGTAGCAGATACAGCAGCTGTACAACAATAGATGTAACAGATCCTACAGCAGCAGCAACAACCGGTTACTTAACAGCTTTAGCAGCAGCAGCTAATCCAGCAGCTATAGATTTAGCAGTCTTAGCAACAGCAAGCATCACAGCAATGATATTCCATCTGTATATTCACCCACCGCAACAACAGCAGTCATCACGACAGCTGTAACGTCAAATGCGAGAGCTGTAGTAGTAGATACAACCCTGCAACATCAGCTACAACAATAACAGCAACAGATCAGGCAGCTGTAGCAACATTAGACACAGTCAGCACAATAGCTGTAGCAGAAGCAAATACAGCAGCTATCGTAGCAGACACAGAGGCTGTACAACGATAGCTGTAACAGATACTACAGCTGTAGCAGCATCTGCTACAACAATAGCAGCAGCATCACTCGCGGTCGCAACACTAGCAGCGGTAGCAGCAAGACGTCGTGTGGTAACAGCAGTAGCTAATCCATTAGTTGCAGATTCAATAGTCGCATCTATGAAACTGAATTACTTTTAAAAAAATGGCCTCGAATACCTTCGATGCTACTTGAATCAGCTGAAATTACATTAAATAACAGCGATAAAAATCATCGATTGAAATTATTACAAACACTTGTGATTCTACTCTATTTGTTTAAATACAGTGAAACAGCTAACATTTCCAGTAAACAGCTTTCCGCGACGATGGCGTATAAAGTCGCTATCAAAGTCTAGTAATGAATAGGTAGCGATTAAGTTTGCTTCACCAACTCTATCATAGCAAGTAAAAATAAATAATGCTTAATGAATATATGCTAATGCTTGTGAACAATGACAGAGTATAAAAGAACAATTCATTAATAAAAATCAATTAGCATACCATGAGAGCTAACAAGGTTAAGATCGCAAGAGGCTCTGGTTTAATTAACTCTCTTATTAACCGAATGCCATTTGAAGTGCATTTACCTGGTTACAGATACTGCGGGCTTGGAACAAAGCTAGAAGAAAGGTTAAAGAGAGGAGACCCCAGAATCAACACTTTAGACGAAGCGTGTAAGATTCACGACATTGCATACGCTCAGCATAAAGACTCTGCATCGAGAAACATTGCTGACAAGGTATTGGCTGAAACGGCGTGGAAAAGGGTGCAATCATCTGATGCTACATTAGGTGAAAAGATGGCAGCGAGACTAGTAACAGCAATTATGAAGGGAAAGGTGGCCGTTTGTGCTGGATGCAGGAAGAAGAAACGAGGAGGATTTCTACCTCTCATACCAATTATTGCAGCTCTAGGTGCTGCCGCTGGAGGTGCAGCGCAAATTGCCTCAGCAGTAAATAACAAAAAGGCAGCAGATAAACAACTTGCCGAAATGAAGAGACTTAACATAGAAATTGAGAGAAAGGCGGCTGTTGGCACTGGATCCAGGAAGAAGAAACGAGGAGGATTTCTACCTCTCTTACCAATTATTGCAGCCCTAGGAGCCGCCGCTGGAGGTGCATCGCAAATTGCTACAGCCGTAAATAAGAAAAAAACTGCGGATAAACAACTTGCTGAAATGATGAGACGTAACAGAGAAATTGAAGCAAGAGAGAGAGGTTTTCGTGTGAAGAAGAATAAGGGGAGGAACACCGAAACGAAGAGGAGACAGAGCCTGAAAGGGAATTCAAAAAACTCAGGCAGAGGGCTATACTTGTCCCGGAAAAAGCATTGAGTAACATAGACCTCGACCTTACGCCCGTCGTTTAAAGATTCCTCATTTTAGGGGCGTGTACATGATCGATCAGCTACCCTCAAGACCTCATTGCAGATAGAGAATTATTGTTAATCTCGATACTTTAGAGAATGAAGCCACTTATTGGGTTGCTATAAAGAAGGATGGTAACGTGTCATTTTATTTCGACAGCTTTGGAAACTTGAAGCCTCCAAAAGAGATAGAAAGGTACCTCAGAGGTGCTAAGGTACTGTATAACACTAAGAGGTTTCAGAGTTTCAGCACAGTCATCTGCGGGCACTTGTGCTTGCAATTTCTATCGCAATGAGTTACACTATTGCTGTCAGTGGCAACGAGTCTGTGCTTACTACATACCTGAATCCTCCTCTTCAGCTAGATCCAAAGGATCATTGTGAGATTGCTCTACTCAATTTTGAAACCATCTATTCAATTCCCAATGTTGATAGGAGTAATAATCAATTTCATTACCTACACAATGATGAAATTAAGATCATAGATATACCTGATGGAGCTTATGAGATTACTGATATTAATGAATACATCAGAGATAATCTAGGTGTGGATGAGAATGTTTTCTTTATTAGACCTAATAATAACACAATGAAATCATGGGCATCTTCAATGTTACCGGGACATTGCTTTCGTAATGACACCGAGATTCCATGAGAAGATCACTAAAGAAGAGGAACATGTGTTTTTGCCGTATAATACATCAGCTCTGGACGCTAACAACGGGATTAGAACCCCTTGTCAAGCGGAGCATTTATATACTTTACCTAGTTGAAGTTATCTATACATCAATGGAAATTTTACTAAATCTTATGGAACAGCTACTACTACAACAAAGCTTATGCACAATAGTCAGTTGGTGTTGGTGCTGATTCAATCCAAGGGTTCTAAAAACTGTATTATATCGTCCCAGGGTGAAGAGAATGCTGCTGTTAAAACTGTACTAATCGAGTGGAGAAGACCTGTGATTCGACTTTCCGATGCTGAGATCCTCAAGACAGCCAAGCTGGATAACACTCTGTTTCACCCATTTAGGACAACGGATCTGCATACTCAAGCTGCTGTGTCGCAAACTAAATCATTCACCTGGAATGTCGCTACCACATCAAAAATGGAGAAGCCGAGATTTGTCATTTCTGGCACTCAGACCTTAAGATCGAGTAATGTATCTAAAGACTGTTCCCTTTTTTGATCATTGTAACATACCTAATTTGAGACTATCTTAATAGTGAATGCTATCCCTAACATGACATGAATTTGGACTTTGGAAACTCGAGATTTGCATCATTGCATGACATGTACTTAAGCTCTTATTATGAAAAAGAGAATTATCCTTTATTGAAGAGAAAAGATTTTCTTAAATTTGCTTCTATATTTGTTATAGATTGCTTACATCAACCAGAGGAAGTTGTAAATGGCGCTGTTAACATTAGAATAGTAATTCAAGCTAGTGCAAATATTCTTGCACAGGTCGCCTTGTATTGTTTGATAATTCACGATAAAGTATTTACATACGAGCCTCTGACTCGTGTGATGCAGCTTTTATTTTAAACTAATCATTGTAATGATTTATTTTTCATTAGTGGTATAAGGATTTTTAATGAATAAAAACACTGTGTAAAAGCATACTTTCATTCTTTTATTGCTAGTATTTATCATGCATTTTCATCACTTTCTTCCTCCAACTCCACTTTCCAAAATATTACATTACATTTGCAGTAGATGGGTTACCTAAATTGTAATCTATAAACTTTTCGAGTCTTATTAGGCTGCAAATTTCATCGCTATTTAAAAGTATTTCACAATCATTTAAATTAGTATTCAAAAATTTTATTTCTGTTTCTTGCATATAAGCAACACTATTATAAGAGAAAACAATATTTTCACAATATTCCACACGATTGGAGGAATGCTTTGAATGTACGAAGACTCTCGAATTATCTCCCAGTCTTGAATTGTTATGTATACAAATTTGTCTGCGTTTTTCACTATAAGCACTTGAAGATCGTAGAAGAATCCTATCTTAATGCTGTGCCTTTCCGAGATGTAGACGTTTCGGTACCTGCTTCTTACCGGTATGTTTCTTGGGTGTCCCGATGTTGCTTATTATAGCCTCCAATAGCGTCAGCCTCCTTTGCAGGCCTGCAAAGCTGTTCCTCTTCTTCTTCCCCTTATTGCATCGCCTGAAACATTACGCAATGAAAGTCTTAGAAAAAGTACTTGGGGAAGTGAAGGTAGCCTGAAAAGAATTACATATTTTTATTATGATACATGTAAAATGACGCACAAAAGATTTGTATAAAATTCGGATATTGCTCGTTATTTCATTGCGTTAGATATAACTAAATTCAAAAATATGTGATATTGTGTTTTTTATAAATTCTATAACGTATATCTTTTGTATCTTTATATGTATTATCAATGAGTTAGTTGTTTTGTTTATGATTTTTTCATGTTAAAATAGGGGAACATTCAATACTTAAGTTTGATATTTCTACATACCTTCTCTGTAGGTATAAAAGACAATTTACGTGTCTTAAATTTCCCCATCTCCACCATACCATTATACTGAAGGTATACTTTGCCTGGTATTTCTGCATTCTCTTGATCAGTTAACGAATTATAGCGCTCTGGCAAGAACACTTGGCAGTCCTCCAGCGAAGATACGATCCTGGTACCATATCTTGTTTGAGCTCTCTTTAAGGACTTTATCTTGTAGTTAAGACCTATTTCGAGACCTTGAACTCGTTGAGTCGGTAGGAAACTACGCTATTCAACCATCTTGTTAAGTCTATCTGCTAAACAATCTGTAACAGTCATTGACATTAATTATTATTTTCACTACCTTATTCAGGTTGAATGACAAGTTACACATTTCTGTATATTATAACTAAAGTGTGTGTTGTGCTACATCAACAAATGTTTTGTAAGTATGCTTATGAATGTGTACAGAAACAAAGAATGAGTGGAAAAAATCGTATAAATGTTTATGCAAGAAAAATGTATATAGAAAATCCTTCTGAATTGTAGAAGAATGTGTAGAGAAATCCATGTGAGTGTAAAGCTCAGCTTAAAAATATATGATTCTCTTGCAACGTGTCGTCTTTCATGTACTGTATCGTTTAAACAAAAATAAATGCATTGTAAAACCAGCAGTGACTTTGTATAGTTATCTAAAAACTCACTCACCTTGCATTGTTTCCTGTTGAATGCTGTACATGTAGATGAGTTGCACCTCTTCTTAAATTAAAACATTTCACGTTTTTTATGTTCTTAAAAATTTTAAATGTAGAGTTAATGAGCTCAGAATGTTTCTAACAGGCGCGGGTATCTGTTTATATACTGATCTAAACCCCTCCAGGTGATGTCATCTCATCGTCATGGTGGGGGTTGGGGTGGGGAGGGGATGTATGCACGTCACGTGATTATTACACCCAATGACATCATCGCCTGTTGCGCATGCGCAGAGGCTCTCGGCACTTCTATCCCTACTTGCTTCAATTCCCCCCTCTCTAACGCGCGCGCTCTCTCTTTCAGGGTACCTCCATATTGTGTTTACGCAAGCTATAAAAAATGTGTTGTGATGAAAGCCATGTGAGGGTGGCAGCCTGAAAAGAATTACATTTTTGCTAGGTTACAGTGAAATGAGACGAAGATTTTTGAATTCTGTAAAGTCAATAATTTCCAATGTTTATGGGTGTATGTGTGTATGTGCTTGCCCTGATGTACGCGTCTATGCCTGCAGGCGTATATGTGTGTGTGAGTGTGCGAATGTGTAAGTATACTGGTGTATGTATGCATGTATGTATGTGACTGTATGTGCTTGCATGAGGTGTATGTGGGTGTGTGTGCGGGTTGGTATGTGTAAGTGAGCAGGTATATATGTGTGTGTGAATGTGTATGTGCGTGTGCGACTGTGTGTGAGTGCGTGTGTGTGTGACTGTGTATGTGCATGTGTGTACGTGTGTGTGTTGGTATGTGTAAGTGCACAGGTATATGTGTGTGTGCGTAAGTGTACTGGTGTATGTGTGTTGATGTATGTACAAGTGCTCGTGTATATGTGAACGATTGGATGTGTGGAAGTCGAAAAGAAAGAAAGAGATAGATAGATAGATAGATAGATAGATAGATAGATAGAAAGAAAAAGAGAGAAGAAGAAAGAATGGTGTCTAGGCATCGGGATATCTAATTATGCATCAGGGTTTAATATAAATAATTATATTTGTTAAATGCAATTTTAATCCGACCGCCCCTGCTTCAATAATTTAATAGTTATTATAGCGTTTCGCTGGGTAAGATTCGAACTAGGGTCCTCCGGGTTCCTAAGAATACAGCTCGTTAAACTTTGTAATGTCATATAAATTAACATATATTTGTTAAACACGTTTTAATCTGACCGCCCATTCTCCCATAGTTTAATATTTATTAAGCATTAGAGTTTCGCTGGTAAGATTCGAGCTAGGACCCTCTGAACACCGTTTCATTAATCAGTGTAATTATATAATAATGTTTTACCTTAGCAAAGTATCAATTTGGATACCTAAGTATACACCGGTGTTTAATATAAATAATTATATTTGTTAAATACATTTTAATCTGACCTTGCATAGTGTAATAGTTATTACGCATTAGAGTTGCGCTGGGTAAGATTCGATCTAGAACCCTCTGAACACCCTTTCATTAATTAGGGTAATGATATAATAATATCAATCATCAATTTCTCATTAGCAATAAACGTTTCATTGCAGTAAGAATCGAACACCGATCTATGGATATCCACACAGAGGTTTAATGCATGTAATGAAATATATATTAAGCGCTTTTTCGGAGTCGCTGCTTGAAATGAGCCAAACAGAATGCTGTATAACTATGCTCGGATATATTCGTAGGATCTCGTAAAACATCGGAGAGAACAAACCCCCAGGGCAAAAACCATGATGGCTGACTCTGACGTTGTTGAAGTGTGTCTCTGTCTTTCACGCGAACAAAGACAGGGCGAGCATAAAGCCTCCCTCAGATTGTTTTGTCAAGCATGCAGTGTTGGAACAATGGAAAGGGACAGGCTTTGTTATTTTGTTATAGGGTTGTGGAATGAGAAATGCCAGATGGTCTTTCTAAAGAAACCTTGCCCCGGACAATAGAAAGAGAATACAATAGAGCTTGTTTCTTTGTTAGCAGGCTTCAGGTTCTCTGTTGTCACGACCGTAATTGATCATGACCTATGTTCATTATGACAGTTGAAGGGCAAGCATTGTTCTTTTGTTAAAAGCTACTGGGACGGGAAATGCCAGATGGTCCTTCTAAAGAAGCCTTGCCCCGCACAATAGAAAGGCACACAATAGAATCTGTTCCTTTGTCCTCCATTCTCATTGTTCATTTTGACAGTGATAAATGGCTTCCTGCACGTGTTCGAGAAACAATGGGAGTGGTGTGAGTTGCTGCAGTGCAGAAGTGCCCGGATGTGGAATGGGTAGGAAAAACATCTCGCTTTGTTACAGAACCATAAATTTATGACCCCTTTGTTCGTTTTGACAGGTGAAGGATACCCTTAATTGCTTAACTGTCAAGCTTCCATTGTACTCAACAAGATTTGTGACCCTCAGCTGCAACTAAAAGTACCAAGGAGCTGGGAGTGGGGGAGGGGAGGGGGTAGCTCATTTGCATATGAATAGACATTCCTGCATATTAAGTGAGCGTAAACCGCTAAATTCCTATTACTAAACTTAGGAGGTTTTTCCACTAAAGGCCCCTCCTCAACCACCTTACAAACGATCTATACTCGAGTCGTTTTGTTGTTAAATTTCTCGAATAATGCGGTTCTTTGTTTACAGTTTCTTTAACCATTCCCTAGCACCTATCAACGTTTCCCTACTATAAACGTGTACTCTACCAGATCCCTGATTATCCCAGCTTTTTTCCTCGTATTCCCTATGTCACATATATAAGCGCATTCCACCTTTAACATTCGTCTATCTTAACACCTTCCCTCGTTTTCCCTTTCTCTCCAGTATAAGCCTATATTCACCCTCCTTCAGCATCTGTCTAGCCTAGCACCTCTCCGCATATTTCCTATCTCTCTCATATAAAGCGCAGTCCCCCTCCTTCTACCACTGTCTAGCCTAGCATCAGTCCCCCCTATTCCCTATCTCTCCTATATAAACGCATTGTGCTCCGTGACCCACCGCATCTATCATCGTTTTCTCTCAATGTGGCTAGATAACTAAGGTGAGTCACTCCGGGGTGGGAGCTGCCATTGGCTGCCCGCTTGTGACGTAAGTGAGAGTGAAGACGAGCACGCGGAATACATACACAGCGCAGTGAACACACTAAATTCCTCCCGATTAATTCCCAATTGTTTATTATTAGCACGTTCTTCCAGGTTTTTAAAAGGTATACTATTTCAGAGCTTTCTACAAACATTTTGGGCTAACCGTAAAGCAAAACGAATGGAAACTGCATTACATTAGTAATATATTTACGTATAAACAAAACTACTGGAAGGCATCCAGTACTTCAACGTAAACTGTAGGCGCTGCAAGAGATTCAAAGATACATTACTTTAGTACTAAAGGAAAATTTACAACTACTCTAAAGGAATCGCTAAATGGATATGCTGGTGTATTTTTTTACCGTAAGAAATGCAAACAATAATTAAAGAATACGTTATTCTGTTACAGGATGTAAAAATGATAAAGACATACCTGCAACATTCCACTTGTACTTGGACCTTCACTAAGTGCATATCCATGCCAATTGGGAATGAACTGCTACGGAACTGCATCTGGGAGCAGAATTTTCTTAACCGTCAAACCTAAAAGTTCACTCTTCAAATCCCGTTTATAGTCACTAGGAGGAAAGTGCACTGAACATACACGTGAATTATCAGCGTTAAATTTGTCAGTACGCTTACAGCGAGACACCCACAGGCGCTTTAATTGCTAATTTTTTGGAAATGTGTGATAATTCACACCAACCGTTTTAAAACCGTAATTACGGTATTGTGCTATAGCACAATACATTCTACTCTTAACGTTCTCACTCATTGCACACCGACTTAAACACTTCACCAAAGCAGAGAAAACTGAATCTATATTCAAGATTTAGTTTAAATATGTGTGTGCAACTTATGTGTAGAAGTGGGGGGTATATGACTGAGTGACAAGGAACAATGCACTTTCGTACATCTGTTGTTAAGTTGTGAAGTTTCCGCCAACATAGCGAGGTAAAGTAGGATAATTTATCAAAACAGCTAAAAATATATTATATTTTCAAAATAAAGCCAGAAGCATATATTCCCTTCCGATATATGAGTACATCTTGATTTATTGCACTTGTACGTGACTTTTAAACCGAAGAGAAGCTCAGATTAATATCTGTTGCCTTTTAGCAGTTGAGCGGCATAATTGTTTCAAAGGAAATGCTGTTTGCTCTTACAGCCAAAGTTAAACAACCTTTTTCCGTCCACTGTGGTTCTGTAAAGGATTATATACCTGGAAAAGCTTGCCATTTTCAGGGAAGAATAACTTTGGCCCGCATTATATTTATTTTCATGTGCAGACTTATGAGTCGGCCTACCTGCCAAAAAGGAAGTTCTTTATATTCCTCAGGAATCCGTATTAAACAGTGATTATTGTGAGCAGAAGTGGTTTGAAGACCAAGTATTATATAAGCATGATCCGGATTCTGATGAAATACCACCTTTTAATTCTTGCAATAAAGGTATTGCTTAAGTGTACATAAATCCTTATCATGGGTCCCGTATTAAGAAAATATATATTAGGTCATTTTGGTAGTTTCAAGTTTTCTATTTTGGATAATTTTTTTCGATATTACATCATTAATTTGTAATTTGTTTGTCCTTTGCCTCTTTATTTGGTAATTTCCTTGCATAAGTATAGAGTATATACAGATTATTGGTTGGTCTGGAAAGAGTTGCTTGTGGGTGGAGAGATGGTTATTGTCAGGGAAACAGGTATAATTACTGTTATGAATTCATGTCCAAAATTAGGAATGAGGTCAGTTTTCCCTTTTTTGCTAAATAAGCGCGTATTGCTCTTATTTATGTATGACATGGACTGTGAAATCCTCTTCATTCGCAATAAATATTGCATATTCTGAGTTCTCAAAAGAGTTAAAGCTACACTTTTGTAAGACCTGTTTAAAACACAATAAGTTAGAAAATTAATTGAAAATATATTTGTTCTATGTTCTTGTTTGGAGAATCTGAAAAGCAAAGAAAATAATGTTCTTACTTGTTTGAAGAATCTGAAAAGCAAAGTAAGAAAATTTTCTTTTCTTTTCAGATTCTTTGAACAAGAACATTTTCACTGCTCTTTTACGTATTTTTTCTTCTTGTATAGGAGTTATATCAATATATAAATTAATTTATAACTTTGAAGCTGGTTATCGAGACCCAGGAGAAATAATAATAATAATAATAATAATAATAATAATAATAATAATAATAATAATAATAATATACGATCCAACATAACGACAAAAATGTGCTGAATTCATATTAGGAATGGGTTTTGTAGGAAAGGCAGGAAACAAGTTTTGTTTCCTTGAAGGAGATGTATGTACCTGCTTTGGCAACAACAAGCCTACCGAAGTTTCGCTTTGTACTCTGGCTCGGACGGGCAATTACAACGGCTTCAAAGCTTAGCAGGGTTAGGAAGTATACGTGCCTTATCTACGGTCTAAGAATATTCGTGGGAAGATTTTAAAACTCAAAATAAGCTGTAAGAAACAGATGTGAAAGTTGTCAAGTGGGGGTAGCCAATAATAAAAATCATGAAACAAAATGATAGCCAATCAAAAGATCGCGTATGCATCACATGATACGTTTGAACTTAAAACGGAACGAAACATAAGAAAGGTGGGGGAAAATTCTAAGTTTGGGCGAAAGGCATGAAAGAGGAAAAGAAACGCCGAGACACATTCCGGTACAAACTAACCACGAGGACGGTCGACGAAACAAAATTAGAAGAAAATAATCAGAAAATTTATAGTGTAAAAATGAAGTTGTGAAATCTAGGCAATTCGAGGGCTAGTCGGAGAAACACATAAGTAGCGACTTCGAAAGTGATAAGAATAACAGTGGTTTCGACGACGAAGGTGGCGGGTTGACCAGATAGGAATCTTCGTAACCAAAATAAAGAAATAACTCAAACTTCGCCGGCAGAATTATTAATATCATCAAGGCAGTGTCACCACCCCTGAAAACTAGAACCTCAGCTCTACCAAAAACAAATTCCAAATCCCTGCCATCCAACCATCGAAGCCAGGACTCTGAGTCTCCTGAAGCAACTGCCAGGAACAACACAGATGTATCAGAGGTCAGCGTCATATGGCGCCCACTACGTTAGGGCTCGAAATACTGCCAGCGGATAACACACCCTGAGAACCGACAACGGAAGGAAGGACAGAAAGACGACGCCGATGACGACATCAGCAACCACCAGCAGCAGAGTGTACCGATAGACGCGTGGCAACAAGCGACATCGACGCCGCTCCATTACAACAAGGAAGCAGGCATTCAGCGCAGACATCATCAGTGTTCAAAAATGTGTAAGTGTAGGGAAGTGTTTTGTGAACTAATACAACACTTCGCAGCAGCGTAACTCAGCACCGAGTAAGTGTTAACTGTATGATACATAAGTCAATACATTTTGGAAGGGAGTGTATATGCAATAGATATAGGTAAACTGGGTTATGCATGTTTGTAAATGCTGTTAAGAAACACGAAATTAACCGGCAACGATATGGAAGGTAATAGCAATGAACAAGGGGAAAATTTCACTAACAATAGCACGCGGGTAGGTGTAGAAAAAGGAGATAGGGAAACATTAGAAAACCAAGTTACCGAATCACTTAATACGAGTGAAATGCTGCAACAAATGTTGGCTCAATTGAGCCTCCTAAATACTAAAATAACAGAACAAGAGCAAATACTTGGGCAAACACTGACACAACGTTTAACAGAGCAAGAACAAACACTAAAACAACAATTGTCCACCCAGGAACAAACATTGCAGCAATTAAGCATCCAACAGAAGGAAATCAGTCAGGGCTTAAAAATAAAATACAGGGTGTCATGTTAGAAATTAGAGCAACTCAAAATGTAATCTACGAGGATGTAGAATATATAAGAAACGAACTAAAAGCAACACAGAATAGTGTAGAGGTAGTAAGGAAGGAACTTGTCGTGGAAATAGACGCCATTAGGGCCCAACAAATTGTAAGCAATGAAAACTTAATATGTACAATTAGTGATAAGGCAAGGGAAGAAGCAATGACAGTCTGTGTAGCATTACAGAATAAGCAGCAGGCACTTCAAGCAGGGGTTAATGATGAAATTAACAAATTAAGGGAGGAACTGACACAGACCGTCAATGCTCGCAGGGACGCGCTAGAACAAAGCGAACCGCAATCCCAGGGAGCCAGGATGCGCGAATTACCTCTCAGGTTTCCGCGCTTTCGTCGTTCCAGTGTAACAACCCGAGTAGCGAACCGAGGTCGAACGAATCTGCCTGCATTCCTTCGGCCTCACCGCACACGGCAAGTGAAATGTCAAGCACAGTAGGGCCCCTGCAACAATGCAATATACCTTTACAATTTTTTAATGAACTGCCAATCCCCAAGTTCAACAGTGAATTCGATAATGCAAAGCAATTCATTAACGACCTCGAATCTTATTTCGCGCTTAGGGGAATTCGCGACCGTTTCAAAATGGTAATTATAAAAAGGAGCTTAATAGGCCCGTCCCTGAGTTGGTTTCGATTGACGGTGGGCGAGCATGCACAATATGAACATTTTAGGTCTGCATTTTTAGAAAAATATTGGAGTGGCGTTGCACAATACAGGGTGCGCGCAGAAATAAATAATGGCCGATACAGGGAAGAGAAGCGTGAGTCGATGGTCGACTACTTCTTGCGACTCGGCCAATTAAGTCAACTCATGGACCCACCGATGCCGAAGGTGAATTCGTATCCCTCCTGACACGACATTTCCCAGACGTTATTGTCATCACCTCGTGGTAGCACGTCCGAGGACGCTAAGCGAAGCCCTAGAACTACTTACCGCTCTGCAGGGGTACGGAACGCGGGAAGAAGATAGGCCCAGAATCAGGACTGAAGGTAGACACATTGATCCGATACATTCGCATCGTAATGATGGGACGAGGGCACAAGGTGCGTTGAACAACTATTCCACAGTCCGACAGCGTTATCAAGAGCCATTTACAAGAAATCGGAGAGAAACTATAGGCCCTGGGACCAAACGGGCACGGGTAGGCCACCGAGGCAAAATGAGGAGTATCCCGTTCAGTACATGAGATTCTCCAGGTACCCAGCGAATAGTAGGCAACACAGGGGAAATAACCTTCACGGTGGAACAGCGGATAGACCAAGAACGCCTCCGAATCGCCCAGAAACTCCCCCGAACCGACCTGGAAACACTCCGGTCAGGCCAAGGACACCTCCGAACAGGCCAAGAACACCTCCAAGCCGGCCAGCGACCCCACCCCGTAGAGATGAGAACCACGAGCTCTTAAGCATGCCTACATACAGTCACGTTTTGACGCCGAGCGGGTACCCATCACAGACACGACAGCCGCAAAATGTCCACCGCGAAATGGATGACGCGATAGGTCACCTAAGCGGGGCAATGGCAGGACAAAGCATAGGCCAACGGATAGGCCCCAGTCAAGGATCGTGGCCACGACGGTCGGAAAACTAGAGACAGGAAGAGTCGTAGCGTTCCCAGGCTCAACTTCAGAGAATGCGCGCAGGTTCTCGCATTACACGGAACGAAAACAAAAATACGGATGCAAATAGTGTAGGCCACAATATCAGCCGAAACTGTCATGACAAGGAATTCGGATACACGGAGATAAGTCAAATCCAGGAAATAACGGAATCCCCGAGAGTAGCGGCAGTAATCGAAAATGAGACGTACTTGATACAATAGACAGTGGAGCCATGATCTCTGCGTGCAGTAAAGCACTCTTCAACTACCTCAGTGAAAAGAAAAAGAACTTACAGACACTACCCGTAAAGAACGCGTACTGCATAATGGCTGTAGGCCGCGCGAAACAAAAGATATCGCAGCAGGTAATGATTAATGTTTGCATAGGGGATGTTGAACTTGAAATGTTGTGTTTAGTAATAGACAAACTGGTAGTAGACATACTGATGGGAAGCGACGTGCTAAATGCATTACAAGCCACTATTGACTATGGACGAGCGCTATTGACACTTACAGTAGACGGATCGCTAAGAAGAATACCGTTCATTCAAACTCCGAGTATGGAATACACGGTACTAACCGAAATAGAAGAGGAAATACAAGAAGAACAATTTTTTATTGAATATTTGCACATTGGGGGAGGCATTGATGTGGTGAGAATTTTTACGCAACAATTGTGCGAAGGGAGAGATCTTAACGACACGCCACTGCAGTCAGCTGATGAGTCAGAAGTAGGTCAAGCACCCCAGTATTGTGGGTTAAACATAGAAAATGAAAGTGTTTATTATGGTGAGAGACCGGACGACTCGCAGGTAGTGAGTAAACAAAACATGTCCCTATCAGGTATACACGAATATGTAGCATCAACAGACTGCTTAAACCATCGAGAGTAAAGAAGGAATCCAGACGTATGCATATGTGTTGGAAAGGTCCTTATCGGATATCACCAACCTTCGGGGACAGGGTATATCAACTCCAAATTGAGGACCGGGAAAATAATCGGTACGTACCATTTATCATTGATTCGTCCATTTAGGCAGGACCAAAGAAAGTTAGTAAAGTCGGACAGGGAAAATGTACAAACGCACTCGGAACACGAGTAAGGAAAGTCATATATGCGAACCTTGTTTACAAACAAATTAGTAGCTTTGGGATAGCAATGTCCTGTTAAAACCGTGTGCTCGACATTCACGATATTAATGACATACAGTATGAAAGCCGGACAGAATGTACCCGGCAGAAAAAAGGTACCAAAAGGTGTCTGAGTGTGGAGGCTGCTAATAGCCTCAAGAAAACCAGTATCGTATATAATGTGCAAGAGAGAGAGAGAGAAAGATGGAACTAAGATGTGTAATTAAAAAAAATTGTTGAAGAATGTATTGTGTGTGTATAAACAGATTTCTTACATATAAATATTTTGTAGCCTGGTTGTTGACGGCCAGATATTATGTAGATTGTTTTTCTTTTAGTTTGTGAAAATACTTGTATCAAATTTGAAATTGCATTGTGTTCAGTGATTGAAATGTATTGTGAACAGAATAAATGAGTAACGGTGGGCTCGCCATCAAATCGTCGTAAGCCACTAAATAAAATAAATAAAATGATAAACGAAAGGAACAGAGGGAGAGAGGGACATTAGATTAGCTTAGATGGGACATTAACGATAAACCCATCATCCAACCTAAAGGTCCGATGATAAATTTACCGTCAGGGCATATGAAGCTGGTTATCGAGACCCAGGAGAAATAATAATAATAATAATGATAATAATAATAATAATAATATACGATCGAACATAACGACAAAAATGTGCTGAATTCATATTAGGAATGGGTTTTGTAGGAAAGGCAGGAAACAAGTTTTGTTTCCTTGAAGGAGATGTATGTACCTGCTTTGGCAACAACAAGCCTACCGGAAGTTTCGCTTTGTACACTGGCTCGGACGGGCAATTACAACGGTTTCAAAGTTTAGCAGGGTTAGGAAGTATACGTGCCTTATCTACGATCTAAGAATATTCGTGGGAAGATTTTAAAACTCAAAATAAGCTGTAAGAAACAGATGTGAAAGTTGTCAAGTGGGGGTAGCCAATAATAAAAATCATGAAACAAAATGATAGCCAATCAAAAGATCGCGTATGCATCACATGATACGTTTGAACTTAAAACGGAACGAAACATAAGAAAGGTGGGGGAAAATTCTAAGTTTGGGCGAAAGGCATGAAAGAGGAAAAGAAACGCCGAGACACATTCCGGTACAAACTAACCACGAGGACGGTCGACGAAACAAAATTAGAAGAAAATAATCAGAAAATTTATAGTGTAAAAATGAAGTTGTGAAATCTAGGCAATTCGAGGGCTAGTCGGAGAAACACATAAGTAGCGACTTCGAAAGTGATAAGAATAACAGTGGTTTCGACGACGAAGGTGGCGGGTTGACCAGATAGGAATCTTCGTAACCAAAATAAAGAAATAACTCAAACTTCGCCGGCAGAATTATTAATATCATCAAGGCAGTGTCACCACCCCTGAAAACTAGAACCTCAGCTCTACCAAAAACAAATTCCAAATCCCTGCCATCCAACCATCGAACCCAGGACTGAGTCTCCTGAAGCAACTGCCAGGAACAACACAGATGTGTCAGAGTTCAGCGTCAACTTTCTGTACATTAATTTTAGTAAATCAAATAAATCTCATTTTAGATAATGTTTTGTAATTCCAAAGTCATTTTAGAACAAATGTAGTAATTTTAAAAAAAAATTAGACATCAAAATCCGCGCCCTGCTTATAAAACACCGCTCTGACCTTATTTTCTCTCATGTATTTACGTTCATCTCCCCTGTATTTGCTCACATAATATTGATTTGTTTTGTAAAGCCTCTCCTGCCAGTTTGGCGTGAAATGTGTCCATGTTTTATACAAAATAACGAAAACTAAGATACGAGTAAGTTATTGCACTTTCCTTGCATAAATACTAAATAATATAGGCACCTAATTACAATTGGCAAGTTCCTTAGATCTACCTCGTATTAAAAAGATCAGTGTAATATGTTTCAATGATCGCCAGTGCAATACACTAATACACCTCCTTTTAACAACACCCACTTTCCCGTGGGTGAAAACATTACATTTGTGTGCTTTTAAGGGTATTTGTTGCGAGCGTATACTAAAGCATACAGGAAAGGTTGTTCTAAAATTAATATCTCCAAAATATTAAGGCTAGACGCATCCTTGTTCTTACTCTTTCAAGTAGGAAGGATCAAATGGGAACTATGTACAATTAATTATTCATTAATTAAAAAGTTAAAACAACTTTGTACTAGAAATAATTAAGAAACTAGGCACATTCTCAGCCTAAATAATGAAGCCAAAATATACAAATTCTGAACACATCATTCGAATGTGCACTACTCTGTAAATTCGGTTTATTTGAAAATTGGAGGATATTTGCAAGACTTGCTGTGCAGATAACTGTTTTTCAGCATGTGGGCACAGTTTCATATGCATAAGTCCATTATTCATGTTTTTACCTAGACGCGAAAAAAAAAGTCTCGGAAAAAATGCACATATATCAAGTTTTCAGCTATCATGACTTTTAAAACTGCTATGTTTAAATCATATTACATAATAGCATGATAAACATACAGTTTCTCTCATTAAGCTGCGTTTTTCACAATCAATAAACAAACAATACAATTTAATTTCGAAACAAAGTTTAAGACCCGATAGCGTATAACGTTGAATTTTATATAGCGTATAACGTATTTTATTTTCGTTGCTAAAATTGGCCGAATAATGTGTTATTGGTTTTCTTTAACATAATATAATTAAAGTCAAGCAATAGCATAAACTAAGAAAATGGTTTTAAAGCTTGCAACTTAGAGCTTCTGAAGAACTTTAATATAACAAATATCTGCTTTATATCTACATATCTCTCTTTCTTTGAATAACATATATGCTGTAAGTCATCCCTCAAGACCAAATTTCATATATCGACAACTTTTTAGTGAATATTTCAAGGAGAAATGAAATTGGCGCCAGTTGGGTATTTAGCTGTAAAAAGACAGGTTTGTGTTTATTATTTCCAAGACTAAGTCTAGCTATAGATGCGATTTTGTTTCAAGTAGTATAGGGTCAAAACAGATCGTATAACGAGAATATTATCCGAACTTTCATGCCGAAAAGTACGGTGCAGAATACTGGCTAGTTAAACCTTCACTCTCGATGACGTCATGCAGCAGGCGGACCGAAAGCAGTACAAGCGAAAACGGTGCGGGAAGCGACCCCCCTGGTTTTCCCTATTCTTTCCCATATAAACGCAAAAAACTGTGCCAGATCTCTTCTATTGTACCTACTGCCCATATATATTATTATCTGTTGTAGTTAAAAAAAAATGTTTAGTGGAACCTCTCTCTCTCTCTCCCTCCCCAAATCTTGGTCTGTCATACCCTTTGATTGCAATTCTTGTAATTCAAGAAAAAGCAACAACATTTTAAAGGTAAATCATGCTATTCCGCTAATTTCAAAATTATAGGCACAGACCGGCAATCTATGAGGACACAAAGGATACAGGTAATGATCACCAAAGAGAGTCGGATTCCTCAAGGCAAACTTCGAATGAGATTAACTCGAAAACGCATTTTCTTGGATATGTGCCATCTCAAAGTATTCATAACCCACACAGCTGATATACGGGATGGAAGTGAAATAAGTGTGAAGCTTCAAGGGAATAATAGGAATAAAAATGTTTATGGGACAGTTTGTAATTACGTGCATAGTTAATTAATAAATCGGGTACAAAGTTTGCAAGTTATACCAAGGCTGCAGAAGCAATTGATGTCAACAGATGCGATGTATTTGTGTTATTCCGCTAGCATGTAAACATAAGAAGAAGTAGGGTTGAGAGCTGAGATTTGTATGAAAACAAACCAGCTTCGCTTCCTCGGTGCCGTGTATTGGTAATGACTAGGGCTCGGAAGTTCATGCTCTAAAAAGCTATGACACATGCATGCAAATATGCTCTAAAACTTGAAAATATGTCAATAAATATGCACTTAAAATACACTTTATGTAAAATAGGTTCTTAAAACTTGAAATTATGCCAATAAATATTAACTTAAAATATACTTTGTAATATTCTTCAATATAAACAAAGGGGGATGAAATGGAACTTATATTTATTGTTGAGAAGTAGAAGCTTATGATTCACTGTCCAAAAAAAAAGCGACGAATTGCAGTTCACTACAGCCACGTGACGGAGGTTTTCAAACGTGAAAGAATGCCTGTTATCTCTGAAGATGGATTTATATCTTGTGAAACTCTTCTCTACATCACAGGATGATTACTGACGCATACTTAAACGCCGCTAACTGGTCCGCAGTAAAAGGCATTTCGTGAAAGTTAATTATGTGCTTCCATTTACAATGTCTCCAATTTTACATATCTGTTCATATCCGGGATTGTTTTTATATTACACTCTTCACTTTATTCTTTAGTATTTCCCCTATACTGTCGGAAACAAAATTTAAGTTGGATGTTGTTTCTTGAAATACTTTTGAGTGCTTCATTTAAGGCTAGGGCTACTGTTTCTAAGGAGGTAATAACTTTAGATAGCCCGGAAAAGTGCGCAGACAGAAAACAAGATTAGCATCCAATTCAGTATAGGACAATAAATTTTGGGCTGTAAGAATGGATTCAGCATCACTAGGGTCTAAGGAGCTAACAACCTCTTTTACTGACTGTAGATACTCTGCATAGTAGAGGGTAACATCAACGCAAGTTCCCCATCTTGTTAATATTGGTTCAGGAAGAAGTGGAACTGATGGTGCTAAGAACTGAAGGTGCTAACTGAGCTCTCGATGGAGCTTTCATAAACACTTTTTTTACTACAACCACTAACTGATCCACTAAAGTAAATTCTCCATGTATCTGTTCACAAATGCGGTGGAGTGCATGTGCGAAGCACATTAAGGTCGTCCTCCGTGATGTAGTGGTTATCATTTTAGCCTCTAGCTCCCGAGGTCGCCAGTTCAAACCCGGTGGAGGGCGGTGGATTTTTTTCGGGCGTAAAAATCCTTGTCATGGCTTCCTTCAGAAGGGAAGTAAAGCCGGTGGTCCCGCGACGTAGATTTACGACATGTAAAAGAACTTCAAGCCTGATAAAGAGGCCTCTGAGCAAACAATTACCGGTATTTCACCCCCAATATAGAATGGGACGCTAAAGACCACAGCAGTTAAGGGGCGTCCATAAATAAAACTCAGTTTAATTTAATTTTGAGGCACGTTACATGTATTAAATTAGGGGAAATACCATTCAGTGTGCGTCCTGATTTAATCATGTAGCCGGCTCCGTCTGTGACAAATCAAAGCACCCTATCATATTTAATTTCAATTGACCATAGCAGTTATAAAGAATCAATTACAGATTTATTGTTACATTGTTTGTGACCTCCAAATTTATCACATTAAGAAGATATGACACCGTTGGTTCCTGCTTGTTAAGGGCACCAACCATTTGCAATTAACCTACCCTCAGAATCTGTTGTTTCATCTATCGAGACGCAAATAATCTCATTTTCCAGTTTATCTCGCATTCTTGATACAACATTGTCGTACAAACGGCTGACATAAGTTTTTCGTAATGTGCCTTCGTGAGGTACATGATGTGTGGTATAATTACGAAGAAAGCTTCTCAAATTAGGATTAGGAAGTTTCCAAAGCGGTATATCAGATGCTAAAAATGCTTCACATAAATCGGAAGAAAATTGATCCAGTTTGTTACCTAAACATTCCCCCAGTTGCTTTTACTTAGGATCCTTTTTTTCGCGTTTGTTTGCCAAAAATTGCTTATGTTTCGTGGAGTTTACGTGTTGGGTAACTTGAGAGAGTTTTCCACTTCCCACGTTTTTTTTTCACAGCTCTACAAAGCAATATTGTGCCGTCTGTACAAATCAAATCACTCGCAAATTCATTTTGAAGATTATCAGGTCTAGATGACTCATGAGCTTTTACTTTCGGCATAGGGCTATTTTAATATATTCGCTGGCAAATACAAACCACTGACAAACACTAATGAAACTAATACACAAACAGTAATCAGAGGAATGCAATATTACGACCACACACGGAACAAATTATACAGAGCTGATTGTGAAGAGACGCTGACGCAGGCTATGCGATAAATTATGTAGCTGCATACTATCTCAAGATAACAGCTCAGGACTTCCCTGACGTGTTTACAAGCGGCTCAGTTCGGAGTTGCAGCATTTCTAATCTTGCATGGAAAACAAGACCGCTTTATGCCACAAAAACACTAAAATGATAAAAATATGTTTTGATCAGAAAAGCCGAAATATGCATTTATTTGCAACATCAAAGTGGGTTTAATAAGTTATAAACTGACGATTCGTGCACATAACTTACCAGCATAGTAATTATAACAAAGGAAGAAATTATGTAAATGCATCAATCTCCGGGCCCTAGTAATGACTAATGCTTATGAAGACTCATAGTCAACGGTGAGATTATGTAAAGTGATATGTCAAAATTTAATCTAAAGTCCCTAGGTATGTGTCTATCCTCTAATTCGTGATACCAAGAACTGATTAAAAGAATAATGTGCCGTATTTCATTTTGTCATTTCTCTTACAGCATATTTTATGATTGACAACGTTGTTTACAGTTTAGTGTCACAATGAATGAAATTAAATCAAAGCTACATTCAAATGATACAATTACTTTTTCATCTAAATACCAAAGTTCCTTTAACAACTTCGGTTATGTGAGCTGGCTTCATCTAACAGCATCACAGCAAATGTTCAAGGTGGGCACCGCTTGATTGTATGCAGGTTTAGCACCTCTCCTACCAATTGCGTTCCATTGAGGACGTCTCCGATTATACCTGCCCAAACATTAACGGAGAACCTGTGTTGAAAATTCCCTTGTTTTATATCGTGTGGATTTTCACAAGCCCACGTGTGCGTATTGTGAAAGTTCATAATGCCATTTCGGGTGAAACAAGCTTCATCCGTAGTCATGACACACTCTAGAAATATTGGAATCTGCATACAGTCGTGTAGTGGCCATTCACAGAACCTCACACGTGGGGGATAATCGTTCAGTGATAAACGCTGTACTCGCTGAATATGATAAGGGCACAGTAGTTGTTCCCTTAATGTCCAATGTAAAATCCCAACATTACGAGTAATGTCGCAATTGCTACTATGATGTTGTTGTTCCACTAGATTTAACACTTCTTCCCCTTTATTCATAATTTCGTAGGGTCGTTGTCGACCACCATTACGGCATTCTGGCACCACACCTCCTGTGTCGCGAATCCGTTGACACACCATAGCGAATGTTTTCGCATTAGGCACATTCCTTCCTGGAAACCATTCATGGTAAAGTCTCTGGACTTCACGTGATTTGCACTTCATTTGTCATAAATTAATACCATGTCCAAATATTCTGCGTTCGAATATTTTGGCATGTTTGCACTTTACGGCAGCGACCGCTTTAATCTAACACTTGCCTGCCTTTGCACCCCTTTCGACACTTTCTAACCGAGTCAATACTTAACTGGTCGATGACCCTCAGATAATAACGAAAAGGCGTTGCGAAACCGTCGGAATTGTTTACGAAATCCTGGAGAACTATTTCAGTTAATTTTTGAGAAAACTGTTCAGTGTATGCGAAAATTACAAAGGAATAAATTATTGCTTATGGATCACTCACGCAATGTAGCTGAAAATCAGGATCATACGCCAAATACTTATCGAGATAATGATCACGTAAGTTTGCGGAAACATTTTTTTCCACGTAACCTATGTAAGTAAGAGCAAAATGGCATTAGACTTTCTTACTTTATTTAACTAAGGGAACGCACTGGTGAGAGCTGCGTATTTATTTCACTTCCACCTGGTATACCTACCGTATTTACTAAAATAGGTAACTTCTTAAATGTACTAGCTTATAATTACGTTTTCTGAACGTAATAGCTTTCCAAGCATTGCCTATTTCCCCCCTAAAGTTTTAGCGAACACTTCTGCCCTTAGATAGAAAAGCAATTAAAATCTGAAGTGCTATTAGCAGATCAACTTTCCTTTAATACGAATCCGCAAAACACTTTCATTTCTTTTAAGTACAACATTTATTTCATACATTAAAACTTCATTATTAAATAAATACTGGCGTATGTAAAGTTGGGTTGGTAGGTAAACGCACTATGTTCATTGCGGGGCCATCTATGCAAGAACAATAGATGGATCTTATGGAGGGAGTAAGCAAATGAGAATTTATCAGTAGAATATTATAGGTGATCCGAGCACAGCTTTTGCGTTTATATGGGAAAGGATAGGGAAAACGAGGGTAGATGCGACGGCTGAAGGAGAAAAATGCGTTTGTATAGGGAAGATATTGACTACGAGGATCGATGCTAGGCTAGACAGGGCTTGAAGGAGTGGGGATATGCTTTATATGTGAAGGTAGGGAATACGAGGAGAAGTGCTAGACTAGAAAGATTTTGAGGTGTGGAATATGCGTTTATATGGGAAAGATAGGAAAAACGTGGACAAATGGTAGGCTAGACAGATGCTGAAGGAGGGGGAATATTGGCTTATACGGAAGAGATGGGAATACGAGGAGAGGTACTGGACTAGACAGGGCTTGAAGGGTAGAATATGACTTTTTATATGGGAGAGGTATTAGGCTAGGAGGGTTTGAATAATAGAGCATACGTTTATATAGAGAGGCTAGGACAGATTCTAGCTTGAGAGAACCTTCAAGGAGGAAAACGCGTTTATATGGGGGAGATAGGGAAAACGAGGAGAGTTCCGAGGTAGAGCAGGGACTGAAGGAGGGAACGCCCTTTATGTGTTAGAGATAGAGAATACGAGGGCAGGTAGTTAGACAGAGGATAAGGAGTAGGGTATACGTTTATGGGGGGGAGATATGGAAAACGCAGAGAGATCCTATGCTAGCAGAGAGTTAAAGCAGGCCAGTGCGCTTTATATGGGAGAGGTAGGGAATACGAGGAGAGGTGCTAATCTAGACAGAGGTTGAGGATTAGAGTATGCGTTTATATGGGAAACGGGGAGAGATAATAAACTAGACAGATACTGAAGGAGGTAGGAATGTAGGTTTATACAGGTGAGGTAGGAAACCAAGGAGAGATGCTAGGCTAGACAGATGCTGAAAGAGGGAGGGGTAACCTTTATACGGAAGAGATAGGGGAAACGTGGAGAGATGCTAGGATGGACAGAGTTAAAGGAAGAAGAGGTTTAGACCACAAAGACACCACCAATTAAGGTTTACAAATGTTTTGACACCCTTTGGCGATATTTTCTCGACACTGAGGGTGAAGTCCCCCCGGCGCTAAAGTTCTAAAATATCTGTGTCAATCAATCAGGTAATATGTCCGTCCATGCATAACATCATCTAACGTTATTGAAAAAATCAAGGATTTATACTGCTAACGTCCCGGCATCGGGCCTCTGAAGGGCTGGACGCAGACCCTCGATCGAAGTACCCCGCCGCGTGTATTTTTATTGATACAGTATAAAGAGTAATTCGGATAGTATCGTATATATGTAGGGTAAACTGGTTAGTATCACAAGTATTCATGGTAATTAAGAGCAGCGATTCCTGCCAGAGCTATTTAAGGTCATTTCGCATGATTCGGGTGGTATCACAGGTATTTAAGTCATTTTAACAGGTAATTCGGATAGCGTCACTGGTATTCATGGCAATATAGAGAGCAATTAGATTATAAACATTTCTTATCCAATGCTACAACACTTATATACTTTTTTCTAATCTTACAAATTTTTATATGTTAAACAGTTAGTGTGCGAAACGGAGAGGGATAAAGTGTATATCGGTTTACAGTGAAGGTATATAGAAGTATTCTAAACTAACCCCACACCGAACGCTGTAACCTATCCCTACCTTGACTTCTTATTATCTATTCATCCCTATCATCGTCTAACCTAACCAACGTAACCAGCAAATGTAACCACGTAACAATACGTAACGTAACCAACAAAAGTAACCACGTGACAAGAGGTAACACCACGTAACATAACAGCGTAACACAACGTAACATATGTACGTAACCGCATGACAAGACGTCACACTACGTAACATAAGCACGTAACCACGTGTCAATATGTACCACAGCGTAACATAGCCACGTTACAAGACGCCGCACTACGTAACATAAGGACGTAACCACCTGACAAGACGTGACCAACGTAACACCACGTAACATAAGCACGTAGCACCACGTAACATGAGCACGCAACCACGTAACACCACGTGGCATGATGTAACCAGAAACGTAACAAGACGTAACATCGCGTAACCTAACCACGTAACACGACGTAACATGACGTAACCAGAAACGCAACCACGTAACAAAACTTAAGAACAACACGTAACCAACCCATTGCTAAGATAATCTAAGCTAACCCATCCTTCATAGAAAATCAGTACGCGAGCCTAGCATAACTTAACCTAACCATTTCCAGACGACCCTCTTATCATCTATTCTACTCAGTCATCATCTAACCTACTCTGGCTAACCAGAGATAACCCCGAGTTTCTTTTAGTGAAATTGCGACGTTTGATTCAGGTTTTATCATTTGAGAGTCTTAATTGAAAGCTTTACGTCAACATACCTTTATTTTAGTTCGTTGTAGGCGCCTCTCCCCTTTATCTAGGCTTGAGACTAGCACTAGGATTGCTCGTAATGGCAGGGTTAACGCCTCCCCTTCTATCTTCTTATTCTTCAAGTGTCTCCTACTGTCTGTGACTCAGGAGTTTAGCTTTGATCTTGAGGTTGACGTAAGCAAACCTGAGAGAGGGTTGTGTTCACAGATTAACCAGATTGTCAACTCAATGGTGGGGGTAAGGTGCCGCATAGGGCGCTTTTACGGACCTTTCGGGTGCCCGTTAGCGGAACTAACGCTGCGGTCGGTAATGCAGCTTACGTCATTATCAACTGATCATGCCTGCTGCTAGCCCCGCCCTCCGCTTTCGAAACGTGAGCAAGCCAACTGAAAGGAGTGCAAGTCTCAAATAAAATCACCTGCGTTTTTAATGGTTTTTCTCAATCTGGAGAGAAAACCATTAAACGCACAGGTGACTTTATTTAGAACTTGCACTCCTTTCAGTTCTTACTCATCTGCTAGAATACCGAAATCGGTTTTAATTGTCTTACACTGACAATGTCTTTATACTCATTTTCAGTAAAGTGGGAAAATAGGAAAGGTTGTGGTATGTATGGTATTATGTAATGTTACTCTTTGTATACAGCAGTTTACCATTCGTCAACTTAACAGCTGTTAACCTACATGACAGAAATGCCATTGATCCGCATTCTATAATAATAATATACAAATTATAATATAAATGATATCCTGCCATGTACAAAGAATGTCAGCATTTGGTTATACATAAAACACCACATATTTTATCACGTGTATTGAAAAATAAGTGAAATACATCAGCAAAAACAAAAAGCAACTATTCAGTTACACAATTTTTTTTTAATAAAGCTGCATCTTATGCAACACAAACTTGAGCAAAATTTCCTACACTAATGTCCCTTGATGCGGATTTAACAAGCATTGCATTTTTAATAGCTGCTTCTACATTATCCAAATAATCAATTTCTTAGCAAATAATTTGTGATTAGTTATTGCTCCTTGTTGGGTTTTATTTGGAATATCTGTTGCAATCTAATCTAGTATCTATTTCCAAGGCACTTAAAATAAGCACTAACACCATGGATTCTATCTTCTTTTTTTTTAAGTGAAAGAAGGTTAAAAATGTTTTACAGCTATTTTCTATTAGTCCAGCTTAAATATAAGAACTTGTAATATGCAGGCCATCAACTCACTGCTCTATGGTGCACAGAGAAGTGCTCATTTACTCTAACCTGTGCTGAGATAGCACATAGGTAAAAGTTAAGTTGAAAAAACAGAGGTAAAGGAAGTAAAAATTATTTTTCAGTTTGACTATAGAATCATAATATTCAACAACTTTGTGCTTAATACAGGTTCGAACCAAACAGCTGTGAACATAAAGACAATCTTATGAGCACCATATTAGACATAATTTCTCCTTGTTTTCTTTGTACTGTTAAATTGTTAATACTTAAAATACTAATTATTCTTTCTTTGTACAGCAGCAGATTAAAATATTTTATTAATGTGCTGCAAATACATTACTAATCAATAAAAATAAATAAAATAAAAAAAATTAAACTGCAATACATATGACTTTTGTTTCCTCAGCAAACCGATATGTTTCATTACTATAAAACTCTTTGCCCCTCCCATGAAGTTGCACTAATTATGCTTTTTTTTTTAAAAAATCATATTGAAATTAATCATGACTTAATAATAATAATAATAATAATAATAATAATAATAATAATAATAATAATAATAATAATAATAATAATAATAACAACAACTTAATAAATAATACACATTTTCCTTAGCATTATTCGTGACTCACAATTTTTAAATGAAAGGAGTTTTTTCACAACCACTTGAGGTGCACCATCATTTGTTATACTTCCCATACCAACATCACTTTGTATGGCAGTTAAAAGAACCACTTGCATGACTTCATAGAGGAAAACGGTACAACCCGAACTATTAACCAGTTTATGATGCCTGCTGTAATATTGTTATTAATGGGTTGCAAACCCTACGACATATGAAATTAAGTTAAATATTTCAAACACAAAGTTCAGATAAATACACAAATTCTAATCAGGCTGCCTAGTTGGAATTTGCCAGTAATGTTATATTAGGAAACCTAACAAACAATATATACATTTTTGTTTTGTTTTTATGTTGCTTTAATGTCATTGTATATGAAGACAGTGAAAGCAAATCTAGGTTGCAAATGACAATTACAGAGTAGCTGTAATTTAAGAAAGCTATTGTCTTTAAGCTCAAAACTACTTTCATTAAATGGACTGTTAATGGTGACACTTCACATTCTCTGCAACACGAGGGTGCTATTTCTTAGTGTTAAAGAATCACAAAGGTAACTGAAATCCTTGCTACTATTTTGTTTATTTAGTGGATAACAAACATTTTAGAAAAATCATGTCTGTAGTTATTAACAACATTAACTCAAAAATTGTAGCTTTAAAGCTACTAACAGAGAATAACTAAAACCTACCAATACACTGAAATAACTGCCTAACACCAACTTTGCTTTTCTGAAAATTGAGAACATGTTTCCAGCAATAGTCCTCAATGTTTTAGTTAATTTTTCAACTGATGTTGAAATGAAACTCCAAATTGTAAAGAATGTTTGATGTTACATGGCAATAAATTGCTGTATAGTTGAGAGAAACCTTCATACTATATTAATAATGTTCCTGGGGGTGATCCTGCAACTCAACATACCCAAATTACCTTGACTCCATGGTTTGGGTATCTGCCAGCATATCTCTGGTAGCTTGAGATGGTGACTGCGCTAAACAAACGAAAGGAGAAAAAAACCTCATTAATGTTCCAATAATTAAATAATAAGGTTAATAAAAGTGCTTTGGAGGTGATGGACTTTGCATCTAAACATCCATGACTGACATTTCATCACTAATTGCTGCATTAATCAAGAGTTAAAACTATAAAATATCCTGTTTTGTTTAACATATCCTCTGCTCATTTGCAGCAATTATTTTGCTCATTATTCAGCAACACAGAGCAAAACATTCTTTAATTTTATAAATATGACACAGTATTTTCACTTATTTAGTATAAAAACTTGCTTTTTTATTTAAAGTTTCTTTTACTTAATCTGAAAACTCAATGGTTTTACAAAGAAATATTTTCTGTGTTAAGATACCACAAACTGTGTATAAGTTAAGCTAAATATCAAATAAACCAGTGGTAAGATTGTGCAGACTGAAACATTGAAACAGCTTATGAAGTATCCAATACCAAAAGTTTTACATCTTTCTTTACTAAAGTTTGAAAATTTAAATGATTTCTGTGATAAAACAGCACTATTACTTTGTGCAGTTGGCAAGTGTTTAACCTTAGCACATAGTACTAGGCCATGGCATAATTATGTCCCAGAAATGTTCATGGTTTCATACAATGTAATCTCACTGTGAAAAAGGAAACACAAAAAGATAATTTAGAAAGATGTGGCAACAACTCTCCCATTAGCCTATTAGAGAAAAATGAAAATTCTGTTAAATATAACTCACTTTAACTGATGAACGAAGGAAATCTGTGCCATAATCCTGAGGATACTACTTCTGGAGGTGTTGAACAGGAGAATGAACTGCAGTAGGCCATATATAAAAAAATTAACAGTTCTGAAATTCAAAGAATGTAAAAATGATTTAAAATTTAAACCTTAAATTGTAATATTTAATTCCAGTTCTAGCTTTCTAACAACTGTAAAGCCCAACTAGGATACTAAACAGACTTTTTTATTTTTCACTAGTATTTCACTCGTTAAATGACCATTATATTAGTGTTATCATGCATACATTGATTAGATTCGAACTACAGCTGAATTACAAAATGTAATATTGCTCATGAGTAGTCGATACAATTTTATTTTGAAAATAAATGTATATGTAATGCAATTCTGGTTAGGTTATGGATTTAATTTTGATTATTCTATATTATTTACATTCATACATCCTACTTACCAACAGGCCTTTGAAAAAAAATAAATCGCTTCTTTCTTGGTATTTGTACGCTCTTGTATGCCTTTAAAATCTTGCCAGTTCTACTACATCGAAGAATTTTCTTCTCAGATTCACTCTGGCATCCGTTAAAATACGATCCGCAGCTTTAAAATTTCGTCTCAAATCGGATACACTTAGCCAACCTTAGGCTTTGTTCACACCTACATTGAGCTCAAATACTGTACAAACCGGTTCACTAATATTATGAAAACGACTTTATAAATGGCAAACTGTTATAATATATTACATCTGGGACTAAATATGTGTTATTTTTAAAACAATTTAATATTCAACACAGGAGTGTAGAATAATTGTGTTGGCAGTATTGAATGTTATATGTACGAGCTTGACAGTGTCATCTAGCGCCTGCATTTTAAGCAAAGGGCATATGCAGCGCTCAAAATGTACCTTTCGAGAGCCCGATGCGAGAACATCGATGATATACCGGAAGTTCCTATCCCAGTTGACATACGCTGGTTGTGTTATTCTTTCCTATCGCTTTATTGTTTACACCCTGTTCCAAAGGTACTTATCCTTTCTTTCCGCGACAAGAAATATTAGGCGAAGTAACATCAATATTACATTATTACCGCATCAAACAAAACAATTATGATCATAATTTCAATAAGTGAACTTGTAAAGCGTGTATACATGTAAAACAGTATATTTACGACACTATACATGTGGAATATTATTTTACTAACCTCATTAATCCAAAGGGTATGCAAGATTGATGCAGATGATTCGGATGATATCCCTTCTTGCTCATCAGAAGAACTGTCGTTTGCATTTGAAATAATAATCTGATCGATCACATCAGAAACCACACGATCCATGGACAGTAACCATCTTCTAATTTTCTAACATGCCGGTGATATCCTACCCAGTGTTCTGCAGGTACCGCAGAGATTCCTTCGTTGGTTAAACTCAATATACGAAATAACGAAAATTCCCCAGTAACGTTGCGCTCCCTTATGAAGTGCTTTACTGTCGCCCATGCAACCTCAATGGGATTAAGATCGCAATTGTAAGGCGGCAGATACAGAGTGGAGTGTCCATGTGCATTAAGAATGCGGTCAATCTTAAATACCTTTTCTCTTGGTCAATGAGTGTTTCCTGCACTACCATCAGTAAGCACCCCTGTGATCCCATCAGCTGGCCAACATTTCTTGAATGTTAAATTATTGTCCATCCACATTTCATCCAAATAAACGATATCCCTGCCTTGACTTCGGTATTCCCCTATCTCAGCCAAGTATTTGCATCTCCATTCAACAATTCTTGGCTTTTCGATTAAGATTGTTCGCTTTCCTCGGCACTTGCGCTATCTAAATCCCAATTTCAGAATAACTCTCCTTAACTCTGCCCCCAAGGAAATTGTATCTTACTTCTAACTACAGGAGTAACTTTCTGCATGTCGGAACTATCTTTTCATTGACGTAGAAGTCCATTATTGTCCGCTTAATGAGCACATGTCGAAATCGCCTATATTTATATTTCGTTCTGGATTTGGAGGTCTTGTCTTGCCTACAGTGCGTAAAGGGCTTCCTCCTGTTCTCTTCGCAATTTCTTGTCTTATATTCTTAATTGTTCCCACAGACACACCGCACTAATTGCCTGTTCTCTCATCCCTCGCGAAATCCGTAGAATTAGTTGTTTCTGCTCTGCTTCCTTTTTGCATTGCTCGTTTACATGGTTTATTATTTCGCGAGCCTCGCTATGAATGGTTTTTCCCTTTTTCCGAAAGTTAGCCATTTCACTAATGGATTATATTAATTTGACACTCGCGATACAACGCGTTTTAACACTGTAACATCCTCTGACACTGCCTGCAGTAAGACTGCACTTGTTGAGAATATTTTTGAACTGTTGGTGTTGCACTATCTACACCTTACGCAAGAAGCTCCCAGGCCACTGCACGCTTGCAGTTCAAGGACAAAGTCAATCTCCTGAGTCACTGACAGTAGCTGCATACACCGCACATGAGTAAAACTCGTTTTTTTAAGATTGTAGACTCACAGAGAATATCTTCATCTTCGACTTACATTCTCTTATGCACTGCTTGTAATGCTGTAATGCGCATATGCATATGTCGTTATTCCATCCTCGGCAATACTCTTTTGTCATCAATCGGAGTCAAGGCGATTTTATTCACTCGTACTGTGCTAACAGCATGCTCCCGTGACAGGATAAGATTCATAGGCATTCTGATGAATTCTTGGGTTTTAAGACAGTCTGTATATAGGTCAAATGTAATGTACTGCTTAATAGCACTACGTTTTATGCCTTTAATCTTTTTTATCATCGATGCTTGAATATCTAAGGCGTACATCTTAGGTCGTAGTCCAACAAAGCGTAGAATGATTTTGCTATTGGCCTCATCTTTAAATTTCCCCAACACCTTTTTGTTCTGAGTAGAGTGGCATATATGGTTGACAGGATAATCAGCTGTAACCAGGTGTTCCAGAAAACGTAGCTTGTCCTGGTACACATCTTCAATTCTCACTCGATGAATGAATGAATCAGTGTCCATATACATAAGCTTCAAGTTTTCAGCTCCATAATACGGTAACAACACATCATGGTGATGGTGGTACATTAATGTCTAGAGATGTCCAACACACTCATTCCAATGTATATAGGCTTGTTGAACACATGACGGGATGCCATATGCACAGCAGCTAGGTTGATAGCATATATTGTTCGATCGATAAACGTAGGGTTGGCAATTATTTTTTCCAGTCTTCTCGTTTGTCACCAACCGTATACCCACACGATTGTGCAGGTTCTCCATAGTTTTTCCGAACATAGCATTGTTGAACACTTTTGTAGAGATCCTTCTAAAATCATTTGCAGCCTGTTGTCGTAGGCTGTTGTTAAATTCCACATAAGGTTTTAGCCACTGTGACTGTCGGAAATGTAGCACACGATGGATTTTTGTTAGCCGTAGTTCATGATTAAGAGCTTGCTTCAAAACCATGTAATGCACTACATACTTCTTTCGAGGTCCAAGATGAGGTATCAGTTTCTTTGTAGTTGAGTCTTTAGGCTTCATACATTCAGGCAGGTCGTTGTGTAGATCGTGAAGTTCTGCAGGATATTCAATGTCGACTTCTAATATATATCCGAGGATCATCTTCTTGTAGTCTTTGTAAGTCGATTTTTTCAGATGACACCCATTCAAATCCACCATAAGGGAGGGCGTGGCACATGGTCCAACCATATTGGTTATTGGCGTCCCCATATGTAATAAATTGGGTTGCTCTCGACAGATCATAGCTATCCTTGGAGGCGTTGTTTGCTTCGACATACCGGTGGGAAACTTGACATAAACCTCCTCTTATGCCGAATTCCACCATGAGTAATTGATCATAATCTAACAATTCCAGCTGAATTCCAGTATACAGCAACATGCCATCCCATATAAGTCCTGGAGAGGTGAACTGATGTGCAGGGTCGCCTTTGTGTGTTTTGAGGGTTTGATCTCTAAATGTCTCAAAGACATCAGCTAGAAGAAGTACATCAGAGATTAAGTAGAGGTCGCTGTACTCGCCCAGGTTTCTTACATTAAACAGCTCCCATACATTTCTAGCATGATTGTAGTCGGAATCACTAATTTCTTCTTCATTTCATCTATTGCAGAAGGAGTCCTTAGGAGGCAAGCAGGTTTCCTTCAAAACATTCCATGAAGTGACATAATCATAGGGAAATACACTCTTGCGAGTCATCAACTTCAACTTGTCTTCTCAAGTGTTTAAGTGTTTCAGGGTACGATGTTAGATTTTTCTTCAGCTTATTCAAGCTTGTACTGAGAAACCGAAAGCTATCCACAAACCGAAGGTTTATATCTCCTACATACTTGGAGAATTATATATAGCTTTCTTCAGAGCTAGGAATTACCTCCACCCGCTCACTTGTGCATCCTAGCTTCTTAGCAATGAAGTGTGAGTCATACCCACTGAGGTTGTGCATGAAGACTGGAATATATTTAGGTGTTTTGCAGGCTAAATTACATTCATTATGTAGACTTCCACGATATTCACCACTGATGTGATCATGGTCACGTACTTTGTAGTTCTCTTCAGTAACGGTTTTTCCACACAAGTAGCATACTGTAGCGGAGTTGAAATCCATCTGCTGTTGATCTGGAAGTTTCAGAGGTATGACAGATTTGTATATATTATTAATTCCCTTTACAATGAACGACAGGCATTCCATAAACTTCTGAGGAGCATCAACACCACGATATACATAGGTATGCTTAGGAAGACCAGTTTCCAGATGTTTAACGTCAGATGACGGTTTAACGTAAACGCAGAAACTCATAGGCACATGCTGCTGATAAGGGGTTGTATATGAAGTTTCAAGACTGGGTATACATGTATGACATGGTGCGACAATGCTTTCAAAGTCTGCGTAGATGACGTAAGTTAGTTTCAACATCCTTTCAAAAATTTTAAATTGAACAATTGATTTCTCCTTTGTAGGCATAACTACGCTTGCAACATCATGTTGATTACAGATGGACGCATGTTCTTGAGGTTTTCCAGTCCACTTCGTCCATATCGACCATCAACATGTATAAAACAACCCTTACAGGTATAAACACGTTCCTTATATTTAGTTTTCTGACGTCGAATAGGTTTTTCAAAATTCTTTATATAAACGTAGTGATGTTTCCCACTACTGTCACTCAATAGTAGGAGGTTACGGTGTTCAGGTAGTTCAGTCTCAGCGACCTTTATTGGATACACTTCATGCTTCTCATCCAGGCCGAAGACGTTGATAGACATCCTTTTAAGCTTCTCAAATTTAGATATTTGAGAAAGTGGAGTTGGATAAGTAACACAGCTGAAGTCATATTTATTTTGAAGTTTCTCGTATTTGCTCACCCGTAGCGCATTCTTCTCAACGAATTTGGCTAATACAGAATACATAAAGCATATCTCATCAGTATAATTCTGGATGTTAATGCAGACTTTTTTGCTTCAACAGATGGAGGCAGGGGTATAATTGGCGCAACAGTTCTAGACATGTGAAAATCTTAATGACAGCTAGGAAGCGAGTCGCTTACCAGATCAAGAGGTGACCGTTCGTCTGCATGCTGCAGGAATGCGTGGGACAGTCATTGTCAAATATCCGCTCACCGGTTATGCACTGCACTACACTGATAAAGTTATAGTTACATACAGTATATTTAAATCCACTGCAGTAAAAAGCGCTTAATATAGAAACCTGTCAATCATCTGCCTCCAATTCTTCCACACCTTAACACACCTTCCTCTTCAGCGGAATCACTCACACCATTGCCGTCATCACTGCTGTCGCTACTTTCTGCACCATTATCCTGGATGATAATTCTTTCTTTTTGATTTTCTGCAATTCCATATTTTTCGAAATCATGATTCTCAATTCATTCTGGCATTCCAACGTCTGTAAATCGCTGGCGACATAACTGCTCCACATCTTTTAATTTAAAAGTGATATTTCTGCAGGCCACCCATTTTTTTGCATCAGCCCAGATTAATTCGTATGGATTTAGATCTGGGTGACACGGAGGTAGTTTAAGTACAGTATAGCCATGTTGTATTAATATCTGGTCAAGTGTGCATGACTTTTGAAGCGCTGTGTTGACTTTTGAAGCGCTTAATTAAGTTATATAGCTTTGTTTTACTCATGCTTTCATCTAAAGCTATATTACGCCTAAGTAACCAAACTCTCATTTCTTTTTTCAAGGAATTTGAGGTAGGTGGTTTGTCAATTTGAGTGTTGACCATTGTGAAGCATTGTCGATAACCAGAACAGACTCAGCAGACATATTAGGTGTTGATTCACGTCATGTAATTTTCTGTATTTATTTCTTTTGATGAAAATCCCGTTTTTTTGTTGCGACTTGTAAAGAAGGGCATTTGGAACGAAGCCGATCTTTCCAACAGCATGAACGCTAATAAGTATTTGCCCTTTGGCAACAGGTGCCTGCAAACCTAATTCGCTATTGTCACTCCAACTTTTAGATGTATGACTGCTGTGTATGTATGACTCATCTTCATACACTATAGTTTGACCCTCTAATTTGTACCTCTGAGTAAGGTACTCTTTCAGCTGAGATCGCATGTCGTGGTTTTCTATTAGAACTCTTCTATTTAATTACGTTTTCTTCCACGTGAACCCTAAATCTTTTATAATTTTTCTGAGATTTGTAGCACCAACTTAAAAATGTATGCTGTCTTTCAGCTTGGTGAGCAATCTGCTTATTGTTGGCACAGTTTTTTTCTTTAACATAGAAATTGCGAATCGTACGAAATTTGTCGAAATCATCTATTGATGTAATACGTTTAGGGACCTTAGGTTTCTTCCCAGGTGTGTCAAATGATACTCTTTTATCCATATGTTTTTTCTTATCTTTGAGATCTCTGAAAACGGAACTCAGTGAAACACCAGTTGCTTTGGCTACTCTTTCTTTCACTCTCTTAAGGCTTCTGTGGAACTCGGGTGAACATATATTTTCTTCATCTTTGCTTCTTGCTTCATGAAGTCGAGGACATTTGCAATTATTTTCCTGCTTTGACTATGTAATACCTTACCACTTAACTTTGAAAACGTAGGAGCCATGGTTATAAATGTGACAAATATAAAATGAGCACTATTTAGGTGCTGCTCTCTATGAAATTACAACCAGATGCGGACATTTCCTATGCAGACTATGTGTTACGCACTGTGAGTAAACAAAGGTATCATATCGCTTTCGTTTATTAAGCTAAACATAAACCATTCCTAGGCTCGGCAGCTGGGGTGGCAATCAAGGTCACGATTCCAGAGGTTTTGCGCCAGCTATATGTAGCTAATTCCTCGTAATGGATTGTACTTGTTAATGCGAAGGCGAACCCGTTCCACAGCGAGCAGAGCCCAGTTGCTGCCCATAAGTTGTGATTCCTCCATTTCAGTAACCAACTTCTTCATTTTCGTTTCCAGCATAGAGTCCAGACCCGCTTCTAGGAAAACAGCTTGATTCCTGGTTTTAAATTTTTTGTCTCAGGTTTCTCCGATACTGTTAACAAATTTACACTCAGCCAGCAGATTAATTTTCACACTCTTGTGAATACCAAGCTCTTTATGTACAGCCTGGGTTATACGCTGTTTTGCCTCATGCAGGTACATATATAGGTCCTTAGTTGATTCACAACGTATAAAATATGATTTCAAGCGTCTATTTAATGAAGTTTCATATTCTTTCATGTCACAGTCATCCATTGTAGATAATAACTCTTGTGTAGTAGGTTCTAATCTACGTTTCTTCTCAGTTCTGTTTATTTCGCATACATCTTCTTGTCGCCGGCCCTTATAACTGTCTTTGAAGGTTACATTACAATATTTATATTTGAAGAGCTTCTTACAACGTAGTTCATGCCTACTTTTATCATATCCACCTAGAAATGCCTTTCCAAATTTACCACAAGAACATCCTGATGAACTAGAAATGATGTCCTTATATGAGGACATATTCATCTTTACTTTAATGTAATAACGTATTAACCCTTCTTCAAGGAAATGCACGCCTCTTCGCCTTGATAACACTTTAGAAAGCCGATTATTTTCTGAGAATACAACGATGTTGACACCCCGGAGATAATTAGCAGAATGAAGTCCAATGCCCGAGATCACCCCAGTTATAGAGGAGGCACGAACCGTTTTTAGATCAATTATATAACGTATTAATCCTTCTTCAAGCAAATGTACACCTCTCCACCTTGATAACACTTTAGAAAGCCCATTATTTTCTGAGAGAACAACGATGTTGACACCTCGGAGATAATTAGCAGAATGAAGTCCAATGCCCGAGAATACCCTATATGTATAGGAGGCACGAACCTTTTTTAGATCAGTTATGTACTGAATTCTAATACTAAAATGGTGATTAAGCGTCTAAGCTCTTATATTTCAATGTGTTACACAGATATTCGGATGTATCCGTAGGTCTTCACGCATGTTCATGTATTTAGAGAGGCGCGCAGAGATTTTCAGGCATGATCGTAGGTCTTCGTGCAGATTCGGGGGCTTGTCTCGTGAGGGTGATGAACGATCCGTCACCGAGCAAGGGACAAATATCCTTGAGCAAGCATTCACCATACGCCGCGAACCCTAGAAGCACAAAGATGCGAATGAAATAGGATGAAAGGGAAAGGAAATCGCGCTAGTATACACCACTCCGGCATTCGCTTCCAGACCAGCGAAAACCACGAAAAATCCGAGGCCAGAGTGAGCGACCGACGGGAACCGAACCCGGGACCCTAGAAGTACACGTGAAAGATGCGAATGAAATAGAATGAAAGGTAAGGGAAATCGTGGTAGCATACAGCACTGAGACATTCGCCTTCAGACCAGGGAAAATCACGAAAAATCCGAGGTCAGAGTGAGCGACCGACGGGAATAGATCCCGGTACCCTAGAAGCATAAGTGAAAGATGTAAATGAAATAGAATTATGGGGAAGGGAAATCGCGCTAGCATACACCACTCAGGCATTCTCCTTCAGACAGCGAAAACCACGAAAAATCCGAGGCTAGAGTGAGCTACCGACGGGAATCGAACCAGGAACCCTAGAAGCACACGTGAAAGATGCGAATGAAATAGAATGACAGGGAAAGCATATCGTGGTAGCATACACCACTCCGACATTCGCCTGCAGACAGCGAAAACCACGAAAAATCCGAGGCCAGAGTGAGCGACCGACGGGAATCGAACCAGAGTCCTACAAGCACACGTGAAATATGCAAATGAAATAACATGAAAGGAAATCGTGGTATCATACACCACTCAGGCATGCGCCTGCAGACCAGGGAAAAACACGAAAAATCCAAGGTCAGAGTGGTCGACCGAAGGAAGTCGAACCCCTGAACCCTAGAAGCACACGTGAAAGATGAAAATGAAATAGAATTAAAGGAAAAGGAAATCCATGAGAAACTACTAGCATTCGGCTGTCGACCAGCGAAAACCGCGAGAAACCTAAGGTCAGAGTGACCGTCCCTACGGGAATCGAACCCGGGACTTCCGAATGCAAACCACAGTTGTTATCGCCTGAACCAAGCCGTAAAACAGGTTTAGCCCACACCACTCATGACAATACTCTACCTCCGCCATATGACGTCACAGCTGGAGACAGACTGTCTGGGAACAGTCTGACGTTTAAACGCGTTTCATTTCTGTCTGCCACACCAAAAGAGAAGTATTCTCACACGATCATTCAGACAGATGTTTCCATTCAATGCCTACCACACCCACCACCGCAGCCCATTACACCAAAGTTAACATAATTTGTATTATAATACTTTAGAAATAGCGTAGAAGTTTTTCTCCCCTTATTTAATTAAATTCATATATATATACCCTATTTTTCATGTTTCCATTGCTTTATCAATACTTTCTTTCCATGTTCCCCTCATTCCCTAAAGAATCAGTACACAATATGACATTTTTATACGCTTAATGTCCATTTATCAGAAAAAAAACCGCGCTTAATACGCAGTTATCGCAGATAACCGTTACATTTGAGCGCAATCACGAGCAAAGTAATTTTTTCCAGAGTTACTCCGATTTTAAGCTTGTAGAATCGTATTAGGAAATGCATTAATAAATTTGTTGTATTTTTAGCTCAAAGTGTCTACACATTTTGAAGTCACTGATTCCTGCTATTTGCATTTACTCTAAAGATTGTCATATTTCATTTTTAAGGTCGCCTTTGTTAAAGATAATGTCTTGCAATCCATTTTTAAATTTCTTTTAAAATCAAGCCAAGCGCGCGTTTAACGCCTATAATGGCCGTCTCATGTGCTAAAAACGCAAGATGGCGATTTCCGCGTTTTACATTAGCAAGCCAGAAGCGACCCGGTAGTCTGCACCTTCTCTCGGTGGCCGCTAGAGAGCGGAAAAGAGGTGGGGGGAACAGTCTGACGTCTCGTGAGGAGGATGGCTACCGTTACGTCCTGGATGCAGATCCGAGAGTACTTCATTACGCGAGAGACCGCTACGTAGCGCGGAGTTATAGTTCACGCATCCGCTTAAGACACGTCAGTGTCTTGCGTGTTTTTTGAGTTAATTATTTACGCTAACTTCACCTTTTAGTCGTGCATTCTTAATTCATCTAAGAGATGTAATACTTGTCAGGACGACAGGTAGTCAAATATGCATTACAAAGAAACTAGCTTATGATATAAATGTAATGACGTATCGATGTCAGGACGCCAGTCGTCTAAATATACATTACAAAGAAACTAACTAATGATATAAATGTAACGACGTATCGATGCTCAAATATACATTAACAGAAACTAGTTAATGATATAAACGTAATAACGTTTATTGGACGCCTTTCTCTTGATTACCTAAAGGATAGGTTAGGGCGTTCTGCGTGGGGTTAGTTTAGAATACTTCTATATACCTTCACTGTAAACCGATATACACTTTATCCCTCTCCGTTTCGCTTACTATTTAACATATAAAACGTTTGTAAGATTAGAAAAAGTGTATAAAAGTGTTGTAGCTTTGGATAAGAAATGTTTATAATCTAATTACTCCCTATATTACCATGAATACCAGTGACGCTATCTGAATTACTTGCTAAAATGACTTAGATACCTGTGATACCACCCGAATTATGCGAAATGACCTTAAATAGCTCTGGTACGAAACACTGCTCTGAATTACCATGAACACTTGTGATACTAACCGGTGTACCCTACTTATATACGATACTATCCGAATTACTCTTTATACCGTATCAATCAAAATACACGCGGCGGGGTACTTCGATCGAGGGTCTGCGTCCAGCCCTTTAGAGGCCCGATGCCGGGACGTTAGGAGTATAAATCCTTGATTTTTTCAATAACGTTAGATGATATGCATGGACGAACATTACCTGATTGATTGGCACAGATATTTTAGAACTTTAGCGCCGGGGGGACTTCACCCTCAGTGTCGAGAAAATATCGCCAAAGGGTGTCAAAACATTCGTAAACTTTAATTGGTGGTGTCTTTGTGGTCTAAACTCTTCCTCCTTTAACTCTGTCCATCCTAGCATCTTTCCACGTTTCCCCTATCTTTTCCGTATAAAGGGTACCCCTCCCTCCTTCAGCATCTGTCTAGCCTAGCATCTCTCCGTGGTTTCCTACCTCACCTGTATAAACCTACATCCCTCGCTCCTTTAGTATCTGTCTAGCTTATCATCTCTCCCCGTTTCCCATATAAACGCATACTCTAATCCTCAACCTCCGTCTAGATTAGCACCTCTCCTCGTATTCCCTACCTCTCCCATATAAAGCGCACTGGCCTCCTTTAACTCTATCTCTCTGCGTTTTCCATATCTCCCCCATAAACGTATACCCTACTCCTTAACCTCTGTCTAACTACCTCTCCTCGTATTCCCTATCTCTAACAAATAAGGGGCGTTCCCTCCTTCAGTCCCTGCTCTACCTCGAAACTCTCCTCGTTTTCCCTATCTCCCCCATATAAACGCGTTTTCCTCCTTGAAGGTTCTCTCAAGCTAGAATCTGTCCTAGTCTCTCCATATAAACGTATGCTCTATTATTCAAACCCTCCTAGCCTAATACCTCTCCCGTATAAAAAAGTCATATTCTAACCTGCAAGCCCTGTCTAGTCTAGTACCTCTCCTCGTATTCCCTATCTCTTCCGTATAAGCCAATATTCCCCCTCCTTCTGCATCTGTCTAGCCTACCATCTGTCCACATTTTTCCTATCTTTCCCGTGTAAACGCATATTCCACACCTCAAACTCTGTGTAGTCTAGCACTTCTCCTCGTATTCCCTACCTTCACATATAAAGCATATCCCCACTCTTCAACCCCTGTCTAGCGTAGCATCGATCCTAGTAGTCCCTATCTTCCCAATATAAACGCATTTTCCTCGTTGAGCCGTCGCATCTACTCACGTTTTCCCTATCCTTTCTCATACAAACGCAAAAATTGTGCTCGGATCCCCTATAATATTTTACTTTTATTCATATAATTTTTATCGCTACCTTCCATTATTCCTTAAAAATTACTAATTAAATGGTTTATTAATGTGTTGGTAAAAATGGTGTCCCTTTCGTGAATATTATAGTACTCATTATAAGACCTAATGTCCGAAATGAGAACATGAAATAAAGTATACTCGCTATATACTAATGGTCGTCCACTTTGTCCGAATAGGCATCCCAAATGATCATCAGGGATGGTAAGACATGTCCACTATTTTATCATTACATTGCGTAGGACTGCTTCTGTTTCAATTATTTTATCTAAAAAGTGTTCTGGTATTGCCAACACTGTCAGCACGTACGAGGCAGGTGTATGTGGTGTACTATCAGCTTTGATTGTTACATCGACCTTACCGAAACCGTTTTGTGTATTAGTTTAATACTTCGTATAGTATTATAATGTTTGTGATATAAATGCTAATGTAATATTCCGTATACATTATAGTATAATAATAATAACAATAATAATAGTAAAAAATTGAAGATTGCCTAATAGGTAGCTACTTTGATTTATATATCTGCAGTTATGCTTTGTGTACTAGTGGTTAGTGGCTCTAACGAAGAAGTTCCGAGTTCCAATCCCGCTCCCGTCTCCAGAGTTTTAGTTTTGTATTCGTAATGCATACTGTACTTTATGTACATATGAATGTACAGAGCCACAACTAGTAACTGATTAAAAATGATACAACCCCTGAAACCACTGCAAAATTCAACCATCTTTACCGGCGCGCCGTGCACAACTACGAGATATACACTACGTCAAAGGCGTCCAAAATAGGATTCGGGTTACATCGTACGTCGCGATTACATCCCCGTAATCGCTGGTAATCACCAGTGTCTTTCCTTCTCTTGCGCGCGACCAAGCAGCTTACTTGAACACACACTACCGAGGTCAGTCAAATGATAGCCTTGAGAGAGGCATATACCTACACATGCAGATTGAACAATGGGCGTACTACAAATAATAGCATTGTCAACTCCTTCAACATCAAAGAAGAGGAAGTTCCAAACGGAATGGGAATATCTGTTTTTTGTTCTGACTATAACGAAAATATTAAGTGTCTGATATGTTCGACAATTATACATGGCATACTACGAAATAATATACAGTGGCACTATTGCACATGTCATGTTGAATATGCAGTACTGAAAGGTATTATTATGATTATTATTATTATTATTTGACACGTTATTGCAATGGTATGTATATTATTATTATTATTATTATTACTTTAGAACTGCAGATTATTTGTATGACGTTCATTGATTCGCTATCTCAGGATTGGAACTGATGCAGTAATTTGTATCACAAATTACTTAAATGTAAATAATGATTGTAATATGAATATGCATTTTTATGTGACATTGATTTGAGATATTTGTTTATTGTAATTATTGTTGAGAAGTAAGTTTTTAATGCCTTACTGAAACTGACAATAATAGCGCGCAATAATGCAGCGAGGGGGTGAGCTGTTTATCATTATTGGAAACGATGAAGTTACGTAATGTTGGCGCGTTTAGAATCTTCTGGAACATTTCCCTAGAGCATATGTATTCATAATTTTCATTGGATATAAAAATAGACGCTAATGTTGGCGCGTTTTATTAGCCAATTGCACTTCAGTTATAATCTTTAGGCATATCGGGGAGTGGGAGTATAAAAAGCCAAGTCAGAGGTAGATCGCCCCCAGTTCATCGAAAAGCTCAATACACTGCACGTCGCCTTCGGTCGGTCAGTTCATCAAAATTCTTTGTATACTACACGTCGCATTCCCGTCAGTTCGTCGAAAGTATTTGCAGGTTACGCGTAACAGAGTTATGAAAAATCTCAAGTATTATAAAGTTAATTATACAAAAAGTTGAAGTACGCGAATTAAGAATTATCAGTAATGAAGTTATTATAACAGTTTCAGTTTGGCGAGTGTCAAGATCAATATGTAAATGTGATAGTGACTGTGTTTCGACAATAAAAGTGTATAATAAATTTCTTCATCAGTGTTATCTTTGGATAAAAGATTCCTTTCCGTTTACACACCCTGATCAAGAGATATGTTCGACCGAGAAATAATAGCTAGCCGGAGGACAGTAAACCAAAATTAATTAAGATAACAGTCGCATTCTTTCAAACAAACACTAACACTGCTGCAAATTGCTAACACCAGATGGAGCTACAAACCGAGCAAATGAATGACGTCACAAGATGGCTTCACATGAAGTAAAGAAACATTACACAAATAACATTATAAATTTAACACTCACAAATTGGCTCCCAAACGTGGGGCTACAATAATAACTACTTCAAATTGGCACCCAGAACGTGGGGCAGAGTGACCAAGAAAGGAACACGATGACCAGGAAAGGATCAGAATAACCAGGAAGGGGCAGAATTAACCAGGAAGAAGTGAGATGACCAGGAAGGGGCGAATGGAGAAGTGAACTGAACTACAAGACGCAGATTCCAGAAACAACAAAAGGGACGACAGACTACGCGGATGATTGGACATCGTAATTCCGAGATTAAAAGGCAACAGGGGAATTCAAATACGGAACACCAAAACGACGTAGATTCATCGTAATACAACGCAGAAGCGACATATAATTTAGGAGAGAGGGGCAGAAAGCTGGACATCAAAGCAACATCAGCAGATACCGTCAGAAAGGTTAGAAAGGTGTGATTTTTATTCTAAAAAAAGGGGTAAAATTTTTTTTAATGTACCTTAGGAGCGGTAGGATAAAGAAAACAATGTCTACTAATAATACAGAAGAAATAATTATGGAGGGGGATAGTGTAACAGTTAGCTGTAATTCAATACAGGTTACAGAAAATAGCTCAAACGATGTAGTATTGGAGGGAGGAAATGTTAGTGCAGGAAGTGAGAATAAAACAGCAGGAAATATTAATTCTGATACTAGTATGATTATGGAAATGTTGAGAAAATTTGGTGAAAAATTAGATCAAAACAGGGAAGATATTATTAAGAGTGTAGAACAAAAAATAGATCAGAGTTTTGAGGAATTGAGAGAAGCTATAAAAAAGATCATAGGAAATCAATTGAAGATATTGGTAGGAGTAATGAGATATTAGAGCAAAAAGTAGATAAAAGCAGGGAAGAAATTGAAAAGAAAGTTACGAAGCTAGATAGTAGTATGCCAAAAATGAGTGATGAAAAGGAAATAATAGCAAGTGAGATAGGAGAAATTTCAAAGAAAATGCTAGACATGAGCAGGGAAATAGGTAACAAAAAAAGTGAGGTTAATACTAAAAGTGAACATGTTGATGTAGAATGTACAGAGTTAGGTAGTAGAATGAGTAATATTTCAAGTGAGATAAGAGAGATGAAAGAGGTTATGAATGTAGATGTGAATCAGGCGCAAGTTAATTTCAGAGGGGAGATATCAGAAATACAGAAGGAGCCAGTAATGCAAAGAAATAAATTGTACGAAGAAGTTAAAGTTTTGACTGTAAATAATCAAAAGCTAACTTCTGAAATTAATAAGTACCAAGCTGTTCAGAATGAAAACTCCAGTCCAGTACAATTTAGTACAGATTTGTTAGAGTACTCTCAGATTAAAATGATAGCAGAAGAATTGAAAATGACAGTTGTTAAAAGATGTGTAGTTCAGAAAACTTTAGATTGTTTTCAAATGTTATCATGGAGTGAAATATCATATGAATCCTTTAAGAGGTTATTCATGAACAAATTTTTGAAGGTTAGGATACGGCTACGAGTAATGTTTAGCCACAGACAATTTGATCCAGGAGGGTGAATAGCAATGAGATGTAAAGTAAATGCTGGATAGTTAAAGATGAAATGCAGAGCAATGAATTGGAATGTAAGAGGGTTAACTATATATATGTCATGAGAAAACAGAAATAAATTCAGAACAAAACAATAAAAAAAAAAAAAATTCAGAACAAAAAATTGGGTAAAAATAATTAAAACAAATACTTATGTAGCAAATAGAACATGTGAAACAGTGCCTAGATTTAAGAGATGTAAATATATTTGTATAGAGGGTGAATATTTTGGTAAATATGTGTAATAATTACAAAAATCTTAAATGTATAAATTTTTGTCAACAACTTAAGAAAGTAAACAATTTGGTAACAGTAATTAAATAATTCAGGGTACAGTATTTGCTATAAAAATTTTTTTTTGGTAATGTCAGATTAATGTCTAAAAACATTAAACCAGAGCCAGTAAGTAGTGGCGAGATAAAAAAAAACATGTCGTGTGTTAAATGCGTGTGATGTGTTAAGTGAAAGTGATAGCGCGTGTTCCAAGGTTTAGGAGACTAAAAACCCAATTATAAAATTTCCAAACAAGTTGTAAATATTTATAATTATGTTTCTAGTGGGGCATATGATGCAGTAATTTGTATCATAAATTACTTAAATGTAAATAATGATTGTAATATGAATATGCATTTTTATGTGACATTGATTTGAGATATTTGTTTATTGTAATTATTGTTGAGAAGTAAGTTTTTAATGCCTTACTGAAACTGACAATAATAGCGCGCAATAATGCAGCGAGGGGGTGAGCTGTTTATCATTATTGGAAACGATGAAGTTACGTAATGTTGGCGCGTTTAGAATCTTCTGGAACATTTCCCTAGAGCATATGTATTCATAATTTTCATTGGATATAAAAATAGACGCTAATGTTGGCGCGTTTTATTAGCCAATTGCACTTCAGTTATAATCTTTAGGCATATCGGGGAGTGGGAGTATAAAAAGCCAAGTCAGAGGTAGATCGCCCCCAGTTCATCGAAAATCTCAATACACTGCACGTCGCCTTCGGTCGGTCAGTTCATCAAAAGTCTTTGTATACTACACGTCGCATTCCCGTCAGTTCGTCGAAAGTATTTGCAGGTTACGCGTAACAGAGTTATGAAAAAGCTCAAGTATTATAAAGTTAATTATACAAAAAGTTGAAGTACGCGAATTAAGAATTATCAGTAATGAAGTTATTATAACAGTTTCAGTTTGGCGAGTGTCAAGATCAATATGTAAATGTGATAGTGACTGTGTTTCGACAATAAAAGTGTATAATAAATTTCTTCATCAGTGTTATCTTTGGATAAAAGATTCCTTTCCGTTTACACACCCTGATCAAGAGATATGTTCGACCGGGAAATAATAGGTAGCCGGAGGACAGTAAACCAAAATTAATTAAGATAACAGTCGCATTCTTTCAAACAAACACTAACACTGCTGCAAATTGCTAACACCAGATGGAGCTACAAACCGAACAAATGAATGACGTCACAAGATGGCTTCCACGCGTGAAGTAAACATAAATACACAAACATTTGTAAGTAATACCGTTACAGAACGAGCCAAGAAACTAACCGAGCTAAGGGAGAAGTACGCTGTTCCTGCTACTAAATAACAAAATATGACAGAAAAACAACTACTGGCTAGTTACGTTGTGGCGTGGAACATAGTTAAAGTCCTTAAATCTTTTTAAATGGGGGAGTTTGTTAAATCATGCATGATGGAAGTAGTAAAAGTTGTGTGTCTCCAGGAACTGATTGATTTTAAAAACAACTTGCACCTTTCACGACAGAGTATCTCCCGAAGAATTCAGTTGCTGTCCACTGATACAAGTAGATAAGTGAATGTGAAAATCCCTAAATTTGTGTACTTTTCTCTAGCTCTTGATGAAAGCGCAGATTTGATTGACACAACTCAGTTGGCAATATTTGTAAGAGGAGTTGATGAAGAATTAAATGTCGAAGAGTATGTGCTAGAATTATTTCCTTTGGAAGACACTACTAAAGTAGAAGACATATTGAAAGCTTTGTATGTGTGTAAATAAACACAATTTAGAGTGGTCCAAGATAGCGCCAATTGCAATGGATGGAGCTCGCTCGATGATTCGAGATAAGAAAGGGTTAGTTGGCAGATTCAAAGCCTTTCTTAATGAAAAGGGTGCAGTAAATGTTTGTACCTTGCATTGCATTCTACACCAAGAAGCCCTTTCTGTATTAAATAAATATTTCTAAGTGTAGAGTGCAGTACATTAGCTGTTAGCAGATTGACATTTGTGAAACATACCGTTGTATGTAATAATTGCAAGAGTTTCTTTGTAATTAAATACTGCTACTGTATAACTCTACAAAAATACAGTTCTGTGAATGAGTACATTCATTTCGAACAGTCATATACGTCCACTCTGAACTCTTAGGACACCTCTTCCTCTCCGTGTCACACTCAAACAGTGCAGCCATTGCGATTGCTTTGCGGGTTGCGTTTCCAGTATGACTCGGAGCTGAAGGCTCTTTTGGCCGCCCTTGCACTACGTGATCAAAAGTATCCGGACACCTGTCTGAAAATGACGTACAAGTTCGTGGCGCCCTCCATCGGTAATGCTGGAAGTCAATATAATGTTGGCCCACCCTTAGCCTTGATGACAGCGTTCACTCTCGCAGGCATACTTTCGATCAGGTGCTGGAAGGTTTCTTGAGGAATGGCAGCCCATTTTTCACGGAGTTCGGAACTGAGGAGAGGTATCGATGTAGGTCGGCGAGGCCTGGCACAAAGTCGGCGTTCAAAAACACCCCAAAGGTATTCTATAGGATTCAAGTCAGGACTCTGTGCAGGCCAGTCCATTACAGGGATGTTGTTGTCGTGTAACCACTCCGTCAAAGCCCGTGCAGTATGAACAGGTACTCGATCGTGTTGAAAGATGCAATCGTCATCCCCGAATTGCTCTTCAACAGTGGGAAGCAAGCAGGTGCTTAAAATATCAACGTAGGTCTGCGCTGTGATCGTGCCACGCAAAACAACAAGGGGTGCAAGACCCTCCAGGAAAAACACGACTACGCCGTAACACCACCACCTCCGAATTTCACTGTTGGCACTACACACGTTGGCAGATGACGTTCACCGGGCATTCGCCATACCCACACCCTGCCATCGGATCGCCACATTGTGTACCGTGATTCGTCACTCCACACAACGTTTTGCCACTGTTCAATTGTGTAATGTTGACGCTCCTTACACCAAGCTAGGCGTCGTTTGGCATTTTCCTGCGTGATGTGTGGCTTATGAGAAGCCGCTCGAACATGGAATCCAAGGTTTCTCACCTCACGCTTAACTGTCATAGTACTTGGAGTGGATCCTGCTGCAGTTTGGAATTCCTGTGTGATGGTCTGGATAGATGTCTGCCTATTACTCTTTACGACCCTCTTCAAATGTCGGCGGTCTCTGTCAGTCAACAGACGAGGTCGGCCTGTACACTTTTGTGCTGTACATGTCCCTTCACGTTTCCACTTCACTATCACATCAGAAACAGTGGGCCTAGGGATGTTTAGGAGTGTGGAAATCTCGCGTACAGACTTCTGACACAAGTGACACCCAATCACCTGACCACGTTGGAAGTCCGCGAGTTCCACGGAGCGTCGCATTCTGCTGTTTCACGATGTCTAATGACTACTGAGGTCGCGGATAATGAGTACCAGGCGGTAGGTGGCAGCACAATGCGCTTAAGATTAAAAACATGTTTTTGGGGGTGTCCGGATACTTTTGATCACATAGTGTAGGTAACTTCAGGAAGTAGACGTGGATTGGCAACACAGTGTATAAAATATCCAGCTCTCTGCTTTAGGTCGATTTTGAACAGGGGAACTTAAAGATCTCAATATTTTTGGCATATTTTATCATTATTTTAGAGCTTAATATTTTCATGAGAGTAACTGCCGTTCACGGAGAGATTGTTGCTTGTATACCCGGGATACCTTTTACATCTTTATCCATCATTTGCGCCTGGAAAAAAAGTTTTTTGTGTTAAGAGTATGTCTATAGGCAATACATTTCCCGGTTCTCTGAACGTACCCTTAACACTCTCCTGCAATCAATGAACATGTCTGAGGGAGGGCTATCCTTATTTGTTTTCGTCATTCACTACCTTCGTTTCTTTTTCCCTCGTGACATCTTTGTACTCTGGATATACCCGCTGTTTTCTGAGTTTATGACTTTGCCCGTATTTTGGGGGGGATATCGACAATATTTTGGATATCGCTATTTATTCAATAAATGCCCGTGTTTATGTGTATTTTAAACATTCCTATATTTCTTGTTTTGCTTAAGGGCGAAATTTCAGTTTTCTGCATTTTTTAACCTAACAGCCTTAATTTTTTGGCACAATCATTCGACAGAGTTTTAATGCTTTAGGTTTCTGAGTTATTCACATTTATTTTTTAAAGCTTTTCCATATTTCAAAACTGAAAATGTTCCATTGATTTTTTTGGTTGTTTTTTACTAAAACAATTGCAGCTATTTCAAAAATACTATAGATATGTTTATGAAAACGCCATGGATTTAATTTGTTATATCGTGATTGCAAAAGGAGAAAAAGATTTTAAAATGTACTACGTGGTCAGTATTCAGCAATTTTAATTGTCTCTGCATGTATTTTATTATTTTATTTTTAATATTAGAAATGTGTTAGCACGAATACCGTGCTTAATTTTTCTTACATGTTATACTGTTTTACAAAACGTGCAGTAAGGGTTTCAGCTTTCCAGCATCTAAATTTTAATTCCATTTAATTTTGAATGTTTACAATGTAGTGTAATTAATTAAAGCATGGCAACAAGACAAAGATATGCATATTCTTCAATAGTATATAGCTGCAGGCCTTAGGTGTTACGTAATTAGAACAGTTTGCAGGTGCCGTGATACTTTAAACTTCCTATATACATATTTACATTGAAACACCTAGTAAATTTTAATACAAAAAGTCAAAAACCACATTTTATCAAATCCTTCCAAGTTTCCGCCATCAATTCCCTTAAGTTACCCATAAGCCTGCTGGCTCTGCTGAATTTTAGTATGACCCCTATTCGCTTTCTCTGAATGGAAATTGGGATAAACACAACGCGCACCGCGAAACATGCAAGTGTAAACGAGACAAATACTATAAGCATGAGTCTCTCAAAACTCGGAAAGCATTCAGCACAAAGGGAAAAATGTTGGAGCAGCAGAGTTAGCACATTGCCATCGCTCCATACAGTAGTATGAAAACAGGAGGGTAGTAATGAAACAGGAGATTTAACTCTTGATTGACATGATGGCTATTGCAGCGTTGCTTGCGTCGTCCTCCGTGGTGTAGTGGTTACCATGCTAGCCTCTGGTTCCCAAGGTTGAGGGTTCAAACCGGGCGGAGGGCGATGGATTTTTCTCGGGCGTAAAAATCCTTAGCATGGTTTCCTTCGGAAGGGAAGTAAAGCCGGTTCTCCCGTGTCGTAGATTTACGGCGCGTAAAAGAACCTCAAGCCTGATAAAGAGGCCTCTGAGCAAAAATTATCGGTCTTTCACGCCCAATATGGAATGGGACGCTAAGGAGCGTCCACAAATAAAACTCAATTTCATTTTTGTAGCGTTAGAAAGAGTAGCATTAGATAAGGGAAAAACTAAAGTTTCTTTAGGTTCTTTCTTTAATGGCTTCCCGCTTTCCTTACTCATGCGCTTAAAGAGAAGCAGAAAATTATTGACTTTTTATTTGCTTAAAATGGTATAAACCTTTCTTGATCATTTTGGTATATAATTTACAATAAAATATCTTATGAATGACCTAAAATATTTAAAAAGAAAGTGTACAGTGCAACTTATTTTGTGGACATGGTCCCCATGGTTTCCCTGGTTGGAAATTATGCTTGACAGGTGAACAAAACATGTGTGGTTTTGAATTCGGCGACTGGAGAAGCAGCTGATAGTGAGTGTCAGCTATCCTGTTTAAGAAGAGTCAGAACCGCATTCGGGGTCGGAATTTCACAAAATGAGTTATTGTCGAATTAATGTCCCCTGCTGTTTGTAAAATCGTAGTTACTTACTTATTTGTTTATTTATTTTCCTGTCCCGGTGTTTTAAATGCCTTTAAAGAATGTGAGCTGAGAAGTTCTGGGGTATAGTTCCAAAATGTAAAACTTAAGTAGTTTTTCTCAATTTTAATTTATTTTAACTTTGGGTGCGCTCATCTCAAAAGCTACTGTAGCTATAACTGTAAATTGTTTTGTGAAACTAAAACAGTACTAAACCATTTTTTATAGTTACTTCCAGTAAGTTTTGGAAAAATTTGAATTTTAAAAAAACAAATATTGAATATTTTTAAAGTGAATCCAAGGCATAAATTTAAAAAAGCATATATGCCTGTTGCTAACTCTGAATAAGAGCTCTTATATTAAATGCATTGTTGACCGAGCAGGGTGGCTGAGGCGGTAACGTCTGTGCCCGGTTTTCGGGAGGTCTCGGGTTCAAACCTCCGGGGCCAACCAATCTGACTGAAGGTTTTTCGCGGTTTTCCTGGGTCGCTAGGCGAATAACCGGTTGGATAATTTGATCCGCGAATTTTCATACCATTCCTTTCATCACTAAATTTCATTACCAGGCATTAGGCCCATCACCCATCCTGGGTATGCTAAGATCTAAAGTTTGCTTGCTCCTCGACAGGCTTACTGGCCCATGGCATTGGTTTGTATCGCAAATTCTACAAAGAGGAAGGAATCAGTTAAAGAAGAAGCAGAAGTAAAAGCGTTGTAGAACAAGTGAAAATGTCAAATTGCTGTTTGCACTGGCTCTTGAGCTTAGCTTACCGGAAAAGTCTCATTTTATCATTGGCGAGATAGGCTGTTCCGACTCCCCTTCGGGTATGTGTGATAATCCTGTGTAAGCAGAATCACCAAACTTATTTTATGTTTAGGCTTAAAGGTAAGTTGTTGCTTTCTCTGGTTTCTTGTGTGCGTGTCTTTTGCATAAAAAATGGCAGAAGTTGAGGAAGAGTTTTTCTTAAAAGAACAAATGATAACAGGAATGTTATTATTATCCCTGAGAGTGAAACTCCTCATTCTTCACCTGATAATGTGCAGGTGCAGCAGATTGAAAATATGTGCAAAGAAGATTGTTCTTTTTCTAAAAAGCTGTCTAATACTGGTGAGGTATATAAAAGTGAAATAGAACAGTGTGAATGTTAGTGTCAATTAAATTATTGATGTAAAACTGATATCCTACATTTTATAAAATGATATTTTATGAGATGCAGGACGAATCAGATAATCCGTCACATGGTCCAAGAATTCACTAGAAAGGTAGCCTTTTCTTCACGCTAAGTTTTCCGAAAGTTTCATTTTTTCAACTTAAATGTAGCTTTTCTCAATAACTATTTAAGATAGAGGCATGAACCTTTTATCAGTTATTGTTATCATAGCCAGGAATATTTTAACGCGGGCTTTTTATATATTTTTAGGTTTTTAAAAATGTATGGCCAAAACATAGCAAGTTTTTTCTTGAAAAAATTACTTTTAGTAAAAAAATAATATATATTTCAGTAATAAATGTCAACATCCAAAAAATCCCAGTGTAAAGTCTTCTCAACGGTTTGTGCTATGTTATATAAAAATCATTCCTAGAAGCAATAGTTCTTTTTTTTTTTTTTTTTTAGAAAAGTTGCATCAAAGTTGCTAAATTTAACATTGCTAAGATAGGAAGGGCCCGCTCTGCTTAATGTTATGGGTTAATCCAACTTAGACTCTTTGGTTGTGTTGATTTGTTACCTATATAAAAATGAATATGTTCAATTGTATTTTTATTACGTAATTCGTTTGTGTACATACATATATGTATACAACTAGCAGCGATCGATAGTAATTGTTTGCAGATCAACTGAAGAGAAAATTTGCCACAGTCGGCTTTGTTTATTTGAGGTAGAAATGATGTGTGGTTTTCTAAAGTATAAAAAGCAGTACTGATCTAAACAACAAAAATTATATTATTAATGTTGCAACTGTTGTTTATTATACGTATAAGAGTTTATTTCATGTGAATGATTCGTGAGCGTATACCATCTATTTCAAAATAAAGAAAGTGTGCTTGTGAATCTGAATTCAGTTCTGTATCCTTTATGTTTGAAATGAAGCATGTTTGAAATGAATGAATTTCAAGAAAATGCTCAGACCGCGTGCTGCAGAATAGCAAATAAGTGCAATAATTTTGCATACATTTTCAATTTAATGAATATGTGAATTAACGAAAAAATGTGAAAGGAAGGAAAATAAAATGGAATGATGGAATAGGTAGAAAGAAGTCTGCAATGCCGACAGAAATGAACCTTCTACTTCACCACCAAGTAGATAGTTGCATTATCGACGGGTACGAGTTGACGAATTCCGCCACGTTGTTGGACCAAAGCAGCGCTATATGTTCCCTGACTTTTTCCACGGAGTTGAAAGTATATTTATTGCAGTAAGACACTGTGACGTAAAGGTTGCGTCGACTTGCAGCTATGATGAAGGAGTTAAAGAATTCTCCTCATCTTCGTATCCTCGCTAGGTTCTTTTCAAAGGGTCACGGTTTAACGTGTTAAAATGAAACCACATGGTGCACCGAGTGGCCTCAGGCCATCCTCCCGTTAGCGATTTCATGACGGAATTGATTTTCGGCAAACAAAGTTGTGAATGAGAACATCTGTGACTATATTATATTGCTATGATGTCGGAGTAATAATCTACTCGTAATTGTCAAGTTGTCGAGAGAAAGGACCTGACTAGGAGAGCTGAAGGGTGAGACCGAAAGGTTGTGAATTCAGGGGGCAAGTGTCATCCCCAAGTTGTCTGCGTAGGATGGGATGTCGCACGCCTCAGATCATCAAATTGAGATACTTCAGACTGAGACCGTGACATGACCACTTCCTCTCTGTTTATTAATTTTTTTTCTATCCTTTCTTTCTCCGCACGTTTTTGCGAGGCACTTTCCCGGTTTGCATGCCCTAGGATATTGCGTTTATGTATATGTGTGTTACGTAAAAATAAATTAAACTCAGTGGTTGCCCTTTGGAATATATGTCTGCAACATTGTGGAAGCATACAGGTAAAATGTAACGTGAGTAGTAAAAACAGGCCGATTGAGGCGCACAAAGAGATACTGATAAGATGTAATGTGATATCCTTTGTTCCACGCCGCCGACCACGCCCCCTCTTTGAGCGCTACTGTCATGCCGCCAGACAGAGGTGTAGAACAATGCGCTATTGGACTTTGTGGCCTGGCCTGATAACCGCCCGGCAGACAGTAGAACAATAGGCTATTGTCCTTTGTGTACTGGTCTGAATGCCGCCCGGTAGAGGTGTAGAACAATTGGCTATTGTCCGTTGTGGCCTGATCTGAATGCCGTCCGGTCACAGGAGTAGAACAGTGGGGCTATTGTCCTTGCACGAGGACAATGGGGTATTGTTCTCGTCGCTAATGGAGGTGCTTTGTGTGCTACTGATACCGGCAGCCGGAGACCGTCGAACAATGGGCTATTGTTCAAAAGGTGATGTTATTGAAAAAAATCAAGGATTTATACTGCTAAAGTCCCGGCATCGTGGCTCTAAAGGGATGGACGCAGACTCTCGATCGAAGTACCACGCCGCATGTATTTTTATTGATTAATGTAATTAAACGCTGCTCGGCGATCGATGAATACAATTATTCCAATTAACTATTTTTGATTGATTAATGTAAACAAGTGTATATGAATTGACTCGCGCACCTGCTTGCCATCATATCTGTGTGTGTTAAGGTGATTATTACGCGCGTATAATTATTACGACTAATAGCACTTGATAAATTCTGCTTTGAGGGAAATTTTTTGGCGTTATAAGAATATTACATCACTTAGATGAATTAAAAAAAGTCCACGACTGAAACGATGGAGTTAGCGCAAATAGCAAACACGAGATGCTATCGGGTGAATCTTTCACGGAAAACCCGAGCGCACGTTCATCTCTTGCCGGTGCTCTAACGCTAATGATGCGTTTTCCTGGACGACTCCTTCTCTTCACCTAACACCCTTCCGCGCGACAACCGCTTCCCTCACATCGATCTAGCGGGCAGCGGCAGAGGTTCACTCTTCCAGCCGGTAGGGACAAGACGGAAGACTTTGGGGTTTTTAACACACGGAGGGTGGCCATGTTGGCTGATTATTATTCTGGAGAAATAGCTAGTATAAATCATTTGAACGGAAGATAAGGAACTTCGCGCTTCAACGTTTTTTCTAAGACTTGTTTACACGTAAGGTTAGCTCCGAAAAATAAAATGCATAAATAATGAAATACGGGCTAACATTATAGTTAAATAATATATGCAAGGCGTTATTTAATAAATAATGAAATTTGGAGGCTACATAAACAAAACGTTACCTTGTTGCTCTTTTAATTAACACCGGTTAAAGAGCGATCATAAATAAAAACTATTTTTTTATTCTCGTAACAAAAAATGAAAAGTCTCCTGTAACAGACACGTGATTGTTTAGATATGCAATGTATAAAACGGTATTGAATACCAGCGGGAAATCGAACTCTGAACTTAAGCTAAAAAATACATGGACTTTCAAAACATGCATAGGTGTCGTGAAAAGGTGTAAATAACATAGGCAGGAGACTTCAAAACATTCCCCATCGAAAGATATGTTGACTACTCCAGCAGAGAGATCGAACGATTGGGAAGATATAAATTTGATATTCGTTTTAAAATCTTTTTCTAAAGACGCACACCAGTGGTCTTAGAGAAATTCGACAATGAGTTATTCAGTTGTACACGCCTTGCAAAATATGTTGTATATCCCTGAAGAGGGTAAACCATGGTGCGCTAAAGTTTTTCCAGTTTTGGGACCATCTGCACTTTACAGCTTAATGGACGGGTTCCTAACAGCATTCTTGAATAGATATAACATCTACAAGTGAATGCTTCAAATATAACCCTTTGAGTGGGTTTTTAGCAATAAATGCATTCAAAAGAATAGCCGGACTTATACACGCGAGTGGATCTCCCCTACAGACACGGGGAATTCCTAAGTCTAATAATTATAAGACCACTACATCGCTCCAGGAAAATTGCATCAAGAGAAATAATACTTTCTTTTCATTACTGGCAGTAACATTATTGTTAAATAATACATGCAATACATTATAAATAATGAAATATGCAGAGTACTCTAAACAAAACATTCCCTTTGCTGCTCTTTTAATTAGCGCTAGTTAAAGAACGTTCATAAATAAAGCTCAATAGAAATATATAAAGACACTCGAGGTAAAATACAGAGGGTCTTCATGCATACAGTCTTCGAGAAGTAAAATAACATAGGCAGGAACTTTAAAACAGTCGTCGATAAAGTACCCCCACCAACCACGCAAGCACGCTCATAGGTAGGGACTTTAAAACAGTCATTACCGATAAAGTACCCCACCCGCCACGCAAAGCACGCGCATAGGCAGGTCCTTTAAAACAGTCGTTGTCGATAAAGTACCCCACCCGGCGCTCAAGCACGCTGATAGATAGGGACTTTAAAACAGTCATTGCCGATAAAGTACCCCACCCACCACGCAAGCATGCGCATAGGCAGGGAGTTTAAAAAAGTCATTGTCGTTAAAGTACCACACCCACCCGCGCAAGCACGCTCTCTGTCCTTTGCGCTAGCACAATGCTGCAGTAATATAATTACGAATTTACTGATACGTTATACCAGAGACGCCAGCGATTTATATAGTGGTTTACAATTCCCGTGCAAAATATGTTGTACACCCCTTACAAAATTTGTTGTATATCCCTGAAGAGGGTAAACTATGGTGCGCTAGGGTTTTCCCAGTTTCGGAACCATCTACACTTTCCAGCTTAATGGATGGGTTCCTAACAGCATTCTTGAGAAGAGATAACATCTACAAGCGAATGTTTCAAATTTAACACTTCAGTGGGTTTTTAGCAATATATGCTTTCAAGCAATAGCCTCAAGAAAAATTATATCAAGCAATGCTGATTTTTCGTTATTTTCACGCTAAAATTAGAGTTAAATGATGCATGCAATGTGTTATTTATAAATAAATAAATAATGAAATATGGACCATCCTAAACAGACTGGGTTTCAGCCTCCATGTCTAAAATTTATATGATCCCGCATCGCTCCAAGGTGATAATAAATAAATAGCGAGTTTCTTTGAGAGGTAGCGTGTCTACTTCACATTCGGGTGGTCCCGACTTCGAATCTTGGTTAGGTTAGTTACCGGACAAGGGCAAACCCTCCCTTAAGCGTCTTTATAAGCGCAGGTGTAATATATTTCCCGGGGTTATGGTGTATAGATCCTGTATATAGAACACTGTATTTAAACATTCGTAACTATCGCAATTATTTTCAAGTTTTATTTCCTTCACCAGTGCGGCAATAAAGTTTATTATTATTATTATTATTATTATTATTATTATTATTATTGTCAAGAAAGCTTATTTGTTTATTCCATTTCAACAGACCCGTGTTTTATCCACCATGTCTAAAGATTATATAATCCCGCATCGCTCCAACGTAATAATAAATAAATGGCAGGCTTCTCTGAGGGGTAGGGTGTTTACTTCACATTCGAGAGGTCCCGAGTTCGAATCTCGGTTAGTTGGGTTACCGGGTAAGGGAAACCTTCCCATTAAGCGTCTTTATAAACGCAGGTGTATATTACGTGTTTTTTTTAAAATGATTTCTCATCCGCCTGAAAAGACCGTTCTTATCGGAAAAAAACCTCCCTTATAGATGTTGAATGTTCTGACTTCTTTAGTCGTATTTTATTTATATACCTGTCAAATACGAGAATTGTTTGTATGATACCGATAATAAACTGATTTTTATGGAATGCTAAAGAAAGAAATATGATTTGGAGAGGGGGATTAGAAGAGTATGGTATTTAGAATTAAAATGGGAGAAGGAATTCAACTTAAGCATCCCTTCATTTCTAGGACATTCTGTTAAATATATATTCAATAAGATGATCCAGAGCCTGCTGTGGAGTTGTCTTTTGTGTCGGAACAGACTTCATAGTTTGATCTTAAAGAAAGAAGATCCGTAACTAGCGCCGTCTGTAATCAAGATAGTCCTCTAAGACGACTACGCAACTAAGGTCATTTACGTGTAACACACCAACTAATCGACCGGAATGGTTCAGACGGTAACGTCTATGGACCACATTCGGAGGTTGTGAGTCTAATTCCCAGCAGCTGGCACTCCTGATCCCGGGTTTTTTCGGGCTTTCTCTGGGCGCTAGGCGAATGCTGCGAAGGTTCATTACATCCGCAAATTTTCCCCGCATTCCGCTACATTCAAACGATACAATTGCTTTATGCATAAAAAAAACGTAGATGTATGTTGCATGTGGCTAAAATGATAGGAATGGCTGGTGTTTAAAACATGTATTTTCACACACTCAAGGTAAAATACAGGCAAGACCCTCAAAACAAGCATTTTCCTAAAAGATAAGATGTATAGGTTCTGTATATAGAGCTCTATACTTAAACGCACGTAGAAAAAAGGGAAAGGCATTCGAGTGTATCACATCAGCCATTTTTCTTTGTGTCTTTGAGGCAAACCTGGTTTTACGGTCTGGTTTATAGATTAGTGAAATACTTGATGAATGACAGTCTTATTTAACTTGGGTAAAGGTGTTTAAACCCTGTTTTGATAAAAACTACTTCGCGGTAACTCGAATGCTTGCATTCGAGAGGTCGCCGGTTCGATTCCCGGTGACCAACCAGCCTGACTTTAGGACATATATTAAGGTCTACGAATACATAGATACAAGCGCTCACTCCCACCAATCACCAGAACCTGCACGAGGACGTACGAACATCACCGAACAATATCCAGCTTCTCTGCGTGGTAACGTGTCTACTTCACATTCGAAAGGTCTCGAGTTCGAATCTCGGTTAGGTGAGTTACCGCATAGGGCAAACCCTCCCATTAATCGTCTTTATAAGCGCAGGTGTAATATATTCCTTATGTGGTATGGTGTATAGATTCTGTATAACATTGTACATAAACATCCGTAAATGATAGCTCATTCGCATGTATCACATCATGCGTTTCCTTTAGTTGTTATGGACATAAGTATTTCTAAGTATTCTTTTCCTTCTTCAGTATAGCAATCAAGTTCACTATTTTATTACTATTTTTATTATTATTATTATTATTATTATTACAGTCAAGAAAGCTTATTTGTTTATTCCACTTAAACAGACTGGTGTTTCAGCCTCCACGTCTAAAAGTTACAGGATACCTACATCGCTCCAGGAAAATTATATCAAGAGAAACAATACTTTGTTTTCATTGCTGACACTAAAATTCTTTTTAAACAATACGTTATTTATACAATCCTATGTATGAAGTTGGAGTTCCAGGTGATGGCATCAGCGACACCTCTCACGATATCATGATAGAATAACACTTTGATCGCATACGGATACTTCAAATATAATACTTGAGTGAATATTTTCGTAATGGAATAATAGAAAATAAGTTTTAGCAATAATGTATGCAAAAAATAATAATAGTCTGGCGTTATATACAGAAAGACTTCCCTACAGACATGATATCGTATGACGCAGGAATTCTCCACGACTGGTTTAGACGTGTTTTATGAGTCTAGCGTGAGTCTAGCATCCCACCATGAATCCTTCTACTCGAGGGGGTCGATTGCCGCACTGGAGGAGGAAATAATACTTGGAAATAATATCGATAGTTGCGAATGTTTAAATACAGTGTTCTATATACAGGATCTATACATCATAACCCCAAGGAATATATAACACCTGTGCTTATAAAGACGCCAAAATGGAAGGTTTGCCCTTGTCCGGAAACTTACCTAACCGAGATTTGAACTCGGGACCGCTCGAATGTGAAGTAGAGACGCTACCTCTCAAAGAAGCTCGCTATTTATTTATTATCACCTTGGAGCGATGCGGGATCATATAATTTTAGACATGGAGGCTGAAACACCAGTCTGTTTAGGATGGTTCATATTTTATTATTTATTTATAAATGACGCCTTGCATGTGTCATTTAACTCTAATTTTAGCGTGATAACAACGAAAAAGAAAATATTGCTTCTCTTGATATAATTTTTTCCTGAGGCTAGTGCTTGAATAAATGTATTGCTAAAAACCCACTCAAGTGTTAAATTTGAAGCATTCACTTGTAGATGTTATCTTTTCTCAAGAATGCTGTTAGGAATCCGTCCATTAAGCTGTAAAGTGCAGATGGTCCCGAAACTGGGAAAACCCTAGCGCACCATGGTTTACCCTCTTCAGGGATATACAACAGGTTTGTTCCAACACGATTCAGAATCGATTCCGAATTATCTGAGTGTGCGCAGTAGCTAAGTGGCGTTCCAACACGACAGAGAATCAGTTCAGAACCAATTCTGAATTTCCAGTTTGCTGTTCCAACGTATTTGGGAACTAGTTCGGAACGAGTGAAATCGGTTCGGGATGAAGAGTAGGAACTGAAAATTCCAGACATGCGCAAATTGTATGGTCTACAGCGCATACTCAGTCAATTCAGAATCGATTCTAATCGCTTGGAACAAACCTGACAGAGAGTATAGAAAAAGTGACATACTCTCTGTATTCAGTAGAAAATAAAGTTTAATATGTAATTTATTCCTCCATGCGTGTTTATTTCTCAATACGGAATAGCAAAGGTGTTTGGTAAGCAGTTGCTCGCTGTTGAGTAGTATGGCGACATACTTGAGGAAAAGAACAAACGTCTAACAAAGCCAGGGAGCAAAACAGCGTTCAAAGATAACAATAATGAGTGATTTAGAAGGTGACAGTGATCTTTTTATTGATGCATCGACTTCCGAAGAAGAGGATTATTTCCATTTAAACATTATTCCGTTATTTTGGGACCTTTACCTCTTTTTGGCACCTTTATACCATTTCCCTACAACCATGCCCATAATCCCCTTTTTACTTTTAAGTTTCATTCCAATTTATTCTTTAACTTTCAATTAACGTCTCCTCAGCTTGCTGTGTACGTGCGAATAGTAAGTCTACCTCTTTCAGTAAGCGCCGCGCGGGAATTGAAAGTACACCCGCAACAATGGAAAATAATTGTGTGTTCGACGAAAACCTCTTTCTCTCACTTTACTGCTATAAAGTAGCCCGCAATAATGCAATTGACAATGAGTGATTCTATCCCACCAGAATCAGTAGCCTGCTGTTCGTGAATGTGAGTTTGTTGCTGTGAGAGACGTCATCTGTTTACGTGGAGACGACAATAACCTCAACTGCGCAGTTCCGAGAATTATTAAGACTGGGCTATAATTCACAAAACAATTATATATAAAGAAATAAAAATTTCAGCCCAATTGAATGGATAGTTTAGAAAATAGCAATTTCAGTTGTGCATCCCCTTAAATAAACCAGCACGTTATTGTGCCTTTTTCACCTTATTTGAGCACCTTTTCCCTTCCTTTTTTCATCTGAAACTTGCAACTAAAAATCCTAACCCTGATCATAAGCATACATTCGTACCATGTAGTTTTGTATTAATTGCATTACGTTCGGAATAGAATTTATGTGGGGTGTCATTGTCTCAGAGTATTGGAGTTTTAAATTAAACATTGTGTTTAGAAGCTTCTGTAGCAGGAAACCTAATGTTAAATTGGAATTGTGTTAAATTACTTTTTCCGGGTTCTGGTTTAAATATAATATCTATATATTACAATTGTTATTCGCAATAACTCAGTATCAATGGCTTTAAGCCGATAAACGAACGCGATATATTTTTGCTCGAATATTAGGACTGGAATCAGTATGAAAGAAACGCTTACGATGTTTGGAGTTTGATTTCATTCATCAACGCTGTAAACGTAGATATTTGATCGTCTTCTGATTGACCGTGCAACGAAGAAGGCCGTGACAGAACGCGAACGGTTCAAGTAGTGTTCCAACCACACAAAATTCCGAATTAGTTCTGTGAGCGTACCGGACTGGTGCATGTGCATTAGCATGTGTTGGAATTAGTTCGGAACCCGTTCAGAACCGTATGTAGGAACAAACCTAACATATTTTTGCAAGGGAATTGTAAACCACAATATAAATCGTTAGCGCCTCTGGTATAACGTATCAGTAAATTGGTAATTATATTGCTGCAGCATTGTGCTTGCGCAAAGGAGCGAGAGAGAGCGTGCTTGCGCGGGTGGGTGTGGTACTTTATCGACAATGACTTTTTTAAACTCCCTGCCTATGCGCATGCTTGCGTGATGGGTGGGGTTGTTTATCTGCAATGACTGTTTTAAAGTCCCTATGTATGAGCGTGCTAGCGCGCCGGGTGGGGTACTTTATCGACAAGGACTGTTTTAAGGTCCCTGTCTATGAGAGTGCTTGCGCTGGCGAGTGTGGTTCTTTATCGACAACGGCTTTTTAAAGCCCCTTCCTATGCGCGTGCGTGCGTGGCGGGTGGGGTACTTTATCGGTAATGACTGCTTTAAAGTTCCTACCTATGAGCGTGCTTGTATGGTTGGTGGGGGTACTTTATCGACGACTGTTTTAAAGTCCCTGCCTATGTTATTTTACTTCTCGAAGACTATGCATGAAGGCCCTCTGTATTTTACCTCGAGTGTCTTTATATATTTCTATTGAGTTTTACCTATGAGCGTTCTTTAACTAGCGTTAATTAAAAGAGCAGCAAAGGGAATGTTTTGTTTAAAGTACTCTGCATATTTCATTATTTATAACGTATTGCATGTATTATTTAACAATAATTTTAGTGCCAGTATCTAAAAGAAAGTATTGTTTCTCTTGATGTAATTTTCCTGGAGCGATGTAAACCCTGTACACCAGGAGAATAAAGTAGACATAAACAAATCACCGGTTGTATCACTCCGCGGCCACGTGCGTTCCAAATGAGGCTACACCCACCCTTTATCAGGTATCAGTAGTTAATTAATTATGCTCAGTTTATTGAACACATTTATCCATACGGTAACTATTATGTGAGTTTTTCACCACTAGGACATATTTATTCACTCTAAAAAACCCTCCGCACGATAGTAACGGAAATTGCTATTTACTTACGTCATTTCTATTCCTCTTATCTGAGCTTGACATTGATTGGATGCCCTGCAGCTCAGACGTCTCTTGTGTCGCTCGATTCATCATCTCCAAGATGTATCACACATTCTTCCACAACAGTGTCAATAATGCCCTCCAAGTCCCACAAATGTTGTTCTTCTCGAACCACATGCTGTGCACAAGCACTCCAGTTATATGGTGTTACAACATGGATTGGTCTATCAACCAGCGCACGCACGTCTTGCATTTTGAAGGTCGTGTTATTTCTGGCGACGTAACCCTTCACCTGACTCTACACCATATCTATCGGGTTTAAGTAACAGTGATAAGGTGGCAACGGAGTACAGTGTGACTCGCAAGTTTGGCCATTTCATCAACTACGTATTTTTCGTGCTGTTTAGCACGAGACTTGACCAATGCCAGCAATTACGCCTTAACAAGACCCTCGTCGAAAACTATATTTTACTTTGCAGCCATGCTATATGTCAGTTTTTTTTCCAAAGATTGGTTTGGTATGCGTTCTAACCACACAGTGGTAGGGGGCATTGTCCATCACAATGTCGCTATTTCTAATTTGGGCAGAACCTTTTCAAACAAGGATCTGAAAACGTCGCCATTCATTTCCTCGTGATAGTCTCCTGTTGTTTTGGATACAAACACAAGCTCTCCACCCTCGGCAAAGCCATTTTAACTTCAATAAGGCGCTTACCATTCACCGTAGGATTATTTAGCCCTGTACTTAAACCCGCAAGAAATGCCTGCTTTCTTGATTTTATAGCGGTGTCTGTCCATGCTTTGCTTGTGGTGTGTCTCTCATTTATCCACGTTTTATCCAAATAGTACACTTTTCGCGTTTTTCGCAGTTCTATTATTCTACGGAGAGCTCTACGCCATAAAATAATGTCATCTCTGTCCACAATAATACGTTTTCTTTTCCTGCTGACAAACTCGAAACGTATCTCCAGGAGCAACTTATGGAGGGAGGTTCGTTTTAAGATTGGGAGGTCCGGATCAGAGTTAACTGCAAACAGCACTTTGTTTAAGGCGGGTGGTTCATTGTTAACAGAGAACTGGTGAACATTTCTGCGGATTGCTGACCTCACAAATTCATCACAAACAACATCCAGCACTCGTCTCGCACGTGGTCTCTTCTTGCCGGGAGTGCTAACCTCACCAACTGTGGATTTTTTTTGCGTGCGCTGTAAACACTTGAAATTGACACATCGATAAACTCGGCGTTAATTTTACGACATCATCGATAGCAAGTTCTGGATATTTCTCGCAGTACTTGTTATACACATTCAAAACTATTGTCTTCTCACCACTTCGTAAAGGTTTTCCGCGCTTATGCTTAACAACACCGGTTATTTCCGCCATGTTGATACATATGAGTGTTTTGCTTTTTCCTCCTTCCCCTTCTACCAGTTCCAGCAACCAATTACAAATTGAGTAACGCTAGTTACAAATTAATTTATTTATCATTTAACATATTGAGTTGAACTATGCTTAGTACTCAATAGTTTGTGCTTTATGAAATTAAGTGAGCTTTAAGCCTTAGTATTTAATAACACTTTTCAAGGAACTATTTAGACGGCGGAAGTATCAAGCAAACCGTGAAGAAGGGGCGATGCGGTCAAAACGCACGAGGTTTTGTTTATGCTTACTTTGACCACTTGATAAACATAGTTTAGGGGTCTTATAAGTTTTAGACTTAGGAATTCCCAGTGTCTGTAGGGGAAATCCACTCGCGTGTATAAGTCGGGCTATTCTTTTGAATGCATATATTGCTAAAAACCCACTCAAAGGATTATATTTGAACATTCACTGTAGATGTTATCTCTAATCAAGAATGCTGTTAGGAACCCATCCATTAAGCTGTAAAGTGCAGATGGTCCCTAAACTGGAAAAAGCCTAGCGCACCATGGTTTGCCCTCTTCAGGGATATACAGCATATTTTGCAAGGCGTGTACAACTGAATAACTTATTGTCGAATTTCTTAAAGACCATTGTTGTGCGTCTTAAATTTTTTTAAAACAAATATCAAATTTATATCTTCCCAATGGTTCGATCTCTCTGCTGGAGTAGTCAACATATCTTTCGATGGGGAATGTTTTGAAGTCTCCTGCCTATGTTATTTACACCTTTTCACGACACTTATGCATGTTTTTAAAGTCCATGTATTTTTTAGCTTGAGTTCAGAGTTCGATTTCCCACTGGTATTGAATACCGCTTTAGACATTGCATGTCTAAACAATCACGTGTCTGTTACAGGAGACTTTTCATTTCTTTGTTACGAGAATAAAAAAATAGTTTTTATTTATGATCGCTCTTTAACCGGTGTTAATTAAAAGAGCAACAAGGGAATGTTTTGTTTAGGGTACTCTCCATATTTCATTATTTATTAAATAACGCCTTGCTTGTATTATTTAACTATAATGTTAGCCCGTATTACGTTATTTATTTATTTTATTTTTCAGAGCTGTAAACAAGCCTTAGAAAAAATGTTGAAGCGCGAAGTTCCTTATCTTCCTTTCAAATGATTTATGCTAGCTATTTCCGCGGAATAATAATCAGCCAACACGGCCGCCCTCCGTGTGTTAACCCCCCCCCCAAGGTCTTTCGTCTTGTCCCTACCAGGCCGGAAGAGTGAACCTCTGCCGCTGCCCGCTAGAGCGCTGTGAGGGAAGCGGTATTCGCGCGGAGGGGATTATTTAACTATAATGTTAGTCCGTATTTCATTATTTATTAATTTTATTTTTCAGAGCCAACCCCACGTGTAAACAAGCCTTAAAAACATCTTGACTCGTGAAGTTCCTTATCACCCTTTCAAATGATTTATGATAGTGATTTCCTCGGAATAATAATGATCCAAGATAGCGGGATTCCGTGTTGTTCCTCCCAGGTCGGAAGAGTGAATCTCTGTCGCTGCTCGCTAGAACGCTGTGAGGGAAGCGGCTGTCGCGGGGGAGGGGGGTGTTAGGTGAAGAGAGATTCGGTCAGAAAAACGCATCATTAGCGATAGAGCGCCGGCATGAGATGTACCTTGCGCTCGGGTTTTCCGTGAAAGATTCACTCAATAACGTCTCGTGTTGTCTATTTACGCTAACTCCGTCCTTTCAGTCATGGATTTTTTTAATTCACCTAAGTGATGGAATATTCTTATAAACCCAAAAAAGTTTTCGCTCAAAGCAGAATTAAACAAGTGTTATTAGCCGTATTAATTATACGCGCGTAATAATCACCTTAACACACATACGATGGCAACCAGGTGCGCGAGTCAATTCATATACACTTAGTTACATTAATCAATTAAAAATACTTAATTGGAATAATTGTATTTATCGATCGCCGAGCAGCGTTTAATTACATTAATCAATAAAAATACATACGGCGGGCTACTTCGATCGAGGGTCTGCGTCCAGCCCTTTAGAGGCACGATGCCGGGACGTTAGCGGTATAAATCCTTGATTTTTTTCAATAACGACCTCACCTTTTGTACATTAGGCCATTGTTCGACGGTCTCCGTCTGCCGGTATCAGTAGCACACAAAGCACTTCCATTAACTACAAGAACAATACCCCATTGTCCTCGTGCAAGGACAATAGCCCCATTGTTCTACTCCTGTGCCCTGGCGGCATTCAGACCAGGCCAGAAAGTACAATAGCCCATTGTTCTACCCCTCTGTCTGGCGGCATGACAGTAGTGCACAAAGAGGGGGCGTGGTCGGCGGCGTGGAACAAAGGATATCACATTACATCTTATCAGTTGTCGGTATCTCTTTGTGCGCTTCAATTGGCCTCTTTTACTACTAACATGCTTTGTAGGTATATTAGGTGATAAATACAGGCTTAAGAGAACAAGCGTAAAACTCCAGTTTCTAAATAGGATATGATTTTATACTAGCGTTTAAACAGAAATTTCGACTGTAATAAATTAAGGATAGGACTGCCTCCGTGGTTGAGTGGTGAGCGAGCTGATTTTTTCACCTGGAGGTCCCGGGTTCGATTCCCGGCCGGGGGTTGGGAATTTGTTTTTAATTAGGATTATTCCCTTCCGTAGCGTCTGTAAGTGTGACTATAAGGGTGAATGTGCGTATGAAAATAAGTTAAAAACTACGAAAACCTACAGTAAACACTCATTCATGAAATGCTTCACATACAAATTTAAATGCTGTACTGAATTTCACTTTTCTGGCCAGCGCAAATGAACGGTCTGTGAGAGGCTGGCATGTTACCAGTCGAACATTATCGCTATCGTTGAGTTAAAGCATGAGGTGCAGAAGAGGCCAATATGGTTATGGCGTATATGCATAAGCTGCATTTCAAAGCCAGTAAAAATAACAGGAGGAGCATTGGATACTTTAGGTGTAATATTGATACTGTTATGGCCACAATGTTATATTACCTTCATACATTCATGTACCGCTAATGTAATGTTAATGTAAGAAATCTGAGGGCTTCAGATATTCATGAATTAATGCTCAAAGGAACACTTATTACTTCGTAGAAATAGAGGTTTAGAACGATACAAATCAAATTGTGGCTTACGGCAAGGCACTGAGTATTTAAGTCATCTCATTTTGAGGCATTGCTGATGAATTGTCGTAGATGCAATCGGCAGATGGAGACTGCGGCTCGTTGTTAATGTCATTGAGATTTTAGCCTTTGCGACTTTTTCTACATTCAGATGATTTAATCAGAGCAACCAATATAAAACCAGGGTTATTCATTTTAGACGCAGAAGACGTTGGTACCTGAGGAAGAGATAAACAGCTAAAAACGGTTGTCTTTTCTTTGGTATTTAAGCATTCATTAGAAATTACTCATTGTTTCCAGCAAAGATGTGTAGAAGTGATTAGCGGCTTTCAAATGGAAACTGTTTGTTAGTGGGTAGTTATAGGGAAGTGTTAAGGTCACGAATCGAATTTCCCATTTCAAGTTTGTAAAGCGGATTTCTTCCAAGACAGACGGTTAGCATGTTTTATGTTCATCCAACTGGTGCTCAATCCGCAGTGATTATAGGGGGTTTCGAATGGTAGCTATAGATCTAACATTGTGTAGACAATAATGGGTAACTGCTTAATAGGATTGAAAATCCTATTAGAAAATCAAGATTAATACCGTTTCGCATCCTTTCTGCTGGCCACGTGAGTGCATCACTCTTGCAGAAACTATTATTTTCCCCCATCATATTAAAGTTCACAAGCATGTTTTATGCAATGTTACGCCCCAAATATAGTATAAAGACTCCGATTTTGAAGTCCTTCCTGATTAGAGACACATTTCTTTGCCGATGTTTGCCGGACTATGGTGAAAGTTATTGAAAACAAGTATACTCTCTATGCAAGTAGCTCGCTAGGAATCCGCCAATATGCTGCTAACTGTTAATACAATATGTATAGTGATGTTATTGAAATACATCTGGAGTGAAGCTTCTCAAAGAGAGCCATTAGTCAAGGAATAAGTTACAATTATTTCTCAAATCTTGCTCGGCGAAAAAAATTTATTCCACCATATACACTACTCCCAAAGCTTGCTGGCTGCTACTTCCTAGGTTCCTCTGTTATCAAAATATGAGACTGACCATCCATTTAATATTAATGGCCTTTGTACTAATAATGTACACATTTTATAGATCCTAATTTTTCTGTTCTTAGAAATGAGTCATTTTAAGGTGAGTTTGGCACTGTACCATGTCACGATCCAGGTCCTCAACCTGGGATGCACACAACGTGTTCTGGTGGCTTTCGAAACTAGTTTTGTGATATTTTGAAGTTTTAAACTGAATCCGTAAAAGAACAATAATAGCTATTTGGAATAAATCTACTGCTTATTGTAAATAACTCTTAGTTCCATATTTATTTGGTTTAATAAAAGGGTCTTTCATTTGTAACCTTTGCCAAATATAATCACTTTTTCTAAAACATTCTGTGAAAAATACGTTCGCTTCCGTGGTCTAATGTTGCATTCTGCAATGTGCTAACCTGAAGAAGATATTGCTATGATTTCCTCTCATTTTAAATGTCACATACACCTCACATTTGCGAGCAGAGTGAAGGGCTAAGAGAGGGAAACGAGGAGGGTGAAATATGCACACCGAGTGGTACGAAGGTAGGTAGGGAAGGAAACTGGTCTAAATTTCGCCTTGGGAATCTAGAAGTGGGCAGTGGGGAGAAGGGAGTTAAAATCCTGCGTCCGCGATTCAATGGAGATTCATGAGAGACCGAGGTTGAGAGAATGGCGCGGCGCCGACCTTGAGGAATGCTGGGTAGGAAGACCACTCAAAGAGGAGGAAACTTGTCTCTTTGCGAGAGAATAGGGTAGTGGACCAGCTAAACACCTCGTAGGGACGCCAGCCGTTCACTCTCTTAACAATGCTTTCAGGCAAGAGAAGTCGAAGGAGAAGAGTTTCTGGCTATGGTAAAAAAAAGTGGCACGAAATAGAAGAAAGAAAGAAGAGAGAGAGAGAAAACAAGATCCAAACAACTCAAAACTTTTCTCTAGAAGAAGATAGCTGCACGGGACGGGGAAGGAGATTAAAAAGTAGTACACGGAGGCGAGAAATATCGGATGCTCTTGGATCCATCCAAATATCTATTTCTCCATACATGATGAATAGATAGGGGGGAAGGATACTATTAGGAGTGTATCTACAAAACACGTAGATGTTTTAAGTAACGTCCAGAAAGTAAATTCATCAGTAAAGATAAAAGAAAAGAAAATTAAACAAAAGGGCAATGCTCCCGGAATGCATGTATTACATTTAAACGCATTAATCCAAATGTATAATTATCTTAATGGGGAAGCGTAAATAATGAATTCTCGTCTTATTCTAGTCTAGTGAATTCAGTTGTTATGGGCATAATATCATGTGACAAAAGCATGTTACCACCATATGGGAGATATACCTACTGTAAAATGTATAAAAGACAGAATGAAAAAAAAGAAGAAGAAGAAGAAATCGTGTATCTCGAAGTGTATACATCCACAATGAAATACATCACAGTTATTAAATAACGACTGAGCTCATCACTGCGACTATAGCTACCGTCTTCGTTCAGTGTAACCAAGAACATGCTGAAAACTCCATTCTGTTCAACATAAGACAGCATATTTGACAAGCTACGAATTACACGAAACACAAATTAAGATATAATTTAAAACAACTTTAATATTGTGGCAAAATGCACTTTGACACGACGGATCGCGTAGTAACTCCAGGTGAACAATAAGACTCGAAACAATGCCTCTCAAATATCCACCCTGACCAAAAAAAACGAGTAGGATTCAATTAAATACACCTATTACTCGGTTGTCGTAATTAGGTAAATGTCTAAAGCAGGGGAATACCGTGGTGGTAGTTCTCGTAGCACAGACAAGCTGAAGAACATAACAGACAGCCCGCGGGAACAAATGACTACCCTTTTTGAAACAACAGTATGTAGTAATGTTTACCCTGCAGCAGATGGACTGAGTGTCTTATATAGAATCATATATATATATATATATATATCGTGTCTCCGCAGCTGAGGCGGGGTGCCGCTCGGCCGATAAGCTATCGCTTTCCGCTTCATATGAGCGCCCGTTTAGCAAGGTAGAATGACTGCCAAATAAATCCAAACGCATTTTAATAGTCATGTATTCACCAATGCCATAGTCATACATTTCTGGGATCTTTTATGAAAATAAACCATCACTTTTCTTAGTTCTCTTTGAGAAGTGGAATTGATCTCTTGGCTAATGTTATCCTTAAGCTCATTTAACGTGTGTGAATTCGTTTTATACACGTTTCTTTTTAGTGATCCCCAGAGATAATACTCGCAGGCTTCAAATCTATAAATAAACTTGTGACAGCACGTGGTGGTTATGTACGCACATACGAGTCATAAATAAGCGCTCGATATGGTATAGAACAATTATCCATATTTTTACCATTACTCTCATTTCTAGTGTTGCCAACTATACTTCACGAATTTCGGCTAACTATCTCTAAAAAGTCTGCTAAATCGCGGAAAAATCTGCCAGAAAAAATAGGAAAATATGGTACATACCTGAACTTATTGGGAAATATTGGGAACCTTGAAAATACACGTTTTCAGTCTTCTTTTCTACACTACACGTCACAGTGCAACGCATCACTTGTATTGTATGTAAAATTATCTATATAACTAAATGATGTGAACTACACTAAACACAATTCCCGAACTTACAAGTTCAAACCCGGAGGAGGGCGATGGATTTTTTGGGACGTAAAACTCCTTAGCATGGCTTCCTTCGGAAGGTAAGTAAAGCCCGTGGTCCCGTGTGGTAGATTTACGGCACGCAGAAGAACCTCAAGCATGATAAAGTGGCCTTTCAGCAAAATTTCCGGTCTTTCATGCCCAATATAGAATAGGACGCTAAGAACCATATGTAGTTAAAGAACGAATATAAATAAAACTCCATTTAATTTTTACTAAACATAATTCACTAACGTGAAATACTGGGATTACGAGGTCATCCACTTCTTCAAAGAGCTCTAAATTATGTGTTGACGGTCCTAGTTTTTCAGCATTGTTGATACTGCTCTTGCTGAAAGCTTCCATTGTACCTATGAAACATAAACATGTAAGTTAATTTATAGGAATTACAGTGCTAACAAATGATGCCGCTAACAAATTATTTAGGAATCATAACCATTTTTTTTCACAACTCCATCATTAAGTTTAAAGTTGTGACAACATATTCGTTGGCGCTGAAGACCAACACGAATTGTCAATAGAGAGTTTAACATGGTGTTTCCCATCCTGTTCCTAAGTGGAGTTTTAGCAAGGTTAATTTTACTGAAGCCCCTTCCGCATTAGACCAAGGCAGAACTAGAAGTATCCCAAATTGATGAGTTCACGAAAGGGATTTTGTTTACTTGCATCTTCGTGTTCTGAGACTTCATCTCAAAAGCCAACTGTCTCTGTCACATTCTGCTATTCAACAATGTTAATTTTCTGACATTGGAATTCCATGTTAGACAGGATGGGCTATGATGTTCCCATCTCCAGGGATAGCGAAATGATGCTCTCCTTGATCCTTCTCAAGCAGTTTTCAGGTGTTATAGATGACATCTTGCGAAGCGCTTCCACGTTCTTTGGGAGATGTTTCTGCACTTCAAACAAGGTGAATAATAAAGTTGACTCAGACTTACGGATTTCTATTTCTGTGTCCACGTTCATCTTCCCGTTGGTACGAAGAATTCGTACTTGCTCTTCAAATGCAGAACCCAAATTTGGCTTGGAATGAAAAAAACTGATCGGCATTTACTGAAAGCAAATCCTCTCCACATCCTTTTACGACCGAAATTTCTGCCAGTTACCTTATTACAACAGTGAGATCCTGAAGCAGCTTAGTGGGATCTAGACTGGAGCGCCTTGTTAACTGTGTTGCATCCCATTATATTTCGGTCGTGGAAATGTCAAGAATAGCTTGTTATTATTGTCTTTATACATATTATACAGGTGTTTCAGAAATACTTTTAAAAACTTCGGGTGTAGGTTCCTTACACCACAAGAAGGAAAAAAAATTCATATGAACATATGTCCCATAATCCTTTGTTTTCTCGTTAGGAGGTGTTCAACACAGTGGTACACTTATAACACACAAAACTCATAATAAATGCTCGAAATGTCCTCCTCTTGCTTCTATGCATGCCTGTACTCGTCGAATCATGGAATGTCGCACCCTGTCAAAAACTCCGGGATGGTGTCGAATGGTTTCGCAGGCTTCCATGACACGTCGATGATGCGTTTCTGCATCCGGGATGGCTGCTCCGTAAACCAATGATTTAAGATGCCTCCAGAGGTAAAAATCCACAGGATTGAGGTCGGGAGAACGTGCAGGTCATGGAACTGGTCCTCCTCTGCCTATCCGTCGGTCATGGTGGATACCAGTCAGTGCATCTCGAACAATGCGACTAAAATGTGCCGGAGCCCCATCATGCATAAACCACAAGTTTTTTTTCTTATTTACAGGGGCACATCTTCGTGAAGTAAGTCGAGAAGAGTGTACTGGATGAAGTCCCTGTAGACAGCAGCAGTAAGACGTGCTGGTAAAACGTATGGACCTACCAGACCTGTACGTTGTGGAAATTAGTAACTCCATCTCTCCCAAACTTGCCTCGTCTGTAAACAAAACTGACGAGACAAATAATGGATTGGCTGTTTGTGCTACAAACCATCGGCGAAAGTTATCCCGTGGTGGATAATCGGCAGGCGAAAGGCCCTGCACACGTTGAATATGATGTGGATACAGGAGCTGCTCGTGAAGTACCCTCCATGCTGTCACGTGTGAAGTACCAGAAGCCACAGCCAACTGACTTGTACTGATACCTGGATCGTCTTCGACACACTTTGACATCTGTTCTTCGCGTTCCGGCGTACGAACAACTCTTGGTCTTCCTCGATCAATAGTCCGTGGTGCAACGGTTCCTGTCTCAGCAAGGCGACGATAAACAGCGACAAAGGTTGGATGACTCGGTTGTCTTCGGCTGAAAACTGCAACTGATAGAGCCGTGCAGCCTCGCGTCCATTACCATTCGCGCGACCATAAATAAAAATCATGTCTGCCTGTTCAGAAATGAATATCCAGCCATTGTGGAACGAAACACGTGCAGTTAACTCACTACATGTACACAATTGAAACGTTGAAGACAGACAACTGACAAACATAAACAAGTCTCTATGGCAACACTTCGCCATCTACCGTATGTAGTACAATGGGTCAACGCCTTCTATGAATGCATAGAGAAATGAAGTTTTCAAGTTGGACTCCGAAGGCCGTCGAACTCACGCTTTCATTGTGACAGGAATAACGCGAAAACTAAGGATTATGGGACATATGTTCATATGAACTTTTTTGCTTTTGGTGTGAGGAAACCATACGCGAAGTTTGTAAAAGTATTTCTGAAACACCCGGTACAGAGTCCGAGTAGTGTAATACTTTTTAGTCTCTGCTTACCCGTTAGACCTTCCCACTGGCTAAGTATACGTTCTCTGACAGGCTGAATTGAGATCCAACGTGTTCCCGCGATTTGTAATATTTTCAGGGATCATCATAAAGTGTATAATATAGCTCAACGCAGGATTTCTGCCTTATTAAGGAGTGATGAAACCAGTTATGCGTTTCAGAAAAAATTAACTCAAAGTGTGATGGTAACTCTTCTTTGCAAGAATGAGAGAGCTGGATGGGGTGACAAGAACATGGAATCAGGATTAGGAGACTTCTCGCTTAAGGGGGACACAAACTCCGTTGTCTTTGCCAAACATGACAGATGCTTATCACGACCTATGCCACACATTTGCTGCAAATCCAAAGCAAATTCAAACAGTATAGCTTTCACCCTTTTACAATAGTTTTTGCATCACCAGAGTGAATTACAAACATTTCAAAACTGTTGAAACTATACACTCTTTGTTCTCTGAGTAGTATAGAACACAAACACCCAGTTGTTTAATGACAGTAATGTCGGTGCTTTAATCTACAAGTATAGTATACCAACTATCACCGATATCTGTTTTAAGCAATTCTTGAAAGTGTGGACACATTGCAATTATCACTTAACTGCATTTTGTGCGGTGCAGTTTCAAACCAGTTAATTGGAAACTCTGTTTATTTAGCTCCGTATGGCCCAATGCATACCACAATGCATAGCCATTCGGACCTCACATCTAGCTAATGTGAGTGATGGCACTTTAGGCTGAAAATTCAATTTTCTCTGTCTAGTAACAGAAAATGGTTCAGCCTCTTTTGAAATGTTCTCGGGTTTATAATGCTCTCTTAGTCCTGAACACTTAGAATTGAGAAGGCATTGAAGATAACGACACTGCGCTTTTGTTTTATCTGTCGGCAACTTTTTAATCCAGTCCTTAAATTCTTGATATTTTAATCATTCTTCTCGAAACTGCTGCATATATGGAGGTTTCTTCGGCTTCTTAACAAACACGCGCGACTGTATCACTGCAAGAAAAATTTATTACTGCTTGCTCAAAGTGAAAACAGGGAACTAATGAAAATGACTGGAAGGTGATCCACTAGTGTTACCTGCTGTAACAGTAGAACGGTGCAAACATATTGTTTAACTTCAGTTCCTTATCTTATTACGTAAGAGGGCAGAGAACTTGTTATGCAGTAGTAGTCAATAACGCTGACTATGCATTTTGTAATCACACAGTTATATTGAAGTAGCATACAATTTCATTGTTAAATTATTGAAACGATAACTTTTAAAACTTAGATTGAATCATTTTGATTTTTAAAATATTGCAATTAGTGGACGATTAGGTACATAAAATCTGCCAGGTTTTCGGCTGTCGGCTGACAAGGTAATTTTCCGACTTCAAGAAATTCAAAATAGGCCAGAGTCAGCCAAAACTACGCTGAGTTGGAACTGGTGCTGCTTCACGTGTTGTTCCAACTGAAACTCGATATAAAGTATGTTGCGAGACCAGTTGGCAGTTATCATCGCAGACCGCCCCCCCCCCCGCACAAACGCTGGTCCTGTTGTCGAATGGAACCCCGTCTCAGCTGCGGAGAGGACGATATATGCATTTCCTAGTACTATTCCACCGTGGCAACCTCTTTACCATCGCTGCCAACATATAACTGCCTAGCCTATACTGTTCAATGTTTAATTTCGGATTTTTGGTGTTAAATTCCTAGTTTTTAAATATGTAATTTATTAGAGTATTACCCAGACTACAGTTACTCCAAAAATTTGATTCTAATAAAAATTATTCTTCAGCTTGGATATTCCTAAATTTGGTTTAATAAATTTGTCCTTAGAGCATAATCAACTTCCGTTCTCATTGATTAGGCATGCAATATGAAAAAACAAAACACTAAAAGTATGGTGGTAATCCAGAAAGTAACGACCTTTGCGCATTCCCGCTGCGCAGATCGCCATTAGGCTTTTAAGTTCGAGTAGTTCCCTCGAGATATTTCCCCAGGGTTGTGTGAGTACTGAGTACCAGTTGAAACAAGTTGTTACTGTGCATTCTGTGATTCTTAAAATTCAATTGTGTGGTATAAAGTCCCGCCAACTGTAACGTGAGAGATGTTATTCGATTTCTGAATACTCGGAAGTTGAAATTAGAAGTATTACCTCAACTAAAGGAAGTGTGTGATGATCGTGTATTTAACGAAGGAACTGTGAGAAAGTGGTATGAAGTTTTCAACAATGGACGAACAGTGTGCATGACGAAACTCGACATGAACATCGTTCACTCATCACCGATGATTTGAGAATAAAATGAACATCAAAATCGTGCAAGACTGACACGTAACCCTAGACGAGTTAAAGATTTGTTTCCCAAGCATTTCTCGTTCTTTGCTGGGTGTAATTGTGTCCGAAGATTTTGGCTTAATGGATTGGCGGCAGCCGACAACAACACGGGAATTCTAAAGGTCGTGAACGTATATGACAATGCGTAAATAATGGAGGTGATTATGTGGGGAAGTTAAGTAAGCTAAAATTTTGTAAGCGACATTTAATTTTTTCCATAAATTGTTTTGAATTTATTAAAGCCTTACGGTCGTTGCTTGTTGGATTGCCCTCGTATAAATAGATACAAATCCTTTGAGAGAACAATCCACATTTTCATGCCAGATGTTCTCATTTCTTATATGCACATATATGTATATAGATCAAACACATCTCATATAAAGCACGTGCAAATAAAATTTCTACTAAGGTATAAACGTTTCTAAGAAGCAATATTTCCAAAACACTTCAGAAGTTCATTTTTAATTTGAAATTTTCTTGTATATATAAATTATTATTCCTTTAGATTTGTATTATCTTTATAGCATATTATGTTATTTCTCCGCAACATGTCTAAAATTTGTTCTTGCAAAAATAAAATGAAAATGAATTCCTATTTTCCTTCTGAAACTCGCACACATTTCAGTGTTTTAAACTAGAAAGTGTGTTACATTAAGAATATTCTGTGCATTTTAAGCTTCAAATCTGTATATAAATGAAGTTTCTATGATGATTTTAAATGTGTAATTTTGTTATGTGTAAAATGTGCAAATATAACGATAAGAAATGTGTATCTTTTTAAATTCTGAGAAACATTTAAGTAAAGGTTACATATAAAAATAATATAATTTTGAAGTCCCTTTAGATAAATTTTTAATATGGATTGCGGCAGCCTGATATTTGAAAACCACAAAGCATACATTTGAGTTTAGGCAAAATTAGGAAATTGTGACACATTGATCCTTAAATGTCATTTTCAACTATAATCATTAAAGTCAAAGGATCAGTGCAGAAATATTCATGCAAAATACTTAACAGATAAGGGGGGCACCTATCCATTTAAAGCATTCGGAATTTCATCAGTGACGTGCAGTCGTCCTCCGTGTGGTCTAGGGGTACCACCTCTAGTTTCCGAGGCCGCAGGTTCAACCCGAAGGAGGGCGATGGATTTTTCGGGCGTAAAAAATCCTTAGTATGGGTTCTTTCGGAAGTGAAGTAAAGTCGTAGGTCCCGTCTCGTAGATTTACGGCACGTGAAAGAATCTCATTCCTGATAAAGAGGCCTCTGATCAAAATTTCCGGTTTTTCACGCTCAATGTAGAATGGGACGCTAACAACCATAGTAGTTAAGGAGGGTCCATAAATAAATAAGAAAAAATCAGTGACATGCAGGAAATTGCAGTGATCGACGTTGGTAAAATGACCTCCACGCATTCTGTAGGGGGGAAAAAACGCATGTAAAATCACTTCGTTAATGTGGCATTGGCTCATCTGTATCGGTTGCTTACTATAGGTATCTTTTTAGCCTATCCCAAGCTAAATTAAACCTAATTTATTTCACTTTACGGTTTATTGATCGACAGTAATACCTTGGCTTTTGGTACCGTATGTTAAAACCCCTTTAAAATGTCCAACAATAATTGTTCTCTGTTAACCAGAAGTTTCAAAAAATAAACATAGACCGTCCCTTAAGTTTTTACCTTTTAAAGCAAAGGATTTCTAATTGAATGCTGACATGTGGGCGAACATCATTAATTTATCAAGACAAATGCCGCACCGCACCGGCCTTCTGGATTGTATATACTGCCATAGCTTCAGGACTGCAAACGAAAATAAATTGATAAGTATCTAAAGTGATCATCAGTAGAGATAATGCCGTTTCCCGGCCAAATGGAGCGTCAATTAATTGATTACATGTGTAATCCCACGTAAAACACGTGTTTTAACACTTCCTGCTGCTCTGACGGCATTTACCGACAAAGATGCTGACATTTTTAAGCGCTTGTCACCTGTCAATCGTAACCATGGTAGCCTCTAGTTCCCGAGGTCGCGCGCTCAAACCCGGCGGAGGGCGATGGATATTTTCGGGCGTAAAATCCTTAGCATGGCTTCCTTCGGAAGGGAAGTAAAGCCGGTGGTCCCGTGTCGTATATTTACGGCACGTAAAAGAAACTCGAGCCTGGTAAAGCGGCCTCTGATCGAAATTACCTGTTGAAAGGGGATATATCATACATATTATACATTGTACATATGAAAGGGGAACCATACACATAAGAATTGTATAGCAATAATTTAATTCACTGAATGTTAAAACATTCAACATGTAACTTTGTACAGAGCTATTTGTAAGCAACGGGCGCGCTAGCTAGTTGAATGGGAATTCCTGGAACTCATAACGACCGTGTCTGGCACAGAGTGGTACGACGCTACATGATGGCGCTGGAGCGCAAGGTTCTGAAACCTCATAATTTCATACATGCTTGGGTAACGCGTCCTGAGGGCCAATGGGAAGCATCGTTACATTTTCAAACGTAAAGGACAGCGTGGGTAAGCCGCCCTATATAAGACCAGGTTTTGCCGAGGGGGCACTCTTACTTATTACCAGTTCAGCGCAACAAGAAGTCACGCCGACGCAAGGTGCTATAGATGCACGTGGGTGCATATAAGGGTGGGGATGCGTGTGAAGATGGATAGGCTCCTGATAAATATTCAAGTGGTGGGATAAAGTAAATGGGAAAAGCTAGCCGCCCATATTTATTTGAATAATGGAATAAACATCAGTTATAAAGGGAAAACTTGCAGTGTATTTTTTAACTTGCCTCACCCACAAGAACCTGAGATTAAAGAGACTTAGCAATTAGGTAGGAATGGAGTACTCAACTACCGACGAGCATCACTAGCCGAGGAAGAAAAATACTACAACAGCACGCTGCAAGAGTCGACCAACCATTTCCCGCTACACTGTCTTCCACGCCCAATATAAAATGGAACGCTAATGACCATAGCAGTTAAAGAGCGTCCATAAATAAAACTATATTTAATTTAATTTTCCCTGTCAATCAATTTGATAACGATCAGACATGTGTTCCCGGTGTTTCTTTATAGATTGTGGTGTTTTGAGTACTATGAGGCATAACTTAGCGCCAAAAACAAATAGTTGAGCTAAAAAGAAATTACTCATCGCCAACAATCCTGCTAATAACACCTGGGATATTCCTGCTGCAAACGAATTACAGTGTGGATTAATTCACTGACTGCTATTGGACACAGAAGAAGAGTTGTCATACCATCATGTGTAGTGCTAAGTATTAGAAATCTTTCCTAGAACGCTGCGAAGTATATTATGTAAGCTTGAAACTTCACTAATAAACACACGAATTAAAAATAGTAAGTTGTAAATTATTATTATTATTATTGTTTGTTATTATCATCATCATCATGATCTAAAATTGTATAACGTCCTTGTGATCAACCTTCTTATGTTGACTGATAACGTAAGAAGTGCTTCAATCGTAGTAACTCTAATTGATGTCGAAGCGTGGAAGCTATATTGCTCAGTAGCAAATAATCAATTGCTGCGTCCGGTAATGGATCCACATAATGTTCGTGCAGAGATTTTCTTTATTTCACGCATTAACAGCAGTTTCCAGTCTTCATATTTATTTTTCATGATCCAAGACCCAGATGCTTTGGAGTACTGAGTTTTGACACCAGTTTTTATTTTACTTACATTGAAATTGTGATCTGGCGCTGCTATCATGGAACTAAGTTAAAGGCCGTTATATGAAAAATGTATTCTTTTCGGAGCATATCTGAGACGCAAACTGCGATAACTTTCTAAACTGCCAGTATGTATATAATGTCGAATATGAGCCAAATCTTTTAAGAAGGTGCAGTCCAAAATAATTTTCTTCAGAACATGATAGGCGTTTGATTCTCCTTTAATCCATAATTTATTTATTTGGTCTTCTTCCAGCAATTCATCGTGTTCACAAGATTTCTATTCAGCGTTTTCTAGCCATTTATGTTCATTTTTATATGATGAAGAAATGATATGAATTTTTCAGTTAATATGTTATTGTTCTCATTACAGTTTTGCACAGCCCACCATAAACGGTTATGGCTTTCCATGCCATCAGCTCTGGGTATTTTTTCTACCATTTTACGTTTTTTGATTAGACTTTTAGACAAATGCCATACTCAAATTCATGTTCAACTTCCGGATACTGAGTTTTTAAATGTATCTTACACCTTTAGGTCTGTTGGAGAGAAAAAATTCAACTCTACACATTTCCTATTTTGCAAGCCTAGTCATTATGTTGCCACAAGCAGACCTTTCCAAATCGCCTTTCGCCACACCTCTTTAAACAAATACAACATCAATATTTTTTCGGAAATTTAAATCCATGACAGAATAGAGTTTGTATTTGGCTGAAAATCCTGGGGAGTCATACTGCCCATCCCCTGTCAACCATATAGGTATACCACAACCTTTTAATGAATTCAAGCTCCTTTTCTTTCCTGAACACAGAATACTCTAACAACGGGCGCTGACATGTTTCGAATGGCTTTATCGAATTTACGCCTTGAAAACATTGCCAAAACCAGTGATTTGTAGGACTTAAATTGCTGAAACAATATTTCAGATGATAATAAAGAACTTGCCATTAAAGCATTTGCTTCCGGCTTCTTTCCTGATAATAAATTCACTTGGATCTCTCAAAATTTAACTCAGTAACACACTGTTTTAACACAAGTATTGTCACTTTAATGTAACGAGAAATTGTTTTGACTTTATTTCTACATAAAACACATACCTTGAAAAATAAAAGTAGAGATGCCCAAGCAACAATGAAATATTCCACTGTAGCTTCATTTCATGTATGGTGAAAGTCTCTGCTTCTTCTTCCTCGTTATAGCTTGTATAAGAATCTGAAGTATCAGGTTCCAACAATAGATATTCCTTTATGATTTCAGAACCTAGGTCACAATGTACTTCTGAATTCTTATTTTGTTTTTCATCACCTTCCATTCTCAGTTCTCTTTCACTGTTTTCATCATCACCTTCGTTGTCTTATTGCAAGTAACACTGTTCGCATAGCTCAGAAACTATACTTTTACGATTTCTAGCCACATATCGTTCTATTCTTTGTCGTTTGCTTTTGGATGAACATGGTGAAAGATCAGTTGTCTTACTAGAAGTTGATATCTGGAAACTGTCTACATTTTTCCTTCTACTACCTGGAATAGTTACAGGTTTCAATAAAGGTGCTCTGATATTTTCATCCGGTATAAGCTGCATTTTAATAATTGTGTCTGTTCATAATCTGTGCCCTTAAGTTGAAAGTAACATAAACGAGCACCGGGTTTAGGCAAAACATCTTTTCTTTTGCAAAATTCCACCCATATCGTATATCTTTTGGGATTTGTCTCTGGAAACGCATGAAAATGAGTTCCCTTGTGTGTTTCTCTTCTCACATTATAGCGATATGCACAAAATTGAGGCATTTTATACTTCACAGTATTGCGTTGTCTGTATTATACTAAATGACTCGGTAACACCATCAACAAAACATCACCACAAAGTGCACTACTCTTTAGCTTAAATACCAACGAGAACAATTTTTGAAAACGTATCACTGCACGTGCAGCAACGACTGACTTGTGATCTCCAGCTGCTTCCAGCGCACGGCTGGCTCTGATGTATAAGATGGTTATTATTTCGCTTGTACAGCATTAACGGTACGGCGGAGTAAGAAAACAATCTTACCACTGAATTTTACAGGTCATATCCTTCATTTGGGAAGAAACATAATTTTTGTATTTCATTCCCCCTGAAGTGTTTAATAATTGACTCCAGCACCTTCAAAGCCACGTTACCGTGCATATTAAAGAATGCCGACTGTATGATAACTGTCATACAAGTGTTAAATTATAGCATATCATTGATTTAAAAGGGCTGAAGCCGCGGCCAATACTCCCGTCACGGTTGTTGATTGATTAATATAATTCAGTGTTTAATAATCGTGAATATGTTATGATATATTAGGCAGTTACCTCCTGTCTGTCGGCAAAGAGAAAAGCGTGTTAGGAACCCGTCCAACAATCCTCCCTTTGCAATCAAGAACTTTACCTTAAATGGCTCCACTCTGTGACGTCATTAACAGGTCCCGATCTGCAAACTAAGCTGGCTCCAGTCTGTCGGCAGCGACAAAACCGTTGTAGAACTTTCCAACAACCCTCCCTTTATAACCGAGAGTCTTCTCTCACCTGGCTCCACCCATTCTGTGACGTCATTAACAGGTCCCAAACTTCATTCTACCCCCTCTATCACTGCCCTCTTGCGTAACGTTATTAAGAGGTTTAAGAGTGTATATAGGCTGATATGAATATAAGTATAAACCAATCTCATCGTGGGCTTTTATTTTTGAGGTGTCTTCATTCACTGATATTCAAATGGCTAGTGATAACGCTACTCGTACATCATATGTACAGGATGACTGGAGTGAGTGTGGGGATTATTATCATTATGTATACTTTCATACCGAAACTTGCAATGGTTTAATGCATATAATATTGTGTAATCAACCGTCATATAATCAGATGTCTACATTGGTTGTGTGTACAGAAAAATTGTGCGATTTATCAAAGAGAGAGCTCGTAAGCAATGTGTTTCTATAATACAGTAAGAGCTTTTATTCTCTCAGAGAAAAGCATTTGAAAGACGAGCATATTATTGAAATCGGCGAAGTTGGCGTCTTACTATCAAAGCACTTGTCTGAATGTACAGAATCATGCAGTGGATACATGGATTCAGTATTATGCACCAATCGGTCACAGTACGAACGCATGGCATCTTTCTTCTTATGTAATGACAATTGTGAAGTCTAGCAACGTAGAAAACTTGAGTAAGTAGTAGAAATACTAAAGATAATTTCATATTCATTTGTTGCTTCTAATGTTATTCTCGTGCGTGTAACCTAAAAATAATTTATTACAGATTGCGAATGGCCGTGCCTAATGTTCCCGTGACAATAGAGGAGTTGAAACCTGAGAGACGTGATGTCGATACAATAGAATATCTCATCGCAGAGTGGGATACTCAGCCTATGGATGAGGATGTCGCTTCGTTGCCCGACGTTATTGCTCCTGTTGAGAGAGCCACGAGGGTTGAGGAATGGCTAAATCGGATGACTTCAGATTGCTCACCGCAGATGCAACCAGAATTGCGCAAAACCTTGTGGTGAGTATGGCACTCTTTAACCATACTTTTGTTTTAACTCGTGAAGGGAATTATGTTAATACATGAGTTTCCATTTCAGGTGCATGGGATCAGTTTTAGCGTGTTTCTAAGATTATTTTGAATATACGTTACAGGGCTACGAGAAGGGAGCGAAAGAAGTGGAAGAACGAGACAGACCAGAAAAAGCAGAAGCGTCGGTGTAAAAGCAGGAACCCCAAAGAGTGTCCCATGGTCTTCTTATTTGTCGAAGATACTTAACATTCGCCAACGGAGAATGGAGAATCGATTAGTCTTGCTTGATGACTTCAGGATGTTCCTCTCCCACAGCGTGAACAGTGGACTGTACTATGACCCCCTCACTCTACATAAAATGTGAAAGTGATAATTCATTTGTTTATATTATAAAAGCAGACTGGGACCTAATCCAAAACATTCCAATGATTGAAGATTACTTACAAGAGAAAACCTTTGCGTGTGCAGAATATTGTTATAATGTAATTTATGGGTACAATATTATCTTCTTGATAATGCAATTCATTTCATAAATACTTGTTTAAGTGATCATGCAATATCTTTAAACATTGATGCTGTATGGAATCTAAAGCGGCAATTGCCATATATTGAAAGACACTTGAGTAATTTAAATGAATTGTTCTACAAAGTCAGGAGCATCTAGTTTTTCTGGGTGTAATAGGGGGAGAAGGAAAATTCTTGAAATGTATAATAAGAAAAATAAAAAGCTGTTATACTATATTAACTTAATTTATTATTTAAAAGTTATCCCATAACAACCTTCACAATAAAACACACTTCTGTTTCTACACACGCACACACACATTGTGAGCATAGTCTAGACTTCTTACACATTGAATGGAGGCTTGTAGTTAAACACTTTGTCATGTAAAGTCAAGCAATACAGTGACATCTGGGCTGGGATATTTGCATATGCTTGAATCTGAGTCTGATGTTTGCAGCTCCATTCATAGCCTCCTTGGGTTAATGGCAGCAGTCTATCAGAAATAATTGCGTACTATAAAGTAAATCCTTTCTCTTCAAGAGAGAATAATTATCTCTATCGTAATAGGAATTTTTAAATTTGCACTACATTTCATATAGTGAAGCAAACTTGGAATGTTCAAAGTCCAAGTTCAAACCGTGATAGGGGTAGCATTCACTATTGAGGAATAACCTCAGGTTAGTAATTTTGCAGTGATCAAACTCGGAATTGTTCTTGCTATAATCACCCAGCCTTGCAGCCTGTGCTCTCAATTTGACGAGGCGAAGTTTCTCATGCTTAGATGTTGTCGCTTAGATGTTATGAATGTTGTCTGGTTTACAGCATGTAAAATCGACCTTCGCTCTACGAGTTTGTCCGTTCTGTTTCGCCAGGATAATACATCTCTCAAGAAACTTTGCGTCCGATATATCTACCAGTAATAGATACAAAACATATAGATCAGAGCACTATTCGAGAGTAGTATCAACACGGTAATGTAATCAACTTCAGGAACAAGTTTATAACTATAAAAAATTGAGTTTTTATTTATGCACGCTTTTTAGCTGCTATGGTCCATAGTGTAACATTCTATATTGGGCGTGAAAGACTGGTAATTTTGCTCAGAGGCCTCTTTATCAGGCTTGAGGTTCTTTTACGTATCGTAAATCTACGACGCCGGACCACCGGCTTTACTTCCCTTCCTAAGGAAGCCATGCTAAGGATTTTACCCCGAAGAAAATCCATCGCCCTCCGCCAGGTTTGAACCCAATACCTCAGGGACTAAAGACTAGCATGGTAACTACTACACCACGGAGGACGAGACTCAATATACGACGCAGTGGCAATAACTTTCAAAAGGCATGGGAAATACTATAAAAGACGACGTATAGCACGTTTAAGGCATACTATCTCTCCGACTACCGAGGAATTTCACACGCTAGCTGCAAGTTCCTCGAAAGGTTAGGTTACAAAGTGCTATAATGGAAGAGGTTCTGGCTTTTGATGTTAAGATCACCAAGGTGGAGGACCTGGTTTCTCTCCGATACAACACATCTGTTCTGGATGTAAATAATGAGATTAGAATACTCTACCAAGCTGAAGATTTGTATACGCTGCCTAACAAGAGTTGCCTTTCAGTAAGGGTGCTCTCACCAAGCGAGATGGATCTCCCACTACAGCAAGCTCACCAATAATGCTGTAGCTGTCATGTTTGATGAGATCCGTTTAAATATAAATACTACAACTATAGACAGAACAAGGAACCCTGCAATTGCTACAAGTATACGAAACTATGCAGCTCTCAACCCCATGAAGCGGGATCTTCTGCTGAATGCTGGATGGACTTGGTAGAGAAGTTGATACAGCACATGCTGCGAATGGAGCTTTCGATGCGGTGGTCCTACTATCGATGCTCCTAGGATTTGCTGATAATAACAAGCAGGTCATACTCAACAGCAAGTTTGAATTGTTTCTCATAAGATTCAGAGATTCTAAAAGTTTAGTCCAGGCTTCAGCTGGAGAGGAGACTAATGCGAAGTTAACTAAATCGAATGGAGAATTCCTGTAATTCCTCTATCTGATGCTGCATTCTAAAAATTGTAAAGAGTGATACACCAAAATATATCGCCTTTCGTTCCATGGATCTTCACACCCAGCCTGCTGTACCTCAGACAAGATCCTTCACATGGAATGCAGCAACAGTACCTAAGCTTGAGAGACGTCGCTTCGTCATAGTGGGAGCACAGACTGCAAGATTGGATGATTATAGCAAGAACAGTTCCGTGTTTGATCACTACACCATTACTAATTTAAGGTGTTTCCTCAATAGTGAATGCTACCCCTACCATGATTTGAACTTGACTTTAAAAATTCCAAGTTTGCTTCACTATATGAAATGTAATGCAATTTTAAAAGTTCCTGTTACGAAAGAGATAATTATTCTCGCTTGAAGAGAGATTTTCTTCATCGTGCACCATTATTCGTGATAGACTGCTCCCATCAACCCGAGGAGGCTATAATTGGAGCTGTGAATATCGAACTCGAGATTCAAATTTCTGCAAATATCCCAGCCCAGTCGTCACTTTATTGCCTGATTCTACATGACAAAGAGTTTACCTACAAGCCTCTTTCCCATGTGATATATACAATTATATAATTATACTAGTATGTGTAAGAGGTCTAGGCTATCATCACTATGTGTGCTTAGAAATGGATGTATGGTTTTTGTGAAGGATTGTAATAGGATAATTTTTGAATAATAAATTCATTTCAGTTATTATAACACTCTTTTATTGTTCATATACATATCAAGCATTTTCCTTCTCCCCCTCCTACTGCCTGTAAAACACAATATATAGCCGCTTTAGGTTCCCTAGAGCATCAATGCTTAAAGATGTTAATGATAATTTAAACAAGTATTTCTGAAATGAATTGGATTGTCAAGAAGCATAATAATGTATCATAAATTACATTATCGCTATACTCCACATACACAAACGTTTGTTCGTGTTATAAGTAATCTCCAACAATAGGAATGTTTTTGGATATTATGCCACAGCCGCAGTTTGTAACATAAACAAATTATTTATCACTTTCACTCTTTATGTAGGGGAGGGGGTATCATAGTATAGTCCAATGTTCACGCTATGGGAGCGGGATATGCAGATGTCATCAAGCATGAATAATCGATTTTTCATTCACCGCTGGCGAATGCTGGGTATCTTCGATGAATAAGAAGACCATCGGACCTTCGTTGAGGATACTCCTTTTACAACGACGCTTCTACTTTTTGATATCTGTGTCGCTCTTCCTCTTCTTTCGCTCCCTTCTCGTAGCCCTAATATATATATATATATATTTAAAAATAACCTTGCAATCATGCTAAAATGATCTCGTGCACCTTAAAAGGAAATGCATGTATTAGAGGATTCCCTTCTCATGTTAAAACAAAAGTATGGTTAAAAAGTGTCATACTCACCGCAAGGTTTTGCGCGTTTCCGGTTGCGACTGCGGTGAGCAGTCTGAAGTCATCTGATTTAGCCATTTCTCGTCCCTCGCAGCTCTCTTATCAGGAGCAATAACGGTGGGCAATGAAGACACATCCTCAGCCGTAGGCTGAGTATCCCACTCTGCGATTGGATATTCTACTGTATCGACATCACGTCTCTCAGGAATCAGCTCCTCTTTTGTCACGGGAACATTAAGCACGGTCATTCGCAATCGGTAATACATTATTTTTAGGTTAAACGCACGAGAATAACATTAGAAGCAACAAATGAATATGAAATTATCTTTTGTATTTCTACTACTTACTCAAGTTTTCTACGTTGGTAGACTTCACAATTGTCATTACATAGGAAGAAAGATGCCATGGGTTCGTACTGTGCCCGATTGGTGCATAATACCGAATCCATGTATCCAGTGCATGATTCTGTACATTCAGACAAGTGCTGTGATAGTAAGACGTCAACTTCGTCGATTTCGATAACATGCTCGTCTTTCAAATGCTTTTCTCTGAGAGAATATAAGCTCTTAATGTATTATAGAAATGCATTACTTACGAGCTCACTCTTTGATAAATCGCACAATTTCTCTGTACACACACCCAATGTAGACATCTTATCATACGACGGTGGATTACACAATATTATATGCATTAAGCCATTGCAGCTTTTGATATGAAGGTATACATAATTATGATAATCCCCACACTTGCCCCAGTAATCGCGTACATCTGATGAACGAGTAGCGTTATCACTAGCCATTTGAATATCAGTGTATGAAGACGCCTCAATAATATATTCCTGCGAGTAGGGAGATTGCTACTTATATTCATATCCGCCTGTTTACACTCTTAAACCTCTTAATGACGCTACGCAAGAGGGGAGTGATGGAGGGGGTAGAATGCAGGTTAGGATTTGTTAATGACGTCACAGACACGATGGGGCAATTCAAGAGAGGATTCTCGATTACAAAGAGAAGGTTGTTGACAGGTTCTACCACGTTTTGTCGTTTCCGACAGAGTCCAGTCAGCTTAGTTTGCAGATCGGGACTTTCAATGACGTCACAGGGTAGAGCCATGTAAGGTAAGGTTCTTGATTATAAAGGGAGGGTTGTTGGACAGATTCCTAACACGTTTTTGTAAATTGCCGACAGAAGGATGTAGCTGCCTAATATATCATAACATCATATCTCGATTATTAAACACTTAATTATATTAATCAATCAACGACACGAAACGGGAGTAGCTGCCCCCATGTCTGGAGCTTCAACCCTTTAAAGGCAGTTAAGTACGATAATTGAACACGTGTCTGATCGTCATCATACTGTCGTTATTCTGTAATTTGCACGGTAACACCACTTTGATTATGCGGAAATCAATAAACAATTATGTTACTCTATCAAGGGCATGCAGTCATCAGTTCCGGTATTCTTCAAGGACCGGCAGAGGTGCACGATAGTAACCACCCATTAGCAAAGGAGCAGCAATAGAACGAATCTGATGACATCAATGAGTTCGGGCGAAAACAATAATTGAACTTGACACGCATATAATACCATAAAATCAATTATTAAACATTTTGATTACCAATTTCATTATATGAATCGATCTAGGGACACCCGACAATTGATTTAGGAGATGAGTATGTCAACTTCCAGTCCTATACTTCGGCAGATTCTTTGTCCGCGGCTGCATCTTTTTGAGGTCAATGATGCGCGATAATTGTACACGCGTCTGATCGTTATCAAATTGATTGACAGGAGTTAGATCCCCTGTCAACCCCTTGGCAATCACTTGACAGGTGACAAGCACTTAGAGACGTCAGCTTCTTTGTCGGTGAATACCGTCAGAGCAGCGGGAGGTGTTAAAATATGTTTTACATGTGATTACACATGTAATCATTTATGCGGTCAATTAATTGGCGGTTCCTTTGGCCCGGAAACTGCATATATTCCTACTATCATTTATCCACACTGGTTTCGGATAGGCATGATCGAGAAGTGTAATACCTTAATTGATTTTCACCGAGGAAATTCTGTCCAGTCAGAAATTGTGTTAGGCAGATGCACCGTTTATGAGACTCGCAAAATCGTTACTAAAAAGTGTATGTTATAGGTTTTGGAAATTTGAATGTTTTTCGCATTAACCTTGCCATAAGTTCTTTGCCGTTTGCATTTAGCCGTTTTGTTCTCCAACATAAGACTGGCTTTGTTATTTGGTATAAAAGCCACCACGTTTAGGAAAACATACCTCCTGTCTAGAATGTGCTTATTGAGATGGCAATATGGAAAGAATTAAAAGAGTCATTTGGAGAACTACGATGATAAGATATTGAATTAAAAAGGATGGAAATCAAAAGTTAAAGGAGTGGGGAACTGTATTTTGTAAATTTAACAAAATCCCATTGTGAGTTATTGGGCAATGGGTAACAAATAATTACTTGTCTTAAGCACTGGTAAGTTGTAGCATTATAAGTCAATCCTGTAAATAACATAGGCATAATTGTACACCCATGGACCATAAAAATCAGTCATGTCTTGAACGCCAAATTTTTCTAAGTCCAACACGCCACAGCGCCTTGTTTACACCATACGCAATGCACTTGTGTAGCCGGTGGAGCAAGTTGTACAGCATTACTAAGCACGCTACCTTCCACTTATCTTCTCCGCAGCGTGTGGCAAACCGCAGGGTTCTTCTGTTAAGACCGCAGGTTCGTTTCCCGTATTTACCAAACACTTTTTTCCTTCTACGGTTTATAATGCTTAATGCGCACATAGCTGCTACTTAGTTTTGTTATACTGCATTTCATACACGGCATTCGGTAAAGTTAATAATAGAATAGTTATTATAATGCTTCTTAAATATAAAAGAGGCTGTGATTCACTAATGAAGTCCATTAAGCATGCTATTTTTCGATGTCAATGCTTTAATATAATGTAAACATTTACCTTATTAGAGCGAATGATTTTAAGATTATATTATAACACCATAATAATGTAAAAAATAAACTACCCTATTTACGCGAATCTAATGCGCATCCTTTTTGACCAAATGTAGTACTCAAAATCGTGGTGTCCATCGTGGTGTCCATTAAATTCGCTGGCGCATTAGATTCGAGTGCAAATCCGTTCTGCATTCAAATTTTGCGTTTATTACGTCACAATGGATTACTGGAGTTAACATGCATCCGGAAACTCGCGACAACGTAGCTGCTCATTTCTCATTGGCCTGTTAGTGAGTGTTTTTAGTTGCTATATAGAGGGCAAGGGCAAACAGAGAAGAACGTCTTAGGATGTCTTATAAGGCGTTGAGTAATCATTTATGCTGAAAAATGGTAATCTATAGGCAGGAAGGAAGTTCAATGTATCAGAAAGCAATGTTCGCTTGTGGCGAAAATAGAAATTGACATTATTTGCTACTAAAGCTAGCAGGAAGAAATTTACGGGACCTCGCAAAGGAATACATCCTGAAGATGAAGAAAAAGTGTTGGATATTGTGCGCGAAAGAGGAAGAATGGGCTCCCTGTAACTAGTGACACTATACAAACGAAGCTAAAGAGGAGGCTGAAGTTCTTGGTTTCCGAAACAAGAGTTTAAGTGTTGCGTTGGATGTGTGGATCGTTTAATGCAGCGGGCGGGTTTATCTCTAACACGCCGTACAACAATGTGCCAGAAGCTTCCTGTAGATTTTGAGGACAAACTGCAAACTTTCAGCGGTATATCATTTCACTTCGGAAGAAAGAAATCCATGGGGCAAATACGCAACGCTGATGAGACGCCAATTTGGTTTGATATGCCGTGGAACTACACTATTGCTGAGAAGGGATGTGTGAGTAAACATTTTTCACTGGTGTGCATTCAGCCATAAAAACACACGAATTTCCTATTTAGAATATTTTCGCGTTTGAACAGGTCTTGTCAGGAATATATATATTTTCTCGGAAATGTAAGGTAAACATTCAATAAATTGAAAACATATTTTCAGGTAGCATTCATTCATCCAAAAAAAGACACGAATTTCCTATTTAGCAGATTTTCGTGTTTGAACAGGTCTTCTTAGGAAAATATATTTTTCTCGGAAATGTAAGGTAAACATTCAGTCAGTTGAAAACATATTTTTTCAAAATAATGTTCATCCAACCATAAAAGACATAGATTTTCTGTGTAGAAGATTTTCGAGTCTGAACAGGATTTTTATGTAACGGACGTTTATCAGGATTGTTTCTTCTCAGAAAATTTTTAATATATCATAATATGACGATAGGTACATACATAGGATGCTATCGCCCACCCCCGGGACTCCGAGCTCATACATAGGTCTATATAAATAACGTATTGCATGTATTATTTAACTATAATTTTAGTGTAAATAATGAAAAGAAGGTATTGTTTCTCTTGAATATAATTTTCCTGGGGGATTGTAAGGATGCTGTAATTTTTAGACGAAAACTGAAACACCAGTCTATTTAAAATGAAATAAACAGATAGGCTTTCTTGACGGTATGGTGATAGGTTCATACATATGGACGCTATCGCTCACCCCTGGAACTCCGGTCTCAACATAGCGCTGTTTACATATCGTATCGTGTATACATTAGATTACCGACATTGCTCATGTACTTGCAAAGTTCAAGAGAGTGTTCTATGATATTAACTCCACTGGCCATTTTAGCTTGCCGGGGATGCGACTTGCTCCATCTCCAAGAAAACCTATCTCTTCGGATCATTCGTGGTTTGCCAGCACCCCTTCTACCTGTACGTTGATACTTTTGTCTTACGTGGCGTGCTCGATTTCCATTCATGCTGTTTAAATGTTTCTGATGTGATACATTCACAAGACTTTCTCTATCCTCTATGATGTATTAGTGGATACACAAATTATTCTTACCCGTCTATTGTTTCTACTGTATTAGAAATACATGAGATGGAATAGTGAATGTTAGAAAGCGTTCGGTATTTGGTTTTCCGTTTTTCGAGGTACTGGTAATCCCGTGTTGTCCTTGTAGTTGTATACACTTTTTGAACTAATATTCTTTAAAGCGCAAAACACAGGGTTTTTTCCATGTATGAAATTTCTTTTCTGAAGGATGCCTTATTGTCAGCAATATTCCTCTAAGAATTTCTGATCCTCGTAGCATGTCTAAACCTGCATGTACCTGCTTGAATGGATATTATTGAAAAACAAACATCACCTTTTTAAATTATTTCCAATCAAGTCATGCGTGAAATAACAGGGACCCTCCATCTGCTACCAATAATATTTTTCTAAGAATTTCAGAGGTTCGCAGTGTACATAGACAATCATTAAAAGAACAACAAAGGGAGTGGTTTGTTGTCCTGCGGGTTTAAGGGTCCGCATATTTCATGTTTTTCAGTCAAGCCAGCGTGTAAAGAAACCTTAGAAATAGAAAATCTTGAAAACGGAAGTTCCCTTGTTGTAAATATGTTTCTTTCAAAGGATTTACGCTGGCCTTATTCCTTTTTTTTTTTGAAAATGTTAAAAGCATATCCTGGCCGGGCTTCCAGCGTTGTTTATCTCGTACGGAAACCGGTCAAGCAGGGGGCATGGTCTAAGCAGCGTGACAGACAGAGAGAGCGGATAGGGGTGGAGGTGGTGGAAATGGAATTAACCGGCTGACACATATGATGGGACAGATCCATCGTCCTGAATCCGTTTCCCTTTCTGGTCGTTATGGTGGGGGTAGGTATACCAGCGGCTTGCCTATATGAAGTGCTCCAGTCCGCGTGTTAATCCATACGAGTGCAGATGTATACTCTCATGCTACCGAAAATACCCATTTTAAATACGTTAGCGTCTTGCGCATTTTTTAATTAATCTAAGAGGTGTAATATTCTTATAAGATTGAAAATTTCCTTCAAAGCAGAATTAGACAAGTGTTATTAATCGCAATAATTATACAGTCGTAATAATCGCTTAGTTAAGTTTTTCGATTCATTGCCAGCTGTCTCTCAATGTCTAATATATCGTGGAGGGGGTGAAATGTAGATCGAGACTTGTTATTGCTATCATCGCCATACAGAAGCCGGCTGCGGATTTCGATTACACGGGGAAGGGTTGCTGGACAGGTTAAAACCAATGAGGTGGGTTAGTTATGCATATGCTAACAGACATATACGGCGACAACCAGGTGCGCGAGTCAATTAATATACATTTAATTATATTAATCAATCAAATACACGTGATGGAAATGCCCCCTTCCTTGCACTCGGGAGAGAAATAGTCACAGAGCTTTAGAAAAAGATTTGTGTGGGCGTGCGTGCTTTCGGGGTGAGCGGGTTACCTTATCGGCATCAACTCTTTATACCGTATCAAAAAAGAATACTCAATTGGAACAATTAAATTAATCGACCAATGGCACGCGACCAGGCATTTAAGGTACGTCATACCGGGAATTCAGCCGCCAGAGGGTGATATAGACTTTGTTAGCAGTTTAAGCCTTTGAATACAATGAGGCATGTTACACATTTAAGAAATCATTATCTGATTGATTGACAGGCACTTCGAGATGCAGTCTCTTTCGGCAGTAAACCACCTCAAAGACGACGATCAAAACACAGTCATTACACAATCATGCAATCAATTATTCGTTCAATTAAACTCATTAGACGACTCATTTAATATACAAATTAAGTCAAAACCGACGAGAGTAACGAGTCCTTGCACGCGATTTCACTCCTACACACACACACGGTGACAAGTCTTTGAAGGCTCGCGAGTCAGTTGATATACACTTTATTATTTTAATCAATCTATACCACGCGACCAACTATTTAGAACTTTATCTGCGGTGGGACTTCACCCACACAAAGGGGTAGGATAGGGGTCTTCCTGTGTTGGGAATATACCGGCAAAGGGTGTCAAATCATTTGTAAACACATGTAATTAGAAGCTCAATTAAACTAATCAGATTACACAGTCAATTAATTGTCGCCGTCTTTGTGGCCCAAATCTCTTCCATCGATTTAGGGGGCGGTGGCACGCGACCACCGGGAGGACAGTGGGGCGGAAGATCCTCTTCGAGGCACTCGAGCATCAATTTAGGGGAGGGGTCAGCAAATTCCTGCCCTAGAGTTCGGCAAGGGTTTTGCCCGCGGCTTCAGTCCTTTGAAGTCAATGAAGCGAGATAATCTTACACACGGACGACTGACATGACATATATCCCCTGACAACCCTTATCAAACCCTTGTCAATCAAATTTGACAGCTAAATGACACTAACATTAGCGGTGAGTGACATAAACGAGGGGGGAAGTGTGAAAACACTTGTAATCTGATTACACCGTCAATTAAACTAATCGGATTACACGGGTCATTAATTGTCGGCGTCCTGTGGCCCAAAAAGAACATATCCCTAATCATCCAATCTGGGGATGATTCATTTATTTTCTTTTTTGGAGGGGATCCATGGGTCTACGTCACTTCTACATAAATAAAGGCACTTTTAACGTATATGCAAGAGACCGCAATATTATAGTTTATTGTATCTTACTTTTCTTTTGTATCCTACTGCTTAGGGTTCATACAGCTGATATTAATTTTGTTTATGTTTATGTGTTTTAGTTTTGGAAGATAGTAGTGTATATGCACTTATTTATTTAGTTATTTAAAACGAATTTTTTGGTAGAATTAAGTTTTTGTGTTCGTAGATATGGCTAAAACTTTAAATGCTAAAGATGTATTAATGCAATATTATGCTCTACACTTACAGCCATAAAATTAATAACATGAACAATAACAACTAATACAAGAGTTGAAGCGAGGAGATTATGAGCGCAAGCAGCGCTTTCTTAATCTCCCGACCACCGTAACGTTGTTACGTGTTCTGTTTTCAGTAGCTTATAAGGTGACCATTCTGCTCAAGGCACAGACCATTCTACAGTTCCAGCATGTGCGTTGTGAACACAGCTGTTACGAAGCTACACGAAGCTCTCCGATCGGCACATGAAATCTGGGGATGATTAATTTATTTCCTTTTTGGGGTGGTCCATGGGTGTACGTAACTTCTACATAAATAAAGGCTTTTGTAACGTATATGCAAGAGACTGCAAAGTTATATTTTATTGTATCTTACTCTTCGATATCGCCATATTATTTCCTAGTCATTTCTTCATTTTAAGCAGGCTCAGTATAGTAAAATTGTGTCTATAGGTCTTCAGACACTCTTTCAGTAGCGAATAACGAAAATAATTTCGACATTTTGCAAAAGTTATAAATTTTATTTGCAGTGAAAGCAAGGCTCTCATAGGGAAAATATACAAAAATTAATGTAAGCAAGAGCAACTACAAATAAAGAACGAAGTTAACATTAAAAAAAACTACAATATCCGATGCAAAGCGCATGCACATCAGGCAGCGTCGGAAAGTCACGGCGGACCATCTGTCTCGCAGCCGTTGAAACATTAAAACTAGAGAAGTCAGGTCCATAATGAAGTTTCTCAATTACTTAGATAACATTAACCTTGATTTTCAGTTTATATTGAGACTAGGTGTTGTTCTTTTTTGTGTTGTATCTTTGTTTTTGTTTCATTGCATGCTGGCTTTAACATCCCGCCTTTGACTGCAGTGGTAATTGCTCATCACATCATCAGAAATGATCCTCACACGCATACACAAGTACTCGGTAAAGAAAAATTACATTTTCTCCCGAAAATCGAACCCAGAACCATCAGATTTAGAAACTACCACGTTAACCACTAGACCGCAGTGAGTCATCGATACTTGTATCTCTTTTATGCTTCGAGAAAGCTAGAAATGTTTTAAACCCGATGCCTTGTGCTATCGAGAGTTTTCCGGCGTGATAACCCCAATGCTCCCAGAGCACAGTGCCTTTAGCAGCAACGGCAGTGTTTATGGTGTTGCCTGGAAAATTATGAATTCATGTACCATCATAAATTCCTGGATCATTTGAATCAGAGCTTTTTTCTTTCTTTTCGTTCATTTTCCACAGTTATTTAGAACAGAAGTGACAGATAGTGACACTGTAGCAATTCCCGACAGAGTACGCCACAGGGATGATACGCTCCCATTTCCACCATCAGACGAATCAACTTCCCGCAAATATAGCTGGAGCCAACATGCTTGGTATCTGCTACGTTCTTCACTAAGCTTTCACCACCCCATCCTCCGCCCCTAGACCCCTTTTAATAACGAGTGAGAGTTAGAAGAAGAGGAAGTTAGAAGTGAGAGGAAGAAGAAATGTGTCGACACACGTGGACCTCAGGACACTTGAACAGTGCTCTTTTTATACTCAGAATTTCAACGTATTTCATTTCCGGCTGGCTTGGTCATGCAAGCAGACCGATGGGCTTTAATTCGGGAGATCTCAAAGCACCGTACAAGCTCGCACTTGTGTTACGCTAGGGACTTCTACTCATTTCGCTTTGGATTTGTAGAAATTGAAGAGTAAGGTGCAGGGAGAGGGTTAGAGATCAGTTTTTATTTCAACTTGTGACCATTCTCAAACAGAAAATCTGCCGGCCACACTGCCGAGCGCTCGTTTGATACCTTGGAAATGGCACGTTCATTGGATTCGGCTTGGTGAGAATTTAATTCCAACGTATTTTACGTTTACGCTTTCACATCGGCCTACCCTACTCATAGGGCCTTGGTTACTATCTAAAGATTTCCTGTCAGCACATTTCATATTGCAGAATTAAAGGTGCCCGACATTTAGCTGCAATACCTGACATTGATGTTGCAATGTTCGCAGTCCATGGTTACTCGTGCCCACTGATTGCCGTGCCGTCGTTAAAAGATAGCGTAGCTAAAGTAAACGAAGGTTTAACTTTCTGGATTTTATGCTTATTTTTTTTCTGCGCTTTATTCATTCTGGCCGAATAGTAATCCATGAAATAGACAAAAGTTGAAACTTCGCTTTACTACCGTTAACTCATCGGCAGGGTGAGCGACTTAGAGGTCTTGCGATAAATGTATTTCATAAGCTATAGATAGTATCAGTCAACTGAATGCCCATTGAGGTTAGAGACTGCGGATCTCTGTTTCCCCGTCACAGAGACAAGAGATCATTGAGAAGTGTAGAACAGGTGAGTCAAGGGAAAACGCAAATGGGTGGTAAGTAGAGACCGGATGTTGGGCAAAATGCCTATGCTTTATTATTACATATATCATAAAAATGACTTTAAATAAATTTATATCATAATATTAGGGTTGTGTACAACAAAGACAATTTTGCTTATTTTTACTGTTTTCGTTTTAGTGCCTATAAAAGCCTTTTTTATTGATTTTTCGAAATAACTTTGCATTGCATTAAAACAAAATGGAAAGATACTTTGGCTGCTGACCAATATTTTCTGAACGCGTTATACCGTACTTCTATTCCGTATCATAAAAAATCCATTTCATATTTTCTTTAGTTTTGGCGACCCAAACTTATTCCTGAAGGGTACTTTCCCCCATTTCGTGATTTCTATTGTACACCATGGCGGTATGTTTTGGGGAATGGTGAGAGGAGGTTTACGGGCCGAGCGCGGTCAATCACCACTTCAGTTTAGAAGAAAAGCGGAGCTATTAATTATCACATCCGTCCCTTATTTAAGCTTTCGCGTAACTATAAGCCTGTGTGAATGTCGGGTTGTGGAAAGGATGGAGGGGCATTGTTGACCTTGTTCTCAGTTCACTTTTCTCATGCACTAAAGACTGGTATGTTGTGGAAACAGTGCGGCAGCGTTAGGTGGTTTCTTGTTGAGATAGGCTGGGGCAGTTGTTTCACTATGCCAGAAGAACCGGAAGGTTTAAAAACAAAACTAATGCATTTGTGATAGAATTTTGTGACGTATTCTCGAAAGATGGATCAGTCTTGTTTTGCAAACCGATGTAGACCGAGCCGTACGGTGAAAATGTGACCATGTTCTTGCTGACAGTTGGGACTTTCAGCAGTTGAAAGACATTGGAATGATTCTCCGAGGTGAAAACAATGTTTCAAGTGACATTGACCCAAACGCTGTAGCGCCGTTGAAATATGCTCCAATAACGTCTGCAGATGAGGAGAGATAATTTTCTGTTCTGAAAAACAGACAGAAGACAACACTTAAAAGAGAAAAGTTTCCAAAAATATATTTTAGTCATGTACAATCAATGATATTTGATTTTCTTAACAACTGCCAAGGAGTATAGTGTACTGATAGTATTTTGTGTTGCATTCGAAGTGCCAAGAAACAGTTATTTATTATTTTATCTGGATTTACCATATATATTCAGGTGTGATGATTTATTAAATGAAGCATGATTTAAAGGTTACTTCATTTAATAGCAAGTAGTATATGTCTTATGTTCGTATATCACAGAAATTGCATCCGGTTGGCGTATATGGTTGTAAAATTTAAGTACATGTTTAAAAGATACTACTGAATTTAAAAATATGTGCCTATTTTGCTGCCTGTTTTCATGATTTTTAGTGCCTAACACCCGGTCCCTAGTGATAAGAGAGGGGCTATTGGTGCAAGGTGAAGGAATGCTGTACATTGTATGCATATGATTGTAAAATCAATTTGCCTACGGCTTCCCTCCTAACCTTTACATAGTCCTCACGGAGACACTAATAGGTTATATGCATTTTTACGTCCGTTTTAATAACTCAGGTTTGCAGAGACCTTAAATGAAATGGGTGAAATGACGCTCAAATGAAATGAGTGAAATGACGCTCAAATGAACCCACGTGATGAGTGTTACCTGACATTTATCGTATAAAGATAACAAAAACAGAGAGAGAGAGAGAGAGAGAGAGAGAGAGAGAGAGAGAGCGTTATCCATACAAATATCCCAAACAAATTTCAAACTTGGGTCCTCCAGGTTTGGAAGCGAACTCCTTACATTTACACCACGGAGATGTACGTCACACGTAATTGAGATGGCGAACACTACTATAGATCATATTGAATTCTTATTGAAAGCACAAAAACAAGGACCATAAAGAGAAAGCGCTATTTCGAAACTGTTATACTTGCTGTGAAAAATAACCAATTGCTTGACAAAAATCCTCAAAACTTACGGTTGCTGTGCTACGTCCATAAATGACGAGAAGGCATAAAGCAGCAGTCAACCTCTGCTTGCTAAGGTATATATGTGAATGAGGCGGAGTATCGGTGCTGTTGTAATGACAGTGATGAGATTTTACCATGAATGCAAGTACTGGTGGTGCAGAGTCCTCGTTAACTTCGCCGAAGATATAGCATAGCTAAACAAACAAAGAACAGACAAACAAAAAGTACATCAAAATCAGGTATCATATAATTTAATGCTTTCTTATACCTTTAACTTTCAATACCACGTACACAGTAGGTACCTAAAGGAGGTATTGCATTCCACTACAAAATTTGATATCTCGATTTCAACGGAAATACATGTTTGAGGCTCCTGAATAAAAAAAAACATTTTGAGAAAAAAGAAATGGCCCCTGTGTGTGCATGTTACCGTAACTCAAAGACTCAGGTAAATACTAAAAATGTATTAAGTTCAGAATGTTCCAAAGATGCGACAGGAAGATAGGAAGATTTCAAGAAAATCTCCCGACCCAAAACTATACTTTATATGGAAATTGTTTCGAAATCTTTGATTTTCTCAAAGTTCGCTGTAACGATTTTGATTAAAATAGCGTATATTTAAGATATTTACATGAGAAATAAAATATATATCTTGAATTTTTCGCGAACAGCATGTCAAGTTCTCTTCATTCAGAAGAGGTTTTGTGTAATTTTGTATAACGGATAAACGTTAAGAAATAGAACAATTGCTTCACAATTAATGTAGATATATTTAAAATACAATTCCTTTCAAATAATTTTTTGTGGCATCAGCCATTTCCGAGATATCACTTATTATTGGTTTCAATTGTCCACTTTGTCATTTTTTAAAATGCTGCCGCTATTCAGTTGTTTCTCGCAATGCCATGAAAAGAGGAAGATATTTCAAGGCCAGAATATAGCCACCAGTTGTTAATTACTTGACTATCGCTGTCACCATTGTACCTATAACGACACGTATAATGTAACTATCTATTCAAACGTTTTTCTTGATTAATTTGAAGATAGAGGAATAAGCTTTTGCAAGAATAGTGTGCGTAAGCTACATAAAATAAACGATAGTGGGTAAAGAAAGTCATACGAATGTAGCATATCAGATTTTTTTATTCCACCGTACTATATGCAGAATAATTTATGTATTGCAGTTTGATATATTGTTCTTATACCTATCCAGGTGCATAATGTTACTATGCATGCCTTTGTCTCCTGTATCTTCCTCGCCATTTACCACTTCATTTTACAAATTGTGGCTCTAAATTAGATTATCACCAGACCGTTGGAGGTTTGAATGCACCTATACTTTTAGACCTGACCCAATTGGAATCAAGTCTCAGTGCGACCCGATCTCAAGAATTGCCTATAGTTTGCCATTTAACCTAGTCGTGTTTGTACAAAGCAGTAAATAATTCGAAAGGAAACTACAAATATTCTGCCTTTCTCAGCACATCTAAATATTTTAATGTGTTTCCAAAGTTCATCGTTCAACTTTGGAAAAAATACAACCTATTGTTATTTTTGTGTTTTTGCCAAGCCTGAGACCGACAAGATTTTTGAGCTTCGATTTCAGCACGGCTCCACACAAAGTGTTCTGTAAAAGAAGCTTTTCACTCGGCCATTTTCAGACACAGGCTGGTTTAGTCAGCCAGCTGTTCTTCGCCAATCCTAACACTAATTATGATGATTATATAGTTGATGGTAAACAGTTTTGCGTAGGTGACTCCCTCACTGGAGGATTCTTAACTAATTTCTGTGTATAAGGGTGGGATTTCTGTGTATAGGTGGGATTTCTAAATCTTATCGCTTTTAGCAAAAGCTATCAAAATTTTGTCACACTGTTCTAGAGTTGTGGGTTTTAAATTTCTAATTGTTTTACACATATCTCTAATAGTTGCTGAGAAAAACACATTTTAATTATTTTTGTTGTGCTAATCAATTAAAAGTTCCACACGATGCGAATATCATAATTTGGAAACAGTAGAAGCACTAAAATATCACACTAATAAAGAAAACCGTAAATAGAATTTTTACCACTTTCCTGGTTGTTTCAGAAAAAATTTTGACAGTTTTAAATACAATTTTTTTCCACGGTTTTTCTTAAGTGGTCACATTAATTATCAATATCTTAGATAAATTGTTACGAGTGCAGTAAAATTCATATACCGTGTTTTTGTAATCCTTGTCTTTGAAATTCTGTTGAATGTTCAAACAACTTAGCTTAACGGCTGCAACTTCTGCAACATCTTTAAAGTGCGAGCGTGTAAGAAAAAGACGTTTTAAAGAATAAAGGGCATATGACATTAAATGGTAACATGCTACCGTTTAAAACGCTCTGAGGGTAAAAGCCGTAACAGATAGTTGTAGCTAAAAGTGTAGCATTTTTAGCATAAAAGCGAAATGTTGAGTTTTATGTTAATGTTGAACACATTTCACTTTTGGGTACCCTTGAAGTACGTATGTCCAACTATTGCTGAACCACGCTGAACTAAATATCTGTAAATTCAGTCTTGCCAACTTTCCGAAGAGATTTGTTTCGCTGTGGCGAATGATTGCGCGCGTCTCTCATTCTTTGTCCCGGGTTGGTATTTCTACTAGGGAAAAGAATACCTCAAGGAGATTACTCACCTTTGAAAAACCATTGAAATAAAAATTTAAGTCGCCCCGTTGATTCATAGTCGTGAACCCACAGTGGTACAAAATGTATCTACTAGCCGAGCTGTTATCCACAATGTTTTCCTGTAAGAACATTCCCCTTTGCTATGATCTTAGTTTACAGTAGTGAATTGTTCAATAAAATTCAGATAAAGATTGTGTGCACATCCACCTTGCCAATCTAGTGTCTTGAGCATGTGTTGGAGTGGACGTAAGACGCGCCTTTTCACAATTAAGGGAGCTAGATGTTTACTTGGCTACACTCTTAAAACGGTGCAAAGAGAGTCAAACACGAAAGAAAGGGGAGGCGTGACATTCCAGATTATACAGTTAAACACCTAAAACAAGATTTATACAACCATGATATACTTTTGATTCATAATGAAAATGAACCTGCAGTAAAGGTTAAATAATACAGAAGGAGCCTGTGTGTAGCTTCGAAAGAGTGGCATGGATTACCCAAGGGTAATGCTAAAGACCAGGTTACGTCTCAGGTATTTCTGGAATTTGTTTTCCGGTAGAAGTAAGGGTCATTTACATATCTTGATTTCTCATGATAATGTGCTTTGATTAAAATCCCTAAAGCAAAGAAAATGGTCCTTTGATCAGGCAGTAAATTTAAGCTATGCATCCAAAAATCTAGTTTATATATTTTCAGAACTTTAATGATTGCGGAACATCATAAGCGCTGCACATTTCGAGTGGATATAGATATATTTGCATTAGTGACTTCAATTTTCTCTTACGCATCTATCTGAGGACATAGCAGGTAGATAAATAATGCCAATATGCTGTCGATGACAGTTGTTTACATTAGTCACACCAGTGCCCTATAATACATGCATGAAGGTGCAATGCTTGTTATACTTTAGAGGGGCGTTTTAAAAGTCCTCGGCCTGACCAAGAAAACACAAGATTTAAGAGATGTACTTTTTTGCTTTTCAGCATAGAGACGTAGTAAATGAATACATTTAGTCCAACGATTTCCCCAACTTTTTAATACTCTCACTAAAATAAGGTTTGTCAAACTGTGCAAAATAAGTGTATGTGTAAGTGTATGTCTCAGCTTAAACGTCATCCAGCCTTTCTTCAGATTTGAAAACAAAAAGTAATAGCTGGGAGCCAAATCTGACGAATGTGGCGGGAGTGGAAGCACTTGGAAGCGAAGGTCATGCAGTTTTGCAGCAACAGTCACAAACGTGAGTGAAGGCGCATTATCGTGATGAAAGAGAACCTTCTTTTCCGCAAAGTGTGGACGTTTAGTATGACCTTCAGTTGGTCCAGTAGTGAAACGTAATCCTCCCTTGTGATTCCGCTCTTGTGGCGATAGTCTATGAACACCACAATGAGAATCTCAGAAAGCAGTAGCTGTGACTTTTCTTGCAGATGGGAACTTTTTTGCTCTCTTTGGTGCAATTTCAGCTGTAGCCGCTCACTGTTTGGGCTGCTCCTTTGTCCCTGGCGTGTAGTGATGAATCACTGTTTCATCTACTGTAATGAAGCGTCGGGTAAATTCATTGTAACTGCGTTTAAATACTCTTGAGCACTGTTCGTTCGAATTCTCTTTTTCTCCATTGATAACAAACGTGGCACCCATCGAGAGGAAAATTTTCTCATACTCAAAACTTTGTGTAAAATATAGTGGACATGGCCTATCGGGGTCTTTGAAATGTCAGGCAGCTCGCGCACCTTCAATCGACGATCACCGAGTACGACATTGCCACAATCTCATCGGTCGTAGCCCAGAGCTCTCATCATTTTGAATGGAGGTAAAGCAAAGACGTTTAAATCCAACCCACTTTTTAGCCTTCTAAAGTGAAGGGAAAGAATCCTGTAATGTCGAATCCAACTCATTTTGTATTTCTGCTGGAGTTAAACCCTCTTTATCACAGTTGGTATTTCTGTTTTATCCATTTTGTAGCAAATGCTAACACTAGTTTGTTTACACGATTGTCACAAACAAGCGACTACGCTTACGCGTTTGAAACTTTACCGCACGACATCTAAAGAATGATACTTAACAATTGTCATAGTAGTTTATCTTCACGATATCTCTGAGTCAGATCGATAACTTTTAGAATGTCCCTCTTAATGTGGCCTTCAAAAAAGTTTGCCTTGTACTACTATGTTTTAAACTTGGGTGCACTTTAAATTAGAAACGTCAACCGTACATTTGGTTTGCACTATCACAACGTTGTATAAGGGAGAGGCAAACCGAGTAACTACGTATTTTCGTTCATGCCTCTTCATCAGTTTGTGTTTTATAATCTTTGTCAGTCATGCAATATTTGAAGTTTTAAAAAGAATATAATTTGTTTATTGTGCCATTGGGATCAAGAAAGACGAGAAATCATGTCAAGTGCGGTAACTTGCCGCATCACACATCAAAACCCACACGGGTGGCCCAGATCGTGAAGGCACGAACTCGTGAACGGAAGATCCGAGATTTGAATAGCGCCAGTACCATCCTCTTTGACTGATAAATGGCAAATTCCAAAGAGGTAACGAACGTATGCTCATGGCGAGAACGTTTCCTTCTGAAATTTCCATTCCCATATTTTAATTTCAAGTATCGGTGTCCACCGCTTGTGGTGGCGTATTGTGTAACAATGGGCGTTAAAACACATAAAAGCACTCCTATTTCCTGAACTAGCTGTGTTTGTGTAAAAAGGTGCTTCTGCATCGCATGAAGGCTGTTTATGGTAATAGTGGCCCACCCTATAATAATGAATAAAATAATTTTACTTAAAAATATGTCTACCTTTGTTTCGGGCATTATTGCCTTCCCCAGAAACAAATGAATCCGCATCCAAGAGTGGGTCGTCCTCCGTGGTCTAGAGCTGCCATGCTAGCCTCTAGTTCCCGAGGTCGCGGTTCAAACCCGTCGGAGGGGATGGATTTTTTTCGGACGTAAAAATCCTTAGCGTGGCTTCCTTCGGAAGAGAAGTAAAGTCGGTGGTGTCGTGTCGTAGATTTACGCCACGTAAAAGAACCTAAAGCTGATAAAAGAGGCCTCTGAGCAAAATTTCCAGGCTTTCACGCCCAATATAGAATGGGACGCTGAGAACCATAGCAGTTAAACAGCGTCCATAAATAAAACTCAATTTCAATTTCATCCAAGAGTGGGAAATCGGTGAGCACAGCGTTTATCCTGCTTCCAGCTAAGGACATATTTGGCTACAAAGGCGTAGTTTGCAGCCCTGCCCATCTGGCTGTGTTTGATTTCTTAATAATACCGAAGGATTGACAGATTTGTGGTTAAAAAAACACAAGGATTTAAGCGAAATTAATGGTGGTAGTTATATAATAAAGAACTAATTTCCAAATATTGGTTTTTAATAGAACCGTTTAAACCCGCCACAAGTTATAAAGTTCCCGATGAAGCTTTCAATAAAATTAACGTTTTCTAGGTCATTTATTTTTGGGCAAAAGCCGGTGGTGTGTTTCTTATTACATAAGAACTTCTAATTCATCCGAGTTAAATTGTCTTAACTCTGCATCATGGAGGGAACTAGGAGGACAAATAAGAGACGAATGGTAGCCATGAGTTGGCTTTTCAATAAAAACGTTTGCGCCGAAGGTTCATGTACTAAATTCGAGGAGGATTTATATGCCACACGTGTGCCAAGAGTTTTCAGTAATAATGTATACCGAGGTCCATGAAAATGCGTACATAGGAGGTATGAAAGAATGTTTCCACTCTCTTGAAATATGTCTAAAGCAAAGAAATTCAGGTCATTTTAAGAAAAAATAGGGCAGCGAAATACTTGGTTGCGTGCAATCAAGAGAGGAGTTAGCGTGAAGTTTTCTATTTTTTTCCTTTTTTTTTCTCTTCTTCTCTCTCTCTCCTTCTCCTATTGATAGGTTTCAACATATTATTCTACACGATATTCGTAATAGTTTGTGTACTTAGATGAGGACATTTTGCTGTTGTAATATATCGAAGATGAAGGTTGATAGAAACAAGGAGATACGGACGAGTTATCTAGAATTACTTAGCATTATCTTGCTGCGAGGGTTTCCTCCCTGTCTTGTCTCGGATTGGTGGGATCCAGAACCCCTTGCACGGTTACTGCGGTTGCTTGATATTTATGTGGTGTTGTTACCATGGATACTGGAAGGGTGGCAAGGTCTGCAGCTCCGCAACACTGCCCGAACAGACACTTCATCACAACATAACTAGGCAGAGCTTTGTCATTCAGCAGAGCGAGCAATGACAGACTCCACCATTGTTAGTTCATTGCGCTACAATAGGCAGTAATTATCCATCCATCCCACCTTTGGCATACCTGCCTTCAGTAGAATCCGGCCTCCAAAGTAAAGTAAAATGAGAAATATTTCGCTTGTGTTGTAAAGAAAACAATAACAGAGTGCCGTTTTTCTTTAAGCTTTGTGGTGTTTATACGTTTCCATCCTAACAGAGGAGTCATTTACCTCAATACCTCGAGTAAAACCGTAGTACAAATCCCCATCTCTGCTTTTTCTCCCTCCTTTCTTTTCGTTCAGAATAGCCCCTGGAGGCTTTCAAACAAAGAGTGACTTGAATTTTATAATTTAAGCATATTTTTCATCTTTTACCTGTTGTTAGCATTTCCCTTTTTATAAATAACTAATATTAGCATTTTCCCCTGCTGCGTATTTAGCGCAACCAGCGACATGTCATGTCATGTTAAGTACCAAGTTTCACAACAATCGGTTCCGCCATTCTTGCGTAAAAAGGTAACTACAAATAAGTTTTAAAAATACAGCTGTTTTTTTCTTCAGAATAGCTCATTATATCCGTTAACAAATTTTTCAATCCTTGGAAAAGATCATCAGCCTACATGCAAGCACTGTCACTCCATTTTCACAGTTCAGCATATAGTTGCAAAGTGCCCTATCTACGTTGTTCATGCTTCAGTGTGGTATTCCTGCTAACCTCTCGGTGGCCTTGAGTGATCCATCTGTCATAACATAAATTTTTAAAAGAAATACAATTGTATAATGTTATATAATCAACGTTGTAATTTGTTTCAAAATACTGTAATTATTAAAATTTATTGTAGTCGCGTTATGACTTTAATGTTCAAGGACAATAATAAATTTAAAAAAAAAAATTCAACCCAAATCGAAAGTTACGGAAAAAATTATCGGCTATAGTTTTATTGTGTGTATGGATTTGTAAATAGATTTTGCAAATCCACATAAGGCAGGATCTATTGCCAAAAAAGCAGAAAAAGAAGAGCTGACATCCAAACGCTAATTCCACGATTCACCACGGGTATTTATAAACAACTTAAAGCAATTTGCATTGTGTATTTCAATTATACTTTGTGTATTATATATGGAGCATTTTTAAGTTGAAGGTTCCAACTCATTAGTGGACACTCATTTTGTGTCTAAAATGAGAGGCATAGTAATCATAACATTACAATACCATTATCAGCGCCATAATTTTCTTTTCTCGTGCCCATTGACCGCATTTACGATGTTGATAACTTGTGTGATAGAATAAAGAAAAGAAACAAACAAACAAACGATAAATGCTAATTACTGTTTGATATATTATATATTACATTTAGTTGTATTGGGCAAGTATGTTTTTGTTCGAGAAGGCTTTGAAGCTAAGAAGTCTGCAAATGTAGTTTTAGTTACAGATTATATCCGAATCACCCTGAATTAGAAACTAGACTTTCGTTTCACAACTTTTTATGGTTATAGCCAAAGCGCTGAGGCGGTTCTTGTGTGGCTGGGTTTATAGATGAGCCAACTTACTTTCCCTCGTCGATCAGGGGGATGGGAGGCGGCTGCCAGGCGCTATCCTTTGCGTCTGTTGTGAGGTCCCCTCGGGTGGCTACTGCGCGGTCTCCGATTGCGTCGATGATGACCCATGCCCCGTCGTAGTTGTTACGCCATTTAGGTGTTGCTTTCCCGGGCTATTTTGGTTTGCTCAGGGTTGAGGATGGGAATCTGGTTGGCGTTTTTAACACCGAGACCTCGGGCGTACAGGTTCTGGGTAGGAAATCAAATTCGCGGGACTCGCTGTTACTAGGTTTATTTACCAGAGAACAAAATAACACTTCGCTTTGCCTAATTGATGTTCCCGCAAGAGATTGCCTAACACTCAACTTCTTTACTGCTTAATGCACGTGCATATATACCTACCTAATATGTACGCAGTATGCAGTAATTTGGCGCAGAATGTTAGCTTGGCGTACTCACAACGTAGAATGTTAGCTTGGCGTACTCACAACGTATTCAATGTACCAATACAGTGTCAAGCGTATTAGTACCCCAATCACTGCCGGTATCCAACGCGGCTGCTATACTCACTTATCACGGCAACGACTTCTCTCTTCGCGATGCGGATGATTTCTTGTTCTCGACGGAATAAAACGTCGGCGGCGACTTACATTTGTTCCAAATTAGCCGGATGCACTGCCTCGGCCACTTTCACTATTTTAATTCACATTTGCATCGGTGGAATTATTTTTCTTACTGTGATATGCTTTTCGCGGGAAATCCTCGAAACGAGAGGCGCGGATTTCGCGTCCTGCACATTACGAAGACAAATTTTGGTGGTCTTTTATACACTACACACCCTACTCCGGGGCCACCATGCTAAACACTTCTTATTGGCTATCTCTTCGTGGGCCTCGAAGCGTGGGTTTTCAATTCTGTACAGGTTAGGCTGAACTTATATATCACGTGGTACAAACGTGATGCGGGAGTTCTTTTCTTATGGTCTCGGAATCGTCGGTCCTTGCTAACAAAGACAAAAGAATCGTGCTCTCCTGCTATTTAACAAAGGACTGCAACCAAAGTAATGAAGTGTGCCGCTTTTCACCAATGTACAATTTCTAGCCTGTCACACTCGCCTTGCCAAGAACATGTTTCCATACAGAAAAAAATACAGATTAAAAAACATAATATTTCCACATAAATGATTAATAAAAACTACACAAACATACATGTCAAATCCAAAGTAATAACAGGGGCTATCAAGTGATACCAAACACGACGCGGTAGGCATATCCCGTTTCAGCGCACATGATTATAAATTAGGCTGGGCATGGTGGATGGGCAGGGGTTAGCGTTCCCTAGTCGCCACTGTTTCTAATATAGTCACTGTAACTCCTGTCTCGTGTTGCGCAGTGCCCGTCTGTTTCCTCCGTGCTGAATCCACAGAGAATCGATAAGAAACATGTAAACTTTTCGTAGAGATGGCATTCTTACGGGCAAATATGGAGGGACACGTATACAATATATATAAACGTGGATGTTTTATTGTGTAAATAGCATAATCAATAATCTTATCTATATACAAAATAAAAACCAGAAGAAGTGCCAAACTCATGGCAGTATTTTAATAGCGATTAACACCCTCTCTTACAGCTTATAGCGCCACAGGCGGTGAGCACTGATAATATATGAAAGGATATGATAACTACAAGGGAAATTTGGGGAGGAAGCGTTCCAGGTCTAAGTTTAGGGTACCTCTCCGGCATTTTCCTTTTATGTAAATCTCCAGAGAATCTGTCAGGTGTGATTCCAACCGCGGACTTCTCGTTCACGAATCCTTGCCTTAAATACCTCGGCCATCCGTGTCGGTACTGGTATGATGACAAAATAATTTTGGTGAAATAAAAGGATGTTTTTATAATATTGGTTCTTTTATCTACATATCACCCTATAAATAAATTGTTTTGCGCGGTGTAGTACCTCTTGTTTGCCTCGCCTGTATTTGCAAAAAGCCAATAGTAGCCTTATCAACATTTAGCAGAGCCAGTATTGTTATTGACAAACTTGAGGCAAATACTACCCGTATAGAATGCACATAATAACGGACACTTTATTGCGTAAATAACAAAATCCAGAATTCTATCCAAAATCAAAACTTAAATGGAGGCCCAAGTCATAAACATATCATTCAGAAGTCGAGTATAAACCCCAAAGCACACAGATGTCACGAGGAAGGTAAAAGCCAAACCAAATTGCAGATGAGGATCACGAAAGACGGATACATTCCTCCAACGAATGTATCCGTCGTTAACGGTGAAAGGACTGAACCCAAGTAATCCCAGTGACATAATGTAGTTCCAGGATTGTGATCTATGCCCATACATCGAGAGTGTTTCCCTGCAGGTAGTAGAAAGTGACAAGAAAGAGCAAAGCAACATCATACAACTTCAGTTTTGATGCGGAAACGAGAGATTGTTCCTAAATTCCATGTCCACAAGGCGCTTGACAATCTGTTTGCTCTTAACTATTTGCTTCTCTTACATTGACGCGAATTAGAAGCTTTGATGTCTCGAAAATCGACACAACAAAGCATTTCTGAAACCGCATAGAGGGAAATAAAACTAGTTTATCTCTCGGGTTTGGAGCGAGACCTTGAAGGGCCGTTTCTCGTTACATTGTCTTCTGTCAGCGGTAATGGCCATTTGTATCACGTATTTCTCTCGCTTGTGCAGTAGGTCATAGTCTCAGAAACATAGCAGCGCAAATAAATCGAGCGGTGCTTTACCGTGCTAGAAGCGTAGTTTCTCATTACGGTTAACGATTGCCTTATAGCAACAAAGGATGGAAAAGGTTTGTAAGCTTAAAACAAATACAGAGTATCCACGAATTCGCAAACTAATCGTTTAGGGTTGTATTCTACGGAGAAATTAGAGACACCAAGGTTAAAAAATTACCTTCCAACTGTAACAATGCTCTATGATTAGGCATTATAAGCTTAACAAATTAGATCAAATTCATTGCAATTTCGCGAAGAGCAAATCCCAGCCTGCTGCTGTTGTTTACACCGATGACGGTGAATTAATGGAAGTTCATTTTGCCGTTTTGCATGCATTCCCTTATTGACTTTGCTTAAGTTACGAGCTTAGGAGTCTGAAGTGCAAAGTGGCAAGTTCACCTTAAACAGGTTCTTTGGGGGTGAGTGTAAAGACCAATGAGAAGTGCTTCTCGATGCGCGATAGGATTGGTATCTTCTGATCGGTGAGCTTTATACATTACACGAGATCTGTTAATTCTTTTAACCTTTTTGTCTTCGACTTGCTTGTAGAACATCATCGTGAAGAATTAGTACGCCAATAGATACTTTCTACTCATAGTTATTTAAGTAGCGTGGACCTGTGGAGTATCCTATTATAAATTGTAATCACGCAAATGCACATAACAAAGACCATGTTTGCTAATAGAGCTTGCCCGTTTTTAATGTAGTGGCATAAACTGATTCATAAGATAAATTTTTAAAATTAAATTCCTCGTTTTGGGTTCATTTTAGGTACTATACGAAATATTCCCCCAGACAGATATTATCGCATTCTAATTAGGCTATGCTTTCTGCTTTGATTCTCCAGTGATAATAATACGGTTTGTACCGAGAATATACAGAAATATTGGTGAACTGTAACGTACTGCGTTCCTCTCACGAGAATGTGTCTGAAAGGAATGTGTTGATATCTACAATTCTATCGCTATCTGAGAAAGATTACGGCTCTACTTTCAACATATCAACAAGACTTTAAGGTTTCTTAGAAAACATACGCTCTTCTGCTAGTCATGCTGAATGATCAGTTGCTTTTGTTTGCTTTCTCGTCACAGATTTTAGCAACGTTAGCAACTATTTCTCGGGCTTGACTGTTGAGTTCTTCCTGTTTTACTCCGCATTGTAAATAGCTTTATAAACTACTAGAAAATACACACTGCTCCAAGTGAAACATGCTGGGATACTAACGTTGCGCGATGTTTTTAATGTAGATAGTAGATCTATTCATGACATCAACGTGAGCTGTCACGTGGTACTACCCCCTCCCCTCACTCTTCCGGAGAGCAGAACACCCCGCAAATGTTTTCTCGATTAGAGGCCTACAGTACTCTGTCCACAGAGGCACAGTTTTGGTTGTAAGTTGCATAGTGTATGTCTAGGAAAAGTCCTCAAGATTTGCATATCATTTGTCTTGCCTACGGCGACAAATTTTAATTAATGGCAACCAGATACACTTGACACAGGAGAATTTTCAGTGACTTCTTACTTTTTTTAATAAACAGCATAGGGGAAACACCCAACCAAATGTGCAGGAGTTTCAAAAGCAATGTGCGTAGCTGAACGTAATTGGATAACTTAATTATGACAAACTAAAATGCGAACAGAATCCATAAAATGCAAGTATGAAAATTCGTGGCAGATATGACGTTACAACAGCCTGTCAAACAAGTGGACAAAGCATAGCAATATTTGCGATCAGATGTCTTGAGTCGCAGTTTGAAATCTTAATTATCGTCAAAATGCTTTTATTCAATAGATGAAACCATAGAATACTGAAACAGAGCAAAATCTAGTATTTATTTGTATATTTTTCAACATATGCAGCATTTCAGCAATGATGATGAGTGCGACTCGCCTGCCGGTTTAGAAACAGTAATAATTTCTCATGTACTGCCATCCTCGACTCACTGCTATCCTAACTGGTAGCGAAAATACTGACCTCTGTGAATGTTTAGACGTAACAACCGGCCTAAAGCAAAACGAGCGAAAGCGAATAATGGCACTGTTATAACATCGCTATAATTGTTCTTGTAGAAAAATATTAATTTTGTCTATAATATTTTGGCCATAGTTGTATAGGAAAGCGCGATAATTCTGCATAGCAGAATCGGATTTAAAGTTGCTTTGAACTTGTGAGACTCACTTTGGCTAGTTGAGGATATAAACTGCTCTTGATTCTTTAAATATTAAATAGGAATATTCCCATAAAGTATTATGCTTCCCCATTAAGGTGCATTTAATTTCATCTCCGTTAATATTATTTCGTTAACGACGTCACTTATTGCAGTGTAAAATAAGCCGTTCCCCTAGCAGTACGGTAGCTTTACTGCCTGTGGTGATAGGGAAACTGGTTTTGATTCTCTGTACCAGCGGGATTTTTCTCTGCTGGGAAACCTAGTATGGGGTTCATTCGGCCTCGTGAGGCACTCGTGGTCCTGAGGAGCTACTTGATGGAGAAATACAGGCTCCGGCCTCACAAACCGCGCTTAAGAAGTTGAAAGAGGGCCACATGCCTTCCTCATGAATGCACTCTGTACATAACGTGATGTGTGTACGGAGGTAGAGTGTGCAACGGGCGGGCATATGGTGGGCCTTGGTCCCTCCTCTGGCTGTTGTACCACGGAGTTAATAACTAGATAGATCTTCTATACTTGTGAAAACATGGATGAATAAAACTGGCTGTCTTAACATTTAGAATTCCTTACTATAATATTAATTGGTATGTTTTAAGCTTCACCCATCTCAGCCCAGTATATATATATTTAGTTAGAAATTTCTGCGTATTTGAAGATATTTGATTTGAACGAGTTCTCTCGAAGCACTCGTCATTGTTGCAAGTTTGCCTGAGGCAGGACATTACGCGCGAGCTAAAATTTCTAATTTAAAGATTTGAACTACTTTACCGGGATTCCCTCACACTTCTAATGAGGAGTCCTAACCCCTTCTACATGTCATCGAGCTGAAAGGAATTAAAAGCTTGGTCACATTCCCCATGCATCTACTTTTAGCCGGAGGCTGTTTGCCGTTACTTCCCTTTTGGAAATCTTGGTGAATATATGTTATTTGTAAACCGCTTTTAGATTTTCTTGAAAGCTTGTCTAATTACTTTATGGAGAGTGTGAAAGGAAGTACAAGAATTTCATTCGGCTCCGAACTATAGCAAGTTAAACAAGTTTAATAAACTAGACTGTAGGGAGTGGACTGTCATTAAATTAGCCTCTTATAAACACCGGAGAACTACTTATTTCGCTCCAATGCTTTAATTGTGTGCATTTACTTGGTTGCATAAAAGCCTCAGACATAAGATGAAGCACGCTCAATTTCAGCGTTTCGTTTCATAAATGCTACTAAGTTTTAATGTGCGGCGTCGTTCACTGGAGAGCCTTCTATAAATGGCTATGACACGAAAATCAGCATCTTTAGCTCCCTAAGTTTTCCGCCTTGTTAAGTCGTAGAAATAACGCTTAGTTGTTTTATACATGTGAATAGTTTCATTTTCTCACCCTATAAAAACGTTTAACCGTTTCACTACATCCGACGAACGAATCCGCCGGAGCCGTGTTTTCTTCTCTGATCATCTAAACTTCAGTATGGTTTCCTGCTGACTCGTGACATATGTGTGCTCTGGGATATACTGCCTTTTTCTGAGTGATTCGTTTTATGACTAGCCTTATTTTAGATTAGGATAGGTTTTTAGATTTCACTAATTGCACGATAGAATGCTCGTGTTTATGTGAAATTTGTACATCTGCTGGGTGTTCGTGCATTTCCGGACTTTCGCAGGCAAACGGTTTGAAGTATTGGAGGCTCGGGTGGCGACGACGCCATCGGCGCTATTATCAAGTCAGTAAAGGATGGGGGAACGTAGTATAGGATGGCTTCACTTGGGTTACAGGTTACGGTAGCAAGGGTGGTGAAATGGTGTCATTATAACTCATGTAATTTCGGTTCCCAATCTTTTCTAATCTTTAATTTACCTAATTTAACCTGAACTACATTTAAAAAAAATTACGAACGAGACAAATGATGGATTTCCCTGAGCGGCAGAGGAGGTTCGGCAGTCCATCGTCGTTAGCCTAGCGCCTACGTCGCGGTTGTAAATTAGCACTAAAATGAATTTAAGAACCTGACCGGCACGTGGTTGGTCAAGAGAGAGCTGTCAAAAACCCGTAAGTGTAAATACCCGACCAAATGCTGAATTGTGTCCAGCTGGCAGTTGACCTAAGCATAAGTCAGCAGAAATTACGCAACTTACCCATGTGTCGGACAGGAAGTGATCTTTTCCCCTAAACCGCGTGTCAGCTAATCTCTGCTTACTTCAACATCCGGGAAATGACTAGCAAGAAATCTAAAGACGGTTTCCTGTAGTTACTTAAACCAAGTGTTTTTTGAATATTTCAAACTGCATAAAATCCTATTTATGTACCAAAATCTATTAAAATAAAATTATAACCTTCACAACCTCCGCCGCGCCAGGAAAACCCAGCTGTCCACAGCTGTGATAAAACCTACTAAGGAGAAAAACAAAAATAATATAAAACTGAAGCTGCCTAACCTAGGATGATAAAACAAATGTAACAATACATAAGGAGAGTGACATGACACTTGATGGGCCGGACAGACAGACAACTGAGAATATGGTAAGAACAGCGAGGGAAGGGCGAGACAAAAATAGCTGTCCTGCCGAGGAAAAGAAAAGGAGAAAAGAAAGGAAGGACACAAATGAATACAGGAGTACTCGCAGTAACACAAAGAAGAACAGTCTTGTCGTTGTTACAGTAAGCACAGGTCCTGAGGAATACCAAACACACTAGCAACACTCTGTATGAGCAGGGGTGAGAATAAGGTGGTTGTCTCTGCTACAGTCACTGTCCATCGATGGCTTTCTCACAAAAACAATAACATAAGGCCGTCGTGGAGGCACTGTATACAACATAGGAGACATCTTGAGGTAAAGTTTCTGAGGTACACTTCATACAAAAGAGATGAGTGAAAAAGTAGGTGTAACAAATGAAGCGCCCGAGCAGGCAGAAAAACGTAGAGGAGGTAGACCTAACAAGTCTGAACACATGGTACAGGCCTAACTTCACCACAGAGAGGTCCACATTCCGTCGGCTAGGACCACTGGACGCACGCGCACCATCGCCCAATTATGTCCATGAGGGAAGACAGTGGCCCCCAATGCATGACGCGAATGTGAAAACAGTGCAGAGGCGGCGTTCCGGGTGTGTCCTCACTAAGAGCTCACCAGGAGGCACTTGAAGCGGCAGATCCAGTTCAGCGAGTACCCGTGTGGCATATGAAGGAAGTCGGCAGATGGCACGATCCAGGGATAGCTAGAGAAAAGCCCCCTCCCCCAAAAATGATTAATAAAAGGTATCAGAAAAGAAAGGAAGAGGGGAAGCGAAAGATGGGATGGTTGTAGGGGGATAATGTAGGTGCACTAGCATGAGCAAGAGGATTTGGCCCATAACAAATATAAAATTAACATAATGTATGTATGTATATATATGTAGAACACATAACGAGCAAGGAAAACAACAAACTGATGCTGTTTAAAACGAATCGGGAGGTGGGCCCTAGAGCTGAATGGAGACCAGGACCGACAATAAAAGAAAGAAAAATAAATCATTGTAAAAATGCGAGAGAGAAAAAAAATGAAAGCGAACCACAGATTTTAAAGAGAACAAAAATAAGGTAAGAGCCGATCATGCTCTCCGAGTAACTTAAAACACACATAATACCGAACTGGTTGCTGAAGCCGAAATTGCATAACAAAATACATGAGCTATGTGTCTTCACTTAGGTAGCATACATTTATAGTTTACAGTTGAGCAACTACATTACAAAAAAAAAAGGTTGGAGCTAGCATACAGGGAATGAATTATAATAGCACAACATAAACGAATATTAAGAGATGGTATCCCAAATTAATACAAATACATAAGTTGACTTCCATGAATAATAAAACATATTTGAGCGTTAGCTGAACATAGCACAACTTTGTGTATTATACAACACACAAAAGCATAAGATACAATGCACCATAACATATAGAAAGCAAAAAACTGATACAGAAGGGGGAAAAAAGCTGCTATGTGAGTCACATAACAGAAGGGAGCATAAACAAAGTGCTTAAAGCACCAACATTATGAACAACGGTAAGAAAGGAGGAAACATGCAAAAATCCAGAAGGCACAAGTAGATTGCCAAGTACTATAGCTAATGGAATCTGCTGACATCGAATGAACTTCGTACCTCATCGACTGGCCGATAAACGGAAGCTTCGGTTTTCACACGCAGCAATTGCATATAGCGAAGTACAAAGAGAGCCAAAAAACTACGAACTGGCTGCGCGGTGTTTTTCCCGCGTCCTCGGTACTCGTTGCCGTCTGCCGCTATCATAGAAAGGCGCGGATATAACCATACAGCATTTTTAAAACTACTTTTAAAGGCTTTACTTACCAACTTTATGAATGAAAATGCTGAAACTGGCCACCGTCGTTGTCCATACATCTTTGGCATCTCTTTAGGAAACTATCCATCACTCGCCGTAGTTCATGTTGAGAAATGCTGGCAATTTCCTGGCGGATCCAATTTTTCGTCATGAAGGGGTACTTCCTGAACAATGTTAGGTTTTTCAGAGCTCCAATAACGTTTATATTGCGTACACACATATCCATGAAGGTGGAACCAAGCCTCGTCCGTGAAAAGTATTAAATATGGGTCTATTTCGCCGTTGTGTACACTATTGAGAGTCCACTCGCAAAATGTGCGCCTAATTACCGGATCACCTGGTTGAAGAGCATGTGCCACAGTTATTTTATATGGTTTTTAATTTCAGCAATTTGGAGCTCTTCGCGCAGAGCCATAAGAAACGCCTGCCTGTTGTGAAAGACGCTTAAGCAATTTTGGGGGGAATCTGCAAACGATGACCGATGTTGTCTAATGTTTCTTCGGTAAGAACCGTACGCCATCTTTTAGATTTCTTAGCCTGAACACTTACTGTGGCCTGAAATTTATTGTAAAGTTCATGAATTGTTGTACTGCCTGGAACTTTTACGCCTGGAGATCCTTCTGCAAATCGTACTTTCACTTGGCGAGATGCATGAGTTAACGCATGCGAATCATAAATAAATACGCGCTGTGCAGTAGAAAACATATACTGAGCCATAATATACTTTGTGACTAAGTACAAGACAAAATAATAAATAACTCGTAATAACTGAACTACATCACATCACCAACTCAATACTGCACTTCACACTGCGGAGCAAAACCACGTCAACAGCGTGACCTTGTTTATAGCAGCAGTGCGTTATCATGTTTCCACACGCCCAGTGAAAAAAACACCGCGCAGCCGGTTCGTAGTTTCTTGGCTCACCCTTTATTAGTTCCCTGACAACGGCGATGCGTGAAACAGCGGTAATTATTTCTGTGCAACAAAAAGTGACTTAAGAATGTCCTTCTTTGGTGATGTTACAAAAAGGATTATAGTATATTCTGGGTGGAACTCCAGTGGAGCCTATCGGATATCAGCCATACACAAAAAGTGAGTAAATGCTTTAGAATATTTATATACAATTCCTGAAGTGTCAGATATAATGCGGCATAAGTTCACAGTCTCAAAATGTTTACAAAGCCCATATGCAGAATTTTCTCTCGGGGATGGAGGTAAGGGGAGGCCGAAAATAATATATCTTGCACAAAACTAAAAAACGGAGAAGGTTTGAAAAAGATAGTGAAGATATTACACCGGAATTCCTGTAAGGAATTAGCATTAGAAACTGGTGGTGTAAGTTTGTCTGTGTATGCGTGTGTGACTGTCGGTTTTTTTCTGCATACCCTACGCAGTGCGTTAGCTAAATCAATAGTTTATTCCACTTCCAAATTATAATATAAAGAAATGTAGGGGTTAAAAATTCCACAATGTATGAAAATGATTTAGCAACAGAAGAATTCCGTATAGGTCAACAACAGTCATAAATTAAATGATGCATTGGCTGAACAAATTCAAAGAAAATTCACAATATTACGTTTACTGCGAATGGTATGACATTAAGAGAAAATACTCAGAGGGATATATTCTGCAAACAGCTGAATGTTTCTTTCCGTTAATGCATTGAGAAATCGAAAATCGGAATAGATTTTGTTGTAGATAGCCAAGAAATGAAAATATAAATAAGCTAAAAATTAATTAGTAGCATGAAGGTGCAGAGTTATATAGCATAATAACCAAGCAAAAAGGAAATATTTCAACTACAATGCTGTATGAAAAATTTACACTGCTGAAAACACAAGCAAAAAGGTTACTTACTCTCCAAAATCTCAACATTTTAACAATCTGTATAAAATTACAAGGAAATGCATCTTCAAATTATATTACAAAACCAATTCATGATAAATAAAATTTATTGTAATTCTATGAAACCATTGAAAATTTATAGTAAACAAATGAAACAATACTCATGAAAGTTACTTAGGTATATAAACTCTTTGTAAGCAATTTGTTACTTTAGAACAATCTAATACTTATAAAACTATATACAGCACAATATTCAAAGAAATACTTCTACTAACGAGTAACCGTGCACCCTTACCACCGGGGAAAACGTAATGCGGGAAAAAAACAAGAGCGCCCGACGGACATGGGTGGAAGGGTGGTAATCGAACCACAACCCTAATTAAAGGAAGTAAGAAAAGGCGCCTCAACCAGATGTGGGCAAAGCGGAATGGGGTGGGATCGGCCCGGCGCCCCACCAGATTTGGTGTAAGCCCGGCGCCTCAAGCCAGATGTGACGTATTGGTTTTAACGTCAATGGCGCCTCCAACAGATGTGACATAAGGGTAGATTGGGGTAGAATCGGCGCCTCCAACAGATGTGACGTTCGGGTGGCGAAGACGCCAGCGGCGCCATTATCAGACGCCACGTAAAGGATGGGGGAACGTAGCACAGGATGGCTTCACTAGGGTTACAGGTTACGGTAGCAAGGGCGGTGAAATGGTGCCATTATAACAAACAAACAACAAAAAAAAAGAACGAGACAAATGGTGGATTTCCCTGAGCGGCAGAGGAGGTTCGGCAGTCCATCGTCGTTAGCCTAGCGCCTACGTCGCGATTGTAAATTAGCACTAAAATGAATTTAAGAACCTGACCGGCACGTGGTTGGTCAAGAGAGAGCTGTCAAAAACCCGTAAGTGTAAATACCCGACCAAATGCTGAATTGTGTCCAGCTGGCAGTTGACCTAAGCATAAGTCAGCAGAAATTACGCAACTTACCCATGTGTCGGAAAGGAAGTGATCTTTTCCCCTAAATCGCGTGTCAGCTAATCTCTGCTTACTTCAACATCCGGGAAATGACTAGCAAGAAATCTAAAGACGGTTTCCTGTAGTTACTTAAACCAAGTGTTTTTTGAATATTTCAAACTGCATAAAATCCTATTTATGTACCAAAATCTATTAAAATAAAGTTGTAACCGTCACAGTATTGATGTGATTAGGAAGAGCGAGTTTCATAGAGCTTGATATTATAGCAGAGGTACTAACAGCGCTAACATCGGGCATTAAAATTATGAACGACTTCCCGATCACCGCATTCGTAAACGTCCTATTGCACGTTGTCGCTACTAGGTTTGCACAATTCATCTTTTGCAGTACTTGGTCTAATAATGTTAGTTTGTGGCTAAGTATGTCATACTTTGCGTATGTCGTAACATTTGCAACGCTGTTGTCATAGGTCTTTACTATTTCTCTAGTTCTGTCGCACCATAGAGCTAGGGCTACAGGGAGAAATATAATGCCTTGGTTCAAATGCTTCTTTTGTTATGAACGTGTTTTCTGATCTGCCAATGTTATCGGTCAAAGGAACTTAATATATAAGAAAATTCCTCAGCCGAGTGTCATGTATAAAAGTGGCACATAAGCGTAAATAGAAACGAGTACTTCCCAAAGGTGTCCCCAATAGCAAGGACGTGAGTAGGATATATAGAGGAATTCTGGCACACTTTTTTGGGCATATATGGGAAGCGATAGGGAAAGCGAGGGTAGATGCCAAGTTGAGAGAGTCTTCAAGGAGGAAAATGGGTTTATATGGCAGAGATAGGGAATACGACGACCGATACTAGGCTAGACAGAGGTTGAAGAGTAGAGTATGCGATTATATGTATGAGAGGTATAGGAACAGGAGGAGAGGTGTTAGACTAGAAAGAGTTGAAGGGTATAGTATGGTTTATATAAAAGGTATAGGAAAACGAGGAGAGGTGTTAGGCTAGACAGAGTCGAAGGGTAGTGTATGGTTTATGTGAGAGGTATAGGAAAACGAGGAGAGGTATTAGGCTAGGAGAGTTTGAATATGTGTTTATGAGGAAAGACGAGAAAACAGAGAGAGATCCTATGCTAGGATTCACAGCTGTTAAAGGTAGAATGTGTTTTATATAGGTTATATAGGAAACCGAAGAGATACTCAGCTAGACAGAGGGCAGGAGGGGAATACGCTTTATGAGAGGTAAGGGATACGGGGAGAGATGCTAGACTAGACAGAGGTTGAGAGTAGTGTACGCGTTTACATGTATGAGAGGTATAGGAACAGAGGAGAGGTGTTAGGCTAGAACATTACTGAAGGAGTAGAAATATGAGCTTATATACAGGAGAGAGAGGGAATACAAGGGGAAGAGCTAGACTAGTCAGGACTTGAAGGGTAGAATATGGCTTTTTATATGGGAGAGATAACTAACCGAGGAGACGTATTAGGCTAGGAGGGTTTGAGTATGCGTTTATAAGGAGAGACGAGAAAACGGAGAGAGGTCCTATGCTAGGAGAGAGTTGAAGGAAACGGAAATGTGCTTTATATGGGAGAGATACGGCATACGAGGAGAAGTGCTAGACCAGACATGTTAAGGGGTAGAGTATGCTTTTATATGGAAAAGATAGGATTACGGGGAGAGATGCTAGACCAGACAGGTTGAGAGTAGAGTATGCGTTTGTATGTATGAGAGATATAGGAAAACGAGGAGACCGGTAGGCTAGACAGGTAGTGAAGGAGTAGGAATATGGATTATATACAGGAGAGATAGGGAATAGGAGGGGAGGTGCTAGACTTTGAAAGCGACTTTAGACGAGAACTTCATGGAAAGATGTTTCCTGTCAATGCTGGAACACTAATGCTAGACAGCTGTAGCACGTACCCTCTCATGCTAAAAAGGTAACGCGCTCACACAAAAATGTAACCCACTCATGCTAAAAAGGTGACCCACTCACACAAAAAGGTGACCCACTCACGTAAAAAGGTGACCCACTCAAGTAAAATGGTGACCCACACATGCTAAAAAGGTGACCCATTCACACAAAAAGGTGACCCACTCAACAAAAAGGTGACCCACTCACGCAAAAAGGTGACCCACTCACGCATAAAGGTGACCCACTCACGGAAAAATGTGACACACTCACGTAAAAAGATGACCCAGGCATGCTAAAAGGTGATCCACTCACACAAAAAAGTGACCCACTCACGGAAATAGGGTGACCCGCTCACGTATAAAGGTGAAGCACTCACGTAAAAGGTGACCCACTCAGGCAAAAAGGTGACCCACTGACGCAAAAGATGACGCACTCACGCAAAAACGGTGATCCACTCACACAAAAAGGTGGCCCACTCACGTAAACAGGTGACCCACTCACGCAAAAAGGTAACACACTCACGCTAAAAGGTAAGTAATTCAGGTAGTATCACAGGGTAGAACAGATTCCGGGATGCGGATATAGCATAGTTACGTATGATTTCACAGGCAATTCAGCTAGTATCGTGGGCATTTAAGCTAATTCAGCTAGTATCACAGGAGGCTAGATCCCAGAGGCTGACTGCATCATAGCTGCGCATGATTTCACAGGTAATTCAGCTAGTATCGTAGGTATTTAGGCTAATTCAGCTAGTGCCACAGGAGGATAGATTCCAGGGGTTAGGTTTTGCATAGTTTCGTATTTCACAGATAGTTAAGGTAATATCGTAAGTATGGGGTAATCAGCATAGTTTCACAGATATTCGTGATAATTTCAATCAGCGATGTGTATCATAGCTGTTTAAGGTAATTGCAGCTGATTCAGGTTGTATCAAAGGTATTTGAGTCATTTTAACACATAATTCAACTAGTATCATTGCTATATGCTATATCCGCTTCCCGGAATCTGTTCTACCCTGTATAGTACCTGAATTACTTACCTTTTAGCGTGAATTTGTTATCTTTTTGATTGAGTGGGTCACCTTTTTGCGTGAGTGGATCACCTTTTTGCGTGAGTGGGTGACCTTTTTACGTGAGTGGGCCACCTTTTAGCGTGAGTGGGTCAGCTTTTTTGCGTGAGTGCGTCACCTTTTTGCGTGAGTGTGTCACCTTTTTGCGTGAGTGGGTCACCTTATTTCCGTGAGTGGGTCACCTTTTTGTGAGTTGGTCACCTTTTTGTGAGTTGGTCACCTTTTTGTGTGAGTGGATCACCTTTTTAGCATGAGTGGGTCACCTTTTTACGTGAGTGGGTCACCTTTTTCCGTGAGTGGGTCACATTTATGCGTGAGTGGGTTACCTTTTTGCGTGAGTGGGTCACCTTATTACCGTTAGTGGGTCTCCTTTTTGTGTGAGTGGGTCACGTTTTTAGCATGAGTGGGTCACCTTTTACGTGAGTGGGTCACCTTTTCCGTGAGTGGGTGCCCTTTTTACGTGAGTGGGTCACCTTTTTGTGTGAGTGGGTCACCTTTTTAGCATGAGTGGGTTACCTTTTTGCGTGAGTGGGTTACCTTTTTGCGTGAGTGTGTTACCTTTTTGATTGAGCGCGTTACCTTTTTAGCATGAGAGGGTTGCGTGCTACAGCTGTCTAGAAATAGTGTTCCAGCATTGACTGGAAACATCTTTCCCTGAAGTTCTCGCCTAAAGTCGCTTTCATAGTCTAGCACCTCCCCTCCTATTCCCTATCTCTCCTGTATATAAGTCCATATTCCTACTCTTTCACTATCTGTCTAGCCTACCAGCTCTCCTCGTTTTCCTATACCTCTCATACATAGAAGCGCATACTCTACTCTCAAACTCTGTCTGGTCTAGCATCTCTCCCCGTAATCCTATCTTTTCCATATAAACGCATACTCTACCCCTTAACATGTCTGGCCTAGCACTTCTCCTCGTATGCCGTATCTCTCCCATATAAAGCATATTTCCCTCTCCTTCAACTCTCTCCTACCATAGGATTTCTCTCCGTTTTCTCGTCTCTCCTTATAAGCGCATACTCATACCCTCCTAGCCTAATACCTCTCCTCGGTTTGCTATCTCTCCCATATAAAAAGCCATATTCTACCCTTCAAGTCCTGACTAGTCTAGCTCTTCCCCTCGTATTCCCCCTCTCTCCTGTATATAAGCTCATATTTCTATTCCTTCAGTAATGTTCTAGCCTAACACCTCTCCTCTGTTCCTATACCTCTCATACATATAAACGCGTACACTACTCTCAACCTCTGTCTAGTCTAGCATCTCTCACCGTATCTCCTACCTCTCAAAGCGTATTCCCCTCTTGCCCCCCTGTCTAGCTGAGTATCTCTGCGGTTTCCTATCTAACCTATATAAAACACATTCTACCTTTAACAGCTGTCTATCCTAGCATAGGATCTCTTTCCGTTTTCTCGTCTCTCCTTATAAACACATACTCAAACTCTCCTAGCCTAATACATCTCCTCGTTTTCCTATACTTCTCATATAAACCGTACTCTACTCCTCGACCTCTGTCTAGCCTAACACCTCTCCTCGTTTTCCTGTGCCTCTCACATAAACCTTACTCTACCCTTCAACTCTTTCTAGCCTAACACCATTCCTCTTGTTCCTATACCTCTCATACATATAATCGCATACTCTACTCCTCAACCTCTGTCTTGCCTAGTATAGGTCGTCGTATTCCCTATCTCTCCCATATAAACCCATTTTCCTTCTTGAAGATTCTCTCAACCTGACATCTACCCTCGTTTTCCCTATCCTTTCCCATATATGCACAAAAAAGTGTGCCAGAATTCCTCTATATATCCTACTGACCTGAACTTACCGTGGAAAGCTATTTCGGTTCCCACTCTTTGTCTAGCAGGTGATGATAGGGCTGAGGGCATAAAGAAACTTCGACCCCCCCTTCCCACCTATTTTCGATAGAACAGTGTGTGCCAACTTTTCCTGGAATGTCAGGAAATAATTTGAGTTAGCATTCGTACCAATAAACATGGTAACTTCCCTAAATTATGACATTATTTTCGTAGGTATCTTGTAGTGGCAGGGAAAAACGCACAGGACATGCACCGTGGCCTCCACTGTGGAGGCGAAACGCGTGCCACCCACGTCTTGTTTGCTCCACCCTGCGTTCATTTCAACATTCAGCAGAATTAGCGCGCTTATAGCCAAATTTATCCGTGCCTAGTATAAGCGTGTTCTCAAATTGCCCTTAAATTGTTCAGCATATATTGAACAAGGTCGGCACGACGAAGTCAACACCTCGCTGTCGCTGGTTGTGCGAAGTTAGTACCTCTTGCGTTATACGCAGAGAAATACTCGAAACTTCGTTCCTCTGAGGACCCTTATCACAAATGTAGATATCTGCTACTGTCTGCTGGAGGTATATTCTTTTCGTTTTGTACAAGCAATAATGAATAACCACTCGAATGGATCACTTTTGTTTTAATTGTAGCATAATGTGTGCACTTCTAAGCAAAGCTAATTTTCTCCATAGTGCCTTAATTCCTATTTTCATGCAGGCTTTCGTAGTTGTATTCTGGAGGTTGTAGAAAATTTAGGGTGGTTTGTTTTATCATTATGTTAACAGCGATAAATTGCGGGGTGCTATAAGAATTATACTATAAAAATTAGGAGTCGACTGACACATTCAAATGTAAACAAAACTTTAAAACATTAAGATATACACGTGTTCTGAGAAGAACTTTATAGTTCTGGACTAAATGCAGTGAATCCTTTTGTACTGTTTGCATTCAAATACGGTATATTTTGGCATTCAAATTTACATTTTGCTTTTACATGAATATTGTTATATGTAGAAAACCTCCAAATATTCCAACCATCATTAAATCATTATAAAACCAACCTTTAGTCAGCTGTAGTGATTCTTTCGCTAATTCTTTCCTATTTGCCTACCGAATGTGTTGAGGCAATGTTTTTATTTCCCAGAGGCCTGTAATTTTATGTATCTCTTGCGCCCAATCTCTAATTCTAGCGTATACAACCAAAATTAAATTTAATTGGGTTTTATTTACGGACGCTCTTAAACTACTATGGTAATTATCGTCCCATTCTAAATTGGGGCGAAAGGTCGGATATTTTGCTCAGAGGTCGCTTTATCGGGCTTGAGGTTCTTTTACTTGCTGCAAATCTACGACACGGGACCACCGGCTTTACTTCCCTTCCGAAGGAAGTCATGCTAAGGATTTTTACGCCCGTAAAACTCCATCGCCCTCCGCCGGGTTTGAATCCACGACCTCGGAAACCAGCACATACAACCAGTACACAGCCAAGCACATACTTTATACCAAATGCTTAGCTCAGTAATTCCGCCTCAAAACAGGTCTAATACTAATTCGTTCAGAAAGGGTTAATAATGCTTTATGAACTAAGTCTGAAACATAGAGATTAAGCACTTGAGCCAATATCAAAATTGTTAATATTTGAATAGCATTTCCTATTTAAAAAGCACATATCCTGAAATTCTCAATGTGATAAACCAAGTTAGATGCTTTTATCTATTTTACAAGATGGTTTTTACATATCATCACATGATACACATTACAAAATACTAGAAATGATTGGAAAATAAAAAAGTAGAATGTAAGGTTCATGAAGACTGCGCAAGCACATCACAAACTTTTTAATAAAAAAAATTAGGAACAGAAAAACCTAGACCTATATGATTTGATTTAATGTAACAGGGGCTTAAAATGCCCGATAATATATGAGTCATTCACATGTATGAATGCAAAGATTTTTAATGTGTGCTTTTCTCACAGGTTCAACTGACGATACGCACCCTACCTGAGCTGCCATCAGGAGCGAAATATAAATGTGTATTTGGGAAAGCCGAGCCAATTGACGCAGTGGTGACGACAATGGGATTGTCATGTCCTACTCCAGGAGTGGCGGGACGTCCAGGTATCCCGGAGTCTCGAGACCACGTGCTGGTCCCTTTGTCCGTCCGCTCCTCGGAGACCAATAAAGACTTCGTCAGCAGGAACTTCGCCTATTACGATTGTGCTCGCCACACTACTTGCATGGACTGTGTTCGATCCCAGTGGGCTTGCAATTGGTGTGTTTATGAGAACACCTGTACTCACAACACCACATCCTGCCAAAGAACAGTTATAAGTGGAGAAAATGTAAGTAATGCAATGTTTTGTGCATGCTATACAATTGTAGTCATTCGAATGCTCTGTGACGTCATAAAGCTCACCTCTTGCTTTCAGCAAAGAGAGAGGAACAGAGAAGTACAGTGGGCTTCGAATGTTTTCCGATGGGGCAAGGGGTGTTGAGGAAGAGGGGGAAGAAATTTCTTCTATAGCCAACAGTAAATGCCGGTCGTCTCAAAGGTCACATTTACTTCTGTGTATGCATTCAGCGACCTGACTCTATGAAGAAAGAAGACGAAACCAAATACTTTTCTCTTTACTAGAATTATTCAAGAGAAATAAATTAACATATTCTTTGCATAATATGTTGTTTAAAAATCAAATAATTCACTCTTTATGTGGGTGCTACACAAGTTTAAGATTCAGTAATTTTCTTGAGAAACATGGTTCGCATAATGTATATCTTGTTTTTAACGTTTGTTGCTAGTAATAAATAATATTAATAATAATAGTTTCATAATTATCACCAATAGAACGTTCTACGCGTACTCCAAGAGTATTTATTACCTTGAATATAAGTTTGTTTTGCTTTTTAATTGTCATAGATATTGATCACAACGTTTAGCGCTAAGTGTGTAGTTCCATACAGTTGGCACATTCAATTCTGATAATATCCAAGTAATGTGTTAAAAATATGGAAGCAAAAGTAACATTAATGTCAAACTGTTGAAGCAGTTTGGGAACAATTAAGTACAACATTAAATTTTCTTCAAAATGAGATATATTTTGCGTTTGTTACTTAAAAACGAACAAAGATTGTATTATTTGAAACATAATTCCCCTTACATACACACTCACAAGAGAAAAGAAGAAAAACCGTGCCAGTCGTACAGTGGACGTAGAGTAAAAACACCTATTTAGGTATTGTATGCAAAATGTTAATAGATACGACGAAACAACGTTTAGCGCAAAATATGCACTTTCTATATAGTTGTTTTATTCGGTTAGGATAACATATAAGCTAAATTTTCAAAATAGTGACCCGAAGTGTTAATGCAGATAGGTCGATGTGCTTTTGTTGCAATTGATTCATTTGAAAGCACTCTATTCTGAAAACTAAATTGCTTTCAAATTACAAATCTAAAGATGCCCCCCCAAAAGGCTTTGTATTGCGATTCACGTTCTGAATTCTTAAAATGCTTCTCTTCTCTGGTCTAGAATGGAATGGAATGTGTAACGGCGGGGACTCGACCCCGATCCAGTGAATGAGGATATTGTGTTTGTGCCCCTCGAGGGTACGCTTCCGGGAGGGAAGCGGCCGGAACCAGGAATGACGGCACAGATATGACAAACTTCCTAAACTTTCCAGATTGAGACTCCCTGACAGTTGGGCAGACAAACCAGGGACCCCACCCCAAACAGAGGGTCCAACGCCCTCCAAGAAGCGGTCCTTATACCCTGGGAACCAGCCGAAGACCGAGAGACGGATAAGGTTCCACAGAGAGAATCCCTTTTCTGTGCCACGCCGCACCGGAATACCATCGCCGACACTTCCAATCCTGAAACAGACCTAACGGGGTTAAGGATGAATGAAATGAGGAATGGAACGATATTCGGGGGTTGAGAGAAATCATATCAGCATTCGTCTGACGACCCGGGAAAACTCTCGAAAAAACAAACCCGTGTGTCAGATTGGGCGGTAGCCGGGAAGCGAACTAGGGATCTCTCGAATGCGAGTCGCACGCGTTACCGCGGCGCCACCTGGACGTAAACTGGAAGATCCGTAGTTCAAATCTCGGCTATGGCATTAAATTTTTCAATCTGATTCTATTTTTACAACCGTGTCCTACTCACGGCTTGAGTGAAAGTGTCTTCTTGTTAATTGAGATGAAACTGCAATTACAAACTTCGTTGTAAGTATAAGAAGAATGCAGTAGCTCAAACGATAGTGAGATTTTTATGTGGTGTCTTTGAAACTCCACGCTCTTTGCAGTACAACGGGAATTATGATTAGGGAGAATTATATTTAAATACAGATTAAATTATTATTTTAAACTGAACAAACTAACGTGTTGCATTCACATAACTTTCTCTTCCCACCATTCTACAAACTCTTTTTTCTAAATTTCATTTTCTGTCTACTTCTTATAATCCAGATAAACCCGAAAATTACATTTAGCTCATCTGTGTGGTGTGGGGGTCTGCCTCACATTCAAGAGGTCCCGAGTTAGAATCTCGATTAAAGTGAAATACCTGGGTAAAGCTTTTTCCAGGGTTTTCTCATATCCTGAGAAGATGAATGTTAGATTCTAATTTCTAGGGACGCGGGCCCACTTGAGCATCATTTTAACCATTTCGTTCATTCACCGTCCGTAATGGCCTACCCGGTTAAAGGACTTGAATTGAATACCAAAAGAAAAAGTTCACATTTACACGTTTCGTTGTAGTATATGTAGATAAAGCGATAGTAACATTTTCAAAACGCATGTCACTATGTTATGCCTTGAAATTCCATGCTATTGTATGACCGCGACAAAAACAAAACGAATACAGACTTCTCAGTTACAAAATGTATTCAAACCAATTACAAAAAATACCTGGGAATTAGTTAATCTCATAAAATATATGTATAACAAACTGCGTGCTTTAACGGGGTCTGCATTTCTTGTGCAGCAAAACTTTGTCCAATCTTTTAGAGTTTACCAATTATACAAAAGTTTTTCGGAATGAAGAAGGCTTTAGAAGCTTTTCTCAGTCAGTTCAAAATATATATTTCGTTTGTCATGAAAATATTTTAAACAGTGAGTATATTATTCAAAATCATTAGAGCCATTTTTAAGAAAATAAATTTCGAAAATTTTTCCATGTAAAGGATTGTTCAGGATCTTGAAAATCCTTGTCACATCTTTGAAATATGCTGAACTTAAATATCAAGTTTGGTATTTAACCGACTTTTCGCTTTGGATTTATGTTGTTCACGAGACGCAGGCATATGGAGCTTTTGCCCTAAAATATGATGTGTTGCATTCGCATGATTTTCTCTACTCACTCTTCTTTCAAAGCTTATTTTGCACCTATGTCATGTTAATACCCATAAACCTTCATCACTTATTTTCACAATTCGTTGTAGGTATAACCAGAACATATTAAGCTAAAGCGATAGCCAAATCTCTCAAAGCTGATCGCTACGTGATACCTTTGGATTGGTTGCCTACGGAGGGGACTCGGCATTGATCCACATAGTTGATATTGTGCCTACGTCCCATAAAGGGGCGTCTCCGGGAGGCAGGATGAGGCGAGACAAGACACCGGGCGTCCGGAACCAGGATAAACGGCACAGGAATGGCAGGGTCCCTAAGTTTTCAGATAGAGACTCCCCGTCAGACGGACAGGCAGACCGGGGACTCCACCCAGCACAGAATTTGTCCAACGCCCCTCAAAGAAGTTAGGATACTCCCGACAGCCAACTGAAAGCTTAGGGACGGAGAAAGTCACAAAAAGCATCCTTTTCCCCTGCACCGAAACACCATCGCCGACACTTCCAACCCTGAAAGAGACCAACGGATGAAAGATGAAGGGAAATTAGAATGGAGATGAAATGGAGCTCCGGAAATTCGGGGATGTGAGAATCCTTCCCAGCACTCGCCTGGCGACCCGGGAAAACCCCCGAAAAAACCTATGGGTCAGGAAGGTCGGCCAGAGGAATCCAATCCACGACCTCCCGAATGTGAGCCACAGACGTGATAGCTTTGAAATTCTGTTCTCTTTGTATGAACACGAGAAAGAAAGAAAGAAAGAAAGAAAGAAAGAAGGAAAGAAAGAAAAACAGTACCTATTTGCAGTTGAGAGAAGTATAAAGTATTTGAAAATTCAAGTTAATAACAAAGAAACTTTCAGAATAGGTAAAACATAAAAGTTATTTGACATAGAATAAAAATGTTATGTGATATAAATTTTTTGTCTTTAACAAGATCTATAGTTGTGCGCTAAGATTTCGCCTCTCTCTCGATTTACTTATTATCAAAAGTCATCGACAATAAACACTAATTTACAGACTATTCCTAGAAAATAAAAGGTATACATTCTATTGATCATGAAAATAGCTTAAACATATGTATTTTAATCAAAATCCTTAGTCATTTTTGAAAGAATAAAAAATTTCGAAAAATGCCCAATGTAAAGGCTAGTTTGGATTGGAGGATTTTCTTTAAAATCTCAGTGTCGCATTCTTGGAAAAATTTGAACTTAAACACCAAGTTCGGTTTTTAACCAATCTTTTGCTTTTGAGTTATGCTATTCGTGGACACACACACACGCGCGCGCGCGCACACACACACACACACACACACACACACACACACACACACTTGGACCATTTTCTAAAAATAAATTCATTGGATTCAGGGGTCACAAACGTGATTTCTGGTGAAATTACGACATTGAATTTTCAGATGGAACACAATACTTTCTCTACTTACTGTAGCTACGTAGTAGAGAAAGTAAAAATGCTTACTTTGGATTCAGGGAGTCTCAAAGCGTGCATTCCGGGAAATCCCGTTATTAAATTTTTGGGTGGAATACAATTCCCCTACTTACTGTAAATGCGTAGTAGGAAAAGTAAAAATGCCTTCTTTGAATTCAGTGGGTCTCAAAATGTGTATTTCCGGTGAATCTCGTTTTTTAATTTTTGGGTGGAATACAACACTTTCCTTATTATAGGTAAATAGTAGAGACAGTAAAAATATGAGTTGTGGAATAGATAAGCGGCTGTTTTCTTCGTTACGGCATCTTGCATGCAACCAAATAGGGAAAAGTGTAACTTAGACAGTAACTTTAAATAATTTCTGGCCTAAATTGTTGTCACGATGCACTGAAAAACCATACTTCATAAGGACATTATGAAAATAAAGAACATATGTTAGTTGATAATGGGTAGAGAAAGCTGTAAAGATTGAAAACCAAACCATTTTGTTTTAACACTTGCTCGTTATACAATACTATGATGCCTCTAATTCCTAAAAATTAGTTTGTATGTTACTTATGTCGCTGTGTTGTAACGTTATGGCTGTTTTCTTTTCACGGTTATTACATTCTTACAGTCAAGTCTAAGGGAAATGTGTTGGAATGATATTTTGTTTAGCTAAGATACCTGGCATAACCTCTCGATAAGCACCCCGCTTGCTCCGCTCCCGGTGGAACGGAAAACATTTGGAGCCGTCTGTACAAGGTTGGTGAGGCAAAGGATAGGCAAAGCTACCACAAGTAAAGGCCCGGAAGTTCAGGCATTTGCATATTTTTTCGCATTCTTCATATACGAATGTATCTTATATATTATGTATACGAATTATGAAATGTTAATTTGTTTGAAGGTGATTTATGGTGCATATAACTATGTATCTATGTCATTTTTATAAATGCATCAAATTTTGAATATTTACATGCGAATATACATATTTTAACGAGTGGATCATACAGTCGGCAGTAACGTTGCGGAAGATTTCCACGACTATCTAAACTAAATTCCCCCGAGGTAATCGTGGAAAGTTTTCCCTCAAAACAGCCGGCGTAATATTCTTCTTTCAAGGTGGAACATATTCGAGGAAACCTAAAAAGGAAAAACCTAGAAGACATAGAGAAAGTCAAAGCAACTTCCTTAAAAAATAAAAAAAAAAAAAAAAAAAACACTAAGTCTATCCAAGTGTACGCCATCACGACTCACTTACGTGCTAGCTAAACAGCAATTCTTCTTAGAACTTCGACTACACCTCCTTTTACCACAAACGAAGCCTATAAGGAACTACTACAAGAATTTTACAAGAAGAAACGAGATATGGCCGGATTTATTCTCCACGGATGCAATAATCTACAGGGATTGAACTCATGTCAGGTACAACGTACAACATACCGTGACGAGATTCGCGGTACATGATTTTCATCACCGGATGTGCCAGGCAGAGAAGTTCCACGAGGCGGAAGACAAGTGCAAGTGCAAACTATGTGGCTCAAATTGCGAGGTATCATCTAATGTGGTGGGAAAAAAACTCGCTTACAGGCTTTTGTAAAACCTGGAATGAACCAAGAAACATATAGATTGTGCTATATTCTTTCTATTATTACATATTCGACGACCACTTTGAGGCAGCCCTTAATCCTAGCTTGTGGCTAGTTAATGCATGAAAGTAATTAGATATTTCTTTTGTCCACCTTCTCGGCAGTGAGCAGTAATTGTGGTTCGAAAACTGCAGATCTGTTCTATCTTTAAATGTTCAGTCAGAATTAACAAAGGTTCCGAACTTGAAATGATTTTAAGTGTTATTAATTGCACAGCCTTTTGTATTAGCGAACATTTGTTGACTGTTTTAAATTGTGATTATGTTAAAATTGATAGTTTCTTATGTGCTTCAATTTATTGTAGACAAAGTTTGGCCCGTGGTGGTTCTGCAATATTTTTATCAGATTTTATTAATTTTAAGGTAATAAACGTTGAGGCCTTTTGCATTGATGAACATTTTGAAATGGTGGTTGTTAAGCTGATCGATTTCGATATTATATTCCTTTTCTTTTATCGCTCTCCTTGTAATAACAGGTTCTTGATGTAGTTAGAAACACTGTTAATTCTTTAAAGTGCATTTAATCGTACTATTTTATTTTGTGGTAATTTTAACTAAGATGTAAATTCTACTTCAAATTTTGCTGCTGACTTCGTAAACATCTTGCCATCTGTTGATTGTCATTGTATAAACAATTGTTCAACTAGAAGTCCAGCTTGTCTAGACAATGCTATTGCCAATGCTACTCGGTGCAGTGTTACATATAATGTCAATTCATCTATATCTCATCATGATATCCTGGAGTTGAATTTTCATAGTATATTATGCAACAAGACTATAATGGTAGGAATGAAGATGCGATATGTTTATGAAACTCGCTACCTCTCGTTTCATAATTTTCATATGAGCGTCTTGATTACCATTACAGTCAAGTTGCATACAACCACACTGTAATTTCAAAACGTTTGAGTTTTTACAAAAACGTCTTACCTTGTTAATTGTGTGCAATTAAATGTTGATCGGATGGCAACCCTTGAGCGTTGCGAGTAGTACAACAGATGGCAGTACTGTTGATTCCAGTATTTGTTGATTTTTGCGGGTATATTGAACGAGATTGAAGCAAAGGAAATGAACTCAATTTATCCGAATATTAAAATTACAATGAATGGATTTATTTTATTTTAAATAACATACGCGTTTCATTGTTTATCTGGGGTATAGATCCCAGTAGACTGCCGCTTAAAAGGTATAGAAGAGGTGCGTCCGCAGCCGAGTTACATCATAATGAGTCACTGAAGCATAATGGGTGCCATTCTAGTTCAGTTACGTTACATGTAATTAGCATATTATAGCATGCGACCAATAATAATTTAAGTCGTCTAATCCTGTCATTTATAGGGTTATTAGCCCCCGCAGTAATACAAAAGTGAGCGTGCAAGATTACATCTCTTATTTTACTACTAATGATTGGTCACCCTATTTGGAGTCTAACAAAAGTACTTTTGATGCTGTCATTGACTGGCTTCTAGGATTTAATTATTGTTGTCCTCTGAAAACTGCCAGAACAAAATAATATGGCCCATATCGCATAATGTTTTCAAATAAAGAAATGGTTTATAGATGCCCCAAGAGAATTTAAAGCTTTGTTGATTCTCTGCACAGTCAATACAAGTGGGCTTCATTTTATAATATTAATAAAGAGAAGGTTTTTAAATTATACAAAAATGCGATGAGTCATTACAGATATTCACTAAAGCAAGCTAAGTTTCAATATAACGTTTCGTGTATAATAATTCTGAAAACAAGTGTAAGGCAACCTGGGAAATCATTAATACTACAAGAGTGTCCACTCTCAAAGATAGATCTGTTGATTTTCATCAAAATGACTTAAATAATTTTTTTAAGGAATTCTGTTAATAATTTGCTAAATAACTCTGGGTTTTCTAATATTGATGCTGCATTTCTTCTACATAATTTGAAACTCAATCGAAATTTGTTCAACCGGAAACCTGTTTCTTGTGATGAAGTTCTTACAATTCTTATTAAACTGAAAAGTTCAAGGATGTAAATATATTTATGGCATATGAGCTAATTTTATTAAAGATATGACTCACTACATTACTAATCCTTTTAACACTTTGTGTTAATGACTGTCTTATTAGCGGTATTTTTCCCCAGTCGTTCAAGACCGCTAGGGTGGTTCCAGTTTTTAAGAAGAGGAATCCCCTGAAATTGGAAAATTGTAGACCAATATCAATTTTTCCAGTCTTTTTTAAAATAATTGAAACTGTTATGAAGTCACAATTGTATGATTTGTTTAAAGTCACAACTATTTTTTTAAATGCCAATATCGGTTTAGGAAAAAGCTATCGAGTTAACGTGATAGAAAAATTTATTTTGTCAATCTTAACAGGCTTTGAAAATCACCATAATACTCGGGAAATCTTGTGACCTAACTAAACTTTTGATTGTATTTTTCATGAAACTATAATAAATAAACCTTGTTACTATGGTCTACCTGATCTGTCTTTGAGTTTATGTTCTACATATTGTTAAATTGTTATCAGACTGTTTATTATCAGAGACATTCTGATTTCATTCATGTGGTTAAGGGAATACTACAAGTTCTGTTTTATTCCATTCCTATTTTTAGTAATGATAAATTACTCACCATCAAAAATTGGATCTTACTGTATTTTATTTTCTGATGATGCTACTCTACTTTGTACCCATATTAATGATAATCTAAATTCGCTGATGACTCAGGCTTACAAAGAGGCTACTAACTGGTTTAAATTTAATGGTTTAAGTTTGAATACTAATAAAACTCAGGATTTAACCTTATCATTGCATCATAATTCTGATGCTCCATTGCAAGCAGTTTTAAACTTCTAGGAATCACAATTGGAGGAGATTAACGTGGGAACCGTTTGTATTAGACTCTCAAGAATAATAATTGCTCATGCGTATAAAATGAATGGTACCTAAAAGTTATCTTAGAAGTACCTTTTTTTTAAACCTTTTTCAGGATGTAATTACTTATGGTATTCATATCTGCCGAAATTGTAGCAGTATCAAACGAATTCTAGTTATTCAAAAGAAAGCCTATCCGTATTCTATCCGCTGGTCATGGGATGATCATTGTAGACCACTATTCATTAAGGCAGGTATGCTTACAGTTTCAATGTACTTATCCTTAATTGTTTAGTGAAAATTAAGACCAACCTAAAAAGTTATTTTACTAAAGGCAATACACATAATTATTCAACTAGAAATACTTTCCAATTAGTAGCTCAGCTCAATAACCGAGACTTTTACTTCACAAGAAGTGGTTCAGTGTACTTACCGTCGTCGTGTCCAATAAATTGCCAGTAAAGGCTCACCATGATTGTTTAGTAAGTTTTAGGGCTGTTTAACGTACCTTTTTAACTAGTGTATTATAACATAACAGAATATTTTGCTCCTCCTTTATGTATTCTATTCTAGTTTTATCTTATACCATTGTATCGCTTTTATTTTCACAACGGCATATTTTGCTTTTATGTATTTGGCAAGCTGATTAAATTGAAATGAACTGATGATATAAGCTTCACGTGAAGAGGAGTGGTGTGATAAATGATATCTTACGGTGAATTCCCATGCTTGCTTCTTCGTGCGAGGTCGGGAAATGGCATTAGTGATGGGCCAACCGATTGTTAAACGATAGTTTTCCTGTAACAACCGAAAGTTTTCACTCGATAGTTTTCATTCGGTTTGGCATCCCCATAAACAAGTTGAACTGTAGTCATAGCAATGAAAACGGTTTTCATTCGATAGTCGTAAAGTAGATTGTACGGTTGTTTTCGGTTCTGCGTTGTGTTAAAATGATATTCGCAGCACAGATATAAACACGCTGTTAATGTGATCCGGAAACGGAATTTGTCTGTAAATGTGTAATTGTTAAGTAATCAATGAAGTTGAATATGTGCATTACACAGTTATCAGTTTATTCCTATTATGTATCATGGTTATGCGGCGTTAGGTTATGTTCGATGAAATGTAACTATAATTTTCAAAATTGGACTGGCGTGCTGAAGCATAATAGTTTTTTTAGTTGAGCGTAGAAGTCAATAAATGAATGAATATGAAATCTAAACATGTTATTCAGTTTTTGTAACCCTTTTCTACTCCGATTTGTCGCAGCATTTTTCTGTTGTTGCTCTTTAACCAACATTTTAATAAATGATTTACGAGGTTTAATACGTATTATTTGCAATATTCACAGAGCAGCGCCGATAAGAAAAATTCAATACTAAATGGCGCAATGTTAGAGGAATGTATAGCTTTACTTTGAGTTCAAACCAAACAATTGAATTCATGAATATTGATGCTGGCACAAATCTAACTCTTGTGCAATTGAAGCTCCAAAATTCACCATAGGGTTACTAAACGAATTAACCACTTTTATTTTGGTTAATTTGTTTATGTTCCTTTTGTTGCCTATCTTGAGCAGGATATTAGTTTGTTAGCCGACATTCATTTTGAATATGGAAAAAGTGAAAACTTGTGAACTAATTTATATTATTGTAATTCGCGCCGAAATCAACGGCATTACGATAGCCTAAGATGAGCTAAGCAAATTTCCTGGACTTAATTTCCTCTCCCCCACCCGAAATTTAAGTTAATATATTTGCTCATTCCTTCATAACTATGGCTGTATGATTATCGGTAAATATATTTCACCGTAAATACGATGTGTTGCAAGGATTCAGAGGGTAGGTGTATGTTTGAAAATCTCTCATCAGATGGCAGTATATCTGTATATATGCGAATGGCAATAAAATTACTAGCATGGAAAAGTGCGTTATTCATTATTTTAGATGCTGTACTGTAGATGGCAGGGCCTTATATTTCCCCAATCTTATTGGTTGGGTAAACCGAATGAATACTACCGTTTTGAAGTACTGAGAGCATGTATAATCGGTAAAGCGAATGAAACATTGAACGCTGACGGAAACTACCGAATAATTTGCTTGTTTGAAACTATCAAATAATTCGATAGTATTTATTCGGATTGCCCAACACTAAGTGGCATGCAGTGTTGCTGTAATGCTGATGGGAACTGGCTGAAGACATATTAAGTTCGCATATAATGTGTGTATTTTAAAAGTGTGTGTTAATCTGGTCATGGGAACTGGATATAAACAAACGCATATAATGCGTGTGCATGTGTTAATCTTATCGACAAATGCGAAAGCCAGATCCGCTTTGAGTGCTAGCTTAAGTAACATACGGAAGGAGTTTTCAGGTGACATATCTACAGATAATAGGGTAGTGTGTTGTGGAGCTGGCGAGAAAAGTGTAGGGAGTGAGAAAAGATTTCAAGTAGCTAAGCGTATAAACACAGCAAAACATAAAGATAATTTAACCAGAAAACTCACAAACAAAGAGCCCGTTCAAATGCAATTAGTGTAGTGTATAAAGAGTAGGATCATTCAGTTTTTTTATGAGTTGTGTGAAGCATTTTTAGCTGCTGATATTCCGCTGTGGAAAATAAATAATCCCAAATTAAAAGAATTTCTTGCCAAATAATGTGTATGTTACATGTGCCTGAATTATTTGAGTTTTTATTTGCGGACGCTCTTTAACTGCTGTGGTCCTTCAGTACTTTGCGTAAGACAGATAGTACGCTGTTACAAGAAAGTTATCTCATATTTCCAAACCAACTAGCGGATCAGTTCGTATGGATGTCAGTTGATGAAAGCACTGACATTGAGGGCCGTTTTATTGCTAATGCAATTGTTGCTGCCTTAAATAAGGAACAAAAGACCATGCCTTATCTTAATGTGTGTGGATTACCGTGCCACTAAAAGTGTAACTGTGAACCAGAATGTGATGGATTCCTGAAGTTATTGTGGTCTTCTGTATTAAATAAACCAACTAAATCAATTTGTTATAGATGCAGCTAGTTATATGGTAAAATCAAGACAAACACTTAAAGGTATATTTCTTAACTTAATTCATATCACATATTTGGTATAAGCTCTACATCGCATTTCTGAGACAATATGCAATTCTTTCCCAATAGTAGATTGGTTTATAACCTCTACAGAAAACGTATTTGTTAAATCCCCTTCGAGAGTCCAGTTATTTAAATCACATCACCTCATTTTGTAGCAACCCTTGGGGCAGTAAGCCCCCGGTTGTGCTGACAACCAGGGGGGTAGACTCAAACGGAAGAGCGTGATGGTATCGAGTGGGGGTAGGTGGGATACATGGGGTTGAGTTCGAGAAGGGTCATCGAATAATAACCATGAGGTTGTATAAATACCTGACTACTATGTTTGTAATTAAATGACATTGTTATGGCAGTGTGGATAATGAGAGCAGGGTGCTTATACCTAATACATCTTACCTGAAGGCTTCTGCTGTGTCTGGAGGTACATACTAATAAATGTTAACTAGTTATGTCGGGGGTGACATATCCCTGGCGACCGTAGCTTCGCCGTTGCACAGTCGATCGAGAATGAGTAAGTGAGCATTGAGAGTGACCTAATTCCTTGATCATTAAATCCTTTTTGACCCGCTGACACGGTGCGGCCTCGTGAACCACAATGTCGAGCTTCCTAGGTTTCACCATCTTACCTCACATTGGGTGATATGAATAAAACGGAGAGTTTGCTTTTTGCTCCAATTCTGGAGAGATTGCTCACATTCATATCAATAAAGTATACTCCTTCCGCGAGCAATATTCCCCTCCAACGGATGTTGCTCCGGGACCTTGGGTTGGCAGCAATATTCTCCACTTCCATATCAATAAGAATTATAAGTTGCTCCTCTGTGGGAGAAGTTGCTCTCGAATATTGGAGCTATATCAGTAGGTGACTCCTGCTTGATAGAGCAACAAGTTTTAAGTAGGATGGCTGAGTATATAATGGTTGTTCGTCGCAGAAAAGTGAATAAGCCCCGCCGAGACGCATTATTATTTAACTATAAGCAACTTTACCAATTTGAAAAGGAAAATGTGAGATGGTTAGCGGAACATTTCCTTGAAGAAGATGGCAATGAAACAAGAGGGGCGTTATCTAAGGAAGAAAAGATGAGAACTTTTTTGCTTTATATAGGAGATCCTGGATTTCAAACTGGTGTGGCTGAAGTTGTTGGTGTGATTCAGAGTACAGTGTCCCTTACAATTTATAGTGTTATGGATGCTATACTAAGAAAAGCGCATATTTGGATAAGGTTCCCTAAAACTACCCATGAACTTGAAACTGGAAAAGCTGAATGGCAGGAGCGTTACACGTTCCTTGCTGCTATAGGGGCTGTTGATTGCACCCATGTTGTGATCAAGAAACCCAGTATACATGGAGATGACTATATTAATCGAAAAGGCGTTCCCAGCATTAATGTACAGGCTACATGTGATTCTAAAGAAATGTTTACCAGTGTTGATGCTACTTGGCCTGGATCAGTACATGATTCACGTATATGGACAAATTCAGATGCCTGTAGAGTTATGTGTGGAAATCGTGCAAATGCCTTAATTCTTGGTGATGTTGGATATGCAATTGCTCCGTGGCTCATGACGCCCTATCGTAATGTACTTACCCCAGAACAGAGATCTTACAATAAGTGCTTGAGTAAGGAACGTGTCATAAGCGAAAGGTGCTTTGGTCAAGTGAAACAACGTTTTCCTATTCTCCAAGGCAAAATAAGACTAGCAACAGAAAAGATTCCTTCCATTATTGCCTGCTTATTTGTCCTGCATAATGTGGCTAAACATCTAAGTGATGAAGATTTCGAAATTGAAGTAAACAATAATCAGGAAGAAGACGCTTGGAAAGGGGAAGTTGTAGGACGTATCAGAGAAAGAGGGCAGCGAAGAAGAGACGAGATAGCTGAGATTATGGCTTCCAAAATTCATTCATTATCTGTTTACCCTCCTCTTATGTAGGACTTACACCCCCCAGGACTTACAAGCGGGTGCCTGGGGTCAGAGGCCCGTCGAGGAGCAGACACTCATGGATCAGACAGCATCCAGGATGGGTGATCAGCCCGATGCCTGGTATGGGATGAAGGAAGTAGATGAAACGAAATGTTGGTGAAATGGATGAAAGGAAAGGTGATGATGGAGCAGTCGGTGGAATGAATGGCGTGGGAAACCGGAGAACCCGGAGAAAACCCGCCCAGACGCCGCTTCGACCACCACAAATCCCACATGCAGGTCCCTGGGATTGAACCCGGGCCGCCTCGGTGGGAGGCGAGCGGTGTAACCACTCGGCCACGGCGCCGCCCCGCTTCCAAAATTAAGTGAACAATATATGGATTTGTAAATACATGGCACATTTTAGCCTTAAAATTATTTTGGTCTTTTACTATAGGAATAACTTTAAAAGCTGTATTTCTTCTGTGTATTTTGTAGGCAAATACTACCACGCTGGGCTTTGAAACAACTTATTTATAAATAATCACGTTTTTGTTTAAAAATACTCGTGCGACAATTTCTTCCAGAATGAATTTAAAATTTGCATATGGTGTAAACATATGTACTTGCTTATACATTTTATTTAAAAGTTTCTCAAGACCGTGTTAGTGTGGTAGTAACATGCCTACTTCCCATTTAAGAGGCCCCAAGTTCGAATCTCGGTAACGTGGGTTATCTACATAAGGTTTTTATCCTCATAAGGCAAATGTCGGGCAACTCTAAGTCCTAGGGACTCTAGGCTCGTTTGAGTATTATTTCATACATTTCATTTATTCATCGCCTCTGTTTAAGACAAAAATGTTATTTTTACAACGTTAAAGTGTAGGTATAACTCACAAGTCAACGGAGCATTTGAGAGTAAAATTAATAGCACCTTTCGTTTCCGTATCCAAAACAATCAAAATTGTAGCACGAGGAGCATTTTAAAAGGAATATTCATGAATTGAACTACTCATATAATGTACACTACTTATTGCAGGAAACGGAATTTTAACTACGTAATTTGATGGTGAAAATTTGGTGAATGCATCATTAAAATTGTTGAAGTATTTTCATTTCTCTTTATTGGCATTGGGAGGAGTTGAATTGTTACATTTCTAAAACAAACTTTGGTATATAATATTGAAATAGTCCCCAAGAATACCACTAAGAGTTAAAAAATATTGTAGTAACATACCTGAATGTCAAATACAATAAACTTTCTTATGTTCGCTGATTTCAAGCTTACTTTAAAACATAAGGTTATGCACTATAATTCAGTTTTATTTCTGAATGTATACAGTGGTTTGAATTGCACTACATTGCATAAACAACACTAAACTACAACTGAAAATGCTCTGGCCCAGCAGCACTTAATTATCATCCTATTACACATCTCTAAAAAATTTCTCTCTTTAAGTATGAGTACCTTTATTTGTCTTAGCAAGACATCTCTTTGCAGTTCGTATAGGGACATATGTACTGTTTCCTAGTTTCGTTTGGGTTTGCTGTTTTCATAGCACGCCTCGGATCTTTCACTGGAGCAGATGCAGCATCTCCCACCAATGGATCATGTGCGGGGAAGAATCCCAGCGTGGAGATGAATGGTTGTGGTATATCCTGCAACTCAGCTGTGATGCTGGAATCTATATCCGCCTAATGCTGGTGATCTGCTATTGGTAGTGGTGACACACATGTACCAACAGTGATTCCCCCTAAATTTATTACAGAGATTAATTAAAAATAAACAATTTACATGTAAAATGGTTAAAATGTTAATGTACTGTGGTGGTAAAATAAACCTTAATTCGTGCTTCAAAAAGCATTACTTTAACTAGAATAGATTCTCACCTGTTAACTGCATTATGGTTGGGTTGGTCTCCCCTTGCATTAGGTCAAACAGTGTTTTTCCCAGTCCTTCAGATGTATTTTTTTGTTGCCCGTTCTCTTCATATCTGTTTTTTGTTTCAACCTGCTCTTCATATTGAAAATTTCCTTAGCCAGTTGTAACTCACTTATGTCAGAACCAAACTTCACCGTATACATTTTCATTATTTCTCTTAAAGCCGTTGCCTTTTTTGCCTCATTTCCGGTAAGTGGGATTTTTCTAAAACCACGGGATATTCTTTTAGGATTTCGACGAAACCCGCTTGAGATTCAACTTCACGTTCTTCTTCGGAACTGCTCATCGTAATGATTAACACCTAAATGTTTGTCGTCTCACTGCATGGTCACTCTGGCTGCATCGGTTGTTTGTTTATGCAGCTGCGAGGTGGCGATAAGAGAAGCGGAGTAAATTACTAGCACTATGGAGAAAATGCTATGCACACGTAAACAGTTTTTATTGATACGAAACAGAGATTATGCTCTTGCAGAATAGTTTACTCCGTTTTGCTCTCGAGAGTTTTCTCCTGAGAGATTGCTCAGTTTTATCGATATCACCCATTGGTAATCCTAACGTAATATCCGACTCTCCCCGTACGAAACTTCAACTATGGCTCGCTACATTACTTCCGAGGGGGGACTAATTCCGACCCCGTAATTGAAATAAGAAGGGGAGAAAGCCCTTCATCTTAGAGGGTACCAGCGCTGTCTCATTAGATGGTCCTTAGAGGAAAATAACAACAAAAACAAATAAATAATTAAGGCGTATCAATCCAGTTGACTGACTGACAATACCAAAGTTTGACTTGCTAGTACCGATTCCCGTTTCTACACAGGTCTCCGGGGTCATAGGAAGCTCTTTTGGGGTTTGGGATACCATAAGGGAGGGTTTGGCTTCGATGTTCCGGTCTGCTGCAGATTTCTTGACCCTCCGTTGTTGCACATTGTACGTAAGGAGCTGTACTATGCGCTGGTTGGCTGTCCGTGAACACTTCTGCTGAGTTCGTGGTTCTCACCGCCGTTTTCCATTTTGCTGCGTTTCATGTCCGCGACCGGGGTAGGTTATTTCAGTGTTTTCCTCACAGCTTCGGCAGCTACTGGCGAGTTAAGGAGTTCAAACAGCCATCGGTCATGGTAGGGTATTTTGTACCCAAGTCTTCTTACAGTCTCTTCTTTCTTAGTTGTGGTCTTTGATGTACTGCTTCCGTTGGTTGAGTGCAGCGGGGTGGTTTCTTCCTAAGTGTGGATCTGTTTTCTGGAAGGAAAAATAGGTGAATGGGGGGAAATTTTGTTGTTTTCAATCTTTAAGGACGAGTCTGGTAACAGTAGCGGGGAAATAAATATAGAAAGATAAATACGTATCCCTGCCGATTATGTACTTATCTCCCAATTATTGAAAATGGAGGCAAATAACCAAAGAAAAACAAAACCTTTAACTACTCTCTAGTTATGACATAGTGCTGCTAAATCCTTGCTAGTGCTATTTCGACTGTGCATTGTTCTGTTTTTTCTACACCACTTTACAATTGATTTCTCGTCTGTATATTTACAAACACGTGGTTTTTTGTTTGTGTCAAGGTGTTCAGCTTTGTGTATATGCTTTTGTTTTTCTTCTTCTTTTCTTTGAATTTCCTTTCCTAGCTCTTCTGGCTTGGATAGTCTGGCTCCTCATGTTTCACCTCTGCTCCTTGTGTCAATCGTCGTCCCTGTTGGTGTTCCGTGCGGCAACTCCTTTGCTGGGCTCTTAAACACCTAAATTGCCATATTAGTCATTTGCTCATGTTGTGTAACTTCTCTAGTTACTTGTCCCTCTTTCCCTCTTATTTCTCCCATTTTGAACGCTCAATTTTATGACAAAAATCAAACTAAATGGTGCCCATTGATTCCCTTTTCCCTACTATCCCCCACTAAGCAACTCTTGTATGGCTCCTTAGACTCGAGGAGCGCAGTTGGCCTATCTCGACCGTTGGGCCCTTGAAAGCACCTCTACCACCTTACTGTCACTTGTAAATTACATCCTTCTACGAGCGATTGAAAGATTGCCGTGGTGATTGTACCCTGGCTTCCTCTATTTGTGTCCACACTCAGATGTACAATAAGCAACCACAAAAAACAACAAAACAAAAAACATTTTTCCTTCTTATATTTATTTATGTACCAGAATTACTCCTGTTTAATACCGTACTACATCTATTTTATTACTAATATTACTTGCAGGGAGAGGGGACTCTGTAAGGCCCATAATTTCTGCCTTTCCCGCATTACTTTAACTGTTTTTATCGGTATCCTCATATATGCACACATTTCGTGTTTTGGTCAGTTAATGTGCACCGCCACTGCTTCAGTACAGAGATCACTTTGCATGCAAAATACTTTTGTCAGTGCCTCAGTTCACTGTCTGTGTTCTTTGGTGGCTATAAATCTTCGCACTCGTAATGTGAGAATAACACTCCTTGAGGTGAGATCTGTATCGCCGCGTTATGCGTAATATTTTCAACCCCCGTAACATCGCGTGTGGCGTCTTACCATAGCACTCTTAGTAGTGTTTGTGTGTATTCAGTGGTAAAACGTGATTACTCCATTGTGATATTTCTCCCTTTTTGTATAAATGTGCTCCCTTTTATTAATATTTTTGTGAAAGCTATTTGAGGCTTACGTTTCTTCAAACCCGCGGTCCGTTCGTGTAGCCAAATTAAAATTCCATTTGTTAAAGCCTGTGGTTCCTGTGGTCCTTCAGTACTTCCGTCTGCGCTGTTCAAAATTTATCCTCGCCAAGCTTGTTCTTCCATGTTCTTTCCTGTTTTGTTTTCTTTTTATAAGCCCTTACTATGATTTGAGATTATTGCTTATAGCTTGTATGCCACACTACATTTAATTTTATTTTCTTAGAAAATTAATTTCTTTAGCATCTATCACCTGTATACTACAAATTACTTGTAACACTGCGTTGTCCTGTTTCCCTGCTGTCAAGCCTTTTTATTTATTTATAGTTCTTACCTACAAAGTTTAACTTTTGGGGAAATCAGATGCAATTGACTTAACATTTCCCATGAATCATTTTCGAAATAACTTAACTTTACACAAAAATGCTAAGATTAAACGTAAACGTTCAATAAATGTTAGATATTCATAACACACTCCAGCTATAATGTTCATTTTTTAACTACTACAAAAGCTATGGGAAAATCATAAAACTCTTATAACTCGTGTACGCACATTCTTTGAGGCATTCACCATAAACTTCCTCAAAATCAAATTCGTCATCAACATTGTGTTCCCCAACTTGGCTTCTGGGACAGGTATACTCCATTCAAACCTATAAGTCTGAGAACTTGATATCTTAACAATATGAAGAAGCACTAGGCTCGCATTTCGGATTACCTTTGGCACCTCACTTAATATTTTTTTTTTTTTGCTTTCCATACCTCTTAAAATAGTTGGTTCGCGTGGATTACCATCTGCTCTACAAAAAACTTAAATTACGCTGGAGGTGCAAAACATGTAATGCATGTACTATAACAAATCACTTAAACTACCTTCAAGCATTCGAGACCTATTACGGAAATTCAAAGCTTAACATCTTTCCTTTTTCTTACTTCGTTTTATTCTCCTCTTCTTTCCTATCATTGCTTATTATTGCAAGTTCGTAGAAGGCAATGCATTTCGGAAACACCTTTGCTAGCATGTGTGCTGGAAAGTGAAACATCGGAAATTTTCATTCCCTTTGTGTGTGGCAATCTCATGGCGTTGCATGTTCTGCGCTTGCAGTATGTGTCCCTTAATCTTTTCCTATTTTCACTTCCTTACACCTTATATCGCGAAATTCTAATGAGGACGTTTGCTGTCTTGTGGAATTTTTTGCACTTATCACGTATTTCAGGAGCTTACTTTCTGCACTATCTTTTACGGATCTGTATAATTCATTAACAGATTCGTCGCTCTGCCTACTTTTCTCTTGGGAGTGTAAAGTTTCACCAGGTCTCCAACCGTATATTCAATGTGCCTCCTCTTGCGATCATATAGATGCTTATTTTTTCTCTGAATCTTCCCTGTATTTTCTGACGCTAGCGCCCTTGCCTTCACATTCCCGTCCCTTGTTTGCTGCACGAATAAATTTTGAATTGTCCTCTTTAGTTGTGCTTCAGGAGGCAACACGGGCTTTCCTTCATATATAAGCTCGAACGCAGTGAATTTTGTGCTTCCCTGCTTGCTCGTGTTAATCGCAAACCGAATTTGGTGTGACCGATTACTTGCACGATGGTTCTATTTGCTCTTTCTATAAAATGGTTTGTCTGTGGCCTGTAGGCTATTGTGACATTTGCGATTGCTCCCATTAGCTTAAGTAACTCCTGCTTTACCTCACTCATTAATACTCAACCTCTGTCGCACAGAATGTACTTGGGCGCGCCGAAGGCAGATAACGTCATCCCGATAAATTCAGCCACGTGCTCTATCGATGCCTTTGGGGTTGCGCGCATCTCTAAGTACATAGACCAAAACTCGCTGGCTGCTACTGTGTAATAATTGCCCCTTTTTATTTTGAAAATGGTCCCCAAAACGTCTATCGAAAACTTCTCTCCCAGATATTTGACCTTAATGGGCTGCATTAGTCCTGCGGCGCGCTCGTTGACTAGCCTTTCCGCTGTTGGTAAGAGACGCATCTTTTCACATAATTTTGCATATCCTTTTTCATTCCGATCCAATAGCAGCGTGAACTAATTTTGTGAAAAGTTTTAATTAATCCAATGTGTCCACTTAGTGCGTCATGATTATTATAAAGTATCTCCTGTTTCAAAGTATCAGGTACAACTAATAAGTGTATGTCATCCATACTGCCTGCTTTTTTTCTATATATCTCATTGAACTTTAACGTCGCGGCTTGGTGTGTTAGCTTGGCCTTTGCCGTGTTGGGAGGTTTTCGGGCTTGTACCAGGGGTTGTAGTTGGGGATCCTCTTGGTGCTTTTGCGCTACTGTACGGACTATAAAAGACAGGTTATTCTATCCTCATGTTCTTTGCTGTCTCGACTTCCGGGGATCTACGGGCATTCTGGATAAGCAATCCCCGTCTTTGTTTCACTATTGATTTGTGTTGGATTGTTTAGTCAAATTCTTGCAGCATTAAACTATAGCGTGTCAATCTTTCTGATATTTCCCTGAGTTTAGTTAAGCGGCACAGACATGATCTGTCATTATCGTTAAGGTATAACCGTATATGTACTGGTGGAATTTTGATAACCCACACATAGCCACTTAGTTCTTGTTCTGACTTACTGTAATTCCTCTCGGCTTTGCTCAGACTCCTAGAGTCAAGCCTTACTGTGTTTCCGTCCTGTTCCTGCAAAAGGCAGCAGCCTGTACCGTGCATGCTGACATCACAGTGCACTTGGGTTTTGGCCCGTGGTATTAAATGTGCCAAGATCGGACCACTTACCATTAGGTGTTTTAATTTCTGGAACGCTTCCTTCTGTTCCTGACCCCACAGAAATTTTGATCGGCTTTCATCATTTCATTTAGTGGCCTCGCGACCGCTGCTAATTTACTAACGAACCTCCTAGAAGGAAAACAATCCTAACACTTGTCTTCTTTGTCATTCCCTGGGCTTTTGGACTGTGTGGGTACCTGAATTTTATTCGTGTCCGGTTCTATGCCTGCTGCTGAAGCTTCATACCCTAGCATATTTGTCATCCTCATTAAAATATTTTTCTCCTTGAGTTTAAATGTGTGTTCTTCAAAATTTTTAATACTGCCTTCAGATTCTAAACCAAATCATGAAATGTGCGCGCAAAGACTTACGTTGACTAGGTATATTAATGCTTTCTTGTATCGCAGGTCTCCTAATAATTGTAATAATTTATTCGCAATCTCTGTGAACGCTGTAGGCGGTTTCACTAAGCCAAAGCTCAATGTCTCAATTTCAAATTGTCCATCCGGCGTGATGAACGAAGAATACTTTTTACTTTCCCGTGCCAACGGTACTTGAAAATATGTGCTGAGTAAATCAAGTTTACATTAAAATTTTCAACCTCCTAAGTTGCTCAGTAGGTCGTCTATGAATGGTAGCGGGTACGACGATGGAGCTGTTTGCGCGTTGAGCTTCCTGTAGTCTACGCAAAAGCGATATTTTCCTTAATTCTTTTTAACTGGGATCACTGGTGAGCTGCTCTGTGAATCCTTAATTATTCTTGCGTATTTCATTTCTTTAATTTGACTGTTAATTATTTCCCTCTGCTTATGTGGCGCCATGTATGATTTTTATTTTACTGGCATTGTATCAGTCAACGCTATTTTAAATACTGTTATGTCCGTAGTTCTTAATTCTACTCGCGAAAATATGCATATATCTGTTCAAGATTTTCCGCAGCTGTCCCTATTGTTCCTTTCCCAGTTGCAAGTTAATGTTAAATTTGGCATCCTTAATATCTATTTGCTTGGCGGTCTCGCGTGTGAAGGCGTCCGCTTGTACTAATGCAGCGTCATATACTAGTGCTACTGAGGTACCTTTAAATATTCTCCGGGGTGGCTGTGCTGTTTTGAACTTGGATTTTCTGGTTTTGGGTATTATTGGATAGTACTGGCAAAATGCCAATGTGTTTCTTTTTACTTCGTATTAATGCATGGTTCTAGCAATAATGTACTCGTGGGAAGTAGTGGGAGTTTAACGTTTAGTTGTGTGGTGGTGAGTGGGGATATTTCTATGTGCTGTTCGTATGTTGCCTTAATTTTCAATTTTTATGTGAGTCTCGAGTGTAATATGTCAGTGGGCACTCTTGCCTTTCTTGAAGGTTGTGTTGACCTCCTTAGTCTTGCAGTGCCAGCGTTATTACGCTATTGCCCAGATCTATGGCCGCTTTGTACTGCTGGAGGAAATCCATCCCTAATAGCAAACTGTGGAAAGTGTTTCACCACCAAGAGCTGTTCTTTAAATTCTGTTCCACCCATATGGAACTTAGCATTAGCTGATACTGCGCTGCCAGTAGATTATTGTTTGCTCTTCAAAGAGTTAAACCTGGGGGTGCTGCATGTTTATTTTCCCTACCAAGTTGTCATTAATGATACCAAGGTTCCTGTATCTATTAGGATGTCAATTCTTGCTCCTCGATTGACTATTTTGTCTGTAGCTCGTTTGCCAGATTTATAGTTTCCGGTATTCCAGTCACTACGGCTGTTACGAAGGGTGGTTTTTTTGAGGCTGGGGATGAACATTTATGTCTCCCCTTCACGTTTGACAATTTGCTATCACGTGCCCAATCCGCTTACAGTAACCACAAATAGGTCTAGTGGAGACGTTCTCCTCCGACTAAACGTTTTTACTGAAGTGGTCGGGGGTCCTTAATTCCTATCCGACCGACGTTGCATGTTGGTGCTGGGAGATGGAGAATGGCGGTTTGTTTTGTGAACTCCTCCATTATTGTTGCCACCTCTGACACCTGCTTAGGCCTTCTTCTTGCGCGCTAGGAGGGGTGACCTGTGCACTGATTAGGTCAACCCTCTTCCCTGCTAGGTAGAGAGGCGACTCTATCCTGAGCACAAATTGAATTAGTCCATCCTCCGTTTGGGGTTGTGGGACAATATCTGCTCTATGAGCGACGGTTTCAATCCCCTTATGATGTGCTTAATGCGTTCCTTCTCTGACATTTGGGTGTTAACCAGAGCACACAGAGGTATTGCATCGTACGCGTACTGCTCCATGGGCTCGCTGGGATCCAGTACCCTCTATCTCAATTTGAACTTGCGCATCTATTCTGCCGTGTTGATGGAACCATTGAGCAGCCCCTGTTTCAAAATTTCCCATGAGACATTTGGATTCCTGCGTGCGAATGTCTTATACCAATTTAACGCCGTGTTGTTCAGATAACAAGGCAAGTACTGGCTTTTATGCTGTTCCTCCCAATTTTTAGCGCGTGCGATTATTTCGAATTTATGCAAGTAATCCCGTACACTTTCTCCTGGTTTCCCTGAAAAAGTGCCCTGGTCTAAGGGAGGGCGGCTAACCTGAATGTGCTGTGCTACGCCTACAACACCACTGTCTCCTGCAATAGGCAAGTCCATTTTGGTAATTATGATACAAATGTGATCGTCTACTTTACTCATTGTTACTTGTTTACCTACAGTACTCGTGTCCGACTTAGCGTGTGAATAACTTTACCGGGGCGTACGCGGATTTGGTTCGCGGTCTGTGCGTGTGCTGCTATTTCATTGGAAATTTGTCTCAAATCCGTAATGACAAATTTCTGAAATTTGAGTTGTTCGCCCTGCGCTGCTGCTAATTGTAAGCAAAAATTTCTAAGCTCTTGTGACGCGGGGCTGGTGGGGTCTGTAGCCGATTCTGCCATGCACGACAACTTATAATGTTTTGTTAGAGTGACATAATGTGTCTGAAAATGAATACTTATATTCTAAAGCATGCTCTTGAGACCACAAAAAGGTCATGATATAAGCGAGCGGGAGAATGGGTTCTACCACATGAAGGTCTTCTAATGCTGGCATGTGTGTGCCAATTTGGCCCAAGAATTCACAACTAATTTGCCCCTGTTAAGGAAAACAGAGCGAGGAGGGAGAAGAGAAAGGGGAATGAAAACAATTGATACATTCGCTATACCATACACTATGCTTAATTACCATCCTTACTGCACCCGTGACCATGTGCCTACCCCATAATTACACCCAGTGCTTACACCAATAATTGTAGCAACTCTTGGGTTAGTTAGCCCCAGGGATGCTGTCAATCAGGGGGAAGACTCAAAAGAACGTGATGGTATCGAGTGGGTGTAGGTGGGATGTATGGGGTGAGTTCGAGAAAGGGCTTCGAATAATAACCCGGAGGTTGTGTAAAAACTAACAATTATATTTGTAATTAAATTACATGGTTACGAGTGGGTGAGGATAGTACAAGCAGGGTGCTTTTACCTAATACATCCTACCCGAAGGCTTCTGCTGTGTCTTGAAGTACACACTAATAAATGCTAAATAGTTATGTCGGAGGTGGCGTACCCCTGGCGACAGTAGCTTCGCCGTTGCAAAGTCGATCGAGAATAGTGAGTGAGCAATGGGCAATGAGAGTGTGACCTAATTCCGTGATCATTAAATACTTTTTGACCCGCTGACAGTGCGGCCTCGTGAACTACAATGTCGAGCTTCCTAGGTTTCACCAACTTACCACACATTGGTAATCCTAACGCAATCTCCGGCTCCCGGTTTGAACCTCAACTATGGCTCGCTACAATATTCCACTTCTTCCTTCGCCAGTGTAAACTCGATGGGGAACATGGCTGGATACAGCCTTGTATAATGCTCAACACATACACTCAATCAAAGCGGTTGTTAACCTGTTTGCTTTGAATGAATCTGCATCAATAGGAACATTTCAAATTATGTTTGTCAGGCAGTGAACTAGAAGATGATCTTGTTGTCATATCTGCCCTTTTTACTTTCTCTACCATGTCAAAGTAGGTTGAGAAGGCATTGCATTCCAAAAAGAAATCGATATCGATATTTCACCAGAAATACACGTTTTGAAGCCCCTGAATTCAAAACAGCATTTTAGAGAAAGGACCGCGTACTTAATTCCAGTACCTTCCAAAGATGCGACAGGAATATCTTCAAGAAATCCCCCTCCCCAACTACCCTTTACATGAAAGATTCTACGAAATGTGGTATTTTCTGAAAAATAGCTCTAACGATTTTGATTAAAATACCGAATATTAATTATATACATGCCAAATAAAACGTATATCTTGAATTTTCTGGGAATAGCCTGTAAAATCCTCTGCTTTCGGAAGGAATTTTATATAACCTTGTATAACCGATAAACGTTGAGCGATAGACGAAAACGCAGTACTCACGAAATGTAGATCTCTTTAAAACACAATGTATTTCAAATGACTTTTTTGTGGCATCTGCCGTTTCCAAGATAGCCATTATTAGCGTTTCGCGTTGTTCAATACTTTGGTCATTCTGTTAGTCCTCCTCGACATTCCGTTGTTTCTCGCGATTGTATGGAAACAGTATGGAATTTTAAGGCCAGCATCAACGACCTGTTCTTAAACATTTGACTTTCGCGGTTCCCTTTTTTCTATAACGAAATGTACAATGCAGCTATTTCCGGAAAGATTTATCTCGATTAAAGTGAAGTAGATATAAAAATAATATTTCATAGGAATAATTTGTATATCCACTAATAAACGATAGAGGGTAGACAGAGGCATGTGCAAGTAACACATCAGAATTTTCTTACTTGTCAACAGCCATCACGTCACCGGAAACTGTAGGGGCTATCTTAAATGAATCGCCAAAAATTTGCATATTGTATCTTTTGAAGATATAATATGCAAACTACGTTGAGTTCCTGGTAGCATAGGTAAAAAGAAATGAAAGAGAAAGTGGACAATATAGTTTTTTAAAATCCTGGTTATGAACAGATATGCTATATTTGAGACATTCTTAAAGGGAAACCGTCCACCACATCAAGATACTCTCACCTTTATCTGTGGAACAGTTGGCATCGTTTAAATATGCCCCAATAACCTCCTGTGACATAGAGAGAAGTTTTTCGCGTTACAGAATTGTTTTGCGGGACAGCAGAAGAAGTTTTCAAGTTGGAAACTTTTGTAAAGTGATGGTTGTCAACTGCAATTCATCACTGAACGTTGGAGCGGAGCCAGATCTGCTTCAATCCCTAAAGAATGATGTGAGTTTATTAATATATTACTAGTATTTTCTATTCTCAAGGGACATTGATTCATTCACTTTAGTAGGGCAAGTTTCTTTCTTTTTTGTTGCATATTTTGAAGTTTTTTGCACTTGATAAGGAAAGGAATGGAGATACAAAGGTATACGTGTTATACTTTGACCTACGTGATTCTAAAAACGACGCATATATTATTGTATATAATTGCATATATATTTTTATTACATTTTTATGAAGTCTCTGTTTTACAATTTCAAAATTCGTTCCCAGTTCGCTTTGTAAATGAGAAACATTTAGGTGGCATATGTTTAACCGTTTATATATTGTGTATATATTGCTTATATATTCATAGAATAAGAAGCATAATATCTGTGAAAGGTATACTTGTATACCACCCCGGAAGCGATTATTCTAAAACATTTCATCTAATTTATTGTATGGTGGCATTAGAATATACAAAACACTGTCATAAGGTTTTATTGCATTTTCTCTCAAAGTTTCATATATTCTGTTTTGAGTGTCTGAGAAACTGAAAGACAAAGCTAATCTTTCCTTTGAGCACTCAGAACTATCTACTTTACGACGCTCAGTACCCTTAAGCTTCAGCCTCGGTGAACACGCGATAACCGACCCTGAAGCTATTTATTGATGCAATTGACAATTGCATTATAATAATGTTGTGTATTTCATTCATCGCCTTCAATCAAAATTTTATAAGTATACACCTGTGGGTTGATAATGTGGAGAAACCAGCGAGACTAATTTACGTAACAGCACTTAAGCAAAATAGTAGATTTCAAATTGCTTTTCCAAAATAATGACCTCAAACGGTTTAATTAAGTCTTCTATACATACGCTTATGGCGTAATAGTTACGTAGCGTAATGTAAAGGCACAGTAACCGTCTTGGCTATCGAGATCAGTTCTATTCCTTCATTTCCTCATTCTTCAGTCCCTTCCAACATACTGTGAGAAGAAGAAAAGAAAATCATTTATTGACTCGAAGAACAAAAGAGAAGAAAAAATGCCTGCTTGCCTTAGCAAGCTGCCACATCACACAGCTTACCATATCGGTACATTTGGTGTATAATTTATGTAATTTGATTTTATAAAATACATGCCATGAATTTTATTGGGATTCAGTTTAAAAAAGTAAAAACACACCCACATAGGAGATTAATTAATCTTGATATTGGTCTAAGGTTTATGCATATGAGGATGAATAATTATTGATATTGAATCACTAATTATATTGGCCGTCATAGGTAACATCTGTTGTTTATGTAGGCATAGTTTACGCAAAAAGTTAAATACATGCTTGTAGATGGTTCCACGGGCACCAAATAGGAGACCATGCAGTTGAAAATGGCGCTGACCGAATTGAGATTCGTATTTCTTTTTCATAAACGGTCTCCTTTTCTTTATCCACCGTCTTTGCTTGGTCAGAGCCATTATTTTCGTACCTAATTGTTGGATCCAAGATGTAAGCTTCATTTGATCCTGTTTTGAAAGCTGTAATGTCAATAAAACTATTAGATTTATCACCATCTAGTGCATATACTTTTTCAAAGCAATCAAATTCTTTGTTTCGCAACATGCTGATAAGTGCGTGCTTGACTTTGTGATGCCTTCGGCTAATAAGGAGGGAGTTGAATGCACAGTTTCCCAGTACATGATTTGGTGTTTCGTTCTCCTTTACGCATCTTCAGCAAAGGGAAGTGCAATTCTTTCCTCCTGTATTCCTGAGTGGGTGGTCCTCTTGGGTTGGCATAATTAACATTAAGTTTTAACAGTGATGTCCATTCGGATGATGTTATATGAGTACTACCATTTATTATGTCGTTCGCAGGTGTAAATTCTGCAAAATGATTCACGCCTAGACCTCATTGCAGGGATGACCTTCATTAAATTATAACTGCCGTAGATGTTTCCTTAGTTTTCTGGAGCTTCCACATGCTTTAAATGTTTCTTGAAAAATATTTAGGCGATTTAAACTTTTAGGGATCTCAAGGTCAACGTCAAAGGTTTTTATAACATGAGGGCCATTACAATTAGATAATTTATGAACAATTGAAATATGTTGCAAGGCAGCTTCCCATTTACGTGGTGCGTACATCATTGCAGTGGCTGTTCTCTCGGGAAGACCTTTTTATTTCCTTAACAGTTCTTCGATTAATTACATCAAAACCATTAAGTAAATATAATGGTATTTTGGTCAGAGGTGCGGTCTGGGGAGGATAACTTAGTGATGGAAAAATATATTGATGTGTAATATTTAATTGTTTATTAAGTTTCAACAAAGGAGATTTAGCCAGTTTTTCGAGATTTTCATTGAAAGGCTTTATTGATTCGTGATCAAAGTCCAGTGTTCTGTTGAAGTTACAACTAAGATATTTTATCTTTTCATCCTTTGAAATTGACATAATTGTTTCTCCTGTATTAAATGTAATATCTTTTTGTATAAGCTCCTCCTGTTGTATTACAATTGCAGAGCATTTCGCTATATTTATTTCCAAACCTATGGATAACAGTTGGTTTTTCGCCATATCTATAATGCGAACAGCTGAAGCGTTATTGCGTGCAGTTACTGCAAAATCGTCTGCAAAACCAGTTAGGCAAACAGTTTCAACATTTTCATTTAAAATGTAGCCATCTTGTCCTGAAAAGTTTGGGTCACGTAGGTCTTTGTAAATGAAATCCACAGCTAAATTGAATAGTATTGGTGATAAGGGTTCTTCCTGGAGAACGCCACATGTAATAGGTATTCTTTTGGTGCGTTGATTACATATTTCAACTTGAATAGAATTTTCTTTCAATAAAGATGCAATTATTCATTTTAAATCTGGCGATATACCCTGAGCTGCAAGAGAGTTTACAATTTGTTTGTGACTTATGCAATCAAATGCACGAGAAACGTCTAGAAAGGCTACTGTGCAATCCTTCTCTTTCATGTTAGCATCTCGCAAGATCCATGAATTAGAGCTGAATTAATATGGCAACCAGTTGAATTAGATGTACATTCACGTTGATTATTGTTAAGTTCAATCTGCATAGTAGCTCTTTATCTAATACAGTTCAATAATATGTCTATTGACTGAATAAATTGCAATAGGTTTTCAGGAATTTATGTTTACCTCTCCTTTCCCCTTATATATTAATATTGTTCTTCCTTCTTTTAATTTTTGAGGAACATGTGATCTTGAGAACATAATATTAATAATTATCGTAATGATTTCAGATATATTAAGCTCCTTTACTGTTCTCACAAATACACGATCTGAACCTGGAAATGAATCTAGTGGCATTCGTTTAATTGGTTGTTTCACACTGCTGATTGAAACTTTAGAGTGGTTGTTCACAGGTTCAGGAGTTAAATAGGATTCTCTAATTATTATTAGAATATCCAAATAATGATGTAAACGTTTCTTCAATTTCATCTAATTTTATTGTACATTGTTGCTGATTTCCTGAATTCGTAATAGATCTAGCCACTGCTTTTCTCCTGTTATAACAATGGCATTGGGCTACTTCATAATCATGTCGTGCTCTATCTCTTATGCGCCTAGTTTAGAAGATCTCTTTGGATTTGAGGAACTCTTATGATTAATTCCGTTAGTGCGCTCCTTTATCAGTTTATAATAACGAGTAGCGGGATGTTGAGGTCGTGGTAGCTTTGAGTTTTCTTCACGCAAAAACGTTAAAAAAAATTTCATCAAATACTAAGGGATTGAAAATGGAAAGGAGAGTGGAATTTAACAAAAATTATAATAAGTAAGAATGAAATATAGAAATTATAATACAATAAAATACAAGCTGACGGTGAAGCGGTTTCACTTGTGAAAAAAGTGTAATAGTTATCCTCTCACCTCCGCGCACAACTTCAACTTAAACGCGATAAGATGCTGGTTATATAGCAATTTGGTACCTCAAAATTCAAGTTTTTTCTCAAATAACGACTAACGGCAGTAAAGTTAGGGGCTTTTAATTAGCTATAAACGAAACATTCATCAGAATCGATCAGTCGTGGTTGATCAATCTTCTTTATAATTGGGCCTGTTTTCTGAAATATTCATCCAACTGAACGTAAATTATAACGCCAATTATTGAATTGCGCATTAAACGATGCACTTTCAGCACAGCATGACCTCTGTTGTAAGGAAAAAATGTGTTTAGGAATAATGTGGAGAAGAAATCAAACAGCCAGTCTTTATTTAGGGATTGGAATAGAGAAGTGCGAAATATAGCCACCAGGTAGCAGCGACAAGGGTCGTGGTGAACGTTACAACCTTTGTACGACTTTGACATTATTTTTCCATTACTTAACTTTTTGTTATCCCGTTAATATCGAGGTGACAAGTGAAAAAGATGAAGCTTCCCTGTAGACTGTAATCGAGATGTCAGGGTGTTAAGTGAGTCTGGGAGATGCATGCTGTGCAACCCTCTGCAACTGCTGTTGACACGAAATTTGCATCCTTTTTGGCGAAACAATGCTCGCATAGTATACCCCAAAATAAATTAAACGCACTGAGTTTGGAACTTATGCTGTAATCAGATTCTCAAAGGTTTAACCACTGACTCTGTGTACAATAGTCAAATCTGTAATTGAAGAAACAGCGCAACTCTGCATTCTCCATAAAATTAGTTTTTTGCTTTAATGTGCAGATGCATGATTCTATATACAAACTTTTAATCACTTATTGCCTATTAAATATTTATGTTTAGAACCAGCGCGAATCCCGAGTTCTGCTGCTTTCGAACTTAAAATTCGCTGCGTGTTTTTTCTCAGCTTTTTAACATACTTGAGTTTCATTGTGTAATATCACTACTTGTCATAACAAACTATCAATGCTCTGTAATCTTTCCACAAAACAGTACACGGCAACAAACTGAAGTTTAGTGCGGAAGAAGCTTGATAAAAATAAGATTATTACCGTAAATGGGGCGACTTCTAGCCCTAGTGGTTTTCTTTCAATCATAAAGGGGGGGCGGTACAGTAAAATCTGCCTAAAACGGAACGCGATCGTTCCAGTGTTTTTTCCGTTTCTACGGGTTTCCGCCTTACAAAGGGTTGCATTTTAATAAAACAACGTTTAAAAGAAAATGTGATCGCATTACAGTGAAGTAATAATTTTAAATAAGTCTAAATAAAAATAGGTTCAATGTATGCTTTGCTGTATTTTTAACTTACAAATAATAATTGCAGTTTCTCTGCTAGTTTCTGCTAGTTTTCCGTCTCAGTCAGGTTATTTACGCAAACGGTTCCAGAAAATTATTCTATTTCCTCGTCAGGCAGTTTTCCGGTTTAGGTTATTGTTTAGCATAGGAAGTAGCTCCGTTCCGAGATTTATTTTCCGTTTGTCCAGGTTTTCGGTATATAGAGGGTCCGGTTTACACAGATTTTACTGTATAAACTTTATTTGGAGGGAAATGCAGCAGGATTTTTGTTTCAGTTATCATTTAAGGATTTTTTCTGCTATTACTACACCACCTAGCTGTTGTGCTGCGTGAAAGTGAGATTACCTGAACTGATTGTTATATCTATACATATGTACGTCACTCTGTAAAGACAGACTTTCTTTTTAAATGCGTGCGTCTAAATAGGGAGACCGCTTCCCAATTCCTAGCATAAGACAGTTGGCTTGCGTATGTGTGCTTGTAAAGCTAGAGAGAGATTCGCTGCCCCTGAAGAATGTTACTACACTTTAGAGGTACACATATTGAAAAAATAAGACGGTTCATTTAAAGCATTCTGGACAAAAAGGAATTACATTACCACGGGCCCTTTTAATCCAGAACTCGAACACATGAGTGTTTAAGAAATGATAAATAAATTAATTTCCTAAGACTTAAACATTTTTCAGTTTTGAATTACCAATATGCTATATTTGGAACCTAAAAGAGAGATTTCACAGTAACTGAGGCCATTTTCAAAATTCTTAAATGATCTCGAGAAGAGGCAGAACTATATAAATGTTAGTATTCGAGTATACAAACGTGGCTATGCAATTTTATAAAAAATTAGCATAACAATTGCGTTTTAATTAGCACGAAAAAATTTCCTGAGCTTACGAGTATCGGTAAAATCCAAACCGGTGATGGTTCTTGGCTGATAAAGTGATCGATCTTGTGAAAGTTACATGTTCAGATTTCGACCAACTGTAGCCTTGTGATCATTTTCAGCTCTGTAAAACGTTTCAAATTGTATGTTATAAAGCATGTTATAATTCCTGGTTTTGGAGATAGAACTTCTAAAATTCAGCAAAAAGAAAGAAAAAATAATAAGCCGTATTAATTTACCGTTGTCTTCAACAATTCACACATTGGTTGAATTAGATGTTCATTTAAATAGAACGATATTCATGTGAACAAAGTGATTTAATACCTTAAATGTTGCCGAGCCAATACCGGAGGATAGAATAACGGATTAACCGTCCTATGTTCAAAAAAACAGGTCGCATACTCTTAACAAGACCTCTCGAGAAAAAAGAACGGAACATGAAGTGCATTGCTTAAAATATTGTAAAATTGCAATGAACAACAGGAAATATCTCGTAAACTAATAAAGCTATTCAGAACAAATGACGTATTTTAAGCAGCCTTACATTTTCCTGTAGTAAAGTTTTGACCCGTATAGTTTTAGAGTATAGAAAACTCAAGATATGCGTGTAATTCCAATGAAAATATCTCAAATATACGACATTTTAGTAAAGATCATCAGAGCCTCTTTAGGGATATAAAAATAACGAAAATTCATCTAGTTAAGATTAATTTGAGGTGGGTGAATTTGGTGAACATCTTGCTGTTTTATTTTTAAAAGCATTCACTTGCCTTCACATTTTTTTTAGTTATGCTGCTGTCTCTCTCTCTCTCTCTCTCTCTCACACACACACACTCTCTCTCACTCACACCACACACACACGCACACACACACACACACACACACACCGGACTCATGCACATGCACATGCACTGGACTGTTTTCTAAAAATGCTTCTTTTGGTTTCAAAATGTCTATTTTGATAAAATCTTAGCATTTGGTATCCAACTTTTGGGTGGAATACAATACGTCCTCTATCTACCATGAGTAAGCGGTGGAGAAAACAAAAATAGAAATGATTTGTGCCAAATCGTTACTCATCATTCCAAAGTTGACAACTAGAATCACGAGCTAAATACTTTTTAGGCTAGTTATAAAACAGCTTCACGAACAAACTCAGCCTGATTCACATTCGTTTACCTTAATCATAATAAGTTGAGAAGGTATCTTTTGAAAATGAACCTCCGGACCCTATTTTTTACTTATTTTTTATTTTTGTCATATGCATTGATAGATTAAGTGAACAGAAGGAATAGAAAAACTACTTACCGGTGAAAAGCACCAAATATGCTACTTACCTATCTTTGATTTCCCCTGCAGCAAAGGATTGGTGTAGTTCCTTGACTGTATCGTCTAGAAAGAGGGACTTGGTGAAACACACTTGCAAAAAAGGATTAATATGGTTTAAAATAGTTTAGTTCGGGTTGTTATTACTCCTATCCTTTTATCAACCTACAGGAATTTAGGGAATGCTGGTACTTTATAGAATTCTTAACCTTAAAGCTATCTCTTCTCTTCCTGCCAGACATACAGGCTGCTCCCTACCTGCTACTGCCATCTTAACCCTTCGAGATAAGTTCTTTCATACTAAAAATATTCCACGTTTTCTTTCTTTTCTCGAGTATTTTAAATAACCCCTTTGGATAGAACCTTCCCCTTGCATTCTTATCTACCGTATGTTACCCCAACTTCGCAAACTTTGCTAAGTTGCCTTTTCTTTTGTATTTATATTCTGCTTTGCTCTCCCTCCCTCGCCAGGATATGTTGTTACCGGAGGTAAAACCTAAGCTTGCAGAGATTCTCGGAGGAAGTGTAAAAGACTCCTATAGGAACGTTGGGTCAGAGCAAAAGCAGTGTTAAGGTCATCAGGCTGTTCTTACAATACTGTAATCAGTGAACTGATAAAGTCTTAGTAACATTTTCAGCATTATTCCATGAAATAAACGTTTCTCTTTGGTTCTGGAACCAAAGATGCTTCCTATCGAGGCACTTCGATTTTCAGGATCAGCTATTGATGAAACAGAAAGTGTAATAACTTTGAAATAAAGGGAATAAAACTAGATAGCAGTCCTCCATTCTGATAGGTCACTGCGACACTCCAGTTGAAGAAATCTCAGGTTTAATGAAAATTCACATTGGAAATTACGTACTTACAGCTTAGTGCCTACCATGGAATGGAATGAACCCCTTCACAATTTTCTTCTTCATCTCTTCATGGAGTTAGAGAATCCCCTGTTCCATCCTCAACCCGTCATCTTGCTCTTGGCGACCAACATCTCTTCTACCTCGTTGTTTATAAATACTCGCAATTCATAACGTGAATATAAAAGTAATGGTTCAATTGCAGATAATTTTAGAAGTTTTGAAGCCCAAGTTCTTATATGTATATCAGTGTCAATCATATGAAACCAGCCAATATGATATCCATTTCTTAACCATTCTATAGGGTTGTCTCATAAGTTCCTTCGCTTTTCGTTACGTTTCAATCACTAAGAACGCCTGGAAACACACCTCACCCACAGCATAGCTACGACAGCGTAGTTGCCGAACTTTCCGTTTACAAACTTTAAACACAAGGTAGTTCAAAAGATAAGTATCTACGGCAGTTAGGTTTTGTAAACAAACTATTTATTTCCTGCAGTATACACCATTATTGTCGACAATATATTGCCAAGTTCCTGGTTATAGTAGCACGAGCTAAATTTAGCTCCAATGCCAACACGCGTGTTGCAATTCGTGGATTGTTGACTATCGTTTCATGAATTCTTTCCACGTCCATAACCATTTGCCGTCCAGAACGAGGTTTGACTTTTAGGGAGAAATTCCCAGCTCGAAATCGACTAAACCACTTTTGACATGCTCGCTTCCTTGCTGCATCTTCCCCGTAGACAGCACAAATTTTCTGCCGGCATTATGAGGCGGTTTTACCCTGACGATAGTAAAACAGCACAAGATGTCCGAAATGTTGCTTTTTGCTTTCCATAGTTTGTAAACACAAGTTCACGCTGTTCTATCCAATGTCAGTCACAAATACACACTGACATAGCCAATAATGAGTCTAGTTGTTGTTCTCTAAGTCGTAGGGGTGGTTCGGCAACTAGGATAACTTGAGTGTACAGAAGGTTCAGGGTTTTCAGGCGCTGTAGGTGGAACTTGCGAACAAAACGAACGAACTTATGAGACAACCCAATACAATCACATTTCAAATTCTTCTGACAGGTGGTGACTTGCCTACTATCCACAGGTCAAGAACGACTGTAATATCGATAAAATTCAACTCATGGATTTTTATTTCCAGAGACAATTCTTGTTCATTTTGATGCATCATATAGGTAACTTCCTTTAGCCACTACCACAACACAGACCTTCATTTTAATTCAGCTGTTTCCTTTGCTTAAGTTTTCATTTTTCTTTGCAAATGGTACCATGTCGCGTTAATTTTACGCTGTTGTATTTTATTACGTTAATACTTTATCTTCATCGTTAATGAACCTTCACATAGGCTACGTCAGCACTCCGGCTGAAATTACGCTCACGGTTAAGCGAATGAATCTTCTGTTAATGCAAAAATTGTGAATGGATGAAAACGATGCTATGCCAGCTTGGTGCAACGTATAACCAATGAATCGTAGGAATACGTGGATGTTAGCAACCAGACCTGTACTTCATGAAGCGTGAACCTGTTGAAATCCCTATTCTGTTCAAATCTAATCATGAGTCTTGCGTGTAATAAGCCCACTGGTAGTGTTTAAGTGCTGCAAACGAAATATTTTGATATTTCCTTAGAATTTCTAATTGGTTGTTAATTTGTGTATGTAATATTTGAAAACATCAATAATGTTGAGCTGTTTTATTTATGCGAATAAAGCATATATTCAGTAGCAACCACTACAAGGTGAACCATTTCTCGATGTTCGATGGTGTTATTTGCTTGAGTGAAGATGCAAATCCCAATGTTACTGTGGAAGATGAAAGTAAAGTGGGAATTAAGTGCAAAAAAAGAGCACAAATATCTGCCGTTGGAGGGGCATTTGCTGGATAGTTTCAGGGGCATCATGCATCTTTAATTAACTGCGCTTTGGTTTTTAAATGTTGCTGTATGCTCTTTTCTTTATAGAGAGCGGCACTTCAAAAGCTAGGATAGGTGAGAATGAAGAAACTGTAATCCTACCGATCCAAGATCTGAATTTTAGAAAACGTTTGCATCATGAACTTTATATGGGAGGTTATAAATTTATTTTCTGTCATCTAAGATGACTTTTATGCTAAACTGAATATAAACGTGTAGTTGTGTTTTTCACTTTCCCTACCACGTACATAGTTGGTAGAGAAGCTGTATTCAACCCTAAATTCGATACCATTATTTTACCGGAAATATATATTTTGAGGCCCCCTGAATAAAAAAAACAGCATTTTAGAAAAAGGTCCGTGTGTGTCTGTGAACAGTATAACTCAAAAAACGAAAAGTCGGATAAACACCAAACTTGGTACATAAGTTCAGTATCATCCAAAGATGCGACACGAATATTTTAAAGACAATCCCCACCCACAAGCTACCCTTTACTGGGAAAATTTTTTAAAGTATTTTATTTTCTAAAAAAGTGGCTCGAACGATTTTGATTAAAATAACACATATTAAAGATATTTACATGACAAATAAAATGTATATCTTGAATTTGCGAGACTAGACTGTGAAGTCCCCTTCATTCGGAAGGAATTTTGTACACTTTTTGTAACTGGTAAACATTAAGCGATAGACGAACACGTACTATTAAAAAAACGTAGATCTCTTTAAAGCACGCAATTTGTTTCAAATAACTTTTTTGTGGCATGAGCCACTTCCGAAATATGCGTTATTAGTGGTTCGAATTATTCAATACTTAGCCATTCTTTTCAGGCCCTGTCGATTTTCAATTGTTTCCCGCAATGTCATGGAAAGAGTATGGAATTTTAAGGACAGCTATAGCGTCCAGTTCTAAAACATTAACTATCGCTATTCGCTTTGTATCCATAATGAAATGTGTAATGCAGGTTTTCCCGGAAGGGTTTATCTCCTTAAAATGAAATAGATAGGTAAATAAACTTTCCTAAGAATAATTTGTGTGCCCACTAATAAACGATAGAGGGTAGAGAAAGTCATGTGAATGTAACACATCAGATTTTGCTATCTGAAGTACATTAATATAAAACAAGTAAAACATAGATTTCTTCGAGTCTTTTGTTGCCAAAACCTCACTTCCTCTATATAGGATTTACGGGATATTAAGCGATTGAAACCAGTGGAGTGCGGTGATATTTTTCAGTGGGACCAGCAGTAATGGAACTGTCACGACACTATTTAACAAATCTACACAGGAGAAAACTATAAAAATTATGTTATTATGGGTAATAACATATCAGAACGAAAATAAAGCTTAACTCCCTCATTTTCATTTGTACATCAACAGAATCCTCCTCTCTCCTTTTCGGGCAAATTTTTCTATAACATGACCATAAAAATGTCTTGGACTTTGAATTTTTTGCAACAGAGCCTTTTCGATTGATAACAATGAAAGTTGGGAAAGCCTGTCTTCGCCCCGAGTGTTTCGTACGTAACTCTTGTCGCGTTTTAAACAGGAAAACGTACTTCTACTGTAGATGTGCTCAATGGAATTGTAGTTATGAGGCAGCATAGATTATAAACTTCTAGAAATGCTTCTTCTCCTAACTCAGTGTCTTTCAAAAACGTTGCAATCTCAGTCGCTGTCCTGCCTGAAAAGTCTGACAACCGATAAACAGCCACTAATTCACTAAGGGATGTAAACGAAATTTCGAGAAATCTAGTTTGAACGATTCAGACCTTTTCGAATCAAGTAGCTCAATAAGTTTTAGTTCTTCTAAATCACGAAATCGGTTTTCCATTTGGCTAACTATCGTGTCAATTATCTCGTTGTAAAGACGTAAATATTTCATTCTAGGATCGTCCAATTCATCTTCCCGACGTCGCTTTCTAGCTTCATTCTCATTCGTGTTACTTTCTTCTAGTGTTGCATACATATTATCAAAATTGTTTCGAGATTCTTGAATGAAATAAACGGTATCTTTCACTTTCGCAATGCAATAATTTACATCAAAAGTCTTTGTCTGGAGAATATTGAATAATGCATCAGTGAGAGCAAAAATATGGCTGAAAATGTCCAACAGAAAAGAAAAGGTGAAATCCTTCATTGATGCTAAATATCCTCTGGCACAAATGAAATTCTCACTATCCCAGTAGTCTGGGTCATCAACAATATGCTCAAAAAATGAGATCAGTTCTGTCTTATTTTCATGCACCGTGTTCACAAACCTAGAGTTGTAATTGCAACGCGTAACTGATCCCGATGGAAACCTCTTCTTGACTTCCCATGCATTCAGTACATTTACACGCTTTGTTGAATGAGGAAAAATGAACAAAAACCACTCATTGTCTTGAAAAATGTTTTACATTCCTTTATCAATTGTACTGACTGCAATAAAACTAGGTTAAGTCGATGAGCATAACAGTGAACAAATAGCGCATTGGGGAATATTTCCTTTGCTAGCACTTGCAACCATTTAAGGGGACAAGATAATCTGAAATGGTCAAAAATCACTTTTTTGTTTTAGATACTAATAAAATCGCTATTATTTCCAGTTTCAGAAAATATGTACAATTTGGGAGTTAAGAGGTTTTTAAGACATTTAAATACGATTTAAATGCTAGTCTGAATTCCTTTAAAGCTGTTGTGCAATCCCCCTTTATGGAACATTTTTGTACCTTTCAACAACGAACGACTATATCATGCCCAGCGAGCAGTTCAGCGATTAACAAAAGAGGCCAGGACCAAGAGAACGCAATCAGAAAAGGTGAAACAAGGAATGAAGGTGCAGATGATTATGACCCTGGAATGTACTGAAGTGTGTCAGCATTTTAATGTTTCAACTTTAAATTCAGTTTTCTCAAAACAACATTTTTGGATACTTATGTACCTTTTACTCGGAAAGTATGAGAGGTAGAGAACTGAAATTTTCAGTACATGTATACAACGCATATTTAAACTTTCTGAACCACAATCATAATTTTATAATATAATTAGTCGTATTAAGAAAGCAATAACATTGCAAACTTTCCACATTTCTACTTTTTTTACTTTGGAAATATTTTTTTTTTCAATTTCTAGTGAACTGATATACATAACTAAATAATTGAGGTTCAGAAGATATTTTTTTAAATTGAGTTTTATTTATGGACGCTCTTTAACTACTATGGTTCTTAGCGTCCCATTCCATATTGGGCGTGAAAGACCGGTAATTTTGCTCAGAGGCCTCTTTATCAGGCTTGAGGTTCTTTACGTGCCGTAAATCTACGACACGGGACCATCGACTTTACTTCCCTTCCGAAGGAAGCCATGCTAAGGATTTTTACGCCCGAAAAAATCCATCGCCCTCCGCCGGGTTTGAACCCGCGACCTTGGGAACTAGAGGTACCACTAGTCCACGAGAATGACTCAGAAGATATTTGATTATACTAGGAACAAGCATGCAAACGTGTGATTCTGTATTGCAAGTAGTATCAGAGAAAAAGGTACATGAATTCACATGTTTTATGAGTAAATTTTATTATTTTTCTGCTGAATGAAATAATTTTTACGGACTCAACTGCATAAGCTATCAGTGCAAACAACCACTTGAAATAATTGCCATGATTTATGGAATAATTCATAAAAATTTCAGGAAAAACTATTGAGAAATTTAAGAGCAGTGGTAATTTAGCATGCTTAAGGTGTAATTTCCATGTTTTCAGACTACCTTGTCCGCTTAAATAACCAGAAAATGTTGCAGCCCCGTCATATCCTTCAGCTACGAGTTCGTTCTCAGACTCATACTGAAAGTCTGTAAGGATTTTATATACATGCCACTCAACGGAACTGCAGAGCGATTGTTGCTGACATCTGTAAAGCCTAAAAATCTCTCCTGAATTTCACCCTCGTTTACATAACGAATGCCCTTGAAAAGCTGAGATAATTTTGCAATATCCATCGTTTCGTCCAACATTAAAGCAACAAAAGGTGCACATTTTAGTTCTTTCCTTCTTATGTCTAGCATTACGTCACTAATACTTTTAATAATATCATTTTGAAATCGATTTGACGTTCCTTTGTAAACTTTAGCGCTTTGCAAGTGTGTTTAATTTGATGTCATACTTGGATAGCATATGTGCAAGAACTCAATATAGTTTCTCCAATCAAGGGATTCATTATGCTCGTTATGACCTCTGAAATGTAGGTCTTGCTTTGCCAGTAGGCAAGTTACATCGATTAATCGCTTCTTTATTTCTCTATTAGAGTTAGCTTCGGCATTGTGTTTCGAAACATCGACCTGCATTGATCGCTTAGTTGAAAGTCTAACCTTGTTTTACCAAAGCTTTCAATTTCGTTATTGCAGATACCGTGATTGCGTCTTCTCAGGTCGAATCTCTGCCTTGTGAAGATTACTTATATCAGAGAAACCTACACTATTCCATACTCCTTTGTCGGTTTCAAAAGGAATACAAGGTCAGCAAAATAATTTATTTCTCGATTTACATGCAGTTAGCCATGTTGAAAAATTGTACTCAATTTTGAAATGACGACATAGTTTTTCATTTGTGTACTTATAGAAACGTCCGGAGTAGGCTTACCCTTTACTATAATGTCTTGCTGTTGCTGAAAACCCAAAGCTCGGAACGAAGTACCGGTACTTAACAAACGATCCGAAACACAACATTGTGACTGTTGCCAGGCGTGACTGGCTGCGCTGTCGGATGACGATTCAGTTAATATGAGATGCAGAGAACTTGTATCCTGAACCGAGTACATCTGCATGAATACTAAACACCGCAAAACATACAATATTGTTTTAATCCGTGTGGCATTTCACAGGCACACATACAACACTTAACTCGTAACGCTCAAAAGCAATAAACGTACAGACGGCTCCAGGTGCCTTAGCTCATACCTGCTCTACAAGGCTAGAACAGGTAATAGTGCTAAAGAAAATATCATTCCAACACATTTCCCTTAGACTTGGCTGTAAGAAAGTAATAACTATTAAAATAAAGCAGCAATAACATTACAGCACAGCGACATAAGCAGCATACAAGCTAATTTTTAGGAATTAGAGGCATCATATTATTGTATAATAAGCAAGTGTTAAAACAAAATGGTTTGGTTTTCAATATTCATTACTTTCTCTACCGGTTATCAACTAACACATGTTCTTTATTTATCATAATGTCCTTATAAAGTATGGTTTTTCTGTGCACTTTACCTTAATCGTCACAACAATTTAGGCCAGAAATTATTCCAAATTGCAGTCTGTTAAACTTTTCCCTATTTGGTTGCATGCAAGATGCCGTAATGAGAAACAGTCGTTTATCTATACCATAACTGTTTTTTTTACCGTCTCTACTATTTACCTATAATAAGTAGCGAAAGTATTGTATTCCACTCAAAAATTCAATAACGAAATTCACTGGAAATACAAGTTTTTAGATCCCCTGAATCCGAAGAAAGCATTTTTAATTTCTCTACTACATAGCTACAGCAGGTAAAGAAAGTATTGTATTCCGCCTAAAAATTGAATAACGAGATTCACCGGAGTAGGTTATTTAGGAAAGATCGAGCACAGTGTTTTGGGCATATATGGGAAAGGATAGGGAAAACGAGGCTAGATGGGGCGGTTCAAGGAGGAAAATGGGTTTATATGGGAGAGATAGGGAATACGGGGGGTGGCTGATACTAGGCTAGACAGGGTTGAAGGAGGGAAGTGCGTTTATATGGAAGAGATAGCGGAGAGTTGTTAGGCTAGACAGAGGTTTAGAGTAGAGTATACGTTTATATGTATGAGAGGTATAGGAACAGGAGAGGTATTAGGCTAAGGAGGTTGAGTATGCGTTTATAAGCAGAGACGAGAAAAGGGAGAGATCCCATGCTAGAATAGACAGGTGTTAAAGGTACGTTTATATAGGTTAGATAGGAAACCAAGGAGGGATACGGGGAGAAGTGCTAGACCAGACAGAGGTTTCGAGTAGAGAATGCATTTATATGTATGAGGGGTATAGGAACAGGAGGAGAGGTATTAGCCTAAGGAGGTTGAGTATGCCTTTATAAGGAGACACGAGAAAACGGAGAGATCCTCAGCTAGACAGGGGCAGGAGGGGAATGCGCTTTATGAGAGGTAGGGTTACGGAGAGAGATGCTAGACTAGACAGAGGTTGAGAGTAGAGTATGCGTTTATATGTATGAGAAGTATAGAACAGGAGGAGGGGTGTTAGGCTAGACAGAGGTTGAGGAGTAGAGTATAGTTTATATGAGGGTATAGGAAAACGCGGAGAGGTGTTAGGCTAGACAGAGGTCGAGGAGTAGAGTATGGTTTATATGAGAGGTACAGGGAAACGAGGAGAGGAGTTAGGCTAGGCAGAGGTCGAGGAGTAGAGTATGGTTTATGTGAGAGGTATAGGGAAACGAGGAGAGTCGGTAGGCTAGACAGATAGTGAAGCAGTAGGAATATGGACTTATATACAGGAGAGATAGGGAATAGGAGGTGCTAGACCTTGAAAGGGACTTTAGGCGAGAACTTCATGGAAATATGTTTCATGTCAATGTTAGAGCGCTAATTCTAGACATGCCCATCACGTAAACTATTCAGGGAAAAGGTGACTCGCTCAGGGGAAAAAGGTGACTGCTCAGGCCAAAAGGTGACCCACAAAGGGTAAAGGTGACCCATAAAGGGAAAAAGGTGAACCATAAAGGGAAAAAGGTGACCCACAAAGGGAAAAAGGTGACCCACAAAGGGAAAAAGGTGACCAGCAAAAGGAAAAAGGTGACCAGCAAAGGGAAAAAGGTGACCCACAAAGGGAAAAAGGTGACCCATAAAGGGAAAAAGGTGACCCACTCAGGGGAAAAAGGTGACCCATAAAGGGAAAAAGGTGACCCATAAAGGGAAAAAGGTGACCCGCTCAGGGGAAAAAGAAGACCCACAAAGGCAAAGGGGTAGGGAAAAGGTGACCCTCTCACGGGAAAAGCTAACCCACTCACACTAACAGGTAAGTAATTCAGTTAGTATCACAGGGTAGGACAGATCCCGGGAAGCGGATATAGCGTAGTTCCGTATGATGTTACAGGTAATTCAGAGAGTATCGTAGGTATTTAGGATAATTCAAGTAACATAGGTGTTTAGAGGCACTCAGCTAGTATCGCAGGAGATTAGTTTCCAGGGGCAGGACGTATCATAGCTGCATATTTCTCACAGGCAATTCAGCTAGTATCGGGGGCATTTAAGGTAATTCAGCTAGTATTACAAGAGGCTGACTGCATCATAGCAGTGTATGATTGCACAGGTAATTCAGTTAGTATCGTAGGTATTTAGGCTAATTCATCTAGTATCACAGGAGGATAGATTCCAGGGGTTGGGTATAGCATAGTTTCGTATTTCACAGGTAATTCAGCTAGTATCGTAGGCATTTAGCATAACTCAAGTATCATAGGTGTTTAGAGTAATTAAGCTAGCAACAGGAGGGTAGGTTCCAGGGGTCGGTTATAACGTAGTTTCGTATTTCACAGATAGTTCAGGTAATATCGTAAGTATTTGGGTAATCAGCATAGTTTCACAGATACTCGTGATAATTTCGATCAGAGATTTGTATCACAGCTATTTAAGGTAAATGCAGGTGATTCAGGTTGTATAAATGGTATTTGAGTCATTTTAACAGGTAATTCATCTAGTATCATTGATATTTAGGGCAAACCAGATAGTATCACAGGTGCTAGTGCTAATGTAGAGCAGGAATTCGTATCAGAGCTGGTTAAGGTAATTTTACATGATTCGGTTAGTATCACAGGTATTTAAGTCATAGCAGCAGCAGCCTCATTACATAACAGCTGTAGCAGAAACAGCAGCAAATCCAACAACTGTAGATTCAGCATCCTCAGCAACAGGAAGCATCACAACAGCAAATACGACAGATGTAGTAGCAGATACAGCATCTATAGCAACCACAGCTACAATGATAGCAGCAATAGATCCTACAGCTACAGAAACATCAGCCGCAGCCTGTACAATAGCCATAGCAGAAGCAAATACAACAGCTACCGTAGCAGATACAGCAGCTATACAGCAATAGATGTAGCAGATCCTACAGCTGTAGCAACATCTGCTACAATAATAGCATGGCAACAACCGGTTACATAACAGCTGTAGCAGCCGCAGTCATCACGGCATCTGTAACATCAAATACGAGAGCTGTAGTAGTAGATACAAGGCTGTAACATCAGCTACAAAAATAACAGCATCAGATCAGGTAGCTGTAGCAGCATTAGACACAGTCAGCACAATAGCTGTAGCAGAAGCAAATACAGCAGCTATTGTAGCAGATACAGAGACTGTACAACGATGACTAGCAGATCCTACAGCAGCAGCGTCTGCTACAACAATAGCAGCAGCAGTCGCATTACATAACAGCTGTAGATTCAGTATCCTCAGCAACAGCAAGCATCACAACAACAGCAACAGCAAATACGACAGATGTAGTAGCAGATACAGCATCTATAGCAACAGCAGCTACAACGATAGCAGCAATAGATGCCACAGCTATAGAAACAGCCTACAGCCTGCACAATAGCCGTAGCAGAAGCAAATACAACTGCTACCGTAGCAGATACAGCAGCTGTACAACAACAGATGTAACAGATCTTACAGCTGTAGCAACATCTGCTACAATAATAGCAGAGACAACCGGTTTGTTCAGCAACAGCAAATACGGCAGTTGTAGTAACAGATACAGCATCAATAGCAACAGGAGCTACAATGATAGCAGCAATACATCCTACAGCTACAGAAACATCAGCCGCAGCCTGCACAATAGCCGTAGCAGAAGCAAATACAACAGCTACCGTAGCAGATACAGCAGCTGTACAACAATAGATGTAACAGATCTTACAGGTGTAGCAACTTCTGCTACAATAATAGCAGCAACAACTCCTAGTTACATAACAGCTGTAGCAGCAGCAGCTAATCTAACAGCTATAGATTTAGCACTCTTAGCAATAGCAAGCATCACAGCAATGATATTCCAGCTGTAGATTCACCCACCACAGCAACAGCAGTCATCAAATACGAGAGCTGTAGTAGTAGATACAATGCTGTAACATAGACTACAACTATAACAGAAATAGATCTTGCAGTTGCAGCAGCATTAGACACAGTCAGCACAATAGCTGTAGCAGAAGCAAATACAGCAGCTTTCGTAGCAGATACAGAGCCTGTACAACAATAGCTGTAACAGATCCTACATCTGTAGCATCTGATACAACAATAACAGCAGCAGTTGCATTACATAGCAGCAGTAGTAGCAGCAACAGCAAGCTTCACAACAACAGCAAATACTACAGATGTAGTAACAGATACAACATCTATAGCAACAGCAGCTACAATGATAGCAGCAATAGATCCTGCAGCTACAGAAACATCACCCGCAGCCTGCACAATAGCTTAACAGAAGCAAATACAATAGCTACCGTAGCAGATACAGCAGCACTACGACAATAGATGTAACAGATCTTACAGCTGTAGCAACATCTGCTACAATAACAGCAGCGACAAAAACCAGTTACATAACAGCTGTAGGAGCAGCAGCTAATCCAGCAGCTATAGATTTAGCACTCTTAGCAATAACAGGCACCACAGCAATGATATTCCAGCTGTAGATTCAGCAACAGCAGCCATCACGGCAGCTGTAGCATCAAATTTGAGAGCTGAAGTAGTAGATACAACACTGTAACATCAGCTACAACAATAACAGTATCACATCAGGTAGCTGTAACAGCATTAGACATAGTCAGCACAATAGCTATAGCGGAAGCAAATACAACAGCTATCGTAGCAGATACAGAGAGTGTACAACAATAGCTGTAACAGATCCTACAGCTGTAGCAGCATCTGCTATAACAATAGCAGCAGCAGTCGCATTACATAACAACTGCAGCAGCAGCTAGAGATTTAGCAGTGTTAGCAATAGCAAGCATCACAGCAATGATATTCCAGCTGTAGATTCACCTACCACAGCAACAGCAGTCATCACAACAACATCAACATTAAATACGACAGATGTAGTAGCAGATAGAGCATCTATAACAACAGCAGCTACAACGATAGCAGCAATAGATCCTGCAGCTGTAGCAGCATTAGACACAGTCAGCACAATAGCTGTAGCAAAAGCAAATACAATTGCTATCGTAGCAGATACATCAGCTGTACAACAATAGATGTAACAGATCCTACAGTTGTAGCAACATCTGATACAATAATAGCAGCGACAACAACCGGTTACATTACAGCTGTAGCAGCAGCAGCTAATCCATTTTTGTTCAAATGTAGCAGCTTTATCAGTTAAATCATTGCTTCATTAAACAAGGATTGTAAGGGTAGACGTCTCTTCCATTTATATAGGACTGAAACTAACACAAGTATTTGCTCCTAATGACAATGGTTACCGCCTCCCCTTCCATCTTCTCCTTTCTTCACCATTTGTCTGCTATGTGCATACAGAGCACATGGGTAAACTTTAATTTTGTTAACATTGTAGACTCGCGGAGATCATCAAAGGGATTCAGTGTAATTTTATTCACTTGCAATAGTAACTTGCACAGTAGTAACAGCGTGCTTTCTTGATAAGATTAGATTCATAGGCGTTCTGATGATTTCACGGGTTTTAAGGCAGTTTGTATAGATGTCAAACGTAATGTACTGCTCAATAGCACTACGTTTTATAACCTTAATCTTTTTTACTATTGAGCCATGGATATCTAAGGCATACATCTTAGTTCGTAGTCCGACAAAGCGCGGGAAGATTTTACCATTAGCCTCATCTTTAGATTTCCCAAGCACTTTGTTTAGAGCTGAATAGCATATATAGTTGTAGGATAATCAGCAGCATCCAGATGCTCAAGTAAACGTAACTTTTCGTGGTACACATCTCCAGTTGTTACACGATGAATGAATGAATAAGTATCCATGTACATAAGCTTCAGGTTTCCAGCTCCGTAATATGGTAACAGCACATCATAATGATGGTGATACATTGTCTTGGAGATGTCCAACACAGTCATACCAATGTATATAGGCTTGTCGAAAGGCCATATGTACAACACCTAGAATAGCAGCATATATTGTCCTATCGATATACGTAGGCTTGGCGATCAGCTTCTCTAGAGTCTTATCATTTATCACCATTCGTATATCCATACGATCAGACAGATTCTCCATAGTTTTTTCCAAACATGACGTTGTTAAAGAGCTTGTTGACGTCCTTCTCGAAATCATTTGCAGCTTGTTGTAGTAGCCTGTTGTTAAATACCACATAAGGTTTTAACCACTGTGACTGTTGGAATTGCAGCACACGATGGATTTTTTTAGTCATAACCCATGATTAAGATCTTGCTTCAAAGCCATGTAATGTACTACATACTTCTTTCGAGGTCCAAGACGAAGTATCAGTTTCTTTGTATATGATTTCAATGTTTTCATACACTCAGGCAGGAAAGGTAGATCGTTGCGTAGATCGTGAACCTCTATAGGATGCTCGATGTCTATGACGTCACACCCAGAGACAGGATGTCTGGCAGTATCAAACACGTTTAAACTCGTCTCGTAACTACCTGTATATGCTGTCACACCAACAAGAGAAGTATTGCAACAAGAGAAGTATTGCCACACGCACATTCAGTCAGATGTTCCATTCAAAGCCTACCACCACCCATTACACTAAAGCTAGCAGAATCTCTATTATCACAATACTTAAAAGTAAAGGCTTAAAAGGTAACGTAGAAGATTTTCTCCATTGTGTAGTTAAATGTATGTATATACTACATTATTTCATGTTTTCATTCCCTTTTCAATTCTTCCTTTCCATCTTCCCACAGAAAAACCATTACATTTCACTGCAATCACGAGCAAAGCAATTTTTCCAGAGTTACAGAGATTCTAAGCTTCTAGAATCGAACCCGCTAATACTTTTAATAAATGTATTTTAGTAATTTAGCTCCCCCGCATCAGCATCAAGCATTTAATCTTTACTCGAACCTGATATGATCCATAGGCTTGAAGATATATGAAGTCACCCCTTAGGGATTCTATCTAAGCACTTTTAAGTAATTTTTATAATGATAACGATATTTAAGAACAAGGTAATCTGTTTACTTTATACTTAACGTGTCTATCTAAATTAATTTACGAGTTATTAAATTTTCAAGTAAATTTCATTGAATCGGTATTCGAACCCAGAACACCAGGAACAAAATAATTTATAATATAAGCTGTTATGTAATGCGACTGCTGCTGCTATTGTTGTAGCAGACGCTGCTGCTGTAGGATCTGGTAGTCATCGTTGTACAGTCTCTTTATCTGCTACGATAGCTGCTGTATTTGCTTCTGCTACAGCTATTGTGCTGACTGTGTCTAATGCTGCTACAGCTACCTGATCTGATGCTGTTATTTTTGTAGCTGATGTTACAGCCTTGTATCTACTACTACAGCTCTCGCATTTGATGTTACAGCTGCCGTGATGACTGCGGCTGCTACAGCTGTTATGTAACCGGTTGTTGTCATGCTATTATTGTAGCAGATGTTGCTACAGCTGTAGGATCTGCTACATCTATTGCTGTATAGCTGCTGTATCTGCTACGGTAGCTGTTGTATTTGCTTCTGCTACGGCTATTGTACAGGCTGCGGCTGATGTTTCTGTAGCTGTAGGATCTATTGCTGCTATCATTGTAGCTGTGGTTTCTATAGATGCTGTATCTGCTACTACATCTGTCGTATTTGCTGTTGTGATGCTTCCTGTTGCTGAGGATGCTGAATCTACAGTTGTTGGATTTGCTGCTGTTTCTGCTACAGCTGTTATGTAATGAGGCTGCTGCTGCTATGACTTAAATACCTGTGATACTAACCGAATCATGTAAAATTACCTTAACCAGCTCTGATACGAATTCCTGCTCTACATTAGCACTAGCACCTGTGATACTATCTGGTTTGCCCTAAATATCAATGATACTAGATGAATTACCTGTTAAAACGACTCAACTACCATTTATACAACCTGAATCACCTGCATTTACCTTAAATAGCTGTGATACAAATCTCTGATCGAAATTATCACGAGTATCTGTGAAACTATGCTGATTACCCAAATACTTACGATATTACCTGAACTATCTGTGAAATACGAAACTACGTTATAACCGACCCCTGGAACCTACCCTCCTGTTGCTAGCTTAATTACTCTAAACACCTATGATACTTGAGTTATGCTAAATACCTACGATACTAGCTGAATTACCTGTGAAATACGAAACTATGCTATACCCAACCCCTGGAATCTATCCTCCTGTGATACTAGATGAATTAGCCTAAATACCTACGATACTAACTGAATTACCTGTGCAATCATACACTGCTATGATGCAGTCAGCCTCTTGTAATACTAGCTAAATTACCTTAAATGCCCCCGATACTAGCTGAATTGCCTGTGAGAAATATGCAGCTATGATACGTCCTGCCTCTGGAAACTAACCTCCTGCGATACTAGCTGAGTGACTCTAAACACCTATGTTACTTGAATTATCCTAAATACCTACGATACTCTCTGAATTACCTGTAACATCATACGGAACTATGCTATATCCGCTTCCCGGGATCTGTCCTACCCTGTGATACTAACTGAATTACTTACCTGTTAGTGTGAGTGGGTTAGCTTTTCCCGTGAGAGGGTCACAATTTTCCTTACCCTTTTCCCTTTGTGGGTCACCTTTTTCCCCTGAGCGGGTCACCTTTTTCCCTTTATGGGTCACGTTTTTCCCCTGAGTGGGTCACCTTTTTCCCTTTATGGGTCACCTTTTTCCCTTTGTGGGTCACCTTTTTCCCTTTGCTGGTCACCTTTTTCCTTTTGCTGGTCACCTTTTTCCCTTTATGGGTCGCCTTTTTCCCTTTGTGGGTCACCTTTTTCCCTTTGTGGGTCACCTTTTTCTCTTTGCTGTTCACCTTTTTCCCTTTGCTGTTCACCTTTTTCCCTTTATGGGTCACCTTTTTCGCTTTGTGGGTCACCTTTTTCCCTTTGTGGGTCACCTTTTTCCTTTATGGGTCACCTTTTTCCCTTTGTGGGACACCTTTTTCCCTTTGTGGTTCACCTTTTGCCCTGAGCAGTCACCTTTTTCCCCTGAGCGAGTCACCTTTTCCTTGAATAGGTTACGTGATGGGCATGTCTAGAATTAGCGCTCTAACATTTACATGAAACATATTTCCATGAAGTTCTCCCCTAAAGTCCCTTTCAAGGTCTATCACCTCCTATTCCCTATCTCTCCTGTATATAAGTCCATATTCCTACTGCTTCACTATCTGTCTAGCCTACCGACTCTCCTCGTTTCCCTATACCTCTCACATAAACCATACTCTACTCCTCGACCTCTGCCTAGCCTAACTCCTCTCCTCGTTTCCCTGTACCTCTCATATAAACCATACTCTACTCCTCGACCTCTGTCTAGCCTAACACCTCTCCGCGTTTTCCTATACCCTCATATAAACTATACTCTACTCCTCAACCTCTGTCTAGCCTAACACCCCTCCTCCTGTTCTATACTTCTCATACATATAAACGCATACTCTACTCTCAACCTCTGTCTAGTCTAGCATCTCTCTCCGTAACCCTACCTCTCATAAAGCGCATTCCCCTCCTGCCCCTGTCTAGCTGAGGATCTCTCCGTTTTCTCGTGTCTCCTTATAAACGCATACTCAACCTCCTTAGGCTAATACCTCTCCTCCTGTTCCTATACCCCTCATACATATAAATACATCTCTACTCTAAACCTCAGTCTGGTCTAGCACTTCTCCCCGTATCCCCTACCTCTCCTAAGCGCATTCCCCTCCTGTCCCCGGTCTAGCTGAATATCTCTCCTTGGTTTCCTATCTAACCTATATAAACCTAACTTTAACACCTGTCTATTCTAGCATGGGATCTCTCCCTTTTCTCGTCTCTCCTTATAAACGCATACTCAACCTCCTTAGCCTAATACCTGTCCTCCTTTTCCTATACCTCTCATACATATAAACGTATACTCTACTCTAAACCTCTGTCTAGCCTAACAACTCTCCGCTATATCTCCCATATAAACGTACTTCCCTCCTTCAACCCTGTCTAGCCTAGTATCAGCCCACCGTATTCCCTATCTCTCCCATATAAACCCATTTTCCTCCTTGAACCGCCCCATCTAGCCTCGTTTTCCCTATTCTTTCCCATATATGCCCAAAACACTGTGCTCGATCTCTCCTAAATAACCTACTCACCGGAAATACACGTTTTGAGACTCTCTGAATCTCTAGAAAGCATTTTACGTTCTCTACTACCTAGCTTCAGGAGGTAGAAAAAGTATTGTATTCTACCCCAAAATTCAATAGAGATTCAGCGGAAATCTCGTTTTGAGATTCCCTGAAACCAAAGAAAACGTTTTTACTTTCTGTACTGCGTAACTAAAGCGGTAGAGAAAGTATTGTATTCCACCCAAAAATTCAGTAAAGAAATTCACCGGAAATACACGTTTTGAGACTCCCTGAAACCAAAGAAACCATTTTTGCTTTCTCTACTACGTAACTACAGAGGTAAAGAAAGTATTGTATTCCGCCCAAAAATTGAATAACGAGATTCACCGGAAATACACGTTTAAAACTCCCTGAATTCAAGGTAGGCATTTTTACCTTCTCTATTACGTAGTAGCTACAGGAGGAAGAGAAGGTATTGTATTCCACCCAAAAATTCAATAAAGTGATTCACGGAAATACACGTTTTGGGATTCCTTGAAACTAAAGAAGCCTTTTTACTTTCTTTATTACGTAGCTACAGGAGATAGAGAAAGTGTTGGATTCCACTCACAAATTCAATAGAGAGATACACGTTTTGAGACACCGTGAAACCAAAGAAAGCATTTTTGCTTTCTCTACTACGTAGTTGCAGTAAGTAGAGCAAGTGTTATATTCCACTCAAAAATTGAATAACGAGATTCACGAAATACGCGTTTTGAGACCCAGCCAATGTAATTATTTTTACTTTCTCTACCATGTAGCTACAGTAAGTAGATAAAGTCTTGTGGTCCACCTAAAACTTCAATGTTCGGTTGGCTCCCTGAATCCAATGCATTTATTTTTAGAAAAAGTGTGCAAGTGTGTGTGTTTGAGTGTGTGCGGGCGCAAACAGCATAACTCAAAAACAAAAAAGTGGGTTAAAAACCAAACTTACTGTTTAAGTTCAACTTCTTCCAAGAATGCGACACGGAGATTTTAAAGAGAATCCCCTACTCCAAACTACCTTTAGCATTGGAAATTTTTCGAAATTTGTTATTCTTTAAAAAATGCCTCCAAGTATTTCATTAAAATACATAGGTTTAAGCTATTTTCAAGATAAAAAAATGTGTATCTTTCATTTTCTAGGAATAGTCTGTAAGTTTGTCTTTATTGTGAATGACATTTGATAATTAGTAAACCGTAAAAGAGAGAGACAAACTCTTATTGCACAACAAATATAGATCTTGTCAAAGCACACTATTTATATTAAATAACATTTTTGCTTCTATGTCAAATAAAATTTTTATATTTTACGTATTCTGAAATATTCTTTGTTATTAGTTTGAATTTTCAAATACTTTATACTTCTCTCAACTGCAAATAGCTATTGTTTTTGTTTCTTTGCTTCTTTGTTTCTTTCCCGTGTTCATACAAAGAGAACAGAATTTCAAAGCTATCACGTCTGAGACTCGCATTCGGGAGGTCGTGGGTTAAATTTCTGTGGCCGACCTTCCTGACCCATGATTTTTTCAGGGTTTTTTAACCGGGTTGCCAGGCGAATGCTGGGAAGAATTCTCACATCCCCGAATTTCCTGTCCCTCCATTTCATTCCATTCTCATTTCCCTTCATCTTTCGTCCGTTGGGTTCTTTCAGGGTTGGAAGTGTTGGCGATGACGTTTCGGTGCAGTGTGACAGGGGCTGCTCTTTGTGACTGTCTCCGTCCCTCGGCTTTCGGCTGGCTGTCTGGGGTATCTTAACCCCCTTGAGAGGCGTTGGACCCCTCTGTGCGGAGTGGGTTCCGGTCTGCCTGTCCGTCTGACGGGGAGTCTCTATCTGAAAACTTAGGGACCCTGCCATTCCTATGCCGTCACTTCTGGTTCCGGCCGCCCGGTGTCTCCTGTCGCCTCATCCTTCCTCCTGGAGACGCCCTCTTGCGGGGCATAGGCACAATCTTCACTAGTTTGACTAGTCCCTTCCGTAGCCAACAAAACCAAAGCTATACATAGCGATCAGCTTCGAGGGGTTTGGGTATCGTTTTAGCGTAGTATGTTCTACTTATACCTACAACGAATTATGTAAATAACATTGTCTCTATTAACATGAAATAGATGCAAGAATAAGGTTTGTAAGAATAGTTTGTAGAAGAGTGAGTAGAGAAAGTCATGTGAATGCAACACATCTTATTTTATAGCAAAAGCTCCATATGCCTGTGTGTCTGTGAACAACATAACTCCAAAACGAAAAGTCAGTTAAATACCAAACTTGATATTTAAGTTCAGCATCTTTTAAAGACGTAACACAGAGATTTTCAAGGAAATCTCCGCCACCATGTACAACACCTTAAATGGAAGAATTTTCGAAATTTGTTATTTTCTCAAAAATGGCTCTAACGAGTTTGATTAAAATACTGTCTGTTTAAAATATTTTAATGACAAACTAAATATATATTTTGAATTTTCTGAGAAGAACCTTTCAAGTCCTCTTCATTCTGAATGACTTTTGTATAACTGGTAAACTGTAAAAGATGGACAAGGTGTTGCTACACAAGAAAAGCACGCAGTTTGTCATACATATATTTTATGAGATTAACCATTTCCCAGATTATTATTTTTGCCATTGTTATTGTTATTTATTGTTATTATATTATATTAAATGTTGTTATACTTTTTGTAACTGAGAAGTCACTATTTGTTTTGTTTTTGTCGCGGTCATACAAACAGCATGGAATTTCAAAGCATCGCGTATTGACATGCTTTTTGAAAATGTGACTATCGCTTTATCTACATGTACTACAACGGAATGTGCAAATGTGAACGTTTTCTTTTGGTACTTAATTAAAGTCCTTTAACCGGGTAGGCCATTACGGACCGTGAATGAACGAAATGGTTAAAATGATGCTCAAATGGGCCCGAGGTTCCCAGAGCTTAGAGTTATCTGACATTCATCTTCTCAGGATAAGAGCAAACCCTGGAAAAAAAACTTCATCCAGGTAACTCTCACTAACTGATTCGAACTCGGGATGTCTTGAATGTGAGGCAGACCCCTACACCACAGAGATGGGCTAAATGTGAATTAGAAATTTATCTGAATTATAAGAAGTAGACAGAAATAAGATTTAGTACAAAGAATTTGTAGAATAGTGAAAAGAGAAAGCTATGCGAATACAACACGTTAGATTTTTCTCGTGGTAATGTAAAGAGTGGAGTGGAGTTTCAAAGGTGCCACATAAAAATCTGACTATCGTTTTAGCTGCTGCATTCTTCTTATACTTACAACGAAGTTTGTAGTGGCAGTTCAACTCAATTAACAAGAAGACTCTTTCACTCAAGCCGTGTGTAGGACAAGGTTAGAAAGATAGAATCAGATTGAAAAATTCAATGTCTTAGCCGAGATTTGAACTACGGATCTTCCAGTTTCCGTTCAGGTGGCGCCGCGGTAACCGTGCGACTCGCATTCGGGAGATCCCTAGTTCGCCTCCCGGCGACCGCCCACTCTGACCCACAGGATTTTTTCGGGAGTTTTCCCGGGTCGTCAGGTGAATGCTGATGTGGTTTCTGTCAGCCCCCGAATATCCTTCCATTCCTCATTTCATTCATCCTTAACCCCGTTAGGTCTGTTTCAGGGTTGGAAGTGTCGGCGATGGTGTTCCGTGCGGCGTGGCAGGAAAAAAGGATGCTCTCTGTGGAACCTTATCCGTTTCTCGGTCTTCGGCTGGTTGCCGGGGTGTACGGTCCATCTCTTGGGGGGCGTTGGACCCTCTGTGTGAGGTAGGGTACCCGGTTTGCCTGCCCGACTGTCGGGGCGTCTCAATCTGGAAACTTTAGGAACCTTGTCATTGCTGTGCCGTCACTCCTGGTTCCAGCCGCCCGTTATCTCTCTGTCTCTCACGTCGTCCCTCCCTCCCTCCCGGGGGCGCCCCCTCGAGGGCACAAGCACAATATCCTCATTCACTGGATCGGGTTCGAGTCCCCGTCGTTATACATCCCATTCCATTCTAGACCAGGGAAGAGATGCATTTTAAGAATTCAGAACGTGAATCATAATGCAAAGTATCTAATTTTTTTCTTTCTTCAGATTTGTAATTTGAAAGCAAGTTTACTTTTGAAAACAATTTAATTTTCAGCAAAAGCACATCAACCGTTCTGCATTAACACTTTCGGGTCACTATTTTGAAAATTTAGCTTATATGTTAACCTAACCGAATAAAACAGCTATATAGAAACTGCATATTTTGCGCTAAACCTTGTTTCCTTGTATCTATTAACATTTTCTCCTTTTAGGTGTAATAATTGTTTTTACTCTATGCCCACTGTACTATTGGCACGGTGTTTCTTCCTTTGTCTTGTGAGTATGTGAAGGGGGAATTATGTTTCAAATAAAACAATCTATATTCGTTTTTCAGTAACAAACGCAAAATATATCTCATTTTGAAGAAAATTGAATGTTGCACTTAATTGTGCTCAAACTTCTTCAACAATTTGACGTTAATATTACTGTTGCTTCCGTATTTTTAAAACGTTACTTCAATATTATCAGAACTGAATATGCCAACTGTATAGAACTACACACTTAGTGCTAAAGTCTCTGTGAAATTTAAAAAGAAAAAACAAACTTATATTCAAGATAATAAATATCCTCTGTTTCGAAGTGCGCGTGGAACAGTCTATTGGTGGTAGTTATGAAACGATTATTATTATTATTATTATTATTATTATTATTATTATTATTATTATTATTGCCAACAAACGTTAAAAATATGCGCATTATGTGCATCTTATTTCTCAAAAATTACTGAATAATGCATCTTAAACTTCTGTAGCACCCGCATAAAGAGTGCAATATTTGATTTTTAAACAACGTATTATGTAAAGAAAATGTCAATTTATTTTGCTTGGATAGATCTAGTAAGGAGAAAATTATTTAGTTTCGTTTTCTTTCCTCTTAGAGTCAGGTCGCTGAATTATATGAGCATACACAAAAGTAAATGTGACCTTTGAGACGATACCGGCACTTACTAGCAGCTGTAGCCAGGCATGACTAGTCGAGAGGACATTGTTTTCCCCCTCTTCCTCTACAACCCGTGGTCCACCGGAAAACATTTGGAGCCTTTTATACTAACATGTTCTTTCTAACAAGAATGGATACACAGAAGTTGTTTACCAGCGACCGCTTGACCGTGTGGTATTTTTAACGCGGCATGAGGAACACAACTAGTGCAGCTAGTCCTAGGCGAGCTCGTTGGTTGTTACTGACAGCAAGGGAGGTCTAGAGCGTTGGCTAAGGTACAGGCGCTGAGCGAACGAAAAAAGATTATTGTTGACATGTCTTCTAAAGTTAAAACATGAAATTTTATAAAGTTTATATATAAGCTAATGATACTTAGGGGATGATACTTATTTTCCTCGGCCTGGATGTATGCTAAAAATGGATGGTAATGGCCAGTATACCGCAGGCAGGTTTTGGGTACACTAAAAATATTCCAATTTCACTTTTGGTGAAGCTGTATGGTCACTATGCTCCCTGCAAGATTCTGCTCGTAACTATCACTTTGTATTCTGTTTGCTGCGCCTCCGTTCCTTTGTCCACACTTTTCTATTGCGTGTATGTGTAAAGGTGAGTCCACACTGTTCAATATGTCAACAGTTTAACATTCAACAATTAACAAAACGTTAATCCAACATGTCATATGTCTTCAACATGTTGTAACTGTTAACATTTAACTTTCCTACCACACTGGTTGACTTGTTGGGACAACAAAATCTTTCAGCTAAGCAAAATGGACTCCAGTGATGAGGATTTAGCTATTGCTATTTATATCTCTGCTTGGTGTGTAATGAAAGAGAAGAAAAAAAAAGAAGAGGAATGTGGGTGAGACCTTATCTGGTTAATCGGTACATGAGTGATAACATTTTGAATGAACTTAAACCTGAGGATAGATTTGGCTTCAAAAATTTCTTGAGGATGAGTGAGAGTTACTTTAACTTTATTTTGAGCAAGGTAGAACCTATTATTTATAAAAAGTACAATCATTTGAGAGCAGCAATTCCAGCACCTTTAAGGCTTGGAATATGTCTGCGTTTCCTGGCTACTGGAGATTCATGCACATCGTTGATGTATTTAGTTAAATTATCCAAGCAAGCCATCTGCAAAATTATTCCACAAGTTTGTGAAGCCATCATCAAAACTCTAATGAAAGAATATTTGCAGGTAAATATTTCCATGTTATTTATCCTATTGCATTATTATGCATTTCAATATTCTAAGTTTCTTTGTAATGTACGTACATTATCTCTTCATTGATGTGGTTATAATGCCCAAATTTAACCTCAAAATTAAGGTGTCTGATTTATTTTAGGTGGTTGTTGAACTACGAATTTATTTAATGTATGGCCTCCATTAAATGTCTTAAAATAGCACCCCATGCCATTGCCTTTTCCTTGGTCTCTAACAAATTGCATTATTCCGAGGGAAGGCTACAGCTTTTTCTCTCTTTTAGTATGTACCCAAAGTGATGAGCTGTGGAAATTTTTACCACTGCATTTAACAGCCTCTTGGACATTAAACCCCTCCCCAAAAGTTTTGTGACATGGTGGGATCTCATACTGAATAATAAATATTGTTTCAATGTTAAAACCACAAATGTGCAAAATTTTAGGTTAAAAATGAATTTTTAACTTCAATTTGTTTGAAAAATTAAACTATTTATTTCAGTAAAAAGAGAAATATATTTGTTTAAACCTACATGATTTAATTTTCATCTAGAAATTTATATTTCAGATATCCCTCACAGAGGATTTTTGGAACGAGAAAGAAGACGGCTTCCTCATGAAATGGAATTTCCATCACTGCGTAGGCGCAATGCATGACAAGCACGTAGTGATAGATGCACGAGCAAACAGTGGCAGCTTGTTCTTCAATTACAAGCAGACCTATAGTTTTGTGTTGTTGCTGTGGTGGATGCATTTTATAACTTTGTGTACGTTGATGTGGGTTGCCAAGCTCGCATATCAGATAGTGGAGTTTTTAGACATACAGATTTGTGCATCCACCTTGAAAACGATAAACTGAATTTCCCTCCCAAAAAAAATTCTACCTGGAAGAGAAAAGGTGGTTTCATGTGTTTTGGTAGCAGATAGGCTTTTCCTCTAACAAACAATATTTTGAAACCCTATAGTGGCTCCCATGACAGAGGAATTAAAGAAAGAATATTTAATTATAGACTTACAAGGGCACGTAATGTTGTGGAAAACGCTTTTGGCATTTTGTCCTCTGTATTCAGAGTGCTCAGGAAGCCTCTTGCTTTAAATGTCGATACTGCAGTATCAGTTGTTTTGACAAGCACCATACTCCACAATTTTCTGAGGAGAAACTCCTTAGCAAAGGCACTGTATTCGCCACTGGGTTCATTAGATGTAGAGGATACAGAGACGGGAAACCTAATTCCTGGATCCTGGAGGAGTGAAGAAGAACCTGAAGGGTTATGTTCTCTACAAGGGCACGGTAGCAGATACAGTTTCCCTGCTAAGGAAACAAGGAATGAATTTGCAACTTTTTTCTTAAGCAAAGAAGGGGCCCTACCTTGGCAGAATGTTTCCTGAAGTTCACGTGAAGCAATTAAAAATAAAAATATAAAATCAAGTTTGAACGTTGTTCTTAATGTCCTTTTTCTGTTTTCCAAGGCAATTTTGGCGTATAATATTAAAATCAATGCAGTCTTTGTATACCTGCCAGAAGCAAGGAGCAGGTCAAGTCTTTGATGAGGTAATTTATTACATGACTGGGAGTAATACGAACAATGCGTAGAGAAAACAACTTTTTATTCCATCTGCCAACACATTCTTTACATATCTGAGAAACCAAGTGTCCACAAACCAAAATGTCGTTTGACTTCTTGCCATAACATACCATTGTTCACCACAAATTTTGTTGATGTGCAATATTATTATAGTTGGAGTGACAATGCTCAGCCTCACACATGCTTGCTCCTGTCAATGTATAATTCTGCGTATCTGCATGAAACAGAATAATTATGTTAATACAAACAATACTCAATACCAATAATAATTTTAAATGGTTATTGATTAGGTTATGAAAAGCAAACACATGCAGTTTGCAAAGTTGTAATTTTCTGTTGCTTCTGCGTAAGCATTTATGGCTATCCTTACTCCCCCTTCCCCATAAGAAACGTATTTCAGTGGCACCACACTACATCATTTTGCCCTTAAGGGGAGTTAATAGCTAGTGCCAGGGAAAAGATAGGGAAAATACGTATTTTCAACAAGCCATAAATTAGGTGTTAAGTCAAATGTGGACTTTGCAGTTTGAAATGAGTGAAGAATAGTTGTTCTATAGCTCACCGTTTAGTGGGAAATGACACACCCAACTTACATCTTGAAATAACTCAGCAGATCTCAAATATTGTTCCTGAAGTGCCTCAGGAAATAATATCCTCCATGTTGGAAGAACACATGTGGGTATGTATATTCCGTAAGACTAGAGGGCTGAAATTTTCTCCTTCTACAGCTCTCAACCGATGATTTAAAATTTGTGCCATCCATATATTCTTGTACCACATTTGAATGTTCTGCCTATAACAGTATTGTGGGATTTAACGTAAAATTCCCTAACAAAACATGCTTATTGTGCTACAGTTTTTTAAACTTACATTTTGCTGGTTAGTTAATCCAAACACATGTAGTAAAAATTGCTTCAGGTTTTATTTGAAATATGCACTTCAAATATCAAAATCCTATCACTTTAATATTGTTGTTTTTCTTCTTTGATTTAACATTATCATGTGAAAAATGTTAATTTTTTTGACCACATAAAAATCCAGACAATCTATATTTTTTTCTGTGCTCATCATTTATTCTATAAATTATATGATATTCAGCAGGATTGAAGAAGGCTTAGCGAGTGTTTTAAACAATATTCAAGGTGCCTTGGAGATTACTATACATTCACACAATTTAGAGAAACGTATTTTACTCATTCAAATTTGGTATAAGAATACATTGTTACAAATTTTACCTTTACATTCATCCAAGCTCTTTACACAGGTTGCTTAGTCAGAGCTGACATACGCTTGTATTTTGCCAAGTGATACTAATGTTATTTGGAATCTATGTTTTAACTAGTGATGGGAAGAGAAAGAAAAAAAAACAGAAAAGAGGAACTTTTAAACGCCAACATTTTCAGGAACAATAAATAATTAATTGTATAAGTATTAATACTAACACCTGTCTTTGTGATGCACAAAATGGGGAAAGCACATGAAAATATACATAAAAATGATTTACTAGTTATCAACTTTATTAAAATTAAATTAAAACACAAATTAATATCTTCACTTGGAAATATATATTGAACTTCCACATTTACACTCAAACAAGTCATTCTCAATTCATATGAAATTTTCTGAATATTGAATTTGGCTGTTTCACGTGACACCTCGTCCAGGTTTCTCAACTGTTCTGCCACAAGGTCCCCAAATATTGCGCACTCATTCTTCTTCTCTCTTCTTTCTTGAATTACTTTCATGGTTTTCAAAGCACACTGCAAAAACTCATTATCAGGCTTTCTTTTTGTAGCGTCTTGGTGTCTGTGAGGCAGAGGTAGAGGCTGAAGCTATAAAGTCATCTTACACTTCTTCCGCTGTTGCCTCGGCTTCACCTCCTGTAGGCTATCTTCTCCTGCTACATTATCCTGTCGAATGACTGTCTTCCAGTGGAAGATATAGAATTTGTATTAGTTATTTATTAGTGCTGAAATTAACCAATTTACATTATATTTTACATGCTTCTGTTTCAATTTCGCCTGGTGGTAGTTTTCAGAGAACAATATTGGCCTGCCAAGGACAGAGGTGCATTCCCACAATCTTGGCGCAATGGATGGAAAACATATAATTCTAAAAGCACCAACCAACAATGATATTTGTACTACAATTACAAAATCAGTTTTGGCATCGTTCTGCTTAGTTGATTCTGCATACAAGTTCATATTTGTTGATATTGGCTGCCAGGAAAGAATTTCAAATGCTGGTGTATTCAAATATATAAAACTGTGTTGTGACTGAAAAAAGCAAATGCGTGAAAATTTGGCTGACTTTTTTTAAAAAACTGAATTAGGAAGTGTGCCAAGGCAGAACAGAGTAGTAGATAAGTGTGTATTTAATGTTAGGCATTTTGAGTCAATTTCATGTTTTTAACCGACTTAACCTTAAAAGAATAAACCTGATTATGTGAAATTATGTTTGTACTGTGATCTGAATTATTATTTTTTTAAACAAATAAAATGCTATTATAGGCAATTGCAATGAGAATATAGTGTTTTGAATCTACCAAACTTAAAAATTAGATCACAACCATTATTACTAAGGTGGAAAGTACATCGTTTTGGATACTATACATTGTATTTATAAACCGCCTAAGATAATGAAAACTAAATTTTTCAGGAGAAAGAAAATACTAATTCATTGGCAAAATGGATATGGTGTATAGGATGCAAAACTTACCTCTGCAGTTTCCAAGTTGGAACGAGTTCCAATGGGCACGTTCCCACCCCGCAGGAAACCCATTTGGCGGAACGCTAACCAGTTAGGTTTATAAATATCATCCACTCCGCTATCCGACTTTAGGCTTTTTTGTACTTTTTGAAGCTCACGACTGTACTGTAAGCGGAGTGATGCGATCTTTTTCTCAATGTCGGCTTTGTGACAAGAATATAATGTGCATAATTCGGCATAATTGTCCGCCCTTTTAATCTAATCCCATATAATCTTTGGAAGAAACATCCCACAATGACGGTCTCAACATAATTTCATTTATTAAAGAAAGAGTCTTTTCTTTTGTCCATTACATTATAACCGCGTGGAGCACAACAAAGCACGAATCCAAAGTAACAACGGAACTACTGAACATCTGATGATAGCGTGCAGCAGGAATCGGAAGTACGCCGTTGCCAGGGTTTACACCCCGGAAACTTCTGAAGCTCGCCCGATCACACGAAGAGCGAGGACTTAACAAGTTTTCCATCCCAAGCAATAAACACCCAGCATGTTGAAAGTATCAAGTGCAACACTTCTCGTTTAATATGTTAAGTCAATCCTGCGACCGAAATTCAGCCAACATGCAAATGTCAACATGTTGCACTTGACAAGTTCTGTTAAATGTTTATCAGGGTGGACACGGTTTAACACTTTATTTCCTGCTTGGCGTTTTACTGACGATTACTTCACTTTATACCTCAACGCAACGTTCGGTGATTTAATTTCCTTTCTCGCGTCGCATTTGCTATCACCGAGCAGCACGTCGTCTTAGCGACTAGATATTGGAGTATGAGAGACTGACGATTTCACTCGAGAACATCCTTATATGTTACATGATGACAACCTTTGAGCGATATGTGGTAATTATGTTATTCGTAAGTTGGCTGCATCTATGAAGGATATGCTGTTATATGGGTATGTATGAGGGACAAGCTAAGATGTGCAGTAAAGTTTATTGTCATTGTGCAAATCTGCTTTCATCCTTTATCTGGGTAATCCTTATCGCATACGTTTAAAGTATATGAGTCATTCCACATAAAAACGAACACGCATAAAACATCACTTTCTCTAAATTTTCTGAATTTTAGTTTACGTGTTCCACATATAAAATAAATCAACACATATTTTATATTTTGCGGGAAATCAAATTATTGTAGGATTTACAGTTTACTTAACATTTTTCTTGTAGCGCACAACGTTACATAAAAGTAATTTATTCTCGGAATACAGAATGGTCAGGGTTAAGAACAGTCGTTTTGCAGATAAAAGCAATGTGGTTTTCCTTATATAAAATACTATTTTTTCGGAATAAAAAAAATCACTTTTTTAAGTATGAATATTTTAAACCGCAATATCATATTTAATCCCCTAATAATAAAATCTGGAAAAAAATACAAGAAGAATATATTTTGTTTTAAATCTGTTAATATCAGTATGGGATCTTCCTTAGGAGTGCGCTTTTAAACAGTTTTTTTTGTGTTAGCTGGTAGGGTTTTAGAACATAGACTGCTGACTGACTGCTTTATACTGCAGCAGCGCGCCGCGCCGGCGTTACGCAGTACGAACGTGATAGGCTATCACTTCCGGTGTTGGGTGTAAGTTAGCAACTGGAATCTGATATTCTATAAAGCCTCTCTCCGCTGTTTCACTGTAATTGTTACTTTGTGTTCGGCTTTTTTCGTTAGAAGTTCATTCTCAGATCTGTGACTTCTGAAAGTGCATACTGAGTGAACTGAAGAAACGTAGCTATGACTATTGCTTCGGTCCATTTAATGTTTTCAAGCGTAACACAAGGCAGAAATCATTAAGCTTAGTTACCTGCAATATGCTTACAAACTTAAAAATGGAGAACTTAACTTTGTCACCAGACCTAAAACTATGTGACGCATGTCGAAGAAAAAATCCCAAAGTACCAACCACTGATAACAGTGATTGTATGCTACAAAGTGCCAATGCTGAATAATCCAGAATTGGTTTTGAACATAGTGACCATTTTAGGCAAGATATGCGAAAGGGATCTCTGGTACCTTAGAGTTAAATTCATTTATTCCATCAACCAATAATGCAATAATAACCAGATGGTATTCACTTGTGCCTGAAGGGGAAATGTGCACATTTCAATTGTAGTTGCCTCCCATAGGATCAGATTGAAAGTTCGAAAGTTTCTTAACTGTATGCCAAATTTAAGTTACATATGAACAAACTAATGCAACTAAAGTGCTGTGAACAGTTGACAAGCCATCTAATGACAGACTGCTGCTACTGCTGCCACTCTCCAGCCTGGCTTCGCTGGAATTCCGCTATGCACCGCTTTCTAAGTTATTTTATTTCAAATTAACTATACAGGATCCTATCTTTGTTTTATGTAAATATATACAAAAAACTATAAGGAATTTATAAGTTTTATAGAAATTTAAACTTGGGGGTTAATAGAGATATATAGTTTTTAAATGTTTTGATTTTAAAAATTGATGTAAATAGTTAATTATATCAATTATAATAAGTATTAAGTAAAAGACTACATATTAAGCTTTGCATTGCACTTTATAACATAATTTTATCACTTATCGCCTGTGAGATATTCTAATTTATAGGTAGAGAGTTGTGCCGCTTTTCACAAGTTGGAATGCGCAATATTTTAAAAGATATTTCGATTTAATAAAAAATAAGAATTTAAAACACAATTCACTTGGGTTTTGTAATCCATGGACAAAATTTTAAGTGAATCGGAGACATGATCAGATTTTGTGAAAATTTGTGCGACTTGACGTGGAATGACTCATATAGATGATGAAACATGGCGCAATCGGAAAGAACAACTTAAGTTTGGCAGATTACTTACGAAATGTGAACACAATGTATTATAGTACCACCTGAAACACGTGTTATACTGAAAGAGCGTTTAGAGAAATATTCATGGGAAGTACCAACCATGTGAAATTACCATCCGATTTAATGCTACAGGCGCAAAACGCTGCTAGTGAATTCACTTTGTGGATACAAAGATTGGCCATTATGTAATTGTCACGGAACAAGAGGAAGCACAAGATAAGGTTAAGTTATCGTTGCTGAGGAATATAATGGGTCACGAGGCGCGAAAAATATTGGAAACTATACCAATGAAAAGCGAAAAAATTACAAAACGGCGATGGAGAAATTGGAGAAATACGTGAAACTCCGACCAAACGATAGTTTTGAAAGGTTTGACGAACGGAAGCAACAAGACGGTGAGGCTTTTGACCGGTTCTTTACCGAGTGTAGAAGACGTAAAATCATGCCACTTTAATGTGACGGACCCTAATGTAACTGTAGAGGAGAAAATGCATAGGGGCAAGATCATTTGGAGCATTACAGACAGAACAGTGTGAGAAGTACTGTTACGCATGGACAATTTAACCCTAACCAAGGCGGAAAACTATTGTCGTACTAGTGAGCAGAGTAGAATGCAAACGAAGCAGATGTCCAAGGAATCAACGGTAAATGAAGTCAATGCAGTAAGAGCGACAGAAGAGGATAATGATGTAGATGTAGTTTAAAAAGCAAAGGAAGTTAATACCAAATTTAATGCTGATAAATTGTAATGCAATCTGTTGTCAAATTCATGGGCCAGATAATATCATCTGATGGCAAGAGTATCGACACAGAGAGAGTCAAAGCTTTATATGCGCTGAAGGCACCTAAAGATAGGAAAGAGTCACTGCAGCTTATTGGATCATTGAATTGTGTTAGAAGATATGTTCCAGAAATGGCACAGTTAATGCGGCCTTTAAATTAACTAACAAAATTGGATAGGGAATTTCAATCGTTGCCGGTGCATGATGAAACATTAAGGCAAATGCTCCATCATTAGTACCATTTGATCCTTAAGAACAAATAATCATGCAATGCGATTGCATTAAAAAAGGTGTTGTGTTTTGGATTACGGAGATTCGAAATAGAAATTGGTGGCGTGTATCACGAAAGCAAAATGGCAGCGAGGTTAACTATAGCCAGACTAAAAAAGAGTTGCATTCGGGGCAAAAAAGTTCCACGAATTCATTTATGGTGCAAATATCATTGCCCAGACGGTTCATCGTCCCTTAGTATCCATTTTAAAGAAACCAGTATGTAAAAAAGGATCAGTAAGACTGCAGCGTCTCAGATTGAAATTACTGAACTATTCATTAAATTTAGCATGTATTCTCGGCAAATGTTTATATTTTGCAGACGTGCTGGCTACGTCCACATTAAATCAAAGTAAACATGACCATGAGACGTTAGAAATTGTGCATTCTGTCATTAGACATTTGTTAATGTCTGAGAGAACGAAGGAGCAGTTCAGGTGTGCAACAACAAAAGATGACAAACTTAATTTACTGTCAAACTAATACTTTGAATGTTGACCGGAATACAGTAAATCATGCAACTGATGGAATGTTTTACAGTGTTAAAAATGATTTATATGTTGAGGCAGGGTTAGTATTTGTTGGAAATTAAATTGAGGCACCCGATGTCTTAAAAACATATGTAATAAACTTGCACATGCAGGTCATTTAGATATTAACAAATCGATTGCCAAAGATCGTCAAATCTTTTTCTGGCCTAACTTAGCGGATGATCTGACAAAATGTATTACTAGATGTAGGCCATGCGAGTAATACAGCTCATATAACTACAAAGAGAACTTGAGACCACATAGTATTCCAAAATGTAGAACAGAAAAAATGGGTATGGATATTTTTAGAATATGAGTAGGTTATTACGGAGAGAGCAAGGCCACTTATTTGCGTTTATATGGGAAAGGATAGGGAAAACGAGGCTAGATGCAGAGGAAAATGCGTTTATATGGGAGAGATAGGGAAAACGAGGGCTGATGCTAGGCCAGACAGGGGTTGAAGACGGAAATGCGTTTATATGGGAGCGATAGGGAATACGTAGAGAGGTGCTAGGCTAGACAGATGCTGAAGGAGAAAAATGTGTTTATATGGGGGAGATAGGGAATACGAGAGAGGTGCTAAGATAGACGAATGTTAAAGGTGCAATACGTTTATAGAGGAGAGATAGGGAATACGAGGCTAATGGTATGCTAGACGGGGGTTGAAGGAGGGGGAATATACGCTTATACGGAAGAGGTAGGGAATACGAGAAAAAAAGCTGGGCTAATCAGAGGTTGAGTAGAGTATACGTTTGTATGGGAGAGGTAGGGAAAAGGTTGATAGGTGTTAGGAATCCCGGTCAAAGAAACTGTAATACAAAGAAACGTATTTTTCAGGAGCTTTAACAACAAAAAAGACGCAAGTGTAGATCATTTGTACGGTATTCGAGGAGGGGTCTTTAATGGAAAAACCCTCTAAGTCAGTAGTATAGAAACGACCGTTCTAGATAACTTAATATGCAGGAATGTATATTCATATGCAAATGAGGTCTCCCCCACTCCCTCTCCACCTCCTGATATGGTCATCGCAGCCTTCGGATCCCCAAGCGGCGACCTTTGTGCAGTAGCCAAACACTTGTTCCCTACCCTCCCTAACCGCAAGCACCATAAAATCTTAACAACGCTTTGCTTTGGTGGAGCTGGAGAAAGGACCACGTGTTGTGTTTAAGGGATGGGAAGACCCTACTAATCGTTTACTGATGGGTTTATGGTCAGGCTTCAAAGCTTTCCGTTCGCTTTGAAGCCGGTTGGGGAAAGGATGCCCGCGACTAGTTTACTTTCTGCTTGCAGCTGAGGGTCATAAATCTTCTTGAGTATAATGGAAAGCTTGACAGGTAAGCAATTAAGGTTGACAATCACCTGTCAAAATGAACAATAGAATAATAAATTATCTTCTGTAACAAAGGCGAAGACGTTATTCTAACCACTCCATATCCATACACTGCAGCAAGCCGACACTAGCCGCATTGTTTGATGAACACGTACAAAAGAACAAAGGTTATCCATCACCTGTCAAAATGAACACAAGAGAAGCCTGATGTCTTGCTAAGAAAGGAACACATTCTATTGTATCCCTTTCCATTGTCCAGAGCACGACTTCCTTACAAAGACCACCCGTGTAGCATCCCATTCCACTGGAATTTAACAAAGAGCCAGTCTGGCATAGCGATAATAAAGAGTCTCCATTATCCCAACTATATTGAATTCCCGTACACGTACGGTGAATGGTCTTGTCTTTGCTTGACCGATGGAAAGACAGAGAGGTCAGTTTACCTGCTAGATCATAAAAAATTCTACCACCGCTCGAGCCCGACATCATGCCGCCCTCACTGCCCGAAGCTAGTTCCTTCCGAGAGCAGTGTCTTCACGAAGACCTACGGGTATACCCGAACACAGTTATACAGGCTCTGTTTACGCTTCTATAGGCGCTTTCAAACAGCGATATCAAAAATGTATTTAACATATATCATTACCTATATTAAACTCATGTGTATACTTAGATATCCATAGCTCGGTGTTCGATTCTTACTGCAATCAAAAAGTTTAATGTTTTAATTGCTAATGAGAAATTGATGCTTTGATAATATTAAATAAATACCCTGATTAATGAAATTGTGTTCAGAGGTCCTAGCTCGAATCTTACCCAGCGAAACTCCAATGCGTAATAAATATAATTTAATTTTTATATATCATTGCCCTGATTAATGTAGGCTATTCTTAGGTGCCCATAGCTTCTAGTTCGAATCTTAACCTACGAAACTTTAACGCTTAATAAATATTAAATTATGCAGGCATGCACAGCCAGATTAAAATGTATTTCACAAATATAATTTAATTTCTTATATATCATTACGATGTGTCAATGCGTGGTATTCTTAGGTATCCAGAGGTGATAATTCGAATCTTACCTTACAAAACTCTAATGCTTAATAAATATTAAACTAGGTGAGTATGCGCGATCAGATTAAAAATGTGTTTAACAAATATAATTATTTATAATAAACCCTGGAGGATACTCAGATATTCCCAATGCCTAGACATGATTAATTATTTTCTTTCTTTTTGCTTTTTCTTTCTATCTGTTTCGTTCTTCTTGACATGCATACAGTAATGCATTCATACATATACATGCACAGAGCCATTACACATACATATACACTCATGCGCATAGCCCTTACACACATACCAGTTCACTTGCGCATGCACACACGCACTCACACACCTCATACGTATACAAACATAAACACACACATACGCCAGTGCACTTACACACACCCATACACGCACGCATACACACACCCACGTACATACATACACCAGGGCACTTACACACACACACACGCATACACCTACAAGCATAGACTCATACACCAGTGCACGCGCACATGCGCACGCATTCATGTGCACGCACACACATACACACACGATAGCATTGGAAATTATGGCCTTTACAGAATTCAAAAATATTTGTCTCATTTCACTGTAACCTAGCAAACCTTCACATCGCTTTCATTCCAATGCATTTTTATAGAATGTGTAAAGACATTATGGAGCTGTTCGAGAGAGAGAGGGGGGAATTGAAGCAAGTACTGTTAGAATTGCTGAGAGCCTCTGCACATGCGCAGAACAGATGATAATTCCATTGGGTGCAATAATCACGTGACGTGTATACATACCATCCCCTGCACCAGGCTGTTTAGCCATGTATTTCAAAATAAGAGATATCAACATTAATCATCGTTTTATTATTAAAAATTCAGCATATGATTGTTCTAAAAAGGTCCGTGTCACCTCTATAAGTAGGGGACCTTCAGTCACTAGTCTTTATTGTGCTAATAGGTCTAGATGTGTTAACATCGTGTTCTCTCCAAGAATAATCAACTTTCTGAAGTGTTATCAAGGTGAAGCGGTCTACATTTCATTGAATAGAGATTAATACGTTATTATCCCAAGAATAAGGATGAATAACTGCATATAAGGATATAGTTCCTAGTGCATCAGGATACTCTTGTATTAAATGTAGGATGAAATGCCTCAGAGGTTGACAAAAGAAGGCATCAGATGTGGTACAAGAAGCTCCTCAAATGCAAGCATTGTAATGCAACCTTCAATGATGGTTATAAGGGTCAGCGGCACGAGGATGTAAGTGAAATAAGCAGTCCTCGGAAGTAAAGACGATTGCAGCCTATTAAATATCTGTTATTATCAACAATAGCGGAGTGTGAGATGAAAAAATACGAGACATCTCTCAGTGGACGATTGAAATCGTATTTTATACGATGCAATTCGACGAAGGACCTGAATATGTACCTGAATGAGGCAAAACAACCAATAATCCAGGCTGTACATAAAGAGCTTAGCATTCACAAGAGCGTAAAAATTAATCTGCTAGCTGAGTGCAGATTTGTAAACAGTATCGGAGAAACCTGTGACAAAACATTTAAACCACGGAATCAGCCTGTGTTTCTAGAAACGGTTCTGGACTCAGCGCTGGAAGCGAAATACAAGAAATTGGTTACTGAAATGGAGGAATCACAGCTTAAGGGTAGCAACTGGGCTTTGTTTGCAGTGGAAGGGGTTCGACTTCGTATCAACAAGTACAATCCGTTACGAGGAAGTAGCTACATACCACTACCGCCTTCTGTCGGAGCTAAAGAAGCGTGTATAAACATTCCGAACTTTAGCGATGAGAAATGTTTCATGTATTCTATACTGGCCAAATTCGTCAGCGCCAAGCCTCAACGCGTCAGCAAATACGAGTAACTTCAAGGTAAGTACGACTTCAGCTGTGTTTCTTACCCTACCCCACTTTCTCAAATACACAAATTTGAGAAGCTTAACAAGATGCCTGTTAACGTTTTCGGCCTGGATGAGAAGCATGAAGTGTATCCAATAAAGGTTACTAGCACTGAACTACCTGAACATCCTGACTTGCTACTATTGAGTGACAGTTGTGGAAAACATCACTGTGTATATAAAGAATTTTGAGAAGCTAATTCGACGTCAGAAAACTAAGTGTAATGGACGTGTTTATAGCTGCAAGCGTTGTTTTACACATTTTGATGATCGATATGGACGAAGCGGGCTGGAAAAACTAGAAGAACATGCATCCATCTGTATTCAACATGGTGTCGCGAGGGTAGTTATGCCTACCAAGGACAAATCAATTGTTCAGTTTAAAAATGTTGAGAGGATGTTGAAACTACCTTATGCCATCTGCAGATTTAGAGTATTCTCACTCCATGCCATGCGTGTATACCCAATCCTGAAACTTCCTATAAACCCCTTATCAAGAGCACACGCCAATGAGCCTCTGTGTTTACGTGAAGCCATCATCCTGTGTTGAACATATTGAAACCGGTCTTCCTAAACACCCTCATGTATATCGTGGTGCTGATGCTGCTCAGAAGTTTATGGAATACCTATTGTTCCTTGGATACGAAATTAATAATGTATACAAATCAGCCAAGCCTCTGAAACTTACGAACCAGCAGCAAAAGGATTTTGAGTCTTCTACGGTATGCTACTTGTGTGGAAGAGCTTTTACAGGAGAAAACTACAAAGTACGCGACCCTGATCATATCAGTGGTGAGTATCCCGGAAGTCTACATAATGAATGTAATTTAGCCTGCAAAACACCTAAATATATCCCAGTCTTCATGCACAACCTCAGCGAATATGACTGGAATTTCATTGTCAAGGAGCTGGGTTGTACAAGTGAGAGAGTGGATGTAATTCCTAGCTCTGAAGAAAGCTATATCTCATTCACCAAGTATGTAGGAGATATAAAGTTTCGGTTTGTGGATAGCTTCCGATTCCTCAGTACAAACTTGGATAAGTTCGTAAAAAATCTAACCTCATATCCTGAAACACTAAAGTACTTCGGAGAAGACAATTTGAAGTTGATGACTCGTAAGGGTGTACTTCCATATGATTTTGTCACGTCATGGGATGTTTTGAACGAGACCTGGTTGCCTCCTAAGGACTCCTTCTACAATAGAATAAATAAGGAAGAAATTATGGATACTGACTATGATCATGCTAGAAACGTATGCGAGCTGTTTAATGTGAGAAACCTGGGAGATTACAGCGACCTGTACTTAACTTCAGATGTGCTTCTAACTGATGTCTTTGAGACGTTCAGAGAGCAAACACTCAACACACACAAAGTTGATCCAGCACATTATTTTACCTCTCCAGGACTTACATGGGATGCTATGTTACTGTATACAGGAATTAAGCTGGAGCTGTTACAAGATTATGATCAACTACTCATGGTGGAATCAGGTATAAGAGGAGGTTTATGCCAAGTTTCCCATCGATATGAAGAGGCTAATAACACATATATGGAGAAGTTTGATCCGTCGAGACCAAGCCAAATTATCACATACAAGGACGCTAATAAGCAATACGGTTGGGCAATGTGTCATGCCCTTTTTGGTGCATTTCAGTGGATTTCACCTGAAGAAATCAACACAGAAAGGCACGATGATTTTCACAGGTACATATTAGAAGTTGACATCGAGTATCCTGCAGAACGTCATGATCTACACAACGATCTACCTTTCCTACCTGAGTGTATGAAACCATTGGAATCATCTACAAAGAAACTGATACCTCATCTTGTACCTCGAAAGAAGTATGTGGTGCATTACATGACTTAGAAGCAAGCTCTTAGTCATGGACTACAACTAACAAAAATCCATCGTGTGTTACAATTCCAACAGTCTCGGTGGTTGAAACCTTATGTGGAATTTAACAGGCTACGACAACAGGCATTAAATGACTTTGAGAAGGATCTCTACAAGCTCTTTAAGAACGCCATGTTTGGAAAAACTACGGAGAACCTATGTAACCGTGTGGATACACGACTGGCAACAAATGAGAAGACTCAGGAGAAGTTGATCGCCAAGTCTACGTTCATCGATAGGACAATATATGCTGCTAATCTGGCTGCTGTACATATGGCCTTTCGTCAGATTGTGTTTAACAAACCTATATACATTGGTATGAGTGTGTTAGACATCTCCAAGACATTAATGTATAACTATCATTACGACGTGTTGTTACCATATTACGGAGCTGAAAACCTACAGCTTATGTATATGGACACTGATTCATTCATTCATCGTGTAACAGCTGAAGATGTGTACCATGACAAGCTACGTTTTCTTGAACATCTCGATACAGCTGATTACCCTGTCAACCATATATGCAGCTCTACTCAGAACAAAAAAGGTGTTGGGAAAATTTGAAGATGAGGCTAATAGCAAAATCATTCTACGCTTTGTTGGACTACCACCTAAGATGTATGCCTAAGATATTCAAAGCTTTATGATAAAAAAGATTAAAGTTATAAAACGTAGCGCTATTAAGCAGTACATTTCGTTTGACAGCTATACAGACTGTCTTAAAACTTGTGAAATCATCAGAACGCCCATGAATCTAATTCTATCACGAAAGCGCGCTGTTACCACAGTGCAAGTGACTAAAATTACATTGAATCCCCTTTATGATAAAAGAGGTATTGCCGAGTATGTAATAACTACCTATGCGTATGGACATTACTGCATTACAAACAGTGCTTAAGAGAATGTAACCCGAAGATGAAGATTTTTTTCCGGGAGTTTACAATCTTAAAAAATTGAAGTTTACACGTGTGCTGTGTATGCATATAGCAGACAAATGATGAAGAAAGGAGAAGATGGAAGGGGAGGCGGTAACCCTGCCATTGGGAGCAAATGCTAGTGTTAGTCTCAAGTCTAGATAAAGGGGAGAGACGTCTACCCTTACAACCCTTGTTTAATGAAGCAATGATCTAACTGATAAAGCTGCTACACTTGAACCAATAATGTAAGCATGTAAGCCAATAAAGCTTAAAAATGTTATAATATCTCATGAACCATGTGGATGCGCTAGTTATGTAGCTAGAGAAGCAACAACCGGTTACACAGCAGCTGTAGCAGCAGCAGCTAATCCAACAGCTGTAGATTCAGCAGCCTTAACCACAGCAAGCATCACAACAACAGCAACAGTAAGTAGGACAGATGTAGTAGTAGATACAGCAACTATAGCAACAGCAGCTACAATGATAGCACCAATAGATCCTGCAGCTACAGAAACATCAATCACAGTCAGCACAAGTGCTGCAGCAGAAGCAAATACAGTAACTACCGTAGCAGATAGCTGTAGCACCATCTGCTACAACAATAGCAGCGACAACAACCGTTTACATAATAGCTGTAGCAGCAGCTAATCCAGCAGCTATAGATTTAGCAGTCTTAGCAATAGCAACCATGACAGCAATGATATTCCAGCAGCTGTAGACACACCCACCACAGCAGCAGCAGTCATCATGACAACAGCAACATCAAATACGAGAGCTGCAGTAGTGTATATAGCACTTCAACATCAGCTACAACAATAGCAGCATCAGATCCTGCAGCTGTAGAACATTAGACACAGTCAGCACAATAGCTGTAGCAGAATTAAATACAGCAGCTATCGTAGCAGATACAGCGGCTGTATAACAATAGCTGTAACAGACCCTATAGCTGTAGCAGCATCTGCTACAACAATAGCAGCAGGATCAGTCGCGGCCACAAAACTAGCAGCGGTAGCAACAAGACGTCACATGGTAACAGCTGTAGGTAATCCATTAGTTGCAGGTTTAGTAGCCACGTCTATGAAACTAAATTACTTTTTCAAAAATGGACTCGAATACCTTGGATACTACATAAATGAGCTGAAATTGCATTAAATAACATTGATAAGAATCATTAATTAAAATTATCACGAACACCTGTGATACTACCCTATTTGTTTTAAATACAACGTACCTTTCTGCGTGAGTGGGTCACCTTTTTGCGAGAGCCAGTCACCTTTTTACGTGAGGGGGTCACAGCTTTGCGAGAGCGTGGCCACTTTTTGCGTGAGTGGGTCACCTTTTTGCGAGAGCGAGTCACCTTTTTGCGTGTATGGGTCACCTTTTTGAGTGAGTGGGTCACCTTTTTGTGTGAGTGGCTCACCTTTTTAGCATGAGGGGGTTACGTGATGGGGCTGTCCAGAATTAGCGTTCTAGCATTGTCAGGAAACAGCTTTCCATGAAGTTTGCGTCTAAAGTCACTCTCAAAGTCTAGTGCTGAATCGACAGCGAGCAATCGTGCTTCACCAGCTTCATCTTGCCAGCTAAAACATAAATCACCCTTAATGTATATATGCTAATGAATGTAAGCAATGATAAAGTATAAAAGAGCAATACACTAATAAAAATCAATTAGTATACCATGAGTGCAAAGGGGGTTAAGGTCGCAAGAGGTTCCGGTTTGATTAACTCGCTAATCAACCGGCTACCGTTTGAAGCGCATTTACCTGGATACAGATACTGCGGACTCGGGACAAAGCTAGAAAAAAGATTAAAGAGACCAGACCGTGGAAACAACCTGTTAGACCAAGCGTGCAAACTTCACGACATTGCCTACGCTCAGCATAAGGACTCTGCTTCGAGAAACATTGCCAACAAGATCTTGGCTGAAACGGCGTGGAAAAGAATGCAATCATCTCATGCTACATTAGGTGAAAAGCTGTCAGCGGGACTAGTAACGGCAATTATGAAGGGAAAGGTGGCTTTTGGTGCTGGATCCAGGAAGAAGAAACGAGGAAGGTTTCTACCGCTCATACCAATTATTGCAGCTCTTAGCGCAGCGCAAAATGCTACAGCTGTAAATAAGAAAAAGGCAGCAGATAAACAACTTGCCGAAATGATGAGACATAACAGAGAAATTGAGGGAAAGGTGACTTTTGGCGCTGGATCCAAAAAGAAGAAACGAGGACGATTTCTACCTCTCTTGCCAATCATTGCAGCTCTAGGCGTTGTCGCTGGAGATGCATCACAAATTGCTACAGCCGTAAATAAGGAAAAGGCTGCAGATAAACAACTTGCCGAAATGATGAGACTTAACAGAGAAATTGAAGCAAGAGGGAGAGGTTTTTGAGTGAAGAAGAATAAGTCGAGGATCACCGAAAGGAGGAGGAGACAAAACCAGAATGGGAATTCAAAAAACTCTGGCTGATGGCTATACTTGTCCCGGAAAAAGCCTTAGACCTCGACTTGTATGCCAAGCGTTTGAAGATTCCTCCTTTTAGAGGTGTATACATGATCGATTATCTGCCCTCAAGACCTCGTTACAGAGAGATAATTATTGTCAATCTCGATATTTCAGAGAATGAAGGCACTCATCGGGTTGCTATAAACAAGGATGGCAACGTGTCATTTTATTTCGATAGGTTTGCAAACTTGAAGCCTCCAAAAGAGATAGAAAGGTACCTCAGAGGCGTTAAGGTTCTCTATAACACTAAGAGGTTTCAGAATTTCAGCTCAGTCATCTGCGGGCAACTTGTGCTTGCAATTTCTATCGCAATGAGTTACACTTTTTCTGTCATTGGCAACGAGTCTGTTGTTACTACATACCTGAATCCCCCTCTTCAGCTATATCCAAAGGGTCATTATCAGATTGTTCTATTGAATTTTGAAACCTTCTGTTCCATTCCCAATGCTGATTGGAGTAATAATCAATTTCATTACATACGCAATGATGAAATTAAGATCATTGATATACCTGATGGAACTTATGAGATTGCTGATATTATTGAATACATCAGAGGTAAGCTAGAGGTGGATGAGAATGTCTTCTTTACTAGACCTAATAATAACACAATGAAGACTGAAATTCAATGTCCTTTCGCCGTTGGTTTTTCCAATAATCGTTCTATAGGCTCGCTCTTGGGCTTCAGCGGTAAAATTATTCTAGCTAATCAGCTGTCTGAATCTGATTTCCTGGTGAATATATTTAAGATGAGCATCATACCAATCGAGTGCAGTATTGCAATAGGCTCTTTCATCGACGTAAAAGTGGGCACTCGATCTACGAGTTTTTCCCGTCTATTCCGCCTGGGTATCATATTTTTCAAGAGCCGTCAAATCCAATTTACCTTCCAATCATAAACACCAATGCTATAGAGCAAATTAGTCTTCGTGTACTGCACCAGAATAGTAATATCATTGACTTAAGAAACGAAGATATAAGCATAAGGCTTCACAACCGTTGCAATGCCAATATATTTTAGAAGAAAGCGACGTCGAGGATATAATAATGGAATGATTTGACGCACACATCCTTCTCTGCCCTTGACACCCAGCGGGTTAACATCACGTAATCGACAGTTCATCCAGGCATTGGGCTTCAGAATCCTATAATCATGGACATCTTCAATGTTACCGGGACACCGAGATTCGACGACAAGATCACTAAAGAAGAGGAACATGTGTTTTTACCGTATAATACATCAGCTTTGGACGCTAATGACGAGATTAAAATCTCTTGTCAAGCTGAGGATTTATATACATTACCTAATCAAAGTTATCTATACATCGAGGGGAGTATTACTAAATCTAATGGAGCAGCTACTACGGCAAAGCTTGCCAATAACGCTATTGCATTCATGTTTGAGGAGATTCGACTGGATATGAATGGCTCAAATAATGATCGAAGCAGAAACTTCGGGATCGCATTAACTTTACGCAACTATGCTGCGCTCAACCCCATGGAATCTGATCGTCTTCTGAATATTGGATGGTGCTATCCTGGAGAACACATGGACATTGTGAATGCAGTAAATGGATCCTTCAACGCTATAGTACCGCTTTCGATGCTTCTGGAATTTGCTGACGACCACAAGGAACTCATAATCAACAGCAAGTTTGAGTTGGTGCTGATTCGATCCAAGGACTCTAAAACTGTATTATAGCACCTCAGGGTGAAGAGAGTGCAAGCGTTAAACTTGTACGAATCGAGTGGAGAATGCCAGTGATTCGACTTTCTGGTGCTGAAAAGGTTGAAATTCTCAGGATTGTCAAGTCGGACAAGGCGCTGTATCTCCCATTTGAGAACATGGATCTGCATACTCAGCCTGCTGTGCCGCAAGCTAAATCATTCACCTGGAATGTTGCCACCAGATCAAAAATGGAGAAGCCGAGATTAGTCATTTTCGGTGCTCAGACTTTAGGATCGAGTAATGCATCTAAAGAATGTTCCCTTTTTGATCATTGTAACATAACTAATATGAGACGTTCTCTTAATAGCGAATGTTATCCCTATCATGACATGAATTTGGACTTTGGAAACTCGAGATTTGCATCATTGTATGACATGTTATCAAAGTTTCAAAGCTCTTGTTATGAAAAAGAGAATTATCCTTTATTGAAGAGGAAATATTTTCTTAAATTTGCTCCTATATTTGTTCTAGATTGCTCACATCAACCAGAGGAAGTTGTAAATGGTGCTGTCAACATCGGAATAGGAATTCAAGCTAGTGCAAATCTTCCTGCACAGACCTCATTGTATTGTTTAATAATTCATGATAAGGTATTTACATACAAGCCTCTGACTCATGTGATGCAGCTTATATTTTAAACTAATCATTGTAAGGATTTATTTTTTTCATTAGGAATGTAAGGAATTTTTATTGAATAAAAACATGATGTAAAAGGATACCTTCATTCTTTTTTATTATTTTTATCTTGCATTTCCATCACTTTCGTCCTCCAACTCGTTCCAGCATATGGCATTACACTTGCAACAGCTAGGTTACCTAAATGGTAATCTATAAACGATTCAAGTCTTTTAGCCTGCAAATTTCATCGCTATTTAAAAGTATTTCACAATCATTTAAATTAGTATTCAAAAATTTTATTTCGGACTCTAGCATATAAGCAGCAATATTATAAGAGAAAACAATATTTTTACAATATCCCACATGCTGACACTTTCTCGATTGGAGGAATGCTTTGAATGTAGGAAGACTATCTCGAATTATCTCCCAGTCGTGAATTGTCGTGTATGCAATTTTGTCTGTGTTTTTCACTATAAGGACTGGAAGATCGTAGAAGAATCCTATCTTATCGTTGTGTCTTCTCAAGATGTAGACGTCTCGGCACCCGCTTCATACCGACATGTCTGTTGGGTGTCTCGATGTTGCTTATTCTATCCTCCAATAGCGTCAGCCTCCTTTGCAGTTCTGCAAAGCTGTTCCTCTTCTTCTTCCCCTTGTGGCACCGTCTGAAACATTACACAATGAAAGTCTTGCAAAGCGTGCTTTGGGAAGTAAAGGTAACCTGAAAAGAATTACATTTGTTGTTAGTGCACACTTAAAATGAAAAATAAAAAATTTGTATAGACTTTCGGATATCGCTCGTTACTTCAATGCGATAGATATAACTAAATTCAAATATGTGATATTGTGATTTGGCGAATTTTTTATAAAATTCTATGACTTGTATCTTTTGTGTCTTTATATGTAATATCAATGAGTCAGCTTTTTTATTTATGAATCGTTTTCATGTTAAAATAGGAGAATTCGTTTCAACATACCTTCGCTGCAGATGCAAGAACAATTTACACGTCTTAAATTTCCCCATCTCTGCCATACCGTTATATTCAAGGTGTAATTTTCCAGGTGTTTCTGCAAGCTCTTGATCGGTTAACGAATTATAGCGCTCATGAAAGAACACTTGACAATTCTCCAGCGAAGATACGACCCTGGTACCGTATCTTGTTTGAGCTCTCTTTAAGGACTTTATCTCATATTTTGGAAATATTTCGGGATCTTCAATGCGCCGAGTCGGTAGGAAACTACGCTCTTCAGCCATCTTGTTAAGTCTATCTGCTAAACAATCTGTAACAGGCATTGATAATGAATTATTATTTTCAATGCATTATTCACGTTGAAGGACAAGTTATACAATTGTTTATCTTAGAACTAAAGTGTGTGTGGTGCTACATCACCAAAGGTTTTATAAGTATGCTTATGATTGTGTAGAGAAACAAAGAATGAGTCTAGAAAATCGTATGAATGTTTATGCAAGAAAAATGTGTAGCGAAAATCTTATGAACGTGTACAGAAACAAAGAATAAGTACAAAAATCATGTGAATGCTCATGGAAGATGAACCTGCAGAGAAACAAGAATGGGCAGAGAAACAATGAATGCGTGGAAAAAATCGTATGAATGTTTATGCAAAAAAACTGTGTAACGAAAACGTATGAATGTGTAGAGTAACAAAGAATAAGTACAGAGAATGATGTGAATGTTCATGGAAGATAAACCTGCAGAAAAACAAAGAATGAATGGAGAAAATCGTGTGAATGTTAATAGATGATGGACCTTCAGAGAAACAAAGAATGAGTAGAGAAAATCGTGTGAATGAGAAACAAAGAATGAGTGGAGAAAATCGTATGAATGTTTATGTAAGAAGAATGTGTTGCGAAAATCGTGTGAATGTTAATAGAAGAATGAGTAGAGAAAATCCTGTGAACGGAAGAAGAGTACGCCGAGAAACCTATGTGACGGTAAGGTTGAGATTAAAAAATATGATGCTCTTGCAAGGGATCGTCTTTCATGTACTGCATCGTTTAAACAAAATTGAATGTATTGTAAAAGCCAAAAGTAATTTTTTATAGTTATGTAAAAACTCACCTTGCATTGTTTCGTGTTGATGTGTGCTGTGCGTGTAAAATCGATGGGCTGCGCCTCTTCTTAAATTAAGAAACATCTCGTGTTGCTTTTTAAAGTGCCTTAAAATATAAATGTAGGGTTAATAAGCTCACAGTGTCTCTAGCATGCGTTGATATCTGTTTGTATAGTGATCTAAACCCCTACAGGCGATGTCAGCACATCGTCATGTTGGGGGTATGTATACACGTCACGTCGTTATTGCACTCAATGACATCATCTCTTTTTGCGCATGAGCAGAGGCTCTCATCACTTCTATCCCTTCTTGCTTTAATTCCTCTGTCTCTCTCTCTCTCTCTCTCTCTCAGAGTACCTCCATAATGTCGATACACAATGTATAAAAAATGCGTTGGAATGAAAGTCATGTGAAGATGGTAGCCTGAAAAGAATTATATTTTGCTAGGTTACAGTGAAATGAGACAATGATTTTTGATTTCTGTAAAGGCCATAATTTCCAATGCTATCGTGTTTATATGTGTGCGTGCACATGAATGCGTGCGCTAGCGTGGTGCACTGTTGTATGTGTCTATGCTTGTAGGCGTATGCGTGTGTGTGTAAGTGCAATGGTCAATGTATGTACGTGGGTGTGTATGCGTGCGTGCGTGTATGGGTGTGTGTAAGTGCATTGGCGTTTGTGTGTGTTTATATTTGTATACGTATGAGGTGGGTGAGTGCGTGTGTGCATTTGCAAGTGAACTGGTATATGTGTGTAAGGGCTATGTGCATGAGTGTATATGTATGCGTAATGGCTCTGCGCTTATATATGAATGCATGGTTGTATGTATGTCAAGAAGAACGAAAGAGATAGAAGGAAAAAAGAAAGAAAATAAAGAATCATGTCTAGGCATCGGGAATATCTGAGTATTCTCCAGGGTTTAAAATAAATAATTATAATTGTTAAATTCATTTTTAATTTGACCGTGCATACTCACCTAGTTTAATATTTACTAAGCATTAGAATTTTAGAGGGTAAGATTCGAACTATGACCTCTGGGTACCTAAGAATACCGCGCATTAAAACATCGTAATGATATATGAAAATTAAATTCTATTTGTTAAATACATTTTAATCTGCATTGCATGCCTCCATAATATAATATTTATTAAGCATTAGAGTTTCGCAGGGTAAGATTCGAACTAGAAGCTCTGGGCACCTAAGGATAGCCTACATTAGTCAGGGTAATGATATATAAAAAATTGAATTATATTTGTTAAATGATTCGAGCTAGGACCTCTGAACAGCCTTTCATTAATGAGGGTAATGATATATTATCAAAGCATCGATTTCTCATTAGCAATTAAACATTAAATTTTTTGATTGCAGTAAGAATCGAACACCGAGCTATGGATATCTAAGTATACACATGAGTTTAATATAGGTAATGATAAATGTTAAATGCATTTTTGATATCGCTGTTTGAAAGCGCTTATGGAAGCGTAAACAGAGCTTGTTTAACTGTGTTCGGGTATACCCGTAGGTCTTCGTGAAGACACTGCTCTCGGAAGGAACTAGCCTCGGGCAGTGAGGGCGGCATGATGTCGGACTCGAGCGGTGGTAGAATTGTTTATGATCTAGCAGGTAAACTGACCTCTCTGTCTTTCCATCGGTCAAACAAAGACAAGACCATTCACCGTACGTGTACGGGAATTCAATAGAGTTGGGATAATGGAGACTCTTTGTAATCGCTATGCCAGACTGGCTCTTTGGTATATTCCAGTGGAATGGGATGCTACACGGGTGGTCTTTGTAGGGAAGTCTTGCTCTGGGCAATTGAAAGGGATACAATAGAATGTGTTCCTTTCTTAGCAAGACATCAGGCTTCTCTTGTGTTCATTTTGACAGGTGATGGATAACCTTTGTTCTTTTGTACGTGTTTATCAAACAATGCGGCTAGCGTCGGCTTGCTGCAGTGTATGGATATGGAGTGGGTAGAATAACGTCTTCGCCTTTGTTATAGAAGATAATTTATTATTCTATTGTTCATTTTGACAGGTGATTGACAACCTTAATTGTTTACCTGTCATGCTTTCCATTACACTCAAGAAGATTATGACCCTCAGCTGCAAGCAGAAAGTATCAGGAGGTGGGGGAGGCGGTGGGGGAGACCTCATTTGCATATGAATACACATTCCTGTATATTAAGTGATCTAGAACGGTCTTGTTTATACTACTGACTTAGAGGTGGTTTCCATTAAAGACCCCTCCTCGAATACCGTACAAATAATCTACACTTGCGTCTTTTTTGTTGTTAAAGTTCCTGAATAATACGTTTCTTTGTATTAGAGTTTCTTTGACCGGGATTCCTAACACCTATCAACCTTTTCCCTACCTCTCCCATACAAACGTATACTCTACTCAACCTCTGATTAGCCCAGTTTTTTTCTCGTATTCCCTACCTCTTCCGTATAAGCGTATATGCCCCCTCCTTCAACCCCTGTCTAGCATAGCATCAGCCTCGTATTCCCTATCTCTCCTCTATAAACGTATTCCACCTTTAACATTCGTCTATCTTAGCACCTCTCTCGTATTCCCTATCTCCCCCATATAAACATATTTTCGTCCTTTAGCATCTGTCTAGCCTAGCACCTCTCTACGCATTCCCTATCACTCCCATATAAACGCATTTCCGTCTTCAAACCCTGTCTGGCCTAGCATCAGCCCTCTTATTCCCTATCTCTCCCATATAAACGCATTTTCTTCTGGATATAGCCTCATTTTCCCTATCCTTTTCCATATAAACGCAAAAGTGGCCTCGCTCTCTCCTTAATAGCCTACTAATATGGTAGAAAGTAATACTTGGTAATTGTTGATTTTTTCACAATGGATTGGTGTTGTCTTCTTGACAAATAGGCAAGTAATTCTGTTATGGAGGGTATGAAAAAAACGTTCAAGTGGACTGGATATCCAGTAACTTTAATTATTGAAAATGTGCCATTCAATTCAGATGAATGTCGCCACTATTTCTCAAGTAAGGGTATCTCGCTAGTTGCTGCCATTCCTCGCTACCCGCAGAGTAGTGACAGAACAGAGGAAACTGTTGGAATTGTTAAAAATATAATGAAAAAAATATATGGAATGTAAGTCAGATTAGGGAATACAACACAAAAAGTATATCTTTAGGTGCATCACATTCCCAAATTCTGAATAGTAGAATAATGAGGGATGAATTTCCAGGTACATTAGATCTACTAGAACCTCAGATACAAGAGGTTGTGTAGATAAAGCTATGTCTTTAAAATGTCGTCCTCAGTGGTGTAGTGGTTACCATGCTAGCCTCTAATTCCCGAGATTGCGGGTTCAAACCCGGCGGACAGCGATGGATTTTTTCGGGCGTAGAAATCCTTAGCATGGCTTCCTTCGGAAGGGAAGTAAAGCCTGTGGTCTCGTGTCGTAGATTTACGGCACGTAAAAGAACCTCAAGCCTGATAAAGTGGCCTTTGAGCAAAATGTCCAGTCTTTCACGCCCAATATAGAATGGAACGCTAAGGATCATAGCAGTTAAAGAGCGTCCATAAATAAAACTGAATTTATGTTACAAAAGAAAGCAAACGATAAAACAATATGATAAAACATGTAGGAAAAAGGAAAATGAATTCATGAAGGGTAAAAGTGTTGTAGTGAGAACAAAACATGATAAATACTAGGAGAAAAGAACTGTCATCCTAAAAGCCAAAGAGGCAAGATCTTACATAGTACATTTAGAAAAAAGTAATTTAATTGTGAGTCGGAACACCTTTCAAAAATCATAGGCAAAAAGGGTGGAGGTGGAGGGAGAGAGAGAGGGAGGGAGGGAGAGAGCTTGTGATTGACCCAGATGTTGACCTGGGCTATAACGTTAAACTTGATCAATCAGGTACAGTAAGGTTAATCATAATAATTACAGCATGACTAAACAAACTTTCAAACCAGAGCTCGGTTAGGGAAGACATCAGTGTGACAAACAAGTTACTCATTCTATATGGACGAAGGTACAAACGTAAGGACAAGTCTTGAATGGGAAGGTATGTGATATGTAAATCTCGGTGGTGAGGTGTGGGATATGTGGTAATTGTATTATTCGTAAGTTGGCTAAATCTATGAAGGGTATGATGTTAAGTGAGTATGTATGAGGGAAAAGCTAAGATGGCGTGCGTTTAAGTTCACTGTCATTGTGCAAATGTGTGTTCATCTTTTACCCAGGTAATCCTTATCGCACACATTTAAAGTATATAGAAGAAGTAACAACCTTCGTGATTTTCTACAGGAAGCCAAATTTTATCATCGTTCCAATGGCTAAGTCCCCTTCTGTTAATACTCGGCGATCGCTCATTGGCGCTGGTTTAAACTTTCGAAACTCAACGGTAGCTTCTAAGAACGTTGGTCCCTACAACTTGGTAAAGTCCCTCCAGGATACAATGAAACCACTTAGCCTTCACGTCCTTCTCCGTGGTGTAATGATTACCATGCTAGCCTCTAGTTCCCAAGGTCGCGGGTTTAAACCCGGCGGAGGGCAATGGATTTTTTCGGACTTAAAATCCTTAGCATGGCTTCCTTCGGAAGGAAAATAAAGCCGGTGGTCCCGTGTTGTAGATTTACGGCACGTAAAACAAATCTCAAGCCTGATAAAGAGGCCTCTAGCAAAATTACGAGTCTTCCCAATATAGAATGGGACGCTAAGGACCACAGCAGTTAAAGAGCGTCCATAAATAAAGCTCAGGTTTTTGTGGCCTTCTCACCCTCGCGTTCAAACATGACAAAAGATTTAAACTGTCGCCTACGCTTTATTTTGTAGTGAAATCTTGCAAGAAACACTGCATGATTTTGGCGTTGTGTATTAATTAATATTCACAACACTTATAACAATTTGGTAATTACCGCTGGGCTTTTCTTTTTCTCTGTTTATTCTCTCCGTTATTAGGATTACACCCCCAGAACCTACAAGCGGTTGCCTGGGGTCAGAGCGCCTGTCGAGGAGCACAGACTATAGATTAGAGAGAACAGCCAGAATGGGTGATCAGCCCGAATCCTGGCATGAGAGCGAGGAAGGAGGTGATATGAAATTGCGGTAGGTGAATAGAAGGGAAGGTGATGATGGAACAATTGGTGGAATGGACGGCGGGGAAAATCGGAGAAAACCAGCCCAGACGCCGCTTTGTCCGCAAAAAATCCCACATGCCGTTACCTGGGATTGAACCAAGACCGCCTTGGTGAGAGGCGGACGGTCTAACCTTTCGGCCACGGTGCTGCCTTCCTCTGGGCTTTTCAGTGGTGTTAATTATATGTTTCTGAAGCTAAAATAATGGAATTTGATCAGGTATGATTTTAATTAATTGCCAATACCTCTATTATTGTCTATAGTTAACTGTTTCTTTTGTGATCACTGGAATTAACCCTTCGAATTCCACATTCAGATCCTCTAATATATTTAATTCTAGCCGTTCTTCAGTCGAGTGTTAGTACATCACGGCTGCTTGAGATCTGTTTACTGGCCAGAAGATCCAGGGTAATCTTCCTAGAATAAATCTGGTGATTTGATTCCCATTGTTCCTGCGAAATACTCAGTTAAGTGTGTACTTAATCTCGCAAGTCAAGAATCAATAAACATCTGGAGTTATGATTTTTAAAGGGCATGATTTCGTCCTTTTACCTGCAGGACCGGCCGAAGGTCTTGCTATGCTACACAATTACCAAATAACCGTCCATTGTTTCCTTTGACGGAGAATCTTCCCATTTTCAGATGCATAAATCGTATTAACAAATTGTGTAAATAAGTATAAATTAAGGAACGTTACAGCACTACATGCTACGTTATGACAAGTAATGAAGAATCGGTACACAGGACGATTGGTGTCAACTAGCTCTGCACACTAGAAAAAACCATATTAAGCCACTTCTACCAAGTCCTTAAGCCAGATAAGTTCCATTTAACGCCGGTACAAGCGGCTTAATTCGGTTTTCGCTCGTGTACGGAGGTATATGACCGAATTCACCCATAATAGCCCAAAATAATGTGTTTGTTGAACTATGATCTAAGTAATTCTGCACAATATGATATGTTCATTGTTGTGCTCGAGTTTACAGAAAATCCTATGGAACAAATAGTATTTATGAAGGGTTTTTTTTCTCTTCTCTCTTTCTTCCCCCCCCCCCCCCTGCTGCGACATGACAAGTGACAAACATGCGTACTTTAGCAACAACAGTCCCCATATTCATTTGTATATGTATTTTTTCAGTGGAGCTCCTTGATTTTGGGGTACATTCCTGTGGAGAGATATAACTTTGCATTTAGCTGAATAGATAAGGGGGAGAGAGACGCATAACATTCGTGAATGAACCGAGAGAGCTCACCTTTCTTATGGAGGCTTTCTACATGATTGGTAGGCGATCAGTTTCTTATCAACTCAGTAGCCTAGCCCGAAGAATATTAAGGGTAGAGGGTTATGTATAGAGATCCATTTTTAGCAATTGTATCAATTCAAATTATAAGTATGAATTAATCCGGAGTTGAAATATTTAAATCAATCGATTTTATATTTACAGATTAAGGTGTAGCAACTGGAATTAAAGTTAGGATAGGATGTTTTTCGTATTCTAAGCCGCAAATGTGTTGTGACACAAGAATTAATGACCGCTGTGAAGTATTGTATTCGTATTACTGCTGCAGGCAATTTTACTTCACTACAAAATAGGGTTTTTGTTATGTTCCAAATTGGGAGACATTGCACTTATTTGGAAACCTCTCAAATTTAGCACCGGAAGAAAACGTGTCCCTGATATCTTAACATGATTGTACCAACGCAATCTAAGTACAGTCTCTGTTGTTGTTTTTACCTTTGGCGATTTTGTCTAGGACATGCGGCGTAAATATAGCGTTATCAGTGGTACGACTAGGAAGTGTCTCGTTCCCGCCAACCTAAAAAGATGACATTACTTTAACGAAGCTACATTTTCTATTAATTTTTACATTTTTTTAGAAAGGGGGAAGTTCCAAACCCCGAAACGCCTCCAAAGCTACGCCTCTGTTTCGACTACATTATTATTTTACCACTTTTCAAGCTTTTCCCCTATAAACCGACATTTAATACATTGTACCCCGTGTTGTTCAAACAGTAGTTGCCGTTATCCTTTCTTACCCCGTCTTTTGAGCAACTACTGATACTTTGTAAAGTGCCTACAATCGGATCAGCGCGCAACCGGCAGTTAGAAATAAATTAGTATTATGAGTTGCTTACCTTTTCAAAGAAAATCCTGAAAATGCCCACGCTGAACTTCGAATCACTGTTGCAATGTCTCTGAATTTCAAAATGCTCTGTAGTTGCTACAATTTGATTAATTAGATTTATAAGACGTCATCTTTCTCCACAATTACTAATCAGTTTCCACTTACACCTAAACGGCTCAGTGTGTACTCTTAGAGGTACGCGTGCCAGCTTTAGGGAACCAAATTGTCTAGACTACTTAAAGTGCTACTTATGAAGTTTCCACTTTCAAGATAACGGCCCAGAGAATAGTAAAATACGACCAGCATGAATCTGGGAACATGGGGGGAAAAAGATAGCGCATTTGTACCGCGCTTCTCACATCTGAGCTGAGTAGTTGATCGCTTGCCGTACGAAATATACAAAGATGAACTACACGGAAAGGGACAAGGCGTATTAACCTTGAGCGGCAGAGCTTGATATTTGTTTACTAAAACAGCGAAATAGAGTGATTTTCCTTCACACCGCGGCAACCGCACGGTTGCTCCCGCGCCGGCCTCCGCAGCTCGGACCTTCCAACTAAACAGTTATCAACCGCCTCACATGCTCATAGTTACATTTGCAATGATAATAGGCACATACCTTATCATAAGAGGTGTTTTAAATGTTGTCACTCTCTATCCACACATTTCTGGCATCTTCTCAGGGAATTCTCAGTCAGGCTCGAGAGTTCAATATCCGAAACTGAATGAATTTCTCGCCTGATGTTTTGTTTTAGTTGTTCCAATGTATGCCTTTTTTCTTTTTTAAGTTCCCCTATAGGTGAAAATCGCATATAGTTAAATAAGGGGATCTTGAATGCCATAATCCGTTACTAATTACCCTATCTTCAAAAAAATTCCTAAGTTCCTTAATGACTCATCATCTATATACACGGTAGCAAAGATCATGTTGGAAATACCCAGACTGATATTTAACTCGGTCAGATGTTCAAAACCGGACAGAGATGCGCAGAGTTCCCTAATAGTTCCAGGTTGACCACCCAGCAACGGGAGGGTCGCTCGGAGACGTCCCTCTAGGACAGGGGAAACACGGCCCAGTAGGGGAGGCTCGAGAGGCTTCCCTCTAGCATGGCCGAGAAGAATTTCCAATTCACAAGCCTCTGTGCCATCTGCCCAACACCGGAGGCAACCTGAAACATGAAAGAGAGAAATTAAATGAGAGGAAATGGTGGAGGGCGGCCACCGGGCCTCCCGAATGCGAGCCTAACATGTTACCGCGGAGCCATCTCGCTCGGTTATGACATTATACATCATGTATCGCGCCTGGAGACGAATAACACTTTGTCTTTATAGTGGCATGGTTGCATTTATTGCATCTGCAGTAACTGTACTGCAATGTCACATTCTTTCTCGGCGTGTGAATGACATAAACATCGTTGCTGTTGCGTATATTTTCCGATACGCCTGTTCACTTTGTCCAGTAATGCCTATTATACTAGCCAACTCGTGTGTAGACATGCTATAAAGAATGGCATTCAGAATAGAACGTTCAAATGTGACCTTTAGGAAAAGAACACAGTTTTCACTCAAACAAGTAATGCGATACAAAATAGGCATATGTACCGGTGTGGGTATAACTTTGGATTGTCGGTGTTGCGAAGCAATCAAATGATGAAAGGAATTGTAACCATTTTTTCAGTTGCTTAATATATATGTGTGTGTGTATGCATTGTGGAAGAACATGAAGTGTGCTAGGAGCAGGATCCAACCATATCTGGTGTAGGTAGGAAATATATATATATATATATATGTGTGTGTATGTAAATCAAATATGCAAAAATAATTTGTTTTCCTTACTTTTATTAATAAGGCTACAAATGTTTTGTTTTATAATAATTTTCTGAAACTCGGACATTAGAGAACAAACCACTGACGCTCACTTTTAACTTAGCATATGTTACTCTGTTTAATTTTAAATTATCAAAAGCAACCGTGCCCTGTTATTGCATCGAAGGTTCTTAACACTGGCTAGCAGTCATATAATTTAACGGGGATTAACTTTAATTTATATCTTTCAAACTTTAACCTTTTCATAGTTCTTTCCCCATATGACAATACACTGTTTTGAACAAGAACAATAAACATCTAAAACTCGCTTTGCTTGTTTTTCCGGTACCCGCTGCACTCGCATGGTAATTAATTTTGATAGTTACTCACCGAAAGATGACTAGAAATTTTGAAAGGGCTGAAACATGAGGCACCTCGAATCGGGGTTTTCCACACCGTGTGCTACCTGTCAGCGATATCTCAGCGTCTTCCTGTCTCTCTTGCCGAGGCATCCAAAAACCCAGGCCTGGAGGAAGGCGAATAATCCCAAGTTCACACCTCCCAGTGCTGATGTCCCGCTATTAGCGAATTCCCCAGGCAATGGCGCGATCCGGCGCTCTGCATTGCACTATCTTGAATATGCCGTACAACCAGAGGACCATCAGATGCTTCACTATATGATCTTGGTCTCCTCGTTGACAGCAAACTTACAGAGGGAGGGGAAACTGGCTCAACACTCCTCCTCACAACGAAAGTGGGCATCAGACCACCGGCAACGCACGTCCAACGTTCCTCCCAGGCAACAGCAAATGGAAAATTCATAGAAGGTATACGTTTACGGTAGCACAACGGAGAAGAACAGAAAAGGTGCACAAGGAGGCATAAAGCGAGCATAACAAAAGGCAGGGAAAAGCAATCATTACAAAGGCAACACAAACATGCAAAATTTTTAATTAAAACGGGGAAAGAATTAAACAAATTAAAAATGTAAAAGCCATAATCATGTACATGTATATATCGTTAAAAGAAAATACACTAAAACGCCTACAGTAAAGCCAAAGTGACCTAAACCGTCCAAAGCCGTCTTCTATCGTTGAGAATCCACCGCAGGATCGCGTTCATCTGCAAGAAAATGGGACTGATTAGTTAATGGATATATTGGCAGGAAGTTAAACATTAGGCGAAAGGGTACGTCTCGGCGAGCTTCATGAGCCGAGATATTTAAGGGAAACTGTAATTCTGGGAGAAAATTATCCCACAAACTATGACTATCGGAATGATAAGAGATCAACACCCTCTGAAGAGTGCGATTTACGCGTTCGGCCAAAGAAAGTTATGGGTTATACGACGAGGTGCGCACAAATTTAATGCCCCCTGAAAGAGAAACATGCGAAAAGATCGAGCACGAAAATATGAAGCATTGTCGGAAACTACAATTGCAGACATACCAAAAGTTGCAAAAATGGACAACATGGACACGGACGTAAAAGCTGTGACGGCAGGAACCGGCGCGAGGCAAACAAATTTCGTAAGGAGCTCTATGACGTCGAACAGATAGTTATAGTTTCGCGACGTACGCGGTGAAAGACCAATATTCTCAATGAAAAACGCACGGTAGGATAACGCGAAATGTTAGAAGCTAGCAACCCCATCCGGATATTTTGAGGATTTTTAGCGCGTAGACAAATGTCACAGGATCTAACAAATTGCGTGCTGTCGCGATACATATGTTGCTATATAAAATATTTCCGAATTTTTTTTAGATTTGAATACACCTTAATGAGCTCCAAATGGAGAGATATGAAAGTAGGGAAATGCGACTGGTATCAACGCTTTTGGTAGCAAGATCATAGTGAATTGGGACCGTGGAAGACACGCATACCACAAACACTCCCTTCTGCAACTGGTACCTCCATTGAATTTGATCGGCATTGGATTGCCGCCAAAGCGGAGCTAACTTAGAATCATCTTGCTGATTTGCGAAATGCTGGTAAATATTGCTTGAAAGTCACGTTGAAAGATGATCACCGCAGCAACTGGGCATGATGACAAACCCGACTCCTCAGGAGGTTCAGTAAACATGCGGGATAACGCGTCCGGGACAGAATTTTCTGAGCTTCTAATATGAGTGACAGTAAATTGAAACGGGCCAGTTTTACCACTCTACGAGCGATTTTTCCAGTCTGGCGGGCATGTGATAAAACCCAAGTAATAGCTCGGTTGCCGCATTCGTGATGAAAAGGCCTATGTTCCAGAAACTGACGAAACTTCTCAAAGACAGTGAGGATTGCCAATGCCTCCAACTCATACACCGGCAAGTGTCTCTCAGCTTGAGAAAGGAAACGCGAGATATAATAAAGAGGTTTACAATCTTCTGTGGCCCCTAAAGTAAAACTGCCGCTACGGCAAAACGAGAGGCGTCAGTTTGTTTTACGAACTCTTGTCCAAAACCTGGAATAGCCAAAACAGAAGCATTCATAAGAGCTTAATTTAAAGTGTCAAAAGCACGCTGCTGCAAGTCTATTCAAACAAAGTTTGCCCCTTTGCGACGAAGTGCATGCAACGGATTTGCAATGTGTGCAAAATGTGGAATAAAGTTTTAAAAAAATGTGACTGTTCCTAAAATGGAAGCTAATTGTTTCGTAGTACGAGGTACTGGAAAACGGCGTACGGCTAAAGTGCGGTCAGTGGCTATTGAAATACCACATGGGAAATAAGATGGCCTAAAAATAAAATGTGCGAAACGGAAAATTAACTTTCGATGGATTAACTGTCAGTTCGGCTTGCTGTAAACAAGCAAAGACCAGTCGAAGATATTCAAGGTGAGATGCAAAATCTGGCGAATATATTACCAACGTCGAGGTAATTAAAGATGAACTTGTGAAGAACCTGATAGAACTTGAGTACCCATAGAAGTCCAGAAGGAACGCGGCGAAATTAAAAAAAAAACATTCCAAGGTGTAGAGAACGCGCTAAGAGGCTTAGAGGATTCAGCTAACGGGATCCGATGGTATGCTTGTTTCAAATCAAGTGTAGTAAATACACGGGCATCCCGGAAATAATGTGCCGAGGTATGTAAATCCGGCAGTGATATCGCATCTAAAACGACATGTTTGTTAAGCTTTCTGTAATCCACCACAAGACGAAAAGCGTTGTTGGGCTTAGGGACCAAAAAGCACGGGTTAGATTAAGCGCTAGTAGACGGTTCAATTCACACGCAACATATCATCTATTTTGGTATGCAAAATATCGAGTTTAGGTGGATTATGCGATATGGAGAAGAACGAACAGGAGTTGTATCATATAATTCAATAGAGGATTCCGTATTACGGATTGTACCTTCTAAAATGTCGCTACGAGAAAACGACGATAAATATAATAAATCCAAATTTGCAGTCCCAGAATCATAAACGGCACTTAAGGATGCACGCCCTTATGGAGAATCGAAAGAAAGGGGAATAGAAACAGACGAATAAAAGGGAAACCTTATCGTATAGTAGCATGATCTAATGTAAGCTTAGCTTTACATATAAACGGAAACCCATGATCCATCGGATAAGTTTGATTGTGCGCCACATGGAACATAACATCCCATGAAAGTGAAAAAAAATATATGTGTAAAATTACTACTCCCAAAATCGGCAATGGCGCACCAGAAATCATAATACCGTGGCCAGGCGTAAACTGCAGCTTCCCACGAAATTTTGTTACAACAGATTGACAAAATGTTTTATCAATTAAGTTAAATGCCGAAACAGAAACTTATAAGATGGGTACAGAAACTTCTGCACAAGAAACTTGAATTGAAGGTAATGCCAAAAATGGAATTCCATGCAGTTGTGAAGGCGCGTCAAACTGGGCATTCAACGCCAAACAAGACGGTGCTGCATTATGTGATGTCAGTCGATGTTTACGTTCAAAACAAAAATTATAAGTCTGGCCCTGTTTCCCACAAAACTACAAAGTCGTCGAGAGGGTAAAGTAGAAACAGGATTTAAAAGAGGAGAAGTCTGTGCTGATGATTGAGCTTTTCCCTGAGTGAAACGAGTTAATTTCGAAGCAGGTTTAACAATAGTAATATTAGAAGGCAAAGAAGACCAGGTCAACTGTGTCTCGGAAGAAGTAAGCGAAGGTGAAGGTTCCGATAAATATGGTAACTGTTTTTCCGAGATAGACTTCCGAAAGGATACTTCAATGGCTTGCTGTAACCCAGTTACTAGCGAATCCAGTTCATTAAACGAAGTTGGAGAAAGCGTAAGTGTACATTGTAAACATGTTTGTGCATTCAACCCCGAAACAATCAGGTGGCACACTTGCTTTTCAGAATCAGGAACCTAAACTATACGCGCAAAAGTTTAACGCGGTTTATAAATATAATAAGTCTACCGTAGCCTCTGCGGAGCCTAATAATACTCTGACAAAAATTGAATCCGAATCCTAGGCAGGAATAAAAATTCTAATACACTTAAGTGAAATATTGAAACATCGCATGCTTGTTGCAGTGCTAAACGTAACGAAAATGTAAGTTTGCCTTCTACCATTGTAAGGAATAAGGTCTGTCACCCGAAATGTAGACGACGAACATAAGCCGCATAAATGGATAAAGCTTGTGGGGCATCATTTACCACATAATTTTAGGAACCGAAGAATTAAATCCTGTAGAGGGCAATTCCTTCGAATCTGCGATGGAAACGGTAGTGTCCGTTAAAGAGGCTAGTAATTCCTCGTAATGGAGTAACAAATTTCGTAAATGCGATTGAGATTCCTTCGCTAATGGCTACAAAAATAATAATTTAACCATAATGAATAGAGGAGAGAAAGTGTGCTGACTCGACCGCTTAGACAATGCTAGGTATTGGGCGCGCGGCGGTTCACCGAAATACCAGCACCTTCGTTTGTGCTTCGAGTTCTGCATGTGGTACCTTGTGTATTAGCATAAATCTAGCAGTGAACCAAAAAGTTGTATTAAATATTGTGTGCAGTGATATTATATATCAGTAAGTGTGTGCATAAATATTTTAGGAGGGTTCATTTTACGTAGTTATGTGAGAGTTACTAGTGATTTCAGTGTTTTTCGTGCCTCAAGAAAGAAGAAAATGCCCACGTGATTCGTTCCGGGGTGCAGAACTGGTTACCGAGAATCCAAAGGTAAACACTCTTTTAGACCTCCTAAAGACAAATTAGACTTTTCTAAATGGGTGAAAGCAGCTTCCCTAAAAAGGAAAGGGAACTTTGTAAGTGTGTTTTATTTGTGACTCACACTTTTCAGAAGAGCTTATGGTAAAATCCGATGCATTTCTGGTGTAGTTAACTGAGTGGAAATACCGACAGATAGATAGTCGCTAAAAGCTGCGGCAATCCCTCACATATTCCCGGTCTTGCGGAAATATTTCTCTCATAATTTAAAGAATCGCAAAGCGCCTGCCAAAAGATCATTAAAAAGAGTGAATAGAAATGTGTTCGGCGGAGAGTAGAAACTGTTCCAGACTTTCGTCCCAGTTAGAAACATGCCAGCCGACCAAAAAATAACATTGTTGAAAAGAAAAGTAAAGAGGCGGAATCGCAAGGCCATACGGCTGAGGGACAAACTGAAAGTAGCAAATGCGAGAATTAATATGCTGGAGAAACAACTGAGAGAGACGAAAACAAAAGCAACTAAGGCACAGTTTGATTATCCTATACTGAGCAAAAAGCAGAAATTAATTACAGACACAGTGATTAAGAAATGCCAGTTAAAAGGTAAGAAAGGGATGCGATATAACAATGAATTCCTTTTAGACAGTCTACTGTTGAAAATCAAGTCGCCCAAAGCATACAGGCATTGTATGGGACACGAACTGTTGCCTCTCCCCAGAGAGTCCCATCTAAGGAATTTAGTAAAAGGTGTCCATGTGGCCTAAATACTCATTCTTTAGAGGCATTGAAAACGTTTTTACTGAGGAAATGGAGGAAAATAAACGCTTAGGAACTCCTATTTTTGACGACGTCAAAGCAAAATTCAACAATACTTTGAAAATTGATAGTTTTGTTGATTTAGGGGAACATACTCCAGACAAGTGCAAGAAACAAATTGTAAATCATGCATTGGTGTACATGTTTGTACCATTGTTGCATCATTGGGTTCAGCCTGTAGCTGTTTATGCAAGCTGCGGTGGTACTCCTAGTGATATTATCTCTGAAATATTTATAACTACAAGTCATTATAGAACTGGAACAAGCTGGGACTAGAATTGAATCTTTTACTTATGATGGAAGAAAATCCAACAAACATGTCTGGAGATGCCATGACAAAAAAAGAAAGGGTTGTGTGTCGTATACCAAACCCTTTTGACGAGTGAAGGAAAATATGGGCATTTTCAGATGCTGTTCACATAATGAAGTGTGTAAGGATCTACTTCCATGATAAAGTTGATTTTATAATGGAAGTGTTTTATTACAATAAATCAATAAATTATAATTTTTATCGAATAGTATTCGAAATTGGCAATTCTCCTGAAAATGTCGGTTTGAAAGTTTGCCTCAAGCTTACCTCTGCCCATTCTGGACCCCTCTTCATTTCAGCGGATGAATGTAAGGCTTGCTTTACAATGGTTAGCAATTCCGTGGCCAATGGATTAGAATGCTATAGGAATATAAAGTCACCTGGATTCTAAGGTAGCGAATCAACGAGACATTCACCAGAGATCTTAACAATCTGATAGATGCACTTAATTAAAAACTTCCTTTAGACGGCCTGTACAAGAACTCGAAAGCACATGAGCATTTATTAAAATGGAAAAACAGTCTTGCTCATAAAAACAACACGTTTGCCTGAGAAGCAACTCTGCAATCGCTATGAGTTACGACTGAAAGCACATTGCAAGTTTTATCTGTGGGAACGAGGATTTCGCTATGTTCTCACAGCATACTTTAATCAGAACCCGCAGGAACGCCATTTTGGGATTTTAAGGTCTCAAAGTTGTGATGACCATCCATCAACAATACACTTTCTTAACTTGTATATGTTACAGTGTATTTACATCCAGCAAAACTCTGTCTTCAGGGGGCAACTGTGAATACTGAGAGGAATATTCTTTAACGTTATATGTAAATCAGATGAAGATTTTAGCTAAAGATTTAGAACAGAAGAATAAAGAGATGATAAAAGTAGAAAGTGCGATTAAAAGTTCATTGGATCTTAATTATAATGGCATGTATTTCACATCAGATTGGGAAACAAATGTATCAGGTCGCTACAGATAGTGCACCTAAATAATGCTTAGTTTATCAGTTGGCTGGTTACATTGTTAGACAAGTAAAAAAGTAGTAAAATGTGAACATTGCATCGCACTCCTCCATAGAAATCCTAAAGACAATAACATTTCAGCTGCGTTACTCACGCAGATAAGAGATTATGGTAGCGCTACAGGGAAACCATCTCTAACTCACCCATCGAAATGTATCTTTCTAAGCACCCAGTGCGTTTATGCAGGTGGAAAACATCACAGAAAAGAAACTTTAGTGTGAAAAAGCTTGTGGGGTGACTTATGAATGTTTGGGCAGCATTGACAGCATAATATGTATTCATTTTTGTGAAGTCGGCAGTTGCAAGAAACACGTAACTGACGTTATTCCGAAACTAGTGCTGCATTACATGAAGTGTCGATTCTTCTTTTACACAAAACATCTCAGAAAGGATCTGTGGTCTTTCAAGTAAAGCAGCCGGAAACTGTCCAAAGATCTACCAAGGGAGTTTAGATAAGGTGAGTCATTTAGAAGTAGATTAATGCATTATTTTGTTTAAGAGAGTTTGCATTTCTTTGCTTTATCGCCCGTAATAACCTCGCCTCCATGAAGCTCAAACAGAGCAACTGCCACCTAGCGGCGGAACCATTGAACTACCTCAGTCAGCTCACTTTCCTTCTATTCATTATGCTTTAACTCTCCCTATATGGTGTGTTAAACGTGCTCGTAAACGTCGTAAAGTAGCTGTAGAAAACTCGCCAGTTTGTTATGCGAATTAATATCGGTATTCTTTCAGCTGAAAACGAGAATCACGAATTGAATCCAAGACTTCCTCGTTTTAAAAATGGTCAATTTTATGTTGGAAAGGTAGCCCATAGCCGGGATTTGAACCACGGATCTCCCGGTATCCGTCCGGTTGCTCTAACCACTGAGCTACCATGGCAACCTGCCGGTAGGACATTAAATTCCCCAAATGATTCGCATGTTTCCCGGTAAACCACAAGAAAATCTCAAATTGTATTGAGATGACATACCCCAATGGCGACCTACAATGTTGTAAGTACTTTAAGTCCCAGGCTTCATAGTTTCAACCACTATTAGGTCAATTAATGGAGACCGGGAGATCCGTGGTTCAAATCCCGGCTATGGCATTGAATTTTTTTTCCGTCGTCTGATTCTACCTTTCCAACCTTGTCCAACACACGGCTTGTGTTGAAGAACAATTAATTCCGTCAACGTTAGGGTTTACATCAGCATTCTCTTGTAATAAATGGAGTAATACCGCTAATGCTGCACTAGAATCAAATTGCAACCTGCGTGACTTTAGACAGAAAAACAATTCTTCTTTACATAAGAAATCAGTATTCGCCAAAGCCATGGTGCGTCAATGCGATTACAAAGAACAGAGTAACCACTACAGTAACATGAGGCAAGCAGTTAAAGCAGCGCAGGCCAGAGATACGATAAACTGCCGTTCTCGTAATTAACTACAACTAAAATATATACTCATCAATCCATGCCAAAAAGAACTTAAATGGCTACAATAACTTTAGATTGGCTACCATCCACTGGTAAACAAAACAGTCCCCCTCGAAGGAAAAAAATATGTACGTGAAAGCTTCAGAATAACTTTGTAAGAGCAGAACATTAAGCCTCTACTACTGGGTGAGCAATTCTTGACGCAACCGTGGGGACGTCTGGCAGCGCTGGCTGCTATGTCGGCGGAGGCGGGGAGTATATTTCCCCTCCGCTGCGCGAGGCTTCAGTGTGAGTTAAAATCTTGCGCAAGTAGCACATACAGCCAACTTGTCATTACAGGAAATTCATAACGTATTTCATGATAGAGTTATCACTAACAACATATGGTCCCCTCGTTCCCAAAATTTAACCCCCTGCAATGTTTATCTCTGGGGGGGGGCATTAAAAGAGAGTGTGTAAATACAAATCCACACACTTGGGATGAACTTAAAATTAACATTCGTCAAGAAATTGCTATCATTTCTCAGAGGGTGCAGAGTGTAATGAACAATTTCATAAGCAGGTGTCAGAAATGCTTGAATAACAAAGGGGGAGTCAGTTCCAGTATCTCCTTGCTTAATATACGTGAATAATTTACCTTTTTTTGTAAGTGTTTATGTTACGTATATTAGAAATAACTTACGAGACAAACCGTATTATATTTACTGCGGCCTTCCTGTCTCCCACACCGCCGACACAGCAGCTAGCCTGGCCGGTCGGCTACAAGCCGCGAAACCGGTTGCGTGAAGGATCGTTCAGCTATAGCATTTTGTAATGGTGAAACATTTTGTTAATTGAATTTTTATGAAGAGGCGTCACAAGCTGCTGCTACCATTCCTGTAACCATATTTTTACAGTTGCTTACTCTATGTATGTGTGCGTGCGTGTGTGTGTGTGTGTGTGTGTGTGTGTAAGAAATTGAAGCGTGCTAGGAGTAGGATCGAACCCTAACTGGTATAGGTAGGATATATATATCAGGTGAGTCAGCTGCGCGTCAGCGACATGTGTGACGTACACCTTTTTTGAATGCCTTCTAATGGCTGTTTTGCATAACACTTTATAGAGGAGGGATACATAACTCAGTGCATAAGTGTTTTACGGGACAGAATGCAATCGTTATGTATGTCGATGCAAAAAACATCCCACCCTGACACTGAGAGCTGCAGTAGTACTTTCAGCCAATTTTACAAGCTTTTATTCTTCGGCATACATCCAGGCATCCCTTTGAAAACGCCCGTGAAGGAACAATCTATCACATGCAATGGTTGACAAAACCATTTGAAAACAAAATGGCAGATCTGCGCAGTGCGACCAATTGGATTTAAGCCGTTAGTCAATGTACAGCCTTGTCAAAAAATGCTAACTATTAGGTAGATAATTTCTCTTATTTCACAAACTATGGTGTATTTCAGATCATACAGTAATTGTAATGACTGATGCAGTTTATTTGTTTGAATTAAAACTACCAAACCGAGCTCAAAAAACGTATGACGCTGCAAAAAGCGTGTTAGGATTCGAGGTGGGGTCTAGTTCTGACGCTTTTCGAAGGGTTGAATGACGCCTTCGTGAAACAGGATTATTTAGAAGACCACCACCTGCTCGCGATGCTCCAGTAACCTCTGGGGGCAATGAAGAAGCTGTGCGAAACGCAACCTTTTATTACCTTTTGTTTTATCTCTTTTTTCCTATAATTTGATATTATGATATAAATAACATTTTCAATAAGATTATAAGTGTGTACAAAATAGAATAATCGCCACGTTTTCCACTGGCAGGTGGATAATTTGTACTTCGCAGTAGGTGTTTTATTGTGGTCAGTATTAGCTTGACCCATTCAACCAAGTTTAAAACACTTCCCACATGCAAAGTGGCTTTAGCTATTTGCGCCTGCGTCAATGTTTGGCGTGAATAAATAAGTCTCTCTCATTGTCTACTCAGTATCTGAAACCTTTCTACGAGAAACGGCTGCTGTCATAATGTATACAAACGACGAGTATGTTGACATGCTGTTAATGTATGGAGAAACAAGGTGTAATTCACTGTCAGCAAAGCGCCTGTATGAAGAACGGTTTCCACGAAGGAGGGTATCTACTACAGGCACTTTTCGAAGGGTTGAAAGACGCCTTCGTGAAACAGGATTATTTAGAAGACCACCACCTGCTCGCGATGCTCCAGTAACCTCTGGGGGCAATGAAGAAGCTGTGCGAAACGCAACCTTTTATTACCTTTTGTTTTATCTCTTTTTTCCTATAATTTGATATTATGATATAAATAACATTTTCAATAAGATTATAAGTGTGTACAAAATAGAATAATCGCCACGTTTTCCACTGGCAGGTGGATAATTTGTACTTCGCAGTAGGTGTTTTATTGTGGTCAGTATTAGCTTGACCCATTCAACCAAGTTTAAAACACTTCCCACATGCAAAGTGGCTTTAGCTATTTGCGCCTGCGTCAATGTTTGGCGTGAATAAATAAGTCTCTCTCATTGTCTACTCAGTATCTGAAACCTTTCTACGAGAAACGGCTGCTGTCATAATGTATACAAACGACGAGTATGTTGACATGCTGTTAATGTATGGAGAAACAAGGTGTAATTCACTGTCAGCAAAGCGCCTGTATGAAGAACGGTTTCCACGAAGGAGGGTATCTACTACAGGCACTTTTCGAAGGGTTGAAAGACGCCTTCGTGAAACAGGGTCGTTTGGAAGAGCACCGCCTGCTCGCGATCCTCCAGTAACCTCTGGAGGCAATGAAGAAGCTGTGCGAAACGCAATAGAAAACAATCCACATACCAATTCAAGAGCCATAGCAGAAGATTTGCACATATGTCAGTCCTCAGTGATGCGCATATTGCATCGTAATAAATACCATCTGTACCATTTACAACTACACCAGGCTCTCCACGGACGCGACTTTCAAGCGCGAGTGATATATGCACGATGGCTACAGCAGCGAGCGCAAATGGATACAGAGTTTTTAGGAAGTGTTCTCTTCAGTGATGAAGCCACATTCCACAATAACGCAACTGTTAACCGCCATAATATGCACTACCGCAGTATAGGCAATCCTCACTGGATGAGAGAAGCTGCATTCCAGGTACAGTGGTGCATGAATGTCTGGTGCGGAATATTAGGAGACCAGCTAATTGGACCGTATTTTTTTGAAGGCAACCTCACAGGACCACGGCACCTTGCATTTCTGCAAGAAGAATTGCCATTGCTCCTAGACGATGTGCCACTAGTGAAACGGACAGGAATGTGGTTCCGGGATGGAGCTCCACCACACTGGTCACTGATTGTAAGGAATCACTTACATAGAACATATCCGCAAAAATGGATTTGCCGAGGGGACCCAATCGCATGGCCACCTAGATCACCTGATCTCACCCCACTGGATTTCGTTCTGTGGGGTCATTTAAAGGAACGGGTCATGCTCAAGAGCCGCATGATCCAAATCATCTACGGGAAGTCATACGTGAGGAATGCAGGCAGATTACACCGCTCATGTTACAGCATACAAGAAGGTCTCTCCGGCAACGTACACAAATGTGCATTGATGAAGCGGTCGTCATTTTGAACATTTACTTCCTTGATGCAATCCACACCCTTTAGCAATTTATTATTCTGTTTACCCGTGAACTTAGCACTTTTACAACCCTTTGTCAATAGAAGAAGTGAAACATAGGGCTTAAACATGAAACAAAAACTGTTATATTTAATATCGTCGATATGCGCCCAAAAGAATGAAAGCTTACTACACAACACGATTTATAACACCAGATACGGTACAGATTATTAGGGTAAAGATGATACACAATTATCTGATTGTAATTTTTATGTCTTTGGCTCACAGGAGAGCCAGTAAAAAATTAATGAATTAATACACTGAAATACAGAAAATAAACACAAGGGGTGAGGGAAAAAAACCAAAACAACTTTATGTTTGTATCAGATTCGAACCTCCGAAGCTAACCTTTGCTTCACCACATTTCGACAGCTAAGCCACTCGGCCAGAACCCACTTAGTCTACATCGTTCTTCGGGAGAACATTCCTCTATCTCCATGCAAGCATTATATCCATGAAACGCCGTCTTTATTAAGGCTTTCGCAGCTCTGTGGTTCGCATTCGGGCCTTTAATTGTTAATGGGGAATGCGTATAGTGCCAATAAAAGGGCAGAGCTACAATAACACTTTGTTTGCTAAAAGGGTCAATATTTTCACATTGGACCATTGACTGCGGGTTGCATAGATACGAATATCTAGGGGCAGCTGACTCACCTGGTATATACAGGGTGAATCACCTAAAACCTGCAGCACAAATATTTCGGAAATGGAAAGTGCTATTGATGTGCAGTTTTCATAGCATTGATTGGTAGTCAGGGGCTCGTACATTTAGCCTATAAACAGATTTTAATAATACCGACAAAGTGCATTTTTTGAGTAAACATGCAATTTGTTAAATGGAACAATGCCTAGTTACATCACCAGAATAAATATAGGATAAATTAGAATTTCAATGGTCTTTGCTGCAGGATTCTAGTGCAAATGGTTTACAGAAATCGTGTTTTGAAAAGTTTCCACTCCGACAATTGTTTGTCCCGTTCAATCTGCTTAGTTGCTAGGTACGAGTTTAGTATGTTTGTTTGCATTGTGTTTTCTGTTCATTGATTGCATTGCGACGTTCTGGTCAGTTAGTTTGTGACAGTTCAAGCAGTAAATCGTGAGTGGAAGATGGGATTTACTAATGCAGATAAAGCCGACATGCTCATGGTGTATGGAGAGTGTAGGAAGAATGCAGTTCGTTCCTGTACGGTGTATGCGGAAACGTATCCCAATAGACGTCAACCATCTCGGTAATTATTTATCAACCTCTTCAACCAATTACGTGAAAGTGGTACTGTAACACCTAGAAAACGTAACAGAAACAAATAGGTGACTGTAGAAGAGAGATGAAATTAATGTTTTGGCTGCCGTTGCAGTAGATCCGCATATTAGTTCCCGCACAATTGCACGTGGAAGTGGCATAAGTCAGGCAAGCGTACTGTGCATTCTCCATCGACATAGGTTCCATCCCTATCACATATCTCTCCATCAAGAGCTGCATTGAAACAATTTTGAGAATCGTGTTATCTTTGGTACATAGGCATTAAGACATGATACTCCAGATTCATCATGTATCTTGTTTAGTGATGAGGCAACATTTACTAATCATGGCCAGGTAAACCGCAGAAACATGCACTATTGGTCTGTTGACAATCCCCGTCGGCTTCGTCAGGTGGCACGTCAGCGTCCATGGAGTTTAAACGTGCGTGTGGTATAGTGAACCATCAGCTCATAGGCCCTTTGTTCATAGAAGGAACAATGAACTCACACAAGTATCGCAGCCTCCTGACAGACCATCTGCCACAGATGCTAGAAGACGTTCCTTTGCAGACTAGGAGGAACCTGTGGTACCAACATGATGGCTGTCCAGCCCATAGTGCACGAAGTACTACAGCTTGTCTTAACGGATTGTTTCCAAGTCATTGGATTGGACGAAGAAGACGTGTACCTTGGCTGGTCCGGTCACCGGATCTGATCCCTTTAGACCGTTTTCTGTGGGGAAGGCTGAAAGACACTGTCTACAAGGATGTACCAACTACACCAGACGATATGAAACGACGTATTACTGCTGCCTGCTCTGAAATTTCCGCTGAAATGCTAGAACGTGTGCAGCAGTCTTTCCATAGCAGACTGGAAGCGTGTATTGAATCTGCCGGTGGTCATTTTGAACACAACCTTTGAAGGGCTATGTTCTCTTTACTGGTAGGAATCCACAGAAGTATTATAATTCCCTTTTGTTTTTCTTTAGTTTGTGCTACACAGGTTGTAAAAGTGTCGGTGCGTAAAAGTTTCGAAATAAGATTTCTCATAAACCACTTGCACCAGAATCTTGCAACAAACGCCAGTGACATTCTAATTTACCCTACCTTTATTCTGTTGATGTAACTAGGCATTGTTCCATTTAAAAATTGTATGTTTGCTCAAAAAATACACTTTCTCAGTATTATTAATATCTGTTTATAGGCTAAATGTACGAGCCCCTGACTACCAATCAGTGCTGTAAAAACTGCACATCAATAGCACTTTCCATTTCCGAAATATCTGCGGTGCAAGTTTTGGGTGTTTCAGCCTGTATATATATGTAACAGGTGAGTCAGCTGTCCCTATTTATTTTTGAATTTATGCAACGTGCTAAACGACATGTTTGACTTACGCCTTTCTTGAATGCCTTCTAATGGCTGATTTGCATAACACTTTATAGAGGGATAGATAACTCAGTACATAAGTATTTTACAGGACAGAATGCAATCGCTATGTATGTCGATTCAAAAAACATCCCACCCTGATACTGGGAGCTGCAGTATCACTTTTAGCCAATTTTACAAACTTTTATTATTTAGCATACATTCATGCACACCTTTAAAAACGCCCCTGAAGGAACAACCTATCAGATTTATCGGTTGACAAAGCCATTTGAAAACAAAATGGCATATCTACAGTGCGACAAATTGGATTTAAGCCGTCAGTCAACTTGTACGCCTTGTTAAAACATGCTAACTATTAGGTAGATAATTTCTCTTGTCGCAAACTATGGCGTATTTTAGATCATGCAGTAATTGTAATGACTGTTGCAGTTTATTTGTTTGAATTAAAACTACCAAACTAAGCTCAAAACACTGTATGACGCAAAAAGCGTGTACAGATTTGAGGTGGGGTCTGGTTCAGACGCTTTTTGAAGGGTTGAATGACGCCTTCGTGAAACAGGATTATTTAGAAGACCACCACCGCTCGCGATGCTCCAATAACCTCTGGAGGCAATGAAGAAGCTGTGCGAAACGCAATAGAAAACATTCAACATACCAGTTCAAGGGCTACAGCAGAAGATCTGTACATAAGTCAGTCCTCGGTAATGTGCATATTGCACCGTAATAAATACCATCCGTACCATATACAACTACGCCAGGCTCTCCACGGACGTGACTTTCAAGCGCGAGTGATATATGCACAGTGGCTACAGCAGCGAACGCAAATGAATGCAAAGTTTTCAGGAAGTGTTCTCTTAATGATGAAGCCACATTACAAAATAACGGAACTGTTAACTGCCATAATATGCACTACTGGAGTATAGGCAATCCTCACTGGATGAGAGAAGCTGCATTCCAGGTACAGTGGAGCATCAATGTCTGGTGCGGAATATTAGGCGACCAGCTAATTGGATCATACTTTTTGAAGGCAACCTCACAGGACCACGGTACTTTGCATTTCTGCTAGAAGAGTGTCATTGCTCCTAGAAGATGTGCCACTAGAGAAACGGACAGGAATGTAGTTCCAGCCCGATGGAGCTCCACCACACTGGTCACTGATTGTAAGGAATCAATTACATAGAACATATCCGTAAAAATGGATTGGCCGAGGTGGCCCAATCGCATGGCCACCTAGATCACCTGATCTCATCCCACTGGATTTCTTTCTATGGCTTCATTTAAAGGAACGGATCTATGCTCAAGAACCGCAAAGCCCAAATCATCTACGAGCGGTCATACTTGAAGAATGCAGGCAGATTACACCGTGCAACTTACAGCATGCAATGAGGTCTCTCCGGCAACGTACACAAATGTGCATTGATGAAGGGGGTCGTCATTTTGAGCATTTCCTTGTTGATGAAATCCACGCTCTTTAACAATTTACCGGTGAACTTAGCACATTTACAGCTCCTTTGTCAATAGAAGAAGTGAAACAGGGTTTAAACATGAAGCAAAAACTGCTCTATTTAATATCGTCGATATGTGCCCAAAAGAATGAAAGCTTACTACACAACACGATTTATAACACCAGATACGGTACAGATTATTAGGGTAAAGATGATACACAATTATCTGATTGTAATTCTTGTGTCTTTGGCTCACAGTAGAGCTAACAACAAAAATAAATAAATTAATACACTAAAATACTGAAAATAAACGCAAGGAGAAAGCAAACAAACAAACAAAAAAGAACCAAAACAATTTTATGCTTGTATCAGATTCGAACCTCCGAAACTAACCTTTGCTTTGCCACATTCTGGCAGCTAATCCACTCGGCCAGAACCCACGTAGTCTATCCCGCTCTTCGGAAAAACATTCCTCTATCTCCTTGCAAGCATTATATCCATGAAATGCCGTTTTTTAAGGCTTTCGCAGCACCTTGGTTCTCATTTAGGCCTTTAATCATTAGTACCGAATAGAAGGGCAGAACTACAATAACAATTTATTTGCTAAAAGGGTCAATGTTTTCACATACTATAAATTGCGGGTTGCATAGATACGAATACTTAGAGGCAGCTGAATCACCGGGTATATAGGATGTGCGCGTGCGTGTGTTTGTGTGTGTGTGTGTGTGTGTGTGTAATAAATATTCAAAGATAATTTCTTTTCCTCCCTTTTGTTAATTAGGTTGCAACTATTTTGTTTTGTAATAATTTTCTGAAACTCGGACACAGAACAAACCACTGAACCTTCACTTGTAACAGTATATGTTGTTCTGCTGTATCTTAACTGATCAAAATCAATCATGCCCTAATATTGCATCGAAAGTTCTTAACACTGGGCTACCAATCATATAATTTAACCCGGATTAATTTTATATTAATTCTTTCAAACTTCAACATTTTCCATAGTCCTTTCCCCAAATGACAATACACTGTTTTAAACAAGCACAATAAACATATAAAATTCTCTTTGCTTGTTTTTCCGGTACTCGCTGCTCTCACATGATAATTCATTTTGAAAGTTACTCACCGAAAGATGACGCACCTCGAATCGGAATTTATCACACCGCGTGCTACCTGTCTTTCTTATCATGCCATCCAAAAACCCAGGCCTGGAGTGAGGTGAATAGTTCAAGTTCAGACGTCCCAGTGCTGCCACCTCACTATTGGCGAATTGCCCAGCCAATGACATGATCCGGCGTTATCTTAAACATGCCTAATAACCAGAGGAACTATATGAGGGGGTGAGTTTCAAAACCTGCCACGTGACAGTTTCGGTCATATGGAGTTATGCATGCCATCCGGTTATTAATATCAAACTCTACCATGTGTTGAAAAGTAATCTTGCGTAAGCCAACCACGGACTGTATTATAAGGCTTTGAATATTGGGGTGAGTTTCAAATCCTGCAACGTGAAGAGAACTATTTCATTTCTTCCCTTTCAAAACCTGCATTGTGTATGCATCAATCATAATGCTTCGCGCCAGGTCACGCCACTCTTTCTGCCTTGCTTCTGGGGTCTTAGAGCAAGCATCAGTGAGTCTTTTGTGAGCTGTAGTTGTGAGTACTGAGTGGTTGACAGTGAAGAACGGAGAGCGCAGGAACTGCTACACAACGTTCAGCCGAAACGAGGAAAAACCTCGACAACCACATGAATGGAAACGGGCGATTCAAAAAAAGATAAGGTAATATCCTATACACTGACAAGCCTGTTAATCAACTTTTTCTTGTTCCATGAGATGATTCGAATAGTTTGGTCTGTTTTCAGGTATGGCCACAAACCACCTGCAATACCAGAATGCGATCATAAATCTAAACCAAAAGCTTTTCAGTGCAAACACTTGATGGAAGCCGATGTTCGTGGGTTCAATGAAACGTTCTACTAACACCCAACCAAGGAGAAACAAAATATTCCTAAAATATTCAAGCGTCAACATGTGCACTAAGCGGCGGCCAGATCAAAGCACCGAAAGCTCAAACGAAACACCACTTCATACGGAAACAAGATAAGGCAATCATCTTATTATGCCCAAGCACATTTCTCAGAGCCTTGGGATTGAAACGTGCAAGAGTGGAAGGAAGTTTGAGGAACTTTCATGAAACAGGCAAGGTAATAATCAACTTCAATATAAATTAATAAAATTATTGCATTGGTTTATTTCAGTACCACTATGGTCCATTTTAAAATTATTTGACTTCCGTTAATACGCAAGAATTAAGAGGGAACTAATCCTTGTTGTTTCTGTCTATTTCTAGCTTCGTTTTGAATGGCGAGAAGGAGATCGGAGGTCATCTAAGTACGCAGAAAAAAAGAAGAGCGTTATTGACTTCATCAAACACTTGCTTTTAGAGACACATTATTGCCACGCTGTATGCAAACGTCAGTATCTGCCATCGCATCTGAATACAAGGAAAATGCACCAGATGTACCAGGATAAGGCATCTTCTGCTACTAAGGTGAAGGGGGAAAAATTGGGATACCTTCAACACAAAATTTCAACGTAGGATTTGGTACACCACCGTTCCACTTGTCTTAGCCTCAAAAAATGAAATCAAGTCTAGCAATGACACAAGTGTAACAGAAGATAAGGAAACAGAGCTGAAGGTTCTCCAACCCCGTGCAAAGGCTTACCATGAAAAAATAAAAGTGGAGCAAAAACATTAATTTGTGACTGCCAGACAAACCTTATCTTGCTAAAGGTTTCTGATCAGGCATCCTATTATAGTAGGCAGTTCAATTTCTATGACTTCACTATCGTGATTTCCACTCCACAAGGGAAGTTAGGCCCACAAAAAGTTTTTTGCCACACTTGGACCGAAGATCAAAGCGGGAAAGGATCCAACCAAGTAACTAGCTGTTCATGACTGTCTGTAAAGGAAGATCGATTTGAATGGCGTGAAGAAGATCAGCTTGTTTTCTGACGGCTGCGGCTGACAGAATCTAAATCGAACAATATTAGAAGTGGCATCAAAATGGTTACAAGGAGCTCTATGTGACGTTCAAGAGGTTGAAATGGTATTCCCAATACCTGGGCACCCTTACATTCCACCCGAACGTGTTTTTGGACACATTGAGGGTGAAATCAAGCACCATGAAGAAATCATACAGCAGGAAGAATATGTCAATCTAATGAATGAGTCCGGCGAAGTTGTTCGGCTGGGACAGGGTTGGAAATGTTATGATTGGAAGACTGAAGTTGAGAAGGGCGTGAAAAGTGCCTCAGCATTACATTTCAACATCTCTCAATGCAAACACATTATTTTCAAAAGAGATACAAAGGGCGGAATTGTAGTCAGAGGTGTGTATCTGTACAACAACCTGGGTATGGAGAGAAGCATCCTAAAGGAAGGCAAAACATGGGCTTCTATGCACCGAAACCCATTGCCAATTGGCATTCCTGTTGCAGAGGCAAAGGTGCTTGACGTTCAAGAACTGTTGGTGAAGCATTTTGATGCGGAATGGGCAAATGATACTCGTCTACAGTACTCTAAACGCGTGATTGAAAACAGCAAAGTGAGTCAAAATGCGAATACAGATGTGGATGACGAAATGTGTGAACTGCAGAAGAGAACTATGACATTAATTTTGTGTTTAAAATAAGGGCCATTACCTTAACGCCTAAACTTGTATAACCACTTACGTTTTCACGTAGTTAATTCAGAGGATATAATAAAGCATTGTTATTAACTATGAAAGTTGTACTTGCTCTAAAAGATCCCACAACACATTTTTTTCACTGTTCCCTTCAATTTGAGTTTCAAAACTGACAACGCGCAAATAAAATACACAAAACACAAATGGCAATTAATTCACCAAATTTGAGCTTTGTAAGTATAATAGTATAGACATTATATGTTTTTCTCACTTTTATTAATATGTTAAAAAAGTCACGTGGCAGACATTGCAACTCACGCCCCTCATATGATCTTCGTCTTCTCATTGACAGCAAACTTGCAGAGGGAGGATTGAAATTGAGTTTTATTTATGGACGCTCTTTAACTGCTGTGGCCTTTATCGTCCCATCCTATATTGGACGTGAATGACCGGCAATTTTGCTCAGAGACCCCTTTATCAGGATTGAGGTTCTTTTACGTGGCGTTAACCTACGACACGGGACCACCGGCTTTACTTCCTTCCGAAGGAAGCCATGCTAAGGATTTTAACGTCCGAAAAAAATCCATCGCCCTCCGCAACCCGCGACCCCGGGAACTAGGTAACCACTACACTAGAGGTTACCACTACACCACGGAGGACGACTGGTAACTGGCCCAGATGTAATGGAAGATCTGATAAGTGAAATATTTTTCCCACAGCTCACCTCCATCTTCGGCCACCATTGCTATGGAAACAAGAAGTAAGCTTTATTGTCACAACTTAGTGGTTGAAACTGTTTAAAATTTTGGTTGTTCATGTGAATGTGGTCTGTTCTGCACAGAAGACTGCTTACATCTTGCAAATGGCCTGTACAACATGCTTTGTGTAAATTAGTGAAGGAAAGGAAGAGAAGGTTAGACAATGGAACAATGTTATTATTGCTACTGTTCCAAATTGTTTAATGTATTGACCGGAATGATCACAAGAGAGAAAAAATGAGAGAAGATGACAGACAAATGTAAGCTGCATGAATGAGAAATGTGATAAAGTGTGGCTGAAAAGATCACAGAAAAACGAAGGCTATAAATGAAAGGGTGAATTGCAAAAAAAGGCAAGTTAGCTATGATAGAAAAGTCAGTGTTTTTTTTGTGGTAAGATCACAAGTCTTATTCCATATCCAAATATTGAAAGAACATTAAATCATACAGCACATTTTTTTTATGATACAAAGAATAACAAAATATAGCAGATGAAAAAGAAATATGGCATGTTTATTCAATGTTGGAAAAGTTTTGACTGGTAGCATTTTTAGGCAAGAAGTGGCATTTTACTTTTTTTTTTAGTATAAGAGGGTAGTGGAAGAGAGTATGTGAAAAAGGAAGAAATTGTGGGAATATGTTCACAAAACTCAAAACAGGAAAAGCTTCCAATCCCTGTATCATCACTTTCGCACCAGCCTTTCATTTTATAAATTTCCTGGTACATTCATTAACAATAATTTTACAGCAGCTTGGTTTGATGATGTAAAGTAGGATATTCCAACAGTCTGACTTAAAACTAAACACTTTGCTTTTTCCTAAGTACTTCATATTCACCTTTTCTTGTGTGGTTCTATGAAATAATTTCTGCCCGTTTCATTATCTATTTTTATGATGAAAGAACATAAACTGTGTATACTGGAGAAAATTAATAGTTATATATGATACAAGTGTTAAAAATGTGGAGTTTAATTTTCCAAGTTGGAGTGTTTGCGGAACGAGCCTGAAAGCCAAGTGTAGCAATCTTTGCTACACTTAAGCAAAATAAAATCACCTTTAACATGTCTTGCTATATACTATCTTTTAGACAGCCCTAAATGTTGAATTATAAAGTACCCAGCTGAAACTTATATGGAAATAATAGTACACATTCGTACATGAACAATGGTGAGCTCTAGTCTGTTGTTTTCAGGCCTCTGTTGTTTGACCTTCATAACACCAGTGCTGACACATGATCAGTTACACAATTATAACATTCCACATAATATTACTATCATCATCATGATCATGATCATAATCTTGCTGTATGCAGTGTTGTACTGTTTCCTCAACTTCTTTGGTAACAATTCCAGTGCTATCCTCTCCCCTGATAGTGGAAGAAGATAAAGAAGAGGAAGAGAAATAATAAAATATTGTTTATTTTCAAGAAATTGCAAAATTTCTTCAGATTCTACCAAATCCATTTCAGAATCTTTCAGATAATCTATAATTGCATTAATTGATACAAGGCCTCTGCTTAATAGACCTAAGTACATATTATTTCCATTGCAGGAAACAAGAGTGGTAACAATACAGTGTTATAAATGTTTCATTCCACTGAGTGTTACAGTCTTCCATTTCTAGTACGAATTGCTCTTGCTAAAAGCTCTACTGTTAATGCCAGCTGTCTAAAGAGTAACTTATCACCTCTTGCTTTGGAATGTTCCAATTAAGTTCTTATGCACTAATTATCCAGTCATTTTAGGGATCATTTTCTCTGATGTTTAGCTAAAATGCCGTGCTTTTCAAAATATTTTGTTTGATTTTCTAACATTTTGACAGTTGGTATTACTTATTGCAGATTGAAATTGGTGAACTTCATGACACAAAAATAAATTATTTCCTTGCATCCCACATAACCTTAGGCTTAAATTGACAAATGCTTGTCAGTCTCAGGCCAGACTCAGACTTGATAAGAATACAAATTTAGGATGTTATTTGATTCATGAATTAGACTAATTTTAGATATGCCCAGGATTGCATAATTTGTGTATTCAATTTTGAGCCAATGGGCCCAGGAAGGCTGGCCTACTCTTGGGTTTGGGCTTGGTGCAAACCTGGAGGGGTCTAAGAATCTTAGCCCATGCAGACCTCTGCTACATACTTTCTACCAGTGTAGAATTCAAGCTGCTGAATGTTTTGTAGTTCACTTTAAGAATATGATTTGTATCATATTTTATGCATGTAGTTCCTAGATCCATCTCATGAAATGCAACTGATCAAATTATGTAATTAATCAGTTAGTCATTGGTTGGCAACAGTTATGATGCCAAGATTTTGCAAAATGTCGGAAACATACTTTGTGGAAGACATTGTTTGTAGCTGTAATGTAGATAGATAGACTTACAAATGTTGTTGATTGTTAAATCGGAAGATTCTCTATTAATCAGTGACTATGCAATCCTAATAGTAAGCACAATTCATTTGCTTTGTTACAGAATCCTGCTCATTTGATCACACATGGAGCTAGCTTCTGCCCACGCTTTCGCCGACCTGCAGAGGATATATTGCTTCCAAACAATGTGCCAAAAGAAATCATATTAGAAGTTTTGAACCTTCCTCACCCTCAAGTTGGTCACACAGGCTTCCAGTGTATTGTAAATATAGAAGGGGCAAAAATGATGGTGCCAGCTCGAGTAGATAATCATTTCATTGTCTGTGACAGGACCACCGTAAGTTATAAAGTTCTATCTGTTTTATTGCAATGATCTTTATTGTATTTTATAGCTCCACACTGAGCTGCGCAATGCAGAAGTGAACAATATTAAAGATTATAAAGACACATCCATCAAGCTTTGGTGCCTGATCATGCCAAAAATAGTAATTTTTAAACTGATGGTAATGATGATGGACCAGAAAAATATACTTACATTAATGTTACCTTCATAAGGTACACAGATTAATGTTTCAGAGCAAAGCATCTAATAGTAGTAGCTTCATTATAAACCTAAAGTCTAGTAACATTCTCATATCTACTGTGTAATAAGAAATAAATATATAATAATATTTTATTGTTAGTAGTTCACTAATCCCATTTCCTTTTATGATGCAATATGTGCATTTTGTCTATCTTAAAATGTATCATATTTCCCCCAAAAAACACTTTACTTATAACCTGGGCTGCCCAAAAGTTCATTGAAAATCCAGATTGAAAACATTTAGCAAGTTATTGCCAAATATCTCCTATTAGAAAAGAATCTGATGTGTTACATTTGCATGACTTCACATTTTTATATATGTGTTCTGCAAACTATCCTTATGAAAGCTTATTTTTTTATCTGCTTCATGTTAATCGAGATGAATGTTTACAGAAACAGTTTAATTACACATTTCATTTATGGTAGAAGAGGTATACAGGAGGCTGAAGTGATAGTCAAATGTTTCAAAGTGGGTTGATATATCCTTGCCTTGAAATTCCATACCCTTTCCATGAAATTCCAAGAAATAAATAACTTAATAGCAACAGCAGTTTAAAACATCTGATGTGTTATATTCAAATGAGTTTCTCTATGCTCTACAAATTTTTATATGGCTTCTACAAACTTTTCTTACCAAACTTAAATTTCTATCTACTACTGTTTCCAGGAATAGTTTTATCATACATTTTGTTGTAGATATAAGAGGGATACAGAAAACTGAAGATAGTCAGATGTTCAGAAGGAGGTCACTATATGCTGGCCTTAAAATTCTATACTCCTTCCATGATATCATGAGAAGCAACTGAATGATGACCACTTCAAAGATTGACAAAGTATTAAAAAAATTCAGACCAATAACATTGGATATCTCAGAAATGGTTATTTGAAATAAACTGCGTGTTTTATAGAAATCTACAGTTTTTGTGTAGATCTCTATAAGAAGAGGCCTTAACAGACTCTTCCCAGAAAATTCAAGATTTACAGTTTATTTGTCATGAAATATCTTAAATATGTGGTATTTTAATAAAACTCATTGGATCCATTTCTTAGAGAATAAAAAATAAAGAAAAACATTCCATGTATATGATAGTTAGGGATGGGCAGATATTTGTTTTAAATCTTTGCATTGATCTTTGGATGGTATTGAACTTAAATACCAAGCTTGGTATTTATCCCACAATTTGTTTTTGAATTTCTTCCCCCCCCCCCCCACACACACACAGAGTATGGAATACAATACTTCCTCTACCTACTAGTTACATGGCAGAGAAAGTAAAAAAGCATAAATATAGATATTGGCCATTGTTCTGATATCTATCAACCTATGTAGATATTAAGCATTAACACCTCAGAGGGCACTATAGGTATTTTTGCAAAACAAAAGGATGACAACGATAAGCTATAATAATCTTATGAACTTTTTTCAGTATTCCTATGAAGCCAACACTGGAGAATATCAGGCCAGTGTAACCATAGTATGGAACCGAAATCATCATGTTGACACTATAAACATCGTTCTGTACAAATGCGATATCCTTGGATCACACCGGGAACATCCAGATTGCTCTCTGTGTGTGACACGAAATGCAAAGTACCAGTGTACTTGGTGTGGAAACACCTGTAGTTTCAGTGACAGTTGCCTGCATACACCAGTCAATGAATGTCCAAAACCACGCATTGACATGGTAAGTTAAAGTTTACAATTGAAAAGTTATTAGGTTGATATTCAAACAGCTCTTGTGAAAATGAGCTGAGTCACGAAATGACTTATTTTATGAATGCAGTGATTGATTGTAGATATAGAATGAATGAATATTTTAACATGGAGGGTATCTACAATAAGATTTGAAAAATTAATTGCTCTGGCCAGAATTTGAAATACCAAGGCTTTCTATGCTGATTCACTGTCATGCACTACCTTGGCAATATACTGGCTGTGAGTGTTCATTAAATCATTATCTGATTCTTATATTCCTGTAAACACCCAAGACAGTCTCAGTCACTTCAAGATATCAATCATAGGTATAGGTATGGATTATACAATGGAGTGGGACATCTTGCGCATTGCAACCTACATAGATCTATTGTGGCTAACGCCCCCAGGATGAAGGGATGAAGTAAAGGAACCACAAGAGGCTCTAGACTGCAGGCGGATACATCTCAGAGATGTACAGAAGTCCCTAACAGTTCCAGGCTTGGAAGTCCTGTCGCATGCTGGAGCTGCCTAGAGAGGGCAATGAATGACCCATCGACCAAGTAGCCCTCTATTGTCCACAGAGAATAGTCTTTCCTTTGAGCAAGCATCTGCGCCATCTGTCTGGCACCACCAAATGCCATGAAACCTAGAAGCATACCTGAAAGATGAGAAGGAAACATAATGAAAGGGAAATGATGGAAAGGACATTGTGGTAGATGAGAAACCTCACCAGCATTCATCTACCGATCAGGGAAAACCATGAAAAACCCAGGGATAGTGGGGATCGATGGGAATCGAACCTGGGATTTCCTAAATGCAAGCCTCACATATTACCACAGAGCCATCTTGCTTGGTATCAATCATACTTCAAAAGTTACTTACAGTGCCACAATTAGTTTTAATGTTGGGCTTCTAATCAGCTGCACTATGTTAATTTATATGTGTTGGCTATTATTTCACACTTGCTATGCATTGTCTAAGGTTGGAAAGTTGAATCAGAATTAAAAAATTCATTGCCAAGGTCAGATTTGAAATGCAGATTTTTTATTTTCTGTGCTCTTTGATTTACTATGCTGATGCATTATTGCTGTGCAACCATGATGAGATATTCAGGAAGCCAAGGTCATAGTTTGAGTCCCAGCCATGGCACTGCATTTTTAAAGTTTTATTCAATCTTCCAGCCTATGTTTCAGTTGTGTGCTTTCATTTCTGATTATGAAGTATATATTAGTTTCCCCATAAGCTGTCCTCATATTAGCAATAATTATAGGTATGTTTGGGTTGTTTTCATTTATATTCTCCATTGTCTTAGATCAAACCACTGAGTGGGCCAATAGAAGGAGGAACACTAGTCACCATTGAGGGCAGCAATTTAGGGCTGAAAGAAGAAGATGTGAGAGGAAAAATCCGGATTGGAGAGACACCCTGTGAGCTTATTCATTATGAAGTATCTGTGAGAATCATTTGTCGAACTGGTTGTTCTAATGGTGAAATTGTAGCACCAGTCATCGTTGGCAATGAAGCAGGTTATACTGAATCTTCTGTTCGCTTCAGTTACAAGGTATGGGTTTTTTTGTATTTATTCAGTGTGCACCTTTATTTTATTTCATTTTCAGGGAATTTGTGATATTACATTTAATTTTCCATGCCCATTTTAAGGCACAACAAACTTTGAACTTTGCAGTTGCTAAAGTCAATTTGGAAACGAAATTAAAAAATTAATAAAATTGGGTGTAATAAAGTAAAGAAGTATTAGTTTCATGAAATATCTCAATTGTATTCCCTGGATCCATTATTATAATAATTATAACATTTTCCATGTTTTAATAGAAAATGTTTAAGTGTTAACATTATGAGAGCACTTTAAATTCTCTCCTTTTCTTCAGCTTAAACTTTTTTGGCAAAGTGTGTACTGAATGTGCTGTTTGGGATTTATAGTGGGTTGAATCCTGACAAAGAACTGATAGGCTTTCAAAAAATATTAGCTAGAAGTTTTATTGCTCTTCTTACAACTGATGTACCTACCATGCATTTACATTCAGTTGATTCCTCCTGAAAATTAAACAAAGACAGTTGGTATGGATTCAAGACTGCTTGTATTTGCATTAGTTTAGTAAATTCCTCATTCAGTGTAGTTCTGAGTTGTCTGATAGCATCCAAGTGTAGAACTGAATGTGTTCCCACCTCCTTTCTCATTATTTAACACAATATATGCACTCATAGATTAAGTTAAGAAAAAAGAAGATCAAATACACTCTTGAAACTTTAAATTCTTCCAAAGATAATCATACTCATTAATTTATAGCCCAGATATTTGTTTCTGGTGGCAGGTCGTTAGGATATTCATATAGGGGAAGACAGCATATTTTACCTTTCTTCATTATAAATATTTGCACATGTTTAAAATATAGAAAGTTTGTTGCTTAACAATTCTGTAAGAAACTTATTCTTCATTACAGGATATTGTTCTTAAAGGTGTTTTCCCACCCATGGGTCCACAAAGTGGAGGCACTCAGCTTGCAATTACTGGACAATATCTCAACATTGGCAGCACCATTTCAGCCTTTCTGGATGACCTGTCTTGTCAGGTGAACTCTACTCAGGCCTCAAGCAGCCGTATCACATGTGTAACATCAAGGTCTAGCAGTTCTATGCATGTTAACCGACTCACTCTAATTATTGATGGTGCTAATAGAACACTGGAAAACAATCCTTTCAATTATACCAGTGATCCTACCATTAATGAAATCAAGCCACTTATAAGTTTTGCCTCTGGAGGAAGAATGATTACAGTTCATGGTACTAACCTAGATACTATCTTAAAGCCTGAAATGGTTGTTTACATTGAAGATGAACCCAACCCAATCAACAAAACCGTAAGTAAAGAGAAATGCTACAATTATTACAAGCAGTAACCTGCTATGGTTAAGGATTAAGCTCTATCTCTGGGGTGTAGCAATAAGTGCAGAGGGGTGTTGCAAACTTATAACTCTCACTTTATACAAATACTGGGATGCCTGAACTTTGATTGGTGTTCTCATATTTGTTTTGCAGAAGTTTGATCACTTGTAAGATCAGTTTTTCTCTCCTGTTGATTAAGTGAAAATTATTAGCAGTTGTCAAGGCTGGGAAAAGATAGATGTATATTTAGGCACTTTTAGTATCTCAAACATTGAACTCAGAATAACTTAGAGGACTTTTTAATTAGTAGGTATCTGCAGTTGCTTGAAAGCCACGAAAGGTCAGATGAGTTTCACTCATTCATTGGAAAGGAGATATGTATTGATGTACAAATGTATCAAAGTAGAATCAGTATTTCCAATATAAGAAAAATCAATTTCCAGGGAGAAGGACAACAGGGATGGGAAGGAGCAAGTTTCTGGTCTATTTTTGTAATCCAGATATTGTTAGTAATTAGAGGAATCAAAACAAATTTCAGACCAACAGTAGACCACAATTGGTCAAGTTGCTATAAACCATCACCAATGAAATTAAAGAAATAGGAAAAATGGAATTGAAGGCAAATTGGAAGAGATGCAATCAATAATAGGTCATTTTGAAAGAGAAGTAAAGCAAAAGATAATAGAGTGCAAGAGAAGATTAACATATCTGGAAGATGTGGAGGAAGAAAAGAGGAAGTTAAATTTAATAATTTTTCATGTCAAGGAGAGAAAAGAAAGACGAACATGGCAGGATGTTGAAGATCTTTTCTAAAGGAAACTAAGTATAAATATCATGGGAAATGAGATCATTGATTGTTTCAGAATTGGAAGAAAAAGGCCAAGACTGAGACCTATAGTTAAAATGGTCTCAATGAAATTTAAATGGAAAGTGCTAAGAAACAGTGAGAAACCGAAAGGCATGATAATATTCATTGAACAGGATTTGGGAGAAAAGCAGTGAGAAATAAAATCTATAGCATTAAGGGAAATGAAGATGCAAGGGAAGAAGGAAAAATGCATCTGTAAAAGGAACTGACTTATGGACCACTGGAGTAAAATGGGAACTTCATCAGCATGTTGTAGTGTAGAAGATGCAAATCAAACTCCATGTTTTGAAGCAGGAGGGAAACAGGTCAGCATTTCGACAAAAGCGGCAGGAAGGAGCTCACTCATCACCAGTGATGTCACCATGGAAGCTAGTGAATCTCCAATCCAGTTGATTGAAAATGCAAGGTCAGCCATGGGAGCATCAGCTGGACTAGACATATGGAGCTATGAAGGGTTAAGTGTAATTTTCTTGCCAAGGGGTAGTACAGGTCAATTTTTTCGTGTGACATGGCAGAAATGCAGAGGAGGAGAAGGTAGTCTAGAGTGGGGGGAGAATGACTGGCAGCATTCCCCTTGTGTGGAACAACACTCATTTGGAAGGTGTGGTGTTGTCACTGTATCTCACATTGTGTACGCACCTGCTGCTCTGTTATTACAGAACCAACCTCCCTCCCAGAAGATAAAGCTGAATGAAGTTAGATAAAATTAGGTTTGAGAATAAGGGCTTTTTGTAGGGATTTGTGCCGTCAGTAGTGAGCTGGGAAGTGGAAGGTTTATTAGAAAAGTGGGTGATGTGATAGCTGTAGTGGAAAAGTGGCTAGCAAAGAAAATAAATCTAGAAATTCCAGGGTTTATATCTATAGGTAAGTGGGATAAGGAATCAGGGCAAAGGCTGGGTTTGTGGTAGTATGGGGTGTTGTAGAGTTGGGTTGGCAACATGGGTTGCCCCAAATCATTAGTTGTAACAATTCTCTAGAATGGCTGTATAACTGTATATAGTTGCAAGTGGCAATTAAACAGTAATATTCACAAATGTATGTTTCACTTCAATCCACACACCACGACTACAACATGGCACAGTCGAGTGAAGTAAATGTGACAAATAATGCATGCTCTTTTAAGTGTTGGTTGAACTGAACCGAAATATAACTGACTGCATTACAAACTGCGTTATGCTATGAAATGTTTTCAGTACTTTTGTGCCTCTGCCTCAAATTTTCCTAAGTGGATCTGGTTCAAAAGAGTGCAGATTCATATTCCCGTAAATGTGCAGTGAAAGTTACCGCCAGCAATTTATCGTGTCTTGTCGTAGACGGATCATAACTTCAACGTGGCAGTACAAATTGGTATGCCTTTTGTGAAGTTACCAGCAAGTGTGGATCTGGAGAGTTCATCTGCTCATAATGACTGATAGGCTTTCCTTGATCACTTTGAGAATTACCTCATTGCAACGGGACAAGATGAAGTGCATGACAAGGTGAATATAGCCCCGTTGAAAAATATGTTGGGTTCAAGGGTAAAGCATTTTTTGATACCTTCACCTTGATGGACGCAGATAAGCTAATCTATATCCACACCCACTTCCAGAACTTCCATATGAAAAAGCAGGTGCAGATATACTTGATTTCTCTGGCAAAAGTTATCATGTTGCCATAGACAAGTATTCCAAGTGGACTGAATTATGTGTACTCAGAAGTAAGACTGCATCTGCTGTAGTTGATTCATTCCAGAATGTTTATAACACCCATGGTTTTCCAAGAGTGTTGCTTGCAGACAACATGACATTCAATTCCTTGGAATGCCACAAATATTTCAAGGATAATGAAGTTGAGCTGTGGACTAGCAGCCCACATTACTCTCAATCAAACGATCTTGTTGAAATGGGAGTAAAGATTTGTAAACTAATTCTCAAAAAGAGAGTTGAGTCTAAAACTGACTATAGAAATCTTTGAGAATACAGAAATACTCCCCTCGCAGGACTAGACTGGTCCCCACCTCAGTTGCTTTTCAACAGATAGTTACATACCAAAGTACCTGTTACATACAACTTACTCAAACCTAAAGTAGTCAGCCCAGCTGTAGTTGTTAAAGTATTGACGACTACAAATCAACACATGAAAGACTGTTATGATCACACAGCAAAGCGTCAAGCAGTCAAATTCTCAAAAGGGAAGGTGGTATTCTATGAACAAAGCATGGTGAGTTATGGGAGTAAGGGCCGATCATTGGCCCTCATCTCAGCTCCCCCTCTTACTGGCTAAAAAGCTCAGCTGGCAATGTAGTGCATCAAAATGTAATACACCTCAAGAAAACCTAAAGTGCTCCCCAGCTTACCAATGAAAACCTTTTGCTCGATATGAATGTGCCTGAACACCCTAATAACGCTACAGATGTAGTGCCCAATGATCCTCCAGTCTTATATGTTCAAATTGTCAATGTTCCAAATCAGCAGTTGTAACGGTTCTCTAGAATGGCAGAGTGTATGGTTGCAAATGGCAATTAAATAGTAATATTCACAAAAGTATGTTTTATTTCAACCCACAAACCACAACTACAACATGGGGTGTTTTGTGAAGAAAGAAAAAAGATTTAAAGTAGGGGAAGAAAAAGAGCCAAGGAGCAATTCAGTGTTGTGGTTCTCTTTATGTGTTTCTTATCCAAAAAGTAGTTATGCATGTATCAGAATTGTTTGTAACTCTCCTAGTGCATCAGAATGTTATGATATAGATGTGTTTAGAAGGGTAAGTTATGGTACTGGGGAGCTTAGAAGCAAATAGGATGAAACCAAAATAATAATTACAGGTGGCTTTAATGCAAGGGCAGGGAAAGAACAGGCTAAATAAGTAATTCTGTTGGAGAGTGTGATAGTGATTTTGAAATAGGGAAAAGAAACACTAAGACAAGTTTATGAATAATGAAAGAAAAAGATTTCTAGATTTCTATGAAGAAAATAATCTTATTTTTTGCAACGAAATGAGAGGGACATATCTGGACAGGCATTTTACATTTGCAAACAAGAATGGTCAAAGTGTGGTGGACTACAAGTTATGCTCACTACCTATAGATACCTCGATTATGGACTTTGAAGCTATGAATATGGTATTAACAAGTTGTCATTTCCCATTGAGACTAAAATTGGGAGAAACAAGCGGTGATGAAAAGGAAGTATACAGAGGAATTTGCAGACCTATTGAGATATATAAATGGCATACAGAAACATACAACTTATTTTCTAAAGAATTAAATTCCAAAAGAGAGAGAATATTACAAGTGGGTGCAGAGAGTTTAATAAATTCTGGAACAATGGAGCAGGCAATGGAGAGAATGGAGCATAGTGTAAAATGGGCTGGTGGCAGCATGAAAACAAGAGTTTATGATGGCAACAACAGGAAATAGTTTGATAAAGATTGGAAAATGGCATAGAAAAGAGTAACTAAAGGTTTGAGAAATTGGAGGCAATAAGGGGAAAAAGAAGAAAGGGAAAATTTCTTAGCCCCTAAGTGGGGATATAGATGCCTCATTGCAGATGAAAAGAGGGAATGTGCTACCAAAATAAGTATAATGATGTATATGATGATATACCGAGAAAGCCAAAAAACTATGAACCGGCTTTGCAATGTTTTACTTGTCTGCGTCCTCGGCACTCGTTGCTGTCTGCTGCTATCCTAGAAAAGCGTGGATGAAACCATACAATATTTTTAAAAATACTTTTAAAGGCTTTACCTACCAACTTTATGAAAGGAGATGCTGAAAATGGCCACTGTCATTGTCTATACATTTTTGGCACCCTTTTAGGAAACTATCCATCACTCGCCATAGTGTAAGTGGAGAAATGCTGGCAATTACCTGGTGGATATTTTGTTTTAATTCTTCCAGGGTGTGTGGGTTTGTCTTGTACACTTTATGTTTTAAGTTACCCCAGAGATAGAAATCGCAGGGGGTTAGGTCGGGGGACCGAGGGGGCCACAAATCTCTACCAATAATTCTGTCCTCAAACACACTTTCAATTGTTCTCATCAAAATATTGGCTGTATGAGCTGTTGCAGAGTCTTGTTGAAAAAGGCAAAATCACGCCCCCTGTCTGTTAATTCTCTAAAAACGGGGCAAAATTGTATTCGTGTATGCACAGGCTTCAACTGTTGACTTGAAAAAAATTGGCCCTATAACTCTTTTGCTGTCTTTTAGATTTCTTAACCTGAACACTTCCTGTGGCCTGAAAGTTATTGCAAACTTCATGAATTGCTGTACGGCCTGGAACTTTTACACCTGGAAATCTTTCTGCAAATCGTACTTTTATAACACATATGAATCATAAATAAATACACTCTGTGCAGTAGAAAGCATATACTGAGCCATAATATACTTTGTGACTAAGTACAGGACAGAGTAATAAATAACTCATAGTAACTGAACTATGTTTCATCACTGTCAACTCAATACTGCACTTCACACTGAAGAGCAAAACCACGTCAACAGCGTGACCTTGTTTATAGTAGCAGTGCATTATCATATTTCCACATGCCCAATGGAAAAACACTGCACAGCCGGTCATGAAGTATCCCTTCATGACAAAAAAATTGGTGTATGGTGCGCCATGAGTGGAGAAAGAGTTATAGGGCCAATTTTCTTCAAGTCAACAGTTGACACCCATACATATGTGAATACAATTTTGCCCCCCTTTTTTTTTAGAGAATTAATAGACAGGGAGCGTGATTCTGCCTTTTTTTCAACAAGACACTGCAACAGCTTATATGGCCAATATTTTGATGAGAACAATTGAATGTGCGTTTGAGGACAGAATTATTAGTAGAGATTTGTGGTCCCCTTGGTCCCCCAACCTAACCCCCTGCAATTTCTATCTCTGGGATAACTTAAAACATAAAGTGTACAAGACAAACCCACACAACCTGGAAGAATTAAAACGAAATATCTGCCAGGAAATTGCCAGCATTTCTCAACGTGAACTATGACGAGTGATAGATAGTTTCCTAAAATGTAGGTGCCAAAAATGTATGGACAACAATGGTGGCCAGTTTCAGCATCTCCTTTCATAAAGTTGGTAAGTAAAGCCTTTAAAAGTAGTTTTAAAAATGTTGTATGGTTTCATCTGCACCTTTTTATGATAGCAGCAGACGGCAACAAGCACCAAGGATGTGGACAGGAAAAACACTGCACAGCCAGTTTGTAGTATTTTGGCTCTCTCTGTATATTTGAGTAATAAAGGCGAAGGGTTTATATTGTATTTTGACTTTGAAAGGGCATTTAAAACTGTAAATAGAGATGCACTGTGGATAAAATTAAAATGTAAAGGGATAAGTAATGCATTCATAAATTACTACAGAAGATATACTGACAGAACTTTGTTTTATATTTAATTTTCAGGTGATAAGGTAACTGATTATATGCAGAATAAAACATGAGTAAGGCAAGGCTGTAGGACCTTTAAGTAATTAATATTTGGTTATTATATAAGAATTAAAATATTTTAAGGTGAAATATATTAAATATATTAAATTCTTGTATACCGCTGTTTAAGAATATATTTTTAGGTAATTTTCTGAATATAATAATGATTAACAAATTATTTATTGCATTATGCATGTCCTGTATTTTCTTTATTTTTATCTTTAATTATTAAGTCCAGTATTATTTATTCTCCACATTGATGACATTCCGGAGGAGATTCAAAGTTAAAGACATAGCTGCTACTAATTAACAATAAAGAAATACCAGGTTTGCTTTTTGCTGATGACTTAGTAATTGGACCTGTGGTTAGTGGATTGCAATTGAAGTAGATAATAATTTTTGTAAAAAATAAATGAAAATAAAATAAAAATCAAAGAAAATAAGTCAGTGTTCATGATCTTTAAAGGGGGCTACGACCTGAGAAAGGTTGAGAAATGGCACTTGAACGCAAGCAAAATAGAGGTAAGGACATTTGATTATTTAAGGACAAGATTAAGTTACAATGAGAGTTGGATTGAACAGAAAAAAATGGCCGTATAGAAAAAAATACTGTAAGTGTTATAAGAGTATGTGTAAGATATATGAGTCAGTTGGTTAGAAAGAATTTACTAATCCACAGTAGAAGCCCAGAATTTATATCAGGTGGAAATATGGGGTGTAGATGATGCCTGGAAAGATGTTGATAGAATTAATAGAACCTTTTGCAAACAGGTTTTGGGTTTACTGACAGCATTACCAAATTGTGCTGCACTGTTAGAATTAGGTAGTCACTCAACCAAAAACAACATTATCATGAAAATATATATTTAGAAGTATCGCATTGTAGAAGACTAGTATTATTAAAGAATGCTTCAGTATCCAGGAGGAATGAAAATGTAAAGCATCATGGTTTCTTAAAGTGCAGGAATTTCTGCAACAGATAGGCATAGGAAATTCGAATAATATGGAGTATCAAAACAGAAGTCTCTTGAAAAAGGTAAATTTAAGACAAGAAATATTCAATAATGTGAGAGAGAAGAGTTCTCTGAGGCAGTACAGGGGGATAAAAGTAGAATGGTGCAGGGAAAAGGACATAGGAATATGTTATAAAATGGGCAGAGGATTTGCATAGGCTAGAACTGGAGTTAAGAATTTAAAAAGTTTAAGACATGACAAGGTTTCAGCAAAATGTCCAATGTGTAGGGAAACAAACACAGATTTCCATTTTTACTATGCTGCAGTCAAGAAAATTATGGCCATAACAGGCATGGCATCATAATTGGAATAATTTAGATGGGGAAATACTGCTTGGAAAGATTGAAACTGTAAAAGGAGAGAAAGATTGTAACTGTAAAAGGAGAAAATGGTATAAAAATTGTAGGGAACCATTTGAATAAAGTCAGAGAGAAATGGATAAGAATGATCAAGGGGAAGGTGGACGGTGAGGCAATTATGAAAGAATAGGCTAGATAGGTATAAATAAGAATAGTATAAGGCAGTAAAGATTATGACGGTCACTAATATACTAGCTACTTGGAGTTGCATGTATTGGGGGCAAGCATCTTTAGAGAAGAGATACTTAGGAGATAAGTAAGATTTGCTTAGTTTAGGTTATATTTTGTAATAGATTATATACAGTAGTAAGTTATATATTTAATGTTACAATGAGGAAATAAATATCTATCTATATATTTAGTAGGTATCTGTACTAGGATTTAAAATAAAGATATAGAAGTCTATCTGTAATATTATGTGTAGATATTTTTCATGAACTGAAAAATATTAAGCTAGAATATATTAAATCAATTACAATCAAAGCTTAAGTTAAAAGTGTCTAGATTGTTAAAGAAACTGTCCTTGTCACTGTCAATTTCCATTGCAATTGTTCATGTCTATTTGTAGTAGGTAGGCTAGCAACACACAGAGTACACTGCATAACTGAATGAATGAATGAATGAATGTACACATGCTTTCTGGTTCTGTGAGTATGTGAGACTTTTTAGATTTGGTTTCCTCAACAAATTATGCAAGTCACATACCACATGATATCAATACAGTTTCGATGGATGGCGCAATAGTATTTCTTACAGGACAGAGCTGTTGCTGTTGATGAGTTTGAGTATTCATATCATGATTTGTTGTGTTCATTATATAAAATAAGTTAATAACGTGAACATTAGTTTGCACCAACTAATTACAAAGTGTTCTGTAAATAAGTCTGTGAAAAGCATTTGACTAAAACTAACATTAAAACTTTGACGCAATATATCTCAAATACAACAGTATTACGACTTACAGTTGACTATGAAGTCCATTGCTTGTAATGAATTTCTTACAGAGCATCTTAAAGCTTATCAATGATTGACATGCTCTTCTTTATTCTTGGCTCCAAATTGTACAATATAAAGGATCTTTCAACAAGAGTGTCCTATCTTTAACATGTGATAGCTGCCGTTGTTATTGAGTTATAGCAGTCATTTTTTTTTCATGTGGTTACAGTTGTTATTGACAAATAGCCATGGAACATTACAGCATTCAGCAACGCATAGAAACTGTGAAAATGTATTATCAAAATGGATCATCTGTTCGCCAAACCTTCCGTGTATTGCGTGAAGTTTACGGTGTGCATAATCGTCCCCGCAAGAGAACGATTCGGTGTATGATCAATAAATTTGAAAAAAGTGGTTCTGTCAGCGATCAAAGAATGCCTGTACGTAATCAACATAAGCACTCCAATGAAAACATAGGCACCGTTCGTGAGAGTGTACGCGAGAACGGAAACAAATCAATTGCTCGCCAAGCGCAAGAATTGGGGCTTTCGCCGACCACAACTTGGCGAATTTGGCATCTGGACTTGAAGTTTCATGCTTACAAAATGCTGTTAACTCAAGGACTAAAGCCCAATGACCATAGGTTGCGGCGTGTATTCGCTGACTGGGCTATGGAGAAGTTGGAAGCTGACCCAGATTTTTGTCGAAAATCATCTTCAGTGACGAAGCTCACTTTTGGATGGATGGTTGTGTTAACAAACAAAATTGCCGCTATTGGAGCAATCACAATCCAATGCGGATTCAAGAATGACCACTTCATCCCCAAAAGGTTGCTGTGTGGTGTGGATTTTGGTATGGTGGAATCATTGGTCCATATTTTTTCCAAGATGAAGATGGAGAAGCTCTAACTGTCAATGGAGAAAGATACCGGTCTCTTATAAGGGACTATTTTTGGCCTCAATTGGATGGTATGGATCTCAGAAACATCTGGATCCAGCAAGGTGGTGCCAGATGTCATACTACTCTCAAAACAATCCATCTTTTGAAGGAGAATTTCAGAGGTTTCATCATTTCCCGTGGTGGTGATGTTAACTGGCCCCTGAGGTCATGTGATTTAACGCCGTTGGATTACTTCTTGTGGGGTTATGTTAAATCGTGAGTTTATGTCAACAAGCCAGAAACAGTAAATGATCTTATGAATAACATCATGCGTGTTATTTGTGAAGTTGGACCTAATTTACATTCTTCTGTCATTGAAAATTGGGTCAACCGTATACACGCAACCCAACGAAGTCGCAGGGGTCACTTAAATGATGTTCTCTTCCACAAGTAATGACATTAATTATATTCTAAAATAAAAAATGAAATAAACCTCTATCATTTATAGAACATGTTTTATTTAAGTTCGAAGATAGGACACTCTTGTTGAAAGACCCTATACCAGCTCAAATTGTTTAACCATCAGTGGTTGCTATGAGAAAAGTTGTGTGATTGATCACACATGAGAGATTCCCTCACACCATGCTCTGTTGTTTCTATTTCAATATTATGGATAGTAATAAGCATTACTGAATGGTTTTTACATAGAATATTATGTTTATATTTCACTATGAGAATGCAAGGAAAATAACGGAAATAATAATTATTATGAGTAGTAAAGGATTGCAAATTATCAATGTAAACACTTTAAATTAAATGTGGAAAATACACTCTTTAGAATAGATAGCTTACAATTGTTATTAAATTGAAAATATGCACCAAATAAAAATGCAGTATCAACAACTTGTAATCAAGCCTGAAACTAGCTTGTGAGATTACACATTTACACATGCAGAGCAGTTAGGATATGTACAATTGCAGTGTTCATTACAAAGAGGTTTCATGTAGCCTTTACAGAACACTTTTTAATTTTTCCATCTTGGATAGAAAGAGCAAATTTCCTTAGTTGGCAGTTCACACATTGTTTCTTGCATTTCAATTTCTGCAATTTTGTCATGGATCATAGTAGATCCTTTGGTAGTTTAGGCAGCCAGGCATTCCTAATTAGATGCGGTTTCATTAGTGCAGGAATAAGGGTTTTCAGATATATGCAATTTGATTGTTATCCTTACTGAATATTACCTGTTTACTTCTGTAATATTTAGAAGAGAAAAAAACTGTTTAAGGGCCACCTGAAACTTATCTGTGACCAGTAGGATAACATAACCAACAACTTTGAGTACACATTTTCTCTCAGCACATGTATACCTAATTGCACTGCTGCTGACAATTATTCTTGATTAGTATATCATATTTTCATTGTATCATTGCTTGCTCAAGAGACATTTCAGACAAATAATGATCAATCCTGCTTCTTCCTGACACACAAAACATATCTGCAGTTTAAACACATTTTGTTCTGGTGTGCTTCATAGTTTTAGCTTCAAAGTCATAGTTCCTCACTGCAGTAGTACTGACAAAGTGCTGTATTAGGACTACAACCTTTAAACCTCTAGGTATCAATTACTTTGGAATTTTATTGTCAGTTGTATGTCTTTCTGAAAAGCCTCTAGAATGCTCAAGATATATTAGGTGTCAAACATGCTGTTTATTATTCAAAGTTACATGTTGATAATGAATGCTTTATAAAAACTGAATGGAGTCAAAAGTTCTATTGTGTAAATTAGCTACCCAGAACATGACATATTTAATTGTATTAATACACAGCTTTAAAAGTCACAGATAAACCAAAACATCTACCAACACTTACACTCAGAAGAAACATAGCAGTATGTCGGTGAATGATATACAGGTGCCATTCTTGCATGAAGATGGTTGATCATAGACATGTCTACCCTGGCCATCAAGATTGGCAACAAACATAAGCAGTGGGAAAAAGGGAGCAGGTGCATTCTGAGCACTACTGAAGGTAAGACATATGGCAAGCAGTGTATTCAAGTGGTGCTAGAAGCCGACTGCAGAAGGAAAATGAATTTATCAGTGCAACCACATGTTACTTTGCAGAAGCAGAATGGAAGCATAAGGAAATGTCTATCTGAGGGTGAGAGCTCTGTGCTGTAAGAGTTAATTACGAGGGGCATTTGGAAATTATTTGCAATAGTGGTGTTTTAGAAATACCATGTAATCTATGAGCATGTCCATTTGTGGGACAATGAACTGATACTAGTATACCATGGTATACCATGGAGATGCTAGATGGCAGTTGTGAGCAGAGTGTATAATGAAAGGACAGTGCTCATTTGTTTTCAACTAGAGACAGACATGGACAAAAGTGAACTGCATGGATTTTGTGGAAGGAAGGAGTCAAAATTGCAGAAATTCATAAACATTTAACTGCGATATGTGGTCAAGAAGTTCCTGCAGAGAAGGCTGTTTACAACTGGATTTCTGGGTTCACCAATGGCAGGGAATTTGCATGCAAGAATGTGAGTACTGGTCATCTGTCTACATTGCATTTCCCAGGAACATTGGAATTGATTATGGCTGATAGGCATGCAACCTTTGATGAACTGGATGTCAGACAGGCCTCAGCTGCACAACTCTGCACAATATTATTCATGATGATTTGGGTATGAAAAAGGTGTGTGCACATTGGGTTTTATGCAACTTGACATAGTTCAGAAGGAGAAAAGAGTGAAGTCTGTAGTCGACCACGGAAATGAAGAATGAAGATCCAGATGTTTTTGAGAACCTGGTGACAAATCATGATGCCATTGCCACACCAGAGAAGAAAGTCCAATCCATGCATTGGAAACATCCTGAGAGTCCCCGCTTCAAGAAATTTTGTGCTGCTCCATCTGCAGGCAAGCAGATGACCACCATTTTTGGTACACTTTTTGGCATACTGCTAATTGACTGGTTTCCTCAGGAAACAACTCTCAACAGCGGAGTGCACTGTGACATCCACAGATCACTGAAATGCAGGATTCAGCAATGGCAAAAGTGAAAGTGATTGAAAGGAATAATCCTTCAGCTTGATAATGCATGGCTCCACAGCAGGAACACTCTGACAGCAAAGTTGACATCCCTGGGATTCATTCCTGTGCCACACCCATCATATTCTCGGGATCTGGCTTCCTCTAATTATGCCTTATTTGACAACATGAAGGTCTCGCTGCAAGGTAGAAGGTTCAGCAACAATAAGGAATTGCAGGCAGCTGTCTATGAGTGGGCGCATAGTACCCCCAACAGTGGTTTTGTGATGCAATAATGAAGTTGCCAGGAAGGTGACAATGGTGCACTGACGTGGTGAGTATATTAAGAGATTCCATTTACATTGAACCATGTCAATTAATAAATAAGGTACAAACTGCTATTGTAAATCATTTCTGAACAACCTTCATATCTCTTTTTCAGTGTACAATAACTGTACATTGCTTACTTATGTACATTAAAATATATTAATTACATGCATATGTGATGGAAGCCTAACCAAAATCACCTAAAATGTTTCAAAATTTGGGGTAGACACTGCCTACCCTGTCTCCCCTGACACTATGCCACTGTCTGTGACAATGAATACTGAACTTTGAGCTCATCTATTATAACTACCCTTCCTTTGGTCAAGTCGTAAAAAGTGATGATCTCTGAATTTCCTTTTTTCTTCTCCTATGGCATCATTTATTTTGCCATCAAGAGTGTATTGTGGACAACATCAACACAGTTTTATTATTTTTCAAATGCTAACATGCCTGAGTTCGAAAATCCAAACATACTGCTGAAGGAGGGCCTAATTCTAGTGTTAAAAAATACTGATGGAATTTCTTTTTTGTTTCTCTTTAAGGTTTCCACAAAGTTTTCTTTTTTTTTTTGTTCAAATAGTTGCTTGGCTAGAGGGATGGGCATAAAGTAATTGTCTTTGTAATATTCCGCCCTGTATTCGGTACTGGAACTGCAATTTTCTTGACAACACTGGATGCACTTTTGTCCAGCCTATATGGGCCATCATTACTTTGGTTGTTTTCCAGGATGTATTTCCAGATTTGATAAGTAGAATGTGCTTGCATAAATCTTCATAGCATATTTGGGTTTGTTAAGAATATATACACGAAATTTACATCTCCTTTAAAGGATCCATTTCATTCACCATTGAATATTCTCCAGTTTGAAAGCTTGATTTACATTGAGAGACAATATCTTCAAAGACTTTTCCTATCATAGCAAAATTGTCAGTTTCTTTGCAAATGCACCTGTCATTTATGTTGCCAAATCTTGGAGCACCAAGTAGAAGAGAGAATTTTCTGATTAACATAGTTGCTGTGGAACATTTGGAGTAACTTCCATCATCAACCTATAGTTTTTGTAGATTTGCATATCAAGTGTCATTAATTTCAGCCTGAATAAAGTGCACATATTTTTTTAAGGTGGTTTCGCAGCAGTCTTTTTTGTAACTGTAGTTTGCACAAATATTTCCAAAATAATTGTACTTTCAACAACTTCCTCTACAATAATACCTGGGAAAAATAAACTCCAGCAGTCTATAATGTGTTTTGTATTTCCTGCCACCCTTATGCCTGGAAGATGAGTCACAATATTGCATCTCCTGATATGAACATTATATCAAGGAGCATGCATGGACCAATGAGTTTCTTGATCTTTCCCTAAATAATTTAATACCTCTGGAGTTATATTCTTCAATGTCTGAATCACTAGGACATGATTGTTCAGTATCAGTTTCATGTGCAGTACTATCAAAATCTGTCACTGTTCTCAGAATTCCAAGCTCCCTCTTCCGCATTATTTTCTATAGTGTTGTCAGTATGTTGAGTCACTTATACCAGTCATGTCCTTCTAGAAATAAATAAAGTAACCCACTCATCATGATATTGGTTCCATATATAGTATGATAATGGCATTTCTATTACTATCATGGTGACAAAAATGTTATGAATTACAAAAGCTTACCTTGATTTTGTCTTTATAGAAGTGCTAATTCAACAAATTTTTTTCCTTCACTCATTTTCACTCATAATATGTGTCACTAAGCTCACTGAGAATGTCATACTAAATGAAAAAAGAAAATTGCTTACAATGCTGCTATTTTAAACTTTAAGTGACAACAATGAAAATAGTTGTGAGTGGAATGTCATGTATAATTCAATAACATGCTTTCTAGGAAAAACCTATGCAAACTACTTCGCATACAGAAAGAATCCCTCACAGATAGTGCAGAGGCTTAAGATAATTGCTCTTACAACTAAAATTAATGCTTGGAATGAATAGAGATAACACCAGCTTGCATTTCAGGTCACAACCTCAGCTAAAAGAATACCAGAATTCAGAAATAATATATTAAGAAATGAAAACATTTTTAGAAACAATATGGAGGAAATCCTTATACAGTGCTCTCTCATGGGTTAGTTTTTTTAGATTAGGTTAGATTTTTATTCACTGTAAATATACAATATGCATATATGGCTTCATCATTAAATTACAGAGTGATTATTAATAACTAAATATATACAGAAAAGGTGCATAAATACATTAAGATTATAATTACCTTAATATAATAGTAACAAGTGTGCTAGACATTTGATTCTAGAATATCATTAATGTTATAAAATTTGTACTTTGATAATAGTTTTGCACCTTATATTTGCAGATTTTCTCCGGCATTGCTTTCAAAGATCTGGGTGTCTTATTGTACAGGATTGTTCCTTTATGGGACACACTATTAAGTGTTCTTATAAGTCGGTGATACTGTAAATGCATTGCCTTAGTTGTTCGAGTGTTATTAGCATAATAATCTTCATTCCTTTTAAAGTAGTGCATATTGTTATGTATGAAAGAGACAGTTTCCAAAATATATATACATAGTAACGGAAGTATGCCGAACTCATCAAAGATTTACTTGAAATATGGGGTAGTACTTGCTTCATTAGTCTTAGTATTTTCTTGTGTATTTTGAATGATGCAGTTGACTGGTTAGAGGCTGCCCCCCTCAAAGGGTATTCCATATGAGATTACTGAGTATACATACCCAAAATACATTCTCATTACCTCTTTACTGCAAACTAGGCTTTCCAGATTGTATAGGATAAAACAACATTCCACACATTACTTACTGTAAAGTAAAACCATGCTTTAAATTGTTATGAATTTATAAAATCATTATAAAAATAACTTTTGAGGCAATGCACATTAATGAACTAATGTTTGTTTTGCATGACAGAAGTATAATAATAATACTAATAATAATAAATAAATAAATAATCTTTCTCTCTCTTTTCTATTTGTTCCACTTATATACCACCTTTAACACCTTTAAGGTCATATCATAGGTTTTGACTTTGCTCATGAGGAGTTGTTTCCAATTAAATACATTTCTTTAAAAAAAGTGTATGAAACTAAGTTTTCTTGGAAATGAGACCTACCTAGAATGATTTCTCATCATCCGAAACCCTTTTCCAGAGGACTTATTCAAAATCCAGTGAGCAGATTTTGTGAACCAGAATACTACAAATACATAAGATTAACTTAACAATATAGGATAGTAACCCGTTAATGCTTGTGATAAAGCTATCCACAGCTGAAATACAGAACTTGGTTTATAGCATTGGAATTTTCTGGTACATAAAAGAATAAAAAAATAATGATGATGATGTTGATGGTACTCATTTCATTGGGGAAACCTATTGTTCAATGTTTATTGTGCCCTCTTAATTTCAGGTTTGCACTGTCCTGAACACAGCTCAAATGGAATGTCCCTCTCCTCCAGTCACTGGAAAGTTTTTGGAAATATTATGTAGAAGGAGAAGAAGCACACAACAAAAGTACAGTGATGTGAAACTACAACTTCGCATTGGCTTTATCATGGACAATGTAGAAGCTGTGAAAGACCTTGGAAAACATTTTCAGAATCTTCGCTCACAGCTTGTTTATGTAGATGATCCAAAGTTTTTCCAATTTCCAAATCAAATTAAGCTTTATAAAGGAGATACTCTTGTTATAGAAGTGAGTACTAGTTACATTATTTTGTATTTTAGTAAGGGTGTTCTTTCTGAAGATGATAATGTGATAGTGACAATGTCAAAAAATAATTGAAGAGCATTTTTTTCGAAAGCCGACATGTACATAAACTGTAGTTTTGAGATATTCAGCTTTTTCTGCTTACACTTGAAACTTCTAAGAATTTTTATTTTGGTTTTGTTATAAGAATGTACATGCTAACATCTATAAAACACTAATACTTTGATGTAGAAGAAAATAATGCAAGATAGTTTAATTCAGCTCAGAATATTAAAAAGTTTTTGTAAAATCCAATATCTACGTGGAACAATGTACTGCAATTGCAGATTTAACTTCTAATTGTTTCATACTAAAGAGTATTTTGTACGGTTGTTATAATTGTTACATATCTGGGTATATTTGCAGGCAATTACCCAATGCTTATGTTACTCCATATAGGCATGCACCCCTTACACAGTAGTTTCTCTTTAGAAGTACAAAAGTTAAATATCCAGAAGCATTTAACATTCAATGTGAATACACATAGCAAAGCAATAAAACTACTTCAGAAGTAAAACACTTTCAGTTAGAAAATTAAGAAACTTATTGTTCACCTCTTCAGTGCTGTTACACTCAAAAACAAGTGTTTGTAAATGAAGCATGTTTACTTCTGAGACACCCAGAATAAGCAGAATACTTATATGAAAACATATTTAAATCTGTCTTTGTTATAACATACTATGAGTACCACGTTAACTTTTTTGTTGCAGCCATCGCATCAGTATAGAATGCTTTGACATCATTAGGAACTGAAAGGTACTGCATTTGTTTTTCAACATCCTGTTTTTTTTCGGACACACTTTAAGAAATCCATATGATTTCAGCAAACACTTTTATGTCTTAACACCTTGTTTTAGCACCTCACATGGAATATCAGATCCACAATAACTAGACCAAAAAGACACCTCGCTTTCCCTTTCAATTTTTCCTTTTATAGCGTGAGAACCTTTGCTGCCAAAATCTGAAATGGTAATTTAAAACTCAATGCCAGAAGCCTTCTTAAAATCTCATATTTTCCAGCCTTGACCAAGCATTTGTACCTTCACATGTTTCTTCAATATGTCATAGCGGAGTTGAGGAGAAAGTATTTTCTCTTTAAGCCTATAGATTTTCTCTATCCTTCCAAATACTAGACATGAGACAACTCCTTGAGAAATACACCATAGCTACTGTATTACAACATAATTATTATATCACTATGCTTCAGGTTATTATGTATCAGTCTCCCTGCTTCACATTTTACAGTTTTCATAGTTGAAGTGGTTACTTCTTGCACACCATGTTCACATTCTGTATCAGGTCTTCTCTTCACTTCCAAAACTTTGAGTTTCTCATCTCACAAACTCTATTCACAAAATCATTATTTTTGTCTTTCTGCCTCTCGTAATCTTCTCGATTGGGGTAGAATAATTTGCCACCTTCATTCATTGTGTCTATCATATTCCTGTCATTAACAAACTTTGCTTGGTATCAGTGTTTAGTATAATGACAAGTGCAACCCTGCAAAAAAATGTGCCAATCTTTTATTCACCACAGATATCCGATTTTGTTAGAACACCTTAATTGTAGATATTATGTTTTGCAAAAACTGTACCATTTCTGAGTGCAACAGAAATTGGAATATGAAAGAACCACTATAACCATTGGAAAGACAGCTACTTAAATTATACAAAACAATACACATCTCAATTTTGTCAAAACCTGCAATTATCAGCTTTTGAAAAAAATGTTCCTCAATTATGAACATGAATTTGTGCTCCATTTATTAATATCCAAAACAGAAATGCTTCCATAAAAAGAAAATAAAAGAAACTGTAATAAAGCTCTTGTTGTACTCCAGTATGTATTTTTGTGTATTTCTTATTAGATGGAAAGTGAGTAAAGCAAAGTATTAATTCTGATGTAGAAAATGTCAACAAATCCTTTATATAAAATGCTATCTCAGAATTTTGGTTAAAGAAATAATTTGTCTTAAAGGTCTGAATGCATAAGTTAGATACTAGTTTTAACTCAAGGTTCCAAAATCAATCCCCAAATTAGGCATTTAAACTATAGAGAAGCAATATTTTCACTGAGTAGATTGGATGGACCTGACTGCCAGCTTGGTTGTTCTGGGAGCAACAAACAGCATAGCTCTGCTCCATTTCAAGCAGGGATAACCATCTGCATTGAAGGTTTCCTACTGTGATTTTAAAATCTTGCAGTTGTATGAAGCAGTACAATTTTTTTAGATATTACTGTCTTATCTCACATGGATAAAATTTTGTTGTTTCTCTTATGATGTCCTGTCTTACACTGCTACTGAAGCAGTTAAAATGTTATTTTCTTGAAGAGTGACCTTTTATTGATGTTTCTTTTCACAGGGTGAAAATTTAAATCTTGCAAGTGATGAATCAGACGTAAATGTAACAATTGGCACTCGTCCCTGCAATGTTACATCATTAGCAATGACTCAGCTTGTATGTACTCCTCCAGAAGTACAGCCATCTGGTACGGATGAAATCGGAATAAAGACTGAAACTAGTTTACCATTAGTTGTAGTGCGTGTTGGAAGAAGTTTGCGCTTTCCAATAGGTTACTTGCGTTATGAAGTGATAAAGCCTTATTCATTTCCACCAGAAGCTATAGCAGGGATTGCTGCTGGAACTTTCCTGCTTGTTTTTCTCTTTGTCATTGTACTGGTGGTATACAGACGCAAATCAACACAAGCTGAGCGTGAATATAAGCGCATTCAAATCCAGATGGACACACTTGAAAGCAACGTGAGATCTGAATGCAAACAAGGTCAGTCAAACAGATAGCCAAATAATAAGTTTTATCGCATCAAATTCCACTTTTTGGTTGCAGTTTACTATTTTAACACCTAGCACTTTGTAGTTGATTGTCAGAGAAATGGTGGGAGAACCAAAGCACGATATAGCTACTGTCTTATTTATTCATTTGCTAATTTTATTATATTTAATTTAAGAATACACTTGATTCAGAATGCATTTTTGTTACATTTTGCTTTTGTTTAATTCTTAATTTATCCAGTGTTTCAGAATAGTATGTATTTATCTCTTTGTATGATCATTCCTTCTTCTTCTTCTTTTTTTTTAACTTATTCCCCTTTCCCTGTCATATAGTCCAATCTTCTACATGGTTCTAAACCTATTGATATTGCATCTTAATATATGCAAGTAGTGGTAAAGGGGTCTTTGTTTTCCATTTCTTTCAGCTTTCGCTCAGATGTGCACCTGGGACCCACGACGCAATGGTGGTTCACGCATCCTGCATGGTACTGCCAATGCGCTAAATTTTTGTAGTCTCTGCCATCTGCACATTGCATTACTTCTGTTTGCAAATGTATACTCACCAACTAACCTTCTATCACTGAAATTTCCATTTTGTTTCTTTCTTTATTTTTATTTTTTACAGCTTAATGAGCATGTAGAACTAATATGCTTAGATGGTGTCTTTCTTCTAGGAGGAATGCCTACATTGGTGCTGTTGCATGAAATGCTATGTATGATGCTCAAATGGCTCTGATGCCAGATGACATCTTTGTTACCTGTGTTTGAAGGGCAAATAATATTTTTGTCATCTAGAGTTACTTCTCTTACCTAACAGTATGACCATGGTGTAATTCATAGTTATAAAGGAGAAGAATGGTAAACAAAACCGAGGAGTAGCTCATTTTAATTTTAGTTGGTTTTAAATAAAACTTTTTTTCACCACAACAGAATTTAATACTTTGTTAAAAATAAATATTTAAAGTGATAGCTTGTAGCATGGCTGATATAAATACCTTGTGCCACAAGCATTGGGATGATTCCTTTAGAAAGAGAAGGGATGACCACATTGTCCTGCAGCTGAACACCCTCCAAAGTTATGCTGTTGAAGTTCCCATTTCCACTTCTGTTATATAACTGTTAGCACTTGTGAGAGGTCAAGCTATAAAACTAATGCTGTACTATGCCATTAAGCTTTGAATGACTGAAATAGAAAGTATTTTATGTCCATAAGGATCAAAGTGCATTTCCTTCTGTTAGTTTTAAACTAAAAGGAAAAATAGCAGCTATTCAAAGTTTTGAAACCAACAGGATTTCAAAATTGCATTTGTCCTAAAAAAGTGTTCAGTTAGAGGAAAATGTAACAATTTCTAGTCATTTGTCAGCGCTTTCATTCCATAATCACATAGAACTTAAACTCATTTTACTATTTTTTTATTTTTTTTTTGCAGTGGTTCAGAGCCTTGCAAATGATTTTACAGAAATAAATACTCAGTGAATAAGCATGTATTACTTTCAACAAAGTGAATCCCAATGCAGCACAATAATGTCAGAAGTAAAATTACTTTTGCTAGTGCTAGTTAAAAAGTTAATAATTAATATCCAAGTTAAAAAATCAATAAGCTAAGAGAAGTCTTCATTAAGTAATTTAATTATGGTTTTATTGTTGCAATTGGTATTAAATGTTACATAGTGTTAGGTTTTGAGACAATGTGTCAACAATGAGCAAGTCAACAAAGGATATGTGGACCTTACCTAGTATTTAAAATAACATACAAAATCTGCTGTGAATGTGATGACCATCACCAAAGAACAGACAAAGTTTCCATACCTTCATTTATTACGATGTATCCTGCAATTATAAGCAAAATACATTAATTATTGTAGCCAAACCAGATCCATATTCACTCTCATATCTGAATCGTGGTTTAAGAGTAAGGTGATGGCTGTGATTTTCAAATCTGAAAAAGTGTTGTTATATGAGTATAACTTCTTTTTTCAGCATTTTTCAGGATTTTGTAATTATGTAATGGTGACAAAAGTAGATTAACTTTTAATTACCTATTATTTATTTACCATTGGCATCAGTTTATAAACCCATATGTGCATACTTCCTCAAACTATGAGTTATAGAACTACAAAGGAAAAGAAATAAGATAAATAAATCTTTCCTGCATTCCATAAGGTTTTGTTTACCATCCTTAAAAAATATAATCAGGGCTGTGAACTGCACATAATTCTTAATATGTACTGTAATTGTACACTGGAGTAGGATGTAGTCTATAACTGCACCATCATATATATATACAACAGTAGGTAATCTATTGATATTTTCAGTTTAATTTTATGCATTTGAAGTCATAATTTAATTTTGTAGTACAATATTGATTAATGCACTGTATTATTGATCTTGTATTTGGTTAACCATGTATTACAAGCAGCACAAAGTATTGCTATAAATTTCATTAAAAGAAGTTACGTGAAAAAGAAACATTTAATTTGGATAACAGGAAAAAGGCACCTTCGTGTACTGTTTCCATTAATTTCATTAAAAACTGCATTGATAATTCTTCTATATGCGTTCACATCCCTGAAAATAATTAGTATACACAAGCCAACAATATGTTTAAAAAATAATATTGGTGAATCAGAATTACAGAAATAGGAAACTTTCACATAGTGTGCATTGTCTGTTTTTGGAAAAAGTAGCTAAAATACATTTGGAAAAAGGGATAAATGTATTATAACATATATTTTAGTCACAGCTAAATAGAGATGTTTCAATGTCCTAGTGCATTTGTAATACATATTACAATGTAATATTTCAGAAACTCACTAGGAGATTATTGGTTTAGTGCATTTACTGTCCTTTTCATAGGAAAGGTGGTTGTAACAATGCAGATAACTGAATAGAAGTTTGTTTAGCAACCACCTTGAGAATACTTGAAGTTTGAACATGAATATAAAATAGTGCAGAAAGTGAATACCTTTATTAGAATAATACATAAAATTAATCTCTAAATATATTGTCTCCCTCTCTCTATTGAGGCAACTGCACCTTTGAATTTGGCAAAATCTTGTAATATATTGATAACAAATCACGCATTTTAATATCCTACAGAACATAGCATGGAGCCAATTGAACACTGTATGTTAACTTTTTAATTATACAGTAAAGCCTGTCTTCACGGATTTGAACAGGGCTCTCGAACATTTCCGTTTAACGAAGGTAGGCCTATGCTATTAACAAAATTAAACCATAAACATACATAAATGGACAAACTGAGATAAAAACAAATGTATGTGCCTTATTCAGTTGTGTATTTAGATATATTTCTGCTACAATATAATACACACCAAAACTTATAATGAACGAAAAATAACTGTATACACCATTCATTTATTTTTTCCAGTAGTCAAAGAGAGTTTTCTGCACACATTGCCGATTAGCTGCTTGACTTTCACAAACACTTTAGCATGAGAAATAACACCAAACCTACCCGAGTCATTTTGCCATAGGGCGAATTGCTGCAGTTCCTTTAAACTTTTGAGAGCATCTTGATAAGTCTTAGCCTACACTCTTCTTCCAACTCAGGGCTGTATTCCTCTTCATCTTCCTCTGTTTTCTCTTCTTCTTTCCGACTTTGCATATAGTTCTCAATTAAGGCATCTATATCCATTGTGTCTGTTTCAGTTTGCACATCACTGTCTATGTTGACATATTCCATTGCATTGCAATTGAAAGCACCTTCATTGATGTAGTTTTGTAATTCTTGTTGCTCATCCTCATTTTCTTCACTATCAGTAACCTGATCCATAGGAAATTCTGCTTTTCCATAACACTGTTTCTGGTAGCAATTTCTTTACAGTTTGGCTTATCCAAATTATCGCATCTAGAACCAAGATGGTTTTGGCTAGCTCAGAGGCAGATGATATGGAATCCATGTTAGCGAGCAAAGACTGCATTAACAGTTTACGAAAATGTACTTTAACATTCTGAATGATGCCTTGGTCCAATGATTGAGTAATACTTGTAGTGTTTGGAGGGAACCAAGCAAGTCGGACATTGGAAAATTCGATGTGTGGGTGACATGTTGCATTATCGAAAAAATTCAGAACATGCCAGTTTTGTATATTCAGTCTTCCATTAAATGCCGTTAACCATTCTTCCATTATCTGTAATGTCATCCATGCCTTTTTATTGAATCTCCAATCAACAGGCAGGTTCTGAAGATCGATATTTTTGAAGCATCTTGGCTTAGCAGTCTTGCCAATCACTAGGGGTTTTTCCATTTCACCTGACATAAAACCACATAAGAAAACAGTGAATCTCTCCCTGGACAATTTTCCTCCCGAACATTTCTCACCTTTTAAACACAATGATTTATTCAGTAACACGTGGAAGAATAGTCCCATCTCGTCGCCATTTGCTATGTTTTCAGGTTTGTATCCTTCGATTACTGAAGGTAGTGTAGCAATCCAATCAGCGATGGTTTCAATATTAACATTATTCGATTCACCACAAAGTCTGTTAAAAACTATCTGATGTCTTTTGCAGAAACTCTCCAACCATCCATTAGCTTCTTTGAATTCAGTCTTACCCAGTTTTTCAGCTACCTCTTTAGCATATTCTTGTAACATAGGCCCCGACATGTGGTGATGTTTTGCCCTAACACTAATGAACTACTTCCACACTACTTCATTAATGTTCTACTTCTTAAGTTCTCTTTGTAATTTTCCATTAGCACAATTTTCCCACTACTTCAGAATTTCTGTTTTTGCTTTAGAATCTCGTAAACTTGTGTTTTGCCTACGTTGAACACCTTCATGATCTGTTTTACACTCAATTTATCACGTTCACTAGCATAAATCACTTTCACTCTTGTGTTAAGTTCAAGCACAACTCTTGTTTTCGAAGTCATGGTGACTACTGCTGAACTAAATCATCACCTATGTAAGTTTAGAGGTGTACTGTTAAGAGCTGTATTCTATGCTGTCTGACAAACCATTAGAGCAGGAAATGGAAAGGGAAGAGACAACAATAAAAGACAATCAACCGTGCTTATTGTTAACTTAACTATGCAGTGAAGGATGAGTGTGATAGGTTTCTCTATATTTGGACCATCATTAGCACACCCCTCTCCTAGACTGGTCAGGTAGCAGCAAAATGGTCATGTTTCAATTTAAAGATCATGTACTTAGAGCAGACAATGCAGACTTTCACAGGGTGCCCGAAAATTTTCTAAAATCTACATTCCAGAACTGGAAAGTTTTCGTTAAACGGCATACGTTGATTTCCGCTGTCCGCGTGAGACGGTTTCCATTTAGTAAAGGGTATTTAGCATGTTTTTCACCCCAAAATTCATGGGACCATGAAATATTTCTGTTTAAGACAGATTTCCGTTTAACAAGGGGTCTGTTGAAGGCAGGTTTTACTGTATGTATAATTAATTGAAATTAATTATACTTTTTAGAGACGTTAGCCTGTTCTTGGCAAGTTTTTCATATAGAGTCAACTGAAAAATTCATTGCCACAGCCAAGATTTGAACACCATTCTCCCATTTTCATGCGATTGCTCTCTGTTAATTCTGGCCTTTAGTTCATGAAAACTTAAGGATGTATGTAAATTGAAAGTAAAATGATTATTACAGATATTATAGTCTTCATCCACTGGAATGAAAAATATTTATTTTGGGAATGTAAGCTTGCATCCTGTATGAATAAAGTTGTTTCAAAGATGCCTCTTAAGTTGTGAAGTGCACTTTGTACCTTCAGAATTCTATATTTTGGGGTGCTTCTATTGGTATCTGATTGGACCTGGCAAAGATTATGTATGCATGTGGGGAAAAAGGTGAACCTAGGTTATACTTTAAATTCTCAAACAAAATTTTTTTCTTTTCATTATGCAGCATTTGCAGAACTACAGACAGATATGACTGACCTCACTGCTGATCTAGAGTCTTCAGGAATTCCCACTTTGGATCACAAAAATTACATTATGAAGGTGTTTTTTCCTGGAGTGAGTGATCATCCAATTCTAAATGATCCAAAGGTATAGCTGCCCAGCTCACAATAATTTGGAATTAGCTGTTAGATTTAAATGTATTTATTTTGGTATAAATGATAATTACATATGTTACAGAACCCTTAATAATCTTTCTTTTCTCTAAGTGAATCTGAGTTGTCCCGTAATGGTCAATAGCATAGACAGCACCAAGGTGAGATGAGGTAAGGCTATCTACTGCTTGCACATAACAACTTAACACAACTATAATTGGTCAGGTTAGCACTACAATAGATGAACTAGAAAACTGGCTAAATGGCAACAAATTTTTCTTAAATCCTAATAAAACATTTTATATAAACTTCATTAATTGGCCCTTTAAACATATACCGAGAGACCCGATGAACTATGAACCAGCTGCGTGGTTTCCACTGGGCATGAGGACATGTGTTTCCTGCCGCAGCTGCAATCAAGGTCATGCTACTGATGCTAGCTTTGCTTTGTTCTGCAGTATTGCATTGACTGTGATGCAATATAGTTCAGTGTGAGTTGGTGAATACACACATACATGAATACAATACAATACAAATACATACATGAATGCAATTTTTCCCCTGGTTTTTACAGAATTGACAGATAGGGAATGTGGTTTTGCCTTTTTTCAACAAGACTCTGCCATAGCCCATACAGCCAACATTTCAATGAGAACAATTGAATGTGTGTTTGAGAAAGACAGAATTATTAGCAGAGATTTGTGGTCTCCTTGGTCCCCTGACCTAACCCCCTGTGCCTTCTATCTCTAAGGTAAATTAAAATATAGTATACAAGACAAACCCACGCACTGTGGAAGAATTAAAAGAAAACATCCTCCAGGATATTGCTAGCATTTCACAATGTGAACTACAGTGAGTGATGGATAGTTTCTTAAAGAGGCGCCAAAATAGGTATAAACAATGGCCAGTTTCAGCACCATGTTTCATAATGTTGGTAAGTTAAACAGTTAAGGAAATTGTTGTATGGTTGCATCAGCATCACTCTATGATAGCCACAGATGACAACGCATGCCACCACCGCGAATTGGAAAACCGCCATGCATCTGGTTTGTAGTTCATTGGGTCTCTCTGTAGTTAATGTCTTGATTTACAATAATCCCACAAACAAAGATAATGATACAAAATTCTTAGGAGTAATAGTTTGATGCAAAAAAAAACTTGGAAGGACCAAATATAGTATTTATCCTCAAAGATAAGTAAGTTAGCATTTGCCTTTAGACATTTAAACAACATTATCACTTCAGCTGCTCTAAAAACAGTCGTACCAATCAAGATGGCAGACATTGGTATGGTGACATGATCTCATAAACAGTTATTGTGTGAAAATAATAGTAAAATGGGCAAAAATCATACATCAGATAAATTTGATTGCAATAATAACGGCCAAGAAACAAGTGAACATGAAGGAAACATCAGAAAAGAGAAGCATCCAAATAAATCCAACTGGGGAAATTGCAGTTTAATGTGCATGCTATCAGCAGAAAGGATACCATGCGAAAGTGAAACAATATCATCGTTACATGTTGTAATCAATATGTTGAACAGAGATCGCCTGACAGCAATCAATAAAATTAGTGCTCTAGAGGAAGAAAGAAAGAAAATCAATGAAGAATCATGGAAAGATGATGAATCTGTGATGGTGAAAAAAACATGATCATGGTCAACGCTTGATATACCAAACGGTAAATTTTGTGAGCAATAACAGATTTGAAGTTCTAAACAAAGTGGAAGAGAATGTTAATGAAGTGTCAAATGTGACATTAGTACGCATCAAAGACACAATGAACCTCATCCAGGAAGAAAAACAGTTAAAGTTCAAGAAACTCACAGAACATTCAAGAAATATTACAAACTTAAGAAGATTCTCGTGAAACATAACATCAGCCTAGCCCCAGAGAACAAATTTAGTATAGAGAAATTAATTTCCAGTAGGTTAAAAGACCCCATACCAAAAAACAAAATAGCTGGAATATACAAAATCAACTGTTCTGATTGCAATAAGACATATATATATATATATATAGCCAAGACAAAAAGAAACCTGGAAAGTGGGCTAAAGGAACATATGAGATGTGTAAAATACAAACAAATGGACAAATCTGCAGTCTCACACTACATCTGGACAACCAAGCACAACATCAAACCGAACATTAATGTAATCAAATCAGCCAAATATGCAACAGAATTAGATACATGGGAGAAGATCTTCATTTTGAAACACAGCCCACAACTAATGAATTTTGATTGTTGCTGCCAAGTCCCCTCTGGAAGTACATTTTACCACACAAGATGCCACCACAATAGACAGTCAATACAATGGAAACACCAACAACATAGTCCAGTCAGACACCTTCTGAAGATGGGAACAAACCATTTCCTAAAACATGTTAAGTGAGTAAACATAAGTGATGTTAGAGTAACTAATTCTGACTCACCTTAAGTAAATTTAAATGTCAAATGTGAATTCATCTAAGTCGGAGTGCAGGGGAAACAACAAAAAATGTGTGCTAGTGATAGGAGACTCAGTATTGAAGTTCTCTGGAGAAATTTGCAAGAACAAAGGTTACGAGATATGGTGTTTTCCTGGCATAAAAATAAATGAAGTACAACATAAGTAGAACAGATGAACATAAATGAAATGAAACCAGAAGTAGTGTTAGTGCATGTTGGTACAAATAGTATTAGGCAAGGCTGAATGGCTGAAGAAGTTATGGATGAAGTGATGGATTTAGTGAGTAGTATCCAGTCCCAGTCAGAAAACACAAAGATTATCATAAGTGGTATCCTGAAGAGGTATGATGTGAGTATGAGGAAAATGTTAAGAATCAAATAGGAGCTAGATTGGAGGTGTGCAACTACAAATTGTCTGATGGTCAATGGTAATCTATGGTTAAATGCCCATGACTTTGGGAGAGATGGCGTACACTTCAATAGGAGGGGGTCACACAAATTTGGGGAATTGCTATGTAATACAATAAGTTCAGTATTTCACAGAAAGTAGTAAACGTTGAAGTGGATGTATTGATGCAAGCCTAATAGATCTGAGCATGTTGGAAGTAGTAAAATATACCCAAAAGAAGGATATTATCACTCAAATGTATCAAACAGGCAGCAAAATCCACTAAAAATACTGCATCATAATTTACAAAGCCTATTCAATAAACGTGTGCCTTTAGAGGCATTGTTATTAGATGAACTTAAAGTTGTTGACATGTTGTGTCCCACAGAGCACTGGTTAAGAGCACTGGTTAAGAGAAACAGATATAAGTTGTATAAATATATCTAATTAGTAATTAATTCCTAGCTACTGTAGGTCAAATAAAAAGAGGGGAAGGGTCATGTATTTTTACAAAATCTAACCTAGATGTAAAAACTATAATGCAGCTTGAAGACATAACTGCAGAAGAACAATTTGAAATTAGTATGATGGAGATTAGTAACATAAAAGTCATTGGGTGGTATAAATAAAAGCAAGCATTAGCTCATTTCTCACTAATTCCAAGCAATTGCTCGGTTTTGTATAAATAAAAATTTTCTGCGCAACCTACTCGAGCAAAAGCTTGTTGACCTTGATCGCTGAGCTATTGCTCACGATATGGTATAAATAAGAACAAGCCCTACTCGCCTTTAGTAAGCTATTGCTTGCTATTTCTTGAGGTACCTCCGTAGGTACCTCAGCTTGCTCAACTGCATTCTAGTACCATGGTGGAGTTCATGATAGTAACATGATAGTTCCAGATAGGAAAATAAAAATCACACGATTTGCATTCACACAACTTTCTGTATCACTCTTTTACAAACAACTCTTTCAAAACCTTATTCTTGGTATCTAATTCTTGTTAATCGAGACAAACTTTCATTATGCATTTCATTGTAGGGATAAGAAGAATGCAGTAAATTAAAGCGATATTCAAATCTTGTAGATGTGGGTCGCTGTTTGATGGATTTGAAATTCCATTCTTTTCAGGTGATGCGGCAGAAAGAAAGAAACAAAAATTTATGATGTTCTACATTCACATGGCTTTCTCTAACCGTTCTTCTACAAACTATATTTATAAAAGCTTATTATTCCAGCTTCTTGTTAATCCAGATAAATCTTCAATTTACATTTACAATTTCGTTATATGATGCAGTAGGCAAACTGAGTCAGCTTTTTAAAGAGCATGTGCATATATGAGGGCTTTGAAATTCACTTTGCATGACCACGAGAAAATATCGAAAACCAACTTCCCATTTGAGGAAATTATAAGTAGGGACTTGAAAATTCCAATAACAAGGAATATCTCGGGAATGGTTAACTTAAAAAAAAAAAGAACAGAAAAAAGAAATGCTTTGACATAAATTGCGTGCTTTAACGAGATCAGTTTTTTTTATAGTAAGATTTTGCCTATCTTATGGTTTACCAATTGTGCAGAAGTTACTCAGAATGAAGAGGACTTCAGAGGATATTCCCAGGAAATTCAATATATGCATTTGACATGAAAATATTTTAAACATGTGGTATTTAATCAAGATTCTTAAGAGCCATTTTTGAGAAAATAAAGATTTTGGAAAAAGTTTCCATGTAAAGAGTAGTATGGGGTGGGAGAACTTTCTTGAAAAATCTTCCTGACGCGAGTTTGCAAGGTGCTGAACTTAAATAACATACTTGTTATTTAACAACTTTTCCTTTCTGAGTTTGCTGTTCAGACACAGGTGCGTAGTACGATTTTGTAGGATCTCTTACAGTTTAGCAGTTACATAAAAGTCACTCAGAATGAAGAGCACTTCACAGGCCATTCCCAGAAAATTCGAGATATACCTAATTGTATTTGACATGCAAATATCTTAAACAAAACCGCAGTTTAATCAAAATTGTTGGAGCCATTTTTGAGAAAGGTGGTAGTTTTGGTGTAGAGGAATTTTTTTAAAAATATTATCACATCCTTGGAGGATACTAAGCTTGAACTAATTTTTTTATTTATGCTGTTCACACACACACGCACACCCTTTGCTAAAGTTGTTTTTTTTTTAATTCAGGCACACTCAAAATGTGTATCTCTGATGAAATCTCGATATCGAATCCTCTACTTGCTATACCTAAGTGATAGAGAAATTAAAACTTGTTTCAAGATGCAAGGACTCGGATGTGTGCAGATAAAAACAGTTATTTAAAAGAGAAAATGTAGATGGTTGCGCAAAATTTTCTTCCACAGGCAAATGAAACACAAGGTGGACCTTCTAACAATGCTGAAAAGATCCTAACGTGTTTTCATCTGGGTACTATAACGCTAAACAAAATGTGAGTGAGGTCATAGTGATTCACTCTCATTACCGGAAAACTGGTAATATAATCAAAGCGATATACAAATGAACACTTACGTAGAGCAGAATGTTTGTACAAATCAAAACCGGATTATTACTAAAGAATTTCATATAAAACCAAACATAAATTTAACTTTCGATGAAATGAAACTCTTTCATCCAGTTTAATTCATGATAACATCTTATAAATTCTTGGAATTATGTAGTGATATTTTATATACATGCAGAGGAAAGTAATATAAAGGTGCAAAAACAGAAGTACAAATAATCTACTTTCAATATATCAGTTGGTGACATGTTTGTAATACTATGAAATAAGGAAATGAGGGATTGGAGTTAGGAAGGGGTTGAACATTATCTGCTGAAAGTTAGATGAATCTCAATGTCTATTTCATTTGCAAAATCTTTAATTACAATTGTGTTATTTAAAATTTGTACCTGTATCAGGTTTCATAAATGAGAGTATGATTAGCATGAATGAGTATATGAATATTTAAGTTCAGTAAAGATTTAAATTGCCTCCTGACAGAAGAATAAGCGTGTTTGTTTACTCAGCTGATGCGTCGTGGTGAAGGTCACTGAGCAATAGCTTGGTAGGTGATAGCAATAGCTCAACGAAGAGGGGAAATTTTTTTTTATACCAAACCACGACCTGATGCTCGATTCTCAACTTGCTTGCGATCTGCAGCTCACAAGCGTTTGCTTGTTTTTATTTATATCACCCATTGTAATGTGCATATACAGAAATCCTACCAGTGATATAAACATGTTAATTGAAAGCTAGATTATGTTACATATAAGCTTAAAAAGACGGTAAACATGTTACAATATTAGGATATCTGAATCTAGATATAAATGACCAACATGGCAAAACATTGTGCACAATGCTGAACTCATATGGTCTATCCCCAAAAGTGAAAGAGCCCACCCAGGTTAAAAATGGATGTAAATCTATTCTCGATCAGGTCACTCTGAACATTATGCATTGGGACTTTAAGGTGGGTAACTATAACATGGGATTTCCTGACCATGATGCAGAAATTTTAGAAATATTTGGTCTCCCACCTTCAAGACAGGAAGAGTGTACGTGGCACAAAACGGGAAGGGATTTTAACAATGAAAACAGCTATTATTTAAATTATTTTTTAAAAAAAGAATCATGGTGAAAGGTATTAAATTGTAAGATGGTAATGATGCCTACTTAGAATTCTCCAGCACTTTTAACCATTATTTAAATATTGCAGCTCCCAGATGAAAGGTGGGTCTCAAAGGGAATACAGATTTCTAGCAGAAAATTAAAACTTCTAAGTAAAATGCTAAAACAAGGCAATAATTCTGATCAATTTAAGCAATACTTTGCAAACTACAAATGAATGTATAACAAAACAATTCGAGCAGCAAAAAGACTACATGACGGCAAATTTATATACCAAGCAGAGAACAAATCAGGTGAGAAGCTCAAAATAAATTTAGATGGTAGGTTAGAAACTGAATCCTTGGTAGTTGCAAATACCTTTAATAATTATTATGCAAGCCTAGCAGAGAGCTTATTACTAAACAAAAATAACACTAACCTAAAAGCATATCGTTCAATGTGCTATAAAATTGCAAATACAATCTTCTTATCTCCTGCAACAGTAGATGAAATAAAATGTGTTATTAAGAAACTAAAGAATAAACGCTCTGCAGGATTTGATGAAGCATCAGATATGTTGTTGAAAGGATGCTATAAACCTCTCTTGCAGCCATTATGCCATATAATTAATCTATCATTTAGTACAGGAGAACTTCCCTAGCAACTGAAATTGGCAATAGTCAAACCAATACTCAAAAAAGGGCCAGAACAAGAGGTAAAAAAATCACAGGTCTGTATCATTGCTTTCTTGTTTTTTCCAAAATTATAGGAAAAATCATGCACCAAAGATTGTACAGTTTCTTTAAAAAGTACAACCTTATGTCAGCCAAGCAACATGGATTTCAACAAGGGAAATTAACCATAACCACAATCACAGATTTTCTTAAGGGGGTCTATGAAGCAGTCAATAATAAGGAAATGGCTATGGGGCATTTTATGGATCTGTCTAAAGCATTTGATATGGTGGACCACAATATCCTTCTGCGTAAACTACAAACAATGGGAATAAGGAGGGTAGCACTAAATTGGATTGGATTGTATTTAAGTAACCGGAGACAGACAGTGCAAGTAGTATATAAAGATTATGAAACTAGGTCGATTAATTGCAACTATTCCAAGGAAAAGAATGTAAAATTGGGGATGCTGCAAGGCTCTATCCTGGGGCCAATTCTGTTCTCAGTATATATCCATGATCTAGCAAATGAATTAAATAATGCCAGTACAATACTATATGCTGATGACACAAGTTTGTTTATTAAAGGTAAAATGCAAACAGCCTACATAACAATGTTACTAAATCATTGAACCAACTCTTAACGTGGTTTGAAACTAACAAGCCCATAATAAATGAGGGTAAAACAGTGGCAATGATATTTCACCATTCAAATAATAAGAATTTAGATAAACACACAGTACAACTGGGGAATAAATCTTATCATCTGCTGACATTCAACAACATTTCTAGAAATTCATGTAGACCAGCATCTGAAATGGCATTCACACACTGACTTCTTGATGCAAAAACTGGGCAAAAGCTGCTTTGCTATCAGAACAGTAGTAGATGAACTAAGTATTGAGTCTAACAATTATTCTTATTTTCACGCATTTCTAACATATGGAGACATGTTTTGGAATAACTCATCAAAGAGCAATGAAATTATCAAGCTGCAAAAATGTATAAGGCTTATTCCAGGGAAGCCATCAACAAGTAGCTGTTGGCCAATATTTAAAAAGCTGCATGTTTTATCATTGCTCTCAATGTGTATATACAAAGTGTTATCATACATTCAATCCAACATTAATTGGTATCAAGTAATTGCAGATATACATCATCAGCACACTCGTAATAAAGACAAACCGGCAGTCCATCACATTAGACAATTCTGTACGAAGGGGTTTTTAATTACAAAGGGATCATGATACAATAAACTACCAAATCCAATTAAACAGGTCAGATCACCAAAACAATTTAAGAAACAAATTAAAAAACCATTTGCATGAACACTGCTTCTATTCCATACAGGAGTTTTTAGAAAAATGATATTGTAAAATAAGATTTTAATGTATAAGTAGGCGTTATTGTAATTTTATTATATAGTTTTTTATGTATGTTGTATATATGTCTGGGTTATTATAATCGTACTGTATAAGCACACAACTGCTAAGTTATCATTAAGATTGCACATACACATAGTTTACAAGATATTTTTATGTCATCATGTTATTTTTGTGTAATTATTGTAACCAAATGGCATGTTCCACAACATGCATATGTTTCCGAGGATGAAATAAAATACAATACAATGTACAGTCAATCCTCAGTTATGCCATACCATTCTGGGTTTCTAGTAATTAACAAAAATGTTTAAATTATATAAGAAGATGATAACAGTTATGCTCAAAGTCCCCCATTGCACTCCTAGTAGGACACTTTTTGAGAAAAAATGAATATTCTGTATCTTCTATGTTTATATTTCTTGTAAACTGCTTGCTTTTTTCACAGTAATATTAACCCATCCCGTACAAAATTAGTTAGGATTTATGGATTTCTAAAATTGCTAAAAGATTAAAAAATATTACTCCTTTCAAACTTAATCATGGATGAAAACAATTCTTTTTTTATAAATGTTTAAAACCATACATGAAATAATGGTGATTTTTCTATTCCTTGATAAAAGCAGATTAATTTGGAGCGTAAATGGCCTTTTTACAGTTCCTATATACATATATATACTTCTTCACTCACAGTTATTGTTTGTAGCACTTTGTTGTGTGGCACGCCTTGAAACATTTATCTGGATGAAGATATGGTTTGTTGGTACATGTTTCAAATTAGTATACTGTTTCTATTCTGATGTTCTTTGCCTGGCATACCCAGCACCTTCTACTGTGCTTTTCAACATGGTTCATAAAATGCAGTTTCTCATCGAGTCAGTGTTTCAGTGGTCCACAAAATGGTCTGCAATGCCTTCTACTGGATAGTTAAACCCTCTTTGTTTGATTCATTGAAAATAGTCAACATTTCGCCCTCTGTTAATGCTCTTTTTGATGCCATTATTTTATATAACATGCAAAAAAATCTTTAAAAACTTATACTTTGCCAACTAAGACATGCACAAAGCTAGCACACATAGTTTTAGATGCTGGTATATTGCATTAGAAAAGTTGAGGAAAGTTTCTGCTGCCAACCCTGCATACTCCTGACATCTATCAAGAAAGAGGTCAAATATCAGGAGAATCCAGCCACACCTGCTCACTTAGTAACAAAAAACTATAACGGCTTACACCGCATGATAATGCAGTGGTTATAACTGCTTTCCAAGTATGAAGGGTTAAGGATTAGACAAAACAAACAGAAAAAAAAAGAATATTATATTTGCTTTAAAAAAACAACAAATCGTGTTCATCTTTCAACACAAAAAACTGTAAAAATTCTAAAATACATTGACCACCAGGGAATAAAATTATACCACAAAATATGTGGAGGACAAAATATGTTCTTAGAGTATCAAATTTAGGAAGGAAGTCAATGTTGGAGCATAAGTATTACTCCATTGTTTTAAAATGTAAATATTAAATTCCTATTTATCTTCCATCTGCCAACTAATAGACCTCTTGATTATAGTAATGATCACAACCTAAACATGTTGTATTATTGCTACTTTGCTAATGTTTCATTATTTGATTGTACTTACAATTGAGGAACTTTTTTCAAAAGCAAAAAACTGCAGGTTTCGACAAAATTGAGATACATATTGTTTCATATAGATAAAGTAGCTGTCTTTCCGATGGATATAGTGGTTTCGTTCTTTCATATTCTGATTTCTGTTATACTCAGAAGTGGTAGAAAAACAAGAGTTTTCACAAAACACAATATCTACAATTATGGTGTTCTAACAGAATCCGATATCTGTGATGAATAAAAGATTGGTGCATTTTTTCACAGGGTTATACTGATCTGGTGCTAAACACTGGTCCCAAGTAAAGCTTGCTAATGATAGATATAAGATGGACACACTGAATGAAGGTGGCAGATATTCTACCCTAATCGAAGAGGTTATGAAAGGTCGAAAGAGAAGAAGTAATGATCCTGTGAACAGAGTTTGGGGATGAGAATCCCACAGTTTTTGAAAGGAAGAGAAGAAAGACCTGATATAGGATGTGAACATGGTGTGCAAAATGTAACCATTTCAACTGTAAGATGTGAAGCAGGGAGACTGACAGATAATGACCTGAAGCATTGAATGAATGAAAGCCTTTATGTCCCTGAAGGACTTTGGTCTCCTCTTGTGAGGGAGATCTCATTTAAAACTCATGTGGGGATCTAGTCTGCATAAGTGGAATTATTGTCTCACTTCGTCTTTGCTATTTGTCGCTTATGCCATTCACTAAGTCACTCCTGCACTACACTTACTTTCTACTTCCTTGCAATGGACACTAGATATTCACACTCATCACTTGCTGTTGCCTCCTTCAGATGGCTAGGTGGCTTTTAAATGTAAGCGCTAGATTTATGAGCTCCCGTATTTTGCTTATATTTTCTGAAAACTCTCATCTCTTGAGAAGTTAAAGCTTTTAGGAGTGAAATCGAGTATATAGGGCATCTGCTTTACCATAAGTATATTTTTTCTATTATATATTTTAGTGTAAAAATCAACGAAAACCGTATGCTAATATCAGCTGTTTACATCCGCCATATTGAATTGATTTCTTTGTGTTCACATAACCTATTTTTGTGTTTTTTCTGACTTAGATGCTTAGTAGCTTGTGATTATACTTAAATATGAAATTATTTACTGCATTACTAGTGGTATGAAAGGTTAAATAACGGTTTTGGTGCAATACTAGTGATTGTGACATAAGTGTTTGTCGTATTATTAGTGAGTTAAGAAGTGAAGTGTTTGCTGAGTTGCTAGTGGTTTAAGAAGTGAAGTAAGCAAAGTGCTGTGATTATGAGTGAAAAAGCGTGTGATCTGACGGGGAAGTGTGGATCGTGTCATAGGATCATGAAGCAAGGTGTTTTTTGTGTTCAGTGTAAATTGCGGTTTCATTGGAACTGTGTGAGTACTAATAGTGAAAGTGTAAATCAGGTTTGGTACTGTGAACTTTGTAGATGTAAGGCTTTAGTATTAAGTCAGGAGAATACCATTTTAAGCCTACAAAAGGAATTGGAGCTTGCAAGATTAAAAATCGAGAGCCTGAAATTGGATAGTAAAAGTAAAATTAAATCACTGGAATTTCATGTGTATACCAATCCTAACTGTAGGCGTAGAAGTTTTGGGTGTCCTTGTGACAAAGTTCCTGAGTTGGAGTTGAAAAACAGATTTTCGGCTTTGGCAGTGCCGGAGGTGGGGTCTTCCCTGGCTTTGCCGGAGGAAGTGCCTGTCACGTCACTTCTGGGGATGGGGTCTGTTCTCAAACCCAAAGGGGTCCTCTGATGCCAAATGTAAGGTTTTAGTTTTAGGAAGTAGTCATGCTAAGGGCATCAGAGAAAGACTCCAGGCGAAATTGGGTGAGAAATATACTGTTAGCAGTGTTTTTAATACCAATGCTGGTCTTAGCCATGTGGTGGGGAATCTTGCAGGCATGTCAAAGGATCTCAATAAAGAAGATCATGTGGTAATAGTGGGGGACCTGGAAATAGTTTGGATAGGAATCTCAATTATTCAATTGAGATGTATATGAACCACATTGCTGATGCCAGTAGCCACACAAATGTGAGCTTTGTGAATCTCTTCTGGAGGCATGACAGGCCTTGGGTTAACAAGAAGATGAGGGCAGTTAATTGAAGACTTGATCAGTGTCTTGGTAGAGAGGGAACAGGCCACATTAGAAGTATAGATGTATCATCCATTGAGAGGAATGGTTATACTACACATGGATTGCATTTATGCACTCATGGCAAGGATATGCTGACGCACTTCATTGCTGAGAGCATTTCATGTACATCCATGGGTAATACCAGTAATATTCCTGCAATTGTTAACAGTAGAGTCTCCCCTTTTTTAGGCTAAATAAGAGATATGGAAGGACATTACACGTAACTGAAACAGAGAAATTAGACAAATATTGCACACAATCAACAAAAAGACATTACTCATTAACAGTATTTCATCAAAATATTCAAAGTTTAAGAAATAAAATCTCTGAGTTATTAATTAGTTTCAAAAATGAAAGTAAAAACCCCGATATCTTATGCATAATGGAACATCACATGGACAAACAGGAAATATTACATATCTCAATGGAAGGCTATAACAGGCATATTACTGTAGAAAAAACTCTCTAAAGGAGGTGCTGAGTATCTTGGTTAAGAAAGACATAGAGTTTGGCAATATTGATCTGGATAAATACTGCATAGAACAAACATTTGAGTGTTGCGTGGTTCATATAAAAAAGACAGACAATAAACTAATTATATTAACAGTATACAGAGCCCCAGCTGCCAATTTTGAAAACTTCCTATACAATCTGGATGCTGCTCTAAAATATCTATTCAAGCCTAAGATTGAATTTATGCTTTGTGGTGACTTAAATATAGACTTCATTAAAGACAGCAACCAAAAGGAAAAATTTGTTCATTATTAAGAACATAGAACCTTATGCATACAGTCAAATTTCCAACTGAATTCAAAAAAATTCCAAAATTGATAGTATTTTCATAGATATGTCTAAAAATGAGTACCATGAAATCCAACCCTTAATTAATGGGCTTTCAGACCATGATGGACAGTTGCTTAAAATCAATTATAACATTCCCCATTCCAAAATAACGAATCATGTATCCAACTACTGAGTCATTAACAGTGAGAACATAAAATGCTTTAATCACCAGCTTTCAGAACCTTCCTGGGAAGAAATATACAAAAAGAACAATATGAATAACAAGTTTAACTCCTTTCTAAATACTTTCATAAGGATTCATAACTCAAGTTTTTCATCTCATGTAAAGAAAATTATCACACCTAGAAATGGCTGGTTAACACAAGGTATTAAATATCCTGCAAACACAAAAGAGAACTCTACATGGCTACTAGAGAAAGTAACTGTGAGAGACATAGACAACACTATAAAGAATATTGTAAAATTTTAAAAAAGGTTATAAATGTAGCTAAAAACCTCTGCTATGAAAAGCAGATAGAGTCCTCAAATAACAAGCCTAATACAATATGGAAAATTATAAAAAAAGAGACTGGTAAACGTCACACAAAAAATTAAATAAAATACATTACAGTAAATCATAACACCACAAAAGAACCACAAGAAATAGCAACATTATTTAATGAGTATTATATTCAGTTAGCTGAAAATTTACTGTTACAGTCCAATTAACATGTGGAGGACCCTATTTCATATTTGAAAAAAACAACCTTAGAACAGCCTACTTGTATAGAAATGGTACCCACGATCATAACAGAAGTAAATAAAACAATAGAATCCCCCAAAAGCAAGAATTCATGGGTTATGATGAAATCACGACTAAGATATTATAACTATGCGCCGATAAAATTAGCAAACCTTTAAGTCATATATGTCATGACAGGCTAAAATATTCTATAGTTAAACCACTATACAAGAAAGGGCAAAAGTCACAACTGTTGAACTATAGACAAGTATCATTGCTAACTGCTTTCTCCAAAGTATTTGAAAAACTTATGTTAAAACGAATATGTCACCACCGAATTAAAAATAATATTTTAGCAAAGGAACAGTTTGGATTTAGGAAAAACATGTCAACCAATGATGCCACTTTCAACCTAACGAATGAAATTTTGAAATCACTTGATAATAAATGTAACACACTAGGAATATTCTGTGATCTATCAAAAGCATTTGACTTTGTAAATCATAACATACTCTTATCAAAATTTTCATATTATGCCATTAAAAATAAAACATATCAATGGATTGCATCTTACCTATCAAACAGACATCAAAAGGTCATAATAAATTCTACAGATAATTCCAAAACATATTCCAAATGGTCAGAAATAAAACATGGTGTTCCAAAGGTTCGATTTTGGGCCCATTATTGTTTTTAATATATGTCAACGCCCTCCCCAGAGTAATAAATGAACATGCTCACCCAGTTCTCTTTGCAGATGATACAAGTATTATAATTAAAGAACACAACATCAGTCGCCTCTCAGAGTTATCCAACAGTATTTTCAGTGTGCTAAATAATTGGTTCGATAGTAACAAAATTCATATAAACTTTGAAAAAACTAAGTATATCAATTTTCCCACAAAAAATAAAAGTATTGCAGACATATTAATTGAACATGAAGGCAATGAAATTACTGAAACTTGTAGCATAACATTTCTTGGTCATATTATAGATCAGAATATGAATTGGAAAGACCATATTGACTACAGCCTACCAAAACTAAGCTCTGCAAGTTTTGCAATTAGATCATTAATTCATTTTACAAATAAAAGCATCCTAATTACAGTACATTATGCTTATTTTCATTCAATTATGATTATGGAATAACATTTTGGGGAAATTCAGTAGACACAAAAAAAATATTTGTTTTGCAAAAAAAGGTAATAAGTATAATGGCAGGTGTAAAGCAATCAACTCATTGTAAACCACTATTCAAAATATTTGGAATTCTACCATTAGCCTGTGAGTATATTTTAGCTATACTTTTAACCATGGTTGACCACACAGAAATGTTCATAAAAAATTTAGACATACACAGCAAACAAACCAGAAATGGGCAGGACTTACACTATGTGATCGAAAGTATCCGGACACCTGGCTGGAAATGACATACAAGTTGGTGGCGCCCTCCGTTGGTAATGCTGGAAGTCAATATGGTGTTGGCTCACCCTTAGCCTTGATGTCAGCGTTCACTCTCGCAGGCATACTTTCAATCAGATACTGGAAGGTTTCTTGGGGAATGGCAGCCCATTCTTCACGAGTGCGGAACTGAGGAGACGTATCGATGTAGGTCGGTGAGGCCTGGCACGAAGTCAGCATTCCAAAATATCCCAAAGGTGTTCTATAGGATTAAAGTCAGGACTCTGTGCAGGCCAGTCCATTACAGGGATGTTATTGTTGTGTAACCACTCCGCCACAGCCCGTGCAGTATGAACAGGTGCTCGATCGTGTTGATAGATGCAGTTGCCATCCCCGAATTGCTCTTCAACATGGGAAGCAATAAGGTGCTCAAAATATCAATGTAGGTTGCGCTGTGATTGTGCCATGCAAAACAAAAAGGGGTGAAAGCCCCTCCAGGAAAAACACGACCACACCATAACACCACCACCTCCCAATTTCACTGTTGGCACTACACACGCTGGCAGATGACGTTCACCGGGCATTTGCCATACCCACACCCTGCCATCGGATCGCCACATTGTGTACTGTGATTCGTCACTCCACACAACGTTTTGCAACTGTTCAGTCATGTAATGTTGATGCTCCTTACCCAAGCAAGGCGTCGTTTGGCATTTTCCTGCGTGATGTGTGGTTTATAAGCAGCCGCTTGACCATAGAATCCAAGGTTTCTCACCTCACACCTAACTGTCATAGTACTTGGAGTGGATCCTGATGCAGTTTGGAATTCCTGTGTGATGGTCTGGATAGATGTCTGCCTATTACTCTTTATGATCCTCTTCAAATGTCGGCGGTCTCTGTCAGTCAACAGACGAGGTCGGCCTGTACGCTTTTGTGCTGTACATGTCCCTTCATGTTTCCACCTCACTATCGCATCAGAAACAGTGGATCTAGGGATGTTTAGGAGTGTGGAAATCTCGCGTACAGACTTCTGACACAAGTGACATCCAATCACCTGACCACGTTCGAAGCCCATGAGTTACACAGAGCGTCCCATTCTGCTGCTTCACAATGTCTAATGACTACTGAGGTCGCAGATAATGAGTACCAGGCAGTAGGTGGCATCACAATGCACCTAAGGTGAAATACATGTGTTTGTGGGGGTGTCCAGATACTTTTGATCACATAGTGTACATAGGCCAAGCAATAACCTACAAGTATTCTAAAAAGGGGCTTACTACAATGGTATAGTATTATTTATTTCACTTCCATCATATTTTAAGGAACTGAAAACTAATAAAAATAAATTCAAGTTAGCATTGAAAAGTTATCTCATCACTCACACCTTCTATACAGAGGAGGATTTCTTTCATTCAAAAAAATAACTGACTATAAAATGTTACTGAATTTTATAAATACATTAAGTATAAATAATATTGTTTTAAATTTTTTTAACTCTAATGTACTCTACATAAGAACTACAATTTATTTACATACAAGTACACAATGTAATTATGTATTTATGATGTAATCTACATCCTAGAGTAGACTAGCTTCTTTAAGCTGGTCTAGCTCACTATAGGGTCTACAGATTGAGATGTTATGTTGTTATCTCTCCAGTCACTGCAGTTTCTTGCCTTCCTCGTCCAGTGGGCTCCTACTGCTTTCTTAAAGGTGTCGGCCCATCTCATTCCCGGTCTTCCTCAGGTCTCTTTTCAATATGTGATGATCACATTGCAGCCATGTATGCCCACCTGGTGCTTTGAAACCTTGCCACATGGCCTCCCCATGTCCATTTCAGGTTGGAGGCTTGTTAAGAAGTATCTTCCAAGTTGAGCTTCTTTATTGTAGTGTTCCATATTTTGTCTCTAGAGGATATTCCTAGCACTTTTCTCTCCATCTTTCTTTGGCATACTTGAATGCATTTTTTTTGTGTTTCCATCAAGCTCCAGGTGTGACATCTATATAATAATGATGGAAAAATACAGGAATCTAGAGTTTTGATTCTGATTTTGTGGCTTAGTTTCTTGTGTAGTAAATGAATTTTAGGGTCCAAAAAGTTGTCCATGCTATTGCTATTCTGCAGTTTAGTTCCTTATCCATGTTGGTACTGATTCCTATCAATTGCTCCAAATGAACATATTCTGGCACATATTGTAGTTCTTTGGAGTCTATTTCGATTAGTATGGTTTGACTTTTAGTCATTACTTGTGTTTTGTTCATGTTCATTGATAGGCCAGCTTTTTTGCTTTTGCTGTTTAGGTCCCATATCATTGTTTGTAGCTCATGGGCGCTTCTGGTGAATAGCATCACGTCAGCAAATCTTAGGTTTGTGCACCTGTATCCATTTATTGAGATTCTCTGTCTCTTGTACCAATTCAGTTCCCAGAATATATCTTCCAGCAGCTTGTGAATAATTTGGGAGATATTGGGTCTCCTTACCGAGCTGCCTTTCCTATATTGAATACTTGTCCCTCTCGTGTCATGACCACTTTGGCTTGCAATTCGCTGTAGAGCTTGGTGAACACTGGGTGTATTTGGATTCAACCCCTTGTTTTTCTAGTGCCTGTATAACCCTTGTGTGTTTTACCATGTCAAGGGCCTCCGTGTAATCTATAAATCCAGGTATAGGGGTAGGTTGAACTCCTATGATTTCTTCATGATTTGTTTTACTGTTTGTAGGTCATCCACTTCATCACCTTTTGCAGTACTGTAACTCATGTGAAAGACTGCGTTTTTATGTGGTTGTTTTTCATCTAGATCCTTATTATCCTTCTTTAATTATTTTCGAGAATACTTTATGTAGGTTCGGCATCAGGCTGGGTCTCTAATTATTGTATTAGTTTTTGGTACCTTTTCTTTATGTAGTAATAGGATTTTGCTTGTTTTCCATTGGTTTGGAATTTCTTCTGTGTGTAGAATTTTGTTGAAAACTGTCATGGCTGGCTTCAGTAAGTGTGCTATCCCTCTCTTCAGAAGCTCATTCTGTATATGATTTTCTCCTGGTGTTTTATCATTTTTGAGCTCCTCAATAGCAGTTCTCATATCACTTTATAGTATTGGAGGGACTTCATTTTCATTGATGTTTGTTGGGTTGTCAGCATGTGATGGGTTTTGCATGGAACTTGTGTATAAGGATTGGTAGAATTTTGTTGTAGTTGTTATAATGTCTGTCCTTGCTGTTGTGTTCACTTGTGTCAGTCCTTTTGCACCCAGAATTCATTGCTTTCCTAGCTTTTCTTGTTGATTTAGTAGCCTCCAGGATTTGAGCTCTTACTCTTGTGTTGTATTTGCATAGGTCCTTGAAAATCTCTCTTTTCATTAGTTTGTTGATTTAGTATTGTTCCCGGTTGTTTTCATTTTCATCCCTCATGCATCATAAGTTTTTTCTCTATTCCATTTGTGCTATTGTATTTTGACTTAGTTTAAAGTTATGTTTTTTCTTCAGTGTTGATTTCTTAGCTGAGATGGTTGCCTGTACGATGGTCTCCTCTAAGGAGTTGTGTGGGCTCTGTGTGTCTGTGGGTATGTTGCTTTGGTTTTCTTGCAGTTGCACCTTTAGAGCTATGGTATACTTTGTTTCATTGACTTTATCCATTCTGTGTATTGAAGATCTTTTAAAATATCTTCTTTTCTGCTTGAAGGCCATGGTGGCCCTTACCAGTCTGTGATCTGTTGCAAACTTTAGGCTTTGCACTACTTGTATGTTTTTATGTCTGCTATGCTATTGCTTAATGTGTAGTCTAATTGGTTTTTTGTGGTTCCGTTGGGGTGTCGCCAGGTCCATTGTGCACTCTAATGTTTCTTGAAGAGTGCATTTACTTTTTGCATTCTGTGTTCTGTGCAAACTGCACCAGCCTCTCCCCTCTTTCGTTTATTTCCAGTATCCATACAGTCTGACTGGATCTTCGTGCCTGTGGGTTTTATTCCCTACTGTGGTGGGTCTCCTATGATGAAGTTCTTTTGTGTTCTCTGCTTCTCAAGTGTCTTCTAGCAGGATGTAGAAATTTTTGATTTCTTCATTGCTGCAGTTCTTTGTGGGGGCATATATCTCGACAATTGTTGCATCACATTTGTTTACTTTTATTTTTAGAACCATAATTCTTTCTGATATTCCAACTGTTTCTTTTATCAAGTGTTTCATCTCTTTTTTTATTATGAAGTTTACTCCCCTCTGTCCTTTGGTGTCTCCTTTGTAGCAGAATATATCTCCAGTATCTTTTTCGATAATAGCTTCTAGTTTTCTTACCTCACAGAGGTCTAGGATGTTGCAAGGGACATCTTGTAGGGCAAGGTGTAATTCTTCTCTTTCTTCCATTCTGATGTGTTTACATTTAGTGTGGCTATTTTGAGTTCATGCTTTGTTGTTTGGATCTGTAGCTTGTGTTGTTTTGGTCTCCAGGTTCTAGGGGGTATGCTGTGGTGTGAGATCCTTTCAGTTTACCCAGTTGTTGTTTATCATGATTTTCTGGTAGCCTAACTTTACTTCATTTCCCTTCTCCCTCTCTCTTCTCTGGCTCATTTTTTCAATTCCCTTTGTATGTCTCTTTCTTGTTTCATCACATTATTATTGATGAGCATTCCTGACCTTTTAATTTGTTCTTGTTCTTCATAATGGTTATTTTGTCCTCAAAGCACTTCAGTTCAACTCTCATGAGGCCTATCTCATGGCTATTTTTGCCTATGTAGGTTGCCTTTGAGAATTCTATATTTCTTCCTGTCTTCTGTATGACTTCTACCACCTTTTGCAATAGTGTTGGTGGTGAGACATTTTCTATTTCCTTGCTTTTGACTACTATGTTGTTCGTTTTTCTCTTCTCTGCCTCCACTCCTCCATTTCTCTTACTCTACTGACTTTGTATTCGAACTGGGTTATTTTTTTCATTTGTGTTGTTCCTTATGCTGGTTATGTTTGTCTCTAGTGAACTGCATTTTTCTTCAATGTTCTTGACAACCCCTATGATTACTTCTTTAAGCTCCACTATATCTCTCTTTGTTTTGCTTCTGAATTCACTGTTTTGTTCCTTCAGTGTTTTTATTTCCGTCTTGACCTTAAAACTGTTTTTTTTCTTCTCTGGTTCGCTGACTTCATCACCTGGAGGGGACTGTTTGGTGGGTTGTTTTGTTTTGTTAGCTTTACAGCTGGGTTGCTCACTTTGTCTGTTTCCCATCATCCTTGCAGTGGGCGTCATCCTTGTAGTGGGCAGTTCCAACTGCAGGTATCACGCTGATCAAGCCCTTCCTCATGTTACTTGCTGCTGCATCTCACAGATGTTGCTAGTTGTTACCATGTTTTTCTCTCTGTGCTGTTTGGTAATTCTGAGGGTTGGTAGCACTGTTTCAATATGTCTGACTTTTAGTGGTCACTTCTGGCTAACCTCTTCCCTCTGAATCCACTAGAACCATGCTTTGTTGGGCATTCTTCAGGTTATTAGTTGCCTAGATGTAACTTATTCTTAAGGTGAATTTAAGAGTGCTAATGCTATGTTGCTGGTTTTTACTAACAGTTTTCTTATTGCTACTCTGTAGTGATATAATAATTATGTTGTAATACAGTGCCTATGATGCAAGTTTGATAGCTCTAACCAAATGTACAATTTAACAATTTTCTATTCCAAGTTCAATATTGGCTTTGGTAGTCCGCATGATGTATGCTTTACCCATAAAAAATTGGGTATAAAGAACAAATACCCATTGCTCACTGAACAAGAGAAAATCTCTGTTAATGGTTAGAAACAGCATCATAAAAGAGCTATTAAATTCTATGCTATTAATATCATTTAAATAATATTCCTAAAACCTGCAAAATATGTAACAGAGTTGGATACTTGGGAAAAGATATTAACCATAAAACATAAACACTGTGTAATGAATTTTGAATTGCCACCACCAAAGAAACCCACTATGGAAATTCATCACTGTACCATCAGAAGTCACCACACACAAACAGGCATTGGATAACACCACGAGTAATCAGTTGGTCACTTCTGATGATGAGAGCAAGTACCTCTCGAAACTTTTCAAGAGGAAAAACATGTAAGTGATGTTAAGTGTTTCAACTCTGATTCATTTTTCTATAATTTCAAATTCACATCACTGTTAATAGCGCTTATCCATGTATTATAGAGATTAATTATTCTGACTTATTTTTGGTGCCTCATAAGTCATCAGCAAACATGCTTCATCTATAAGCACTTGTTTTTGAGTATCACAGTACTGTTGAGGTGACCAATAAATTACTTATTTTTCTAATTGAAAGTACTTCTCTTCTAAAGTGGTTTTGTTGTTCTATTATGTGTATTCACATTGAATGTTAAATGTTTCTGGATATTTAACTTTTGTACTTCTAAAGAGAAGCTGTTGTGTGAAGGGTGCATACCTAAATGGATTAACATAAACATTGAGCAATTGTCTGCAAATATGCACAGATATGCAACAATTATAACTGCACAAAATACTCTTTAGTATGAAACAATTAAATCTGTAGTTCCAGTACATTGTTCCATGCAGATATCAGATTTTTGAAAACTTCGAATATTCTGAGCTGAAGTAAACTATGTGGCATTATTTTCTTTTACATGGAAGTATTGGTATCTTAAAGATGTTAGCATGTACATATTATAACAAAACTACAAATAAAAATTCTTAAAAGTATCAGGTGTAAACATAAACGTTCGAATATCTTAAAACATGCTATGAGAGGTCAGTTTTTGGAAAAAAAGCTCTTCACTTGTATTGCTGCTTTTCTTTTATTCAGAATGTATCACAATATAGATACATATTCTTAAATTTACTTTATAATTATGTCTTGTATATTCAAATGACAGATATTTCTATTGGATATATTATTTATTCTTTAACATGTCATGATGATATTCCACATTTTATGGTGAATAAACCACCAATACTAACCACCACATGGGTTGTGCTGAATTATACATAGACCTCTGAGTTGCTCAGTTGGGTAAGATGCTGGCCTTCTGATTCATAGGTCATGGGTTCAAACCCAGCCCAGATCAATGGTTTTTAAGTGTGCTTAAAAGCAACAGCCCCATGTCAGTAAATTTACTAGCATGTAAAAGAGCTCCTGTGGGACGAAACTATGGCACACCAATGGCGCTGATATGATCCTGGTAATTGATAGCATTGTTAGCAAATAAAATATTTTTTATTTATTAGACCTCTGCATCCATTATGCTTTTTGAGAAATACAATATCACCATTTATCTCTCCTTGTTTGTTACTTTGCAATAAATGATACCTATAGAATAAGAGAACAGTATTATTATATGTTGATGATCAACAATGGTGGCAGTGACATTAACATTTAGTAGTAAACATTTTAATATCTAAATGAAATTATATTCACATCAATGGTTTAGGATACAGATCATGTGCTTTTGGATATTGTTAAGGACTGGGTATTTTTACAAATGCTTGATTAACGCTGGAACTCAAGAATCAACTTTGTAGCAGATTTATACTGAAGTATAAATTTAAATGCTTATTAAGCTTAATTATTTTTTAAAAGTTACTGAAAGAATAGGCAAACCAAAATGGTAAAACGTAATACAAATGCCATTCTTACAAATGTCTTTGATGCATCAAAGTAAAATTTCATTTATTAAAGCTGTTGTTGAGCTATGAATGCAATCCTTTAACTCTTAACTAAAAACAGTGCATCTTCATGATAACTGTGTTATGAGGCCTACAACAACAGATTTGTTGGCAATAAATAAAAGGTTAATCATTACAGTAGTAGAGATGTTGAATATTTAAATTTATATATTCTGAAATATGCAAACTGTTTTGTTTTCAGGTGAGGATCAATGGTCCCAGAACAAACTATGATGCGGCTATGCTTCAGTTTGAGCAGCTCATAAACAACAAGTGCTTTATCTTAACATTTATTGAGACTCTTGAAGCACAGAAGTCTTTTAATATACGTGATAAGTAAGCAAATACATTTTGTTTAACTGCTTATACATCTGTGCAATTTTTAAATTTTTATTTATTGTTTTTGCACAAAAATATGTTTAAAATTCTAAATTCTGTGAATATAGGGGTATAAAAAATGCTAACACTTTGCAGCATGCAACATGTTGCAGCTTTCTCCACTTAGTCAGAGAGCTAAAATAGAATATTAGAATAAACTATGCTCCTAAGGAATTACATGCAATATTGCTAAAATAATCTCTCATTCATTGTCAGCATATTGACGGTTATATACCTTGCACTTTAGTATTTACCGTATTGTAGTGTTTAATATGGCACAGAATGGTCTGGAATGGAGCTGGGGAAAAGTATTCTATATTAGAACACTATTCTACTAAGAATTAATTTATATGCAAAACTAAAAATGTAAAGACACATTGAAATTTATATAATTAAAATAATATGATTATTGTAGAACTCAGATAAAGATTAAAAAGACCACTATTATGTGAACTCTTAGACAAAAGGACTTTCTGGTGTAAACTGACACAATTGGTCAGTGTATAGGTGAGCTGACAAAGGATCAATGTATAGCTATGGTTCAATATCCAAATAAGATCAGGTGTTGGATTTTTCAGTTATTTGTGTTATAAGGAGAGTTTAATAAAATGAATTTGATACTGACTGACATCGTAAACAAACCTCCTTTTAACCACCATTTATTTATGCTGCTATTTGTGTTTTGATAGGTCCATCTCTCATACTATGGAATCCTACATCTTAAACAAAAACTTAGGTAATGAATAGAAGAAGGGGTTAAAGTATGTGTAATTAATGAGAAAAGGTGTTTTGAAAATATAGCTGAGTTTGAAAGTTCTTTGAAGTTAATTTGGAAAAGACTGCCTTCTTTACTATGAAGGCAATAATTTACTGCTAAATAAAAATTACAAACAACTGCATACAAAAATTAGTGATATCTTATTTGTAATTTTTCCCCTATTTTAGAATTAGCATCATATAATCAAAGACATTGATCCTTAGTGGGTGTAATGAAGTATTGAATTCTGTATTTAACACTATTGGGCTTAGCTGTTTTTAGACAGTTCTTGTAAGATGCTGGATCCACTTGAAACTTGAACATATGCATTTATTTCTCATTTGCTAGCAAGTTCATTATTTAGTCAATTCATTTTAATTCTGTAATGTTCCATTTTGCACATTTTTGGGTAGGAAAATAAAGTTTTTTTTTAACCATCACATTTTCATAAATTTCTCTTTATTTCAGGGTCAATGTTGCTTCTTTGTTGATGGTAGTTCTAATGGGCAAGATGGAATATGCTACAGATATCCTCAGAAGCCTTCTCTTGAGACTTATAGATAAGTCTGTTGGCACCAAGCATCCACAGTTGATGTTGAGAAGAACAGAATCAGTTGTAGAGAAAATGCTCACTAACTGGATGGCGTTATGTATGTACAACTACCTGAAGGACTATGCAGGCTCATCTCTATTCCTTCTCTTCAAAGCCATAAAACATCAGATAGAAAAAGGTCCTGTAGATGCCATTACTCATGATGCCCGTTATTCACTCTCTGAGGAACGTCTTCTGAGAGAACAAATTGAACATGGCACGGTAGTAAGTATTTCATAATCCTGTGAATGAGCACTTCTTTAACAAAAGTGCTTATAATTTAAAGTAGGATCTTGAACAAGTACAAATCTGATTTTAATTCGCTGAAGGCTTTTGCAAAGACATAGGTAGTCATGAAGCAGTATTAAATAACAAAAAATGAGCTTGCTTATACCTAGGTTATAATTGAACATCTTCCAAACAGCCTCTTAAATTTTCTGAAGTATTTTTCTGGTCTGGGGTCTTTTATATTTGAAAAACTTCTTGTTTCCCTTTTCCTAACTGCTAATAGGAATTACTAACACTAAAATTGATGGTAAAAGTGGTGATGACTCAAATAATTATTTTAAGAACAGTTGCTGTTTCAGTGATAGTTATTGCCGTGAAGAGCATACATTCACTGTAATATGTAGTTATAACAATTAAATTCCTGCACCTTGTATACTTTGCATGTACATTAGTGTGTGGGATTAAGGTTCATAAAACTGCTTTTTAATTAGTGGTATTGTAGGCATTTGTTACTGCTTACATTTTTTATTATTATATATATATATATATATATATATATATTTTTTTTTTTTTTTTTTTTTACATTTTAGTCAATGTGTTTTTCCTTTCTTTTTTCTCCTAGACAATCCATCTTGTGCAAGAGGATCCGCATTATGAAAAGATCCCTTACCAAACATATCAAGTATGTGCAAACACATTTATTACATTGCTAATTATAGTAAATAATTCTTCTCGCTTGACATGGTGTTGGGATTTTGTGTTTGTATTATGCTTTGCTGTAGTTGTGGCTTAAAGGTAATAACTGCATATGCCAGGAGCAGAATTTAGAAAGTAAGCTTTAGAACTTGAAGAATGCAATATATTGGTAATACATACTATGAGTAATGTGTCATTTATTCTTCTATTAGCCAATTAAAAAAATACAAAGTAGAGAATATCCAACATATATGACTGACATATTACTAACTAGAGTATGAATTTTGATAACTGTGTACCTCTGCTTCTCCTTAAGTTAATCTGAGTTTGGCAGTTCTTACTCAAGTTAAGTTTATATTTTTTAATGATATTTTTGACATTTTCAATTTACTTGCATATATAATGAATTAAATACGATTGGGTGCAATTTATTACAATTCTACATAAACCTCAGAGTGAGTTTTATCATTGTGTGTATTGCATGCTAACATTCAAGTAGACCTTTTATATTAAGTCTAGTAAAGGAGTAGCTGTGAAATTGTTGCTTAAAACTTTTATTTATTCTATTTTTCTGTCTTAACTGATACCTTATTTATCTATTGAATTAATTCACCTCCATGCTACATCTCAGTGATACTGAAGTAAGAATTGGGCAGGGCATACACCATAATTGTGCAGGATGCATGTTGTAGGATGTAAATAAATCTCTCTTCAACACTTTCTGATTTACTGCTTTGTTGGTGATTTTTATCTTGTGGCCTTTGCTGTTTGTTGGTGATTTTTATCCTGTGGCCTGATTTTAAGTTATAACTCTTGAATGATTTTATACAAATTCATTATCATTTTTATTTGAAAACTTAATCTTTAAGCTACATTCTGAATACATATAGATGTAATGTTTATTTGTAATACTTCATACATCTGAAATTCTACATACTTAGGTGCTAAACTATTTATAATATTGGTCAGTTAAAACACTAGTTTGAGCAATGGTTCTGGGCCTTATTTCTTTCTTTCCTTTTTCTACTAACTGTCTATATCCACTTACTTTTAACGTTGCATAGGAATCATGCAAGTTTACTGCAATCCTCTTTTGAACATTCCATTTATTACAGGTTTTTGTCTATTTTTCTCCAGTGTATCTCAATAAATTTATCCTTCATTAATTCCATTACAATAAAGTATTGTATAGTCTATATTTTCCTTTCCCTAACATAATGCACAAACCCCTTGTTCAGAACTGTTTCTTAATCCTCTCAGTTTCCGTACACCTGCCCTTAACTATATCAACCCTTTCCTTTCTTCTTTGCTAATTTAATTTATGTATACTTCCTTCTCCAAATTTTGTTTTTCTGATATAAAACGTTAATGAAACCTTTCCTGTTAGGTTTGTATCAGCTTTTGGTTTCTATGTCTTTGAAATGTCCTCTAGCTTCTTTTGAAAAACTATTATCATCATCATCATCATTGTTGTCATCATCATTCTTCTCCCTCAGCATTTACATATTTCCTAAACCACTTGGTTCTGAGCTGCTCCATAATACTTTTACTAATGCCCTATTTTGTGTGGATTTCTCTTGATTTTGGAAATATTCTTCTGACACATTTCCATTTTCTAATTTCAGAATTATTTACCAACATTTTATTGTTCTTTCCATGATGAGCCCTTTTTAAATACCATTTATATTTGAACCACTTCTCTTACTCTGGCTAACAGCAGTGCCATTACTGTTCTGCAAAAATTCCTCCACATCAAATCATTTATTTACCATCCATCTTCCAGTTGTCAGATTTCTATACCTTATAACATTTGTGCTACCACCACTGTATTGTAAATTCTTTCTAACCACTTAGCTTCTATATTTGGAGCCTTATATTAGTATCCTCTGACTACAGACAAGGGCCCTTTTCTTTCCCAAAGCACATATTTTCTGTTTCCATAACTTCCCCTTCCATCTATAGAAGTCTCAAGTAAAGGCACCTTTAAGCACTTCCATCTATGCTCCATTTTTCCTGTTTGCTAAGTTGTGAAACACACATAATGTTCAAATTATTCAGTTAAATTTAGCTTCTTACCGTATGTAAGTTGTTTCTAAATTTTGAAATCACCTCTGACCTAACTAATACTTCTATATGTGCTTAAAAATGTACTTACATACATGAAAATATACAATGTCATAAAGACCAAAATCTGACTCCATTCTCCTTCTGAGCCAGATCCACTACATAAAATATCAACTATTTATTTCTCTATGAGATCATTTCTAAACAGTCGTTTTGAAATCCTGAATGCTATCTATTAAAAGAAATAGGTTTTCACAGAAAAGTTTAATTACCATCTATAATTAGTGCTACCATCTAGTGAATTTTATGCTAATTAAAACAGCTAGCTATACAATAAATCAGATAAAAAGCATGAAAGCATTTATTTACAGAGAATTTTTAAATTTAATGCAAGCATAGTCCAGTTGTCAGACTCGAAGGTGTTAACGAATATCTTTCTCTGTCTTTCTTAATAACTTTTTAGTTTGCAGTGTAGCATCTATTATCCATGTATGGAAGAGAACAAGAGCAGAGCAATGAAAAGCAAGTTAGCATCCAATTACTTTATGAATTATTATTTTATGAATCCTTGTATATTTGTATTTATATTGTTAATTACCTAGTGGGTATCTACTCAGTTTATAAATAAATAGTTACTGTATCTTTACATGTCTTATGTTTGAAATTCTTTCGTAATGCTATGCTTTGTCCAATGGCAACTGATTGTCATCTTAAAGCCAGACGCACAATTTTGTACATTGCCATGGCTAATGATCTTAGCAGTTGGCATGCAATGGAACACAGCTAATTCAAGAGCAGTTACATAAAATAAAACTTTTTAATTCCTGTAAAATACGTTTATTTTACAAACTGAAAAACATGTCATCCTTTTAAGATTCAAAGTAGCTTTTTTGGTTCTTTGGGCTTCTGACTTACAGCCAAAAGGTACACTTTATGTGTGACAGCTCTTTGCACAGCTACCTTCCAATGAAGCATGTTCCTTAAAGCCACAAGAACCAATGTTGCCTTTTATGTGTCACTCCAATTATCCTCACTCTACCATCTACAGTTCTACAATTCTTGCATTTCCAGGATATTATCATATATCCTAGCACTTATCATATATTACTAGCTCATATGTTCAGAGTGGAGGGAGAGATTGTCACAGAGTTGTCAGAGTATTGCGTACCTGCAAAGCACAACATTTACAAGTAACAGTTGTATTAAAACCACACATTATTTGTCATACAAAATGTTCCCAAATCCCCATTCACTTCGTGAAGTTATATCTTGTGCATAGCATGCTGGTAATGTTCATTCAGTGTTGCAGGGGTTTCAAGGGTGGTACCAATTTTAATCAGTTAAGAGTTGTGGCTTTCTACAGATATAAAACTGTAGAGTGTAGTGAATTTGAACTCAGAACCTCTTCGTTAGAAACTCGCTGCTAGAAACTCACCACCACCACTGTCACTGCACTAGTTTTGATAAAATAGAAAAAACAACAAACATTTTTTCATGTTAATTAGAAAATAATGACAAAAAATTAATTGATCCCATCTTTTGGTCCGCAATGTGTAGATGTCCAGAAGAGCACAATTATTGCAGTATGCACACATCAGTAGTAATAATAAATAAATGGTAATTGTTCTTTCACACAAGCCGTGTGTGGGACAAGGTTGGAAAGGTAGAATCATATGAAAATTCAATGCCATAGCTGGGATTTGAGCCACAGATTTCTGGTTTCCATCTGGTTGCTCAAACTAACTGAGCTACCATAGCAAAATGCAAGTACGACATTAAATTCCCCAACTGACTCACATTTTCCCTGGTAAACCACAAGGAGATCTAAAATTCAATTTGAGATGACATACCCTAATGGTGACTTACAAGGTCTTAAAGTACTAAGTCCCAGGTTTCATAGTTTAACCAAATGTTAGATCAACCACTAATTAATTGTTTTTCCACATAAACTGTGTATAGGACAAGATTGGAAAGGTAGATTCAGATGGAAAAATTCAATGCCAGAGTTGAGATTTGTGCCATGGATCTCCTTGTGGTTTACTGGGAAAAAATGCAAGTCAGTTGCAGAGTTTAATGCTGCCAACATGTTGCCATGGCACCTCAGTTAGTTAGAGCTACTGGAAGATCTGTGGTTCAAAACCCGGCTATGGCATTGAATTTTTCAGTTGATTCTACCTTTCCATAATAAATAAATGCTCACTTCGTCCAATTGTAAATAAAATTACAACAGCACAGCAGCTGCAAACTCTGCCTCCTTCTGTCCATCAAGAACATCTCAGAACAACCTTGGCAGAATGCCATAGTAAGGGCAGCATATGATCAATAAGGCAGTACGCTGCCAACATACCACTTGCTACAGGAGGATTCCAGAACCTCAGATGCCACTATTTTTTGGAATTGTGTTAGATACCAATACCAAGAGACTTGTTCATATTCACTGCTATAAATGTGAAAGTTTTTCGTTACAAATTAACTCTCATGCTGCTAGCTTTACAATGCGATTACAATGGTATTGACCAAGTTAAAGAGCTTGTTGTTTTTCTATGTTAATACTATAACAATTGTCATTATCTTTTGCAGTTGTTTATGTTAAGACTACCAAGCCTATGAAAATATGTATTTGTCCATATCAGAAATATAAATACTAATGTAACAGGCATTGTAATAGAGATTCTATCAATCAACCTACAATAGGTACATATTTTAACCTATGAACAGTGATTACGTATTTCAAATGCAAAATGTTGCTTACTGCCACTGCACAATTGAAGGTCACGCAGTGCACAGTGGCTGATTCAGCAGGGGCAATGAGTAAGGTTAATCTCTCTGCTTTACTCAAAGAGCAACCAGTTTGTGATCTGCTTTAATGTGTAGATAGGGGTTCTGAAAAATCATAGTATGCCACAAGCATTAAAGTATATTTCTAATTTACTATTTTTTTTATATGGGTAAATTCTCTGTTAGAGATGTAACATATTTCCAGGGACATACTATATTCTGATATCCCATGCTCCATTAGGAATTTGCATGTAATCTGATTATTTAATACAAAATTTAGTGTTGGCTATAACATTCATTGGATAGTTTGGTTTTTCATAGTGCTAGAAAATACTTCAAAGTCTTCAATTTTTAAATTTGATCTCCAAAGCATTGATTTAGTATCAGGGTAAATGGAGCATAGAGTCTGTTCTTGCTAGATTTCAAGTAATACAGCAGTCTTTTTAAAAAACATAGCAAATTATTCTTATGTAGGCTCTTTTTCTTAATCGATAGTTGTGCATACAATGTGATTGAGTCTGTTGAACTGATATTATCATTGATAAACAAAAGAATCTAGTTCTAAATATGCTAATCTAAATTCAATAAATTATGGTGTCTGAATATGTACCATAAAAAGCAATTTATGATTGGTTGGGATTTCAGCACAGCATTTGATTATGTTGGTCTCCACTTATGGCAGGGGCAATGTACTTTCTACCTCTCAATTTGATATGATGTATATGGTTTTTAATTTTTAAAAATAGTCCTGCTCTATCCTCCGCATATATTTTAGGAAACTTGGCACCTCTGTATGTCTGCCTAAATGAGGGAAGTAATTAATAAATGTTTCCGAAGTTAAAGATAAGGAAACATTTTACATAAATAACAAATGTCACTAATATTTCAGTTAGAAAAAATTTGCTATGTTAAAAATCTTACCTCAGTTTTTTGTAATGCAGTTCAATTCTTTGAATTTTCTTTGCAAATAGGTTGATAACAATGTTGTGAAAGCTCTGTGAGGACTGTAGTTTGTCTAGCAGGGACTTTTTAGTATTCATCAGTGCAAGGGATGATAATCTAGTCTAGCTCTGGGGGTTTTTCAATTAGTTTTTATTCTTTTTAAAGCAGAAAATGGCCATTTATTTGCCACACTGGTTGCTGGTATGGTTAATATTAACTCACAAAGTTTTGATGTTTGTGGAAAAATTTTTCAACTCCAATTTTTACATGCACTGGTATAAAAGGTAACGGTATGTATCATGGAGGGACTCCCAGAACTGGGACAGAGCACAGTAAGTGGGCCAGTCAACCCTTTATGCTTCCAACATGACCCTTGGGAGAGAAGGATGAGGGGAGAGACCTGAAGGGCAACCAGATCCAGATGTCAACAGTCGCAAGCATGGGCGGGGTCCCTAACGTTTCCAGATAGAACGCATCTGACCCGCACGGTCCCTGCCCATAAGCCACCAACCTCCTGGGTTCCCCGGAGCAGAGCCCCATGCTGAGGAGAAACCTAACTGAGCAGTACCACAGCGATGCCAGGGAGGAGCTCTTTGCAGAGCGCAAGCCCCCACCCAGCCACAACTTGCTGAACAAGTTGCCTGGTCCTACAACCCTGAAACAGATGACAAGGAAGATGATAGGTACAGGAAATGAGAGGAAGGAGAGTTGTGGTAGAAGATGAACCACCCCAGCACTTAACTGGTGACCCAGGGAAGCCACAAAAAACCCATGGGCCTGAGTGGATGGTTGCGGGTTTCGATCCCGGGACCTTCTGAATGTGGGCCACAGACGTAACCACCTGAGCCATCCCGCTCAGTATGCACTGGTATAAGTGATACACACTGTTTTTCAACATATCTGGATACAAATAGATTACCATAAGTTCACTTTTCAAAGCCATAAAATCAAAGAAAGCTCCATAGTTTGCTTTTGGACATGAAATTACTCTTTCTGGTAATGATATTTTATGATCATGAAAATACTTTGAATCAAGAAGAGTAAAAAAGCAAAGTTTTGGGTCGTCCGAAAACTGTTAAATGTTATGGTGTACTATATCTATGATCTCATTGTATAGCAGTCTATAGGAACATTTTCTTTCTTTCCCTTTCATTGCATCAATTCAAATTCTTTTGGCACGTGATGAGCAATCAGAATAAGTGGTATCTTCCATTTTTGTCCAGAGCTGGTCAAAATTGTTTCTCAAACATTGGAGGTGATCTTTAAATTCCTCAATCTTTTTACTGCAAAATGGTATGTCAAATCTTTGGTTTGTAGGATTTTAAAGAGAGCATCAGAATGGGGAGAAATCAAGAAAAAAATTTTGAATATGAAATTGAAATCAAAATCACTTAAAAGTGAAAGAATACCACGAGCAGAAGAAATTGTTTCCATATCCTATTCATTTGGATTTTCAATAATAGAATCAACAATCCCATCTTTATATACGTGGACAGTTTCAACTAGGTGGCTTTAATACTGCCGAGTTGGTGCCACAGATGAAAATCATTTCTTAAGATGCCTGTCCAAAGCTTCTGTTCTCTTAGTAGACTTTGAAAATGAGATCGCAAACTAGGAAGAGTGGCAAAGAACACCCTTACTTTCTTAATGAAATTGGTAGACTGAGAAAGTACAAGATTTAATTTATGTGCTCCCAAATTTCTGCTTGCAAACTACAATGTTGCCCAGCCATTACAGCAACACCATCATAGGTCTTTGCCACAAGTTTAGAACCACATTCATACTCACTTAACAATCCAACAGCATGATAAAGAGACAAGTAGCAGAATGACCACCACTCATATCTGTGAAACATAAACATTGTTCTTCAACCTCACAATCACTTGTGACATACCTAATAATTGAAGACAAAATTTCATAGTGATATTTATTTCAAGGATCATTAATTTGGAAACAGCTTACACTAAGGAATTCCCTAATACAAGTTCATATTAAAGCACCTAATTTTGTCTTTATCTTTGTTTGCAAGTTAAGAAAAGACTTTGTGGGCCCACTCTCTATTAGCTAAAGTTTATCACTGTATCTCATCGCACTAAATGGTGTTTGTAAAAGTTTTTTTGTGAGACAATGATGATTAAGCAATGATACTGCCATACTAATGTCTATGATGTTTGCACTATGAACTACTTAATTGTTTATTTGATAACTGTTCACCACTCCACCACTGTTAAAACACTCTCTTACGCATTTACACTTGCCAATAAGGTGATCACTGACCACTGAGTGAGTAAAGACAACAAGGCAAGCAGTCCTTTTCAAGTTCTTATCCTAATCCATCCCTTAGAAAAAAGTTCACCTGAAGAATTTCCAAGGTTGACTTAAGAAGCAACTTTCTTTTTACATACCTTATTGTAGTATTCGCAAAAGGGAAACTACTTCCATCTCTGTCTTTCCTGTCAATCCATAGTGAGCAATAGGAAGGTTGGAAGCTAACATCTCAGACAGCATGTGTATTCAAACTCGGTGTCAAGACATTGTACATATAACACAGAATGGGAATGTGAAATATGAAGAATATGTTTTATTTACTTGCATTCATTTGCCACTTATAAACATGCCATATAATGAAAGGTTTTATTGAGAAGTAAAATGGGAAGCAATTCTTCCACCACATCCAATGATGCTACTACGCTCCTGCTTGCAAGTGTCAAATGTGTAAGCTTGTTCATCAACCCCCATTTTCTCAGATGTGTGGTTACAGCAAACCTTCACACACATTCAGCCTCATAATATTGGGACTGAACACTCAGGCTGTGTACAAGTTGTCATATTGAATCATTTTTTTCTTTTTAACTATAAATTACATGCATGTGGACACATTAGCATACTAAATAGACTATTTGAAGTGGTTAACACATTTATTATAATGGAGTGCAAAGAAGTAGGAGAAGTGGAGGTATAAATCAGTTAATCAAAAAGTGATTCTGCCAAAGAGAAGTTAATGTTGACAGTAAAGTGAATCTCTAACAAGATACAACTCTTTTCCTTGTTTTAAATTCAAATACAAATTCAAAAAAGAATGTAAAGACACTGCTTTAATGAAACACAATCTTTAGGACAAAGTTGTTTAAAAAAAATTAAAAATAACCCTCTGGATATGCATCTAGAAAGTTGAAAGTTATATGAATACATTTCTTTTATTACAAGTGTTTTCTTTAAAAGGCCAGGATACTCGTGCACAGGCAGAAGCTTACCCTTTTTTGAGAGGAGAATTATTTTATGGTTACAAGGCAATCCGATGAATTGGAGCTATAGGTGCAATGTTTTCCAAATGTTTCCATGGTGCTTGTTGTGGTATGTTTTTTTTTCTTTCTTTTCTTTCTTTCCTTTTTTTTCTGTCTGTCTGTTGGTCAGTCTGCCTTTATTTTCCTTTTCTTTTGTGTTGACTAAATAATATAGCAGTATTGTTGTTTCTACACATGCTAAAGAAAGTAATTGTCAGACCTCTATTTAAACCAAAAGGAAATATGTAAGATGAATGTAGACAATTATAGGCCAATTATATTATTCCGTATTTTTTCAAAAAAATAATTGAGTGTATGTTACTAAAGCAATTGCAAACATACTTCAAAACATTAAACATAATAGCAAGCTGGCAATATGGATTCCAAGAGAAGAAATCAATGATAAATGCAATAAATAAAGCAAATAATAAGTGGAGCATTAAATTACCATGAAAGGGTAATAGCTATTTTCTAGATTTATCAAAAGCATATGACTATATAAATTCAGACATACTTTAATTAGATAATCATGTGGTTTGAGAATTGGTACAGAATTGGATTATCTCTTAAATGAAAAACAGAATGCAGTGTGTTGAAATAAATCACAGAAATAGTGCTGGTATGGTAAAAAAAGTTAATCACACTTCAAAATGGTGAAGCAAGGAGCTCCACAAGTTTCGAAATTGGACCCGTTTTTGTTTTTTGGAATGTGTGAGTAATGCTTGAATTAATACAAAAAAGTGGAAGTCTGACTATTGGATGTGCAGAATGATATGACAATAGTAATTAAAAGAAAGGCAGCAGCTGAATTGGAAACAAAAGCCACTTCATTAGTGAAAATAGTAAAAGAATATTATTCAAATTAGATATGATATTAAACACCCAAAAAACAGCTTGTATAAATTTTGAATTAAGAAAGTGTAGTACAAATAGTATAAAATTAGAAATAGATGGAGAAATAATATCTGAAATAGCATAAAAAACTTTTTAGGAATAATATATAGACAAACAATTAACGGGAAGCCATATATAACCCATAACTAAAAAGATAAATAAAGGCATATACATAATGAGGCAAGTGAGAAAATGCATAGATAATGAAACACTTATACTATGCTTTTGTATACTCACACATAAAATATGGGATAACATTACGAGGAAGTATCACAGCACCGGAAATGATAAAGGTTCAAACTACTACAAATAATTAATTAATTAATTAATTAAATAAAATAAAATAACAAATAAATAAATAAAATAAAGAATAAATAAATAATGGGAAAATTAAACAGGAGACAGGCATACAGATTAATGTTCAAATAATTTGGTATCTTAACTGTTCCATGTATGTATACAGAGTGTATTTGAACTCTACCGACAAATGATGTAGATTGAGTCACACTTTTTTTACACTCACCTTCACTAATTAAAAGTTATATACAACAGGAAATGCCCTCGAAAAGGTTTCCTGTTTTATATAACTTTTAATTAGTGAAGGTGAGTGTAAAAAAAGTGTGACTCAATCAACATCATGATGAATACTTCACTGTTAGTAATGCTTCTGTTTTTAATCTCTACCGACAAACTTTCACAAGTTGTTCAAGGATGTTATCTGAGTGTTTTGATATAAGGAACCCCTGGTCCCAGTGGCTCATTACCAAGTAATTTAATTATTGTTTTCATTTTGTAATAACCCAAACACCATTGTATCTGTTTACTGGGAATATTGTTCCCAAACAAAACACAACCTGTGACTGCTGTAGAGCTTGTTTACATTATGGTTCGCCACCAATTAATCCACTACTCATCACCTCTTGACAATTGCAATTATTTATTTTTAAGGATAGATAACCAAACATTACAAAAAATGACATGGAGCAATCCAAATTACACTGTTACACTGTTTAAAGTCATTGTTCAAAATGTCGACCTACATGATCACGACAAACTTCACAGTGATACTTCATAACTGTTGCTTACACTCTAGCACCCCAGAGGATTGAAAAACATCGTCAGCAGCTGCTACAATCCTAGCAACCAGGTCCATATTAGTATCGACAGGAATCATGTAAACTTGGTTCTTAATGTTAACTCTGAAGAAAAAGTCCATGGCTGTCAGATCTGATGACTGTTCTGGCCATGGAACAGGACACCACGACCAATCCATCTTTGCCTGAACTGTTTCATCAAGGTATTCCTTAACATTCACTGTAAAATGTGCTGGTGTCCCATCATATTGGAACCATATATGCACATTATCAGTGGCACATCTTCAAGAAAATGTGGGAGGGCATGTTGAAGGAACATTTTGTAGACTATTCCATTCAGTCTGCTGGGTAGTACATAAGGCCCAATCAGCTGAAAATATTGTGTGATGCGGTTGCCATCTCTGTGGGAACAGATCTGCATAGCATTGTTGTGTTGTTCTTCCATTGCATTGAGTGAAACCATAGACGAGGTGTTTATCGGCTAATTCTGCATAATTAAAGCTATCCATACTGTATTACTAACAATGTACTGCATTAAACGAAAACTGAAACAGAACTGACCAGAAGTAGAAGCCTGTTGTTAAGCCACACTGAAAACATGCTCTACTATAGCAGTGAAAGTTGTGTTTTATTTGGAAATAACCATATTTGAGTAAACAAACACAAAAGTGGTTGAGTTATTAAAAATGAAAACAATGAATTTATTTGGCAATGAGCCACCAGGGACCATGGGTTCCTTATGTCAAAACACTCTGAAAACATCCCTGAACAACTTGTGAAAGTTTGTCGGTAGAGTTCGGATTCAATCTGTATATATGAGACTGTAAAAGGTATTCTATGAGCAAAAGAACCAAGAAATTGTGGTAAACACATCTATAGCTTAAGAAACAATGATGATTACTTCAGATCTGTACTTAGGGGTACACTAAACAAATCACTAAACAAATGTGTAATAATTATGGTGTAAGAACTCTATTAAAGTTACTGGAAGAAATCAAAGTGATCAGTAAATCAAAACTCCTTATGAAGGCAATAAAAAGTATTTAGTAGCCTGAAGAATGTGTGTGCACACATTATTCTAGATACACCCTGTATATCTGTACATATAAATTGAAATTTTGACATGTCCTTGAAATCTTTTGTATTTAAAGAATGAATGAAGTATTTTATCTTACACTTATTACTTAATTCAAGCTTTTATATTCCATTACTTAGGGTCGAATTCATAGTTGTCACTTATGTGAAAAAGAGATGCTTAAGCAATAAGTATTTCCTTCTGATAAGGAAACACTTATAACCATTTGGTATACATAGAGGGTACTTATATGCTCAGATTTCCGAAGCACATGTGGCAACATAGTTCAGCTATTTCACAGCCACTCGGATGCTCGAAGGAATGTGTAAATGAACATGCAGGTCACCACATAGCCAGCTGCCATTTTCATTTTCATTGTTTTGTTCACAACAGCTGTTGAGCACATATAGAAGTTTGCAAGTTTTAAATGGTACATTTATTAATTAACTTTTGTTTAAAATCAAGCAGATTGTAAATTTAGTTAAGGGTTTGTAGTAATAGTTATAGTTGCATTAGTTAAGTCAAAAACATGCCAAAAGGACAACATTTCAGTGAGCAGGAAAGAAACCAACTAAAGGAGCTGGAGCTGAGATACAAAGACATGATAGAATGCAGGCAATCAGACGCTGTGTGTTGTACTGGCCATAAGTGGCATTTACTCGTGGACTGTTTTAAAACTGAAAACTACTTTCTAGCGTAAAGTGTTAGTAGCTAGAAGTATTTACAATATGCGCACTGTGTGTATGCATGCATGAAAGAAAATCACAAATGCAATTACTACACCATCTAGCAGTAATCAGAGAAGCAAAAGTACCCAATAACTTACAATGTTTGGTTTTAACAGCAGTTTTACACGCGAAATCGGTAAACCTGTGTTCAAGATTTTGATAATCCAATGTATATTTGCGAACTAATGGTAAAGACGTGTGACTTGTTAAGTGATCCATTGCAGTGGTGGTAATTATGCAAAATAGGCAATTTGTTCAAGAAATGCACTGCAGAGATGTGCTTTATTTATTACAGAAATATTTCTGCATTTTATTAAATGATTCTGAATAAGTGCAGCAGAATCTCCTTTTCTAGGTGCCTAAAGACTTTGGCAAACATAAATGGGAAAGCATCTGAAGAGGAAACATATGGATAGTATTATAGCACTGAGATTCTATACATTATCTTTTCAAGTAAGCCTGTCTCACATTGCGACTTCGTAACCTCTGTTTGTTAAGGTTACGTTGTTTGGCAGAGGCATTAGATTATTACAACAGCAACTTTGGTAAACCAATATCGCTTCCTAAATTCAGCATCCCTATGCATTTCAAGTGAATTCTGCAAATCACGAAAATAAATTTATTAATGTGCAGTACAATTTCGTTATGAAATTCCATATACTCCACAAAATTGCTATTATTGTTAACCTCCGTTGTAGGCAGTTGATGCAAGATAGCATCGGCTCTCCTTATTGCATATAAGCGGAGGTCGGAGCTTCCTTATTTGAATAAGCATTTCCTTATTCGTCTGAAAGAGTAGCATTTGTGTATTGAAAATCGCTGCTTAAGGACTTCCTTGAAATAAGCGGCGACAATGAATTCAACCCTTAGTATCTATGTCATGAGGTACCTACTTATACTGGTGTCAAGAGTTGCCATCATCATACATGTACTTTTCCTATTTAAAGATTATCACTTTAAATTGTTCATAGGAATGGCACTGACCATATTCCGATAAACACATTAGTTTTTCTAGAATGCTTAGTTTGTCCTTTGTACAAATTTTTGTATCTATTCCAGTGATAAAGTTACAGCAGGTTATGTCAAAATCCTTAATACTATGAGATTTATTTGAAAAGTTCCTTGAAAGACACAAAAATTCTTCCAAATCAATTATTAAATCTTTTGTAGAAGCTTCTATGCAATAACACTACTTTGTTCAGTGACAAATCATAGAACTTACTGAAACTTATTGCAGTGTAGAAGTGTACTTATTGAGAATAAAGGACAAATGTAGAACATGTTGTAAAAATCACATACCTTGCAAAGAACAATGGAAATGTGTAAAAATGTGATGAATATCTTATTCAGCTCATACAAAATGGACTACTAAGTTCAAATATAGTAATTTCAAACTGTACAACCATCAAGAAATAAATGAAAAAATGCACCATAGAACAGTGTAGGATTGCCAACTAAATGTATTAGAAGTTGTTAAAGCTGTAGATATTTTAACAAGGAGCTGACACATTATTAGATCCATTGTCACTGCCATTACTGTAGGCTTAATAGTTTGTTACAGCAAGGAAAGAAATTGAGATAAAGCTGTAGCTATCATCAGAAGTTTCCAGAATCACTAGAGAGAAGTTTGTTACATTGAGAATTAGTATCAAAAGTATGAGAAAGAGAAAACCTGGAACCTCTATAAAGAAATAGCTGGTGGATCAGTTGGTTCAGTAGGACAATGAAGGGAAGGCAAAGAGAAAAGCAGAGAAGAAAAAAGCAAATTTGGGGTTAGTCATCCAGCAAGGAGTAATGGACAGAATCGGCAATTGATGCATGTTTTAAAAAGTTGTTGAAGAGCTTCAGAAATGAGTCAATGTGATAGGCATTTTGAGCCTCATTGAAATATGTGGAGATGGACAAGTGCACTTAGTGGATAATTGACTAAATATGCACTGGACTGGGCACAGTAAATTATTGCATTTTTATAGAGGAATTATCCTCAGAAACTTGTTTGCAAAACAGGTGCTGTAGCTGTTGATGCCTGATAGAAGATAAGTCAGAATGCACTTCTCTGAACAAAGCCTGGCACATTTTCAGAGACTTCATGCACTGATTTGCAAACACTGCAGCAATATGATTGCCCCGCTGTATATTAAAAACAGCAATCTAAAAATTGGCACCTTAAATCTTTTTCCAACAGCAAAAAGGGCCAGATTGTGTGGTCATTAGAAAGTTGAAGGCACTATGTTGCTATGGTATAATTTCAGTGCATCCATAGAGATGTATGGTGCTGAACTAACAAACCTTTCAGGTAGATGTAGTGACACCACAGTGCTCAATGCTTAGCTATGTATCTTGAAAATCAGTATTCGGTTTTTTACACGGAAAAATGTTATTGTTGTTTATTCAAGGCCTTTCTCTTTAGTTCCATATGATCTTAAACCAGACTGCTACTGATGCAGAAGATTGTAAGCAAGCCTTAGGGGAAACTGTCTTCCATAATGGGTAAAAGCTCTTTCTGAATGCTTTCTCTTACACAGAATTCACTATAAAGATTGCGGAGTTATATATATATATATATATATATATATATATATATATATATATATATATATATATATATATATATATGGCTGGGAATTTTTATACTTAATAATCTTTATATTTGTTTATATTTGTTTCTTCATACTTGCTGTATTAGGCAGTAAATTGGAAAGTGGAATCAGACTTGAAAAATTTTTAATGCTGGTTAACTTTCCAATCTTTAAATTGTTTTGCAAAACTTTAAATTTTTGCAACTGAAGCAAATTAAGGTAGCAATAAAAAGTGATTGTGCAGCAGGAAACATATATAGGGGCATTTTGCACTTTGCAGTCAAATTTGTAATAAGTGAACACTTGCTACACTTTACCAGTACCCCATTAATGTGATCCATTTTGGTTTCAAGGTGAGCAAATACAGAGCTTTTATTTGGATGCATGTTCGTATTACAGGGAATTGCTTGCCCTGTACTGCACTGTTTCTAATCGGTTCTACTTCCTCTTCACTTTCCTTCCTCTCTGATGCCAAGTCTTTGTACAGAGGTTGATGTGTTATGAGAGCATGTGTTTCAGTGTTACAGTGTGTTAGTGCTGTTATAATCCAAAAAGTTCATACCTTAACTTTAAAACACACAGAATCATGTATAGTTCCTATATGACAATAAAAGTGATATGGTGATTTATAGACATCCTTTGCTGTTTGTGTACCTCACAGAGAAACAGTTCATAATCCTGTGAACAGAGGAAAATTTTGATGACATGAGAGAAAAGTAGTTAGAATGAAGTCCAAAGAAATCTTTGAGGAAGCTTGCACAGGAATGGGGGATTTCACAAACCTGGGCTTGAAATGTCACTAAAATTTTAAAATTAAAACCCTATAAGATAACTGCAGTTCAGAAATGGCAACCATGAGATAATGTGAGTAGAGTTAATTTCTGGGTGTTGGATAACGTTGATGATCACTTTATTAACCCATGTTATTTACATGGCCATGAAGAATTAATGGCTATTAGTGCAAATGTTCTTAAATGATGAGATGTTTGGTAGCACAAGAACATACTTTCCTACTTCTTCTATGAAGAAGATATGCGGTTACCGTAGCTATAATTTGCATGAGAAATTTATGCATTTGAACTTATGAGTCTATAAATATCTGACTCTATTGGCAAATAGTGTGCTTCCCAAGGTCAAAACAATTCCTGTTGGCCAGCTATGCTTCCAAATGAAGGCTCTGATGTGTATACTGGCCTATAAAGATAACCTTCACCTGTGTTTCCTAGTTCATCAGAACACTGAATATGGGCCATGTGCAATTATTATTATTATTATTATTATTATTATTATTATTATTATTATTATTATTATTATTATTATTATTATTATTATAGAAGATGAAGAAATAATAATAATAATAATAATAATAATAATAATAATAATAATAATAATAATAATAATAATAATAATAATAATAATAATAATAATAATAATAATTGAACTTTCTTAATATTGGTGATAGAATTATAACACTGGATTTTTAAAGCTGTATTTTAATGTTCTATTACATGTAAGAATAAAATGCTTTTGTTTTTCTAATTACAGACCCTGCATGTGGTGCAAGATGACCTTGATGAGAAAATTCAGTGCAAAGTTTTGGATTGTGACACAATTAGTCAAGTCAAATCCAAGATTTTGGATGCTTTGTATAAAAATACTCCATTCTCAATGAGGCCCTCAATTCATGAAGTAGATCTTGGTAAGGAAATACATATAAGAGGCTAGTCCTAAGCTTGATGTACGTATTGAGTAACATTGTTATGTAGTATTTTATATACTTATAAATTTATGGGATTACTGTTTATCTATGTGGAAGTGCATATGAATGAATTTCACTTTTTTTCAAAAGAGAGATCTCCTTAGAATGCAATACAAATTTTAAATAAAGTATGCAAGCTAGATTTCCAGATATTCAGTAACAGGTTTCCATAAATGAAACCAAATATTGCTACCATTATAATTTTATCAGTAGCTCTTAATTCTTTTGAGTCACCATCTAAGAGAGTGGTATTCTATTATATCTCTAAGGCCATTGAAATAAATACATTTCCTTAGATTTGTCCCTAAGTGTTAAGCTTAGAAGTATTTAACATAACATAGATACAAAATTTAAATATGTTTTAAAATCTTACCATATTGAGAAGTGTGTCTACAGTTGTTACACAACTATGAGGGATATGCATATGTGTATATATATAATATAACTTGATTGTTTGTAAATTGTATTATTGTATCATTGTAAATTATTATTATAATTAGATTTTCTGACAATGTCAGATATTCTTGTAAGACTCTATTGGCAGCAATAGAATTACAGTGGAATCTCATTAGCACTTCCTCATTAACACGTTTTCCCACGTATTACGTTAAATTATAAAACCCCCGACACCAAATGTAATAAATAACGTTTGTTTAGTACGTTTTCTCGCTCCTGCTTACTACGTTCGATGCCCTCGTTTGCTATTTTGGCCAATGCTTGGTCGGTCCAGTGGGAGTAGATTTACTACATTCAAAGTTTGACGTCCTCATTCGCTACTTTGGTCAAACCAGCAGGGTGGAACTGGCAGCCAATGGTATGCATGTATATATGTACATATTTGTGTGATGTGATTTGTGTGGGGGGGATAGAGAATGCTTTAGTTTAGTGGTGGCTTGGCATGGTTAGTTTCTGCTGTCAAGTGTTGACGAAACGTAATGGTATTTTAACTTTTTGTTCACAATGGACAAAAAGAAAGTGTGGCAAATAACTAACAGTGAAAAAGTAAAAATCCTTGAAGAAGTAGATCGCAATCCAAATATGAAACATGTGGATATAGCGCGGAAGTTAAACATTCCTCTGCCAACCTTAAACACAATTTTAGCAAATGTAAACTAATTTAAACTGCTTTTGAAGAAGGGAAAAATGCTAAAAGAAAATGTAATCGCCCTGGCCAGTTTCCAGAATTAGAAGATGTGGTTTACACAAGCTAGAGCTTCAAATGTGCCAATAGACGGTACTGTGGTTCGAGCTCAGGTAACACATTTAGCACAGAAGATGGGACTGGATGATTACAAAGCATCCAATGGGTGGATTAAAAGATTCAAGAATCGACATGACTTAGTCTACAGATGTGTGCAAGGTGAGGCTGCTGCCCTAGATAATGATGCTACACTGTGTGAAAATATAGAAATGTGGAAAAATACAATGCTTCTGTCTATTTCGAAAGACTATAGCTCCGACAATGTTTATAATGCAGATGAAACAGTGAAAGAACAAGTGAAAAAGAAACATCTGTGGGAGATGAAAGTGAAGATGAGCCAGATTCTGAGCCAGTACCTACAGTGTCGGAAGTGATGCAGGCAATGGACATACTGAAGCAATATATGTGCAGTTTCAAAGTTGATGACAATGTAATGACTTTACTAAACAAGATGGACAGTAAAATTTTGGCATTAAAACCAACAAAGCAATAACTATAGATATGTATTTCAAACCAGTGTAAATAGTGTCTATATTTCACATCCATTTTTGAGGTAAGGTGTATTGTTAGATTTTATTGCATAAATATGTTCTTAAATTGCAGGTTTTGTATTTTCGTTAACACGTTTTTCCATCTATGATGTCCAAATCCTTGGGTCTCTGCAAAAACGTACTAACAAGATTCTACTGTGTTATGTAGGCAAATGGTATAGTTAGTGTCATATTAAAGTAGTCCATTTGTGAACCTTGAAGAAAATGTGCCTGTACTACTGTACATAATTGTGAATCTGATTGTTATGAACTCAGAACTGCATGTCCTATTTTGCTACCAATTAACTATTGATCACCAGTCAAAGTGTGTTAAGTTGGTACCCAAATAATATATGCATTTGATAGCCTTTAATTGCACACTGGGATGTTCAATATGTCTACACAAACTTAATCTCTGTTATAGATATTTTATATATTATAAAAAAATAGAAGAAAACACATTAATAACTGAGTAAGCTTTGTACTTGAATATAAGAGAAAGTCTGTTGAAACCTGTCATTTAAATATGATAGTAATAAATGTACTATCAGGGAACAGCAAAATTTCAGTTATATTTAATTCCCAAAATTAATTGTTAGCCTATTGCTTATTGCAAATTTGGCTGCTAGGCATGTGAATATTCCAACATCTTCTGTGCTGGTATTTGATGGATGAGTGATGAACATACATAGGTCATCCATTGGTGGAATTTTAGAGTTCTTGACAGCTTTTCTCTGTTTTCAAAATCAAAATTCTTTTCCAAAACATCTAGTTCTACTGAATTTTGGAGTTCTTTTAAAAGTTTAGCTTCTGGTTTTATTTCATGATTCATTTTCCAATAATTACACAATACTGATGATTTTTCTGTTTGCTTTAACGAGATCTTCATATTGTAGTCTAATCATCCAATGGCATAATTCCTGTTTTGTTTTTCTTTCTTTCTTCTGAGGATGTACTGTAATTTAGTGATGACTCAAGAAAATTATTAAGGTTACGCCATCAGAAAACAGAGTCAATTTTTGAACACTCATACATACAGATAACTATTTAAAAAGGAGCTTTTAAAACCTAGATTTCCTACCAATTGCTTTTTAACAACCTATCTAACAGACTGTTTAACATTCCCTTCACCGATATAGACCAGTAAATAAAAAAGAACGAAAGAGAAATTAAAGAATTTGAATGCATAATCAGCGGCAGTACCAATTAGATGCAGTGTACCTCTATAATAATGAAGAAGGGCAAACAAACTCGAGATAAAAGCCAATAAGAAGTACTTATATGATCAAATCAATAAAAATATTTATAGATATAGCATATTCACCTATCATGCACATGCATCGTAAATTTGAAAAGACATTCAAGGAATTCAGCATTAAATGGGCTCCTAAAAATGGATACAATATCAAAAATCTTTTCAATATTGTCATAAAGTACAGGATATATGCACAAGAGAAATCAGAATTACATATATGCCAATAGAATGTTTAGATTACACTGTGGAGTACATTGGGAAAACAAAAGCAATTTGGAAATTTTTATTATAAGACAGAACATTTTGGGAATATGTGGTTGAAGGAAATGAAAAAAATCGGCCACGGAAATTAATTGTTTAGAAATCAATCATAAAAAACCAGAAGCTAAAATCTTAAAATAACTCCATTACTCGGTAGAACTAGTTGCTTGAAACAGAATTTTCATTTTAAAACACAGAAGAACCAACATGACATTCAGAACATTCATGCACCCAGCAGCCAAATGCCCAATAAGCAATAGTTCAACAGCTGATAGGAAGATCTCCTAGTCCCCAAACATAGTGAGTCTGAATTCAATTTAATGGAAAGAAGTTTGGGACAGTGAAGCAGGGAACAAATTGGAGCTATGAATCAATGTAGTGACACAAATTACTTCACAGTTTTTTAAACAAGTAGGTGAAGTAATTTTTGAAGCTAAGCTACTTGTAGCTGCAGTAAACACGTCTGTCCCTTGATAATAAGTTTATTTAATATTTTCTCTGTAAGTTTCAGAATAAGCATAATAAATTGTAGTAGTGTTGTAGTAAGCTACTTACTTGTATATTAATATGATTACTGTCTTCTTTTCTTGTAAAAGTTCTGTAAGAATATAGACCATATAACAGCATTTAAATTTTTTTATATAAATTCAGTAATGCATTCCCTTCTGTCCCTAATATCCAATCCAGTTAGAATTAGCACACAGACCTTAACCTTCATTTTTTAATTTTTATGATGTAATAATATGTTTTCTTGGTTATCTAGAATGGAGGCATGGGCGAGGTGGTCATCTAACCTTACAAGATGAAGATCTAACTACTAAAACCATTTGTGGTTGGAAAAAGTTGAATACCTTAGCTCACTATGGTGTTAAAGAATCTGCAGTGATGTCGCTCATTCCACGGCAGAATGATAGTTTCAATGCTAACTGTAAACAGCCTTGCCAGAATTGTGAGTACCACACATTTTATTTGATGAATTATACATATTTATGTAAAACAACAAGCATCTTCTTGGAACCTTAACCCTTTGCAACGCATAGCGTAGTGAAATGATAAGCGCCCTGCTGCGCATAGTGTAGTAGAACGTAGTAAATGTGTTTATCGTTTCATATAGGTTCTGCTTATGCTGACCTCAGCTTTTAGGAGCTGTGTTGATGTAAACGTACTCCTGCTGCATTGTTTCAGCGATTTAGCAAGCCAGAATGTAATAGCAAACCATAAATAGCACTGTTTACAGCCGGGTGCAGTTGTGTAAGTAAGCAGTTTCCTGTCGCATTTATAGCCATATCAGTACCGTGGAGGCTGTTCCAAGTACATCACGGTCTAGAAAATGTTGTAGTGAAAAGGTATTGGTAACAGATGAGGAAATACTTGCAGCAGTTTACGAGGAATTAGATCGCGAAGATAGCTCCGACAAATCTTGGTTTGGTGAGTTAGTGGAAGACAGTGATAAGGAACAAAGTCACAGTGAGAGTGCTGAGATACAGGTAGCAGAACATGTGGCTAAAGCTAGTGAAAGACAAATTAAAACTAAAGCCGTACCGGCACAGTGGACCTCTAATTTGACTTTCAATAAGTTAGAAACATTTTCATCCCCTACAGGTACATATCATTCTATTCCTACCAGAAGTCCAGAAATAGATTATCTTGAACTTTTTATAGATTCCAATTTTTGCGGAAAAATTGCGGAGGAACCTAACAGATATGCAGCTCAGATTCAAGCTAAAAAGGCGGATCCAAAATGCGAAGTTACAAATTCAAGGGAGATGCAGGCCTATTTAGGTATTTTGATATATATGGGGATGGTGGATTTACCTGAAACCAGAGATTACTTTTTGGGGGATTTTTGCATTTGTCCAATTGTAAGACAAGCAATGACGTTGCTCCGCTTTCAAAAGATAACGCAGTACCTTCTCCTGAATGACGAATAAGCAAGGCCACGATTAGGGGTAGATTCCTATGATTATCAGTATAAAGTATCACCTGCTTTAGACATAATCAAAAAGTTTGCGAGTATCTACAAACCAAATCGTGAACTTTCTGTTGACGAAGTGATGATAGGCTTCAAAGGACGCTTCTTTCTAAAACAATATATGCCTGCTAAACCTACAAAATGGGGGATAAAGCCATGGGGTATTGCAGACAGTGAAAGTGGGTATTTGTTGGAATGTAAAATCTATCTGGGGAAAAAAGAGGCGAGAAACAGCGATCTTCTACTTGGGGAACAGGTTGTTTTAGATGTGTGTGAAAAATATACGGGGTTTTGGCATCATGTATATTTTGATAATTTTTTTACTTCGACGTGGCTAATGAAATTACTTTTGGACAGGAAAATTTATTCGTGTGGTACAACTCGTGCTGGAAGGAAGGACTGGCCAAAACAATTTTCAAAGCCAAAACAACTGAAATTGAAAAGGGGCTAATCTCGCAAACTGCAACATGAAGGTGTAACTGCATTGTTTGGCATGATAACAGGGACGTTCTTTTATTATCTACAAACTCGTAATATGGCAGGGATTGATCTGCAGACCAAAGGAGGGAGTATTACTGTGTCGGCCGACCCTCAAAAAATGGTGGAAAGACCCGTTCCATTTCGTAGTGAATGTTGCTATTGTTAATAGTTTTATTATATACGACATTTCGAACAGACCTACTTCTACAGCCCATGGCAACAGGCTTCTTTACTACAGGCAAAATTTAGTGCAACAGTTAATCGCAGACTTCACGTCAAGTAAGCGAGCGGGATTTCAGCGTAGCCTACCTTCTGCTACTCCTGCACCAACTTCTCTTCACACCCTCGTAAAAATTCAAGACCGGGTGAAATCGTGTGCTCAGTGCATAGTGAAGAAAAGGAAAACACCACCAGGTCGTGGCATACAGTCACAATACAAGTGCAAACAGTGTCACATTGCGTTGTGTAGAAATGAGTACTTTCTCAATTATCATGAGGCAAAGGGGGTGGAAATTCAAAACTAATACAAGGGTGTACATACGAAACCATTAATAATCTTAAGTGTATATATAACATTTGTATGGTGCAAGAGAATAGTCTAGCTAACATGTTATAGACATGCTGCAATATCTTCGCTGCAATGATGGCAGGGATGTAAACATTTTAAGGGTGAGTACCACAATAATTTAGCAGAAATTATTGTATTTATTTTACTTAAGTATAGCAGATTTTATTCCGGTTTTTAATATCCTAAAGTAACGAATTCCATTGCCATTAATATTGCGGAGTTTAAAGTATGCATTGCAAAGGGGTGCATGTGTATAAGTGTTGTTTGTCTACAAAAGAGTTGATGTTTGCAGTTATAAACTATTGAAATAAGATTTAAGCTTATTTACTTCAAACCAATTTTAAATGAGTTATTAATTAATCAATTTCATTTAGCTACTAAAAGATATAATTATGCATGTATATAGGTCACTTTTGGTTTAACATCTTTAGTAGCAGCTCAGAATTTAAATGGACACAATTCTGCTTGGAGAACAACTAGCTAATACTCTATGCGCAGCAAAGGGTTAAGTCACCATTTATAGGCCTCAGTTGAGGTAGCAGTTCTCTTTAGAGTTTTGGGTTTCAGATATGTGAGAATATCCTCAAAATGTACTGCAGCAATATTGTGTCAACATGCATTACACACAAATCAATCCCACTACCTTAGCTTCCTTAATATAAGTGAGATTCTGTTCTCAGAGACTAACTTATTCTTATTGGAACTTGCTTGCTTTGCAAAATGCTGCAGTTCACCAAAAATTTCATTCTGAATAAATTTAATTAAATAGTAGGTGCCTGACAGCCTAATAAGTTAAGCAGAACCTGAGTGAACTGTAATGTGCAGCCTTTGGTCAAAGCAGGACTGTTGCCAGTTGTATCTGCATAGTGAAAAAAAAAGGAAAGGCAGAGAAATAATTAAAAATATTAAAATGCTTATTTGGGTAATATGCCAAGGAAAGTGTGTATATTTATCAAAATTAATCAAATGAGATTATATATTGAAATGCGACATAGATATAATGGCTGACAACTGTGATTAAACATTACAGGCTATTTGCTACTACTGGAAGTGCAGTTTTCAGACAAACTTCAATTTACATGAATAAAGCTTATGGAACAATATATTGTCTGTTTAGAGTCTTTTGAGCCAGTGGAAGGGGGAGATAAGGAATTTGTGCGGTTGGCACAGTAGCTACAACAAAGTACAGCCACACGAAGCCAAACTGGCCGCATGTCAGTGGCTCAAAAGACTGAACAGACAATAAATATATTGAATGTGTTGTCCTGTCATCCAAATTGCCAAATTTCTGTCACTTCCTGGCTGTGTGTTTTAAATTAAGTTCCTCTGACTAATATTTCCTTTAACCTAAAATTTACTAATTACAATGTTTTAATTATGAACACATTAGAAAAAACTATGCTCTAGATTAATGCTATTAGATACGTATAATGCAAAAAATCTTCATCAAAATAATGTATACATGCTTTAACAGATGGTATCTGCATACTGTTTTCACAGCTGCATTGAATTATCTGTGGAATATATATTAATTACATGGGAACTTTCACGCAGCAAATCTAATAAGATTCTCAAATTTAAAATTGAGTTTAACAGCACTTCACTTGCTCCATGTATTTAGTATTAACTAGTACATGTTTTACAGGCTGTTGCCCACATCAGCAATGATCCAAAGTGCTATTCAGATGAGTTAGCTCTGGTGTAGGTTTTAAGAACTTGAAGTTTGGAACGTCTTTTGGGATGTCAAAATTCATCAGTTGTTTTTGTGTTAACATTGTTTATTTCTTTCACCAAATGTATTTACCTTTCTATATCATGTTGTTCTTCCAAAAAATTATGAGCAACAGCTGATTTATCCACTGTTTGAATTTTAAGTTCTTTAGATGTTCCTTCAGTCTTGCATCCAAATTTCTCTTAGTCTTACTAATGTGGGCTTTATTGCAATTTGCACAATTTATTTTGTACATTCTGAATTTGTTATTTGGTGGTACTTTGTCAATTTTCTTGAAATTTAAGAGGTTTTTATACTGCATATATTTACTGGAGCCAAAACAACATTATAATCTGCAAAGATTTTTTGGAATTTTATACTAGCTTTAGGATTATATGTGAATTTCTTAAAAGTTAATTTCTTTTTTCTGAAAATTATAATTTGTTTAATATGTTTGCTTTCTTTAACTTCCTGAGTTTTCCTCATCAATAGTTTTTTTCTGGAATCCATTGTCTATGGTCATTTGTACTATGTGGACGACTTCTTTTTCATACACCTTATTACTTAATGGTAGGTTTTCCAGTTGATATACCAAACTGTTAATTACTGCATGTTTGTGTGTCCTAGGGTATAAACTGTTAGCTTTAATGTAATTATAAGTTTGAGTGTCATTTCAATATATTCCCAATATACAGGGAGAGCCAAAAGACTATGAACCGGCTGTGCAGTGTTTTTCCTGTCTGTGTCCTCAGTGCTCGTTGCCATCTGCCGCTATTATAGAAAGGTGCGAATGAAACCATACAACATTTTTAAACCTACTTTTAAAGGCTTTACTTAACAACTTTATGAAAGTGTGTTTGAGGATAGAATTATTAGTAGAGATTTGTGGCCCCCTCAGTCCCCCGAACTAACTCCTTGCAATTTCTATCTCTGGGGAAACTTAAAACAAAGTGCACAAGACAAACCCACACACCCTGGAAAAATTAAAACAAAATATCCGCCAGGAAATTGCCAGTATTTCTCAATGTGAACTATGGCAAGTGATGGATAGTTTCCTAAAGAGGTGCCAAAAATGTATGGACAATGATGGTGGCCGGTTTCACCATCTCCTTTCATAAAGTTGGTAAGTAAAGCCTTTAAAAGTAGTTTTAAAAATGATGTATGGTTTCATCTGCGGCTTTCTATGATAGCGACAGATGGCGAGTGCCAAAGACGCAGACAGGAAAAACACAGTGCAGCCGGTTCATAGTTTTTTGGCTCTCTTTGTATATATTTCCAGTTTTACTATGTACAAACAAGACTACAGTTTTTAACATCTTCTTATTACATTTCTCCATTGTTACCTGTTGGATCATAAATCTTCCTCAATTTCCCAATCGATTATTGTCCCTGTAATTCCTTGAATACATGTGCTATATGGTCTTCCTTTTCTCCCCCTTCCTGGTGGTGTCCACTCTATTATTCTTTTGGGTAATATTTCATCTTCCATTCTTTTAGCATGCCCATACCATTCTAATAATATACACCCAGTTCCAACCTATTTCCTTTCTTGCAAATTTTTTAGCCTAGAAGAGGAGCATGATATTGGTTCCTTTCTCCAGTATGAATTTGCTATTGCAATCTTGAATATTCAACAGATTTATTACATCTTTCCAGTGGCTGAAGCGGGATAAAGGACTCCCCTTTGCTAGGCCAGATTCTTGTTTGTCAGTTGTGCCTGGTCAAGTTTTACTTTGAGTGTTGCACACATTGACATGGGTTGGCATTTTTATCACATAATTTTATATCACGCCACAACAACTTTTTAACGTTAGATTTTGAAAATATTTAAAGCTACTGTAATTATTAGCAGTGCACTCACCTCATTTAAACAGAAAGTCCATCCTTCTCTCTTTGAGTGCCGCAAATTTATGTCATTCATTGGTTGAGGTCTAGCATTTCTGCAATGAGGTCCTACTCATGGACAGCATAGCTAAAGCTGACAATCTTTCCTGAGACATTGAGTTTCTCAAAAACTTTTCGTTCTCTTTAGTACAGGAACATTGTTCATTTTCACCTGACATCATAGGCACAGTTAACACCAATTTAAACGTTTTGTTGATTCACTGAATGTCTTTTCTAAATTATTGTGTAACATAAATTCTGATAGGCTTACTGCGCCGGGCAGTGACTAAAATTCTGCTGCTGAGTAGATGGACATGTGTTCATGCAAAAGCTTCACTTTGTCAAAGAAACTATATATTCAACACACTTTTTTACTGCATCTTCTGGAAATTTTGAACTGCATTGCCTAAACATATATGGAGAGAAGAGGTTTGATGCCATAAGATGTCTCAAGAAATTAAAGCGGACTTTAGCTTCACACATTATAACACCACATACTTCCTTTCCTTCTCTTCTACATTCTGTGTTGTAAGCCTTCCTCTTTTTGCATGACCTACATTAAGGTTCTGCACAGCTGCTTGAATCAATATCAATTTGCTCTCAAATTAATTTGATGTTCTGCTCGAATTTAGAAATGGCCTATTGAGGAGTTAAAGAATCCATGTCTCTTTTCTGAAGTTATCCATGCAGAATATCCACAAGGGACATGATTTTATTAAAAAAAGACAACCAAAAATTGAATTCATAGCTGGTAAGCAGTTTGTTATACCCAGACACAATTGTTGGTGAATGGGTATTAAGAATTTTGCTTATACACTCTATTATATCTTTTTTGTAGTAAAAAATAGTGTTCACACTTCTAGATAGAAAGTTCTAGCAAGCATTGATGGGCTGGGGCAACCTTCTGTTTACTATTGAGACCAGAATTGCAGTTCACTGTGTGCTAACAAAAAACATACAAATACCTTGCAGACTAGCAAAGAAGATACTAAAATTTGTATTTATAGATGCAACCTTTCCCAAGATGAGATTTACTTGGTGTGCATAACATTGGACATACTCAACATTAGGATATACCTGTTTTATTAGTGTTTGCACACCTCCAGAAGAGCCAATCATTATGGAAGCTCCATCATACGTCTGTGTAATCAATTTT